>OX638403.1:13984685-16384685 GCA_951813805.1 Limnephilus auricula
CATTTGCACATAGAAATAAGCTGGCGTTATATTGCTTCTTCGTAGCGATTTTACTAATTAGTTTTAATCTAGTATTTTGTTATTTAAAATATCCTACTTTTTAGTTAATTATAAGTACTGCCATGTGACACCAGAGTTGAAACACCCTCTTTTCTTTCTCTTTGATAATAATTGAAACATGATTTTTTGGTGACCAGAATGTTCAGGGGAAACTTTTTAAGTGTATGAATATTGAGTACAAACTTTTCATCGGATGTTAATTCCTCACATGATAATTCATCATGTCTCGAAGCGTCGAAAACTGATAATTGGGGTTTTTAACCTTAGGTTAGGTTAGGTTAATGTCAGTTATGGTGTGATGAATTATCATGTGAGGAAGTATCGTGTCTAATTAAATTTACAATGGGAATTCAGACGCTGATATCTCAAAGTCCGATTAGATATGGAACCGATTTTTTTTATTATCAAATGAATATTTCAAATTAAATTAAAACAAAAAACTTTGTTGCACAATTACCTACATGTTTCAAAACCGATGGTTTCTTTGTCAGGGTAGTAATGACATACCATAGTAGTACCCTGACGAAGAAACCATCGGTTTTGAAACATGTAGGTAATTGTGATTATATAAAAGTGGTTTTATACAAAGTTATTTGTTTTAATTTAATTCAAAATGACGCCACAAAGTGATTTTGCGAAGTTTGAAGAAATGTATATTTAAAAGCTCAATAGCTAATAATGACGATGTAGCAAGTGGAAATTAGTGTTGTTTATCTATAATATGCAAAGAGTTATGTTAAAATTTAAACAATTTTTTCCTCTTCATAATATTTGATATTTCAAATATACATAAAAATATATTAACTTTCAGTTATACCGGTAAAATTTCATAGGCCATTTGTTTTTTCAACTCTGTTACATTTGTATGCAAAATAAATTTAATCATAAAATAGTGATTTATGCCAAGTAATTGGGTTTTAAAATTTTAATTTATTCTGTTTTTAAATTATATTTTCCATTATTCAGTGAAGTTTTTATGCAAATTTAACTTCAGATAAATTTGACATGACGTTGTGGTTTACAAAAGTTCACCATTATTCCCAGATTTACCGAAATAAAAGCACCTCAAATTTGTAATTCATTGCGGTCACGCCAAATGAAATCCGCAGTTAAAAAATGCCAAACAAATTCTCCTGGCAACAATTTTACTCCTACCCATTTTCATATCTGGTCATACTGAAAATATTTAAACCTTTTTAATTTTAAGCAAATACTTCTACTTATAATAAAAAAAACCTAACTGACTAACTGACTTACACAGGTGTAATGAAGGATGTTCGGAGATTGTCCATTGAAAGTAAATTTATTATGTCTTTGATGAATGTAAGACGCGAAAGATGGCTTAACTACGAACAAGCGTGAACTGGAACCTTTTCCGTTTTTAACCACCATCCAATTTATACGTACCTATAAATATATTACTTATTATCGGGAAATATATTTATTTGTATCGGTCGGAAACGAAATTTCAAAACATTATACTCACCTATTGTAGTTAATTATGTTGTTTCAACTTTCGTCAATAGATGTCGACAGCATAGTTAATAATACGAAGTTTTGCTTTATCCCAACAGATGGCAGCAGAATGTGATATTGAAGACCGTCTATTGACGTTCGTGTCTTAGATTAGTGTTGTCAATTTTTAACATAGATATGTTTTGTTGTTAATCGCTGTATATCTTTTTTGATAGATTTATTAAAGTGAACACATTTTTGTATCTGAGATAACGGTGTGTTTCAATGCAACGAAAAAAGTAAAATTATTTCTTCATTTTAGCACTTGATTATGAAAAAGATTTCACGTGTAATTATTACGATTTGAATAAGTAATTAATTTGCATTTAAAACCCAATATATTTGCATATCACAAAACCTTCGTGCAATTTCCCAATTACAAACTGCTCTAACGCCATGGAATATTAGGTGCTTTATCACCAGCCACTACGAGTCGAAATACCTACCAATATGCATTATAAATACAAATGACTCCTTTAGTATTGGTATATAACCTACCTAGTATCGGTATAAACAAAGCCTATAATATTCCTATGTAGACAATATTATTATGTACCTATTTATCTAGACATTTCTTTATTTGTTATGTCTTATTAATAACTGAAGTTCTCGTCATTGTCTGGGCTTCACGCGGAGTTATTCGAAATCAGTTGGAGATAGTAATTTTCTTGTTATTTTAAACATCAATAAGCATAAAAAAATCTGCTTTAAGGGGTGGAAAAAGAGGATGGGTGGTTTTTCGAAAACTCACATAAACAGTGATTTTTATTTCGAAGACCACTTGTTTTGAAGATAAATGCAAAATTTCATCAACCTCGAATAACTTATGTTTTCTTCTTCTTTTTTTAAAAAGAAAGACAACATTCCCGGGTTACGAATAATATAACAACATTTGAAAATCTCCTACTACCACCACACTAAGCGGAAGATGTTGCTCGTTTTGTGATGGAGGACTTAGCCAGCCGAGGAATAGAACACGGAACGCCTGGGTGGGACCCAAACGAGATGCCTAATAAGGTGGGTCACGAATGTATGGGGAAATTTTTTTTCTTGTTTTGATTTGTCTAATAGTAATAAAAGGGTGTTAAATGAAGATGAAAAAGCGCGTAATTTTTTTGATAATATTTGGATATCATCTTCTTCCTCCGGATTGACTTTGAAATTTCACATTTTAGAGAAAAACTCACCCTTGTTACATATTTAAAAAATATTAGATAAACAAGTAAAAATTATTTATTTTTCGATAAAAAGCAAAATAGAGGGAATGTTTCGAATTATTTATTAAAAATATATATGAATATAATTCAAACTATCTCAAGGTACTGAATTCAAATACCGGCAAAATCCTTCTTACTCTCAAATTTCGGCATTATTTTACGAGACTCAATATTCACTTTAATAAGACCTTCTCTTGCATACATCGTACATAAAGTAGTCAAGGCAGTCATAACAGTCGTTACACCTCTTTCAATTGCTTGAGTATGACATGGCAGTCGCATAAGAGGCAATCTACCTTCTCCTCCTTGAGCTACAAATAATTGAAGATCTTCATCCGATATATGCTTCAGTATTGGGGGTTCGGTTACAATTTTCTTCCAAATAATATGATGCATCGAGGTTTATGTTTGGAAGTCGGAACAGCCCTGTTTTACTTAGTTTCTTACTGCGTGCTTTTAGAACACGATGGGCAGCTAATTCTCGGATATGCTTGTGAGGGTCTGTCAACATTGCAAGCAATAAATTTTCAAGTTGTGCGAAGTATCTACTTCTTTCTATAACTGAATCAATTATAGTTTTTAGTTCAGCTGATAAGTATCTAGGCGCTGAGATTAACTACCACAGGTGACGTGCTCCATCTTTACAGGTGGGGTGAGTTTTAATGCTGAACCAAGCGCCAGAGCATAAACTTTAACAACGTACGTTTATAAAATAAAAAGATTCTCTGAAGGAGCTTCCGTTGAAACATAAAGACGAAGAATTCGGTTAGCACTGGTAAGCTATTTGGCATGAGACATTTTTCCAGGAGATTTGTGGCATAAATCTTTAGGTAATTCCCCCACCGTAACTGCAGATACTATTTTGAACAAATATAACTTTAGAGGCAATATGCGTGTTTCCTAGGTGAGGAGATTTGTGGGCCTCCGGTTGATTGAGGAGCTATCGGTGTGTCGTGATAACTCGTAGCGTGCTGTAGGTCGGGATAATAAATGCGAGAATGATTGTTGATGATGATGATATATTTACATATTTACAGAATGTACAGTATTTTACAAATCCACCGTATTTACAAATCGCGTAATATTATTCCCGACCGAACCGCAGATTGAGTAGTTGTGTTACTCGGCCGCTTGCCGCGCGAGCACTGCGTTGAGTGAAGACTGTGTGAGAACGACTGCCTGATTTCGCTTACTCGAGCTCTTATATAGGCTGGGCCAAAGGTACTCGGAAGCTAGGTCAAACATGCACACGCGAGAAGTTTCTCGATATGGCTACCCAGCGCTGTGTGTAATGTTTGGCAGGTCCGAGCTCTTTCCAGAAGGTGGACGAAATTAAATTGCCTAGCGAAGTAGCAGGTAGAAACGGCCGTGCAGTAATAATAATAATAGTCGCCACACACCCCCCTCCTAGCGACAGCGAGGATTAAAAAATGATGCAGGAAGGCAGGTTGGATGATGCAGGTCCGCGGTGGAAAGTGAAGCTCGACGCGCGGTGGGCGGAGGTTTGTTGTTGTCAGCTGGAGCGAGCTGAGCTGGTGCTGGCGCTGGTGATGAAGATCACGGATCTTCCCTATCCCCAGGCTGGTATGCATCACGGTGGGATGCGGGTTGGCCACATCACGGTGGGATGTGGAGGCTCGACGCACGATGGGCGGAGGTTGAGGTAGATGCTCGACGCACGGTGGGCGGAGTGTTGGTGTTGATGCTCGACGCCATGAGGGCGGAGTGTTGGTGTTGGTGCTCAACGCCATGTGGGCGGAGGTTTGTTGCTGTGATGCTCGACGCACGGTGGGCGGAGTGTTGGGGTTGATGCTCGACGCCATGAGGGCGGAGTGTTGGTGTTGGTGCTCAACGCCATGTGGGCGGAGGTTTGTTGCTGTGATGCTCGACGCACGGTGGGCGGAGTGTTGGGGTTGATGCTCGACGCACGGTGGGCGGAGAGGTGTGTTGATGCTCAACGCCATGAGGGCGGAGTGTTGGTGCTCGCGTTGGTGCTCGACGCCATGTGGGCGGAGATTTGTTGTTGTTGCTCGACGCCATGTGGGCGGAGATTTTGGTTGATGCTCGACGCACGGTGGGCGGAGATTGATGTTGATGTCAGCTGGTGGTGAAGATCACGGATCTTCCAGGTCCCCCAGGCTTCTGACGGCGATGCATCACGGTGGGATGCATGCTGGTTACATCCGGTGATGTTGTTGAAGATATTGCTCGAGTCCTTATGTAGGCTGGGCCAAAGGTACTCGGAAGCTAGGTCAAACATGCACACGCGAGAAGTTTCTCGATATGGCTACCCAGCGCTGTGTGTAATGTTTGGCAGGTCCGAGCTCTTTCCAGAAGGTGGACGAAATTAAATTGCCTAGCGAAGTAGCAGGTAGAAACGGCCGTGCAGTAATAATAATAATAGTCGCCACACACCCCCCTCCTAGCGACAGCGAGGATTAAAAAATGATGCAGGAAGGCAGGTTGGATGATGCAGGTCCGCGGTGGAAAGTGAAGCTCGACGTCGGGGTCACCAATTTAGAGGCAATATGCGTGTTTCCTAGGTGAGGAGATTTGTGGGCCTCCGGTTGATTGAGGAGCTATCGGTGTGTCGTGATAACTCGTAGCGTGCTGTAGGTCGGGATAATAAATGCGAGAATGATTGTTGATGATGATGATATATTTACATATTTACAGAATGTACAGTATTTTACAAATCCACCGTATTTACAAATCGCGTAATATTATTCCCGACCGAACCGCAGATTGAGTAGTTGTGTTACTCGGCCGCTTGCCGCGCGAGCACTGCGTTGAGTGAAGACTGTGTGAGAACGACTGCCTGATTTCGCTTACTCGAGCTCTTATATAGGCTGGGCCAAAGGTACTCGGAAGCTAGGTCAAACATGCACACGCGAGAAGTTTCTCGATATGGCTACCCAGCGCTGTGTGTAATGTTTGGCAGGTCCGAGCTCTTTCCAGAAGGTGGACGAAATTAAATTGCCTAGCGAAGTAGCAGGTAGAAACGGCCGTGCAGTAATAATAATAATAGTCGCCACATAACTGATCTGTATCCACGCCTTTAGTAAATAATTCATGCAACTCTCCGTCAATTTTCTGAAAATGAACCATAGGCTTTTTTTCACAGTTTTCCAAAGCTAGTCCCATTGTGCCTGAACATGTTTGAGGTCCAGATGTCTTATCTTCAAGATGTGCTAAAAAATGCCGAGATGGTAACTCGTTCATGTGAAGCAAGCAAATTATCCATTGCAATGTTTTATAATTTTCGAAGTGCCAGAGTTTGGTGCAATAAAACCTAAATATATTGAGTCTGGCTCTTTTATCAATGAAATATGCTCTTCAATGCGTCATTCTCTGCATTGCGTCCCCTCCCTTTCCTGATAATTAATGTTTTATCTTTCCGGCCATCAAAATATATTGGGGATTTTTATAAAACTATGTGTTGTGCCCTCAATATTTCTTCTTGTTTTCATCCCTTCTCTGCAAAGTTTACTATCGTCTATAACTGAAATATTAGACTTGATGTCATACAGAACTGATGAGGCAATGGCTACCACTGCCTTATCCAACACTCCATATCTATCACAAGTTTTAGACAGTGTGGAATGATCAATATTGACCGCAGCCTGCTTCTGAAGCGTTTGAGGTATAACATTAGGTTTGAAAACATCTTTACAATCGGATTCATTTGAGGCAGAAGACGTGGAAATATCGAGTAGAGAGGTAGTTGGCTTACTTATGCTTTTCTTTTTAGACGGGCACAAGGGTTTTTTCTACAAAAGTTTCCCTTTCAACGCAGTTTTCATTTGCTTTGTTGAAGCGATATCCACTTTTCCTATTATCATTTTTCGTATAGAACGTTGGTCAGTAATGAAACTCTATTCATTTAGAGGTATTTTTTGATCTCTAGGACAGTCACATTTACTGAAATCATTGCATTTGAAAGACGAAATATCAAACAGCACTTTACTTTTGCGGCGGAATTCCTCCATTTTTTCTCCGGTATTAGTGCAATCGGTACTCCCCCCGCCCTCACCTCACGCCCTCCAATAATCAAAACCGGGACTTTTTGTAAATGATTTCGTAAATATATACTACATTAGCTATGGAAGATTACAAAAAATATGATTAAAAAGATTCATAGTAACTTTTATACACACTAGAAACAACCCCTAAAATTTAAAATTTTCAAAATTTTGAAGTGAATCCGGAGGAAGAAGATCGTATCAGAAAATTAAAAAAATTTTAACACGTCGTTTTGAACCCATTTGGCACCCTTTTATCGCTCTTAAAATTTTAAATTAACACTTTTTTTAAAATGACCCACCTTAATGCCTAATCAACCATTGACCGGTCTGCTGACTTAAATTTGTATAGAAATATAATTAATACACGCTGCCACTGCCTTATCACCAGAGACACTCTACTTATCTAAATAGAAAAATGTAAGCAAGTTTATAAACGATTATATGTGTTAATTACAGATACGTAGGTATAAAGCTTATTAAGGAATATTACATACATGTAATTTCTGTAATGATCTCCTTTACTGTTTTTCATCTCCAGCATCATAAGCGGATATGATTATTTGTAATAATTCATTTGCCTTTGACCACTGAACAGGTAATACACACTAGAAATGAGCATGCGCTCTGTCTCTATCACTTACCTTACCTACATCTTTTCGCCATTCCATTTGAATTTCATGATGGTGATAAAATATTGAAAAATGTAATGGAATATTGCTGATTTGCCACACTTTTGGTTCATGGAACACGCCCACATCGTATTTCTTCAATTCTTCTTTATTCCGTGCCAATTACCATAATATTTCATTATTCATTATGTTTAAATACACTAAGTAGCGTAGCCCGTAGTATAAAATGCATTAGTTATTGTTAATTTATGTAGGTATGTGGATTTAAATAAAGTTTTAGAAAAAAATACCGACCTACTCTTCAAGAGTTGCATCTATTGTCTATTTTTATAATCTTTATGGCAACGACAATAGTTAAAACAAACGTAGATACTTTTTGAAGCATCAACGGATCAAGTCAGTAGCAACGCCTAGTCAAAGCCAACAAGTGATGAGTAAATATATGCAATCACACTTCTACCGTATTATGGTGTATGGCTCGGTCTGGTTTAACATGCAGAACTAAGTAACTGGATACCCTGATACAGATACCTACATTACCCACCCAACACGAACTATACGACGTCATTTATGCGCAACACCAATGTTCTGATTGGTAATGGGATACTTTTAAATTATAACAGGCCAACAGGGGTTGAATTTGGAACATAGAATAGGTATTTAAATGATTAAATATCTGGTCGAGAAATTCGTTTTAATATTACTTATTTTATTAAAATCTAGCTGATACTCGGCATGCATTGCAAAGCCAATTAAATAAACAAATTGTTTCTCCCTTCCTGCCATTTTCCATTCCCCTTCCGACTTCTCTTTTCACCTTCCCGCGTTCCCCCTCTCCTCTCCCGCTCTCCCCAAACCTCCATGCCCTCACGCATTCCACTTCCATCTTCTTCGCCTTTCCCCCTCCCGCGAAGCCCCCCCCCTTAATTCTTTTTTTTATTTTCTTTTTTTTTAAAGAAAGACAAACATTCCCGGGTTACGAATAACCCAACAACATTTGAAAATCTCCTACTACCACCACACTAAGCGGAAGATGTTGCTTGTGTTGAGATGGAGGACTTAGCCAGTCGAGGAATCGAACACGGAATGCCTCGGTGGGACCCAAACGCGATGCCCACTCAACCACTGACCCAACTTTCCCGCATACCCCACCCCCAAGCCTTTTTCCCTACCGCCTATCTCCATAAAATACACCCATTCTTCCAACAACTCGCGTGACCTATTTAATTTTTTTATGCAAATTTCATAATACCATATTTCACCAGTATATATGTAAAGGAATAAGAGTACCTACCTAGTATTTAAGTACCTACCTAGAAATGTCTAGGATTCCTTTATATTTGAATTATGAATTTTATTTTATTCTTTTGTTTTTTTCAAGTGTCATTACTTTGGTTACACTATGTTATGTGGCTGATATTTTTAAAACATTATAAAAACAACCTCTATATGACAAATACACTTCAATAGTCGTTTCTTTATACTCCACAGCAACACATTGTTTTATTTGTCATTTAAAACCTAAAGACAACAAACAGTCTTATATATATATATATATAGAAGTATTCACGAGCATGTTCACAACGATTAAAAAAAAATGAATGGCAATCTGATGAAATTTTAATCGCAATAGTATAGGAAATAATTTCATAACGCCAGAGCTCACTTTCCTATAACCATCCCGGGAATGCGCAGATCATATTTCCAAAGTTTCATGGCAATCGGATGAACAGTATGGCCGCGCATAAGCTACGAACAAACAAAACAATACGATACACATACAAAAACAAACAAACAAACATTAATTTTTATATTATAGATTAAATTTGAAAGATGTTCTACTGCCACGTTTTCTCAGAAAAAACACACTGTTCTTCACAAATCTAACGTTGTTTTATCTAACTGATATTCAAATAAAGGCATTAAATGATGGTCATTCACGGGCATTTTTTTTTTACAGTTGAAAGGTCCCAATAAATGCCGATTCTAAATACGTGTCAAATTTTGAACAAATTGGGAAGCTTGTCAGCTAATTAAAATTTGATAGAAAGCTGAAACATACCTAGAATGAGAACCTTTCAAATGCAAATTAAAAAAAAAAACGATATGACGTTGAATGGCCATTTGATGGCAATGTAACCCGTGAATTTCTCCGATGCAACCGGGCCTAAGTGCAATATAAATAAATACCTAGCAATAAATATGTGTAGCAGATACCTAAAGTTAGATGTATATCTATATAAATACTATAGATAAACAAAACCTGAACATTTACAAGGTGGCCGAAAAGTGGTAACATTTTGTAGCAAATCGTATTTAGAACAATTAGATTTAGGTGTCAGGGGTGGATTTGAGACTCAAAAGGCAGCCAGCAAACATATAAAATTCACATTTTATGCAAAAAAAAAACTCATAAAACGGTAGCGCGTCCTTTTGGGTACAAAACTTAATTTTGGATTTGACGTCAAAATACCCATGGGCACACTGCGCTTGGGTGCACATTTCGAAAGCCACAAAATTACATGAAAACATTAAACCCCACAAAATGTTTCTTTCATTTGACTGCAGGGGTTCAATCACCAAAGCGTGATTTGAGATATACAGTCTATATTTGTAAAAAAATAATTGAAAAAATTAAAATACCACCTTCAATAAATGATAAATAAAAATAAATTATTATTAATGAAGATAAAATTAGCGAAACTCGATCGAAAATCTGAAACTGAAAAATCAGAAAAGGGTACGGATACATATCTGGGACTCGAGCCCAGGACCTTCAGCTTTCTGGGCCGGTGTTCAACCAACTGCGCTAATGTATCCCTTTCCTTCCCTTGGTGGATCATCGGCCCGGAAAGCCGAAGGTCCTGGGTTCGAGTCCCAGTTGAATCCGTACCTTTTTATGATTTTTCTGTTTCAGATTATCTTTATTGATTAAAATATTATAATTTGAGTTTGAACTCATTAAGTTAAAAATAAAAATAAAGTATTATATTATTCATGTAGCTAATTACCCATAGAGATATAAAAAAGACTTAGAAGTCAAATACATTTTATTGAATTCAAACTGTCTGAGTAAAAAAATAATTCATTTAATAAGTTCCCGTTCGTTAAAGTTCATACGGATGCATTAATTTTATTCTCCTCGCGTGCACCGAATGGGAACTTGTACTAAGTGATATGGAATGCAAGACCCGTTGATATATTCAATTTTAATATCCATACGAATAGAATACGTGTATTGTGCCTGAACGCTGAAGTTCTGTGAAGTAATTATTTCTCAAAGCGCACTTTTGTACTCGTACTTCGAGTCGAGATCCAACTGAACGACTCCTCGGCAAAAAGTTAAATCAAATAGGACGCATTTGAATATTAATTCTCTGAGTTCTGATTGGGTCTGTTTGATACGTTCCTAGAAATCATCGCTTCGTTCTGCTTAATATTGTAGATTGATAAATAAAAAGATTATCGTTTGCATTATTTATATTCTTGTATTCATGTTGCGTGATGAATATTTTGAATATTCTATATTCATTTTGGGTGCAAATTAATGTAGATCATTCGACCATTATTGTAATGTAACATATTTATCAGAACGAATAAATGTACAAAAAACTAAACGTTTTATAATAATAATTTATTATTAGATATTCGAACCTTGTTAGTTTAATAAAACGAGGTTACCTTTTAGTTTCGAGCACTTGAATATGGATTACCATATTTAAATATTTTTTCATGTCAAATGCCACTGTTTATTTAAGTAGGTAATAAAAACAGCATTAGTTTAAGTACTTTTAGCGTAGTGGTAGGCAGTTACAGGTAAATCATTTTAAATAAACCCTTGCTTGTTTAGTGGTATACTAGATGGAAAACAAAACCAAAAAATTCTTAGGAAGCTGAAGAATGAATCAAAAAACCGTAAAAAAACATATTCGATTTGAATCCCGAGTCTAAATTTAAACGAAATTGATAAACATCGCTACGCATCTAGTATCTTTGTGCATTTGCGGGGTAAGAGGGAAATGCTGACGGGTGTTTGGTGACGAGATCTGAAGAGCCTGGTACTTTCCCGCCTTCCTCTTCCCCATATCCTTCCCCTCCACATCACCTTCAGCCTCACAGCATACCTCGATTGGGGATACCATAGACATACTGGCTCCAGACGGGGGCATTTGGACCCAGTATGTACCTATCTTTACTTAATTATTAATAGTATGGTACCAACCAACCCGCTTGAAGACTCTTAAAAAAAAGAACTGTTATTATAAGGTCTTTGAATAATTTTATTCCTTATCTGAAAAAAAGCTTACTTAATAATGTGTTGTTTAATTTAATGATTAAAACTATATATCTATGTTTCTATCTGTCAGTCATTCACCTTCAAAACGCAGTTAAGGTACAGATCGAAAACAAAGTTGAGGTAAAAAAATCAAAATTATTTACCGACCGGTTTTACTTTGCTCAAGCATCATCAGGGTACAAATTAAGGTAGAAACATACCGGGTCGACGTACGTAATGCTTAGCAACCATACATTTTCTATGAAAATGGCCACAGGGATCGCACGTTGCGATGCGTGTGGCCAATGTGATTCTAAAACATAAATTTTCATAAAATGTATGGTTGCTAAGTAGTTCAGATATTGTTAGGCGTAGCGATGCATACGTACGTATTAATATTTAACGCATTACCTGAAAATATCAAAAATGAGACATCTTATTCAAAAATCAAAACAAAAGTAAAATCTTTCTACCTCCGAAGAATATGAAATCAAATAATATAGTTCCTTTCTATTTTTTTCTCACCGTATGTTTGTAGGTACTGTGTAAAATATTTTTACTACAACGCAATTCATAAACATTATAAAAATTAGTTTGTCGTAATAATTAGTATTTTAATATTAAGTATTATTATATTTAGTATTTACTATGTAAAACTGAAAAGTATACTGTATTAAATAATTAGAAAAAATGAGAGATTTCTTACAATCAAACTGATTGATCAGTTTCGTAAGATTTGTAAAATAAAATATTGTAAAATTAAAACTGAATAAACATATTAAAAAAAAAAAAAAAAAAAAACAGTATTATTTGTAAAGTACTAGTATTACTTATACGCTGATGATGCTTGAGCAAAGCGAAACCGGTCGTTAGATAAATTTATTACAACTCATGGTTTTACACAAAATAAGTTATTAAATATGTCAAACCACAAAGTGATTGCTTTCTACAAAAATACAAAGTTGAGGGTTGATTTAATTTTTCCATAGAATCATGGCCTGTAGGTACAATCAATACATTATTTTGATTACACTGCTATAAAGCACTCGCAATGGGGCCGCACACAGTAAACATTACTTAGTAGGTACTCGGTACTTAACATGCGGCGGCGGCGTTCCAACGAATGCACGTAAGTTTATGTGAAAACGTAGTCCGCAATTTGACCGTTTACGCTACGACCACGACCGCCTCTTCGACCCGTAACGTAGCGCTACGGTAGTAAAGAGCGATACGCTCGCGGCCTGTATAAATACACATTTATCCAAACACCAAGTCGGACGAATGTAATGAATGCAATGTTTGTATTAACTTGTGAAACGATTCGATGCGGTTTAATCAGGAATTAATGGAAATTATTGGATGCTTTTACTTACGAGTTAAATAAAACCAAAAGTAAACAGGTTCAGAGAGATATGTTTTTAGATTTTCACGGCCAAAAGCATTTTCAGTGCAGTGCGTTGCAGTGTCCATCATCAGGGCAGATCCGGCAGATCCGTCGATGTGAATTTGTTGTGTTAAGTGTGTGCTTATTTACTTGGAAGCGATACCGTGTCGTCAACTGATGATGGACACTGCAACGCTGTCCGAAACGTCGGCTAAAGAAGAAGGTAGCACAACACGGCATAACACCCCAAAAACAAACAACGAAAAAGGTTCAGAGAGATTTGTGAGAGGTTTTTCCTAGGTGAACTGAAGTTATGAAGGTGTTATGTAGAAGTCACTAACAAGAATAAGAAAGCAAGGATAGCAAGCAGTCGGCAAATGAGTTCTGATAACAGCCCTGAAGTATAAACCGGTGTGCATGGATAAGGTTTTTGTCATTGTGAATACTGTACAGGAGTCCCAACTGCTCTCAATCGACTGGAGCCAGTGATACTATGGCACCCCCGAATGGGGTTTATTAAGAGGCTGAAGGTAGTGGGGACAGCAGGGATGGGGAAGAAGATGGTAGGGAAATAGTAGTTTCTGGATATCGATAACTGGTAACCAAACACTAAATGAATACTTGGAGCAGGTGGCTGAGTTTGTATATTTGGGAAGTATGTTTACGAGAGATGGGAAGGCTGATAGGGATATTAAAAGAAGGATATGGAGGATTGAACGCCGTTGGAGCAAACAAAAAGTTGTCCACAGAAGCGAAGCTAGCAGTCCATAATGGAGTATTGGTACCTACCCTGATGTATGGCAGTGAAGCATGGAACTGGCAGAGAAAGGATGAAAGTAGTCTGAATTCTGTATAAATGAGATACCTGAGGCGTATGTGTGGTAAAACCATGTATGAATGTGGAGATCCGAAAATAATGCAAGGCTGATGTGAGCGTAATAAGTAAGATTAAGAAAGGGACGCTTAGATGGTTTGGGCATGTTGAACACATGAATGAAGAAAGGAGTGTAAAGAGAATTTATGACGCGAATGTAAATGGTGGAAGAAGTCGAGGACGCCCTAGGAAGACGTGGCACGATCAAGTAAATCAGATACTTGAGTCGGGCCATGTCAAGAGTCCAAATAATAGAAGAGTACATCTAATTTCATTCAAATTCTCCAGTCCTAATTAGTCCTAAATTCTCAAGTCTTTCGAAATAACTTATTAACTCCACTTTTGGCAGTAATCTTCTAATAAATGAAATATGAAAAGTGATGTTGTAGCAAATGTAAAATTATGCATTGTACAATGTTTTAATATAGTGTCCTCCGCGTGCAAAGTCGTATCTCCTCCAACTATAAACTTTTTAATTAAAGTGTGTTTATCGGAAGTGACCTGCCCGGTAAGTGTGTTTTCTGTATCTATTTGTAAATAATAGTTCTAGGTAGAGCCTAAGAAGACATAATAAAGTATACAGCGCAAATGATTTCTCACAAAAACAAATTATCCAATTATTATTATTAGTTAGTTAGTTAGTTAGTTAGTTAGGAATGAGTAAGAAAAAGAAACATAATATGTATAGCTTTTTGATTGATTATAGATTGATCAGCTTGCTAGACCCAATCTAGTTTATGATATTTATGCATTTGCGCTTCGGGCAAATCATTTTTATTAACACCTTGAGCCTCAGGGAAAATGTAGGTTTAGAGGTGTGCCTTGCGCAATTCAGTATTTTCACAAATTAGTGACTATTATTAGTTAATCAGAGGATATTGTAATTTTTTTATTTTGATTTAAGTGGTAATATCCAGCAATCCATTATTCCGTTTTTGTTAACAGCGCTGCGCGCGTATGTTTTTACAACCATGAAGCTAAACTGTATCAGTTTTAAATTTAAAGCAAAATGTAGTCATTATGAGCATCGCGAACACAGAACCTCTCACGACCGCATCTCAGCGGCTAATGAATCGCGAGAATTTATGTCTCGAACTGCCATAAAAATGATCAAACGGGAGATGGTAGAGACGATCCGAATATGAGCATGACGTAGGTATTGCTGCTGTTTGCTAAGAACTGTAATCGGGTCTAAACACCAAATTTTTAAATGTCACATATCTCAAGGGGTAGACCGTAGACCGGGAGCAGAATAAACACCAACCAACTCCGTGTCGTGGTTAGATGGGCGAGTGTGTTATATCGGGGTAAATGGGACGTTAACGAGTGTTTTCAAAGTTACATAATCACTGGAAATACCGGGGTTAATTTGTTACAAAATAAGCTCCAAACAACTTTCCCCCAAGCTGAATGTAATCAGGGCAGATGAAAATTTTCTTTTTAAATTATTCGGTATTAGTTTTTGAAAATAGTTTGTTCTCTGAATCGACATTTTTTATAACTTATTTTCTCATATATGGTTTGCAATTCAATCGAATAACAATCAACTTACTGCTCTTCAGCAATACTAATTCACGCAAGTGTTTGGTTGTCAAATTTGCGGCATACTATTGGCCGGAAGAGGAGGTTAGGCAGTACACGTGCAAACGACCACATTTTAAGAGGGTATTGCCAGAGAATACCGGAAATTAGTCCCCTTTAAATCAAATTCTAGACGTATTGACTCTTTTTTACAAAAAAAACATAAATTGATTTTGAAAGATTGTTATTTTATCTGGTAAGAGCACTTTTTAAATTTTGAAAAACTAAGTTTGTTTTTAATATACAAAGGTTAAACCGTTGGTCGTTGGCAGATTTGTTCAATTTTCAAACAAAATATTGTATTATACAACACAAATTTCAAATCATATAATCATACAGCAAAATAAATCAATATATAATCTAGTAAACACATTTTTAGAATTTTATTTTTAGTTCAATTAAAATCATTAAAAAATAAATTCGAGAACGTGTTTTGTGACAAAAATACCTCAGTTTTTCTATTTATTTTAGTTCTTACAAACTAAAATATTTCAGATTTTTTTACACACTTATTTTGTTATTTATACATTATTGAAAAATCTTAATTACTTATGATCAAAAAATACTTGCAAGAAGTATATGATATTTAATAATTTGTCATCGTACGTTTTGAGTATTTTTATTGCTTACTTGAATGTAAATGTATATTAAAGCAAGTTTTGAATGAAATAAATCGATATTAAATTTTTAATTTAAAAAATTTGATACTGGGAATAATTGATCTTTCTTATCGGAACCTCCCTTACAGTTGCAAGCATTTATAAACTTTTATTCTCAGCCGCTGGTCAATGGCTCTTAAACAAAAAATATTGGGAGTTATAGGTATCGGCGTCCTATATAAATTCTTCCCAGGTGCAGATATTTAAATGTTCCCGGGTCTTTGCAATGATAATAGAATACCTTTTATCTTTGGTTCTATGCCTTTTATGGAAGTTGGAGGAAAGCTAGGTTTTAAATGAAAAAAAAATAACACCGAAGATGAATGTTTAAAATAAGGAAAAAATATCGAATGCGTTTTTCTCGCATTTTTTACTTAAAATAAGACTGAGGTATTGAGAAGTTATCTTCTTTTAGAATGTTGGTAATATTTTATATACAGGGCCAATCCTGTGCTGGTGCAATTGGAGCAGTCCGTCAAGGCGCCAAAGAGTCAAAGAACCAAGGCGCCGATAATACCCAACAGCCCTTGAGGATCTTATAGTGCCAGACGCTGTTTGGCTCAGAGCCGGTCCTGTAATGATGTATATAATGAAGTTACGCGGTCCTCTAATATCTATCTCACCTAGGTAAATAAGTTTATCAGTTCGAAAATTTTAAATTAAAAATATTCGTTATCGTCTAACGTCTAACATACCAACCCCGTAGGACCACCCCTTTCAATCCTTTTAATTTAATTTCGGTACTATTTGGGTGGCGTCAGTAAGGCCTCGCCAGACACCTGTTTACAGTTTTGCTCACAACTTAAACTAAACATAAATGTAAGATAGTACAGATACATACTATTCGAAACTCGGCCTAACAAAGTTATATTATTTAATATTACGCTCACAAATACCTATAGCTAGGTAGGTACTGGGAGTTACAAATTCTTAATGGTGAATTATTTGTACATCTAATTTCATTAAAATCCTCCAGTCCTAATGAGTCCTAAATTCACAAGTCTTTCGAAATAACTTCAATTTATTAACTCCATTTTTGGCAGTAATCTTCTTATAAATGTAATATGAAAAATGATGGTGTAGCAAATGTAAAGTTATGCAATGTCCAGTGTTTTAATATAGCGTCCTCCGCGTGCAAAGTCGTATCTCCTCCAAGCATAAACTTTCTAATTAAAGTGTGTTTATCGGAAGTGACCTGCCAGGTAAGTATGTTCTCTGTGTCCATTTGTAAATAATAGTTCTAGGTAGAGCCTAAGAAGTCATAATAAAATGTACAGCGCCTTTGAGGTGATTTCTCACAAAAACGGCGCTCTACAAATTATCCAATTATTATTATTATCTAGTTTTGTACGAGTCTCAAAAATATTTAAGGTATTTTCTTTTATTATTGAAATATTTGTTGATAGCGAAGGTTTTATTTTTGATAGAGTAAAGTATATTTCAAAGCTCCAGAGTTCATTTTGGAAGTAATATTGCCAGCTAATCGACATAAAAAGTCGTTACGACAGAGCATACTGTTCGAGAGTTTCTGGTGGGTTACACTAACATATTTATTTCGTAGTTTAAAAAATAAACAACAAATATGTGTATGAAAATACCGTAGTGACATGTGAACAGCACATCTAAGCGCTATTAGTCCCTTCATTTTTTTTCAACTAACAAATCACTCGGCAAAATGGCTTCCGTGAACAACACAAAACAAACACATGTTGATAAATGACCGAAAATCTTACTGCCAAGACAGGGAGTAAATACAGACAACCAGGAACACATGTTTCAATAGGATAGGATATGGGGTAGAGATAAAGGGAGTCAATGCCACTCGACACCATATGTGTACGGTGTTTTTATGAGAATAACATCTAACAGGTAGAGATTATGAAGCAATACTAAGAAGAACGTTACAAGAGACAGTTTCAAGCCACGATATCTCACTATAACAATAATAATATTTGGATGGTTTGTACATTTGTACGATGCCCGAAATCACCTGAATGACGCTGCACATTTTTTTTTAATAACTTATGGCTAAAAGATGGCAACCGCCAGTTCATCGATCAATATTGCAAACATGTGTATAGGCAATGCATTTGACCAATGATTAGGATGCTGAGTAAAATAATAATAATAATAAACTTTAAAAGTTTTTTTTAAACTAAAATAAAATACTAAAATAATTGGATAGTTTGTAGAGCGCCGTTTTTGTGAGAAATCACCCAAAATATAAATATGAAACTTTAAACACAGCTGTTGAAATGAGATCCCTGAGGCGTATGTGTGGTAAAACCATGTATGATCGTGTGAGAAATGTGGAGATTCGAAAAGAATGCAAGGCTGATGTAAGCGTAATGAGTAAAATTAAGAAAGGAACCCTCAGATGGTTTGGGCATGTAGAGCGAATAATAATAATAATAATAATAATTGGATGACTTGTATAGCGCCGTTTTTGTGAAAAATCACCTCAAGGGCGCTGTACAAATTTCAATAATTTCTACAATCTTACTTCTAACTACACACTAGAAAATATAAAAAACCTATGGCTAAAACAATGGATGCAAATCCACCGGTTCTTTGATCAGCGATACAAAACTATATGTACAATGCATCTGAACAACCAGCGCGGTGCACCCCGAAAATGTAAATGTACATGTATTTTTATTTTATTTTATTTTATTTATTTATTTATTTTTTTTTTTTTATTTTTTTTTTTTTATTTTTTTTTTTTTTTTATTTATTTTTTTTTTATTTTATTTTTTTTTTTTTTTTTAAATTATATATATCTTTTTTTTCAATGAAAATGTACAGGACCATACTTACCTGGTAGGTCACTTGAGATTAAAGTTAAAAGATGTTTATTTATATACAGTTTGCGCGCAGAGGACATAATAGCGAACACATGTTGTTGGAAAAGTAATTATTTGATATATATTATGTTATTTAATGAGAGTAGTACATGAATTTTATTTATTTTCTTAAATGAAGTCTCAGTCTCTCGTTAAGCGACGGATTGCTGTGAAGGCTTCGAATGATGTTAATCTAATAAGAAAATAGATTAAGATAAATTATAGGCAATACATAATACAAATAGATTTATTAAATTTAAGGGTATGAGAGCCTAAATAAGTAGGTTTTTAGTTTTGACCTAAATTCTGTTGGGCTTGTTATGCACCTTAGTTCCGGAGGGAGTTTGTTCCAAGCCTTAGGCCCAGATACTTCGAATGCACGATCTCCAAACTTAGTATTTGGCTTTCGTTTAGGTTCTATCAGTCTACCTAGAGCTGATGATGTTGCTGATCTAAGGGTTGACTGCCTTGGACCAATGTTTTCCGGGACGCATAGTTCAGAGATGTAATGTGGGGCCATTTCATTGATGGATTTAAACACCATCCAGCACAGTTTGTACTGGATTCTTTCAGGGCACTTAAGCCAGTGAAGGTTGCGAAGGTGTTCTGAAATGTGTGAATATTTAGAGACCCCGGTTATGAGCCGTGCCGCTGCATTAAACACGGATTGAAGTTTGTCGATTTGACATTTCGGAAGGCTAGCATAAATACCGTTACAGTAATCGAGACGTGAGACTACGTATGAGTTGATGAGTAATTTTGTTGCCTCTGTAGGAAGGTTTCTTCGAACTGATTTAAGTTGTCTTAGGTGAAAAAATCCGGTGCTTACTGTCCTATTTATTTGACTTTTAAGCGAAAAGTCCGAGTCTAGATTAACGCCAAGAAGTTTAACTGTTCTCTTTGGAATAATATTGCTGCCAGAAATGGAAACAGGTGAATCGTCTACCAAATGTTGCCGTTTGTTTGTGGCCGCCCAGAGAAACTCGGTCTTCGATGGGTTCAGTTTCAGCTTGTTTGAAGACATCCAACGAGTTATTGCTTCTAGGCATTCAGCTACACGGATTTTGAGACTGTTGATTTCGTTTGGAGTGCAGTAAAAATAAACTTGCTGATCGTCTGCGTAGCAGTGAGACAAGAGACCAAATGACTCGATTATTTTGGCGACATCATTTGTAAAAAGGATGAAGAGAAGTGGACCTAAAACGGATCCCTGGGGTACCCCTGAAGAAAGTGCAGCGAAATTAGACAGTTTATTTCCAACCTTCACGGCTTGTAAGCGATTAGATAGATAGGATGCCAGCCAATTTTTGATGTCGGAATTCAAACCAAATGTTTTCTCTAATCTGTTAATGAGGAAGTTGTGATCAATCGTATCAAATGCTGCACTCATGTCTAGGAGTGAGATGAGTGCTAATTTTCCTGACTCTATGGCAAGAGTTATATCTGACAGCATACGAAGTAGTCCGGTTTCTGTTGAGTGAAACCTTCTATATGCGGATTGACGATTTGTGAATAATTTATTTGAATTCAAGTGACTGGTTATTTGTGCTGCAGCAATTTTCTCTAGGATTTTTGAAATGAAAGGTAAATTTGAAACGGGTCGATAATTACCTAAGTTATCGGAGTCTAGTTGTGGCTTTTTTAATATGGGTGTGACTATGGCTGACTTTAGAGGTTCAGGGAAGTGACCTGTGCTGAGAGATTTATTAAAAACATGAATGAACAAAGAAAGGAGCGTAAGGAGAATAATATATATGATGCAAGTGTGAATGGTATAAGAAGTAGGGGACGTCCGAGAAAGACGTGGCACGATCAAGTGAATCAGATACTTGAGTCGGGCCATGTCAAGAGTCAGAAAAATAGAAGAGTATGTATGAGACGATGTATGAATGTGAATGAGGCAAAGAGTGTGTGCCAAGACCGAGGTGTTTGGCGGTCCGTCCTCTCTGCCTACCCCTGCGGGGAAACGGCGTGATGGTTAGTTAGTTAGTTAGTTTGTTATACACAGTTCTCCAAGCAGAATTGGAATTGGAAACACATGTTTATTATAAGCTATAATTTTAATCTTGATATTTATTTAATAATGCATGTTCTTTATGACGGACGGTAGGTCCGTACCTACCGTACGAGGATTTTTTAGAATTTTTACAAGGATTTGATTAGAATTTTTCTTTCTAAATGTGATTTGAAAGTAAGGCTTCGATTTAGGGGAAAGCCATCGAATAATGTGATTTATACAAGAAAAAAAAAGACATTTAGTCCAGACAAAATAGACATTCTAGTGTGGTTTAATAATATTAATTTAATTAAGTTTAATGTTTCTATATTTTTTTTCGGTAGCCCTCACCGTTTCAGAGATATACGCAAAAAACAAAAATTTATGACCTTTGACCTCGGATAAAAAACAACTTATGACATAACATTTGTAATGCCGTATTCAAGACCTGTACAAAAATTCAGCTTGACGGAATTAATGCAAACTCAGCACTTTTTTCGTCTATTTTGACTGGACTAATTTTACAATGTTCATTTTGAAAGCTCATGACTTCTTCATTTCTAATTATTATTTTCTTCTTTGCTCTCACTTCACTTGGCATTACTTACATTATTATACCCCTTTACACATAACATTTATTGTACATTTTATATTTCATATTTATTTTTACTTTAACGATAAGAAGAAGTAATAGATGTGTTCAACTGCACGGAATATAGTTTTAAGAAGGCTATAATAACATACCTTAATCACTACAATCATTGTTAGTCATGATACCATTCTTCTGCATGGCTTCCGACTTGCATTTTACTGCAGATTCTAAACTGATTACTTCTGATTTCTGAACTGTCAGACAGAGGAGTGTTGGCTGATAAATGCGTAGGTAATCTTTTAGAAAATAATTTAATTTTATTATAATTAATATATTTTTTATTATTTATAAGTTATTAATTATTATAAACCTCTAACTGGCAGCCCTGTTTCAACACAGCCTAACTCTAAGTACTTACAGTGTCATTTCAAACAAGATAGTTTTGTGGGTGACAATACTCAATAATCATAATACAAAATTACTGTTAACATTTCAATTTCTAGAATTCAACGAATGCAAATAAAACTATGCATGTATGAATGGATATACTTGATGTTATTTTTTGAGATATATTTCGATACTAGCTTCTGCCCGCGACTTCGTCTGCGCAGGATTAGTACTTCGATTAGCCT
The DNA here is from genome assembly GCA_951813805.1 of Limnephilus auricula. NCBI lineage: Eukaryota > Metazoa > Arthropoda > Insecta > Trichoptera > Limnephilidae > Limnephilus > Limnephilus auricula. The sequence goes on from OX638403.1 coordinate 14,006,969, forward strand.
GTTTTCTTTTCGTAGGTCCCATCTACGTTTATTCCAAAGTTCTTAACCTATTTATTTAAAATATCTCTAATTCTTGATTCGATTCAAAGTATTAGGCGAGTACTTCAAATAAATTCACAAATTTAAATATTTTCTAAAATAGAATTTAGATATAACAATCATTGTTTTGAAAATGTCATTTTCAAATTTTGACATTTTCTATTACACAATAATTATTATTTTCAATATATTGAAAATAAATAGCCAACTTTATAAATTGTAGCCTATATGTTAATCTGATGTATGAGCTATATTATTGTAAAGTTTCATTAAAATCCGTTCAGTAAATTTTGCGTGAAAGAGTAACAAACACACATACATCCATACAAACTTTCGCGTTTATAATATTAGTAAGATTATTTCAGAGTACGTATTTTGTTCATAATGTGTTTCTCTCCTGCGTATCATTGTAAATTTATGTATCACTTGAATGTAAAAGCCTTTTTTGGCGATTAAATAAATAAGAACAAGAGTAAAAACGAGAAAAAATCCTCAACAACACTCTTCCCCGCAAACACCTTAATCTTACTAGTGAACACTGAACATCTTCAAAACGCCATTCATCACAGAAATGCAAGTCTCTTCTGTAATTCCGGCTAAGGGTGCCATCCCCCTTGTTTTGGATAGCTGCCAAGAGTTGACATAGAAGTATGTCCGTCTGTTAGATGGGAATTGTTATGCCGGTGAATTTTACATTTTTCCCCTCTTACAAGAGAAATAATGGCGAGCATGTAATCATGCATATTGGCTGCCTTTCTTTGGATTTTCGAGTGTATAAAATATGAAAATATTTTAGTCTTTTGCATTTTCATTATTTATCGAAGTGCTTTCGGTGATAAAACAAAATTCAATCTGTCTAATTTTTCATTATTTAAAAATTATTGTGATAATGTCGATTAAAATAAATTTTCGTATGAAAATTGGATACTCTTAACATTTTGATAAGCTCGCAAAAAAACGTAGCAGGCCGTATAAATGCGTTGAAGTGTAAAATCTCCTACTTAGGAACCCTCTTCAGGATAAAGTTTAATTATATGTGAGAAATTTTGTTTTTTAGAATATCAGCGGAAAATTATTATTTGGATGAAAAATTTTCAGAAATAAAATAACTGCATTTTTGCCATGTTATTTTTGCATAAATCAACAGGCGGTCGGTGCTAAGCACGACTTTCAACCTTGTCGCCATTTGCGTAAGGGATAAGGGTGATTCGTTCGATATTTTTGAATTTTATGATTTTTTTATCCCCCTTTGAACGGTTTTAAAATCATTTTTTTAATTTAATTAAATTCGTAAAATTTATTTTTTAAGTCCGTATATTTAAATATGGTTACAAGTTACAATATAATTTGAAATCAAATGCACGAAAAAATGTTATTGGGATATATTCTATCGGTTGGTTCAAATCCCGGTTGGGTAATGTTGGGGACAGAAATCGGTTCCCGCAAGGCAGAAGGAAATGGATAAGAGAGGATGTTGACTTACCGCTTTTCTTCCTTGGCCTTTCAAATATCCGCTGGTTCCTGTCAATATCTCAGTATTAAATACGGAGCTGTTATCGACCGTGTCAGAAACTTATGAAAAGAAGAATTCAATCGTGTGTTAGTGAGCTCAATTTGGATGTGAGAACCAGCGTATATATGAAAGGCCAAGGAAGAAAAGCGGTAAGTCGATATCCTCCCTTTTCCATTTCCGCCTGCCTTGCGGGAACCGATTTCTGTCCCCAACAGGTAATAAAAATAAATAATTACCACTTTTCAATGGGAATCAACATTCTCATTTCTAGGATTGTGTTAGTGAGCTCAATTTGGATGTGAGAACCAGCGTATATATGAAAAGCCAAGGAAGAAAAGCGGTAAGTCGATATCCTCCCTTATCCATTTCCGCCTGCCTTGCGGGAACCGATTTCTGTCCCCAACAGGTAATAAAAATAAATAATTACCACTTTTCAATGGGAATCAACATTCTCATTTCTAGGATTTTAAGGATGCTTTTAGCATAAAAAAATCCTAGAACCAAACAAACTGCAGCAAGAATCCAAACGTTTTACAAAGCGCATATTATTTGTTAGAAATGTTGTTTTTCCACTCAGGGCCATGTTTTTGACATGGGTGAAAGACTTCATTTTGCGTTACGAGTAAAATGAAACAACCGATAAACATTTTTATACTATTATAAATTTAGGTATGCGCTTCTATTACAGAACCTCCTTCACCATCTCACTAACTACCTACACATACACACAGCAAGCACTCGGTGAGATCTCATTCTGCTCTTCACTTGTATTCCCAAGTTTAGCATCGTTATTTTTTTCGTTGCTGAGCCGGACCCTTTTTTTTGCTGAGCTGTTTTTTAATGGTGAGCAGTAGCAGTAGTGGTGGTGGGTTGTTCTTTTTTCTGTTCGCTAAGTTCTGTGCTAGAAGCTATAAGGTCGCAATGACATGTACCTAGCGCGCTGTTCGCGACAACTCACTCGGGGCGTTTAGCTGTCGAGTTTAATCGGGCGAGGAGCATGTTTTGCTGGAGAGGGTGGGGGTTAAGGACAGGGGTCTAAAACCTTTCTGAATTTCAAGAGTTTGAAACAACCTCGAGTTACAACAAACTGGAACAGCCGCCAGTTAGAATATATTTAGGATGTTCAATTAAAAAATAAATCGGGGAGTAAGTAATAACCATTTTGTAATTTGTGACAAAATCTTTTCGGGCAAAATATTGTCTTAATTTAAATGAAAAAATTACTTTTGTGTAAACCACTATTATCGATGTTATAATATCTACATGTTTCAAAAACGATGGTTTCTTCATCAGGATAATAACATGAATAAAAATAACTAAAGAAACAAACAAGAATAGACAAAAATAACAATAGACAATAATATTACAGAGAGAGGTGATTAATTACTTAAAAATATCATAAAAACAATTATTTAAAATTAAATATAAAAGTTATTTTAGAATATGTTAACATTACATTATGTAGGTATTAGAAGAATTTTTAAAAATTAACGAAGATAATCAGGTTGTTTAAACAACAGAAATAAACTATTGTGAATATAAGTATTAATATGATCATAAATTTAAGAGATGGCTATTTAAAAAATATATTTGATTATTGGTAATATTTATTTTACTATTAATACTTTTTCTAATTTCTAAAATTTCTAAGTTTGCTAATTTTATATAATTGTTCTCTGTAATATTTATTTTTTATTTTTTATTAATAATCAAAAAAGATACATAAATTACAAATACATTTTATACACTAATTAATTATATAATATATATGTTTGATGTACCCCCATAAAAAAGCAGGGCTTGTGTGTATGGGGGGATTGGGAAGGGGGGGAGGGGGGGGGGGGGAGGGGTGTTATTATATAGTTTTTATTTATTTGTTATGATTTAGTTCAGGTTTTGAGTGTGCTTTTTAAGGTGAGTTTTAAATTTTTTTTAATTGGTATTCATGTTTCTATAATATTTTCGTCTATTGTTCTTTTTGTCTATACTTGTTTGTTTCTTTTGATATTTTTATTCATGTTATTATTCTGATGAAGAAAGCATGAGTTTTGAAACATATGGATATTATAATGTTCATTATAGTAGTTTACACAAAAGTAACTTGTTTCATTTAAATAAAATGATGTCACAAAGTGAATTTGCAAAGATTGAAGAAATATTGTCTTAATTCCCAACATAGATAATAAACTGTTAATTGAATGGTTGCCGATATCTGTTCAAGAGAATGTGGGTTAAAAGAAAGGGGAAGGAGGTAAGGAGACTGGGAATGATGTGATGGCAGGAAGGAAGAGGGAGAGGGGGATAAGCCATTTACGATTTAGCTCCGGGCTAAGAAATGGACGGGAAACTGCAAGCGAAGAAGATAACATTATATTTGTATGTGTTTAATAATTGCACTGTCGAGTCATCGCAAAACGCAAAAGTAAACTATTGAATTGTAAACGAGTAAAAATGCTCTCGTAGCTATTGGGGAAAAAACGCATGGATAAAAAATGTGGCAGATTTGCTGAGAATCTTTGTAATATTATTTTATTTAAATAGATATATATATGTAATTGCTCATTTCACATATTATCTGCAGCATTTAAATCCAACTTATTTAATTGTCCAATTTAATTTATTTAATACGTCTTCAGCCATACATCATTAAAAGTGATTAATTGATAAGATATGTATTTAAAAAATGTACAGTTATATAAATATAAACTGATGGTATGAAAATTGAACAAAAGCGTCCAATAATCACCAAGAAAAGAGATTTGTTTATTTTATTATTTTTTAAATATTATTATATTAAAACTCGTTAAAAAAAAGAGTTGTTGCAAAATAATATTTTATTTAGTCACTACTCGGAGAAAAATGTTATTCTAAAATACGATCATTTTATTCGTAAAAACGGTTAAAAACGGGACTGAAGTTCTTACGATCGGATTAAGAGTGTTTCAATGTTTATTGGCAGGAAAATGTAAAAATAAACATTGAAACCCTGTTAATTTGTTCGTAAGAACTTCAGTCCCGTTTTTAACCGTTTTTACGAATAATATCATCGTATTTTAGAATAATATTTTTCTCCGTGTAGGTAGGTACTAAATACATAACTCTTATATTAATAAAATTATAGATCACAATCCATTACATATATCTTAGAACGGAAAACGATTTGACGAAATAACGAAATTTATTTATTTTATTTATTTAATATATTTTTAAAAAATACCAGCCAATACTTAGCCTCTTATTCCCTTATCTACATAACTTGAGGTAACCATCCCAGTAAAATTAAATTAAGCGCACATTCCGGACAGACCTGCGCCAGTGCCTTGAAATGCAAAGCGGGGAAATTGTGAACTTTCATCTTGTTGTGCTTGAAGACTCTGAAGTCGAAAAAGTATGGTCACTTTTCTTAAGGCTGCTCCACAGGGGAGACGGAAATTGTCCGTTTACATCCTAAAGTGCATTCTCAAGAATATGAGAAAAGGTGATTGGGGAGGATGGGAAAACAGAAGTATTTCATGTTTTTCAAAGAGGAAAAGCGAACATTCACAACGAATGTAAAGCATTCGCGTTTTGTATTTTTAATTTAATGTAAGATTGTAGTAATAATTTTAAAACCCGATACTAACTTTACCGTCTGGCTTTGCCAGAGATTTAACTGTATTTTTGATGTTTCACGTGAGGTTACTTAAGGTCCTTTATGCTCTACTGGTACTTCAATAAATGATGTTCCTAACAACTAGTACACGGAGAAAAATGTTATTCTAAAATACGATCATTTTATTCGTAAAAACGGTTAAGAACGGGACTGAAGTTCTAACGAATAAATTAACTGGGTTTCAATGTTTATTGACGGGAACACGTAAGGATAATTTGTTGGTATACGTAATTTCGTACGTATACCAACAAATTATTCTTACATTTTCCCGCAAATAAGCATTGAAACACTGTTAATTTGTTCGTGAGAACTTCAGTCCCGTTTTTACGAATAAAATGATCGTATTATAGAATAACATTTTTCTCCGTGTATGGTATCGGGTAACCCACCATCGTGCACCCAACACATGTACACTAGGGCGGAACGATAATTTTTTTTTTCGAATTTTGATTTGGAATAGTTGTATTAAGTTGCCAATTGCCACCAATTATCTCAATAAAAAATATAAAAATTATCAGACAACGGTAAAAGCCCCCGCCAAGACAACGAACATTTACAAAAACGATAGTTTAGGGGTTATTTGCGCGGCCTACAAAATAGTACAGAATTTATTAAAATAGATTTATTTTATTTAATAACATATTCAAATATAGTTAACTAGCTGTTACAATTAAATATTTCATTATTTTAATATACTTTGGCGCAGTGACAAAGGAGCAAAGTGCGAGACAAAGCAGGGGGTGGCACGTGAAAATCTACGAAATGCAGTGTTTTGTTTAAACTAGTGTCGATAATTGTCTCAAGGTGAATTGATGTTGCGCGTCAATTATATTCACGAGTACTTATTGATAAACGTTTTTTAAGTGATTTAAAATGACTTTCAGTCAAAGTGTAATAATTTGGAAAAGTCTTTGAAGAAACTTAAGGAAAAAAAGTTAGAAGAGTTCAGAGTACAAAGTAGAAAGCTTTTTGACATAGCTGCATGCAAATGTAAAAAAATTTGTAAGCTGTACTTGTTTGAGAGAAAAAAAGTGTCAAAAGAGTAAGAAATGTTTTTAGAAGACCAACGTACTAATAGACTAATGGCTTTAAGAAGAATAGATCTTATCCAGATTAAAAAATTGCTGAATAGAATATTACGTACTCCAAAACCAGAAATCAGGCATAACTCAAAGACAAGAATTGAAGAAATTCCCTCTACTTCATATCGGCTAAATAGATCTGAAGTTAGTTCTAATGCCGACCTTCCTTCTTGTTCATCGGCCGCAGATGGTCTTGTCAACGCTGACACATCGACTCATAAGCCTATAAAGCTCACGGATGCCAGTCTTCACTTTGACGACTGTATGCGATAGATACAAGTATCTGACCAAGCTGCAGCAGCTATCGTGTCATCTGTTTTATGTTCTGCTTCTGATGCTGACTCTGGGGGGCAGTCGATTAACGTCGTAGATAGGATGAAACTAAGAATAATAAGACAGAAAGTACGCGACCAAATTTTAACCGAAGAAAGAGTGACAGAAGTTTCTGCATCATATTTCGATGGAAGAAAAGACAAGACGGCTAAAACTGTTTTAAAAGGATCGAAGAGGTTTAGAGTGATTGTACAAGAGGAACATATTTCGATTATAAAAGAACCAGGTTCTGTTCATGTTGGGTATGTAGTTCCAACATCGGGCAGTGCAAGAAATACTGAAAAAGCTATCCACAGCTTTTCAACGACCGAAAAGATATCACTAGAGGGTTTAATTGCTGTTGGCTGTGATGGAACAAACACGAATACAGGAGGCGTGATTCGTCTTTTGGAAAACAGACTATCTTGACCATTGCAGTGGATAATTTGTCTCTTACACGCCAATGAGTTACCATTGAGGTATTCGTTTACCTATTTGGATGGCCCTACTGCAGGACCTAAATAATTTGCAGGTCAAATTGGTAAAGCATTAGAGATATGCGAGACGCTGCCGTTGGCCAACTTTGAGAAGATAGAAGGTGAACTACCTCCACAAATATCCACAGATCTCAGTACAGACCAGAAATATTTTCATGAAATTACTACTGCTGTCATGAATGGATCCTGCTCTCCTGAATTATCATAGAGAAGGCCAGGTAAACTATCCCATGCCCGCTGGTTAACAAGAGCTAATCGCATACTGCGTTTGTACATTTCTACGGAAAATCCACAACAAAATCTTTGGACGTTATCAACGTTTGTCGTAAAATCATACGCTCCTGTCTGGTTTGCTATCAAAACACATTCATCCTCCAAATATGGGTCAAATCATCTATGGAAGCTCATTAACAGCACTAGATATTTGTCCAACGAGTTGTTAGCGATGGTGGACCCTGTTATAATTCGAAACAGTTACTTTGCTCATCCAGAAAACTTGTTGTTGAGTATGATAACAGATTCACCTAAGCACATTAGAGAACTCACTGCAAGACGCATTTTAAAGGCTCGTCGAGTTAATAAAAATTGTGTTTCGCACGTGTTTGATGTGCCAAAAGTGGACGTAAATGCACGTTCTTACATAGACATGATTGACTGGCAACCAAATATAAACAAACCCCCAATACTGATGAATATTTCCGATGAGAAGTTTCAAGAGCTTATTGAAAATGGAGAAGATACAGTGTTGGAGTTTATGAGACAGCCTTGCCACACCCAGGCTGTGGAAAGATCTTTAAAAGTTGTGACAGAAGTAGCTCTAAGTGTATGCGACAAAAAAAGACGAGAATGATACATAAAATCTAAATTAGCATCTCGAAAGCTCATGCCAAAGTTTGAGACGAAAAGGATTTTTGTTATAACAAATGAAGCGCTTCATACCAGCATAACTTTCTGAACCTGTGTTTTCATTTGAAATAAATGATTTTATTAATTAAAATCTACTTTTATTTTATCATTTAAAGCATAACACATTATATTTATTTATTATTTTGTTTATAGGGTGTATAATACAAAACGTCTATTACATCTTAAAAAATAAAATTTCAAGTCTATGGCGGGAACTCAATCTGTTGAGCTAAAACTTTCAAATTGAGGAGTTTTATTAACAATTACATAAAGCAACTTTTCCCTGGTATTCCAATTCGAATTTCCAAAAAAAAAAAAATTTCATACAAAAGTGATCCACCCTAATGTACACGGTTGAAATTTGTTACTTGAGAGCTGGTTGTTTTGATGCCTTGTTGAGATCCACAGCTCGGCTGTGGAAGGATTTGCCGGCTTCTGTGTTTCCTGCCTCCTACAAGTGAGAGTCTCCTCAAGACCCATGTTCACTCATCCGTCTCTTCAAAAAGACCCTTTTACTCAGATCCACGAAGATGAAATAGTCCAGAGAGAAATCATTTTCCTCAGATAATGTATAACAATAATTTGAGATTGATGCTTTGAGATTTATGATTTGAACAACGAGTTCTACTAAACTTTTTGGTTTTGACGATTCAAGTTTTGAGCTTTGAGCTTAGATCTTCCAGATTTAAGATAAGTTTTGAAATCGGTTTAAACTTTGAGCTATTGTCTTACCAATTTTCTATTATTATTATCTTTATATTTTTCAAAATTTTTATCACCTTCACTGTTATTTTCTTGACGCAACTACTTTGAATTTTGCGGACAAACAATTATTTTTATCAAAGTGCATTTTTATGGTTAAACCTGTTATAGAGTGACATTCTACCCATCGTTCGTAGGTAGGGTATTTCCCTGGTAGAATTGGTAAACTCTAGTATTAACCTAGTAGCGGTACCAGGGCGTAATAAGGAAGAAGAGGTTAATTTACATGAATTCGCTGTTGGAGTGAATCCTCATTGAGTTGTGTAAGGGTGTAGAGGTAGACGGTTGGCTGCGTCGGGTGCTCAGGGCGTCTTATTTAATTTTAGAACTTTTTCCCGAGCATCGTTGAAGGTGAAATACGCTGCGTCGCTGAAAATGTCAAGCGCACAACGTTGACGAGTGTTCTTTTACTTCTTTCGGGTCATTAAAATATTTAAGCTCTTGGAGTGTTGTCGCGAGTACCAACAAAAAAATCTACATAGCTTATTTGCATTCTTTCTAGCGTAAAGAATTTAACGTTGTATCTCGTAAAAATGCAGCATAAAATTTTAGCCCTGTAAAATGTAAAAAAAATATAATAAAAAGAGTTGAAAACTACTTTACTTTAGATACGTTTTTAGATTTTCACGGCTAAAAGCATTTTCGTTGTTTGTTTTGGGGTGTTATGCCGTGTTGCGCTACCTCCTTCTTTAGCCGACGTTTCGGACAGCGTTGCACATCGTCGGATCTGCCGGTTCTGCCCTGATGATGGACACTGCAACGCTGTCCGAAACGTCGGCTAAAGAAGGAAGTAGCGCAACACGGCATAACACCCCAAAAACAAACAACGAAAATACTTTACTTTAATTTACTTCCCGGCTGCATCAGCGTTTTAAGTTTCAATATTATTCAAAAAAAGCTTTATTCTTATTGACAATGTGTCCAAAATGATATGGCGTTTCGACTTAATTTATAACAGTAAAAATGATATCGTCAGTTGAAAATGGTTTTGTCGATCTAGAATTTCTAAACAAAAGAGAATGAAAACTCACACATTCAGTTGTTTTACTTGCACCAATTAAAATAGATTGATCGCTAAGCCAAACAAATAAATATTTTTAGAGCTGGTTAAATGACTGATTACTAAAATCCATTCAGGTATTTAAAAACAAGTATAAAATGAATGGAAGCTTCGTAGCATGGTTCCATTTAAATAATTAAATGGTACCTACTTAACTTTTATTTGTGAAAACGTTAAACGCGTACATTAAACGCGTGAACATAACACGGCAGTGAAAATATTTCACACATGTGCTTGTGTGCTTTAAATTGGAAATATCATGAGCAGTTAATTTCAGAAGATTAGGCCAATTAATAGTGGATTAAAATAGCCAGAATAATCTCTTCGATAGCTTTAATGATGTACATTTTCAATTTAAAATATTCAGTCAATTATTTTAATTCGCATGAGAGTATGTAATATTATTTTCATTTTAATATTCATTAACCGCAGATTTTCTGTTATTATGTATTTATTATAGGTATTTATGTTTTAAAAAATAAATAACATTTTTTGAATTATGATTAATATTACAATAATACACAATAATAATCATAATCTAATGGCAGAACAAAATAATAAAATATTCTATAAAAAATAATATAATAGACTGTAGTAGTGTATATATCTTAATTACTAGAATGTGGTAATTTTGAAAAAATATGATTTGGCTCGAATTGACTCTAGAAATCATACACAAAGAAAGCAGTAAAAAAATATGCGTTAAGAAAAATATTATTTTTTACATTACCCCCGAGGAAAATAAATTACCTTACAGCCTATGTCGTCTTTGGGGATACCGCGTGAAAGTTTTTTTTAATTAAGGAAAGGAGACAAAGATAAGGATAGGAAAGGGGTATGCGGGGAAGGTAGTAGGAATTTGGGGTTTAGTGTGTCCAGGAGAGATGGACAAGCCGATGGGCCGAGACAGTCCGGCTGGAGAGGTTTAAAGGTCTCCCCCAACCGGTCTCTCCCGGTGCGGCCCGCTACGCTTCCGCTGCCAAGACGTAGACAAACCTCACCCCATGAATCCGGGCACCCCTGCTACTTCACCAAACGCAGGGAACCACTTTGGGTGATTAATATGACTATCAAATTGTTTTAAAGATCAAGTGGACAAAAATTTCATAATTGTCGGAATAAAACCGTAGATTTGTAAATCTTCATTATACAAATAGATGAATTGAACCCGAGGTTATAAATGGTTTGAAATTGTATCAAAATACAGCTTTAGGGGTAGGCAAGAGGGATGGGTTTGGTTTTTCAAAATCTTATTTAGACAGTTTGATATCTAGGAACTTACTCCATATACTTTCCCTTAACTACATTTAGCCTTACAAAACACCCAAACAAATTGAGGATGATATGAAGTAGGTACTCAGATCAAAAAAAAAAAAAATATAACGGTATTCAAACACTTTGCAACAAACATCCACGAAAAATAAAACTTGAGCCATTCCATAAATACCGCAAAGGGCTTCTGGTTTATAAATCTCAAGTAAAGACGTATCACGAAATCACTTAGGCCTAATCTGGAGTCAAACAAAAAACAGCCCCTAACTTATTTACGGGGCTGGGCTATTTCCATCACTGCTATCACGGCTAAGTTCATTAGTTTCAAAAGAGTAGGAAACGATAACAGGGAAAGAACACGAGCACTGACGTCTGGGACCAGGAAGTTTATTTCTGTTATCCTTAAGGCAGATCCACATGTTCTAAGTTCTAATGAAAAGCTGACGGCACTCCTATTCCTACCTAACCCGTTAAAGAGCGGCTTTTTAAATATAATAAAACAAAAACAAAAAAATGTATGTATGTATTTTTTTTCTTTAACAAAATCATCTCAAGAACGATTCTCAAAACTAAATGGCTGTAATGGGAAATGAGTATAAATGTTGTTGACTTATTTAATACATCAATTAAAAAATATAAACAAGCCATAGTAGAATATTTATATATATATATATCGGTAAAAAGAACAACTATATTTAACTAAACAATCCACAATGTATCAAAATATATTGTGCTTCGACTCAATTTATCTACGTACTGTAATTTTCCCTTGACTTTATCTTTTTAATTTTTTATTGTGTTTTTGATTATGTTTTGATTTTCTTTTAGATTATGTTATTGTTTTTGTTTTTGATTTTGTTCTTGACTTTGTTCTTGATTTTGTTTATGATTTTGTTTTTGATTTTGTTTTTCAGACGGCCTAACTTGTTTTTTATACAAATTATTTTATTTCGAGATTGATAAAATTTTGCACTATTGTCCTTCAAAATAAGAGTAAGGTCACTGTTTACATTATATTCACCTTTTCCGATTCCATACAACAGAACTTTGATACGTCTTGATGACATTTTGCATACTCGACTTTCAAAATAAGAGGAATATTACTGCGTACATATGATTTCGTAAACGGCAACCTTGGGACTTCAAGTAATAAATAAAACAATAACCTTAAAGAGTTCTCAATAAAATTGCTCGTTTTTGTTGGAATTTGAATGAACTGCAAGAATAAATAACTGCCTACCAGTTTTGCATATTAACACATGTACAATGGAGTGGTGTAGTTTAATCAACTAGAATCACAGCTATGATTAGAACCTGAAGAAAATAAATTAAACAATACTTTCCTAAATAAATTAGCTAAATAGAATCACTCAAAATCTTATTAATTTCTTATAGATACTATCAAATAATTATTTTCACACTTTTCAAACAAGTTCTCATTCTCGTAAAGGTTATGCATTTTATATTGTATATTTAAAAAAAGGTATCTATCTTTCAATGCATATATGTTAATCAATGTAGAATGTCTATAATGTTCATTATAGGTAGAATTTCCAAAATTATTTAAAAAAACTCCCTTCCTAAACACGAGTTATTCTCAATTAGGTAGGTATTAATTTACATCAAGAAACATACTATATAATTACCAACACTTATAAATATAATAGTTGTTAACAATATGAAATATGATATATTATGTTAATATTTACTTGATAAATAAAAAAAATAAAAGTAACCAAACTTTGTCTGATAATTGTTATTCGTAGCTTAAGGGTTAACACGATGAACTGTCAAGGACCACACTCTGTTTTCTTTCCCTGTCACCTTAAATTATGCACAGAATTGCACCGATCCAATCTCCGGCGGGTGTTTATGCAAGAAACACTTCTTGTACCTACTGCACCAACTCAGTACTATGTGCAGACCATATATCTCAAGTGGCTTGGTTCGCGGTGGAAAAGCAATTTATTCTGATGTTTGCTGTGTGAATTTACAACCGAATTCCAATTATTTAGAGTTTGTATTATGCGATACTATTCAACGTCTTGGGGTTACAAGAATGCTTCGTGCTGTGATATATTTCCGCTCCTTGAGTCAGAACTTTATATTTACTACATAGTACGGTTTTTATGAACCTCTAATATTGGCAACGAGGGTCTCTAATAAATGCATGAAATATTCAAGGGTCACCCAGAAAGTAAAATTAGAACATTTATGTAGGATCAAAAAAATCTTGTATTTAATTGAAATTCACAGGATACTTCACAAATATATAAAACAATTTTTCAAAACTATCGAATCATTTCTGTAGTCGGTGCACCTGCTTTTGTATGCCGATGTCATAAATCTCCGCCGCCAGCTCTTTCAGCCTCTTCTTCACAGCCTCAACTAATTTGATTTAATTAATAGGTGATAGTCCGAAGGCATGAATTCGATGAATAGGGAGGGAGGGGGGGAGGGGGTTAGAAAATATCCCATCCAGACGAAGTCAGCAGCTCCTGTGAAGTTTGCGTGGTGAGGGGCCTGGCGTTATGCTGGAGGCTGACTCCAAGAGCCAGGCGGTTCTGAATAGCTCTTCCGAGTTCTTTAGGGCATTGCAGAGATAAAATCCACCAATATGACGGACATGGGATGGACATGACAACGGGAAAGGAATATAAGGAGAATATGTACTTAATATATTACGCGAAAGTGAATGATGTATGAGACGATGTAGGAATATGATTGAAGTAAAGAGTGTAGGCCGAGACAGGGTCATGTGGCGGTAAATTCTCTCCACTATCGTGAAGTATGCAAAATCATATGTTTTTGGTTTTGAAAAATTATACCAGTCTTAAATACTGCGATTAGAACACATTCTGGCTTCTGCTATCTTCTTCTTAATTTGGTTCCTCGTTGCTGAGGATCGTTGCCCCTCCTCCAATTTACGTGACGGACACTTCTCCCACTTCTCGCGGTTCTGCGCTGCGTGGAGAGCTTAGGAAACCTACGTACCGAACGCCAGTGATACTTGGTCACTGCGCATCAGTGACATTCGTGTGCTTCTTGTCTTCCACTTTGCTAGTGACCATGAGTTTCTTCAAGTTGGATTTCTTAGTTTGGCGATCACGTGTCCAAAGTATTTAAAAATAATTGAAGACAGATAATTCAGAGCATTTCGTTGATGCATAGCTCTTCCTATATTCGCGCAAAAATCTTTTTATAAGCCTAAGAAACAATAATATATCAGGCATATAAAAATGTTTTTAAGTGAATCTCCCATAAGGAGGTCTCCTTACGGTCCCACAAAACAGATACCATGACCTTTCCGGCAGAATGGGCCGTCTTGAACTTTCTGTTGGCTGGGGAAAATGAATGATGCCAATGAAGTGATTGTCTTTTGGATTCTGGGGTGTAGTGACACACCCACTCCCCCGTCACGATAAAGTTCAGAAAAGTTTCTCCCTCCTGTGCAAAACGATCCAAAAATTCATGGACGGGGAGGTGCCGGGAATTCCATCGGAAGAATTTATTTTGACCGAAGAAAATGGCCGGCAAACACGTGGGACCAAACGAACTGACGCTAGGATCCCCCTACACGCTAGGTGTGCCAACTTTAAAACAAAAATTTCCTATGGCCTCAGAACCTCTTGTAACCTTACTTTCTGGATGATTTTTTCACGGCCAAAAGTATTACCGTGATTAATTTTAGGGTTATTTTGTGTGTTGCTCTTTCTCCTTATTTAGCCAAAACCTTTAGCCAAACTTAAACGTTATCTAAATAAGAAGGAAGCGCAACACGGGCATGTGCCTAGCGTGGTGGTCGTAAAATTCTCAAAACATGTAACTAGCAGTTTAATGAAAAAAGAATAAAATAAAAATGTTGAAGCCTGAATTTTATATCCAGAAGTGTAATATAAAATTATAAAGAGAATGCTCGTTTACTATCTAGTCCATTATGTCGTTCTATCTTCTTAAAAAAAAATTTTTTTTTTCAGCTTCCTTTTAATTTTTATATTTGTATTTAGTTTTATTTATTTTTAAATATGTTTTTTTTTATTTTCTTCTTTCTTGTGTTTTATTATCTGTTTCTATAAAATAATATTTTTTAGTTCTTATATGAATTGTTTCATGTATGACTACCACGATAAGGTAATTAGCCTACTATGGTAGGTGAAAAAATTACAAAAAACTGTATATTATAAAAATTATTTAAATTTAAAAAAAACTTTCAAATAATATATTTAAATACCATTAATAATATAAAACACTATATAATAGTATATTTGTTGCACATTCCAGAGTGGAAACATACCTTAAAATCGAAACATTGCTTGGAATGACTTTCGCTTGCGACCATATCAGAAGAACCAGGCACCCCACCACCTTAATCTTCCAAATCTTCTTCCCTTCCTAAACTCCTTTGGCCAAAATTCTCCCATACTACCCCAAAAGCACACAGCCTCACAACATACCCCAATTGGGGATGCCTTAGTTTCACTGGCTGCAGAAGGGAGCAGTTGGGACTAGTTCAATTTAAACATTTGTTATTTCTAAAAATACGTACAAAGGTAAATCGATTGAAATAGTAGGAAAAAAATTATATTCCAATAAATTTAAAAGGAAAATTAATGGGGTCAATGATGTGAATTTCTAGATACACTCAGAATAGGTTTTATTTCAGTACAATACTTTCCAATACTTTGGCTTACAAAACGGCCTACGCAAAACAGAGATGTTTTATTGCCAAAAAATGCTAATACCACATTAAAATATAAACACACTAACCGAAAAGTTCACATGTTTCATGCGGGGGAGCCACAGAACGAGAAAAAACTCTAGGTGTGCCAACATTCTGCGATAAATTAATCTTTTATTTATTTTAGTTTAATAAATATAAATTTTTCAGAGATTTTTTTTTTCGGAAAATAGTAGATAGGTAGGTACTCTTAGTATCGCCCTGGCCAAAAACCTATCTAAGTATGAAAGAGTCAATGTGCAGGCGAGATGGAATGATTGCGTGGTGAATATAAATGAATGAAAGGTATTTATTTTTGTTATTTTTAACTTAATGAGTTAAACCTCAAATTAATGAAGACAATTTTCAAAATATAAGTTTCACTAATATTGTCTTTCTTTAATTAAAATATTATAATTTGAAAAAATTAAAGAATTTGTATATAAATGTGCAAAAATTAGTCATTTTAAATACATGTAGGATTACGAAATTTTTTAAATATTTATATTGAGGGGTCAGTAGGATTTATCGGTCCAGTTAGGAGTTCTACCGAGCCGAACCCACTGATATGAAAATATCTGGAGTCGGTGAATTATTTTCCCATTTGGTCTCTGGTGGGTTGTCTGTAGTGGTTCTCTTGTATTGGTCTCTATTTAATAAACTTAAATAGTACAATTGCATAGCATGGATTGATTGGATGATCATTTGTGGAAAAGTGAGTGGAAGGGTTTACTTTTTCCTATGGGGAAGATTTTGCCCGGACATAAAGTCGTATAAGAACTAAGAACCAACTAAATTTATTAATTTATTACATTATTGTTATACCCTGACGAAGAAACCATCGGTTTTGAAACATGTAAATATTATAACATTGATTACACTGTTTTACACAAAAGTAATTTGTTTCATTTAAATTAGAATGTATTCACATACCGAACTTTTTCAAATTGACGTTCATTTTCCTTTCTTAAATCATGCACTTAGTTTTTTATTTTTTATTTTTAATTATATATATTTATTAATGAAACAAATTTATTAAAAATTAATTAAAACAGCTTTGTTGTTTGTTTTTTCATTTTCATCAATGTTCTGTACTTTGAAATATTTAATTTGTTCATTGTCAGGTCACGCGTGGCGACACTTGCTCCGCGGACGAAATCTCCTTTCGGCTGGTTCCGCTGGTGGTGTCATGTCATGACGGTGTCGCTCCTTCTTACATGGGATCATCCACCTGACCTCCTCCATTCCTCTAACAGACGAACACACCTACTTTTTCTAACCAATAATTTTTCATAGCCAAAATACCAACAGTGGCGACAATCTATTTATTTCGTGTATTTGTTTTAAATTCACCAGTAATGATGCAATTTTCACCTTTGAAACAACTTTTAATTTTTGATTGTTTATCCAAAATCTGAAGTTTTTGTAATATATCATAAATAGTATATGAATAATTATCATATTAATTTAGTTGTCTATGGACTCTTCGGGTCACATAGTCTCATTTCCAAGATGTGCAGAATGTAACATAAGGTAGATGGGCAGAGTCAGTAAACAACTTCTTATTTGTGAGTTATTTGTACATCTATTATCATTCGAATTCTCCAGTTCTAATCAGTCCTAAATTCTCAAGTCTTTCGAAATAACTTCAATTTATTAACTCCATTTTTGGCAGTAATCTTCTTATAATTGTAATATGAAAAGTGATGGTGTAGCAAATGTCAAAGTATGCAATGTCCAATGTTTTAAATATAGTGTCCTCCGCGTGCAAAGTCGTATCTCCTCCAAGCATAAACTTTCTAATTAAAGTGTGTTTATCGGAAGTGACCTGCCAGGTAAGTATGTTTTCTGTATCTATTTGTAAATAATAGTTCTAGGTAGAGCCTAAGAAGTCATAATAAGGTGTACAGCGCCCTTGAGGTGATCTCTCACATAAACGGCGCTCTACAAATAATCCAATTATTATTATTATTACAATTCTGGATCTCCGCAGACAAAACGTAGCTTTCAGTTGGAAAGGTTGTTAGTCCTCCGAATTAAAGTTATACATTACGATACGTTAATATTACTAATAACTGCGATTCAAAGAACCTCAGTCTTTTTATGCATCCCGTAGTACTGGAGAATATTGGTCCCATCACCCATAAATAAACAATGTCTTTGGAGAGGACATAGAGATATTGTAGTTATTCGAACATTTTTTTTTTATTACAGTAAAACAGATTTTTTTCATGTTAATAATATACCTGCAAAGCTACTGCCAGTATCATGTCTGCAGGAAAACAGTGTGAACAAAACATTCTACAATTAAAATGTCTCAAGTATAATACAATAGGAAAAAAATTGCAATTTAATAAAATACATAATAAAAACATAAGTAAGTATAAAAAATAATAGAATACGTCTAAAAAATTTGAAAGTCAGTCAATACAGAAAATCTAATTCCAATAGCCATGTTTTTAACAATAGAGCAAATTTAGGTGTCGAGTAACATTTTTTCAAATCATATGGCAGCATATTAAATATAAGTGGTACAATGTATTCAAAAGTTCTCTGGCCATGTTTATTAGAAAATCTAGGTACTATCAAACCTTCATTTTGTGTAAGCCTAGTATTGTACACGTGATCCACCATTGTTTTGTATGGGCTATCTAGGATATGTTGCATACAAATTTTATGCCAAAAAAGAGCTCTAATAGATAAAACATTTTTGGATTTATACATTATTGTGATATTTTCCCGCTGGTCACTGCTTTGCTGACAAGTAATTTGACCATGGAGTTTTGAATTGACTGTACATGTTGGATGTTTGTCTTACACGAGTGCCCCCAAGAAGTTATACCATATCTCACATTAGATTCATTCTTAGTGATTGTTTGAGCTTGTCATTTGCTACTGTACAAATTATAATATATAATCGTAATAATACATGTAAAACCCCAAAAAGTTAATTTTTTACTTTAAATTTGCCTTTTGGGTGACTTGACGAGTAAAAAATAGAATCATAAGTTTCTAAAATATTAATTATTGTTCTAGAAAATTAAATATCACGTGGTGCCTTGGGTGTGCCAAAGTGTACAGGTTTTTTGCCGGAAGCATTAGTCCGATGTAAATTACTGCAGAGAGGACTTTTTAGCCACTGATACTCAAACCTAAAACGTCAGAAACACATCCCTCCACGTAACACCTACTTCCGCTGTTGGTGAGGTGATTAATTGTGTGAGGAACGGACACTTTCGCTGGCCTTTAAAAAGGGTTCCGACCCTTGTATAATGGCCGGAAATTTTAAGGGCTACCAAGTACAACACCAGCACTTTTCAAAAACATTTAAAATTTCATAAAAAAAAACTGAATTTTCTTGTTGAATAAATTCTTGGTGAACATAAAATATGCTTTACATACTTCCAACGCATTGTGCTGAATGAAGAATGTAAAGTTTTTGGTGAACTAAATAGCATTTTTGTAACGACTATGAAAGTTCGGTGGTAACTCAACGAGAAATTATAAAAAACAACTTGTCCGGAATATAAATGTTTATTATTTTACTTTATTTATTTATTTAAGCGCCCAAAGGGCAAAAAGTGGAGCGATTGTGTCCGACTACTATAATAAATATTGACGTACGTACAGTAGTGTAATAACTCGCTTAAATTAATATAAATGTTTAAATTAGATACTCACCATAGCTCATGAAATATGAAGAAATGATCGGCGCATACGGCGTTTCAAGTTTGCCAAGTTCAAAATATTGTCAAAAACATCAAAATTCTTAAGTCTTTGTTACCAATTGTAGATAAACGTTGTATTGGGGAATGCAAACTATAATTGGAATGTGATGTATGTATAAAAAAATATTAATGTTTGTCTAGTTGTTCGTGTAGGTACATGTAGATTTATTAATTTTTATAAAATGGTTAAGTTCTTTATTTTTCGTCTGTTTTCTAAAGTTGGCATATTTAAAAAGATGTAATGATATGGATTAATATGGACATTGTAACTATATGATTGAGATATTTTGTAACTTTAAACATTTTTAAAAAATTGATACAAAGATAGATACTGAATTTGTTTTTCGTTTTTCATTTGTCATTCATTACTCGCACAATCATAAAATTATTGATATTAACCATTTTTTTGCTAAATTTCCAAAAATAACACCAATAAGAAAATAATCCAATAAATAAATCCCAAATCTTTTTATTTTTAATAATTAATATTTCCATTTTAAAATTGAAATTAAGCAATTTCTGCTTATTTCTGGATAAAGGCTATATTTTTTTAAATTTCGTTATCATAATACTTCCACTGACGTACATATTAATTCAATGAAGAAGACAATATTGGCAAATTTCAATGAAAAAAATAAAGAAAGATTTTTTATTTTTTATTTCTCACTCAATTGCATAAGTTGGTCGAGGTTTCTAACAAGTATTTTATTTTAATTTTAATTTTTATTAATATTCTTTATAGTATGGATAAGCTATTAGGATGATGGTGAGAAACCCCCTTAATTAGTTAAACCTTAAATTATAATATTTTAATAAAAAAGTAAATAACTTTGTGGAAAAGTGTTTGAAAGGGTTTAGTTTTTCTTGTGGGGAAAATTTAACCCGGACATAAAGTCTGGTGACAAATGAAGATAATATTAGCGAAACTCAATAAAAAATCTGAAACATAAAAAAATCAGAAAAATATTTAGATACATCTGGGACTCAGGTTCGAATCACATTTGTATCCATATCTTATTCTGATTTTTCTGTTTCAGATTTTCGATTGAGTTTCGCTTCGAGTTCAGCTAACTAAACATGCATTCATAATAGTTGAAATTCAAAGGGTTTCTTACACTTGGTTCTATTGGATTACGAGATATTAAAAAAAATGTTTATAAGCAAACGCAAAATACAAGACTTCTTAACGATGGTAGGTACCTACCCCGAAACTTTTAAAGCTTTTAACACGATGGAGTATGTAACAACTATGATTTTAAACAGCATTTTTTGAAAACACTTACTATTCCTCTCCTTATTTTGGTGGTGGAAGATATCACACTTTATTACGTATCTTGTTACCGAATCAATTCCCTACGTGTCGTAGTACTACGTATTTTTTTAGAAAGGATTTTAAATTGATCAAATATTTATGATTATATAATCTATAAAAGAAAGGTATTTCGCAAACAATGGCCTAGCCTCGTTAAGTTGCTTTTTGGTTATGTAACAAGATGAATTAGTAAATGTATTGTGAAATTATTTGTGGTAACCCTACGCGGAGTAATTTTTGGGTACCCTCATAATATCATCGTACAGAGGGAACTCAAAAAAGGCATTGTTCCCTCCTTTCCCTTGTCGAATTGAACAATTGTTAAAGCATTTGTTGGCCGGCCTTTCATTTGACATCTTCTGATATTTTACGCTGCGTTGGTTTTCTCCACAACGTAAGTAAGTGGTACAAATTTGGTGGTGTTTTTCTTTGAAGTTTAAAATGTCTTCAGCGTTGTAAATTGTTATAAATAAAAAAATTTTAACGGAAAAATCTTAACTAAAAGCAATGACAAAACTGGCGACCAAGAAACATCAAATTTTGGTTATCCACGAGGTACCGTTCTGGGACTAATACTAATCATTATGTATGTAAATGACATAGCTGTTCAACCACTACATTGTCAAATGCTTTCATATGCTATATAACTATAGTTGCGGTAAAAAAAAAAAAAGAAAAGCATTACTTTAAATGCTACAAGAGATATAAAAAGGTACTCTAAACTATGCTTTGACGATAATTTATCTAGTTAAATGGCAACAAAAAAATACTGTCCAGTCATTTCAAACGATTTTAACTATACTCGTAAACTATATATATTATATACCATCACAATGAATTACACTTAAACTTCGCTTACTATTTTATATAATAATTGGAGGAAATTAACTATTAGCGTAATTGCAGTGGAAATAATGCACTCTGTTGCGGAGAAGAAATGGGGGAAAAAAGCTTAATGTATGTTGACATAAAGCTCGGGCCGTCTGGAAGGCTTTCAGTGTTTCTCTTCAGCTGAAGCTTAAAACCTTGGGTCTCAGGACTTATTTTTTTCGCAACTAAATAGAAAGGCATCAGCTAACTCCAGCTTAGAATAAAAAAACTTATAAACTAAAAGGTATTTTATGAAATTTGACATACTTACTAGTATTGCGCAAGTTCGAAAAATTATCGATAAAAATCATTTTTGCAAAGTGAATGCTTTTTGAAAATGCAGGTACTTATTATTATTAAATTTATTAATATTAGTAATTTCTATATTGTAAGTTTCGTCATGTCACCTGGTATTCAAGTACCTAATATATAGTATTATATTATGTACGTGGTATTCTTTAGTACATGGTGTTAAAGCTAATAATTTTTCAAACACAGTTACCCTAGTTCCGTATGCTGTTCAACTTTGGAAGTTGGATTGGAACTAACGAAATTTGTTTTTGTAAACAAAGTGATACATTTTAAATTTATTGAGTCCGGAAATATTGGCAATTCCTCGTCATATTCTCAAAATATGGGTTATTAAAAAGACATCATATAGAATTAAAATAATTGCGGTTATTGCGGGGATACAAAAATATATTGTATACAATTTTGTAAAGTGGTCTTGTAATTTAAAAAAAAAATATTTATTAACCAAGATAATATTACAATTAAATCTAAGTTCTATCCAAGTTACATACTTGAATTATTCATGGCGTCCAAAGTTTCATTGATTTGTGAAATATTGTGTTGGGTACGGGTATTTCGAATAAACTTTATTTATTATTGGCACTCTGATACCTCCCCACCATGAATTAATTCTATTACCCTCTTTCCAAAGCTTTGTGGTGATTGCAATTCATCGAGTTTCTCCAAATTCAACGAATCTTACTAATATTATAAACGTGAAAGTTTGTATGGATGTATGTGTGTTTGTTACTCTTTCACGCAAAATTTCCTGAATGGATTTTAATTAAACTTTACAATAATATATTCATCAGAATAACATAAAGGCTATAATTTATAAAGCTCTCTATTTATTTTCAGTATATTGAAAATAATAATTATTGTTTAATGTCAAAATTTGAGAATGACATTTCGCAAAACAATTATTGTTAAATCAAAATTCTATTTTAGTAAATATTTAAATTAGTGCATTTAATTGAAGTACTCGCGTAATAATCTGAAATGATTCGATTTTCAAAGTATTAGGCGAGTACTTCAATTAAATTAGTGAATTTAATTAAAGTACTCGCCTAATACTTTGAAAATCGAATCAAGAATTATAGATATTTTTAAATAAATAGGTTAAGAATTTTGGAATAAACGAGATGGAAAAAGCACATCGTCAGAACTGCCCTGATGATGAACACTGCAACGCTGTTCGAAATGTCGGCTAAAGAAGGAGGTAGCGCAACACTGCGTAACACCCCAAAAACAAACAACGAAAATAATTAAATATTGATTGAAGTTTTTCCATCTTTTCTAATGAATTCGAATAAATAATAACATGTTTTGTATAATGTTAGCTATATTTTTAAGGACATGTCTTCTAATTTATCTGCATATTGACATCTAAATGTCCACGTGAACAATTTATTAGACATATAATAAAACATTTATGTAATATGATAGCCTCGAAATTATTAGACATATAATAAAACATTTATGTAATATGATAGCCTCGAAATTATTAGACATATAATAAAACATTTATGTAATATGATCGCCTCGAAATTATTAGACATATAATAAAAAATTTATGTAATATGATAGCCTCGAAATTATTAGACATATAATAAAACATTTATGTAATATGATAGCCTCGAAATATCTAGAAATGCATTTCTAACAATATTGCTTTCGTATATTTTGAGAACATTAATTATCCTGTTCACAAGAAATTTGAGACTGGCCTTTATTTCATAAATTCAGGCCGGAGATTCGGCCGAGTGTCGAAGGCCTAGGACATTGAAAATCCATTACAGATCCGTATAACTTTCTGCTTCTTTGTAAACTTTTTATGGGCAGATATATATCAAGTCTCGAACTCTTTGATACAAAAAGGAAAATCATTCAATTTTCCCGAATTCATACGGAATATTATAGATGTCTGATCCACGCCAGTAATGTGAATATCCTCTCCAAATCTGTATTCCATGAAACTCTGTAATGCTTTTTGTATCGGCGGGAAGTGTTCCATTAAATAAAATAAAAATGTCGTTACGGAGATAAAAAAAGATTTAGTGAAGTTTATGAGAAACGGATTTTCTCTCAATCTGTTATATAAAACGTTTTTTCTACTTTTATCCGAAAAGGCTTCAGAAAAATAAGTTTTTTTTCCTAGAAAAGAGGACAGTGAAAAGGCTGAATCCAGGCAAATGTTTCATATTTAATAAAACTCACATTTTTTTCACTAATAATACCATGATATTTATGTATAAAAATAGACTGGTTGGCTAGAGCTTTAAACGATGTAATCTGCTATTTTTGATATAATCTTCTTATTAACCTGACTAAAATTGATAAAGTTTAACTTCTATAGTGAGTCAAGGAAATTCAAGCTGCGTAAACCATCATGTATCTTATAATATATCATATACATACATATAATAACAAAAATTGAAGTTTTGTCCAAATAACAACCAAAAATGTCCGGAACATAAAACTTATTATGTTGTTGGTATATTGGTATCCAACTGTTTCAAGAAGTTAAAATAAATTATGCAAATGGAATCATTCATGTTTCATCCACTATATATAACTAACTAACTAACTAACTAACCATCACGCCGTTTCCCCGCAGGGGTAGGCAGAGAGGATGGACCGCCAAACAACTCGGTCTTGGCACACGCTCCTTGCCTCATTCACATTCATACATCTTCTCATACATACTCTTCTATTATTCTGACTCTTGACATGGCCCGACTCAAGTATATATAATAATACTATAGTACTATATATAATCTTTACATATCTATATATATATATATAGGTCTTCAAGGAACTGGAATCAATTTCTGGTTGGCTGAACAAGCGCGGAAGGCTTGATAAATTTTAGCTTTTTACGATAATTTTTTTAAGTGATTGATTTATTTATGTATGCTGAGTTTTTACAGATGTTCGCACTTACGTGAAAACAATCCAGTTACAAAAACTCAGTTATTGTACAAATAGGAACACACAATTACAAAAAAATCTACAATTAAATACAGTTACATACAATTAGAAAAAGAGGAACATCACAAATAAAAAAAATATACAAAATTATATATAAGCTCACTCAAGTAACACATATTACAATGAGAGGCAAGAGATTTGAGAATTGACACAATATACTTAGTTTAACACATTTTTTAACAGCGCCAGAACTTTTTCTTTCAGCACAAGAAAAAAATTTGGATGATTTGTATAGCGCCTTTTTTTAATGAAAAATCATCTCAAGGGCGCAGTATAAATTTAAAATATATTTCTACAATCTTACTTCTAGTCTATATAACTAGAAAATGCATTATAACAACTTATGGCTAAAAAAAATCATCTACCGGTTCATCGATCACTGAAACAAAATAATGTTCCATGATAACTCAGAATCAAGTCAACTCAACACTTCTTTGAAAAGTCATTAAAAGCTATGAAATAATGTATTGAAAAATGTCCCAAATTCTAACCTAACGTAACCTATTTATCAATTTTTACATATTTTTTTCATCTCTTCTAGCGACTTTTCAAAGGATGTGTTGAGTTGAATTCATTCTGAGTTATCCGGTCACCACAACATACACGTTTAATGCATTTGACCAATGATCGCGATTCTGCTTTAAAATGTACATACATCGTTTTATTTATACACTGTATAGGCAGAAAATGTAGGGGACCATACTTATCTGGGAGGTCACATAGATGTTTATGTACCTTTTGGAGTTTTGTTCCTCACAATTATTAATCGAACTTGTACTATTCTTTCTTCACATACTTAAAAGAGTTGTTATTGTGTTTTTTGGCATAGCTCTTCCATTGAACGATGAAATCTATTATGATATCTAACTGAATGTGAACAAGCAGACATCGAAGTATATTAATACGGTAATGCCCGTACGGTTCAAATTAAGGAACCCGACTCCGAGTAAATCTCCAACGCCACACTGTATGGACACCGTTCTGAGCCGTCCGTGAACGTGCCTTTTTCCACGGAGCTGCTGCCGTAATATGCGTACTTACCACTCGCTCACATGCGATTTGCAAACGGGAGTGGCGCCGTCCATAATACTATATTTAAGGAAAAAAGTATGAAGAAGAAGAAACATTTTTCGCTTTCATTCAATAATGAGAAGATTTATGTTGGAGTGAAGAGTGTTCCTCTCATTATTCACGGTCTTAATGTAAGAATATTTACTATTATATATCTAACTATTAAATATAAGTATTCTATAGTTTAATGTTAATAGTAGTTAGTTTTGCAAAAGGGTGATTTGGAAACAAAAAAAAAGGGTGGTGAAACAAACACTTAAACTGGGCGAAGCAGAACGAGAAGCAGCCCGCAGGGCCTGCTTTCACTGCTAGTTAATAAATCAATAGCTCGTTACGAAATGTGATAAATTACTATAATATTTAATAAATGAATTCACATTACAAGTCAATTACTGAATGCATTTTGGAAGAAGCGTATGTTTTTACAAACGATTTTACAAACGATTTTCTAAACGTAATCATCAAGCATGATTGATGTCTTCCGGACAAAACAAATACTTGATATTTTCTTAGCGAAGAGAACAGAGAATACGGTTACACCCACACTAGTTACACAACACATATTATATAATAAAACATAAATTATTAGCGTTTCTAAATTCAAGTCAAGATTTGCCTTCATTGATAATCTTTTGGATTAGAAGACAAGTTTTATTTTTGAGCTTAAAAATTTAAAAAATTGAAATTTGAAAGTAGAAACTGAATGATTTATTTCAGTACTTTTTAAAATGTAAATACTGCCCAAGAATTCCCGTCTGGAGTCAGTGAGACTATGGCGG
Organism: Limnephilus auricula; assembly: GCA_951813805.1. NCBI lineage: Eukaryota > Metazoa > Arthropoda > Insecta > Trichoptera > Limnephilidae > Limnephilus > Limnephilus auricula. The sequence continues at coordinate 14,033,823 of OX638403.1, forward strand.
TGGGATATATGAGTGAAGAGAGAAGAAGATGGGAAGAGGAAGGTGGGGAAGTACTTGGAAGTACTAATTCTGAATGGTGGTCTTACACCAGGGCGATACTGATAGCGTATTCCACCTAGAAACGTGCCGCAAATGTACTGTATATAATTTGAATACATAAATTGTGAAATAAAAAATAATTAACAAATAAAAAATATTGAACAAATAAAATTAATTGCTTACGCAGGGATTTGAATCCGTGACCTTCGGATTGCTAGTAAAAGTCCTTACCCATCGACCAAGGAGGCCGGGACTAACTACTATAATTAGATAGGTACTAGGTACTCATCACCCAGAATAGTAAAGCAGGGTAAATAATTATGCCAAAAAGTGGAAATCTTCAATTTGTTACTTAATAAAAACAAAATATTGTTGCTGGGGCAGTTCAGTTATATATAAATACATATTTTTATGCTGCAGATTGGCAATAGAATTGTATAATTTTAGTAACCTGGAATGGTTACTAAAATTATACAATTCTATTAAGTAAATAAAATATTAGGTACGTTCTTAAATCACTGATGCTTTTTTTGGTGTAATTATTTTCTTAGAGTAATGCAATAAAAGTAATGCATATTAATAACATACAGCATCTTCAAAGATGACATAGGGAATTTTTCCCTCAGTGCCTCCTGTGTGGAGCTAATGTAAAAAAACAAAAAATATGCTCTGAACGGTTCTATATTAATTAACAAAACAGAAGTCAAAGAATTAGAATTAGAAATAATTATTAAAAATCCAATAACCTTAAAACAATGAAAATCCCATACTTTGCATATGGCCTCAGCTTACTAGAATACGCTTCACAAGTTTGGAACCCGCAATACAAATCATATGTAGACAATCTGGAACGTGTTCAAAATCGTTTCCTACAATACTTAGATTTCCGTAGCTATCGTCTTCACCACGATTCGGCCACGTATCAATATGTTATCATTGGAAGATCGAAAAAGCTCGGCTGATGTCCTCTTTCTACAGAAAATATCCAGTTCCATCGTAGATTGCCCGGAACTCTTAGAGCGAATCCAAATACGAGTTCCTAACAAACCACCCAGATCAGACAAATTTTTTAGCCTACCTCAATGCAACACCAATTCTTTATTTATCGCACATCAAACATTTAAAAAAAATACTACACACAATTTGACATTTTTAACTCTGCACCACGCTCCCTAATCTCTCTCGATACTTTCCAACAACTGTGTATACTAATTTAATGATACCATCATCATATTTTTAACTTTTTTTTGTTTTGTTTATATTTTTACTTCGTACTATATATTATGCACATATACATACCACACCTCAACTAGAACGATCCCCTCCATTCTACCCTTGCCCTATTCCCACCCAAAAAACTTGTTATGTAATCTTTCAAATTATTTTACTTATATGTAATACTCATGTAAAAACCTATAAATGGTACAATTAATGTGACTTAAATACTATTATGATTTGTTATTTATGTATGGTCTTTGGTCTCTTGAATAAAATAAAATAAAACACAAAAAGATTTAATTCCATTATTAGTAGCACAGTTTCTATTAAATTTACAATTTTTTAAAGAATTTGGTTTTGTTGCGGCTCCAGAGTTCACAAAGGAAACCTCCTATCACGGACAGCATCCATGACCGGAACAATTTTCCTACATTTTTTTACCTGGCAATAAAAACTTTAAAAATGCAATTTTACGTATTTGGCAAAATAAGTACGGAAATTTTTTTTTTTTTGTATAATAGTTTGAAACAAGGTTATACAAAAATAAAGTTTACAACAGGCAACACGCAAGAAATTTTCGAGTTAATTTAATTAAGAAGCTTCACTTCCTCTCCTTCCTTTCCTCAAAAAGACTATCCACACAGTACCCCAAAGACGAAATAGGCCCCAGGTGTTTTTTTTTGTGTGGAGATTACGTAATATAAAAAGATAAGAGAAAAAATAAAAAATAATATGTAGTGCTATTGCGGCACAGGACAAAATAATAAGAAAGTAGAGTAACATGTCAAAACCTCGCTAGGGGGCATACATTAATTACATGAGCAAAAAATGGGTGGGGAGGGGTCCAGTAAAATCTCACCAAATCTCATTTTAACCGAGGGGGAGGGGTCAATAAAAATCTAACGTCAACTTTTAAAGAATATGTATTATTATAGAGATAATAAAAAATAAAAATGTTTCACTTCTTTTGAAGTGTCCCATTTTGCCCGCTGAAAAAATGGCTATTGAAAAACATTTATTTCGAGAGTAAGAAAAAATCTCATCTTAGGGGGAGGGGGGGGGGGTCCCACCAAATCTCACTTAATCTCACCAAGGGGTGGGGGGTAATTTTTTTAAAAAACAGCCTACGTAATTAATGTATGTCTCCCTATGAGAGTTATAATATTTCTGCACTTTCTTAGTGACAGAACAAAATTATTTAGACTTATACCAAAACAACCATTGACTAGTCCACACAATGTGAGCAATTATACTGATTTAAATAATTAGTAATTGATTGAGGAAGAGCAGTTAATTATTTGTGAGGAAAGGGATGAGTTAGTAGAGTATTACTTAGTCTCCTTCTCCCATAGTAAGCTCCCATATCCTCAGTCGAGTGGATTGGTAAATAATACAGCGATAACGTCCATCTCAGGTGTGCTTAATATATTTAGAGTAGGTAGGACAAACCAATTAATAAAACAAGTTTAATTAAAATTGTTCATGATTATTTATGAGTTAGGTTCAAGTTTAATGTCCTGGAAATAAAATTTTAACAATCAATCGTAAAACTTTCGTCGTATTGTTCAAGCTGCAGCCCGAAATAACAGATTTAACGCAGTTATTTTCTTGGCTTATTAAACTACAAAGGACGCAGACGAAAAAAGTTCTCATTAAAATGTAAGATAGTCAAAGGCATATGCATTATGTTAGACGATAATTAGATTAAGCGGCATAATTAAAAAAAAACGATTCCTCTATTTTAATAATCTTGTAATAGTTAAAATTTGCACAATACATTTTTCTTAATATTTCAAAGCCAAAATGCACCACTCTCTCTCTCGTGAGCGTCTCGAATTTATATTTTGCACTTCATCCTTTATTTTCAATCGTAGGATTTTAATTAGATTTCTCCAATGTAACTTTCTCACCGAGCTTAATAGCGCATTAGCAATAGCTCTTTGCTTTCCATATTTCATATGTAACCGGTTTACCTTTGCGAGGCATGATTATTGCTCTTCTTCAATCTAATGGCTTATCACTAAACACTGGTTTCACAACCATACAAGAACCTACCTCTTCCATTGATTAAGAAAATTGTTTGGAAACCATTAGCCAGAAATTTTTTATTTGTTCGCTTTGTTTGACCCTGGATCTAAGTGCTTAAAAAAATATCTGTAATAATTAGTCACAGATTTAAAAACAAATTTCGAACCATTTCTTGCCACTGTGACTTTCCATTTATCCGATCACTAAACAGCTCAATTCATTTTCGTAATTATAGAATGTAGTATATTGACAAGTAGGTTAGTGGGTTAGCAATAGATGGCAGGAGTCATAAAGCTTTCATTAGAATTGTCCCTAGGAATGCATATAGTCGGTTGTGTAGAGCTCTGCGCTCTCAGATTTGCCTACTAGTCAGTTGAAGCTAGTCGCGTAAGCTCAGTTCCAATATTATTATATTGTATAAATAAACAGTTTGTAAAACGAACCAAGGATTTATTGAGAGGTCCCCAACAGTGTGATTGAATTTAAATGAAGCAAACATTAATGTAATCCAAATTAATTTGCTGGCAAACATGCACATATCATAAGAACAATCAGTAAGTACATTTTTCAATTAACCGAGAGTACAAAAACTTCCAAAATATTTTCGTCATTGCTTGTATCCCCTTGCTACGCAAAGTTACGGCTGGATAGTTAAAATGTTGAATAATCCTTCACAGTTGTTTTATGGATGGAATAACACTCTGCCATGCCGGGCTTTTGTGATATTCACTTTAAAATTAAATCAGTAAATTTGATTCGAAAGCTCTCATTGATTTTCTGCACACTGGCATTTGATCGGCAATGCTGGCTATCGAGCTGCCAGTGCCGAGCTAATTGATGGAACTTTGATGACTTTTTGATTCATTTCAAATATTGAAAATCATTTAATATGTAAAAAAAAAACATTTTACAGTTCACGGAAAATGTAGATACACATATTTATTTAATTAACACGAAATTTATTCCATCTTATCATCCAATCCCATTACCGTTTTAGGTTTTTTGTAGTTTTTACGAGAGGCTGATGGAACATTTTTACTTCTTCTGCATGCGGAGAATGAGAAGCTTCCGACGACACTCTTCGAATGTTCGACAGGTTGAGGCCGCAAGCCTCTTCTGCCAATAAATGTACTTGCTTGTAGTTCAATGTTTTGATGTATTCTGGATTATCACGGATTTTTTGGAAAAACTTGATAACATTATAAACTATCGCTTTTTCACCTGCCTTCAATTCGTATCGTTGATTTACATCCACCATTTTGAATATGTATTATCTACTAAAAGCACTGATATTAGATCATACAATATGAAATTACAAGCACACCGCTTAAATAAATGGAGTCAAACTGACATTATTAAAGTAGGTTTTTGATCTTATGAAGTCAATGCACTACTCATTACTAAATGTTTGTTATATAGAAGCACGATAAATTGTTTGCTTAATAAGAAGCACGATATAAATAACAATGGAATTTCCAAAAAATTTAGTTGCCTAATCGACGGGAATAACCGCCATTCGAATTTCTAAATTTTGTTTCGGAGTGTATAATTATTAGGTATCGTCTAAAATATTGTTCTTAGGATCCAGTTTAATGTATTTCCGAAAATCAGAATTTTAGAGGGTCGAATAAATAATAAGAAATACAAAATATAAAGATTACGGTGGAGTGTCTTTCGAGTTTGGGTTTTTCGGAGTTTATACTGTACGTTAATCCCCGTGTGAAATTTTGGCAGTGCACTTGGTATCTGTTTGACTATATAAATGCACAGTGTACAAAATTTCAACTTCTAATTTAATAGAGAAATGGAAAACTTATGAAGACGGTTTAGAAAGCACCAATTGCCGATAAAAAATGTTGTGCCTTGGTGATAGTTAATGTACCATTGTGCTCCAACGTTTTTTCTAATTTTGTTTGGGGCGCCCTTTCTTTATATAACAACTTACACCTCATTTTTTCATATTTCAGGGATCAGGAGTCGGGAGAGAATTTTTTAAAAACTATCCACGGCTTATTTAAGCAGCATGCAGTGACAAGTTTGGTCTGAAGAATTGCAATCATTGCAACAAAAGGTGCGGCGCGTATTGAATCGAAACTTTGATCATAACCAGTTAAATTTATTTATAAGAACAACATAAAAATATTTGTATATTTTTAATATCTATTGAAATCATACAAAAGTGAACCTCGATAAAATATTTACTTCTATATTTTGAAGCATCCTGAATGTATTTATTATTTACTGACGCTACAGGTTACAGCAGATTTGTAACTGGCACTAAAAGTAAACCCAATATTCGTACAAAACATTAATAGATAATAAAACTTCAAAATAATTTTTAAACCGTTTACAAATATTAAATTTGGTTTATTACATGTACAATGTTCATATTTATGTATATATTTATTTATGATGTCACGGCGATGCGTGATTCTTGCTAAAATTAAGGGACTTAAAAATTGGTTAAATTTAACAACGTTTCAACTGGAAATCATTGTTTATTTATTTATTATTAATTTTCAACGCCCTGATGGGCTTTAACATAATAAATATATAATACAGTGATATATATGTAATACAATGTTTAAATAAGAAATATAAACTTATAGCAATTAACATTATGAAAATGGTAGGTATATAAGTAAGTAAAAAATATTATATTGTAATAAAAGAGAAAAAGTAAAAATAAACTAAACTGAAACCAGCTTTTAAATTGCAGATGGCATAAAAATAATAATATATAGTGTAAGTTAATATTAGAAATTTACAGATGAGTAATACAGGAAAAAGTTTACAATACAGAAAAACAAAAGAGAGTAACAAGTACTTGTACGGATAACAGAGCGGTAGATATCCACTTTTATATCCAAATTTCTGCGCTTACTAAAATCAATTTTTGTTTTTCCTTTGGAAAAGATGTCACTTTATATCATAGTTGATATTTTAATAATGAATGAAAGACAAATCGATTGCTTTGAAATTGATTTATTTTTTAACTCTCATATAAATAATATTCTTTAATATGAGTTACGAAAGCTCTTTAATAAACGTGGATATTCAGGGCTTTTTTCACAAAATCATATTTTTTAAATTGCTTATTTCAACGCCCATAGTAAATTAGTGTTTTTATTCAACTTTCACGAAAGTAATAAATCAACTTCATTCTGCTTACAATCTAGTCCTAACTCTTTCAGTCGATACAAACATAATCTACTATCTATGTATCTCCACCAATTTAAAAGGCGAAAATGACACGTTAAATCTATAGAAAACATAATAATTTTGGCAACATTTCTGATGAAAAAATATTCCGAACATTATGACATGATACTTAATTATTATCAATTTTCGCTTCACGGAACGATTCCATACATACCTACATAAAAAACTTTCACGAAAAATACAAAAATTTATCGTGACTTGTTACTTGTTGGATATTACAAAGCCATGGGTATTCAAAAGGTTTATTTTATGTAATTTGCTGCTTTGCTTAAAGGCCTTTCATACAAAAGCCAACGATATCGTTACATGAAAAATGGATGCTGCGAAATTACATAGAGAATGAGTCATTGAAAGCTCTCCTCAACTCGTGTGGGTTTTCTTATTCTACATGGCATCAATTACAAGGAGCTTCGGATGGTGACATTCTCCAAAGGAAGAGAGACTCCTTTGAATTATGATCTTCACGGCACGTAGCAGCTACTAGACTCTGGCGACTGGGATATGCTATATCTACATGCTGCAACTAGGTACACAGCACTGCCTGACTTTCTATGCGGAGTTCAATGGGGGATGCAGGTCAAAACGGGGAAGTACATCACCATTTTATAAGGATCGGGATAAATAAGTTTTTTAACTTTAAAGACTTGACAACTCTTTCATTTGAGCAGATGAGTTTTTTATGAAACTAAAATAACTAAAGATTTTATGAAAAGGATCGATTAAATCTTTGTTCGGAGATGGTTACATACAATAACATAAAATAATTATCTATTGAAACCGGTGAATCAATATTTCAACTGTTCAATCTGTTGGCGACCTCTGTGGTAGAAGGGCAAGGCTCTCGACTGGCTTTCAAAGATAAATTTCATTTGATTCACTCGATTGATTTGTGTTTTCACAACTTAATCGTTTAAAAATAATATCAGCTATATTTGTGGCACGTTCCAGAGTGGAAGATACTCTCAGTATGGCCCCGGTGTAAGATCACTATTCCGAATTGAAACGTTCCTTAAAATGTTTTTAGACGTGTGTGGTGACTAGATCTGAATAGCCTGGTAGTTCTCCACCTTCCGCATACCCATCTACTACTTCCCCTTCCCAATAATCTTTAGCCTCGAAACAAACCCATGGGATGCCATAGTCTCACTGGCCCCAGACGGGAGCAGTTTGGACTATTCATCTGTTATAGAACTTTATCGTATTAATGACGATATATTTAAAATAAATGAATATCAAGCATTACATTTCTTAAAAGCAATGGACAAGGTTAAGAAAGGGAGGCTTTGATAATTTGAACATGTAAGGCAAATTGATAGTTTGGACGGAGAAAGGAGTATCAGCATTCAATGAAATCCGTACGGTCAAGTTAGCCTACTGTAATCAAGTCTTGATTTCAATTAACAGTAGAGTATTCAATGAGTATCCATCTATCTACTAATATCTAATGACTTACTGGTGATAAATGAGTTATTAAGAGCGATTAACCAGCAGCTGAGGAAAAAAGTTTAAAAATGCTTGCAACGGTACAGGGAGGTTCCAATGGGAAATATCGATTATTCGGCGTATTAAATTTTTCAAATAAAAAATTTAATATCGATTTATTTCATTAAAAACTTGCTTTAATATATACCTACATTCAATAAAAATGCTCAAACCGCACGATGATAAATTATTAAATATCGTGTACTTCTTGTAAGTATTTTTTTATCATACGTATTTATGATTTTTTAATAATGTCTAAACAAAATAAGTGTGTAAAAAAAATTGAAATATTTTAGTTTGTAAGACCTTAAATAAATAGAAAAACTGAGGTATTTTTGTCACAAAACACGTTCTCGGATTAATTTTGTTAATGATTTTAATTTAACTAAAATTAAAATTCTCAAAACTGTGATGATTATGTGTTGATTTATTTTGTTGTGTGATTATATGATTTAAAATTTGCGGTGTTTAATAGAATCTATCATTTGAAAATTGAACAAATCTGCCAACGACCAACGGTACAACCTTACTGCATTAAAAATACACTTAGTTTTTCAAAATTTTAAAACTGCGTGTACCAGATAAAATAACAATCATTCGTTTTTTTGTAAAAAAGAGTCAATACGTCTAGAATTTGATTTAAAAATGACTAATTTCCGGTATTCTCTGGTAATACCCTCTTAACAAGATTTTAATAGCTAGGAACTGTTAAAGGTCCTTTAAAGACGTTGTTCTAAATCTGTTATTATACTTTAATAATAAAACGATTCATGATGCCACATTCTGAAAAATTAAATCGTTCCCAGAATAAGTGGTTACATCATCATCCCCTGGGTGAACGACCCTCCCTTAGAATTTAAAATTGCATCTCGGGGTAGTTGCCGCTGCAGTCGTTATTTATTGTTTTAATAATAAAAGTGACTGCGCTGAAACATCTGCTCAAGTAATACAGACTACGAACGTTTTAATAAATATGACGAATCGTCTTGTCGCTTATTCTTTGTTCTGATATGTAATATTTATATTTGTATGATGTGATATTCTATTTTTTTTTTTACATTAGGTCCACACAGGAGGCCCTGAGGAAAATAATTTCCCTCAGGGCCTATGTCATCTTTGGGGATGCTGTGTGGAGGGTATTAAGGTAAGGAAGGAGAGGAAGTTCTGGGAAGGAAAAGGGTATGAGGGTTGGGTAAGAATCTGGGGTTTAGTGTGTCTAGATCATCCACCGCCAAGGCCTAGATAAACCTTACCCCATGAACCTGGGCACCCCTGCTAAGTCACCAAAATTAACGAACCATTTGGGGTGACCGATGGCAGAGGTGTTGGTTATCATATAAATGGTTTCCGGGGCGGCGGTACCCATTCCCGCCTCCCAGATTGATATATTCGTTATTGAGAAAATTAACACTCTGTCGGGTTGAACTTGTAATCTATATTAATTTCAATAGCGAGTGAATAAAGCAAACAGTGGTCGTGAGGTGATACAAATCAATCACCACATTTATTTTTCTATTCGTCTATTACCTTTTCTTAATTTTTTTTTATAAGATATATATATTTGGAGGCAAGATGAGGGTCTCCTATGTGAGGAGAATGTTGGGCCTCCCGATTGGAAGAGGAGATACCGGTGTGTCGTGATATCTCCGCGTGCTGTAGGTCGGGATAATAAATACGAGAATGATGATGATGAGATGTATTTACAATAATTACATTGTGCACTATTTACAAATGAAGAGTATTTACATATGCACCGTATTTACAAATTGCGTAAGTTATATTATCCCGACCGAACCGCAGATTGTATAGGGCCGGCTAATTGCCGCGAAGACTGATGAAGAACGACTGACTCCGTTTGGCTTGCTCGAGCCCTTATATAGGCTGGGCCAAAGGTACTCGGAAGGTAGGTCAAACATGCACACGCGAGAAGTTTCTCGATATGGCTAGGCAGCGCTGTGTGTAATGTGTGGCAGGTCCGAGCTCTTTCCAGAAGGTGGTCGAAATTAAATTGCCTAGCAAAGTAGCAGGTACATGCGGCCGTGCAGTAACTGGGTAGGCCGTGACGTAAGTAGGTGGAACGCTACATATATATGAGATATATACCTTACAAGAGTTCCAACTGCTCCCTTCTGGAGCCAGTGAGTCTATGGCATCCCCAATTGGAGTATATTGTGAGGCTGAAGGTAAGTGGGGAAGGGAAGGAGATGGGGAAGAGGAAGGTGGGAAAGTACCTGGCTATTCAGATCTAGTCACTAAACACGGCTAAAGCCATTATTAAGCAACGTTTCAATTCTGAATGGTGGTCTTACACCAGGGCGATACTTAAGTACTTAAATACTTAAATATACTTAAGTACTTAAATACAGAGTTTAAGATACGGAGTATCTTAAACTCTGGAACGTGCCGCAAATATAACATATATTATTTTTATTAATAAATTGTGAAATAACACAAATTAATCAAATAAAATTTATTTGCGCAATCCGGGTTCGAACCTGCGACTTTCCGAATGGAAGTCAAGTGTCTTACCTACTGGTTTAAAAAATATTTAAGGATTTTTTGATTTGTTAACATTAATCTAGTAGAATATTCGCAATTGAAAAGCAATTATTTAAATGATGTCTGAGGAAAAAAAACATATTTTAACAGTTTTTCTGTATTGAAATTCTGGATAAACTCAATTATTTTCCTTAGATAAGGACGTGAGGTGGTGAAATATCCATACATCCACGAAACGATACAAAACGCTAATGTAGTTTGCTTAAACTTTTTTAAACTAATGTTTTTGTAAACGCTTGATTGTAAACTATTTCTTGATAAATACGTTTTTTAGATTTTCACGGCCAAAGCAGTTTCGTTGTTTGTTTTTGGGGTGTTATGCCGTGTTGAGATACCTCCTTCTTTAGCCGACGTTTCGGACAGCGTTGCAGTGTCCATCATCAGGGAAGATCCGGCAGATCCGACGATCTGCCCTGATGATGGACACTGCAACGCTGTCCGAAACGTCGGCTAAAGAAGGAGGTAGCGCAACACGGCATAACACCCCAAAAACAAACAACGAAAATATTTCTTGATAAATCGTATAAGTAAGTCATTCCACAAGGCAGTCAATTGTAAAAAAACTGTATTAATTCGTTCAGTGATCTGTAAATTCGCATTGTTAACACGCTACCACCAAGAGACTCTGAGGTTACTCACTTTTCAAAACGAAGATCTTTTCCTCGAAAATTTTTAAAATTGAAGTGGTTAATATACTCACTACAGCATGTAACGTTCAAAAGAAAGCAAACAAAAGATCATGCTAATATTTTTTCCAGTTGATTCTACTGCGAGTGGTTGGTTTAGTAGAATGCTAACATCATATAAAACTTATATTAATAGAGGTATATATAATTCTTCTATAGACACAGCAACTGCTTCGACAGTAAAGTAACGTAAAATAACCACTGTTTTACCACAAACAAAAATTTCTGCGAGGAAACCGGTCGGCGTTTTGTATATCTTAATATATAAAACAAAGTCGGGTTAGTTACACCATTTATAACTCAAGAACGGCTGAACCGATTTTTATGAACTTTGATTTGTTGGATTTGTATTCGTCCCGATTAACAGAATAACTATTAAAATACCGGAAAATATTACGGGAAAAATAATTATGAAGAAAATTAATTTTTTCATATATTTTGTATGGAACGGCTATTCAAATAATGTGCGTTGGTCAACATAATTTGAATCAATTCGAACTGTCAATGGTGAAGTGTGCCGAACATTTCGTGCTTAGTCAACAGCTCAATTTAATTTTTTGAACTTAGAGTAGGTACCTATTTATTTTAACTTGATAAAAACTTAATTTATTTTATCTAATAAATTTAACACATCATTTAGTGATTCTGAGGCGGTGCGAAGTTAGCCGGGTCAGCTAGTATAATATAGATTTCGACCAGTAGCGTCTCAGTATGTTTTGCTTAAGATACTTCTTATAATAATTAGGACCCTCCAAAAATCATTAAATTTGTCTGGTTTGATCGCCATCAACAGCCGTTCAGAATACAAACTAGACAACATATTTTGAAAAAAAAAAGAAAACGTGACAAAAAAATCAGGATATAATATTATAGTCTAATACTGTTGGTAAAAAAAAATCGGTCCAGTTTTGGAGGAAAAAAGTGGGGAGTTCAATACCTCGATTTGGATTATTTTATTTAGGTATTATCAGCCTGAGGTGCACAGTTTTTCGCTCATTATTTGGGGGGGGTGTACAGATTGGTGACCGTGCTTCTTCTTAAAACTGGTACCTACAATATCGCTAATGCATATATTAGCTAACTACCTAATAAGGTAATTACTTACCACAGTTATATTCAATTAGGTTAATGCAGTGTATGATTATATTAATACCCATTACCCATGCTTACATTTTCACCTGCAGAACTAATCTCATTGACTGCTCTGATTTGTGAACACAATACATGGCTAAACTAATTTACTTATTATGATACGGTATACCTGCCTTGTTAAATGCATGCTATTCGCAAAACAAGAATTTCATTGTATACTAAATTAAGTTTAGTATACATTTGATCCTGATGATGTGAACATAGTTCATGAAACATGTTGATTGTGTATTAATAAAAGTGATGTAAACAAAGTTATTTGTATTATTTTATCGAAGAAAGCAAACACTTTGTGGCTTGACATTATACCAAATGAAACAAATACTTAGTTTTAAACCACTTTATTTTAATTTATATTGGTCAACCTTCATCAGGACAATAATATATAAACTAAATAATAATACAGAGAAACAAGATCAGGTAAAATTTATTAATACAGTAGAGAAAGAAAGCATATGTGAGAGGGAGAGAACATCATATTTGTCAACATCATATTCAAACATCATATTTTATCGAAGAAAGCAAACACTTTGTGGCTTGACGTTATACCAAATGAAACAAATGCTTAGTTTTAAACCACTTTATTTTAATTTATATTGGTCAACCTTCATCAGGACAATAATATATAAACTAAATCATAATACAGAGAAACAATATCAGGTAAAATTTATTAATACAGTAGAGAAAGAAAGCATATGGGAGAGGGAGAGAACATCATATTTGTCTTTTCATTAAAATAAATAATGTCATCACAAAGTGAAAACCTTTCCGAAGATGGTTTTCTTCGAAAAAATAATGTTAATAACGTCATATTTTATTTTTTTCCAAATTAATATAATAAATCTTCCTGAAAACAAAAACTATTTTGATATGTGATGAAATAAGCTTTAAAATTCAATTTTTAGAAATAGATACAGGTACCATTTTTGAAATATAATTGAATGCAAACATAGGAGGTATTTCACCATCATCCTGATAGCTTATCCATACTATAACGAATATCAATAAAAATGAAAATAAAATACTTGCATCATTTAGAAAACTTGGTCGGTTTATCCAATATATGTATAGCCACTATTAGGTTATATAATATATGTTCGAGTACCGAATAGTAAACTTCGACTTCGAAATCGTAAATCAAAAATATACATTTCCTATGGATAAGCTATGAAGAGGATGGTGAAACACCCCCTTAAAAGGTTTTAAAAATGGCTTACATTGGATTTTTTCCAACCAAAATTAATAAGTATTTTATTAGACAAATAGACGTTTTTTGGCGTTTCATGTAAAGATTATAAATATTAGTGTCCGACCGAACTTTCGGTTTCGGTTTCGGTTTCGGCCTAGTTTCGGCAAAAAAATGGGTTTCGGTTTAGTTTCGGTTTCGGCTGCCATCCAGCCGAAACTACGACCGAAACCGAAACTGCATTCGGGAGGTTTCGTGCTGCGATCGGATATGTTCGGTACACTGAGCTGCGAGCGACGAAGTGTCATTTTGCTGCGTTAGCACTCATAGTCGTATCAGGACAGTCAGGACTTGTTGATTTGCATACGTCAAAGGACATCCTGCTCTGATTACTTCAACATTATTGGATCCCAGATTAAAAAATACATATTTGAATTCTGATGAAGTTGATAATTGTGCGCGGACGTCGTTAGTGCAACAATGAGCAAAAGCTGTAATTCTGGAGACCCACAGCTATCTTATCTTGTTCATCTAGAATCGCGTTTTCTAAAAGAGGAGAAGGGCTATGTGATGCCCATGACTTTTAATGGAAGAAACTTCTGGTGTGGATAATGGTGATCGCACACAAGTTGAGCAAATTATTCAAGCCTACTTAACAGAGCCAAGGTTACAAGAAACGCAGATATTTATTCTTACTGGAATTCTAGTCCATTTCTGTCTTTCACAAAGGTTGCAGTGAAATTCTTGTTGGCTCCACCGATGGATGTTTCCAGTTAACAACTATTTAGTGCTGCTGGTCAAATTCATTAAAACCGGAAAAAAGATTTCTGTGGCAAAAATGTTGATACAATTATTGTTTCTCACTTATATTATTAGATTGTTTAATTATGAATACTGATAATAATTAATTCATTAAAATTATTAATGATTGCAGCACATTGGAGCTCTTCACAGTTTTTTGTAGTTTGAGATCAATTCTGAATGGTGATCTTACACCAGGGCGATACTGAGAGTATCTTCCACTCTGGAACGTGCCGCAAATATACTATATCATTTTTTTTATATTAGATTTTATTTTTAATCAATTAATTGTGAAACAACACAAATTAATCAAATGAAATTTATTTGCGCACGTCTGGTACGAACCCGCGACCTTCAGATTGTAAGTCTAGAGCCTTGCCTCTAGACAACGCCGGCCGTATTATTAATAGTACAGCTTGGTTCGAAAAAAAGAGGTTACCTGGAAAGTTTTCCGGGGGTTTTGAAAATTGGTAATTTTTGGCTGTTTTCGAATTTCAAATTTGCCAACTCGTATCTTTGCCGGTCGGATAGTAAAATATTTTGGAGAAATATACAAAATTATTGATTTTACCAAAAAAAATTATTTGTACGTTAATTGTAGGAAATTTTCTCTAGTTTAATTTTGTACATACATATTTTTATCGTAAAATGAGTCGGAAAGGAGATGTTGTCAAAAAAATTCTATTAGGTGCTATTTTTCCAATATGGCGGCGCGAGCGGCAAAGATGCGAGGGGGCAATGTTGAAATTCGAAAAGAGCACATCGAAATCTATAAAATTACCGATTTTCAAAAACTCCCGGAAAACTTTCCAGGTAAAACTACCAAATAATTGGGCTATACGTATTATTTGCATAAAAAATATTTAGTTGTTGAACTCAGTAGATAGGTAATTTTTATTTTTATTTTATCGAATTTCATTAAAAAGAGTTCCTTACAAAATGACCAAAGTTTAGAAGAAATTATTTTGTTCTTAAGATGTAAGATATTATGAAGTATTTTTTGTTTAGTGTACCTAAACAAATTAGAAAAAAAAAATTTTGTACCTATTATTTTACGTTATTCGTAAATAACCTTTAAAAAGAAATAACAGACCTACCATTTATTATTTTAATATTATTTACCAAAGAGTTCATTTGAAATAAATATTTTTTGTATTTCTTGGGCATTAACTATGTAACAATTTCTAGACATTTTGTTTTGATTTTCAATGTACTAAATTCATACTTTAACTTGTGCGCTTTAGAAACTTTAGAAATAAACAAAAAAATTAAATAAAAAATTAATTTAGTTAACAAAATAATAGCACCCTGCAAATCTCCCCTTTTGACTATGTTCCCATGTGATATCGACCCCGCCCACTGTTCTCCCTCACCCCCAAAATCACCCCTCCCACTACCCCCAACTAATAACATATAATTCATTTCTGTACTTGTTTTAAATTTTAAGTTTAGTTTTAAGTTTGCTAGTGAATGGCACGGATGTGTCGAAACCGGTAGCAGAAAAATTAAAATTTAAGTAACGATAGTAAATATTATAAGCAATAATTATTAGTCTGAAACACTCATCAATATTGAAAACTCTTCCGAGAAAAGATATGTGTCGCCGACGGGACCGTCCCGTCCCGGTCCCGTCGGCGACACATATCTTTTCTCGGAAGAGTTTTCAATATTGATGAGTGTTTCAGGCTAATAATTATTGCTTATAATATTTGTTACCCTTTGTGCTATGCATAAAAAATCTTGTCCTAAACATTAGTTTATCAATTTAAAAAATAACGATAGTACATTGAAAATTAAAACTCTTCAAAACAAAATGAAATAAATATACCTAGAATAAGTATTTCAAATCAGTATACCTAGAATATGTAGGTATATTTATTTCAAATCATTATTTCAAAAAGCACAAATAATTTATTTGAAATACCAAGAGACAATTTATGTTATGTTTATTATTAGTTCAAATATCCGAGACGGGATGTTTAATATAAGATTTTAAAATAAAGGCTGACTGATTAAGATTGATTATTTTTTTCCCATGATAACATGACCTTATATGGAAGTTTCGGTTTCGGTTTCGGTTTCGGCAGTAAAACGTAGTTTCGGTCGGACACTATAAATATATAGATATATATTTTTCTAATTGTGGTCGGAAACTTAGACTTCATTTAGGTGTACATTTTAATTCTTCTGTAGTTAACTTTTAGATTAGATCATGGTAAGGGAGAAACAACGATTTCTTTGAGATCTATATGAGCTATTCCCGAAAGCGAACAAATTAACCTGAGCGGTGAATAATATGAAGGAGGAAAAACAGATGCCGGTAGGTCGTTCGGCACACGAGTCGACTTACCGACTTACACAACGAGTCGAAGAAACGACCTGTTCTCATGAAGCCAAAATCAAACGTGTTTCGCTGGTTTTAATGTTTTAATGAAAAGGTGGTGAGGGATGTGGCCATTTTTGGCTACGCTACCAGAAACTGTTCCCCTTTCTTATATTTTCTTTAAAATGATGTCTCCGCGATATTAATTTCATTTGAGACGGAAGCATAAATCCATTTTGAAGCGGTGATTTTATTTACTTTATTTGACGGAGGCTAACAATTTACCATTCAAAAACGTTTTTACGGAAGGCCTGTCCGTAATTGGACTGAAAAGGGAACATAAATTGGTTTTAAACTTAATTATAATTTCGTTTGGAATCCATCAACTGTTTTAGCCTCAAGAACAATAAATACTACCTAGCTAACTGGCCGTTGTACTCGGAATTTTGATGTCGAGTTTTTATTAGTAAATTGGTTTTATTTTACTTTGTAAATAATTTTAACGATTTTATAATCGGGAAAAAATTTGTTTGAATGGAAAGCAAGCCAATCTTGCTTTCATCATAAGTCGCATCTCTTTAGTGTAGTTGGAATTTTTATAATTTATGAACCTTCTGGTGATTAACATTTGATTATTTTTTTTTTATTGAAAGAATAATTTAATACATTGTATCAACAAACAAGTCCTGCTAAACCAATTCAATTGGCTTGTCAACAGTTGCTTATATTTTCATTGATTAACAATATCCTTAACATTTTTTACGGAAACATAAAAAAAATATTACTCAGAATGTCGGTTTGCCTCGGCTAGTTCAGTTTTATCCAATCCTAGACAGGTAAAACATTTATGAAACGTGACTCTTATAAAAGAGGAAGTCGTTAGGTTTATTCCACATATCCATTGGTTCAGTGACATCTCTTGACAAAAAGCAAAACAATATTTTAAATTCGTTATTTGAATCACTGATTTTTAAAAGATACTTAAGTCCACATTAAAATATTGTTTTTTTTTTTTTTTTTAGACTCAGATCTACTATTTGACATAAAAACATTGTCTGGCATATACATCAGTGGTACAAAATTAAATCGATGAAAAACAACCTAAGTCCTGGACTAAGGTTTTAAGAAGCCATCGGCTCTCATTTTTACAATTAAATAATCAACTGGGAAACAACAGATGGCAAAAACTTTAAAATATCTAATGTGTTTTATTTTTGTGTATTGATTTCCATAACACATATTTTTTTTAGAGAACATTCTTTAAAAGTGCCGAATTACAATTAAAATTTTTATTTTCTACGTTGTTCATAAAAATATCTGCTAATAGGGGACTTATGGGAGCCCCCATTGGGAGCCCATTATTCTGTTGGTAGACACAGTTGTTATATTGCTATAGTTGTTATAGGTAAGACAACCAGATAGGTAACCAGTAATACAGATACAACCAGGAATACAGATACAACCAGATAGGTAACCAGTAATTGGTATAGTTGTTATAGATAAGACAACCAGAAATGTAAATATTAGAATCACCACCGTTATGCCGAAGCACAAGGGTGCACGGAGAAAAATGTTATTTTAAAATACGATTATTTTTTATTTTTTTGTATTTATTGGGCATTAATTATGTAACAATTTCTAGACATTTTGTTTTGAAGAGTTTTAATTTTCAATGTACTATCGTTACTTAAATTTTAATTTTTATGCTACCGGTTTCGACACATCCGTGTCATTCACTAGCAAACTTAAAACTAAACTTAAAATTTAAAACAAGTACAGAAATAAATAAGATGTTATTAGGTGGGGGTGGTGGGAGGGGGGGATTTTGGGGGAAGGGGAGAACAGTGGGCGGGGTCAATATCACACGGGAACAAATGTAAGAATAATTTGTTGGTGTACGTACGAAATTACGTATACCAACAAATTATTCCTACATGTTCCCTCCAATAAACATTGAAACCCTGTTAATTTGTTTGTAAGAACTTCAGTCCCGTTTTTAACCGTTTTTACGACTAAAATGATCGTATTTTTAAATAACATTTTGCTCTGTGTGCTATTTCGAGGAACTCTAAGGATTTGTACCGATTAGTACAATAAAAAAATAAATTTATTCAGTGCTACTATGTACATCTTGATCCTACCTTGTATATAGATAAACTTTCGTGAGTTACGAATCACTTGGAATATTTGACAACGGAGCCCACAGAGCTTTGAACCTGCGACCCCTGGGTAGGAACCCAACGCTTTGGAGCACTCGTCGACCACTAACTGGTTGCAGGTATCATTTTGAAGGCCGCTGTGATCGATGTTCAAATGCCTGCGTGCGCAAGTCAATTTTATTTGATTGATTTGTGTTATTTCACAATTAATTTATTAAAATAATATGATAACTTTATTACCTTTGCGGCACTTACCAGAATGGAAGATACTCTCAGCTTCATCCTGGTGTAAGACCACCGTTCAGATTTGAAACATTTATTGAAATTGCATTAACCGTGTGGCCTGACCTGATCCGAATAGCCACGTATTTTCCCACCTTCCCCAACTTCCCGCCGTTTCCCCTCCCCATCCTTCACCCCTGCCCCAACCCACCTCCTCCACCTTCCCAACCTAACTTTCCCTCACCACCTTCCTCGCTATTCCCCATCTTCCCACCTTCCCTTTACAGTTCTAATCTACCCCCTTACCCACAATCCCAATCGTTCAAACCTTCATCACCTTCTTCACCATCCCCACTTTCCTTAAATTCATAACCTTCTCCACGTTCCCTATTTTCCCCACCTTCCCCACCTTTCTTACTTTCCCCACCTTTCCGTCCTTCCCCATATTCCCGCTCTTCCCCTTTCCGCCTTTCTTTCCTCTCCTACCTCCCCATTTTCCCCCAATCACACTCTTCCAACTGACCCCCTTCTCCACCTTCCCAATCTTTCACACCTTCTCCATCTCTCCAACCTTCCCCACCTACCCCTTGGGGATGCCAGAGCCTCACTGATTCAGTTGAGGCTTTTTAAAATCTAGTTCTCGCATATCAATTCGCATGCCGAATTTATTTCAGTAGGGTTTCAGCACTCCTTCTTGCCTTAAAACGTCAGTCAATGATTACTCTCTCCGCCAGCATACCTCCCGCCACTTCCGGCAGGAAGCTACATTCCTCTGTTTCACATCCGGTGAAAACACTCGAGCATTTTCCTTCCCGCGAAACCGGTGAGACGAATGGCCCGAGGATACAATTAACATATACGTTCAGGGAGTGCTTTGGACAGAAAATGTGGTTAACACACAAAGGACAAATGCCTTTGTGAAAGTTGATAGCTGTGACGATTCTCTCCTGGGTGGGTAAGGTATTAAATGTATTAGCCCTGTTAAATAATGCTGCTTAAAACACGCAGCGGCAATTTCTTAAAATTATAAATTTCCCACAGCGCGACCACAACGACTTCACTAACCCTTTGGGAGATGCTCGGTGTAAAGACACGGACCTATGTTACGGTACGGGCAAATCACAACTATCTAACGTCACAAGCGCGCCCGGCAGGCTCACAACAAATTTATCGAGTAAGTTTGTACTTTACACTGAGGATTTTTAATAGTTACATCTTTTTGTTTGGAAAAAAAAGTTACAATTTCGGAAAAAGTTGTTAATCTTTTTTACTCCTTCTATCATCTAGAATCACTTCCTGAAGTTAATGCATTTTACCTCCGGACACCCTTTATACTTTTATTGACAGTGACCGGTTTCGGTTAAACCGTTCCTTCTTCAGATCACACTTACAAAATTTTGTATTATTACTCATGTAAAGGTGAACACGGGATGGGAGTAAATGACGTTATGTATAGATTGGGTGCGACATAAGAACCCAAAAGATCGGTTCTTTTTTTCTCAATGGAAAACATTTAAAAACATACCTAAAAATTCATACGGGATTGTTCGGCGTCTTCTTCACGTTCATTTCTGGTTACACAATTTACATCAGTTAGGTACCAGTGTAAATTTTATTAAATCGTTGATCGAGAAGTCAGAGAAAAGCAGTTTAATACTAAATAAAAAAACAAGACATGGAGCAGGAGGAGGGAAGAGATCGTTGCTCAAGTTCGACTGCTTTCAAAGCAGACGTTTATAAAATACGTTTATAATAGACATTTTGACATTTTCTAACAGC
This sequence comes from Limnephilus auricula, assembly GCA_951813805.1. Taxonomy (NCBI): domain Eukaryota; kingdom Metazoa; phylum Arthropoda; class Insecta; order Trichoptera; family Limnephilidae; genus Limnephilus; species Limnephilus auricula. The sequence continues at coordinate 14,054,676 of OX638403.1, forward strand.
AGAACTTGAATGCAATAAAATGGGGCAACCTGCCATACATTCAATGTGACTATATCGCTGTTAAAGGATATGTTCCCTAACAAACTGATATCGCAGCCGGATTTTTTTTACCAAAGGGAACCAATGTATTAAGTGGTCGAAAATACTATTTATTTCATATTGGGGAGACGGTAATGCGTCCGCCGCACGAGAACCCTTTATTGGATAAACAACTCCTCTGCTACAGGTCACCCCAAGTGGTTCGCCACGTTTATTGACTGAGCAGGGGTGCCCAGGTTAATGAGGTGAGATTTTCTAGTTCTTGGCGGCGGATGACCTGGGCACACTGAAACCCAGTTTCCAACCCATCCCTCATACCACTTTCCTTCCCTGAAATTCCTATCCCTTTCCTTAAAAAGACCCTCCACATAGCTTCTCTAAAGATCACATAAGTCCCGAGGGAATTTTTTTTCCCCAGGGTTTCCCGTTTGGAGCTAATGTAAAAAAAATAAATGATATTCTCACTGTGCAATGTGCAAAGTACGAGTAGCTTAAAACTTAAAAAAAAAACCGATGGTTTCTTCTTCAGGGAAGTAATGAATAATAAGTAATGTCATTACTTCCCTGACGAAAAACCATCGGTTTCGAGACATGTATTTAATTATGATTATATAATAGTGGTTGATCCAAAGTTATTTGTTTAATTTAATTAAAAATGACGCCACAAAGTGATTTTGCGAAGTTTGAAGAAATACTTTAAAAATGTATTTAGGCAAGGTCTCAAAAATATCACGGTGTGCTGTATTAGTTCATTTTTTGGCTTGCAAAGCAGAATTCTTTTTGAAAGAAGGAATAAACTGTGGAACTACACTCTCAGGTATGAATCAATAAATAAAATGCATTGTTTTTAATATCCCACCCTTTCGAAAGTTATTATAAAGGCAATATCAAAATCAACTGATACTATCTATTCTAATGTAATATATTATTATACACGTATATGTTTACATTTCGTTGTAACAAGGTTTGCGCCATTATTTGAATATATGACGGTTACCGACACATCTGCCTAAGCTCTTGGATGCTCTTCAAACGGATTATCTTAACCCCTTTGGCGTGTCCCAAACAACGATATATCGTCAATAATAATACCTAATACCGTTTTAGTACTCGGGCTAATACCAATTTAGGAGGAGAAGGTACGAACGTTGTTATAGTACTTAAAGGTAGTTGGGTTTAATATCAAATAGGTATGTGCTTTCCAATATTCTACATTGAAATAACCTTACAGATCCAATTTCAATATTATAGTTTTCTAGCATTACAGTTCGGCCACTCGGGTAAAAAAAAACAGATGATGATGATGAGATCAGTATCTGTTATGATGAGATCAGTATCTGTGATTTTCTACAGATACGTATCGATGAATATGTTTATCTGTTGAACCTAATTGTACCAGACGTGGTGAGGTACACAAGAACTATAATTAGGCTGGAGGTCCCGATCCACGGAGGTACCAAATGTAGCTCCCTTCACCACGTGTGGAGGGAGAATGCTTGCCGCTGTAGCGCTGGTCCGAGTGTCCTAGTGGCTGTTCCTTTGACGAAGCTGGGTCTGGTCCAAAGAGTGTGAGGTAATCCGAGATCCAGGGTAAAGCGATGGTCAGTGAAGGAAAGAGGCAAGTAGAAGTAAAGTCGGAGCGAGGTAGAGCGGGCAGGGCAGGAGAGATGTTGTCGTGTCGGCTGGTAACGTGAGACTGACCTGAGAACGGCCAAACGGGCCCTATATATAGCGGGCAGCAACACCGAGTGCGCTGCCCCTGCTGGTAAAACACTCTCTGCGCTCCTCGCCCTACCCCCACTCCGACGATTTATTTATTAAAACCACATATCAGTTACAAACTTAATAATCATAATAACACAAACATAAAATGACAAAACTACTATCAGTACGTCCGTCACACTCCCCCCGTGGAGCTCTGCTTCACTATCTGAGGACGTGCTGATGTATGAGTGTCTGATGAACCAGTGCTGGCTGGACGAATTCTGGGTGGACGGGTGCCCCCAGTCCACTCCCCCCATCGTGCTGCGGGGCGTGCAGGGTGACTTGCAGGGCGACTTGCAGGACGACGTGCAGGGGAGCGATGTACCAGGGGGCCGTGTGCCGGGGGGCCGTGTGCCGGGGGGCCATGTGCCGGGTGCCCATGTGCCGGGGGGCGATGTGCCGGGGGGCGATGTGCAGGAGGGCGGCGTGCAGGGTATCGTGATTGGGGGCTACGTGCAGGAGGCCGACGTGCAGGAGGCCGACGTGCAGGGGGCCGACGTGCAGGGGGCCGACGTGCAAGGGGCCGACGTGCAGGGGGCCGACGTGCAGGGGGCCGACGTGCAGGGGGCTGACGTGCAGCGAGGCGGCGTGCAGCGGTGCGAGGTGCCGCGGAGCGACATGATACGGGGCGACATGATACGGGGCGACATGATACGGGGCGACATGATACGGGGTGACGTCCAGGGGGTTGACGTCACCCCGTATCAGTACGTCCGTCACACTAATAGTAACATCCGTAACTCAAAATCGATAAAAATTGAGATACGTTTCTTTGACTCTAAGGGGCCGAGTTATTATTGATCATTTTTTAAATTAACTTAATAAAGAAATACTACAGATACTTGAGTCGGGCCAAGCCAAGAGTCAGACTAATAGAAGTTAGACGAAGTCGGGGGTGCCAGAGGAAGACATGGTACTATCAATTGAATCAGATACTTTAGTTGGGCCATGTCAAGATCAAGAGGCAGATAATAGAAGAGTATGTACGAGACGTTGTATGAATGTGGATGAGGCGAAGAGTGTATGCCAATACCGAATTGTTTGGCGGTCTGTCCTCTCTGCCTCCCCCTTGGAGGAAACGGCGTGATGATTAGTGAGTTAGTTATTTTAATTATTATTCATTAATCTGTTTGAAAAAAATTGAGAAATATTTTAATATTATTTTGTTATCATGTTGAATTTTTAACTGCATTTTAATTTAACGTTTTTCTTATATATACGAATTTACATTGATTTTATAAAATATATTAAAAAAAAACTTATAATTAAAATTTTATTTCAATTTGAATACTTGTTTATGTTATTTACTTTTTTTGCATACCGTTTCATTAATTAGCCTATGTAAGAGAACTACCTGGCTAAAAATAAATATGTACGGGGGGGTAATGCCTAAAGTAAGGTCTCCTATTTTTACAAAGAAACAATATTTTTTTTCGATAATTTTGATAATCTGTCTGTCTACATAATCGCCATTTCACTCAATTTATTTTTAAGCACTGTGGCATTTTTTGTATTAATGTCATACCAGCTCACTGCCATATTATTGGACATGAGAAGTTGTAGAAGCGTAGTCTACGAATTGCTACTTCTTAAGTTCAACGGTTCGGGTGTGGAACGATTAGCCGGCCTCAGTATTTCCTCCCTCACACAACGGTTCTCTCCTCACTTTCCACAAAAGACCCTACACACAGAATCCTAACAGATGAGACAGGCCTTGAAGAAAATTGTTTTCCTCAGTGCCTCTTTCGTAAGTAAAAAAAATTCCAACGACCCATTTTGACGTGTTTCTCGAATGCTCGCAGAAGACCACAAACGCGCTGTTTCTAAAATAAAGTGACCTTGAGGTGATTTTTTAATATTATTTTTATAGATTGAAGTTTCTAATATTATTTTTATATAATTTGATTTCTCATATATTTGTTGTGCTAAAAATCAGGTAGTTTCTGACAACTTCAAACCCACTTATTGACCTTCTCGCTAGGTCCCGCAAATAACTAATATATAAAACATATACAGGATGTTAAGAGATGTCCTTGACTTTCTTTAACCAGTGATTTCTGACATTCAAAATAAAAACATCAAAAAAGTCGCTAGAGATTTTTTTTTAACTTCAAATAAGGTTATGAATCACCCGGTAAAGTTACTCAAGTAGGTCCCTTAACACCCAGCAATTTGAGAAAAGTTTTATTACTTACTGGCAAGTATCCGAAGAAAAAAATTACCGAATATGTGTCGAAGTTTTCAAAATTTGTCAAAGGGAAAAACATGATTTACACCTTTACAAAAGTATAAAGGGAAACTTTTATAACATTTCTAAAAAACATGGCTCTACGTGAATGTGTTTGAAATCAAGTAATGGCGGGTGTTATTAAGTAACTAAATCAAGGCGCTGGAAAGTTTGTTAAGTTTCAGGGCCTAAGTAAAAGTTCTCTCTCCTCGTTTAGCCCTCAGGTAAAGGGAAAATTATGGCACACTCTTAGACCTCCGTGGGGTCATAATCAACCCTTTTCCATTGTTCGTAGTTGACTAAACCTCCGAGCGGAATGCCTGCGATAGGATTACTCGCATTCTAGGAGGTTTGGAGGCTTCGAGGCTAGGGGAGGTTGTGTAACGATTTATTCGCAAGATATATGGGTGACACGAGTGGCGAACAGATTCTATAACGGAATTCAGTCTCAAATTGTTCAATTGTAGGTACCAGTACGCCGCAAGATTTATCTCAAATTATAATGTGTTTACGATGTTATCTCCGACGTTAGAGCACAATGAAACAATACAATATACCTAAATTTTGTTTAAGTATCATACCGCATCCAATTTAAAATAGACATGTTATTTTTATTGATTTTTAATTTTCTCACATTTCAGTACAAGAAATAATTATTTATCTTAAATGTTCGAGGCCTCTAACGCAGAAAACATGAATCACAATTACGTGATACGAAAATATGTTATAACCAAATAAAAACGAAATGTTTCACGTTTCTGTAAACAACCCTTTTTCAAGGCAAATTAACTTAATTTTTACTAAGAAGAAGGTATATTTTTGTTAAAGTGTTAAGTTAAAGTGAAATGAAATACTGGCTGAATTTTAGGCTACCAACACTGACGAAAATGGGATAGGTGTAGTTTTTTAATTCTCTTTTAAACAATCTTTTGTTTTGAAGGTCAAGTGTGAAAACATTAATCTATCTCGGAATCAAACTATCGATTTGTATTTTTTTAATATTTTTTTATAGAGAACACCTCACAAGAGTCTCAACTGCTCCCGTTTGGAGCCAGTGAGAGTTGTGAGGCTGAAAGTAAGTGGGAAGGGAAGGAGATGGGTAATAGGAAGGTCGGGAAGTATCTGGCTCTTCAGATCTAGTCACTAAACACGGCTAAAAGCCATTTCAAGCAACGTTTCAATACTGAATGGTGGTCTTACACTAGGGCGATACTGAGAGTATCTTCCACTCTGGAACGTGCCGCAAATATAGTGTATATTAATTTTATTAATTAATTGTGAAATAACACAAATTAATCAAATAAAATTTATTTGCGCACGCCGCGTTCGAACCCGCGACCTTCGGAATGGAAGTCCAAAGCCTTGTCTCTGTACTACACAGGTTGTCACCCCACAAACCACAAAACCAACAAAAATAAAAACACAAACACCCTTTTTTATGTATATAGATATAGATGGAGTTTGATAAGGCCAGTATTTGTAAGTAGGACTAGTAGTTACGTTATACAATTACAATTTCTGAGCCACAAAATTTTCTGTATAAACGACAATTCATCAACATTGAAATGGTTCTTTGGTTGTCCTACATTGATTTTTTTATTATTTTCCAATAAGTTAATTGTGGTAACGTTGCAATATTAAACATGGTCTAAAATTTCTGTAGACTATTAGAAGTTCAATCACTTCTGAAAAAAGTATCATTGAAGTAGAAATAGCAATAATAAATTTTGATGAAATTAAAAATGAACTAGAGTGTTTTCGGTTTGTTTTTTTCCGTATTTTCGTTTAATCAACGATATATTACATTGATGGGATAAAAGTTTATTATAAAAAAAAGTTATTATATAAAAGTCATTATGGTTACCGTAGGTAAACAGTAATATGGTTCAAAAAAATTTCAGACAGATTGCTGTTGAATTTTTTTACTCGTTGGTTCGTAGCAGCAGAACGTAGGCGAATTCTATCTGTATTTATTATTAATGTACTGGAACTTAAAACTTATTAAAGCTATCCAATTCCTTGCCCTTTGCACCTCGGCAATGCTGAAGATTTATTTCAAGATACTATTCATTCATTTTGTAATAGTGCATCGAATGAAAGAAACTTCTGGGAAACAAATTCTCGCTACTTTCGGATTGATGTTGCACTCTCACTCCTCTTTCAAAGGAATAAATTTTAAGTTTTATGAGGAAAACTTTATATGTTCGTACAAAATCATCGCTCTGTAGTTACACGGAGAAAAATGTTATTCGAAAAAACGATCATTTTAATAGTAAAAACGGTTAAAAACGGGACTAAAGTTCTTACGAACAAATTAACAGGCTTTTAATGTTTATTGGCGGGAGAATATTACGAATAATTTGTTGGTATACGTAATTTCGTACGTTTACCAACAAATTATTCTTACATTTTCCCGCCAATAAATATTGAAACACTGTTAATTTGTTCGTAATAACTTCAGTCCCGTTTTTAACCGTTTTTTACTATTAAAATGATCGTTTGTTCGAATAATATTTTTCTCCGTGTAGACATTATATAAACCTCGGGTTGGTACCCTTTTCTTTAAATATTTGTTCCACTCAGGAGGCTCTGAGGAAAATAACTCTCTCCAGGGCCTATGTCAATGAAGGAAAAATGTACGAGGTATGGGGAAGAATCTGGGGTTCAGTGTGACAAGGAGTGACGAATGTATGAATCCAATTTCAGGAATGGGGTGCAAAGAGATGGGTCGGAGAGTTCGGCTGGAGGGGTCAAAAGGTCTCCTCTAACAGTCTCTTGCCAAGCAGCTGATGGGCAGGTGCATTCTCCTAAAACCTTAACAAACCTCATCCCATGAAACCGGGCACTCCTGCCAAGTCACCAAACGTAGCGAACTACTTAGGGTGACCTATGTATGGCAGCGGTTTTGGATATTTAATAAATGGTTCCCGGGGCGGCAGTACTAATGACCGCCTCCCAAATTTGTGTTTTTTAAAATCGTATAAGTTAAATATATTCCTGCCTTCACAATGCGCATGCAGTTTTTACAAAATTTTATGTTGAGATATTTTTGTTCCCTTATGCAGAGCAAGAATAGAAAAATGCAAAAAATTACAACGGTTATCAAATATAACAGCATTTTTTCCCATTAATATGTGATGGAAAAGTGTTTAGTGATAAATTGTGAAAATGTTGTGGGGGGTTTGGAAAGGGTGCCCTTGGCACCAAAACAAATGTCTGATCTTCTGTAAATCATGAAAACGTGTAATAGATAATATTTTTTTTAAATAAATTTTAGATTTCTTCAATCTTTGCAAATTGATGTTATTATATTGATAATAACAATTCATGTTATTATCCTGACGAAGAAACCATCGGTTTTGAAACGTGTAGATATTATAACATTGATTATAGTGGTTTAGACAATAGTAATTTGTTTAATTTAAATTGTAGATTGACTAATTGTTAAATGTTGTCTTCGATTTTTCTCGTCATTAACCATTGATCATTTCTTAAGACCTTCACGAAATAGAGATAGAGGATGACTTTTTAGCGTTGGTCCTAGAGGTAACGTGTTCTAACTCCGGCAAAGATAATCATGAAACCCTTTTTGATAAGGGTTTATTTTTTTATAAATAACTACTGTTTTTTAACCTGCTGGTGGAGTGAAATATATATAACTACTAGCTTCTGCCGCGACTTCGTCTGCGTAGGATTAGTACTTCGAGTAATCTATTTTCTTTTCTTAGGTCCCATCTACGTTTATACCAAAACTCTTGATCTATGTATTTAAAATTTCTATAATTCTTGATTCGATTCAAATTATTAGGCGAGTACTTCAAATAAATTATCTAATTTAAATATTTTCTGAAATAGAATATAGATTTAACAATCATTGTTTTTCAAAATGTCATTCTCAAATTTTGACATTTTCTATTAAACAATAATTATTATTTTCAATATATTGAAAATAAATAGCTGGCTTTATAAATTATAGTCCATATGTTATTCTGTTGTATTAACTATATTATTGTAAAGTTTCATTAAAATCCATTCAGTAAATTTTGCGTGAAAGAGTAACAAACATACATACATCCATACAAACTCTCGCGTTTATAATATTAGCAAGATATAATATTACACTTTTATTATAACGCTTTTGATAGTCATAAGTCATAAATAATGTAATCATTTCTTAAAATGGCTACTTAACTATTTTAAGCCAGATCTGGATTTCAAAGAAATAACAAAATTTACATCACGATTTACAAATATGACCTCCTTAACTTATTTTATTGGCCTTTCCATGAGGATTTCCTATACCTACCTAATATTTCTGGACTGTTGGTAGTGTTTAGTGGTTTCAAAAATAAAAATCATTGCAACACCAGAAGTTTAAATTAAATTCAAGTATAATGCAAAAAAATTTTTTGGAAAAAACAAATTAAAGAAAAAATTCTATGTAGAAATTCCGAACAGAGAATAATGGTAGATTCAGACTGGGTCGACGTACGTATGCATCGCTACGCCTAACAATATCTGGGCTACTTAGCAATCATAGATTTTCAATGAAAATTTATGTTTTAGAATCACATTGGCCACACGCATCGCGACGTGCGATGTCTGTGGCCATTTTCATAGAAAATGTATGGGTTGCTAAGCATTGTTTGACGTAGCGATGCGTACGTACGTCGTCCAGTCTGAATCTACCTTAATTGCTTTGTTTGATTTGATGTCTCATCACTACCTACCCTTTTTATACGTTTTACTTTCTCTCCCCATAAAATGAAAGTACGTCGTGATCACGGACCATCATAAACGGCGATATGTATTAAAGACTCGTAATTTCACCCTTGCTTGACACCCATAGGGCCGGTATATCAGTTGGTCTAAAGCTCGGCTTTGACGGAATGTGGAGCTCAGCATGGCTTAGCACACAATCCGTATATCAGTCGTAATCCTAGAGTTGACTTTTAGTCTATGATAATTTTACTCATTTCTATGCCGAACCAATATATTTATGTAAGTATCTATGGACTATATGGTTTTATCAAACAACCAAACGTCAAACGATGTCTAAATCGTCATCACACGAAGAAAGTTCGAATTCCATGTTGATAGGTAAACTTATTCCTCCAATGTAATTTATTGCGTCCGTACGTAGCAGAACGAAACCGAAGCAATGTGAAATCTGAGAAATGACAGATGTGTTTCTGCCAATAGCTCCACAGCGTCTAGCAAAGGAACTATTCTGCGGCTTACCACGGCTTAAGCGGCCGATTTCGGCGGTTTAAGTTGAGCGAGGAATGTGCTCCTTAGCAAAGACTGATATACCGGTCCATAATAGTGCTTCATTCCCGGCTGGCGTATTTCCGCATTCTTTCCCCGCCATTTGCCGAAGTGCCTACACGGGCTTTTATTGCGCCTCATATTTACTTGGGAATGTCAAACGACAAGCAATAAATTAGACGAGGCACCATATTTATTGCAGTACATTATAATACTTATGAGTTTGAATGTTAATAGAGACAGGCAGCTACGATGACGAACGCTGTGGTATAAGAGATAATTTGCGTTTAAAATCATTAAATTGTGTAGTGGAGAATATCCTTAATTATTTGGGTTTATATTCTTTCCTTTCTCCTTCTCCATATTCTCCCATTCTCCCAACTTCCTTTAACTTCATAATATATCTCTAATTAGGGGAGGCTATACAGTTCCACTTACTCCGGGCAGTAGTAGGCTGCTGTGCGAAAACTTCTTTAGAATGATTTTATTTTTTTATTTTTATATTAACTCCATACAGGAGGCCCTGAGGAAAATCATTTCCCTCGGGGCCTATGTCATATTTTAAGATGCTGCGTGGAGGGTCTTTTTGAGGAGAAGAAGGAGTGAACATGGTCTTGAAGATACCCATGTAGGAAGGAGGAAACACAGAGGCCGGCAAATCGTTCCACAGCCGAGCTGTTGAACTTAAAAACGACCAGTTCTCATGTGACAAATGTCAACCGTGTACATATGTTGGGCGAGCGTTTGGCGTGTTTCCCGACTATGCACAGGTGCCGAGGGGATCAATGACGCTAGTTCCTCGGAGCATCTTCCATTGAAATACCAGTAGAACAAGGATAGCATTCCTACCCGACGCCAGTGCTCTAAAGATTTCAATCCGTTTGTGAAGACGGGAGAACCTATCAAACGGACCGCCCGTTTCTGCACAGAGTCGAGGGTATTTTTCAGGTACTTTGGGGCTCGCACTTGCGATTTGTACAGGGTTAGCAGTTGTGTACTTTCAAAGTATCTGCGGGCTCTGTACAGTACGCCCAGTTTCTGAGAGGCTGACTTAACTCTGGTCTCGATGGAGCCCCCACATCTGAGCTGGTCACTTAGGACCGTGTTCTATTAGGTATGTGGAAATAAAATATTAAAAAAAATACTTATATATATAAGATAACGATAACATATACCCATTTAGAATCGAAAACTTACTCGGAATAGCTACGGCTGTGTTTGGTGACCATATACTATGATAGAAAATAATTTCAAAACCCCATTTATTTAACCGTACATAAAAATCACATAAATTGTGGATTCTATGTTCCGACTGGCGCATTTGGAACACTAGTGCTGTTTCCCAATTTTTGGAAAAGAAAACAGTGTCACCAAGAATATAAAATATTCGGGTTTGATCAGCGAAATCACAAATGTAATTATGTGATTAATTTTTGGATTATTGTATTGTTTAGCTTCCTCCTTCTTCCGACAACATTTCTGGTAGTACCTATTATATTATCTATTATCAGGATAGATGTGAATATAAATGAATATATTAGACGATTTTATAATTGGAAGTCAGTTCTATCTTTATCTTCTCTTTATGCATCCTCTCCCCGCTCCCTTCAGACATGATTGGAACTCTTATATGGTCTGAAGTATAAAGAACAGCGTCAGTGCAATGTATGGCAAGAGTATTGGTGGAAGATCCAAGAATAACAACTGAGAAAACAGCGAACACAGTTGCCTCAAGGAGTCACAATTCACCCCTCAGCCGACCCGTGAAATAGCCGTCCTACCCACAAATAATGGATCTCCCGACCACAACGGTCGCCAGCACTTAATTAAAGTCATAAAGGTGTGCCCAGTACCCACGATGTGTGGAGCAGGATGCGGGGACAGAGGACAGGGGGCTGGGGGAGGAGCCAGGAGCACAGAAGTGACTTACGGTCACTGCAAGGGAGACATTCGGCAATTAACTTGTTTTGTACAACTGGGTGGGAGGTTTTGTATGATTTGTTCCTGCTTGGTAGTCCTCTGCTTATATTTATTTTGTAATATAACCTACTCAAGGATATCGAGTAATATTGCAATACTACTTGATAATCTTTTAAAAAATATTTATTTCAAATGTGTATTTATTTTGTTTAAATGTTTGAACGATGCTTCGATGAATTAAAAGAGAAAAGATACCTTAATGAGATAACGTGCCGGGTTTCACTGAATAAGGTTCAGTGGGCAGTACTTTGGCGGGCTGTTCTGAAAAGATTTTTTTCTTTTGTTGGATAATGCCTTCAGAAGGCGAAACAGCTGTTGCGCGTAATAATAATATTTTAATCGTATCATTTTTCTAAAACATTTTCTGAACGGCGCTTATTTCGTGTTTTGCTAAAGAAAACTTGTAATCGAAGCATATTAATATAATAATGCCCGTACGGTTTAAATTTAAGAACCCGACTCCGAGTAAATCTCCGACGTCACACTGTATGGAAACCGTTCTGACCCGTCCGTGTACGCGCAATTTTTCACGGAGCTGCTGCCGTGATAATCACACTTATCACTCGCTCGACGTGCGTTATGCAAACGGAGTGGCGCCATCTATAATACTATATTTAAGGAAAAAAAGTATGAAGGGTGGATAGGGATCTGGGGGTCAATATGTTCAGGAGTGACGGACATATGAATCCATCCCTCCCGATGGGTCGAGAGAGTCGGGTTGGAGAGATAAAATGTGTACCACCAACCAGTCCCTCCCTATCTGGCTCGCCACGCAGTAGGTGGGCAAACTCATAAGCCGCCAAGACCTAGGCAAACCTCACCCAATGATCCTGGGCACCCCTGCTAATTCTATGGCAGGGGCGTTGTTTATCCAATAAATGGTATGGGAGAAGAAACATTTTTCGCTTTCATTAAATAATAAGAATATTTATGTTAGGGTGAAGAGTGTTCCTCTCATTATTCACTGTCTTAATGTAAGAATGTCTACTATTATTTATTTACCTATTAAATATAAGTATTTGTAGTTTAATGTTAATAGTAGTTAGTTTTGCAAAAGGGTGACGCCTTATAAATAGTCACCAACACTTAAACTGGGCGAAGCAGAATGAAAAGCAAAAAGAAAAAAAATATACCAGTGTTTGGAAAAAAAATTTACAAATAAATGAATAGGTCGTGGTTTTATAAAGAAAGATTATATATAATTTACTACTTAGTAATCTACTTGAAATGGTTGTAGTCTCGCAAAATGTATGAGCTTGTTAATATTGTCACTGCGGGAAGGCATCCAGCAGTTAAGTGGTTTGGAGCACTTGGTAGTTCGAGTGTTTTGGTTACAATTATTCTCTCATGATATTAGGTAAGCAAGCTCCGAATGGTAAATAAAATGTATGTAATATGTTTGTAGTGTTATGTCTAAATGGGTTTAAGTGAATTTGAACATTACCCCGGGTTTGTCAATATCAATCGGTATTTCTTCAAAATGTTTGCATGGGTTAGAATATAATGATCAATCTATATCTGTAAAGTGCATAAGTGTGTTCGCATCTTATCTTTGGACATTCAAAATTGACACTGTTGATATTAAGGTATAGAATTGTTTCATTCCACAGGAATAGCAAGAACATTTTCACCGATACCTTCCCTTCCTTCCCTTAATCCCTGGCTATCCTTCACTACTATGGTGGTTCTAAATTGCTGTGCACACCAGCTGATTAAAACACAACCTCCCTTCATCTACAGAACAGGTGTTCTAACCCCAAATTACAATACCTACCTACTTACTTCAGGAATAGGTGAGACCAAGGTACCTAGCCCAAGCAAATTGGCTAATTTTTATAGACAAAATCAGTTATTTTTCGAGCTCGACTGCAGATCGCCAATAAATAATGAAAATTTCATCAACATGAATTATTATTTCCTCGTTGGCGATCTGCGGTCGTGTTTGGAAGTGGTAACAAATAACAGGTATTGTCGATAAAACTTTTATTGGTAAGAAGTTTTCTAGGCTGTGATGTAATAATCTGTGACCACTGAGATAGGTAATATACCACAGGTACATTTTAAAGAGCACATTCATACAACAAATCTCTCTGGAAGTTATATATTTAGGCAGGAATGTTAATTTAACGTAAAAAATATAAATGTAAACCAATTCTACAATATAAACACCAAATTGTTATGAAATATAGTAACTTACAATAAAAGTAGGTGTTTATGTGGTAGAAATAAGATGCCCGAGGCGAAATATTCGTCTTATAAAATCATGAATGATCGTGTGATAAATGTGGAGATTTTAAAATAATGCAAGGCAGATATAAATGTAATGAGTGAAATTAAGAAAGAGACTCTTGAATAATTTGGCCATGTAGAGCGAATGAACGAAGAAAGGGGTGTAAGGAGAATACATTATGATGCGAATGTGAATGGTAGAGAAAGAAGAAAGGGGTGTAAGGAGAATACATTATGATGCGAATGTGAATGGTAGAGAAATCAAAGATGGCCGAGGAAGACATGACACGATTAAGTGAACCAAATATTTTAGTCGGGTCACATCAAGAGATAACGTATGAAGCGATGTATGAATGTGAATGAAGCAAGTAGTGTGTGCCAAGACCGAGTTGTTTAGTGCTCCGTCGGGTAGGCGGTGGATACTAAATTCGTTAATACAATACAATATTTATCAGCGGCTGAGGCCAATTTCAATGTTTAGAACCAACTGTATGTACCTATCTATTAATTAATTTATTAATATAAGTTTATTTCTACTACATTTATATTCAATTTGTAATTTTTATTTTTCATTCTTGTAGATTCTAAGTCAGTTATTGTAAACAGTTATTATCTACTTCAAACATTATAATTTCTTAACTTTTTTTTATTTAAAGGCTCCCCAACTCAAACACGAGAAATGTTTTCTCCATTGAGTTGAGTAGTTTGTCTATAAAAAATCTATTTGTAAGTTGCTTTGAAGAACCAACTGTATTTATTTTCTAAATCTGTTATGTATATATATTTTAAATAAAAAAAATTATAATAATTGTGGCACGCCACAAAGAAAATACTTTTAAGAATTCATCAACCAAAACGTGTGATTGAATGGGTAATCAATTTGCAGCATTCGAAATATTCGTGTACGTGAATTTTTTTTTATATTCCAGAGCTTTTTTTGTATGAAATAAAAAATATTTATCTCACACAATGAGGTAAGAGGACACAAATTACAAGAAGACACAATTACAAGGCGTTTCAAGAACGATCCAAACGTGTTACAAATTTTTGGTAACCCTATTTACTACTAAGGTATGTAATGAAATATCCTGTAAGGGGAGAAACGGCGAAAATTTTACCCACAATTTGCTTTCAAGATTTGTGGTTTGTTAGAAAACCGGATGCGGAATGTATTTCCGGTACCTAGCTAAATAAACTCTGGAATCATATTTTAAATCGGATGGAAGAGTCAACCTTATAAAAAAACGAGACGGTTTCTCGCAGTAGCAGTAACGAGATATTAAATTGCTAGATTTCAAAGAAGTAAATAAATTTTACGGCAGTAAAGTTCGCGGAAGTTTGATTAAAATGATTAAATAAAACTACTTTCCTCGTTTGAAAATGTTGGAAGTTGGAGAAAAGTTTATTTAAATGACCTGATAAAAATATTGCGGCGTTAAACTATTATCGACGACGACCGTCCGTGGTCGAGTGGTAACAACACTTGACTCCCAATCGGAAGGTTGCGGGTTCGAACCCGGCGTGCGCAAATAAATTTTATTTGATTAATTTGTGTTATTTCACAATTAATTAATAAAAATAATATATACTACATTTGCGGCACGTTCCAGAGTGGAAGATACTGTCAGTATCGCCCTGGTGTAAGACCACCATTCAGAATTGAGACGTTGCTTAATAATGGCTTTAGCCGTGTTTAGTGACTAGATCTGAATAGCCAGGTACTTTCCTACCTTCCTCTTCCCCATCTCCTTCCCTTCCCCACTTTCCTTCAGCCTCACAACATACTCCAATTGGGGATGCCATAGTCTCACTGGCTCCAGACGGGAGCAGTTGGGACTCTTGTGAGGTATTCTCTATAAAAAAAAAAAAAAAAATCTTAAGGAATGATGTTAGCTTAAATATGAATGTAAATCTTGGAAGTGGAGATTAACCCACTAGCCTAAATCTTGGCCTTATTGTCGATGATAATGCATTTTATTTATTTATTTATTCTTCTATCGACTTTTGGTGGCACGCACGCGCATTTCTCTAAAATTGGCTACTAACCGCCCCAAAAAATTGAAAATAGGCGTATTATGGTAAATAATATTAATCATAATAAATTTACCTAGAAATTTAGGAAGTAGAGGTATAGTCAAAATAACTTCTTTCAAACACAATCAGGTTCAAATTCAATTGTGTACATGTGAAAATATTGAACTGGTTAAGGAATATGTTTATTTGGGAGTTATTATTGATTGTTTTTTTAAATGGGATTTACAAATAAATAAAGTCTGTGAACGACTGAGATCTATTTTAGTAAATTATATAAATTAAAATTCTATGTTCCAATATGCACACTTCGGATAATTTATTTATCATTAGCTGAATCTATTATAAGGTATGGAATTACAGCTTGGGGATTTTCCTGTAAAACAAATATAAATCATGTTCAATCAGTTAAAAACTCATTAGTTATATTATTAGCTCATAAAAGTTTATACGAACAAAGGCATAATGTTCCATACCTTTATCAAAATCTTAAAATCCTGTCAGTGAGAGCAATTCTATGGTATAAAATTATTTTTCAACATATAAATAGCCCTTTGTACATAAATAGACTAGAACACTCTTTCAATACTCGTTTTACGTTAAATGAAGGACTAATCGTTCCTAAGCATTTAAACAAATATGGGCAAAGAACGCTGGACTACATGATCCCAAACTGTTTAAATATGTTACCTGCAGCAATTAAAAAATGTACAAACGCAAAAACAAATATCATGTTAAAAAATTGGCTCGCTAAAAGAAATAGTTTGTATTAGATTCTAAGACAAACCATTTCTAACTTCATACACTTTATATATATATTTTTATTTATTTTTATATCATGTTACACCTCTTTAAGCTATATCTCTTATGATATGAATGTATACAATATTTTTTTTTATGAATGTAAACAATTATTTTTTAATAGTTAATTTAATTTTTGTTATAATGCATTAGGTTAAAAGAACCCATTGACAAACTACTTTAAAGTAGTTTATTGGGACTTTTTCTCTGTTTTTGTATTATGTTTTTATTTGATAAATATGTATTATTATTTGTTTTAAATGTTTGTTTAAATAAAAAAAAAGGTAGAAATATTAAGAATTTTTTTCTTTAGGAAAGCTAATAGCTCAGAAATGCACAAAATAATTTTGCAAGGTAGATAAAAACATTACACCTTTAAATTTATACGACGAGAATGCCAACATTTTTTTATAAATACCAACCAGGAATGTTTAGATTCCTGGTCAAATAAAATTATTGTCGTATGTGGACATCCTTTCGTCAAACAAATGGTTGAGTTTTGGAGAGTTGAGAGCAGAAATGGAAGGGTTTATGCTTGCCATTCAAGATGGAGTCATTAATATTTAAAAAAATATCGGAAGCATATAATCAAAGATACCAATCAAATTGATGATTTATGTAGGAGTAGTATCTTTTCCGGAAATTATAGAACATATTATATCGGGATGTTCTGAATTAGTGCCGTCCGAGTATACATTTAGGCACAATCACATTTTAAACATAATTCAGCAAAGTTTTGGTAGTGTTTTAACGTAAAGTTGGCGTACATCTAGTACTAGTATTTCTAATATGGTTTTCTGTGCGATTTCCACATAACCGAAGCTGAGTTTATTGCTCCT
Source organism: Limnephilus auricula (assembly GCA_951813805.1). Lineage (NCBI taxonomy): Eukaryota > Metazoa > Arthropoda > Insecta > Trichoptera > Limnephilidae > Limnephilus > Limnephilus auricula. The sequence goes on from OX638403.1 coordinate 14,071,854, forward strand.
CATCAAACAATGGTCAATTATGATTCCTAAATATTTTATTTGACCTGTTTTTTTTTAGAATAGGGTAATCGCAGATGTTTGGTGTTTATGTATGAATGTGAATGAGGCAAGGAGCGTGTGCCAAGACCGAGTTGTTTGGCGGTCCGTCCTCTCTGCCTACCCCTGCGGGGAAACGGCGTGATGGTTAGTTAGTTAGTTAGTTACATTGGTGTATTATAATGGTGTTACGAACTTAAGGGGGGGGTATCAAAACTCGGCTTGACTGCAGTTAGGTATTTTTGGTACTTGTACGGCCCGCTAGCGAACTACAATTTTAGCCGTCTATGGGGCTGACTCGGGTAAGATTGACACCAAATTGGTAAACCATTTAGCATTTTGATAAAGTACGAAATAAAAAATACACTTGCTCTATAAAATTTAAATTTGTTTACTAGATAATGGATACAGCTAGACAGACAAAAAAATCATATTAGCAATGGAATGGATAGATAGAAACATCTTTTACGCCCTGAACCTTTTTTGACGTCTCCGTTTTTTACTCAATGAGACTTTGAACCTAATGGTGTTTTGACGTAGATTGTATGGTTTATAAAATGGTAATAACTGTATTTATAATATTACCGGAAAATAATGGGTGTGAATAAAGGGAGATCATAAAATAAAGTTGGGACAAATATTTTTAAGTACGTGCAATAGAAATGACAAAAGGTGGTTTTGTTTTTGAAAGTTTATTTCGACAAATTTTTTCGTACTCAAGAAAGAATATATTTCAAAATATTAGATCAGATAAACAAAAAGTAGAATGACGCACATAAACGAAAAATCACAAAATTTAATACAAATTGATATAAAATCAACTAAATGTAAACTTGGTATGCAAATATTCAGCATAATATCCTACAAAAATTGCCAAGACTTGTGGATTTTAGAATGATATTAATTTTATCTTTAGTACTTGTGTTAAACAGTGTTAGTCGTACGGAATTTTTAAACCTCTCAACAATAATAGTAGAATATTTTTTTTATTTTTATATATAACTTCGCACAGGAGGCCCGGAGAAAAATTGTCTTTAACAGACCCATATTGTATGAAGGAGGAAACACAGAGGCCGGCAAATCGTTTCACAGCTGAGCTGTTGAACTCAAGAACGAGTGGTAGAAGCGACCCGTTCTCATGTGAGAAATTTCGACCGTGTATATATGTTGGGCGCGCGTTTGGCGTGTTTCCGACTTTGCACCGGTGCTGAAGGGATCAATGACGCTAGTTCCTCTCTGAAGCATCTTCCATGTCTGAAATAACGGTAGAATAAGGATTCCATCGCGGTAGACGACCCTGAATAATTCTTGAAGCACGTGTGCTCCTGAGGCTGTTCCTTCTTATTGGCAGCTCGTGTACAAATTACCCAAAAATTTATTTGACTCTCTCGACTCATCGCCTTGCCCCGCTGTGGGAGAGATGGATTCATACGTCCGCCACTCCTTTTTTATATGAATACCTTACAAACGTCCCACCTGCTCCCGTCTGGAGTCAGTGAGACTATGGCATCCCCAATTGGGGTATGTTGTGTGGATGAAGGTGAATGGGGATGAGAAGGAAATATTGTAATTATTTCTACAAATCTCATGACGTCAGAGCTCACCACTATATGTATATAGAATCCTTCGCGGGCGTGTGCACAACAAATCACCTATTGTTTCAGCGCAATCGAATGAATGGTATAGGAAATTTTTTATAACGCCAGAGCTCAGCACTACATATAGAAACCATTAAAGGTATGTGCACAACAAATCATTAAAGTTTCTTTGCAATCGGAGTAATGCTTTAGGTACCGTATAAGGAATTACGAAGGTGTGCATTTAACAACTTACAAAAGTTTCATCACAATCGGATAAATAGTACAGGAAATAAATTCATAACGCTAGAGCTCACTTGCACTATAATATATATAGAAACCTTCAAGGGCATGTACACGTACACGAAAAATCCGCCAAAGTTTCATCGCACTCAGATGAATGCTTTAGGTACCGAATAAGGGACAAACAAAGAAACATTAATTTTTTATGTATTTTTTAACAAATTTCATGACGCCAGAGCTCACTATTATTTATAGAAACATTGGCGGGTGTGCGCATAACAACTCACCAGAGTTTCATCACAATCGGATAAATGGTATAGGAAATAATTTCATAACGCTAGATAGGAAATAATTTCATACACGACAAATCGCTATCGGATAAATGCTTTAGGTTCCGCACGAGGAACAAACAAAGAAACATTCATTTTTATACGATAAAATAATTAATTATTTAATTTCTACTTTGCTTGTATAACACCCATTTCCCCATTAATTGCTTGACGGAACTGCAATGCGAGCGCGCGACCTCTCCCCTCAAATGTCCACTCATTACTGAATAAATTTCCAAAATGTTACCGTAAAACCTGAGCCTTAACAGTGTTTCAGTGTTTATTGGCGGGAACGTGTAAGAATAATTTTTTGGTATATGTAATTTCGTACGTATACCAACAAATTATTCTTATGTTTAACCGCCAATAAACAGTGAAACACTGTAAATTTATTGTTAAAGAACTTCAGTCCCGTTTTTACGAATAAAATGATCGTATTTTAGAATAACATTTTTCTCCGTGTAACAATGTTTTAACACTACAAAACTATTAATTTAAAATACTCTCGGTATTTCATTTGATATAATTTGCATACATTTGCAGGTTAAGGCAGGTAAACATATAAATTATCAAAAGTTTCCCGCAAGTTCTCCGTCATCCTCTCACACAGCACATGGCGCACGGCACGCGGCACACCGAACCTCGGCATCCTCGTCTGGACTAATACACCTCCCGGGACGAATCTTTCAAAGTAAATACCCTGTATATTCCGATATCGCAGGTGTTCATCCCAGGTCGACTACCTTTGGCTAGTAAATTTTGCGGGGAGTATTGTGTTCATCCCATAGAACTAAAATGATTTAATCATATTTTCCGTTAGCGATGTTGGTACCTTTAATCAAAAAAGAAATCGGGGTTATGAATAAGCTGACAATTTCTTCACAAAATGCAAATTCACTTTGTGGGGCATCATTTAGAGTTAAATGTACATAACAATTCATTAATAATTAAAAATGAAGATAATACTGATAAATCTAAAAGAAACATGGAACAGAAAATAAAAAGGTCGCAAAAGGAAATCGAACCCTCCGAACGAATCTCTAACATATCAGTTAAACCAAATCTAACCTCTCCATCATGTCCCGGTAAGAAAGAGATCCTGGGTCGATTCCCAGTGGCAACAGTTACCTTTTTATCAATTATTATAAGCAATAGTTATTAGCCTGAAACACTCATCCATATTGAAAAAATCTCCCGAGAAAAGGTACATGTCGCCGAAGGGACTCGAACCCGCGCCCCTCTGATTGCCGGTCAGGAGCTCTACCATTAAGCTACGGCGGGTTATCTCCTACCCGCCAAATGATTTAATATATACCTAGTGTTTCATTCAACAATTATCGCTTATTATTTTTTTAATCATCCAAAAAAATAAATCAATACACAATCTGGTCAACACTGTTTTAAAAATTAACATTTTAATTAAATTAAAATCATTAAAAAATAAATCCAAGAACGTGTTTTGTGACAAAAATACCTCAGTTTTTTTAATTTATTTAAGGTTTTACAAACTAAAATATTAAATTTTTTTTTACACACTTATTTTGTTTAGACATTATTGAAAAATTATAAATACTTATGATCAAAAAATACTTATCATAGTAGGTTTACGTTAAAGCAAGTTTTGAATGAAAAAAATTGATATAAAATTTTTAATAAAAAAAAATTGATACGGGGAATAATTGATCGTTCTCATTGAAACCTCCCTGTACAGTTGCAAGCATTTTTAAACTTTTATTCTCAGCTGCTGGTCAATCGCTCTTAAAGATTAAGATTTATAACTCGTTCTAGTTGGTTGAAATTCGATCACTCATGGGAAAAGGCTTATAATCCCTGAGGGCACAAGAGCTATACACCCTTCAAATATCATAATAATATTATATTTTACGTAGGGTTGAAGAGAATTACGGAATATGGGGTAGTTATTTTACGGACGAAGGCTTTCATACGCCGACCCTTGCGAGGTATAAATCTTGGTTACGTAAGTTGGTCATATCAATAAAAAAGAAAACTCAAAATGGGAATATCCCTGCGTCATAATTTATGAAGACCAGTTATATTGAGTGTAAGAAGAGGATAAGGATCAGGTTCCTTGAATAGTTTATCCCACATCGGAAATTTTAAAAATGAAGGCTTACTTATAAAATCTTTTAAGGTTCGTATGTATATAATAACGATAACCTATACCTACGAAAATATGACTTTCTTATAATTTCCGCCACATTATGGCACTGTTTCCAAAACCTCGGATTGCTCTGTTGCCAAAATGTGGCAAATTTTCAAATTATTTTTTTTATTATATAAATTGTTACCCTTTGTGCTATGCATAAAAAATCTTGTCTTAAACATTAGTTTATCAATTAAAAAAAATAATCAATTTTTTTTTATTATTACAAAAAAAAAAATATATATATTGTACACTCAAAATATAATATAATAAATATTCTCTAGATTTTTTTAAATGTTTTAAGTTTAAAGATTTAATTATATATTTTTTTATAAATCATTTCATTGGCTACATGTATCTATAATCAGTTTGTATGTCTCCATATTCAAATTTGGAGGTATGATTTTTTTAATGTGGGCGGAAAAAAATCCTTTATCAATCCGCGAAAAGTTGTTTTATTTGCTCTGTCGCTCAAGTGGTTATACATTTACAGCCTTACTAAAAAAAAAAATACTCCGCGGCCGTTAAACGGTGTTTCTGTAGCACGTTGTGTAAAGTCTGTACATTTCGTTTTTCAAATTCTTACTAAACAAAATATATGGTTTTGATCTGACAACGTCGCCATTTTACCAGCCTTACTAATAAACTTTCTGAAAAATTTGTACAGTGGTCAAACAACCATGTATGAAGAATCCTTACTAATTAAGAACTGACAAAAAATTGTTCATGGAAAGATATATACATTGCTTACACGGCCAAGGAGGTTAGTTTATCTGTTGTATATATTATTTGTTCCATTTGTAATTTTCAACGAATTTCGAATTTATTTTTTTAATGTCCTATATATTTATTATTTTTTGAGATGTCGTAAAAACAAATACCATTTTAGAACCAAAATGTAATTACCTTTAAGATTTTCATATCTAAAATATACTTAAATGTTTAAAAACTGTAGTATTTTAAGCTTCAAACATCAAATTGAAAAAAAAAACTCACTTACCCCAAATACTTTCTATTAAAACATTGAAATATTTGGAAAAATTCAAAATTCAAAAAACACAGTCCTTTTATTTAATGATTTTGAAATAAAACTGTCACCTCACTATTTACTCTTTCACACAATAAAAAAATATAAAAAAATCTTGAAATTAGCTTTTCATTCCCAAAAATTTACAATAAAAAAACTCACGTTTGAATACATTGCTTGCACATCTTAACACATTAATTTCTTTGATACGTTTACTAAAATATGTATTAGACATTTTAGTCACCAAAAAACATCACTTTCAAGAATTTATAATAAAATAAAGATCTTAAAATGCAAATTATTTCTGAATATAACCTAAAGAACCATTTTCTGACAGATCAATTTAGAACACACGATTTTAGTGTCACAATTTGACTTAAACTAACGAAAAACAACACAAATTAATAGTAAATATATTGCGTAAATGAATATAAGTGCGAATTAGTCAAGGATTGAAATCATTTACGAAAATATCATCTTAATCACACACACAACGCGACCGACTTTCTTCTGCATTTCCGCGGCTTTTTTTTATTCAGCGGGAAAGCAATGCGCAGGCGCATCAATCACACCACCTAGCGGATTATTATGAAAACTCCAATTTGAACAAGAAAATACGGCGTTGTCAAATCTAAAGATTCACAAAAACACCGTTTAACGGCCGCGGAGTGTTTTTTTTTTAGTAAGGCCGTAAGTCTTTGAAGTAGTTACGGCTAGTTAACATGTACGAGTATACTTGATTGGAATTAAATGAATAGCTAGTTATTGGTTTCACCCCGTTCTAATGTGGAAAATGCCCTCGAAATGGCTTTGGCTATGTTTGATTGATGACCTCCCTGACCATAGTTCGTAGTTCCAATGTCTTCGTTAAGATATTCGGTATTTTCGAAGGTTTAATAATAAAATTATTGTTAGGCATTGTTATGTTTCTCTAGAAGAGATATGATATTATATTATTTTCAGAAAATGTGGTTTCAAAAAATTTTACAATTCATCAAAATTTTTACGTTCATTTTCAAGCTCCGTGTAAGTTTTATTTTGTTTCTGTTATTATAAGCCGGTTGCTTCATTTAAACTGAAATAATCCCAGAACTTTCACAAAACTTGAAAATTATTTTTTTTTAAAAAACCCATCCTACGTCAATTTACTTTCAAAACAAATATTTCCAACAGCTCTTAGCTAAATTGGAGCCGACAAAAAAAACCGTCCCCTTACACGTCTATTCGATTATCGCAGTCCGCAATTCCGAATTTTTCAAATGTCGAACATCTTTGAAAATCGAAAGTTTCCATAAGTTTGGACGTCGTCAATGGGTCGAATATATGAATACCGTTGTGATATAAAGCACTAGATGATCCCTTCACTTTAGATTATTAAGAATTTGATGGGCCCAAACGATTTTTTATCCTTTTTTTATGATATCACTGCGGTAGTATAGTGATAGTCTCTCTTCACACCAAAATTGTTTTGGTGAAATTACCATAATGATGTTGCTTTTAACGGTCCTTAAGAAACGAAATACTAATTAATCAATGAATTTAATTAACAAATCTCAATGCAATATGAAAGAGAAAAATACAAAGAAAATGAAAACGCGTCTGGGAATCGAACCCACATCCTCCTTCTTACTGGGAAAATACTTTATTAATTGAAAGCTAATTATTTTAAGAATTTTTTTCCGTTTTCATGTTTCGATATAAGAATTCCCTCTATTAACATCAATGAATGCTGTCTTTTTATATGATGATAATAATAATAATAATATTGGATAATTTGTAGAGCGCCGTTTTTGTGAGAAATCACCTGAAGGGTATATAAATACATCTCCAGTTGCCACCACTACCCTGTTTTATTTTCTGTTTCTTGATTCATCGATGATAGGTACTTATGATGAAAAACTTATTTTTTTATCATTTTTACACATCGTCGCATTAATTGGTAGAATGCGTAACCACCAAATGTCAAATTTAACAGGAGGCACAAAAAACCTCATAGTGAAAAAAAATGAAAGACGGGTCATTGTTTTTATTTATGTTTCGAATATACAATATATTTCGAGATTCATTTTCAATCATTTAACTTTTGTAAGTTAAGGCTTTCTATTTCAAATCCGAGTTAGGAAGTTTACATAAAAACCGAGGATGGAGAAAGGTATGTATTTTACAAAAGATACATACTTTTAGCAATTAACAGTTAGCAGTTTCATAATTTGTGTTTATTTGAAAAAGTATTTTTTTTTTAATTCGCGATTTTTTACTACTCGATTAAATACGTATTTTCTAAAAATTTTGAGTTACGCAGTCTACGAATTAATGCGACGATATGCTCTTGCTAATTTCCGAGTAAAATGTTGGAACTTTTTAATAATAAATTATTAATTACCCTTATAAAGTTTCCCCAATTACTATTGCGTTGTATAAATTTGACTGAAGGTCGTTAGTCATTAAAAGAATTATTCCCAAGTGCTGACTCAGGGTTTTCTTATTCCAACATAATTAAGTATTTTTATGGTTTATAATTTTGCACAACGTTGGGTTAAAAGTATTTAAGATCAGCGAGCGGATAATACAATCTTTTATTAAATTAGAAATATATAATTTAAAAGTTCGTTTATCAAACTATCTTTCGGATTATTACAGTTTTTGTTAATTTTCCACTGACCTAAAATATTGAGTTTACGGTTTTTATTTTGTATGTGTAACGGAGTTTATTATTATCACTAAATGAGTGATTTTTATCTAGAAGATGTTTGGCAAATTGTGACTGTATTTTAATGTTTTTTTTAAACGATCGCGTGTGTTCTTTGAATCTAGTATAAGAAGACCGGCAAGTTTGGAATGCCGCTATTTACAAATTAAATAATAATATTATGGGATATACAAAATAACTAAAAACTAAAATGTTTATTCCAGATTGTATGCAGGGTTAGTGCAATGCAATACATTCCATATTAAAAATAACCAAAAAAATTACACAAATAATAAGATTAGGTAAAAAGTAAATACCAATAATAAATAAAAATAAAAGAAAATTAAAAAAAAACAAACAAGCATGAAAATATTTATCACTAAAATGAATGAAAGCAGCCATATATGGAGGGTTTTTCACCGTCTCTCGTCTCCAAAGGGCCATCGGGAGGGACCCCATTCAGACAATCATGGCACTGATGATCTCATTCTTGGATTGGCGCAGTCTGTGCCAAAAGCTTCCCTTGCGGTGGCGGAGAAGTGCTCTGAAGGTGTTCACTCTTCCCTCCAGGAACATTTCCGTAGCACTGCAGTATCTTGGTAGATGGAAAAGTTGGCGATAAGAGTTATGGTAGGTGACTTATAGCTTATGCCATTGCGGTGAAGTATAGCCAACCCACAGTTCCGACTTGTAAAGCGATGTCTCTCTCTCTGGTTTCAATCCTGGGATTGGTTTGCAGCAATTTCCTTTAGTTTCTTCTTCCATTCTTCCCTATCTTGTGCGGCTCTTTTGAATTCTGCATATGATGAGCAGCGCATGTCCACCAGCAGGTCCTCCAGGTACTCTCGGCGCGGGCGTCCCCTGGAGTTTGTCCCCTCGGTCATACCCTCCATTATGGCATGCAAGAGGCCTTCTTGTCGTATTATATGGCCGATCCATCTTGCACGCCTTTCGGACAAGGTCTTGAGCAGGTGCCTTCCTCCTTCGATTCTTTGGAGAACCTCCTCATTTGTAATGCGATGTAAGCGATGTAAGCGATGTAAGCGATGTACAGAATGCATTAAACAGAACCTATACTTTTCACGTTTGGGCTGCAAAAGTGAAAACGCCTTGACAGCATACCTGCTCTAATTGATTGATATCGCTCATCTTTGTCTTTCCATATCTTCGATGTCTTTCAGCTTGTCTGTGATGATATTATGTCCCAGGTACTTAACACTATGACTAACTTCCATTTTTCTTTCGTCTAGCCAAACTGAAGGTATCAGCATAGAAAGTTATGATTTTTTGCAAAGTCTTAACATATTTGGAGTAAATTCTTTAGTGTGCTAAGTGACACTGCTAGATGAACCATATCATCTGCATAATTAATATTATTTACACATACTCCGTGTACATCGCAACCAATTTTTGTTTCATTAAGTTTTGAATTAGTTCATCAGTGTATAAATTGAAGAGAACCGGAGAAATGTATGCAACGACCTTTTGGTTGCCGTCGAATTTCTTATCTAGCGTATATTATATCATAGCTCAGCAGGTCAAACCTCCCGCCCGGTCTTCTGCTCAGGTAGTCCTGGATAGCGTCATTTTTCATTCTGACAAATGATCCTGGAAAAGCACTTCCACGACGATGAGTAGTACCTTCTCCCTCCCAGAACCCAGCACCTAGCACCCAGTACCCAGCGTACAGCACACAGCATACAGAATTACCATCTCTCGAAGATTACAAACACGAGCAGAAAGGAGCTTTCAATCAAGCTCGTGAAATTTAAAGCATACGTTCTTGCGAAACGTGCACCGTAATAATTATAAAACATTTAGATTCTCTACGATTCGGCATCCGTATTGATTTATTTATCTTTTATAGTGCGCAGTGCGAAATTTACATATAAGCCATATGTTAAATAAAAATTGTTAATTCGAGATTAAATATAATACGTATACGTCATTTTAGTTAAAAAAATCTTTTCTTTTATGACGTAGAAAAGCCTGTACCAAATTTTTTTTTTGCGATTTTCCAATGCAAATACTTTCCCAAAATTGAAAACAGTAAGTAAAACAATTTTCCAACAGTTGTATATTGAATAAATAAATAAGCGATAACAATGTTTTTTTTTTTATTTAGTCATTGGTTGAAACTATTGGCGTGTTTGATTATGACTATAGTGGAAGCGAGTTAAAAAACATTACAACGTTTATTTTTTTTACGAGTTTTCGTACATCAATATTTATTTATTTATTTAAACGCGAAAGGCGTTTGCATTCAAGTGATACATAAGTTTAAAGTGATACGCAGGAGAGAAACAGATTATGAAAAAATTACGTACTCTTAAATAATATCGAAATATATTTCAAGAAATGACATCAAGCATTCATATTATATATTCATACATACATAGTTTTATTTGCATTCGTTAGATTCTAGGAGTTGAAATGTTTACAGTAATTTTGTATTGGGATTATTGTTACCTTCAAATTTGTTTGTCATTCAAGTTTGAAATGGCTAGGTAAGTACCTACTGGGAATTAACTCTGTTATCACGGCTGTCAATTGAGTTTTAATACAAAATTTTGGATTAAAAATAATAAATTTGAATAAGGCGCTCCGCTGACGAGGCAACTGAAAACCAACTAAAACCGGCTGTTTTCTCTGTCATGATTGGTCAAAAAGCTTGTTTAACCATAGACGAAGAACAATCAGCTGACAGCTAGCAACTAGCAACGGCCGGCCAGGGCAATCAGCAGTGCAAGTCGCAAGTCACCGCTTGCGTTACCATTGACAACGGGTGTTTGAGTGATTGTGTAGTGTGCGGGCCATCACATTGTCATTCAAAGACAGTTGCCAGTTGACTGTTTTCAGTTGTCTCAGTGGGCGGATCGCCTAAGATTTTACATTTTCGCCAACACTCTTCTGTCTGGTATTTATTATATCTGAGGAAAGTACTTTAGATTCTATAGTAAAATTTGAATAAGAAGCCATTCAGAAGAATGATATCATGCCTAACAATGATTTTTGTGCTCGAGGTATGTTATTATAGCCTGCTTATAACTATATTCCGTGCAGTTGAACACATCTACTACTTCTGAGTAAGCATTGCCAACTGCATGTAATCTAGGTGTAAGCTAGTATCTAAACGACTCAGTCCTAATATTATTGTTGCAATTGAAAAGAATTTTAAATCGAGTAGTCCTTGAGGGTATACGAAAGGTAATTAGGCTTAATAAATCAGGGCTGTCTATAATACCATTAACAATTTTAAAAATAACAGTCAAGTCGAAAATAAGTCTTCAATCTGACAGTTTAAGTAAATTTAGTTTTTTAATCAAATGATTGTAATTTATTGATTCTATAGGTAGACCGAGTTTATAGTTTATGAATCTTAGAAATTTATGCTGTATTTTTTCAATGGAATCGGAGTGGATTTTAAAATGAGGGCACCAAATAGAAGAATTTGCAATATTGAATAATTGAATATTTTGCCCAGAGAAAACTATTGTTTTTTTCGTTATTAATTCTATTAACCATTAACTCTATTATTTGTTTCGAATAAAATCAGATAAAGCAGATAAAAATAGGTAATGATTTCTCAGTTTTTACATCGGCGTTAAAGCCGAGCATTACTGTAAAAAATTGCTAATAATGATGTCTAATTTTTTAATGAAATAATTATCTACCAACACATATTTTGTTTTCACTAAATGTAGGATGGTAATATGAATTACAGATGAGTTATTTTTTTTCATTAAACATTCAAGTAAGAAACCTTCACTGTCTGTCAGTCTGTCTTCTCTTTATTCTACCCACCGAATCCAAACTCACCCCCTTTAAAAGCAGGGGATATGCCCAACACAGTTATTTGTAAGAGCGGCGCGCGGCGCATGATGCCAAGAGTTCTGCTGCACGGAGAAGAAAGCAAATGCTTTCAGACTTATTCATGGCTTATCTCTCCCATTCAAAACCTTTGACATGACAATGGGGAGGGGAAAACACACCCACTTCCAGTCTTCCACCCATAAACGTATAAGACCTTTTGTAGGTGTATAGTATGGCTCTCTCCATATAATAATGATGTATTATGTACCAGGATGCACGCTTTTCAATTCAAAACAAGCGATTGTTTGCAGATTACGTACCTATTGTAAAAATAGTGCAAATTAAAATGCTGAAAAATAATCGACGCTAATAAATTAAATAGATATATACTAGCTGAAGTTACCGGTGTTGCCCGGGGTGTAGATATAGTTTTTCGAAATCGGTAATAGTTATGTAACTTTGAACGTCATGTGTGCAAAATTTCACCAAGAAGTATGAAAATTCTGCTTTAAGGGGAGTGGGTAATTTTTAAAAGCTCATATAAGCCGTGATATTCTTGTTGTTTTAAAGGTCCAGCGTGCCAATTTTCATCAATCTCGGAGTAAAACTAAAGATTTGTATAAAAAATAAAAACCACGCGCGCCGGCCTTCTACCACAGATACGCTCCTTTATACTATAATATAGATTAACAAAGAGATGGCAGATACTATTTTTTTTACTTATCAGTCAAAACCACGTATTTTGTATAAACTTACACGATTTTTCTTCTTCTAAAGCTATGACTCTTCATAGTGTTGAATACCGAGAGGAGTGACTAAACGTTACTGAAACCGCATTTATTTAATTATAATTTTTCAAATTTTTAAATCCATGTGCATTAATAGATTTTCTCAAAAAATGGCGCTATACAAAATATCCAGTTGTAATAATTTATTATTGGTTAATTTATGATGGAACAAAACAAGTAGGTAATATTAAAATAAATATCCTAAATACATCAAAAAGTAAAAAAAAAATATATATTTTTAGCGTATTTATTCATTAAAAATAATTATCATCCTTGATATAATATCATCCTTTGTCTGCAGCAAGCGGACTCTAAAGGTCTTTCCAAAATCTATGTGCGATGAGGCTCTCTCGCGGAATGAAGTTAGTGATGACACGAAGATAGCCTATTCCAAATTCAACGGCACGCCCCTGGTAGATATATATATAAAGTGCAATTCAGAATAGTCGAGTTTTTGACGTGGTATAATTTAAGTTTTATCATAATAATACTAGGCACGTACGTAAACATACAAAATAATTTTAATAATACATAATGCATATCCACTCGCATGCAGAATATACCCATACGTACACGTGACTAGGAATAATTTTTGGATGATTATTATTCTGAAATGTTTTGACATTTTTCTGTTTCATTCAAGTAATTCATATAAAAAAAACATTTCAACCAAAAAAATACATTATTAATACGCTGATAAACGTTCAAAATCAACACGTCGCGCGTTGTATAAATTATGATTTTAATATAAAATAAAAACCATCTGGTTTAATGAATTCTCTCATTGCAATGTACAAATATTGTCCGTGTGTATATTGTGATATGTGTACAATTCATTAGCAATAAAATGAATTTTAATTTCCACCGTATTTTATATATTATTAAATTTGGTTTTCAAAATTTAGGGGTCAGAAAACTGTTACGTGTTAATCAATTTTATTTTAATGCGACTTTTATGTTAAAACGAACGATGATTCCCTTTGGTTTTTATTGCGCCAAATTTTGCAATGCTTCATTGCAAAAATGCACATTTATGTGAATACCGCGAGATTCCTAACTACTTTTATGTTAAAAACTAATACAAATTAGTCCTTTTTAAATCAAATCAAACTAGATGTACCGACTCTTTTTTACAAAAAAACATCAATTCATTTTGAAAGATTGTTATTTTATCTGTTACACGCAGTTTTAAAATTTTGAAAAACTATGTGTATTTTTAATATACTAAGGTTAAATTTTAAAACGATAGATTCTATTAAACAACACAAATTTCAAATCATAAAAAATAATAAATCAATGCATAATCTACTCAACACAGTTTTCAAAATTAAAATTTTAGTTAAATTAAAATCATTAAAAAATAAATCCGAAAACGTGTTTTGTGACAAAACTACCTCAGTTTTTCTATTTATATAAGGTCTTACAAACTAAAATATTTAAAAAAAATTTTACACACTTATTTTGTTTAGATATTATTGAAAAATCATAAATATTTATGATCAAAAAATAATTTCAAGAATTACACTATATTTAATGATTTATCATCGTGTGTTTTGAGCATTTTTATTGCTTACTTGAATGTAGGTATATATTAAAGCAAGTTTTGAATTAAATAAATCGATATTTAATTTTTTATTTAAAATAATTGATACGGGGAATAATCGATCTTTCTTATTGAAACCTCTCTGTACAGTTGCAAGCATTTTAAAAATTTTATTCTCAGCTGCAGGTCAATCGCTCTTAACGACTTTTATGTTGAAAACGAATGATAATTCCCTTTCATTTATATTGCGCTAATTTTTGCAATGCTTCATTGTAAAAATGCACATTTATGTGATTACCGCGAGAGTTGTAACTGCTCCCAATCGTGGGAGTAGCACTTTAATGTGCATTGGGGTATGTTGGTATGTACTATATTGTGAAATTTCAGGGAGTAAGGAAGGGAAGAAGATGTAGAGAGAAAGGGTGGGAAGTACCTGGCTATTCAGATCTGGTCGTGAACCATGGTTTAAGTCATTTAAAGCAACATTTCTATTTTGAATGTTCTTTCAACAAGACATTTATTAGAGTATTTTAGTGTTATTATTCGGGCAATTTTTTTTCGAAAAGGTCCATCACACAACAAATTCAATATCACCATCTCATTTCACTGCGGCGCATCGGTTGGTACTAGCGGCAGACAACCTCCAACCTTCGATTTTTAGCCAGCTGCTAACAGCCCGATATGTCGGGCTGTTAGCAGCTGGCTAAAAATGATGTGTAGACCGCTTAAGTATGAAACCATTGTTAAAATACGGATAATATGTTCTAAGCCCTAAGCGGTTGGAAAAATAAACAAAAACTTTTTTTTTTAGTTTTGAAGGTTATTTCCATCAATGTTATACATCATTGAAGAAGAAGAAAACAATAATAATATAAATTAAAATATGAAAATTAACAAGTCTCAGAAAAAAAAACGCAATGGTTGCAACTGGGACTTGAACCCAGATCTCACGTCTTACCGGACGGCGCTCTATTATATGATTCAGCCATTGCGATCTATTGTGAGACTGTCGTATTTGTCATCTTCATATATATATTTTTTTTATAGAGAAACCTCACAAGAATCCCAACTGCTCCCTTCTGGAGCCAGTGAGACTACGGCATCACCAATTGTGGAGTATGTTGTGAGGCTGAAGGTAAGTGGGGAAGGGAAGGAGATGGGGAAGAGGAAGGTGGGAAAGTACCTGGCTATTCAGATCTAGTCACTAAACACGGCTAAAGCCATTATTAAGCAACGTTTCAATTCTGAATGGTGGTCTTACACCAGTGCGATACTGAGAGTATCTTCCACTCGCAAATATAACATATATTCTTTTTTATTAATTAATTGTGAAAAAACACAAATTAATCTAATAAAATTTGTTTGCGCACGCCCGGTTCGAACCCGCGACCTTCCGAATGGGAGTCAAGTGTCTTACCACTCGACCACGGACGGTCGTCAACAATATAACAATATTATCTTCGAATAATGTTTTTCCTTCTTTTTTTGCATATTATTGGCAGCTACTCTTTTTCATTGGAAACAATTATTCAAAGAATGTATTTGTTACCTAGGTAGTGTCTCGAATAAATATATCCGATTATTTAATTTAGATTATTATTGTTATCTTCTTCTTCAATAAAATATTGAATTTTTATTCTAACGACGTTTTGGCTCGTAATATTATGAGCAACATCCGTATCCCATATGGACACGACTGTACAACAAGACTGTCTTAAATTAGTGTATTATCATTTTATTAAATCTCTTTAAGGCCATACGTTACATTAATACACATCCGCTGCATAATCCTGCACTTACATCTTGACATTGATTGACTTAAAAACCTCGCTTGCAGGCTTTCTGTTCGAGGCAGGGATTAGCGAGCTGTGGACTGCTTACCAGTACTATTAAAAATGTTTATTTTATTTCATTTTTTATTTCTAACAAAACACTTAACAAAATAAATAATTTAGACAATAAATAGGTAGTCCCGCTAATAAAAAATATTTAAATCTTTTTATTTTATTTATTTATTTATTATAGAAGAACATTTTACATATAAGAAAGCTTTGCCTGTCCAACTAGGAAAGTTTCCCGTTCTAGGACAGACAAATTGACAGATTTTAGTTCATATTATTAGTCCTTAAGAAATGTACATAATTACATAACAAAAAACTGAAAATCATAAAAAACAAAAAAAAAAATATTATTTTTCTCTGAAACCAAAACTCTGTATTGAAAAGTATAAACCAGGTACGTGATAACAGGATGTAGGAATTATAAAAAATTTACAGCATAAAAATATGAAGTTATTTTAGGTTACGGGTTTAGAAGTGTGAGCTTATAATACATAGTACATTAAAATTTACAATATTAGATATAATTTAAGTATGCAATAATATATATGATTTTTTTCCTAAGCGTTGTAACTACGATGTGTAATAAATTATGTGCAATCATGATTATTTTCACTGATTTAAAACATGTTCTGAATGAAGTGTTTAAAGTGCCACATTATCCTTTATAATGTGGCACATTATCATAGAGTAACATTATCCTTGATACATTTTAAAACAAAAAAACTTTACTAAACTTAAAACCTCAAAAAGATGATGATGATGCTGATGACAGCCCAGATGTTGTAAAATGAGGAGAAGATCTATAGCTGGAGGTAGCATATTTTTAGAAATTTTTGGTACAAATTATTCAGACTTTATCAAAATCGCCTTCGGAAGTCAAAACAGCTGTCATCTATAATATAAAAATTAATTCATCCACCGTTCATCCGATTGCGATGAAATTTGGGAAATATGATGTGCGCATACGCGGAATGGTTTAGGATATGGAGCTCTGGCGTTATGAAATTATTTCCTATACTATTCTGTTACATAGCAGAACGGATCGAACCGTTTTGATAGAACAGAATAGAATTTACATTTTTAATACAGACACATTATAATCTCAACATAATCACAAATATATACTCACGTCAACCCCGGTAGCTAGCTCAGTCATTATCTCGGGGTTCTCGTGTTTTTAGTTCGATGGATTGGGAAAATTCGAGATAAATAAGGTTCAATAAATAAAACGATCTCTTTTGCCATGTAAATATTTGTTAAATTATATTTAGCAAAATGACTCTACGCTACTAGGAAAAAGCTTGAATCTCTCTGCGGGAACGAAAGACGGATTTTAGATTATTAAGTCAAAGCCAGAATAAAACAATTAACGAATATTGTAGTACGTTACCTTGCGTGGTTGTTGTCGTGGAAAGCAGATGCATTTGTCCCTCTGTCGATTTCTTCTATTGTTAAACACGTGTGCCAACACCATGGGATTTGAAAGGTACCCGAGATATGCCCTCTTTAACATGAGTTAAATATGAAACCCAGAGACACGCGCAGGACCACTGATTCTAAATCTGGTAATATCTAGATCACTTTAACTATATTTACTTTTCAAAAGTTCAAACTTATTTGCAAAGCAATACTCGAATTCTAAATAAAGATGGCAGACAACCGCCCCTTTTGAAAGCTGGACACTGAAGAACTCTCGCCCTTCCTTCCCGGATAAGCTCGGCTCTCCTCCCTAGCCCCCACCCCAGAAAACCGTAAAATCCGTTCAACGCAACCTTTAGGTTGACCAGTACGAAAAATATTAATTTCATAAAAGTACCTGACTTAAATAAATTCTCCGGGGTTACCATATGAATAAATTCATTACATAACACATCCCCGAAAACACCAAGAAAAAACCGCCGTAACCACGAAGGTTTTTTATATTATTATTATTATTATTATTTTTTTTTTTTTTTTAATCCATCCAAGAAAACTTTTTATTAAACTACCCAAAAACGTTGTCCGCAAAAAGATTCAGCGTTAAAAAACCTAGGCAACAATTTTACATAATTTACATAAATGCAATGTACATGATATAACAACATCAACATCAATATATCGGAGGGAAAGTATCACAGCGCGCGGCACGTGGGAATCCACGGCTTTTAGGCCACCATAACCCGCGAGTAGTGAAGGATCCTTGTTCATCAGGGCATTTGGAGTAAGAGTCTCGATTCTCAGCAATAGAGGATCCGACTCAAGATGAAGCGAGAACATGAAATAAAAATTACAAAACAATTAGAAAAGTACGAAAATATATGCATTCATTATTCAGGAAACGAACAACAAACATTTACCAAAAATGACATAATAAAACACATGAGATACAAGACAATAAAACACATGAGATACAGACATCCACAGAGAGTAAGCAAAACTATTTGAGTTGTGAATGAATTAGCAAAAGAGATCAACGAAGATAACTAAACACTATATGTCGCGATGCATATATGTACATGATAAAAATACACGTGTTTTATTAAAAGTGGATATCCGCAAAGAATGCAAGGCTGATGTAAACGTAATGAGTAAGATAAAGAAAGGGACCCTTAGAGAGTTTGTAGAGCGAATGAACGAAGGAGTGTGTGCCAAGACCGAGTTGTCTGGCGGTCCATCCTCTCTGCTTACCCCTGCGGCGAAACGCGGTGATGGTTATTTGTTAGTAATTTTTTTTTTTTTTTTAGAACTCATTTCCCCCTTTTAACGGACAGGCGATGGTTCAAGTTTCAGTATCCGCCTTTTAACGACCCGGTTACTGGTTGAAGAAATGTTGAAAATTCAACATAAAATATCATAATCCTTTAGGGACCTACATTTAGCCAGGAATCTTATAAGATTCTGACGTAGGTATACTTAGGAGGAACACTTGAAAACTCTAGCTTGGAACATCAATGCTCCAACTAGAAAAATAAGGTCAGCTTGGAACAAAACATGCTTCCAACTAACAAACTACAGAATACCACTAACCTAGGACATAGCTATCATTCATTATTTTTTAATGCTAACTTATACGAATACTTATTATAATAATAATTTAATAATTTATTTTTTATAATTTTTTTTTTTTTTGGGTTAATGATAGTGTTAGTATAATTTATATAAGAATAAAGATACCTATTAGACTATGGGCGCCATCTTGTTTACCGGCTTACAAGCAACCAACCCTCAAATCAAAATTTCGAACTATTGACTACTTTAATTTCCGAGTTTAAAAGACAGATGAAGAGTTAATAGCAAATAGAAGCTTGGTACATATCAAATTCTACGTGGATGTCGAATGATTCGAATGAATAGTCAAAAACACAAGTGTGGAGTGTATTTAGCCGCCTCCGGTTAATTACTCCGGAGCGCCTATGGTATAGAGTCTGTACACACTGTGCTCAAAGGGGCCCCTTTGAACACAGTGCGGAGTATTGTGTATGCATATGCGTGTTTTCGTGTATAGTTTCAAAATTAACAACATTATTTGACAACTTTTCCAATTGGATTGGTCGACAATCTAGATGGATTCCACTTAGACTTTCAGTCAGAAACAAATCTATATTGTTAATAGATTCTATCGAGATTCTATTAAGACTTGTAAATAAGTTCGTCACTCACCGCCAACGGATTTCGTTTCATTAAAACAACTAATACTTATTGATTTCGTAAGCAATCCATATTCACCGTTAGCTGAAAAATCTTTGACACTTGGTCTATCTTGAACTGCACACCTCGGAAATAATTTCCAATGTAGGGTAATCGGACCAACGACACTTCCCCCGTGAGAATATAATTAATCAAATACCGATCATAATCAACTATTTCTAAAATTCGTTATTATTCTTTCGTTTTTTTTCTATTTAAAATCTAACAGGCTTTGAAATATGGATTTTAAACCTACAGCCTGAGAACTTGCAACTCTTGCAATACTCGTACGTAGTAGAACTTCGCTGGGAGTCGAACCCGTGAATGATCTTTGTACATTAAAATGGTATTTATTATTAACTAGCTGATACCCGTCATGCGTTGCAATACCAATTAAATAAATAAATTGTTTCTCCCTTCGTGTCATTTCCCATTCGTCCCCGTTTAATTCCATAAAGTACACCAGTTTTCCCAACAACTCGCGTGACCTATTTAATTTGTTTTTTATCCGAATTTCGTAATGCCAGAACTCTCTATACTATAACTATCCCGGGTATGCGCACATCATATTCCTGATGAACCGGATGAACGGTATGGCCGCGCATAACTTACAAACACACAACAACAAACGAACATTAATTTTCTTTTAACATATTAGATTTATACCCTCGACACCGGTGCGTAATCGAGAAACACGCCAAACGCGCGCCTAACATATGTATGTACACGGGTGACATTTGTCACGTGAGAAAGGTTCGCTTCTACGACTCTTGCTTGAGTTCAACAGCTTGGCTGTGGTAAGATTCACCGGCCTGTGTGTTTCCTCCTTCCTACAACATGGGACTCTTTAAGACCTATGTTTACTCCTTCCTTTCCTCAAAAAGACACTCCTCCCCGCATCTTCAAAGATAACGTAAGCCCCGAGGGAAATTATTTTCCTGAGGGCCTCCTGTATGGAGGTAGTGTTAAAAAATCGTTTCCCAGATAAAAAGTAAGGCGACTTCAGTCAGTGTACCTTGAATGTATTTCTCCGGATTCAAAACGGAGAGTTTTATTAAAATATATTTACCATTTTCTATTTTTTTTGTTTAAATAGGTAAATGCATTGAGTATATCTCTATGGGTACATGTGCCTTTTAAATGCTTGCGTGGTTTTCTGACGCAAATGGGGCTATATAATATGGTTTTCGGTCTTCTGAGAATCGAACCCATGAATACCTTTAAAATAAATCATTAAAATGATTTTTTCAAACTTCGCAAAATCACTTTGTGGCGTCATATTTAAAATAGTGGTTTAATACCAAGTTATTTGTTTTAATTTCATTAAAATGATCACCACTCTCTTAAAATACTAAGTTATATCGAATTAATCTTTATGTAAAATTATTATGAACTTATATATCAATTACGAGAGTCGAACTCGAAGTAATGACTAATTTTTTATTCGTTGCTGTGGCAGACTTGGATGTTATAGAAATATCCGTTGGATCTTAAAACTGAGATGTTCATTATTCAACTCCGTCATAACGTCACTTTCCAAAAAGAACGTTTCAATGTAATTTTATTTTACATCAACGAGATAAATTTACAAAGCGCTATGCGAAGACCAGGTACCTTCTAAGACCCTTTTTTGAAGTAATTTAGTTTTGTCGCCCAAAACACCATAAATGGCCGTCTAGTCTTAAACAATAAAACTTTCCAATTGTCCCGGAATTACCCGGAATTCTTTGTATGTTGACCGACTCCCTTAAAGTGCCTGTAATAAACGCTTTCTAAAACGGTACAGATTATCTTACAAGGCGGGTGGGAAATACGTCTATCGGGTTACCATGCAAGCGAGGCATTGTTTCGTTTTATACCTGACTAACCCAAGCCGATCTAGGCAAATTCGGATTACAGACAGTCACCAAACATGCCTAAAATCATTTCAAGCAAAGGTTCAAATTAAAATCGTGATTTCACGACGTTCACTAAGGCAATACTGAGAGTATCTACTATCTGTACGACTCTTGTGCGATTGATTTATAAGCATTTAATTAAATCAGATCACGCATACAAAATGCTTTCACGATTGAGAAATCTTTCCAAAGATTAGCTAAAAGTTACGTCTCGAAATATAAGTTGTTCATAGCTGTGATCTACGCACTGTTTAAACCGAAATAATATATTTCAACCCGAAAGAATAGCTTTACCATGTGCTTTCCAATCACCACATAAATAATAATTCATTCACAAACAAATTTTACGTATTAAAACGCATCTTGGCCAAAATATATCTCGTTTCATTTTGGATTTGAAGCATTCCAATTTCTACCAAAACAAATTAATAACTGAACGTTTTTGAAGTAAAACTCGTGTTATTTTAAAAATGGCGGTCCATCGTGAACGCGTGGGTGAATTTAAAACATGGATACTAACGGTTTCAAAATGGCGTCGCGGAACACGTGTAAATTCAAAAATTCTAAAGCGGTAACAAAATATTACTAGGAAGAGCATAACTACAAAATTTTTATACACATCACGACACATAATATAAAGTACGACACATAGATATAAATGGAAAAGGTTATATTATCTCGAATTAAGCCGCACGTTGGAAAGCGCCAGTGTTACATAGCAGAACGGATCGAACCGTTTTGATAGAACAGAATAGAATTTACATTTTTAATACAGACACATTATAATCTCAACATAATCACAAATATATACTCACGTCAACCCCGGTAGCTAGCTCAGTCATTATCTCGGGGTTCTCGTGTTTTTAGTTCGATGGATTGGGAAAATTCGAGATAAATAAGGTTCAATAAATAAAACGATCTCTTTTGCCATGTAAATATTTGTTAAATTATATTTAGCAAAATGACTCTACGCTACTAGGAAAAAGCTTGAATCTCTCTGCGGGAACGAAAGACGGATTTTAGATTATTAAGTCAAAGCCAGAATAAAACAATTAACGAATATTGTAGTACGTTACCTTGCGTGGTTGTTGTCGTGGAAAGCAGATGCATTTGTCCCTCTGTCGATTTCTTCTATTGTTAAACACGTGTGCCAACACCATGGGATTTGAAAGGTACCCGAGATATGCCCTCTTTAACATGAGTTAAATATGAAACCCAGAGACACGCGCAGGACCACTGATTCTAAATCTGGTAATATCTAGATCACTTTAACTATATTTACTTTTCAAAAGTTCAAACTTATTTGCAAAGCAATACTCGAATTCTAAATAAAGATGGCAGACAACCGCCCCTTTTGAAAGCTGGACACTGAAGAACTCTCGCCCTTCCTTCCCGGATAAGCTCGGCTCTCCTCCCTAGCCCCCACCCCAGAAAACGGTAAAATCCGTTCAACGCAACCTTTAGGTTGACCAGTACGAAAAATATTAATTTCATAAAAGTACCTGACTTAAATAAATTCTCCGGGGTTACCATATGAATAAATTCATTACATAACAATTCATACAATTGCGATTAACATTTCATCCGATTGCTATTAAATTTTTTTGAATTGTTGTGAACATACCCATGAATACTGGCATTATGAAATTTGGATTAAAAAATGAAATATCTCACAGGAAAAATTTTGGAAAAATGGGTTTTTTTATGGAGTTAAGCGAAAGGAAAAAAAGGCTGGGATGAGGGCAATGCGGAAGGGTTGGATGGGGAATTAAGGAGGGGGCTTCGCGGGAGGGAAGACGAGGGAGAGGGGAAGGCGAGAAAGGTAGAAACGGAATGCATGAGAAAGGGGGGGGGGGGGTCGCAAGAAAGGGGTGAGTGGGAGTGGGGAGGGGGAACGCGGGGAAGGTGAAAAGGAAACTCGGGAAGGGAACGGGTCGCAGGAGGGGAATAGGAAGAGGAGGCGGCAGCTAGTACATAATAATAATTACACAGCATAACTTGTTTATAAATAAACCTTTGTATACATTTTATATTTATTGAATGATAAAAAAGAACTAATAAAGAAAATTCAAAATTAAACTTGCGCGTTCGACATATTAAAAAAATCTCAATATTTCGATATTTCTTGTCGACGTAATATAAAATATAATATGATGTTTGCTGTAAATTGTGAGACGGTCCTATAAAGTACATTGAGTAAAGTAAAAACATATTTTAAATGTATTTCCATTTAGAATAAAATAAACCGTTTGGGATCCGTGCTCTTGTCGCAAGGTAAGTTTATTTTAAATCCAATCCTAGAGTTTTTGAACTGAAGTCACAAAAGCACCGATGTACTCTCATTGGCCAAGTCGTTTTGTTTCTGGAATGGTTTAATCTCGCGTAATTAGTTTAAGTCGAGGCCAGAGTCAAACAGATGTACAGCGTAATCTCACTTTAATATCTTACGTTCGCCCATTTCTTGTTCCCTTTTCTTACTACGGTTATTCTTGCTATTGTTCCCGTTCCTGGCTACTAAAGTACACGGAATTACCAATTAACGGAGGGTTTGTTAATGTCCTAACCCTACCTTAGTTTCAAGTAATGTCTGCTTAAATGCGCAATGATAAAATTTATAATGGCAAAGAATACGATTGTCAAAATCTTATCTTACTCTTACTATAATATTATAAACGCAAAAGTTTGTATGGATGTATGTATGTTTGTTACTCTTTAAATCAAAATTTTATGAATGGATTTTAATGAAACTTACAATAATATAGTTCATACATCAGAATAACATACAGGCTATAATTTATAAAGCTAGCTATTTATTTTAAATATATTGAAAATAATAATTATTGTTTAATAGAAAACGTCAAAATTTGAGAATGACATTTTGCAAAACAATGATTGTTAAATCTAAATTCTATTTTGGAAAATATTTAAATTAGTGAATTTATTTGAAGTACTCGCCTAATACTTTGAATCGAATCAAGAATTATACATATTTTAAATAAATAGGTTATGAATTTTGGTATAAACATAGATGGGACCTAGGAAAAGAAAATAGATTACTGGAAGTACTAATCCTACGCGGGTAGAAGCTTGCATTTAATAATTAAATGACACAAATAACTTTGTTTAAACCACTATATAATCACAATTATTATCGACGTGTGTATAATAATTATTTAATAATTGTTTTCCTTTTATTTAAGTAGTATATTGAAACTAGAGGATTTAAAAATTGTTTTGGAGATCAGCGCTTAGACTCTAGGCGAGTAAATTAGTCGAGTAGTGAGTAACTCACCGCTTGACTCACCAAAATGGTCCGACTTACTACTAAATGTATGGTGTTCAAACACGTTTAGTTACTAAAATACTGACTACTCGACTAAAATACTAGCCTAGTCTGAACGGGTCATTAGGCTGGGTTTTGATCAATTATTATTATTATTTTATTTTTTTTTAAAGAAAGACAAACATTCTTGGGTTTCGAATAACCCAACAACATTTGAAAATCTCCTACTACAACCACACTAAGCGGAAGATGTTGCTTGTGTTGTGATGGAGGACTTAGCCAGCCGAGGAATCGAACACTGAGCGCCTGGGTAGGACCCCAACGCGATATTTACTCAACCACTGACCGGTCGGTACAAAGATTTGACATTCATTATAGTTTAAATATATGTAAAGGAATAAGAGTACCTACCTAGTATTTAAGTACCTACCTAGAAATATCGAGGATTCCTTTGTATTTGAATTATGAATTTTATTTTATTCTATTGTTTTTTTCAAGTGTCATTACTTTGGTTACACTATGTTATGTGGCTGATATTTTTAAAACATTATGAAAACAACCTCTATTTGACAAATAAACTTAAAATGTCGTTTCTTTATACTCCAGAGCAACACATTGTTTTATTTGTCATTTAAAACCTAAAGACAACAAACAGTCTTATATGTATTTGTAATATTAATACATTTTTTTAACATCAGCTCGCTAAAGGAGGCCCAGAGAAAAAAAAATCCATCAGAGCCTAAGTCATCTTTGAGGATGATGTGTGGAGGGACTTTTTATGGTGAGGAAGGGAAAGAATAAGATATGAGTGTGGGTAGGAATCTGGGGTTCAATGTGAGAGCTCAAAAGGTCTCCCTAAACCAGTCTTTCCTGATCCTGCCTGCCACGCATTAAGTGGGCAAACACATTGGTCGCCAAGACCTAGAAAAATCTCACCGCATGAACCACTGCTAAGTCACCAAACGTAGCGAACTACTTATGGTGACATATGGCAGAGATGTTGGTTATCAAATAAATGGTTCCCGGGGCGGCGGCACCCATACCATAACACGTGTGGGATAATAAATAGCAGAGGATGAGAAAACGAACCTTTTTTATATTAATCAAAGTTTTCATTTGAACCAACTGTTGCCAAACTATTTTAAAGGTGCGAGTCTGCCTACATTTTGAGAAGCCTCTTCACACCATGGCTTATTTGAAAATTATGTAGTATTAGACATATGAGTAAATTATGTCTTTTTTAATCACGTTGGGGAACAATCGCTTCGGTAGTTACCACTAACTACTAACTAATCTTGGTCTATGGTCTTAGGGTCTTAGACGTGACCTACGCCCATCGCAGTACGAGCCTCTCTCAACACAAAATTTTTTGGATATTTTATTTATTTATTTAAACGTCATAAAAGTTTTTTACATTCAAGTGATACGTAAGTTTACAATGATACGCAGGAGATAAACAGATTAAAGCGGTCTACACTCCATGCTGCGAACAGCCCGACATATCGGCTAAAAATCGAAGGTTAGAGTTAGGTATCTTTTTTCCTCATGTGAACCCGTAACACTCTGTTTCACGTTGCCTGCAAATTGGAAGAAACCGTCTGCCGCTAGTACCATCCGATGCGCCGCAGTGAAATGAGATGGTGATATTGAATTTGTTGTGGAATAAAAGAGACAGAAGGCAACGTGAAACAGAATGTTACGAGTTCGCACGAGGAAAAAAGACTAGAAAAAACAATAGCCAGCTGCTAACAGCCCGATATGTCGGGCTGTTCGCAGCATGGTGTGTAGACTGCTTTATGAACAAAATACGTACTCTGAAATAATAGATATCGAAATATATCTAAAAAAATAACATCAAGTATATTTCGTACATACATAGTTTTATTTGCATTCGTTATATTCTAGGAGTTGAAATCTTTACAGTAATTTTGTATTGGGATTATTTTTACCTACAAATTTGTTTGTCAATTAAGTTTGAAATGGCTGGGCAAGTATCTACTGGGAATTAACTCTGTTATTGGGGCTGTCAATTAGAGATTTAATATATAATTTTGGATTCAAAATAATAATTTTGAATAAGATTATATATTTTTTGGCCAACACTCTTCTGTCTGATTCTGATCTGAGTTATTATTTTTATTTATTTATTTATTATTTATTTACGCCGTATTGGGCTTTTACATGAAATCATTACAAATGGAATTACAGTAATTTTCAATATATGATACAATATAAGCCTGAAATACTAAGTAGAAGAATAAAATATAAACCTGAAATACTAAGTATAACATAAAAAAAGTATGTAAGTTTACAATATTAATTGTGTGCTTTATATATAAACTAATTATAAGTACGTTTATATAAATAATATTTTTAGTGTTAAAGTAGATAAGATACCAATATAAGAATATAAAGATTCAAAGTGATTTACGATCGAATTATTAACCATTAAAACAGAATAATTGGAGTGTAGTTTGCTCGTAAGGTATAGAACATTATAGCAGAGATTTAAAAAATATATAAATGTAAAAGAAATATAAATGTAATAGTTATGCTATAATAAAAATAAATAAATACAATTTAGCAAATATATACATGTATAATCAGTAATAAGAACTGAAAAAAACTAAGTGTAATGTATAAAAACTAGTTAGTAAATAACGGTGTGAAAATTATATTAAAGCAAAAAAGTAGTAAAAAATATGGATATAATTTATTTATAATTTAGTAGAAAATCTTAGATAGAGAGAAGATGTATTAATAAATTTTAAGTAATAAAAGTTAATTATTAGCAGATAGAATTGAAATTACTTGCTTTTTGAAACTTGCAAAATTGTCAACACTAAATATATCCATAAGTTCGCAGTATTTATTCGCAAGGTTGTGAATTCTAGGAATTGGTGAGAAAATAGAATAATTTCTGTTGAATTTATTGTTAAATTTAAAAGTATCTTTACTACGAGTTTGTTTAGCAGGAATATTAATACAAATTAGGGCTGTCAATTAAAGATTGAATGATTTTGAATAAAAATAGCAAATCAGTTAACACTCTTCTATCGGATAATTTTAGAAGTTTAGTTTCAGCACGCAAGTTGTTATAATTTATAAATTCGATTGGAATTTTCAATTTAAAATTGATACATCGAAGGAATTTATTTTGTACCTTTTCTAATGATTGAGAATGGACTTGGTAATACGGTGATCATACGGTGGAAGAGTGACAGTGGGAACAGTGACCATACATATATATCATATATGAGGTAAGTACTTTAGATTCTATACTTTGTATAGCGTCGTTTAATTAAAATCACCAAAAGGGTCAAAAATCACCAAATCGCCTCTGGAGTTGCTTTCCCCAACTGAAAATAAATTGGTTTTAAAAAAACAATAAATGGTAGGAGTAAAGTTACATTTATGGTCGAAATATTCGAACATGAGTCGGAAGTCTTTTTTTATTAGAAAGTCATATTATCAGGTAAAGAATATTTCTAGCTATATAGTTCAATTAATCATTGAAACCTGACTGCAATCCGTTCATTCGCAATCGCCATTTCGGAGCACACATTGATTCCGGTTTCATCTGAATAATAAATCTCCAATTCAATATTTCGTTTCAGAAGGTCCAATAGGTATTTCATTAATATTCTCCGCTCTCGGACTGTGAATACAAAACGAAAAAGTGGCTCCGCTCGAGTTTTTTTTTACCTTTGGTAGTCTTTCAAGCCGGAATCGCAGTATTATATTTCCTGCCCTCGCAGTCGGATATTGTTCGTGGAATTATTCCTCTCACGAACGCGGCCATAATAAAAGACGAATGGAGGTAGAAAAAAAACGAAATCTCCTGAAAAGGATTTAGAACAAACATCCCGACTTCTAACTCGTACAAATATAACATTTTTTTCTCATAAAATAATGATATACACCCAAAGCATTTTTCGCCAAATAAATGGGTAATGTGTGATCTGAATATTATATTTTATTATATAAAGTCCGTACATTATACTGAACATGATAATGGGATTTCCAAAATTCGGACCTGTCGTTCCAAAACTGCAATACTAAATAAAATATTAAATTATGAATTGGAATGCAAATTGTGAAAATTAATCACTTTTAATGTGAATAATTACCAACTTGCACAATTAAAATCTTGGCACAATTAGTACCACTTATAAATAAACGAATGATTTTAATTATAAGCTCGTTTATTTAAATAATATTTTTAGTGTTACTAGGTAAATACCGATATTAGAATGTAAAGTTTCAAAGTGATTTACGACTAAATTATTTTGTTATGTTATACTTATCACATGCTTTCTGTATTGTTTTTCAATAAGTTGTTATGAAGAAACGAAAATTCTTCCCAAAACCAGTAGGTTTTAAACTTAAATTTAATGATATTATCATGAAACATATTTTTTTATCGCTTCACTAAAAATATAATAACAATTAAAAAAACGAGTTTGCTTTAGACCACACGATTGAAGTAAAACTTTTAGAGAGAAAGAAAATGTGCGCGCGCGCTGCTCTCTTGCTCCTACAGTATTTGTAAAATTGTTCAAGAACGAAATGAAATTAAGAATAATCTTCATGCACTCGCTACGAGAGGAAGAGAGAAAGAAAAGGTGTGCGCGTACTGCTCTCTCTTGCTTCTACAGTGTGATACAGCCTGTTCGTCTCGCCCGTAACGCATTACACTTTTCGTAACGCATTCGTCGGCTTACCCCCCGAGCATGCGTAAAAAGTTTTACTTCAAAAATGTATCACATAATTTCATTACGATGTTTAAGCTTTTATTAAAATATCGTTTTTGCATTCAAATGTACAATTTGTATAGTACTTGTACGTAGGACCCTAATGGAGAAATTTTAACTAGAAAACTACATCGAAATGAAATTTTTGTGTTTTAAAGAACGCGAGGAATGTACAGTAAAAGATTATTAAGTTTTGTCTCAAGAGTTTGCAATACATTTTCTCGCGTTTCGTACGTAATACAAATTTTTACTACACATACCGAGACTTTACGATGGAAAAACGCTGAGAATTTTTTCATTTAAGGCAAACTGTGATATTAACATATTCGTATATAATAAAATAAAAAGCGAGTACATGTAAATACGTTACTTTTACCTGTCATAAATTTCATAAGAATATATTTTAGATTAGTTTAGTTTTTCAATAAAAAAATGATATTTTAGCTGTTTTACGATTTCAATTATAATAATATAACTGTCTTAATTAACTACCCAACTGATTATCATGCCATTTCCTTGCAGGTTGGCAGTTTTGGCACAGAATGTGTCACAAAAATTTCAATTAACTTATTGCAATCATTTACATTTAAACATTGTCTATACTCTTTGATCAATGATCTTTTGTCACTTCCATATTTATATTAATTATTTAATTCACTTCACTTTTCATTTCTTTCACTTTCCACCTGCTCCTCGCAACTAAAACATTACGTCCGTTTCATAATCTAGTTAATTACGCTGTTCTACTGCATATAATAAATTTGAGAGGCGGGTAGCCAACACATCTGGCGTAGATCACCGCAAGCTACATTTGGTGACATGGGAGGGGTGACCAGATTCATAGGGTGAGGTTTGTCCGGGTCTTGGCGGCGGATGCGCCTGCCCACCAACTGTGTGGCAGTCTGGATCTAGAGAGACTGGTTGAGAAAGGCCTTTTGACCACTTCAGATGAACTCTCCGACCCATCGTCTTGCACCGCATTCGGCAGGATGGATTCATATGTCGTCACTGATAGACACACTGATTCTGTGATACTTCTCAACTTATAAACTACAATGTAAAAGCCCATTAGGGCGTGTAATAAATAAATAAATTCCTACCCACCCCTCTACCTTTTTCTTTCCTAAAACTTCCTTTCGTTCCTCCACACAGCATCCTCTAAGATGACACGGTCCCTAAGGGAAATTGTTTTCCTTGGAGCCTCCTTTGAGGAGCTAATACAAAAAAATTAAGTTCTTATATATAAAAAATTACTTTGGCTCT
Source organism: Limnephilus auricula (assembly GCA_951813805.1). NCBI lineage: Eukaryota > Metazoa > Arthropoda > Insecta > Trichoptera > Limnephilidae > Limnephilus > Limnephilus auricula. Next base: position 14,102,768 of record OX638403.1, read on the forward strand.
GAACGCCGAAACAGATGTCACAATAATAAAAAAATTGAAATACTTGCAGAACTTAACAATAACATCATTAAATGACAAATAACATTATTAGTATATTAAAAAATAAATTATTTGTGTAATCAGTACAAATGTGTTTCAAATGTATTGTTTCTCAAACAAATAAACAAAAATTACCTAATAGTAAAAGCAATCGACTAATAATAAAATTGGTCACCATGAAACAGGCAACCAGCCGCCTTAGTATAGTGAAGTTTTTTTAGTGTTTTCTGTATCTACTTGTAAATAATAGATCTTCATATAGTCTCATTTAGAGAAATCATAATAAAATGTACATCGCCCTTGAGGTGATTTTTCACAAAAACAGCGCTCCACAAATTATCCAATTATTATTATAATTAATATTAAAATCATTTTCGTTTTGTTTAAAATATTTACCAATTAAACAATAAATGATATAATATCTCAGCTGCTCGGATTATTCTTAACTATGTACTTTGGGATCTTTGTCATAAGTATCTATATAATATATTGGATTGTTTGTAGTATAAGAAAAGTAAGAATAATGTACTGTTTCTTTTCAACTATTATGTCAGGGCCACATATTCAAATGATTTAAATGTACGTCCAATCAAAACATTCAAGGTAACTCGTTAAATCTTTATGCTTCGTACATAAATCCGAGAACTCGTTGTAATACAGAAAGTTTGGCGGAGCTTTCTGAAGATGGCCCATTTGATAACAAAACATCGATCAGAATTGGTTAAAGCACCATATAGCGGATTAACAACCTTAAGCGGCGAACTTTAAGGCTTTATTGAATAAAGTTTGCGCTAAGTTAGTGTACGAAATCTTAAGGCTTTTTATTCCAATATTAAATCGCGGAATGGAGGAATATTCATGTAAGCGGGAATGTTAAATATATATTTGAAAGATTAATATAACCACTCGAATGCTTTTTGCCACAATATGGCGCTATTTCCAAAACCACGGATTGCTTTGTTGCCAAAATATGGCAAATATTCTCTAGATTAATGAGTCTAGTTTTTTAACGGTTAACTCATGGTGGAATTCTATTGTATTAGATATAAAATTAAACAATTTTTTTCACTTTATTCCACTTGTTTATTTACACCAGGACCGGTTTCGTGCTACTACGGACATTTTCAACTGGTAAATTCTTATGCTACGGAATTTATACAAACTTAGGCAGGGGTACACAACGTTGTCTCTACATGATGAATGTTTGTTTCAATTTTGTTAATTTAAGGTATTATAAGTTATTTTGTTAATTTAAGGTACATACAGGTAATTATACAGTTTATTATTTAAGCTATGAATACATAGTAAAAAGATATTTTTAATTCACAAATAAATTCATATAGATTCATGTATATTTTTAATTCACATATAAATTCATATAGATTCACGTTTAGATTTGGTTTAAAGTTAAAGCTTTTATAATATTTTTTTTATAAATCCTACGAATATGTGAAAATAGAAAAAAAGATCGGTGAATTCATTGGCTTTATAATACTATAATCAGTTTGTATGTCTCCATATTCGAATTCGAAGGTATGATTTTTTTTATGTGGGCGGATAAATTTCCTTTAGCAATCCGAGAAAAAGGTTCTAAATTGCTCTGTCGCTCCAGTGGATAAATAAGCATAAATTATAGCTGTGTTCATTTCGCTCTTTTTTCTTTCTATAATAATAATTGGCTTAAAATATATCGTACATTGTAAAATTATATACATTAAGGTTATCCCCGAAGGTTGCTTTTGTGTTGCCAAGTATAATAAAGAGCACATTTTATTTTTAAAATTTCATTGAAGGTCGAAAGGACTCCGGTTAAGTTTGATTTGGGTATGACAATTGTTGCCTTTGGGAAAACATTCACAAAAATGACGTTATAAAAAATATTAAATTCATACCATTGCTAGCTAACTTATTCATCAAATTTGAATTTACTAAATATGCCTGCTTAAGAGCGATTGACCAACAGCTAAGAATAAAAGTTTAAAAATGCTTGCAACTATACAGGAAGGTTCCAATGAGATGGATCGATTATTCCCCGTATCAAAATTTATTAAATTAAAAATTTAATATCGATTTATTTCATTAAAAACTTGCTTTAATATATACCTACATTCATATATACATACATGCTATAACAATAAAAATGTTCAAAACGCACGATGATAAATTATTAAATATCGTGTACTTTTTGTAAGTATTTTTTGATCATAAGTGTTTATAAATTTTCAATAATGTCTAAACAAAATAGTTTTGTAAAGAAAATTTGAAATATTTTAGTTTTTAAGACCATAAATAAATAGAAAAACTGAGGTATTTTTGTCACAAAACACGTTCTCGGATTGATTTTTAAATGATTTTAATTTAACTATAATTTTAATTTTTATATCTGTGTTTACTAGATTATGTATGGATTTATTTTTTTGTATGATTATATGATTTGAAATTTGTGTTGTTTAATAGAATCTATCGTTTGAAAATTGAACAAATCTGCCAACGACCAACGGTCTAACCTTAGTATATTAAAAATTTACTTCGTTTTTCAAAATTTTAAAACTGCGTGTACCAGATAAAATAACAATCTTTCAAAATCAATTTATATTTTTTTGTAAAAAAAAAGTCAATATGTCTGAAATTTTATTTAAAAAGAACTAATTTCCGGTATTCTCTGGTAATACCCTCTTAACAAGTAAAAAGTTGAGCAATAGCAAAATAAGAATTTACTGCTTTTCGACAATAACTTATTTCATTTTATTTTTATTTAAACGCCCATTGGGCTTTAGTTTTTTTTTCAGTAATATAACAGAACCAGAGGGGTTCGAAAAATAATTTTCACAGCATTATTTGCGATTTTCATCTTTTCAACTCCGTAAATGTACGAAGATTATATTAAAATATGAAATATTAAAAGCAAAGTCATTAAAAGTGAAACAAAAATATGGTTAAATAGGTTAAGTAATTGGCTATTTAACAAAAAAATCATTACTTTTAGTGACTTTAAAATGGTTTAATTTTGTATGGGAGATAAACTAAAATAACATTTCTTGAAATTAAGGCACAATAACATCTAAGTTACATTAATTATATATTAAAGATTTCCACTTGGGTCATATATTATGTCGGTGTAAACTTGGATGCGGGGTCTTCATTAGTTGGTTAATTTCAATTTCAATTTCATTGCCGGCAACCCGGGCGTTTATTGAGATAATACATTATTTTATAACTAGTAAGTTACCCGCCTCACTAGACGTAGTCTGTTCTGAGACGGGTAATAATTAAAACATTAAAAAAGATAAAAGGTGTACAGGAAAATAGTCAGAGAATAAACAGAAAAAAGGTAATAATTAGAACATTAAAAAAGATAAAAACAGGAAAATAGTCAGAAAATAAACATGAAAATACAAGTTGCAAGAGTAATAAATCAATAAGAAGAAATAATAAATATCTGTAATTGGAAATACAACATGTGTAAATGAAGGATGAGGAATTATCGATTAGGAAGAGATTAGCTTGGTGATGCATTATTTTTTTTAATAAAACACAGTTTGCCCTATGACCTTGTACTTTTCGGTTTCAACAAAGCAAAATAAAACACCAGACACATCCTCTCCAATCCTCCTACAGATATCCGATTCCCTTGTTATTACAATCGAGTAGGTGGGTACTATTATCTCTCCCGGACAAACAGACACCCAGACAAACATGTACATAAAGAGTGAAGGGCCCTGGTCGGAAGCTTCCTGTTCCCAGGGCTAAATCGGTCCACATGTTGTATTCTCGATGATCCGAATAGGGCTTCGAACACCACTTCTGGTTATGGTCCCACCACGTGCTTTTTATGGAGTGCTGAAATGCCAAGGGCTTTTGCAGGGCTGGGCCAAACAATGGTAACATTAATAACTCATTCTTGAATTCACAAGGGACACTTTTGCAATAGTAATAATATTGTGTCATCTTTGTACTTAAGTAAAATTAATATAAAAAATAAACATGCCATTTTTATTAACCCTTAAGATGAAACCCTGTGGTGGAGAAATTTGAAAAATAGATTTTACAAAATTGTTGCTGTCACTGTTACTCTTACTCCACCGGATATTAAGCGAAAGGGATAATGCACCTCGGGCTACTAATACCTAACTAAAATCGAGGTTTTGTATTCCTTACTTTCTCCTCCAAAAGTGGACTGATTTTAAATTTTTTTTACCAACTATATAAGAAAAAACTATTCTATGTCTGTACGTTTTGCTTTAAAAAAAAACTTTGTCTAGTTTGTATACTGAACGTCTTTTGACGGCGTTTAAACCAGTCAATTTTATTGATTTTTGAAAGGTCATAACTTCTATAAAAACTAACTTATCAAAAAAACAAAAAGTACCGACACGCTAGTAGTTGATTTCTAGTTTATGTAAAAACAATATTTTCTCTAGGGTTAAAATCCAGAGAGATAAATAGGGAATACGTTTGTATGGAAAAATCACCGCCGGGTATCCCCTTAAGGATACACAGATGATTCATATATCCCTTGAGGAAGGAAGATACGCTGTCGGCAAATCGTTCCACAGCCGAGCTGATGAACTCAAGTAGAAACGACCCGTTCTCATGTGACAAAAATGTGAACAGTGTACAAATGTTGGGCGCACGTTTGGTGTGTTTTCCAACTGTTCACCGTTGCCAAAGGTGGCCAACTGAATAAATAAGCGTTCCTTGACGAATTCACAATGAAAAAAATTGTTCAGAAATTTGTCGACTTTTCAAGAAATTTTCTAAAAATTTTTAGATTTTTTTTTTAAGGTAGGCACAGCTTTTCTGACTGCGTAATATAAGGCACCTAAACTATAAGGCGCCTACAAGGCACACTAATTAATGACAATATATTTAAAAAAAACACGAAAGTATTCTATTAATGCGAAAAACTTATCTTACATATTGAACATGATTAAAGTTAGTTGTATTGTCATTATTTTTTAGTACTCGTATGTGCAGTTTTAATTTTTTTTTAAAGAACATTAACCACTGGAGCGACAGAGCAATTAAGATATTTTTCCTCTCCCACATTAATAAAATCATACCTTCGAATTTGAATATGTAGACATACAAACTGATTATAGTTCTATGTAGCCAATAAATTCGTCTATCTTTTGTATATAATCACATATTTGTAGAATTTATAAAAAAAATATAATTAAACCTTTAACCTTAAAACATTTTAAAGAATCTAGAGAATATTTATTTTGTTATATTTGGAATGCACAATATATTACATTGTCATTTTAATAAAAAAAATTTTTTTGAAAATTTGCCACATTTTGGCAACAAAGCAATCAGAGGTTTTGGAAATAGTACCATAATGTGGCAAAAAGCGCTCGAGTGATTAAATAAATTAAGAATGTGTTCGTACGTATGTTTGTTACTATGTCGCGGCAGGATATTTGATAAGCCGCCCGCTATATTTTCATCCAAGAAAAAGGCCAGGTTAAAATAAATCTATTGAGGCAACCCTGTTACTAGGGACAAGGACTGACAAAACATATTTACATAGAGAACAGCACCCACCAGCACTGTACATTTACGTTTCACTTCAAAACAAGTTCAAGGGTTTATTTAACCAGCAAAAAATTCAATGCTTCTTTCAACCCTGATTCGACGGGCAGTAAATTGTACAGGAATTCGCTGGGTGTAAATTCGCCCCGACCCGTTTAATAAATACCCTCAAATTCAGGCTCATAAAAGCTGAGATATTATTATGATCGTATCCGAGTTTTGTGGGCGAAAGAACGAGCTAGATAAAACATTATTTTCCTCTAATAAGACCCTTATTTTTTCGGTACATGTAAGATGAACTAAGTACATAATAAGGATGCGGAATTGGGATACTTTGTCTAAGAAGGTTTTGAAAAATCTGAAAAATTATTAATTATTAATTTAGTGTTTTTAGAAAATAAAAGATGTTTCACTTGAAAGCGATGCCAAATCTTTTATAAAGAATATCCCAAAAGTCATTATTTCTTGGAAAACCGATATGACAACTCTTTAAGGACCAGAATATCATAACATGACTTAGGACCAGTTGTTTCGGAAAATTTCACGTTTGAATTTCCTTCAAATCGTCATTCACCGAAAAATTTGAAGGAAATTCAAACGTGAAATTTTCCGAAACAACTGGTCCTTAGTGAAATATAGTTAGTTTTCGAGAAATGTGCACTTTTAAGATTCCGTGTGAATTTACATAAGCTTTTTGAGTGCCGTACTTTCAAAATTCTACATTCTAAAATTCCCGAGAAAAGATACATTAATATGGAGTGTTTCAGGCTAATAATTATTGCTTATAATAATTGCTACCCTTTGTGCTATGCATACAAAATCTTGTCTTAAACATTAGTTTATTAATTAAAAAATAATCAATATTTGAGGAGTTAAAGTATTTCACCAAAAAATGTAGACATAATATGTCTCGACGCCACCTAGTGGGAGAGTTAGCACTTACATGCCTTTCTCATATAAAAATAAAGTTGGTTGTTTGCAGGTAAAAAAATGTAATAAGCGGTAATTGTTGAATGAAACACTCGGTATATATTGAATCATTTGGCGGGTAGGAGGTAACCCGCCGTAGCTTAATGGTAGAGCTCCTGACCGGCAAACAGAGGAGTGCGGGTTCGAGTCCCGTCGGCGACATGTATCTTTTCTCAGGAGATTTTTTCAATATGGATGATTTTTTCAGGCTAATAATTATTTCTTATAATATTTGTGAGTTTATAGATAAACGATTTCTACGATCCTTTGAAGTTTCTTTAAAAATTTAGTCTATTAATTTCCTATATAAGAAAATAAACAATGAAACTTTGTATTTTCAATAAATCATACCGAAATATTGGAAAGAACATATTTTAAATACTGGTTTTTGTCATGCACTGAAGAAAAAAAAACTTTCATTTAGGGTTAATTTTAAACCAACCTGCATTGCTGTGGAAATAGAAACTCAATACTAAGCTAGCATGCTTCTGCTTTCAGATTTAGTTTCCCGTGTCTGGTTTGTGTTTGCCGATTACATTAAAAAAAAAACTTATTTCAATTACAATATGAACTGAAAGAGGTTCATATTTTATTTAGATTGCAATTATAATGTTATGTTGTTATAATCTTACAGGTTATTTGTGACAAACTGGAGAACCTGCTATTTTAATTCACAAAAATAAAACCAAAACTTAACATAAATTATTGTCTTTTTTTTATTTATAATTATTTTTATTTTTATTTATAATATTTTTTAATATGTATTTAATAATACGATTATTAATATTTTTTAAATATATTTTTTTATGTATTTAATAATAGTATTATTCAATTTATAAACACAGTTTATGTTTAAACTAGTTCTGCTTTGTAATTATTATTACGCGTGACAGCTGTTTCTATATAGTTTGATAATGCCTTCAGAAGGCGAAACATATTATGTAATTATAATAATAATTACAAAATAAATACATAGCAGAACTTTTTCAAAAATAAACTGTTTTTATAAATTGAATAATAATATTATTAAATGTATAAAGAAAATTAAAATTAAAATGGTGTTTTACAAACTAAACTTGATAACAATAAATAAATTATTGTTTCTGAACTAACATTTACACTGTTGACCCCACAATAGAACAATACAACTTACGATTGATTATAACCCACTTAATTGAAACTGAATCATATTATTCATATTATTCGTCCATACGATCTGCTGGAAATATGTGATGTACATATATAAATAGTAAGTTAGTGGAACAGTATTCAAGAAGTAAAAGTTGTAAAATAAAACCCATGCAGAAGAATAACAAAGCTAATATTAATATTTATTTATAAGGGTTAATTTAGCCTTCTTGTGACTAAATTCCGTGATCACAACTATATTTCTGAGAAAGTATTGCCAACTGCATAGTGCAATCTAGGTAAAAGTGAGTATTTAAATGACTCAGCCCAGTTTAGGGACAACTTACAATATTCCCCACTCAGGCATTGATAAGACCCTCAAAAATAATAATAAAAAAATAATCACAAATTTTCTTTGTGCTTAAATCTCAAGAGTTCATTTGGAAAGGTTCCGAATTTTTAATCCTCTTTAAGCTATTCTTTATAAATAAATGATCGTAAAATGTTTATTTCTTGAAATCGGTAATGACCCTCTTCTGATAAGATCTTTACTTCTCGAGGTAGGCACCGCCATAGGCCCAACAGAATAAAATAAAGGGTGGAAGGGAAAAACCAGGAGAAGAGGGGAGGGTTTTTATGACCCCATTACTATTTAAGGTACCGTTAAATATCCTAAATGGGAGAGTCTGTTTATTTTTAATTACAATTTACGTTCAACAGTTGTACGTAAAAAACATTAAACATTTTAACTGATCCAGACGATTATTTATATAAAAGCGCTTGGCAGATGGCTGCTGCATGAGGATTAGGAAGTGCGTGAATTATTACAGTTTGAAGTGCTTACTTACTTACCGCATACGAAGAAAATAAATATTTCTTCGAGAAGATTCCAAAATAGATCAGGGAGCCACAATGATAAACCATGAGAGGATGTGCGGTTTTTTAATGCGCTTTCCTTCCGTTGGTACGAGTATCTACTAGGTATTATTATTTTTAAATAGCATTATTTTAATTGGTAGTGTCGTAATGGTACACTAGCTGAACATTATTATTTATCAGAAAGATGGAAAAGTTGCACGATCAGGGTTGAAAAACTATATTGTTTTTCTAGAAAATTGGTAAATATTATCACTAAATAAAACATATATTTCTTGAAAACATATTTGGTAAAAGTTGCGGAATTTATGCTGTTGTATATTGGTCAAATTGAAATGTTTTCATAAATCAAACATACTTTGTCAATTAGTAGATCACCAAAATTTTTTCAATGGAATAATATTTCTTAGAAGTCATTGGCTTTAATAAATGTATCAATAGAGTATTTCCACAATTTTTTTATTGCTTAAAGAAATTAAGCAAAAAATTACGATTATTATGGCATTTTTATTTTATTTTTATGTTGACTAATACATTTTCTACAGCGAGTTTAAGTAGGCCATTTTTGTAATCCCGCCAAAACGGCATCTTCGACGTGTGACGTCATAATGGTCGCTCGTTCTTGAAAAATTTCCGACAGTACTACTTTGTTTGTTTGATGACGTGCGTACAAAGCGACGATGGCAATCACGGGCCGTTTTGGTTTCGTTGGTTTTTAAGCGTTTTTAAAATGAATAAATTAGAATGAAAACGTAAAAAACAAACATTTTTAGTACAATGATTAAAATCAGAAAAATGACCTTTAAATAATCGATATAATTTCAACAGAATCCCTCGTTTGTGAAAATACCCTATTCACAATAATATTACGTAGGTATATGTAAAAATAATAATAATAGTGTTTATTCTGGTATGTGGGGAGGTTAGTGCAGTCCCACACATTCCATAAAGCAAAATATATGTTTATTTGTTTGTCACATATTCCTAAACTATTAGACTGTTTGCGATGAAACTTTGGTGATTTGTTTTACGCATGCCCACGAAGGTTTCGATTTTTAATAGTGAGCTCTGGCATTGTGAAATTATTTCCTTTACCATTCAGGACAACTGCAGATCGCAAACGAATAGGTGACAGTTCACAATGACTAAGTTTTTCTAAGACGCCTTCGCAGAGAGAGACCACGAGATGGCGGAGTCAGTGGGGACCTACGAGCTAAAGGTGGTGTGGTATTTGGGTTCCCGCGGCCGAGTTACCGTGCCCTACTGGACCGAGGATGGGACTGCAAAGGAAGGAAGCCAGTACGACTCCATCAAGGGAGAAATCGTTTTTGAGGACAACTTAATATATTCGATATCAACTATTGTTTATAAGTTAGCGAACTGCAGTTGTCCTAGGGCACGATGAGAAGTTACCGACAATCGGTCGTCAATTGATTTCTGCAAAAATCGCATAATAAAAATTCTGCACCATTTATATAAATGAGCATTTGAAATATTTTTGCCAGTGGCAAATAATAGTGTTTTACTTTTTAAAATGAAAAGCAATGTTCATTTGTGTAAAATAAATCAAGTATGTTTACTACAAATACTTTATCACATAAACATTCGTTATTTTGCATAATTGGTACACACTGTAATATAAAAAAATTCCATGTGCCAATTACGAGATGAATTTCGTAATTTTTTTCGATGTTTGTAAAATAAAATTCAGAGCGCAATGTTATTTGATATTAAAATAAACACATTTTCTGCCAGCAATCCCTTTGTTTAGGTTCTTGAATTTTTGGATTCATTTCAAGGCAATTAGGTCCAAAATAATTGGCCCTTGGAAAAGCTTTGTTTTTTTTAAATAGTACAAAATAATTATATTTTTAAAAGAGTCATTGTTATTTTACAATTCGTTTCCCCACCATTCATCGAATCATTATATCTTAATTAAAACATATAATGTTGTTTTGAAAAATGTCAATGACAGTTATTGTGCGATTGGTGCGTAGGTAGAAATAGTCAAACAAAGGATGACGCTGTGCGTAGATGCGATTTGTGAATGATATTGAAGACCCTTTTGTGTGCGAGCAAAATTTTCGATAAACGAATTATTTATCCAATGTCGCTAATAATAAATGATAGATACAGAGTTATTACTTAAAAATGTTCTGTGTATTTTTTTTTCCTTTGTCCCGGATCTATGAGAATCTTTTAATTTTCTTTAGTCTTTAGGTTTTTAGGAACGGAAATGGTAAAAAAAACATTAGAACGACGAAATAAACGTTAAAAAATCCCAAGGCTAACTGACAAAAGAAACCCGGGGCAATCTGCATACTAATCAGCTTTATTGTGCCTATTGAAAGGAGCTTTTAAAATTCCGTTCTATATCCCGATGAAAGCTCCCTCCATAGATTTGATTTGGATCTAGCAAGCTTTAGACTGTGAGCTGTAGGTGATGTCTGGGGAAATTAGAATCTTTTAATGAAACCAATCCCACAGTGGGTAGTTTTAAAAGCTCTGAAGAAATTAAATTTTCGTTCAAGTCAAAGATTTAATCGATTTTGATCTTGTTTAGAAATAAAATTGGGCATATCTACTTTCTACATTCTCGGCCTCCATGGCCGAGAAGAATGCTCTTGACTACCAATCCGGAGGTTGCGGGTTCATATCCCGGCGTGCCCAAGTCAATTTCATTTAAATTTAGTATCGTTACAGCATAAGTTTATGGATTTAAAATAATATAATCTTGTATATTTGCGGCACATTCCAGAATGGATTATACTCTTAGTATCTCTAAACAGAAAAACCACTGTTCAGAGTTGAAAAGGATTTAGCCATGGTTACTGAACAGATTTATGAAGCTTATATAAAAAGGTAATTCTTCACCTTACTCTTTCTCATCACCTTCCCCTTCCCGCTACCTCCAGCCTCACAACTTACCCCAATTAGGGATGCCGTAGTCTCTTTACCTCCAAACTATTGGAGCAGTTGGGTCTCTTCTATTATTCACGTATAAAAAAATCGTATCTGTCGTATACATGTCCACAGTTTTCTGAAAATGTATGTATTTATTTATACTGGGTTTTACAGATGTTCTCACTTACGTGAGAACAATCCAGTTGTAAAAACTTAGTTTTTGTTCAATTACAAAAATCTGCAATCATATATAATTAAATCCAGATACATTCAATTAGAAAAACTAAAACCTCACAAATAAAACTACAAAATTAAATACAAACTCACTCAAGCAATGCATTTCAATGAGCGGCAAGATTCACAAGAAACACAAGTGGCATGTCTAGAGAGACAATTGACACAATATAATTAGTTAACATTTTTTAATAGCGCTAGAACTTTTTTTCTGAATCCGTACAAATTATCGACGAATATATCTACTTCAGCACACTCTATCTTGTTATGCAGAGTGTCCGGGGGTAAAGTGTATCTATTAACTTCGGGAGGTGATTCATTGGAGATGACAAAATTTATAATAGGATATTTATGCATTATTCAATTTAAAAATGTAGATGGAAATGTAGGAAAAAAATTCAGTACAGGTAAGGTAGAGTGCTTCCGGTAATGTTGTAAAAAACTTCATTTAATTTCAAGTTAACTCGCGGCAGGTGTGTGGAAAACTACTTTTGAACATTCCCCAAACAGTACCCTATTTAGTTCCTGCTTCTTTTAACTAAGTTACTACCCTTTCTTCGTTTTCTCTAACACAATAGGGGATAAGTTAAGATAAAACGTTAACCGGACAAATCAGAAAACTTCTGAAAAATAATGTATAGTCATGAAAAATGATGGGAAAAAAACTCTCTGAAATATGTAGTTATGTTTGCTTTTAGGCTAGTTTTTTATTTCACTTTTAACGACTTTTCAAATGTGCTATTATTTTCGTGGAACTGATCAAATAACCCAGGAATATACGAAGATAGGAACTCTTAAATATACATTGTATCATATCTGCATTCCACGATATATTCAACTAGTAGTAATTGATCAAGTGTTTAATCATAATATTAAGTATTTTACAATATAATTAATTAATTAACCGGTCAGTGGTTGTGTGGGCATCGCGTTTGGCTCCCACCCAGGCGTTCCGTGTTCGATCCCTCGGCTGGCTAAGTCCTCCATCACAACACAAGCAATATCTTCCGCTTAGTGTGGTGGTAGTAGGAGATTTTCAAATGTTGTTGTGTTATTCGTAACCCGGGAATGTTTGTCCTTCTTAAAAAAAAAAAAAATCCATCTACCTACCACTTTTGTACCTATAAATTGAAATGTAATAATATTATTTTATTTCACTAGATCTATATTCTTATTTTTAATTATCTATACTGGATATTCAATTTAGTAATTGCTATGTTAGTCAATTTCATTATCTATACTTGTTATCATCCTATATAAGTTTATTTATTTTCTTACTTAAAAATTGTTCCCTTTTTTTTTACCAAGTGACTTGACTTTTACAATCCAAGAGTTTTTACGCCAGCATTCCCAATCATAAAAACAATTCCTTAAATAAATTCGGCCTGTATGACAAAAGTTTCAGAACAAAATTTAAAATTCCCAAAAATATCCTCCGGAAGGATTAAAAAAAGCAGCCATCTCCCGCATATACCAACAGCTAAAGGAGAAAAAAATTATCCCTAAAATCATTTTCCCATCATCATAAAGGAGCTTGAGCATGTAACCCAAGCTAATTACTCTATTTGCCATTCTGTTTGTATAATAAGCGGGTTTGTTTGTATTTGTGAATCCGGTATCAAACTATCCAACGAAATGATGTTATGTACATATTCCTAACGTGTTTACCAGTATGTTATGCATCTCTGTTCCAGATAATACGTGCAATTTGTATTTACAAGACTAGACTGTTGCTGTTTGCAGGTTCGTAGGAGAACGCATCCAATACCTACAGACGTCTAAATACACTTTCTAATTGGGAGCATTAGAACGGGACAGGCAGTTTTTTTTTTTTTTTTTACTTCTTACAGTGATTAGTATATTGTATTGTACATAAAAGAAAAATCTACATTTTTTCTTCAATTAATATAATAATAAACGTATAGGTTTTCCACAAAATAAAAACAAGCTTTGATATCTATTACTGCCGTTATTCATGACCCAAATGACAAAAGTGTCATACAAAGCCAAAGAAAAGTACTAAGCGTACGAGCCAACAAAATGCTCTCCGGTGAAGAAGCAACTATTCCAGACATACTGCATGAGCTTTTACGCTAGTGAACTATGGACAACGTATTTTCTTGTTATTATAAACAAGGCGCTGTTCGGCCTCCCTTGGCGATGCAGCGCCTCGAAGATATTTGCAGAGGGAAGAATTATTATTATTATTCAAATTTTATTTTTTTGTAATAAAGTAAGATGATGAATTAAGTGTACATGTACGTTAAGGTTAACATATACGACTTTCTCTTTTAGCATACTCTTATAAGTTAGCATAAGAAATTTTGTTCATCCTTTTTTGTACTTAAATGTGTATTTTTTCACTGCTAATATTATAACTGTTTTCACTCTTACTTTTGTTAAAAAGGTTTAATTTATAATTTACACAGTAAGTTGTTCTTTTAATATTTTCCCCGTTTAATGTTATTGCTTTCAACCACAATATTCGGATTCTTTAATATTACATTTAATTAACAGGTTCCCGTTCACTACAAAAATATTTCTTAAACACTCGTTTATTAGCATTTTTACGAACTCAGAATATTTCATTACTCGCATAAAACTGGATACCTACCTACCAAAGGAATTGTATTTTTCCCACCGCAAAATTTCTTAATAAAATTATTCTCCCTTCATAAAGCGCGCAAATAATAATAACTCTGCTACAGCATCTGAACATCTGTCAAACTGGGGGCAATAATCCTAGAAAGGGCAGCATTTTCATCTTTATAACTTGGTTTACAAGGAAAACCAGCTTTTTCTTGTTATTAACCCACTCGGACCGCACCACAGTTCTGCAAACCTATTGCAAAACTAGAGATTTTAAATAAATAAAAAATGGTGCAAAAATTATCGTGACAAAATAATGCGCGTACCTTGGTTAGGTTAGGTTAGGTTAGGTTACTCGCCTTCAAACTCGAAAAAACACAAAAAACTACATATTTACTACTGACGCTCACACTGTGAGTTTGTGTGTAAAAAAAAGGTAGCTGCCAATAATTTGGAAAAAAAAACATGAGTCGACGATAATATTGTTAATTCTGAAATTTGAAATATGAAGTTGACCAAATTTGTCAACTTCATATTTCAAATTTCAGTGTCGTATTTAAGTGTCGTAATAGGGTGCAATAGCAAAATTGGTTAATGCGTATGTACACCTCTACTAATTGGGCCTCTGCGATCTATTATGAGACTGTCGTAATTGTCAACTTCATATTTCAAATTTCAGAATTAACAATATTATCTTCGACTAATGTTTTTTAATCGCAGTGGCCCAATTGGTAGAGGTGTATGTCCCGGTAAGACGTAAGGTTCTGGGTTCGTGTCCCAGTTGCGACCATTATCTTTTATTATTTTTCTGTGCCTTGTTCATTTTCATATTTAAAAAAATTAGATTATTATTGTTATCTTCTTCTTCAATGATATATTACATTGATGGGAATAACCTTCAAAAGTTAAAAAGAGAGATTTTCTTTTAAAAAAATGACTATATAGTCGACCAAAGCCTACAGTCCACCGAAATTATATGTTTGAATGTTTAATTTTGATGTAAGGTGTTTCGAATTAATACATGTTTTGTTACATACGGTGTATGATTTGGTATGCATTAGAGATAGTGTGAAATAGTAATTTGCCTTACTGTGAGACCTAATGCTTTCAAATGAAGGTAGCAAAAACACTAAGATATTGAAGAAAAACCACACTAAAAATATTCATATATTTCTTCAAGGTGCCAACGCCAGATTTAATTCACTTGTGAAAGGGTTATCTCAGTTTACAAGTCAGACCAGCGAAACTGTAGTAAAGCTGTCACGGCGTCAAAGTAATTTCGAACGTAAAGCTGAAATGAGTTATGGGCGGCCAAATAAATAATTTACATGAGTTCGAAGTTTGCTCACCGCGGGAGCTTATTGTTGGGAAGTTTTCCATTGTGTGCTGAGGTCGTTTTGTGTTCATGTTGTTTCAGATGCTTCCCGGCCTGCCCGTCCGAGACTGCGGTGCGCGGTGATGCGAAATAATATTATAGTAACTTCCTAATCTAATCATTTTGTTTACGGTTAAATGTTAATTGAATAATTTAAAAGGTGTTTGTTTGTACCAGCGAACAGTCGAGGGACTCAACACTTTAGCACCCTGTTATACGTGACAAGAAAATAACTCCTGTCAGGGCCCTCACAAGGACTTTAATTATTTTTATATAACGAAGCTGCATTTATGTTGGACGAATCTAGACGATAAAGATTCCCTGCGTATCAAGAATTAATACATGAATTGAGTGATGGGTTAGTAATTATTAAAAAATTGAAAATATAATGGTTAAAAAATCGCAAATAAAAATAATACAAAATCAAGAAACAACTCAAATAGGAAAACATCACATTTGGCCATCTGTATACGGGAAAAAATATTAAATAATATGTTATCTTCGAGAATACAGTGTCTAGGGTCTATACCACGCCCTCAAAGGGGGAAGTTCTGCCCCGATCCTTAAAAACAAAACCTATAATACGTAAATTGAAGTTAGCTCCATGGAAGAACGGCGTTATACAAGATCGATGTTTGACATACCTTTTGATTACAAAAATAATTTCTCTGTTTGGTTAGGTATTTTGGCCTAAAATCCAAAACTACGTTTCGTATGAAACTTGGCCTTAAGTTTTTGCGATTTCTTATTTATGGACAAGTTATTTACTTGAAAATAGTTATAATACCTACCAAACCATTGCCGGTAATAATATTCCCTGTCAAAATGTTTCCACTAAAATAGTCTCAGTTAAAATATTTCCTAAGAAAATGTCCCCGATCGAAAGGTTCTCTGCCAACATTTTTATAATTAATAATCACAGTCGGTTAAATTAGAACATGCTGAGTCTGCTCTGTGCTATTTTACCAGTTTATAATTGAGAATAGAGAGAACATTATTACTGGAAATATTCTATACCGGGAACATTTAACTGGAGACATTTTTACTGGAAACATTTTCACAAGGAACATTGTCACCAGGAATGATTGCTATTACCTAAAACGCTACCAAACCTACCTAAAAAAAACATACATATTATAATAAAACGACTAAATCAATGTATTTTAGAAACAATTTTATCTTATGTATTTTTTTATTTGCTTTAATTTCTTTGCAAAGTCTATTACCAAGTCGTAACCCAAATACAATTTCTCAAGCTTAGCGTTAACAGACTACTTTCAGTAACACATTTTGTATTATTTATCTAACTGGGCAACGAAGAGTATTTTGTGTACTTATGTACATAGTATTTTATGTACGTTGACAAAACGCACAAATTAACTTGACAAGCACAAAATTTAAAACTTTCCTAATGAAGAATAATACTTTAAAAAGCTCCGTGTCATAATTTAAATTCTCCCCTACATATTGACCCACTGTTTATAATTAATTATAATGTGTTGGTTTTCAGTACCGGAAAACCTTCGTAGCCTCAAACCACGAAACACGAAAATAATTTTACAGGTTGTTTTCAAAGAGTCTCTGAGCGATGTTTTCGTGGCGGGCTCCGTTAGGTTTCCTGAACAATTTTAACCGGTTCGTTAGCGGCGCTTTAATAACAAAAATCATGATAACTTCTGGAAAATTCATTTCCTAATATAACATAAAATTGTTTTAAAAATAAACATCATGCTAAATTCTTCATAATATTTCTGTTGCTATTGTACAGCGTGTTGAGGGACGTACTTAATTACTTTAACCAATGATTCCTGATATTATTTGGAGTAACATAATAAAGTTTTGGTCTCCAGTGACTTTTTTGATTTTCTTTTCTTCAAACCAAAAAAAAACTTGCATATGTCACCAGACTGCACTGGTCACTCAGCAAACTAACCGCCCGACTCCTTACCCCGATCATTTCTATTGATTTGTTATGTTTTAAGTTGAAAAAAAAAATCATCAATAACGTCACCGGAGACCAAAATTTCATCAACATTTTTTATTACAAATAATGTCAGGAATCCCTGGTTAAAGTAAGTAAAGTACGTTCCTTAAGAGGAAACCCGGTCGCCGAGTAATTTGAACAATAGGTATTTTACCAAACTTTTGCTGTCACTGTCGTCCTTACTCCCCCGAATACTGTGCAAAAAGTACAACTGCACTGTAATGTATTGATATGTTGGTTAAGGTGGGTCACGAATGTATGGGGAATTTTTTTTTCTTGTTTTGATTTGTCTAATAGTGATAAAAGGGTGTTTTTTTTAATAATATTTGGATATCATCTTCTTCCTCCGGATTGACTTTGAAATTTCACATATTAGAGAAAAACCAACCCTTGTTAAATCTTAAAAAATTGTTATATAAACAAGTAAAAATGAACTTTTTTTCAATAAAACGCAAAATAGAGGGAATGTTTCGAATTATTTCTTAAAAACATATATGAATATAATTCAAATTATCTCAAGGCAGTGTATTCAAATACCAGTAAAATCTTTCTTACTCTCAAATTTCAGCATTATTTTGCGAGACTCAATCTTCACTTAATAAAACCTTCTCTTGCAGAGATCGTACATAAAGTAGTCAAAGCTTCAATAACAGTCGTTACACCTCTTTCAACTGCTTGAGTATGACATGGCAGACGCAGAAGAGGCAATCTACCTTCTCCCCCTTGAACTACAAATAATTGAAGATCTTCATCTAATATATATTCTTCCGTATTAGGGGTTCGGTTACATTTTGCTTCCAAATAATATGATGCATCGAGGTTTATGTTTTGAAGTTGGAACAGCCCTGTTTTACATAGTTTCTTACAGCGTGCTTTTAGAATACGACGCGCAGCTAATTCTCGGATATGCTTGTGAGGGTCAGTCAACATTGCAATTAATAAATTTTCGGGGTGTGCGAAGTAACTGTTTCTTTCTATAACTGGATCAATTATAGTTTTTAATTCAGCTGATAAGTATCTAGGCGCTGAGATTAACTATCACAGGTGACGTGCTCTATCTTTATAGATGGGATGAGTTTTAATGCTGAACGAAGCCGGAGCATAAACTTTAACTAAAATAATAAGATTCTCTGAAGGAGCTTCCGTTGAAACATAAAGACGGAGAATTCGGTTAGCACGCGTAAGCTATTTGGCATGAGACATTTTCTCCAGGAGATTTGTGGCATAAATCTTTAGGTAATTCCCCCACCGTAACTGCAGATACTATTTTATACAAATATAACTGATCTGTATCCACGTCTTTAGTAAATAATTCATGCAACTCTCCGTCAATTTTCTGAAAATGAATCATCGACTTTTTTTCACACTATTCCAAAGCTAGTCTTATTGTGCCTGAATATGTTTGAGGTCCAGATGTCTCACCGCCAAGATGTGCGAACAAATGCCAAAATGGTAACTGGTTCATGTGAAGCAAGCAAATTATCCATTGCAATGGTTTATAACTTTCGACGTGCCAAAGTTTGGTGCAATAAAACCTAAATATATTGAGTCTGGCTCTTTTATCAATGAAATATGCTCTTCAATGCGTCATTCTCTGTATTGCGTCCCCTCCCTTTCCCTGATAATTAATGTTTTATCTTTCCGGCCATCAAAATATATTAAGGGTTTTTATAAAACTAAGTTTTGTGCCCTTAATATTTCCTCTGGTTTTCTTTCGTTCTCTGCGAAGTTTACTCTTGTCAATAACTGGAATATTAGACTTGCCGTCATACAGAACTGCCGAGGCAATAGATGCCGCTGCCTTATCCGACACTCCATATCTATCACAAGTTTTAGACAGTGTGGAATGATCAGTATTCACCTCAGCCTGCTTCTGAAGAAATAGAGGTACAACATTAGGTTTGAAAACATCTTTACAATCGGATTCATTTTATGCAGAAGACGTGGAAATATCGAGTAGAGAGGTAGTTGGCTTACCTGTGCTTTGCTTTTTAGACAGGCACAAGGATTTTTGCTTCAAAAGTTTCCCTTTCAACATAGTTTTCATTTGTTTTGTTGAAGCGATATCCACGTTTCCTATTATCATTTTTCGTGTAGTACGTTGGTCAGTAATGAAACTCTATTCATTTACAGGTATTTTTGATCTCTAGGACAGTCACATTTACTGAAATCATTGCATTTGCAAGACGAAATATCAAACAGCACTTTACTTTTGCGGCGGAATTCCTCCATTTTTTCTCTGGTATTAGTGCAATCGGTGCTCCCCCCGCCCTCACCTCACGCCCCCAATAATCAAAACCAGGACTTTTTGTAAATGATTTCGTAAATATATACTATATTTGCTATGGAAGATTACAAAAAATATAGTTCAAAAGATTCATAGTAACTTTTATACACAGTAGAAATAACCCCTAAAATTCAAAATTTTCAAAACTTTGAAGTGAATCCGGAGGAAGAAGATCGTTTCAGAAAATTAAAAAAATTTAAACACGTCGTTTTGAACCCATTTGGCACCCTTTTATCGCTCTTAGGGTTTGAAATCAATACTTTTTTTTAAATGACCCGCCTTAATGTTGGTATTCTACTGTCAATAATATTGTTATGTTGGTAGCCCACAATCGGCACTTGGAGAATATGCTGTAATTTATCGGAGTGTCAATAAACGTCATATTAAGTCAACCGTCTTCTTAGTGATTGCTAATCCCAGACATTATATGCACCTCAGGTTGATAATACCTAAATAAAATCATCAAAATCGAGGTTTTGCATTCCCCATTTTTCTCCTAAAATAATGGACCTATTTCTAAGAGTTTTATTACTAACTATATTAGATATAAATTATCCATGTATGTAAGTTTTACTTTTTAAAAAAATACATTGTTTAGTTTGTATACTGAACGTCTGTTGACGGCGTTCAAAACAGGCAATTTTAACGATTTTTTGTGGGACCTAACTCCTACAAGAATTAACTTATCAAAAAAAGCAAAACTTTCCTGTACGCTAGTGGTTAATATATATATTATATTAAAAAATATATTTGCAGTAGTTTCTAAATACAGAGAGGAAATTAGGAAATAGGTTAGTATGGACAAAACGCCGCCCAATATCCTTTTAAGTTTTTCCGAAAATTATAATTTTCATCCTACACATGTGGAAAAGTCAATAGAGGTTAAAAATGTAAATAAAAGGGATACATTTATCCAAGATACTTTCTAGATTGTATTATTTTCGAGGAGAATATCGCAAATAAAGATAGCAGCCAATAAAAATATGTCTGGAGAATTGTTAGCTCTCAGTCGAAGTATGAAATAGTTAGAAATAAGGTAAGTTGATATCGTCATGCGACTGAATCTTTCGTATAACCACTCGAGCCCTATTTGCCACATTATGGCACTATTTTCAAAACCACGGATTGCTTTGTTGCCAAAATGTGGCAATTTTTTTTATATTTTGTTTTTATTAAAACGACTATATAATAAATTGAACATTCAAAATATAACCAAATAACTATTCTCTAGGTTCTTTAAAATGTTTTATGGTTAAAGATTTAATTATATTTTTTTATAAATCCTACAAATATATGATAATAGACAAAAGATAGGGGAATTCATTAGCTACACAGAACTGTAATCAGTTTGTGTGTCCATATTCAAATTCAGAGGTATGATTTTTTTTATGTGGGCGCAAAAATTTCCTTTAGCAATCCGAGAAAGAAATATATAAAGTCCTAAATGTTGTATTCAATATTAAAATGTTGTTAAAAAATTCCGGAAATATTTGGAGATAAAAACATAGATGTCATTTTGCGGTCCGATGATATTTTTTTTATTTAAAAAAAAAATCAATCACGCCATTGGATAGTCGTTTACAGCTATCGATGTTGCTTACGTGTAAGCACTCCGTCTCTTTGCCACAGCACTGTAACAGATGATGCAAATAGCGTATCGTGTGATACGTCGCAAAGCGTAGCAGATTAGTGGTGACGTGTGATAGAAACATATTTTTTTGTTATTTTTTATTTTAAAAATCATTGTTCAACAAAAACAATCTGCACATTTTTTACTACCAATATGCTTAGGAATCGTTATCCTACATACAATGATTCATGTACATGCTGCAAATCTTCGGGTAAGTGCTGTTATACTCTATATAATAGTTTATTAATGATTCATTATATCTTAAGGATATTGTAATATTTGTGGATTATTAATATAATATGTAAACGTCTTAAAATGAAATCTGTATAATATTAAGCAGAAGACCGAAGAAAAAACATGTACCTCTGTTAGAAGGACCTTCTTTAATTTATAACCTGCAGCCGTTACCGAGAGGGCTCTTACAAAAATTATGCAAATGCAGAGACACCAGATTTATGTATTTCATTATGAAATATTAAAATTTCGAAAAGGAAAATTATTTTTCTCATTATTTCTAATGAATTACCCTATTACTTTTGCGTCGAAAAAGTGGTCTTATTTGGTTAATTGTGTTTTTAAAGATATACCTACTCGTAATAATGAGAAATCTAGCATGATTTAAGATAATTTTTAATAATTTAAATGAAGTTGATAAATTATTCTTTTACATTGGAGTCAGCATATCCAATGTCCAGTACGACCAGAGGCCCTAGCACACTCGCTCGATAACGATCGATAGTAAAACTATCGATAACTTCTCATCGTTTCACAGCACGACTACAGATTGCCAACGAATAAGTGATAGTTCACAATGACTAAGTGTCCTTAACATATTCGACATCAACTGTTGTTTGTACGTTAGCGATATGCAGTTGTCCTAGGGAACGATGAGAAGTTACCGATAGTTATCTTATCGATCCTTATCGAGCGAGTGTGCTAGGGCCTCAGATCAAGAAATATTACGTCTGGTTATCTCGTATTTGTTTTCAGTTTACCGACGCTAATAGGATATTTATTAAACTCGGCGTCATGGGTCAAAATGACTGTGGTTTTATAACTACATATTGCCGTTCTTCTCAGTACCTAGAGATGTTGACTTCTTTTAATTTTTAAACGTTTTTAATGAGAAATCAGTCGGGCAGCAATCGTGCCGAAAGCTGAAAAAAGTGAAAATGATGCTTCCCCTTCAACCCCTTTTTGCGCCGACTGCATTTATAATGATGATTTGAATTACCTTTTTGTAAATTTTTTCTTAAGATATGTTTGATAAGTTCCTAAAAGTGATATTTAAGTTAAAGAAATGACAAAAAATAATTGTTCAGTATGATTAAGCTGGTGGAAGCTAATTTTGTTAACTTTTATTAAATGGTAGGATTGTTGGTTAACATTGTTTTTTAAATATATTTTTGTCGAAATAATGCATGTTTTAATTCCTTAATAAAGTGTAGTATATCTATAAGGAAAAAAAGCGAAAAAAGTTAAATAAGTGGGTCATGATGACCCAACCCCCACGTACTTGTATCATATTTCCAGCCCCATGACGCCGGGTTAAACACAAAAATAATTTGTAGATATTATTTATTTCATAGATATTATGAGTTTCTGGCATTGAAATTATTTTTTTAAAGGAATAAGTGCATAAAGACAATCCCTGCAGAACTGAATTAACTGCAGTTGAAAATAAGCTTGCATTTAATTATTTGTCTTCTTAAAATACACGCAGTATTATTATGCTCACTTCTCGGTTAAAAAAAATGCTTTCACATTTTCCTAAACCGATATTTGTTGTAGCAAATAAAAAAAACCCATAACTTGAAAACATTATAATGTACCATTCATGCGCAATACCTTTTGTTATAATATTTTATTCACAAAAATAAGTATGAAATGAATAGTAATAAATAAACAATTAATAATGTGTAGAGAGAAAAAGAGAAAGAGCTAAAACACTAGAGCGAAAGTTACCCAAATACGCGCAGAGGTAGATGATTTTGATAAATTAAAAATAATTTATTTTAAACCTAAAAATTATTTTTATACCAAAAAATATGGAATGGACGGTGAAATCTAGGTGAATTTATTGTATTTCAACTTTAGTAAGCAGTCCATGTGTTTCCATATTATTATTCGGAGGTACGATAATAATTAATGGGGAGTCTGGTCCAACTGAGTTTTTTTTTAACTACGTTTTTTTCCCAAAGATAAAATTTATTTTCGTTCACGAAACTTTTGTTACTTGTAAAGGTACGTTTAAACAAGAAAACGCACTATTTAAAATTCGGATTGAATATCTATGGATAAGTTATGGCAGTCGCAAACTGAGGGTCTGACCATATGATTTGATTCCTGCAGTCCTTGGAAATTATATGAAACATAAAAAAAATTCTTATGTAGAATGCGCATGAACCACACAGGCGGACATAAAAAGAAAATTGACGAAAAAAATCTGTCTTAATTTTGCAATAACTTTGTCCTATTACAATAATTAAGTCGAGGTTCATCCACATATAAATTACATTTCGTTTAATTTAAACTTTGAATGAAGTGAATCGGATGAAAATTCGATGAACTACGATTTCAACCAAATTGAAAAAGTGGTTTTGAGAAAAATGCGTTTCGCTTATAACCACTCGAACGCTTTTTGCCACATAATGGCACTATTTCCAAAGCCTCGGATCGCTTTGTTGCCACAATGTGGCAAATATTATCTAGATTCCTAAAAATGTTTTAAAGTTAACGATTTTATAATATTTTTTGTATAAATCCTACGAATATATGATAATAGACAAAAGTTAGGTGAATTCATTGGCTATATAGAATTATAATCAGTTTGTAGGTCTCCATATTCAAATTCGGAGGTATGATTTTTTTAATGTAGGCGGAAAAATTTCTTTTAGCAATCCGCGAAAAAAGCTTTAAATTGCTCTGTCGCTCCAGTGAATAACCGGGCCGATCCATTCTCAGTTCTACCTGCTTGACGCGCCTGCTCCTATCTATATTTCACGGTCGAATTTAATGCTATTACTTTGGATATGTATTCTACACATGTATATGACAGTTTAAGATAAAAGTCAGATTTTTGGATAAAATGGACTCCCCCTTTAATTTAGTGGCAGAATCGAAAACCGAACCCTCGGTGAATTTAATTAGTAATATCCTTATTTTCACAACTTTACTAACGAATATTAAATTTCAACTTTGGTTCATAAAGGTAGAATTTGTAATAATATGGTATCTTCATTTTAGGAATTTACTAATTTACTGCTCTGACCAAAATACCTGGTATTTTTGGTCCACTATCCGCTCCGCAATACAACTGCGGTTCCGGAATGGTGCAGCAATGCTGTTCATAAATTATTTTCCACGAACTTCGTCCATTTCAAAAACTGTGCATATATATTTTTATAAAATGCTCATAAATGATGCAAGTCCTGTGTTTTACACTGCACTAGATCTTTGTTTGGTCAACCCTAATAATCGTGGATAATAACAATTTGTGCAAAAACATTAACTTCTTTATATAATTTGTTTTCTTCTTACTGTCGGCTTTTGCATAATGATTTTCACATGAAAATGTATAAAAGGCAGTTTTAAATTAAACATTTGCGTAAAATTTACCTCCTAGAGAAGTATACTTTTCTCATATTATATTCATTCAATCATCAGTCATCGAGAATAAGTTTATCAAAGGGTAATTAAAAGCGATTGACCAGCGGCTGAGAATAAAAGTTTAAAAATGCTTGCAACAGTACAGGGAGGTTCCAATGAGAAAGATCGATTATTCCCCATATCAAATTTTTTAAATGAAAAATATAAAATCGATTTATTTCATTCAAAACTTGCTTTAATATATACCTACATTCAAGTAAGCAATAATAATGCTCAAAATTCACTATGGTAAATTATTAAATATCGAGTAGGTACTTCTTGTAAGTATTTTTTTATCATAAGAATTTATGATTTTTCGATAATGTCTAAAAAAATAATTGTGTAATTTTTTTTTTTTATATTTTAGTTTGTAAGTCCTTAAATAAAATATAAAAACTGAGGTATTGTTGTCACAAAACACGTTCTCGGATTAATGTTTTAATGATTTTAATTTAACTGAAATTTAAATTTTGAAAACTTTTTTGACTGGATTATGTATTGATTTATTTTGTTGTATGATTATATGATTTGAAATTAGTGTTGTTTAATAGAATCTATCGTTTAAAAATTAAACAAATCTGCCAACGACCAACGGTATGACATTAGTATATTAAAAATACACTTAATTTTTTAAATTTTAAAACTGCGTGTAACAGATAAAATAATAATCTTTCAAAATCAATTTTTTTTTGTAAAAAAAAGTTAATACGTCTAGAATTTGAATACCCTCTTAACTTAAAATTTAAATATTTTATAATATAAAATTAAAGATCTTAAATCCTATGTAGGAATATTTCAAAGTACTTTTAAGTAAGATTCACTCACACCTTTTGTATAACTATAACGTGTTTTAAAAATGGTCTATGTCGGTTACCATCGTTCGGATCATATTTGGGCCATCTTACCGATAGCCAAACATCACACTGGACTGTTGATCACCAAACATATAGATGGACATTGAGAAGTCTTGAGCATTACAATTACAGGCACAAAAACAAAGAAATGAAACAATTAAATTTTTTTTTTTAATAAGAAAAACTCTCTTTTTATCTTTTGAAGGTTATTCCAATCAATGTAATATATAATTGAAGAAGAAGATAACAATAATAATCTAATTTTTTTTAATATTAAAATGAACAAGACACAGAAAAATAATAAAAGATAATGGTCGCAACTGGGACTCGAACCCAGAACCTTACGTCTTACCGGGACATACACCTCTACCAATTGGGCCACTGCGATCTATTATGAGACTGTCGTAATTGTCAACTTCATATTTCAAATTTCAGAATTAACAATATTATCTTCGACTAATGTTTTTTTTTCCATATTATTGGCAGCTACCTTTATTATTGGAAACAAGTATTCAAAGAATGTATTTGTTACCTAGATAGTGTCTCAGATAAATATATCCGATTTTATTTTTATGGAACACCTATTGACTTTTTATTAAAGTCTAAATGAATATTCATTTCAAAACTCTCTTTTTAACTTTTGAAGGTTATTACTATCAATGTAATATATATATATATAAAATATATATTTTAAAAACTTTATTTAAAAAAATTAGATTATTGTTATCTTCTTCTTCAATGATAAATGAAACAATCAGTTTTTGGTTTATCAGAAAGAGAAGTTTCAAAATGAACCAACAAACAATAATAAAATACTTATTTGTCTTTCAGAGATGTATTTGAGTCCAGTTAACCATAAAGTGGGCTGCTCTAGTGTATTATTTATCAGCGATGATGGGAAGAGATCTCCAGCCTTGTTTCAGATATTTTTATTGTATCTTTCAGCAAACCACCCGCATCTGCGGCAATTGAAATACCATTTACAAGGCATTTTCACTGCGGAATAAAGCACTTACTATAGGGTTACTAAAAACTTGCACATTAAATTACCTACTCTGGTTTCTTTCGATGGTTTATTGTTTCATGTGATTTAAAGGAACCTAAAAAAACCGCTACTAAATGTATTTCAATTAAAATGAGAACTTACATTTAACGAAGCTAAACAATAACAGGAGAAGTGACAGAGGTTATTTAAATTCGGTTTATACCACTTTGTCAGGATTTTTTTAGAAAATATCACGGTTTACCAAGAGTTAGGTATCAAATTCAAATACACATTGTAGTTATAACGCTTAGAAAAAAATCATATTTATTATTGCATACATAAATTAAATATAATATTGTAAATTTTAATGTATCTACTTTAGAGACAGGATGCGTGATGTCCTGGATGAGGAGAAGAATGGGCCTCCCGATTGATTGAGGAGATATCGGTGAGTCGTGATATCTCCGTGCGTGCTGGTCGGAATAATAAACGCTGGAGGATGATGATGATGAGATGATGTATTTACAGTATTTACATAATGCAGTATATACCATTGAAGAGAGTATTTACAATAGTAGTAATATTCCGAAACGAACCGCAGATTGCGAAGTTGTATTATAAGGCCGCCGGCTTGTCGCCGTGAAGACTGATGAAGATCGACTGCCTGCTTGGCTTGCTCGAGCCCTTATATAGTAGTAAGGGCCGGTACGAGAACGGCAGGCGAAATCGTGCACACGCTGGAAGTTTCCCGAAATTTCGGAGCAGCGCTACGTGTCGGGTATTGCAGATTCCACACATTTCGAGAAGGTGGTCATCAACAAAAAAAGTAGGTGCAGCGGAGCGCCGGACAGTGCCAATTAGTGCGGCGTAGATATCGATAGGGAAGCCGCTACAGTACTATATATTATAAGCTCACACTTTTAAACCCGTAACCTAATATAACTTCATATTTTCATGTTGTAAATTTTTTATAATTCCTACATCCTGTTAACAGGTACCTGTTTTATACTTTTCAATACTACCAACTTACTCAAACTATATATCTCAAACTCTGTAAATCTGAATACATTATATGTTACCAGGTTAATTCGGTAAATTCGAATAGAATATGATATGCTACCAGATTACTTTTTCTACATCACAAAAAAAATGTATGTATATATTTATCTATTTCTTCATTACACAACTTAGTTTCAGAGAATTTTTTTTTTTTTGTAATGTAATTATGTACATTTCCTAAAGAATAATATGAACTAAACCTGTCAATTTGTCTGTCCTGGAACGGGAAACTTTCCTAGTTGGACAGGCAAAGCTTCCTAATATGTAATATGTACTTTCTTTTGTATCTATCTGTAATAAATAAATAAATAAACATAGTTAAAGTTACTCTGTTGAGAGACCTTGTAGAATAAATTAAACTATTTACGCTATTTATTTTTGAAGTGTTATGTCTTGTTGCTCTACCTCCTTCTTTAGACTACGTTTCGGACAGCGTTACAGTGTCCATAATCAGGGCAGATGTGTGATGATGGACATTCCTATAGAAGTAGGTAGCGCAACACGTCATAACACCTCAAAAATAAATAACGAAAATGTTTTTGGCAGTGAAAATCTAAAATCATTTTTGAATGAAACTAGTGTAGTGTGCCAACCGCCGCACGCAGAGGTAGTGTACGCCGCGCTGTTCGTGATGTCGCCGGACCGTATATTGTTACCGCGCGTGTAAGGTAGTGCAATGAGTGATGCGGCACCCAAATTAAGAAGGCCTCCGACTACAAATTATGCCGCTACTTAAGGGGCCGAAGACCACCAGGTCTCCCGGCCAAGGGGAATCATTAAATATAGGGGAACAATTAACAATAGAATAAGGTGCTCCCATAGCCGTTGTGCCCATATGATGCATAGATGGGGCCTTAAAGAGTCGGCGATGTGCGAATGCGGTGCGGTGCAGACCACCGTACATGTGGTCAACGAATGCCCGCTCCATTCATTCCCCGGCGGGATTGATGAGGTCTACAGGGCGACGCCTGAGGCCCTGGACTGGCTCGCAGACCTAGATGTCCCCCTCTGACCCCCCCACCATACGAAAGAAGAAGAAGAAGAAGAATGATACTATGTTTAGTAACAAGATCCAAATGGGGATGTGCATATCAACCTTCCTCTTATCCATCTTCTTTCTTTCCCTCCCACTTCAGTTTCATTCTCCAAATGGAATGACTGGCTACGGGCAGTTGAGACTCTTGCGCAGTAGGTATTCATACAAAATGAAAACGCAGCTATTTATCACTCCTGCTCATCCTCTCATTACATTAGTTATGGTTACAAAAAATATTTACTGGTACGAAAAAAAATTTACGCGTATCATCGCATAGAGTATATGTCAATTATGTGGAAAAAACTCAAAATAATTTAAATAAATAATAATAAATATGGTAAGGCATTATTCCGAAACACCCCTTATTTAAAGTTTTGTTTCATAAAACGAATAGTTTGATACATCCTCCAACTCGACAAGAAAAACTGCATACCATTTTGCTTTCGTAGTTTTTTTCCAACCAGAAGTGCATTTCCAACGTGCATTTTTCCACGATACAAATGTTTTTTTTAAAGTATTTTACAAAATAACGTGCCAGGGAGTTTACTTTAAAGAAAATTCTATTCTAAAATTTACATTTAAATTCTACACCAATAGATAGCATGTAGGTAGTTAGATAAGTACTTGTAAATATCTATATCTTTTCACCACTTGGAAATATGCACAATGCACACCATAGTTTATCGTCCTTTCAAATTCTCTAAAAGAATTTCACATTGTAATAAAATCGCACGCTTAATGTATTGCGTGGTAATTTTTTTATTATTCACTTTGTGTACATCCCTTTGAATGTTTGTATATATAATTTTTTTCTAAACTATCCTATCTTTATAACAGCACATTAGGAAGCAACCTATAAGATAATGATATCTACATCTACGGCTAATGGCTGAGTTGGCACCGCGTTTGGGTCCCATCCAGGCGTCTCGTGTTCAATTCCTCGACTGGCTAAGTCCTCCATTACGACACAAGCAACATATTCCGCTTACCATGGAGGTAGTAGGAGATTATTCGTAACCCGAGAATGTTTATTTTTCTTTAAAAAAATATATTTTCTAGATGACAACTTTATAGGAAAGAAGTATTAAACATTTTTCTTAATTGTTTTTCTTAATATTGTGATTTCAAAGATGACTTTTCCTGGGTTTCGCAATTTCGTCATGGTCAAATACTACCATTCAGAATTAAAACATTATTTGGAATGGCTTTAGCCTTGTTTGTTTACTTGATCTGAATAGCTTTTTTTTTTTTTTTTACATTAACTCCATACAGGAGGCCCTGAGGAAAATAAGTTCCCATGTCATCTATGAAGATGCTGTGTGAAGGTACTTCCCCGCTTTCATTTTACCCATCTCTTTCCCTTCCCCACTTCCTTAAAATTCATAATATTTCCAGTTTGGGGATGCCATAGTCCCAATAGCGGACAAGTAAGATTCTTGGGTGGAATTCATTGAAAAAATGTCCCTTATGAGATTTCGTTCATTATCTCAAATGCCCACAGTTTAAATGCAATATCTAGTTGGATGATTTATTTTATTTTTATATGAATACCTCACGAGTTGTTGTAACACAATTGATCTTATATATTATCCAATTTTTCTTCACTTAGTATAAACAAATTGCCTCCCCACATTAAACCCGCGTTCTATACTGACAACAACTTAGATAAATTATTAAAAAACCCTAAAGTAGAGATCATAAATTAAGCAACTCTGGCATTTACGAACTATGTTGCAATGATTGTCCATCGTTCTACAGAAGTAAGACAACCAGAAATATAAATTATATTATTTTTATTTCCTCCATTTCTTTTTGTTTTGTACTAAACATGTTCTGTATATTTCATATATCATCGCAATTTGACAACGGGATTTCTCCTAGTTGGGTATTCAAAACACTTAAATAATGTGTAATATAATATTATGTATAATCCTTTACTAAAAAATATATATATATTAGAATCACCGAACATTTAAGGTAAATACATGCGGAAAAACGCAAAATCGTATAAAATCTTGTGTATTAGTTTTGAAAATTTGATCGCTTAGAAATAATATAGATGCTTCAATTAAATACTGTGAGTAGAACACATCTTGGCCTTTGAAGTGATCGAGTATTTTTTTGATAAGCTTTTTAATACGCTTAGAAAAAAATTATGCGTCTGACCTATAAAAAATGGTTAAAAGTGAAAAATTTCCTATTACAAATCCTTTTTCTGGTGTTGTTTTATTGAATAATGTAGCTAATTAAGTTTCTTATAGAGTGATCGGAAAACATTTTAATATTTGTATCTGAACTTCACAAAATAAAATAAAACGTGCATTTTGGCGACGTTTCTTTTCAGTGAATAAAAATAGGCGGTACCCAACGAATTTGTAAGTGCGAATTTCATCCTTATGCCATGTACGGAAGGATTTTAGCCCGTCGCTCATTCTACGCCCACGGCCCGGGGCCAACGGACATGCCTTAGTCTACGCGGCGCTTCGATCTTTAAAAATATACTTGCGGAATAACATAACACTGTTGTTTGCTAGAGATTAGGGTTTTTATTGGTAAACGCCCAAAAATCGTTCGCTCCGCCCAATTCCGAATGAGTCAAGGACTAGTGGATCATCTTAAGATGGTTAAATAACAATAATTTTTCGGAGTTAGCCTATCATCTTATTTCCACCAATCATACTTTTAATAAAGACACAGGTGTTAAAATTCTTCACCCTAATAATAAAAGCTAAAAGTTAGATAACTTGGAAGCACTTGAAATTATAAAAATCCCTAAATAATAATTAAATAACCAAATTAATGTATAGTTTAGTCCCATTCTAGATATACATATTTCCCATAAACCGCTCTGTTATTGCCGGAATCCTCCCCCCCCTTTGTTAACCTCCCACTCCAGCACCTAAATGTATGGTATATATCTATCAATATTTTGTATCATAGGTTAGTTTTAATATTCTCCTGACGAAGGAAATGTTCTTCCGAAACCGGTAGAGTTTAATTATAATTTAATGTGGTCTAAAACAAATTTATATATTTTTATTGTAATTCATTTTTTTGTCATCGAATAGAGCTGAATTATGGAGTGAAATTAATTAACACTGGATGCGCAAAAGGAACATTTAGTTTATAGCTTATAAAATTTTAAACATTTCTGTATTTTTTCTCGTCTATATTTATGAATATATTGTATAAAATATATAAATAATATCTACGTTAAGTATATTTAACGGGAGTAAAAAGATAAATTCTTAAAAATGTACACTTGGTGAACTCTTTTGTACAAATTTCTACGATAATGTAACACCAAAGTAACACGAAGGTTACCAATTTGGGAAGTGGGTAGGGGGATTCCAGCCCCGGGAAGCATTTATTGGATAACCAAGAGCTCTGCCATAGGTCACCCCAGTGGTTCGTAACGTTTGGTCTCTTAGAAGGGGTTTCCGGGTTCATGGGGTGAGGTTTGCTCGAGTTTTAGTGGCGGATGCGTTTGCCCACCAACTGCAAGGCAGGCCGGATTGAGAGGGACTGGTTGAGACAGACCTTTGTCTTCTCCAGCAGGACTCTCTCGGAACTGTTGGATTCATTAACAAATGGAATTATTCGTCCGCTACTCCTGGATACACCGACCCCCAGATTCCTACTCACCCTTTATGCCTTTTCCTTCCCAGAATTTGCTTTCCTAAAAAACCTTTCACACAGATGACAACACAGGGGAATTCATTTATTCAGGGCCTCCTATCTGGAGCTTATGTAAAAAAATAAAAGTATTTATTTTACCTACCGGTATTTACTATGTGTAAAGCTTCTATGTGTATTGCTATATATTTCTTTCTGCAATATGTAAAATTTATTATTACTAGATTTATGCTTATAAAATCCCTAAGGGCGTTAAATAAATAAAACCCCCTGTTCCGTCAAAGCTTTAAGTTTACCTGGTTCATGTCACATTGCTGCCTAAGCCATCTTATTTGCCTTCTCTACAGGCATACAAAGCTGCATTCCCTAGGCCGCGCCATATCCCGGAGAGGTCGCAAACGTTTTTAATGTAAACTTTTATTTAGTTCTGCCAAATGGTAAAGTTGGTATTATAAAATCTTCGCTAACGTGTACAATATAGTTGAGAATAAAGAATACTTGGAGCGGTGGATGAGTTTGTGTTTCTGGAAGTATGTTTACGAGAGATGTGAAGGCTGATAGAGATGTTGAAATAAATGAAGTTCATTTGAAGGACTTAACGCGGTTGGCGCTAAGAGGCGAAGCTAGCAGTCTATCATATAGTGCTTGTACCTACCCTGATGTATGGAAGTGAGGCACGAAACTGACAGTGGAGGGATGCAAGTAGACTGAATGCTGTAGAAATGAGATCTCTGAATCGTATGTGTAGTAATCACCAAATGTGAAGATCCGCACAGAATGCAAGGCTGATTGATTTAAGCGTACTGAGTAAGATTAAGAAATAGACGCTTTGGATATGGGCGAAGCTAGCAGTCCACGATGGAGTGCTTGTACCTACCCTGTATGGCAGCGAGGCATGAAACTGACAGTGGAGGGATGCAAGTAGACTGAATGCTGTAGAAATGAGATCTCTGAATCGTATGTGTAGTAATCACCAAATGTGAAGATCCGCACAGAATGCAAGGCTGATTGATTTAAGCGTACTGAGTAAGATTAAGAAATAGACGCTTTGGATATGGGCGAAGCTAGCAGTCCACGATGGAGTGCTTGTACCTACCCTGTATGGCAGCGAGGCATGAAACTGACAGTGGAGGGATGCAAGTAGACTGAATGCTGTAGAAATGAGATCTCTGAATCGTATGTGTAGTAATCACCAAATGTGAAGATCCGAACAGAATGCAAGGCTGATTGATTTAAGCGTACTGAGTAAGATTAAGAAATAGACGCTTTGGATATGGGCGAAGCTAGCAGTCCACGATAGAGTGCTTGTACCTACCCTGTATGGCAGCGAGGCATGAAACTGACAGTGGAGGGATGCAAGTAGACTGAATGC
This sequence comes from Limnephilus auricula, assembly GCA_951813805.1. Taxonomy (NCBI): domain Eukaryota; kingdom Metazoa; phylum Arthropoda; class Insecta; order Trichoptera; family Limnephilidae; genus Limnephilus; species Limnephilus auricula. The sequence goes on from OX638403.1 coordinate 14,136,908, forward strand.
TGTAGAAATGAGATCTCTGAAACGTATGTGTAGTAATCACCAAATGTAAAGATCCGCACAGAATTTAACGCTGATTGATTTAAGGTTTGGGCGTGTAGCGCGAATGGATAAAAAAAGGCGAGAAAGGAGAATACAGGACGCACATGTGAATGATAGAAAAAGTCCGTCCTCTCTGCTTACTCCCTGGAAATGGCATGATGGTTAGTTACTTAGTTATCTTTATATGCGATACTCAATTGAATAACTTTGAAAAGATTTGATATCGTCGTTTTAGTGAATAATCACCTCACGGTCAATTTACCTAATTTGTTTACAATACTATGACGATATAAGTAACTTGTCTATTTCAACTTAAGAATGACTTACATCTCACTAACCAGTGTAAGCAACACAACTTGTGCACCTCTGCAAGGGGTATGCTGCGAGGGAATGCTATTCTCCTTTATATTGTATAAGACCTATTCTGAGGGGTGATTTTCTGTCTTCTATGATAAATGTGTAGCATATTTTAAAATATTTGTCTATTAGTAACGTGCTTGTACCATAATATTAAAATATAATATCGTATATTAGTTAAAACACTGAACCGGAATAAGTAAAGGAACTTTACATCTTACATTTGAAATCTTTCCATTATAATAATTAAGGTTGTGAATAATGCATACATTTAGATTCGTTTTTAGGTTAGGTTTACGTAGACAACATCCGTGGTCTAAGGGTAAGACCTTCGACTCGCAATCCGAAGGTTGCGGGTTCGAACCCGGCGTGCACAAATAAATCTTATTTTCTTAATTATTATATATTATATTTTTTTACTTACTTTTATGCCTACCATTTTTATAATGTTTATTGCTATAAGTTTATATTTCTTAGTTAAACATTGTGTTACATATATTATATCACTGTATTATATACGTATTATGTAAAAGCCCATCAAGGCGTTGAAAATTAATAATAAATAAATAAATTTTAATTTCTCCATGTAAAGGATTCGAAAAATATATACTCTCGTATTATCTTTCCGTAATGCATTTTAAATACAATTTTTTTTCCGTACGAAAATAATTTTAAATTCTCCTCCGCTTTTACGCTTTACGATAAAAAAAACTTGCGGCATTAAAGCGTCTGGCCAGATTTTAGGCAATGCAGTTTACTGTGAAAATAGAACCGGGGAAGGACTGAAACTGAAATCCTGAAATGCATTACGCAGGAAACGGAAATACCCGCAGGTAGTGCAGGTGCGCCTCGACGCGCATTTATGAATACGGAATTATGGTAAATGAAGTGATGTTTGTATGGGGGCTTATGCAAATAGCCGACTTTACCAACCCCCACCCCCGCCCCCGCCCAAACCAAAGCGCCCTTGTTTGCGGCTAGTAAGCCTCCCGCCCTGTATTTCATTTTTGAGGTTTTTCTGGTTTTAGATTTCTAGTAAAATATTTTATTTGCTTCCAAGGGCAGCTTTCAGCTCGCCCAGTTGTGTTTTTTTTTAATTATAACGATAGAGAATGATTTGCTTTATTATGTTGTCAACAGTGAATTTTGTGGGTCTGTAGAGTGAATTTTAAATTATAATCGCAACAAATAATTTGCATCCACGGCACTTCCCTTTTTTTTACATTAGGCCCACACAGGAGGCCCTGAGGAAAATAATTTCCCTCAGGGCCTACGTCATCTTTGGGGATGCTGTGTGGAGGATTTTTTAAGGGAAAAAAAGGAGGGGAAGTTCTGGGAAGGAAAAAGGTATGAGGGTTGGGTAGGAATCTATGGTTCGGTGTGTCTAGATCGTCCGCCGCCAAGACCTAGACAAACCTTACCCATGAACTCGGGCACCCCTGCTAAATCACCAAACGTAGCAAACCACTTGGGGTGAACTATGGCAGAGGTGTTGGTTATCCAATAAATAGTTCCCGGGGTGGCGGTACCCATTCCTGCCTCCCAAATTGAGCCTTCCTACTTTAATCCTAACCTAGAATTGTCAATTTCGTTTTTTAATGTTGATACTCTTTTTACATTTAAATTTATTAATTTTACAGCTTTTTTGTTACCGCTCAAGAATCCCAATTGTTCCCAAGCAGTAAGGAAAGGCATGTAAGGAAATTATTTGTTTTTATTTACTTTGTTCTATAGTATAAGCGTTACTCCGCTGGCATGATGTATGTGGTGATATCTATAAAGAAAGCATTTGCCCCTATTTATTTATATAAGGACATTATGGTTATATTTACTTTGATTTGTAATATAAGCGTTACTCTGTTGGCATGTATGTGCTAGTATCTATAAGAAATTTATTAATTTCTGTTTGCTTTGTAATATAAGATTTTCATTGTTTATCTTTAAGGAATTTATTTATTTATAATTTTAATATAAGCATTACTCTGTTGGCACGTATGTGCTATTAATGAACCCCGAAAACTAACCTCGTGATACAGAGGTGATGTACTTAAATAATCAACTTTTTTTATTTTTGTTTTACGACTTTAGGTCCGGGTAAAATCTTCCCCAAAGGAAAAATTAAATCCTTCCACAAACTTTTCCACAAATGATCATTTAGTCAATCCATGTCATGCAATTGTACAATTTAAGTATAATAAAGATAGAACAATACGTTAACCCACCAGAGACCAAATGGGAAAATAATACACTGACTCTAGATATTTTCATATCAGAGGGTTCTGCTCGGTAGAACTCCTAACTGATCCATCAATATAAATATTAAAAAAATCTTTCGTAATCCTACATGTATTTAAAATGACTGATTTTTGCATTTTTCTATATTAATTCTTTGACATATCTAATAAGCCTACATTTTGAATAAGAGGTCTAGGTACAATGCCAGTAGCCGAATAAATAAATTTTAATATTTAATAATAATATTATTTCTTTAATGTTTCCATAGGAAAACGCTTTGAATTATGTAGGTTTTACTTTCTTTAATATTAATCATTGAGGCTATTTTCTAACTAAACAGATGGATCATAGTGCTGGGAACTCGATTAATATTATAACTTTTTATTTCCAAATGTACCCTCTTACGAGGATAAGTATTTATATTTTTTACTGCAAATTAAAACAGCGTAAAAACTTAACACTCTAGTACAATTTTGCTCTTTGCTCCATAACTCACGCTAATTTATTCGAGATTTGGATGAAAAACTATTCGCAGACAGTCTAGTCTCGTGTTTTTAAAAGGGTTCTTGTTTTGTGTTGAGATTTTTTTTGTGCCTTGCTCAGATATTTTATCTTGTGAATAGTCATTTGCTTGAAACAGTTTTTTTTTTTGTTTTCTTTTGAGTTTCAACGGCTGACGGGTTTCTCTTTAAAATATGTAAAATATTTGCTCATTAAAATATCCATGCTAACAGTAATAAAGAGAACACTTTTTATCTTAAATAGTTACTTATCATACTCTCAAAACAAGACAACCTCTTTGTGAAAAATAATGTTTGTTAATGGTGTATAATTTATAATATCTTTCGGCGTGGTAAGTGAAAGTACTGTCTATTAATATGTGTTACTAAAATGTTTTACTAAACAGTTAAGCTAAACTACATGCTGATTGTATTTTTTCAAAAGATTCCTAGTAATCTGAATGTATCACTCTGTTAGGTATTTTCACAGCTTTAAAACTTCGTAATAAACCGATCGAAAAAAAAATCCAGTTTTCCGAACAGATAATACTGTCATAAAAAACACTTGCGTTTGTTCCAATTTTAATTGACCGTGCGTAGCAAAGTCCGGGTTTAACTAGAGATAGATACCGTTTTGAATTTCATATGTCTGTAAATTTTCGTTTCAAGACAATTCGATTTTAACGGTTGGTACCTACAGTAAAACTTATTTTGTGCAAATGCGAAATCATCGTGTTTATTTTGACCTTCTTATTCGCAACTTTCAATATTACTTAACCCACCCTTTAGAATAAATTTAAAAAAGAGATTTGTAATTGAGATAGTGACGTTTCTTTATACAAATTGTGTAATTTCTTATTTTAAAAAGTTACATTTTACATGTTTCGGATTTAGATTGAGATTCGCTAATATTGTCTTCATTAATAAAAATTTTATAAATTATTAAATACCTATTAAGTTAAAAAAAAAAATATATATTCATTAGACCATCTGCCCGGAAAATGCTGGGGTCGAGTCCCAGATGTGACCCGATCTTTTTCTGTTTTAGATTTAGATTGACTTTCGCTAATATTGTCTACACTAATTAAAAATATTGTCTTCATGAATCATTAAAAAATAGGTTTTATCTGGTAAGTTGAAAATAAAAATAAGTATAATTATTTCTTCAATCCTTGCAAATTCACTTGTGGCATCATTTGATTTAAATGAAACAAAATACTTTTGTGTAAACCACTATAATCAATATTATAATATCTACATGTTTCAAAACCGAAGGTTTCTTCGTCAGGATAATAACATGCATTATTATTTTATTAATTTGTGTTATTTCACAATTAATTAATAAAAAAAATATCTATATTATGTTTGCGACACTTTCCAGAGAGGAAAATACTCTAAGTATCGCCCTGGTGTAAGACCACCATGCAGAATTGAAACGTTGCTTGAATTTGCTTTAGCCATGTTTGGTGACCAGATCTGAATAGCCAGACACTTCCCCACTTTCCTCCTCCCCATCTTTTTCCCCTCCGAACTACCTGCAGCCTTACAACATACCCAATTCGGGATGCCAGACGGGCATTTGGGACTCTTGTGTGGTATTCACATTAAAAAAAACGGGAAATCTGAAATCAAGGTTATCGGCTTTCAGGATATTTAGCTTTGGGAGTGTTTTCATTTGTTCAAAACCTTGTCATCAATAATTGATACGGAGTTTTTTTAATTACCTTCAAAATTATACAATTTTGAAATTAAAAAATGTTGACACCTGTTACCTTCGGAAGGTATAGGATTGATCTATCTTTCATTACTCTAATCTTCCATATCGGACGCTGGAGCAAAAATGTTGACAAAAAGGGCTTCGCAAAAGCAACCATTTTCAAAATAATCTTATAAATCTAATCGTACATCAAATACACAGAAAAAATCTTCGCAGTAGGAATCTTTCTTTGAATCAGGTGTCCTTTATTTCCGTTTAGCTCCAAAAGCTCTTTGGTCTTTTTTGTATTGAGACGATTTCTAAACCATCGGTATTGAAACATGTGGATATTATAACATTGATGATAGTAGTTTACACAAAAGTATTTCGTTTCATTTAAATAAATTATTGGTTTAAAATTTTTTTTTCATTTAATGAAAACCAAAGCATCTGTTTCATCCCATAACTACTCAACTCTCAAGTTTGACTGTTTTTTTCATTTAGTGAAAACCAAAACATATTTGTTTCTTGTCATAACTACTTTAACTCTCAAGTTTAATCTTTAAAAAATTATTTAAAATAAAATTAATTGTAAATTTAAAAAATGAGAGATTAAGGAAGTAAAGAAGGATTCCGTAAATAGAAGATGTTTTCCTTAAGCAAAGAAAACACCATCTTCACCAACAGAAAGTTTGGAATAACTTTATAAAAATATGAAATTCTTCTTCCGCCGTACTTTTTCTGATTCATGAATATGCTAATAACTTGAAGGTGTGCAGGTTTACGAGCAGGTAACTTTTTCGGATTAACTTTTTTGTTAGCCGGTTAAAGTTAGGGTAAAAGCCATCGGCATGGGCTGAGTTAGGGGGCCCTGTCAGGTGTCTTGACACCTCCAATCTTCCCTCGGCACACTTCCAAAACAGGGAAACTTCTCGAATCGTGGAAGTTTCCCCGGTTTCTCTCAGTTTCCCTTTAGATTCCCTCAGTTTGCCCTGCACCAAGATTACTACAATGGGGGGCGGATGGATAATTGTGTACAGAGTTTTGTTTTAACTTTGCGGATTTTGTGTTGCTGTTGTGAAAGTAAACGTCTAATAAATGCACTCTTGAACTTTCAATGAACTTTATTACAAAGGCATTGAATTGCATCCAAGCAACTTCTTATTAGTTTCACGTTATACGAAGGCACTTTTCTGACAGCAATGCGGGCGCTCTCGTTTAACGTTGCTCTGGTCATACCGAAGTTGTCTAAGACAAGCGACCTCAGGCAAAATGAAACAAGAACACGATTTCAAGACAATTGGTTCTCATTTTAAATCTGTTCAGATCTAACTATTAATTAACGAATATTTCTCTTTAATTTCGACTACGTTATACATTTTATTATTTTTATTTACTATCCGGTTCACGACCGAGTAGAGAAAATTTCAATACTCTTTAGGTAGTATGTTTTTTGTTGTGCCTATCATAAAAAATATCCAACAAATATTTTACTGTATTCTTGAATTTTTTTTAATTCTTTAAAATGATTTAATAGATATTTCATATATTTTTTTAAGCTAATCTCTGGTATCTACTATACTTAACCAGTCTACGTTGAAAGAGGTTAACTTATATGACCCTAACAAAAAAACTCGTGTGAGATCAAATGCACTTTTTTATGCTCCGATAGCGAGGACTTCTACGTGTCAGAACGCGCCAATGCGACTGCATCATCGACATCCTCAACGTTATTTACAGACTGTTCAGCAACTATATTTTAAGAGGGTATTACCAGAGACACCCGGAAATTAGCCGTTTTTAAATCAAATTCTAGACGTATTGACTCTATTTAACAAAAAAAAATTAATTGATTTTGAAAGATTGTTATTTTATCTGGTACATGCAGTTTTAAAATTTTGAAAAACTAAGTGTATTTTTAATATACCAGGGTTATACCGTTGGTCGTTGGCAGATTTGTTAAATTTTCAAACGATAGATTATATTAAAAAACACAAATATAAAATCATATAATCGCACAACAAAATAAATCAACACATAATCTAGTCAACACAGTTTTAAGAATTTTTATTTTAGTTAAATAAAATCATTAAAAAATAAATCCAAGAACGTGTTTTGTGACAAAAATACCTAGGTTTTTCTATTTATTTAAGATCTTACACGCTATAATATTTCAATTTTTTTTTACACACTTATTTTTTTTAGACATTTAAAAAAAAATCATAAATACTTATGATCAAAAAATACTTACAAGAAGTACACGATATTTAATAATTTATCATCGTGCGTATTGAGCATTTTTATTGCTTACTTGAATGTAGGTTTACATTAAAGCAAGTTTTGAATAAAACAAATCGACATTAAATTTTTTATTTAAAAAATTTGATTCGGGGAATAATTGATCTTTCTCATTGGAACCTCCCTGTACAGTTGCAAGCATTTTTAAATTTTCATTCTCAGCCGCTGGTTAATCGCTCTTAACACATGTCACAAAATAGTAAAACTACCCCTATGCAATTTTTAATTTGTAAGCTTTTCCAAGATGTATTGGTGTATAACCGTTTTACGGAGAAAATAAAAAATAAATATTTTTTGTTGTAATGATAATGGAAAGGCTACTGCAATTTAATAATGATTAGACCGGAGTAACTAGAAAATAAATGGTTACGTAGGCAGTTACGGTTGTTCCACCATAAAATAATGTTATGAAAAATTATGTACATAATTAATTTGCAATTTTATTTGAAGGATGGTTTAATATCGGAAGGGCCTAATCCTGTTTTAATTTCGTAATTTGAATTGAGATTTTCTTCAGTAATTGGATTTGAAAGTAATCCCTTTAATAACAAGTATCTCCGGGATGTCACTCGAGATTCTAAATTAAATTAAAACTTTGAACGAGGGTAATTCAATCTCTTGGTGAAAATTATATGATCGGTCCAGTAAATGAACTGTCTCTGTCAGATTCTAAACGTTTTTATAACAAGATATGTACCTGTATATATTTTTCCTATAAGCGTACCTATCAAAATAACTAACTAACTAACTAACCATCACGCCGTTTCCCCGCAGGGGTAGGCAGAGAGGACGGACTTTGCCTTGCCTCATTCACATTCATACATCTTCTCATACATACTCTTCTATTATTCTGACTCTTGACATGGCCCGACTCAAGTATCTGATTTACTTGATCGTGCCACGTCTTCCTTGGGCGTCCTCGGCTTCTTATACCGTTCACATTCGCGTCATAAATTCTCTTTACCCTCCTTTCTTCATTCATTCGCTCAACATGCCAAAACCATCTAAGCGTCCCTTTCTTAATCTTACTTACTGCGCTCACATCAGCCTTGCATTGTTTTCGGATTTCCACATTCCTCACACGATCATACAATGTTTTACCACACATGCCTCAGGGATCTCATTTCTACAGCATTCAGTCTACTTTCATCCTTTCTCTGCCATTTCCACGCTTCACTGCCATACATCAGGGTAGGTACCAGTACTCCATTGTGGACTGCTAGCTTCGCTTCTGTGGACAACTTTTAGTTGGCTCCAACGGCGTTCAATCCTCCATTGATAGAGTTACCTGCATTCAGCTGCATTCAAAATAAGACTAGTATAAATGGAGGGATTAAATAATATGTATAATTTAAATACTCACTTTTACAGGACACGTTATAAAGGTTCCAACTACCCTTTTTAAGTGTTCCAACTGCGCCCGTCTGTAGCCAGTGAGACTATGGCATCCCCGATAGGAGTATATTGTGAGGCTGAAGGTAGTTAAGGGTCATACAATAATTGCGTGTGCAATAAATGGGGGGTGGGGTCCAGTAAAATCTCATCAAATCTCATATAAACTGAGGGGGAGCGGTAAGGCTTTGGACTCTCATTCCGAAGGTCGTGGGTTCGAACCCGGCGTGCGCAAATAGATTTTGATTAGTTTATTATTTCACAATTAATTAATTAAAAATAACATATACTACATTTGTGGTATGTTTCAGAGTGGAAGATACTCTCAGTATCGCCTTGGTGTAAGACCACCATTCACAATTGAAACGTTGCTTGAATAGATCTGAATAGCCAGGTACTTCCCCACCTTCCGCTCCCACATCTCCTTCCCTTTCCCACTTTCTTTCAGCTTCACAACTCACACCGATTGGGGATGCCATAGTCTCACTGCTTCATACGAGAGCAGTCGGGACTCTTGTGAGGTATTCACTATAAAAAAACCGTCATCCACAACCTAGGTCATCCCTCAATGGGGTATTTTCGTAAACTATGAATACCTTAAACTATTTTTCAATTAATTTTTGTTTGGTATTCATATTTTTGTTTAAGTTTTATTTTTCTGATTCTGACAATAATTGTACTAAAAAACTGTAAATGTAATGTTTTCATTCATAACTAACTAACTAACCATCAGGCCGTTTCCTTGCAGGGATAGGCAAACAACTCGGTCTTGGCATACACTCCTTGCCTCATTCACATTCATACATCTTATCATACATGCTCTTCTATTATTCTGACTCTTGACATGGCCCGTCTCAAGTATCTGATTCACTTGATCGTGCCATGTTTCATTCATAATTATTAATTTTAAAAAAACAGGTAAGACGGCTGTCACCAACGTCGTCCGGCATGTTGTCAACGCAGCCGAATTCACAGGTCGTTTTGGCGGTCATTGGAAAATGGCATATAAATAGAAAATAAAAATACCTTAATTATCGTAATTTTAATAAAAATATGAATTTGAGGAGCGGGAAGGGGTATCGCCGCCCCGGGAACAATTTATTGGATAACCAACATCTCTGCCATAGGTCATCCCAAGTGGTTCGCTACGTTTGGTGAATTAGCAGGGGTGGCCGGGTTCACGGGGTGAGGTTTGTCTAGGTATTGGAGGCGGATGATCTGGACACACTGAACCTACCTATACCCTTTTCCTTCCCAGAACTTCCCTTCCTTCATTTCCTTAAAAATACCCACAACACAGCATCCCCAAAGATGACAACCCGGAGAAAAATAATTTCCTTACATAATAATTTCCTTACAAGGACTCCTGCATGGAGCTATTGTAAAAAAAATAAGGATTCCACAGTATCACTGTCTCCAGACAATCGAGAGCCGTTGGGACTCTTGAGCGGTATTCACATTAATTTAAATATCTAATAATAGTAACCGACATAAATCACGTCGGTTACCCTAAAAAAAAAAAAAAGAGGCATAAAAACATTAGTAAAAATAAGTAAAAGGCGATAACAAAAAAATATTTTAATACAAGTTTCCATAGTAACCCTTTCGCACCTTTAACCTCGTCGAAAACCAGACTACATTAAAAATTCGGTCGTAAGAAGGCTCCGTTCTTTTCCGCATTATGCGCGTGAGCCTCAATTTAATGGTGTGAATTTTAGGGTCTGCAAATTTGGCGTTATCTCGCCGCGTCAGGCCCAGGTGATAATTCACGGGCATTAATTCCGGCACGCACCTGAATTATTATACACACGTCATTTTGCCTCGGAACAGGACATAGCCTGGGATATCGGCGGAGACGGTAACTGTAGGTGTTAAAGCGGTATCTGCAGGGGTGGGAGAGCTTATCACTAATGCGATATCGATAGAGATGAATTATTTATGGTAATCTAACGTCTAATCCTTTAAAAAATTGTCAGAGGCTAAAAATATTCCCGCTTTGCAATAAAATCCAAATAAATGGAATATTTGTTAACGTATTCGAAAAATAAAAACTGTTTTCGAAAGGTGATGAAAGAGGCTTTCAAATTTATATATTAAAAATTACAATTTTTTTTTTTATTTTTTTTTTTGCGAAAACTTTAAGAAGTGTTCAAAATGGCTCACTTTACTTTTTTTCTAACTAAAATTACTGATAATGAAAAATAAATAAAACACATACTTATTTCATTAGATAAATGAATTTTAAACCTTACTGTCACCTCACTTTTTTTCGTTTCATGTAAAAAAAAATCTTAAAAAATTCACAAAGTTCCATAATTTTTTTTTCAAATTGCTATCGGAAACTTTGGTTTCAGAAAGGAATAAATTTTTTTTTTTTGTGGTTTTTTTTTAGATTTGAATATATAGTTTGTTGTATTCTCTTTCCAATACCGTTTAGATCACATTTCTGACTATATGTAAGGGAGAAACAACGATTTCTGTGAAACCTATGTGAGCTGGGACAAATATGGTCTCCTGTGATTAAACGGGTCTCGTTTGCATGGAAATAAGGTGTTAGGATTTTTATGTGCTGATCTGACTAGTATTATTTATATTACTAGAAATAATATTTGTAAGTAAAGGCATGCCACTTTTTGATGAGTTCTCGGTAACTGACATGCATTTAGTGTTTTTTATGTAATATTTATACCTCGTTTGTGTGAAAGCACTATGAAACAATACATGATTTTTCTTCAATATTCGGAAATTCGCTTTGTGGCAAATTTTAATTTCTTGAAATTAAAAAAATGTATGCACCACTAATTATGAAAGTAACCGACATTTACGTCGAAACTACTTATTTCTTCGTCAGGACAAACGTAAAATAAAAAAAAATAATTATTTATTAATTTTCATTATAAGTTTATTCTGACGAAGAAAATATTGGTTTCGAAGCATGTCATTATTTTCATTAAATATTGGTGTATTCAAAGTGATTTATTATAATTAGAATAGATAATAGAATTAACCACATTTTTCGAGTGTTCTAGTTGTGATTGTATTTACACAAAGAAAGGACACATTATCACCACTTAAGAAAAAAAAAGTGATATCAAAAAATGCATCCACAATAATTGATAAAATCTAATTTTCCTATTTCCACTCGCGGTTTTTTCCGGCCATTTCCATTTCCGGTTCCTAAATAACTATTTATTTTAGAATCCTAGGTATATATTATGATAGGTATTTGAGTTCCCGATTTCAGACGTATTGCCTTTTTGCTTCCCTACTCCCACTCCTCCTCCCTCTCCTTTACATATATCACCACTATAGTTGATGTTTTCTCTATTCCTTATTTCCTAATTTCCTAAAACTTTGTATTAATTTTAGTACGCATTTTATACATCCTTGAGGAAGGTTCGGGTTGAACCGAAACCAGTTTGTATTTAATATATTTTTATACACTCAGTAAAGTGGTTTTCACACATTATTTATTTATTGTTTTTGTGTTTAATTCGTAGAACTCCATTTAATTTTTTAAAAATTTAATTAAAATTTAATAATGTTATTATTAAGTTCTGCAAGTATTTTGGTTTTATTTTTGTTACATCTGTTTCGGCTTACAAGGCTATTTTCAAACTGTTTAAAAGTGGCCGAAACAGCTGAAACAAAAATAAAAATGAAAATTGCATTTAATAACATTATTAAATTTAATTCATATTAAAAAAAAAAGTTTTCAAACATAATTATGTCTAAAGTAATTAAGTGCTACTTGTGAAATGTTATACATTTATTTCAACTTTGCTTTGTTTAGTATAAATATATGAATATTTCTAACCTCAACTACCCATTATTATCCTCCCTTCCCACAATATTGCCCTATTGGGGGTTCCATACATAGCCTTACTGCTCTGGGCAGCAAAGTACTCGTTTGGTATTAAGCACATAAAGATATGGCACGAATCTTTTAGCACCAAAAAGTAAACACTAGAAGCTTCAACAAAGCACGGAAATCGGTAGTACATGGCTCCAATGGAGGACAATATAGTTCAAGTTTCTATCTGGGACATGTAACGCAAATAATACTTTTAGCAACCATAAAGTTGCGTGTTCTTCTCGCATAATCCCTGATTTCTTAAGGGGGCAATTCTGAATTCGTGATTCTGCTTACGAATTGTTCTTAATGCGAGGGGCCCGATTTCCACTATGGGCTAAAAGTTTACGGTTCCATTCAAGTGAATGTTAAGTTTTATAGTGAAAGTACGCACGTATGTAATTTTATTTCTAAAGTAAACTTAACCTATCCAATGACGTTGTTTGGGAAATTTTTAAGGTACTTTGTTCTTCCCATCCGTTCATTGTATCCTTTGTGGACCACTATCAAAGAAAACGTTGCTTATGTAATATATTATCCACACACGTAGAAAAATATTATTGATTATTTTATAAATTGATAAACTAATGTTTAAGACAAGATTTTTTATGCATAGCACAAAGGGTAACAATTATTATAAGCAATAATTATTATTTCTTCAAACTTCGCAAAATCACTTTGTGGCGTCATTTTTTATTAAATTAAAACAAATAACTTTGTTTAAACCACTAATATAATCACAATTACCTACATGTTTCAAAACCGATGGTTTCTTCGTCTACCCTGATGTAGGTAATTGTGATTATATTAGTGGTTTAAACAAAGTTATTTAATAATTATTAGCCTGAAACACTCATCAATATTGAAAAAACTCCCGAGAAAAGATATATGTCGCCGACGGGACTCGAACCCGCATTATTATTTAAGTATTTTCACCAAAAAATGTAGATATGATATGTCTCGACGCCACCTAGTGAGAGAATTTTCTTATATAAAAAATAAAGTTTTTAATATATAATAATAAAACTCTATCTGAGATTTTTAAAGTAAACGTAACCACCAAACCTGTATATCATTTCCACTTCGAAAAATAAAATAAAACAATCATTATTGGATTATTTTTTAAAAACAATTAGGTTCTTTCACTGAAAATATAATTAAATAAAAAAGATAAAACTGGCAATGATCTAAAAAAAATACCAAGGAAAAACCAAAAGACCTGTAGTAGTATTATTTGTGTAATATGAGAAATAAAGATTTCTCTAACTGAGATTTTTTTGTTGTTATCAATTTAATTATAAATAAATACTTTAATTTTCATCGTTAAAAATACTCAATTCAAAAACTAACTAACTAACTAACTTTGTGGAAAACTTTTGAGTGAGTACCTCAATAATTTAATTCTGTATTGTTTAAAATAAGGTTCGTAATATCAAAGCATTTTTTAACTACTTCATATTACTCATAAAACATTATTTAATCCCCTATGACATTTCTTCACTGTCTATCTGGAGCATGAGAATTTTAACAAATAAAATAAAAACGTCTGGACCTACTTGTTTATTATAAAGTGCTTTTGTGAGCTTCCGAGAGAGGGTGTATTGTCTATCACGCCACGGAGCTTTTGTCCCAGTGATTTATTTGACGTGAACTTTTTATTACGAATAGGTGGTGTGCGGTTTTCCCAGCGGTGTAAGAAGAACAGAAGGTATGTCACTCGTGTGTCACATTAGTCGACAGAAAAAAAGAGCTGATCGAAAATAAATCAAGCGATGATTAAACAGATGTCTTCTGAAAGGATTTGATCAAGATAAAATAAATGGTGGTCATATCAATATATCATTATCCAATAATGTAATTTCTTCATCATTCAAAAATCGAGAAAAAGGATTTTAGATTTATTTTAACAATAATGTAGTTTCTTCATCATTCAAAAATCGAGAAAAAGAATTTTAGACAACTCTTCAGTAAAGCCGATAAGTAAGTGGGAATTTTATTATGTTCAAATAATAATCAGTAAAGAGATATTTTAGAGGTAAATCGTTTAATATATTATATCTTCATGCACCACGTACTTATGTTTATCGTAAAAAAATGCAATATTGTGAACGAATTATCAGCATTTCTTATACGATTCCAAACTTCAACGAAACAAAAAAAGTCGGGAAAAAATTTTCAGAAAAAAAGCTCATTTTTTAAAAGAAATATTATTGTAAGAATTATTTTATTGAAAGTTAAAAAAAACTACATTTTCCGCATGGGTTGGCGGACGTAGTTCTGCAAATTGGATCCAACCGACACGAGCATAGTTTTGGGATATTCAGTTTTATGAAAAAATTGAATTTTAAAATCTTGTGTAATTATTTAGATGTCCTTGTGTTTGTTATTTGAGAGACTCTTCAGTAACTTTTCAGTAAGTAGTGGTAGTATAAGTTAGTGGGTAGTAGTATAAGTTAATGGGAATTTTATTATTAATAAAAATAAAACACTTTTTTTGTTCTGCAGGTCCAAATTTCCAGAACGAAAACGTTGGAACCAAAAACGTACTGTGTTTTATTTTGCGGCACCGTCGCCATACACATCATTAATCCTTCGAGCCGTTTCTGCAGCACTAATGCCACGGTGGAACTCGTACTCGTAAATAACGCGATATTTCAAGTTTTCCATTTTGTAAACTAAGTGACGCAAAGAAAAAAAAACAATTAAGGAAAAAACAAATGAATTATAATTTTCGAAACACAAATACATGAGTAAATAGCTGTATAAATTTGAATTTGGAATTCCTAACCAAAGAGAAGATATTTGAGATCAAAGTTGCCAGTACGGCAAAACGCCAATTTCATATGTAATGACCTAATATAACGAACATACAGCGTTCTTTAGTAGACATGTTTACATGCAATAACAAATTGAGTACCTAAAGAAGGTTAACAAAAAAATATTTCACCTTGTAATGGACCAGGACCTTCGGGTTTCCGGGCCGCTGCTTTACCAACTTTTTATAATTTTTTTTTTTTCAGATTGTCGATTGAGTTTATAATCGCTATTTTTCTTTTATTATTATATTTCGCTAATATTATCTTCGTTAATTAAAATGTTATAATATACAAAATTAAAAAAATAACTTATATTATTGATGTAGCTATTCCAAATTCCTGTAATATTCAAAAATCTGTTTCTGAAAAAATAAGAAAGTATACAGATTTAGGAAATGAAATTAAAAGAATTTGGCATTCTCAGACTATAAAAATATTACCTTTTGTTATTTCGGCTACTGGCATTATACCTAGCTCTCTTATTAAAAATTTAGGCATATTAGATTTGTCAAAGAATTTGTATATAAAAATGCAAAAATCAGTCATTTTAAATACATGTAGAATTACGAAAGATTTTTTAAATATTTATATTGAGGGATCAGTAGGATTTATCGGTCAAATTAGGAATTCCACAGAGCCGAACCCTCTGATATGAAAATATCTGGAGACGGTGAATTATATTCCCATTTAATAGTTTGGTAGATTAACGTGTTGTTCTTGTATTGTTTTGTATTAATTATACTTATATAATACACTTGCATAACGTGGATTTACTAGATGATCATTTATATGGAAAAGTGTATGAAAGGGTTTAGTTTTTCCTATGGGAAAAACTAAACCCGTTCCTGTAAATCTGGTGAATAAAAAAAAAAAGGTTTAACTCATTAAGTTAAAAATAAAAATCTATTTTATTATTACCATAAAATATTATTTTTAAAATAATAATACGTTTAAATCACTCTCACAGGTCTGTATAGTCGTGAACATGCCTTAATTTTTATTTATTTATTTATTCAATCTGTGCAATGTTTTATATAAAATAACATTACAATTTTTTTGATCTACCTAAGTCAAAATAATTTTACCCTTTATGTATTTGCAATGACATTTCAATCTAGGAATCACTTATTGGATAACCAACAACCCTGTCATAGGTCACCCCAGTGGTTAGCTACGTTTGGTGATTTACCAGGGGTGCCCGGGTTCATGGGGTGAGGTTTGTGTAGGTATTGATGGCGAATGCGTTTGCTTACCTAGTGCTCGGCAGACCGGATCGGGAGAGACTGGTTGAGGGGGACCCAACCAAGACTTCTCCAGCCGGACTCTCTCGACTTACCGCAAAACTCCTTGCACCGCAGTGGGAGGGCTAATAATAATAATAATAATTGGATGATTTGTAGAGCGCCGCTTTTATGATAAATCACCTCAAAGGCGCTGTTAATGGATGGATTCATACGTCCGTTATTCCTGTACACGATACTGTGAGATTCTCACCCACAATTCATACCTTTTCCTTCGCAGAACTTCTCTCCTTCGTTTCCCCAAACTGGGTCTCTTGATATTTTCAACATTTCAACCGGAATCTAAAGCATATATTTTTTGTTATTGTATTGTTACATTTTACACTGGTTTATTTTAAATTTGACGGCCGACGTAGTCCAGCGGCAGGGCGTTAGACTCCCATTCCGTAGGCCGCGGGTTCGAACCCGGCGTGCGCAAATAAATTTTATTTAATTGATTTGTGTTGTTTCACAAGTAATTATTTAAAATAATATATAGTATATTTGCGGCACGTTCCAGAGTGGAAGATACTCTTAGTATCGCCCTGGTGTAAGACCACCATTCAGAATTGAAACGTTGCTTGAAATGGCTTTAGCCGTGTTTAGTGACTAGATCTGAATAGCCAGGTACTTCCCCACCTTCCATTTACCTTTAGCCTCATAACGTACCCCAATTGGGGATGCGATAGTCTCACTGGTTCCGGACGGAAGCAGTTGGGACTCTTGTGAAGTATTTATTCACTATAAAAAAAAATTAAGGTTATGTAAGGTAATGGGATTTTATCAATCTGTAATACACATTATTAAAAGAAGTATATTTATTCAAAATAATCAGCACACTTATTTATAACGTTAAAATGCTCTAATTGTATTTGTAAGTTTAAGTTTTGTTTTGTTTTGGTTTTAAGTTTAAGTTTTGGCCTGCTTTCATGTCTCTTTAATTTTCTTTGCTTTTGTATCGGGCATGTTGGTCGCAGTAGGCACGGGACAAAGGATGTTCTCCACTGCGAATAAACCCCCAGGAATCTCACATGACAAAATAGCCCTTGGCGGTTTTCATTTACATGCCATTCTTCCTTTGTCCGGTAATTGTAATTCAACAATGTCATAGAAAACAGCACAGTCAAAAACACTCAACAATTAATATTCATGGGACCGCTTTACAAACGAAATTTAACCCGAATATGAATAATACTTTAATGTAAGGAAGAGTGTTTAAATAAGACCTTGGTAAATAGATAGGCTTTTATGTGCATATTTGCCATACTTGGGCTTAGCTACTTAGAAATACAAAATGTATTTGTGTGATTACTAATGACGCACAAGAGTTTTAGGATTTTAGAAGTCAGTGGAACTAGTTTATCTTTATTTTGATAATGTTTTTAGGCTAAAGAAAGGATTGGAGGGACGGAATAAGATAGTAAATGGGAAAAATAAGAAGATGGAGAGATACGACAATAGGAACGTGGGAGCGAGCGAGCTAACATTAAAAACCATAAAATTCATGCGAAAATTGTGAAAATGTTTAATAAAAGACGACTTGTTTGAAAAAGAGTAAAAATCTCATGGGGGGCTGTGTCAAGTAGCATTTGAAGAAACATTGTGAATTTTTTCATATAAATTACTTTTAAAATAACAGAAACAAACGTGCAAATATTTTATTTTCGGAGCATATTTTGCGATTTATTTCTATCGAGGGAATTTCAAATAATAAATGAAAAGAAAATACTTTGTTTTAAGTCACTTTATTTTTATTTAACGTCTACCGGTTTCGGTACCTCCGTACGATCATCAGGACTGTTACAAAAATAATGTCTAAAAATACGTAAGTACACATATATATATACATAATGTTGTGAAAGAAAGGGACAGTATACTAGAGTGGGACAGAGCGTCAGTTGTTGGACGGAGGAGGGCAATGGGGGATAAGTTAATTTTTTTTCATTTATTTAAAATGTCAAGTTACAATATGTTTGCTTCTTTTGAAAAATTTCAAATAATTACCGTTTCGGCGTGGGGAATGTATAGATACTATCTTAAAGAAAAACATATATTATTTAAGAACTCAAAAACTTCAAACGTCATGGAAAACGTGTAAGAAATCGGTAGAAATTGGCAGAACGGCCCCTTAAACAAAACTAAAGCCATTTTATACTATTTTATTTTTATTTTTGGTCTTTCACTGAGAGAAATTTAACTCTAGAGTAAGAAGAAAGCCCTTGGATTGTGTTGGACGAGGGACAAAGCTCTCGCCTGGCGATCCGGATGTCGCGGGTTCAAATCCTGCCTAGCGCGGATACATTTTATTTGTTTGATTTGTGTCTTCACGAGTGAAACAATTAAAAATCATACAAGTTTTTTTTACGGCACGTTCCAGAGTCAAAGATAATCTCAGTATCACCTTTGTGTAAAACCACCATTCAAAATTAAAACATTGCTTCAAATGGATTTAACCGTATTTGGTGACCAGATCTGAATAACTAGGTACTCCCCCACGTTCTTCCTCCTCATCTCCTTCCTCCACTTACCTTTAGTCTCACAACATACTCTAATTGGGGATGCCATAGTCTCACATAAAAAAGTGGTTTCCTATGACCGCTGAGTGCAGAGCCGAGGAGCTTACCACTGCCAAGGAGGTCAGCTGATACTTAATAAATAATTTACTGTTTTCACGGTAGTAAAACAATTCCACCGGAAAGTTAAAGAGTACACGGAGAAAAATGTTATTCTAAAATACGATCATTTTATTCATAAAATCGGTTTAAAACGGGACTAAAGTTCTTACGAACAAATTAACAGTGCTTCAATGTTTATTAGCGGGAACATGTAAGAATAATTTGTTAGTATACGTACGAAATTACGTAAACCAAAAAACATTCTTACATGTTCCCGCCAATAAACATTGAAACCCTGTTAATTTGTTCGTAAGAACTTCGGTCGCGTTTTTAACCGTTTTTACGAATAAAATGATCGTATTTTACAATAACATTTTTCTCCGTGTAGGTCCAAGAAAAATTACCGCTTTAGGTACCCACTACATAAATTTACCTATGTGACTAAACCATTTGCATTCCACTACGTGAAAATGTTTATTAAATTCATACCACAGAAAAATTTTAATCATAAAAATAACTTAATCAACGTGGAAAAGAATAAAGAAGCAGGCGTCACATTTTCCAGGGAAACCGCCATCCGTTTACTAATTACTGAACGCATGATCGTGAGCTTAATTAGCAAAAACTTCGTTTAGTATTAAAGCCACAATTAACATTAATGAAAACATGGCGTTTTTACATTTTCAGAAGCTTTTACAGGCCTTAAAAGCTTACGGCTGCAAATGGCTTACGCTGGCAAGTAATATTGCGTGCGCGCTCGCTAAAAGCTTTAGAAACTGAATGAGCTTAATTTTTTGCGGAAAATTTCCCCCTGGGAATATGTCCTGTCATAAATAGGCGGTCAGTTTGCAATACTCAGAGTTTAGATTAAACCTGCGATAACCGGAACAGTGCAAGCGTTTCGGTTTGTAAAAAAAAACATCGAAATGGCTGTTTCTGTTCGTGAAATATATTGTTTAAGTTGGTCAAGTTCAGAGAGAGAATACAAGTTGCTGGTAAACGAACTTAAAAAACTAACAAAACCATGAAATTCAACCGATATTCCAGTTTGTAAAGGTCACCGGTAGTAATGTTCCGATTTTGTGAAATTATGGACAGATCATTTCAGTTGGTAAATATCTGATTGATCCGATTAATTTTTTTGTTTATACGATAGGTACATTAAATATAAGTTGTAAAGTATTTCAAATAAATTACATGGTTTTGCACCTATTACGTAAAATCTGTAAAATGTCAATAGGTAATTTCGCCTTGGTTTAAAACTAAAATATGATGAAATTAATGAAAAGAATCAAACATTGGTTGACTAATATAACATGAATGAAAGAGTATGGGTGAAGAAATATTTATATTTAAAAATAAAAAAATTATGTGCTCACTAAAGTTTAACAGCTTGGGCACATAAGCTTGTTTTCACGACAATTTAATGTAGGTAAACATAGGAATGACGTATGCCCCGTACCTGAGTTATTTTAATAAAACGACAAGAAATTTAATGATTTTGTTTTGTATGTTCGCAATGAATCGTGAAAAATATATATTTGTAATAATTTTTCATAATGAGTATAAGTTGTGATTGCGCGAATGATTGGCTGCATTGGTGTTGTGGGCTTCTATATGAAAAAGAGAAGTATGCCTGGTACGCCGCATTGGAGCATTTAAACCAATGACGGTTAGTAATTCGATGGTAATAAAATATTGAAATGCCGTTTTTTTTTTCCCATACCAGTTTAGCAGATGTTTATTATTATTTGGTAATTTGGAGGCAATGTTATTACTGCCATCGAAATGTAAAACTATTTTTCACTAGCTTCAAAAATTGTGTTAATATTCAGGGTGAATTATAACTTAAATAAATCTGAATTATAAATACATTAAAATAAAGGTTTTGTAGGCTCGTTCCTCTGCCTATCTGGCCAACCACTGAGATCAAAGCCAATGGATAGTAGTACTACAGAGGAATCTCTGGAAAATCGATTTTCTATGCATAACCATGTAGTAAAGAAAATGTTCAGTTTTTGCAATGGGTGGATTTATTCGCCAAACAAATTATTTGATTTACCATAAAATATTAAATAAAAATGTTTTTTTAAATCTTTAGTACTTTTGAACTCGATTTAATACATAACTAAATTAAGTTGTTAGAAAATTATTTTTATAATAGGAACCTCTGGGTATTGATCATCCCTACTCAATAATGACAGCTATGTGGTTCCATGAGAACTCTAGAATGAACTAAACTCAACATCGATTAGAAAATCATTAAAAGCTACGGAAAAAATATTGAAAAATAGCCCATAACCGTCCGTAGTATATAGGATGAAACCGGTCCTGGTGAAAATAGTTAAGTGGAAAAAAGTGCACAAGTTGTTAAACTTCAAATCTAATTTATAAGTACTTCACCGATTGAAAAACAATTATAAAAAAATGTTAATTATCAAAAGAAGAAAGCAACAATATCTTGAGCGAATGATTACATTTACTGATTGTATTTATATTTGTCGTACTGTTATTACTTATATTTACTGATTGTATTTATATTTGTCGTACTGTTATTACTTATATTTACTGATTGTATTCATATTTGTCGTACTGTTATTACTTATATTTACTGATTGTATTTATATTTGTCGTACTGTTATTACTTATATTTACTGATTGTATTTATATTTGTCGTACTGTTATTACTTATATTTACTGATTGTGTTCATATTTGTCGTACTGTTATTACTTATACTTACTGATTGTATTTATATTTGTCGTACTGTTATTACTTTTATTTACTGATTGCATTTATATTTGTCGTACTGTTATTTACTTATATTCACTGATTGTATTTATATTTGTCGTACTGTTATTACTTATATTTACTGATTGTATTCATATTTGTCGTACTGTTATTACTTATATTTACTGATTGTATTTATATTTGTCGTACTGTTATTACTTATATTTACTGATTGTATTTATATTTGTCGTACTGTGAGCCAATAATTGATAATCCAAGGGAATGTTGATAAAATATATAAATAAACTGTTCTCGTAGAAGGAAATTTTCATTAAATGCCAACATTCCCCTCTGACTCCTAGTGAAAATGCCTGTGATAGTAAAATTGGTTGGCTTAATGAAAACCTCCTTTCACCAGGCAATCTTTGACATTTCAAACTTATTTTTATTTTACTGTAGTACTTTTTTACATTCTTGAAATTCTCTGTTGCCTTAAAATTCTGACGCTATAAAACAATAATAATTTACGAATTTTACAATTTTCAGCGATCCATATCCACATTAATTTTGCACACTTTAGGGCGATCGTACTAAATAAAAATAGCAGTTATAAGGTATCTTATAATCTTATCGCTTTAAATTTCGCGATCATTTATCATTCACGATCAAAAGAGAAAATACGTTCCGTGCTGCATGTTATTTTTTCACTGTACCATAATGTAGCACGGTGTAGGAGCAAGGCGAGGCATCGGCACCGCTTGCATCCAGCGTCGCGACGTCATCAATCATGTTTCGGCGTCGGCTGTGGACTCCAATCAATCATAAACCCAGTGGTCTTCGGTTAACCTTATCCTGCACAGCCGGGATCTTCTGAAAAGGGTGAATGTACTCCTCGGGGGAGGGCTACTTACAAGTTTAAGTTATCAAATTTATCAAAGAAATATTTTTGCGAGCGACTTGTGAAACAAGTAACTTAAGAATAAATGTAGTTCGTCTTCATCTGCTCTTAGAGATGAACATAATATAACATTATTAAATTTGAATTTTAAAATATATAAAGGTGCTCCTAAACCGCGTCTTAAGTAGGCGAAGTCGACGCGAACGCGACGAGAGAAATAAAACGGTCACCGCCTCTTGGAGTGACCTACGTACAGCTAAGAGTAGGGTTTTGCTTTTTCATAATGTCAGATGTAGAATTTTTAATCAAAGCCATAAAAGAACATCCATTACTTTGGGCAAAATAAATCAAATATGTTCAATATAGACTCAAATATTGTAGGCAAACTGTGTGAGTAAAATTGGTCGACTCCTTAACTTTTTTAATTTTTAAATTTTTATTTATTTATTTATTTTTTATTTTTTATTTATTGTTTTTGTGTTTAATTCGTAGAACTCCATTTAATTTTTTTGAAATTTAATTTAATAATGTTTATTATTAAGTTCTTTAAGTGTTATAGTTTTTATTATTGTGACAGCTGTTTCGGCTTACAAGGCCATTTTCAAACTGAGGTGTTTCATAATTAGACGACGACATTTATACAATTTAAAATGTCAATTTGAAAGTGAGTAGGTAAATTGATTTATTGTCGGTTAAACCGATTCTTGGGAAAGTAATAGATTCTCCCCCATGGGTATTTTGAAATTTCTTCATATAAATTATGGCAATATACAGGTTGTCCGGGGATAAA
Organism: Limnephilus auricula; assembly: GCA_951813805.1. Taxonomy (NCBI): domain Eukaryota; kingdom Metazoa; phylum Arthropoda; class Insecta; order Trichoptera; family Limnephilidae; genus Limnephilus; species Limnephilus auricula. The sequence continues at coordinate 14,160,405 of OX638403.1, forward strand.
GTGTATTAAAAATTATATGTATAAGAAATTCCAACTTTTAAGGGAACTTTTTTGGTAAAAAGATAAAATTAGTCAGGTGTGTGCGTTTATATTATTTTATACACTATAATTCCGTTTTTTTTTTTTTTTTTTCTAAAAACTTATCTATACTTCTGTTGTCTAGTTTTGTGTATGAATACATATTAATTGCTTAATCATATGTTGTTGTTCGTGACTTTCAAAATTATTGTCTTATTAATATATTATTATCTTCAAAATTCTTGGTATGCCTCTAAGCTGCTAAATTGATTTCAGGATCAAAATATCCCCTTTACCAAGTCTATTGTGTTCTTGCAGAATTTAGCCCAAAGCTTCAACCCTTCCTATACATTACGGCTTTACTCTATTATAGCTATGCTGGTATGAAAACAGATTACATTGTTGTTTTGATCTGAATAATGGCGAAAGTTGCTAAAAATCTTTTGTTTTTAATGTAAGAACCTTTAAGTAAAGACCTTCTCAATTCTCGGGAAGATTTTCACTTGAAAATGCTGCAATAAAATTGCGTAAGTTTATAAAGTATAGAAATAATGCATATGATATTCCTACATAATAAATATATATTAGGTGGCAGATCTCTCTCTCTCCGATGGCGCTACAGCCCATATCGAGCTTTAAGCACGGTACATACTCGAAGCTCACATACAAAGATACTGTGTTATAAAGCATCTTTTCTACTGACACACTACGTAATAAAATATTTATTCCTACGGCAGGAGAAGGGGTCAGTTGAAATCGGAAGCGGTCGAGAGAATATCATTTCTTTGTACTGCATATGTCAACTTGACGGCTGCGTGCATGCTTCTTGTACTCAAAATGACCCCCTCTACAGTTTACGGTGAAGGGGGGCTCGCATAACTTTTCTGATATCGCGATCGTAGCGGTCACGAAAAATAACGCCGATTAGCGAAGATTCAAAAGACGTTTATTATAAATAAACCACGAAGATTCATAACACATGATATTTTTACGTCTGGCGGGTCTCATGGGATTGTATGGCGAGCGCTATTGTGTTATAAATATCTTTTTGATGTGAGCTGCGAGTCTGTCGCTACCTTTAACCTCAACTGCAACTTTTGCCTCAAACTCCTCCTGTCCTCAGCGGCTGACTTCCTGCTTGTTATACAGCACCTAAAATAATATCGCAATCCGTTGAGATGCAAAGCTAACTTTCATGAGTGTTTTAAGAAACCCAGAGCGAGCAAAAGCATTGCACTTCTTTCCAATGTTTTTTTGTAATTTTTTTGTTTGTTTTCTTCTTAAAATTTTGGTAGATTTTAATATAAAATGGCATCTAGTTACATATTGCCAATGTATGTAAGCGTTTCCAAGCAGCAAGCAGTGATACAATAAAAAATGATGATACATAATTTTACAAACCTATTACTGCATTTGAAACAACTAATTGTATGAATTTAATTAGAAAACACAACAAACCCTTTTCTTATCGAAAATATGGTTTTATGAAATAAAACATAACTGAGCTTTAGAAATTAAATCGAATTCCAGTTACCGTCGAGAATAATCAAAGATACAATAGTCTTAAAGTTTAAGGAATGTACGAGGCGTTAAAAGGAATAAAAAAAATCATTAAATAAACAAGACTATTACAAAAAATTAGGAATTCCACCGAGCCGAACCCTCTGATATGAAAATATCTGGAGTCGGTGAATTATTTTCCCATTTAATAGTCTGGTAGGTTAACATGTTGTTCTTGTATTATTTTGAATTAATTATATGTACTTAAATAATACACTTGCATAACGTGGATTTACTAGATTATCATTTGTGGAAAAGTGTGTGAAAGGGTTTAGTTTTTCCTGTGGGGAAAATTTAACCCGGACATAAAGTAAAAAAAGACTAGTACCTACACGTATGGGGTGCTTAAAAAGAAATAATTTCGAGTTTACGAATTCTATTTTTTAACTCTAATTGTTTATTGATAATATTATTTTATTACCATATTTAAAACTTTGAACCAAATGCTGTTGGCTTGCTGTCGTTACAACAGTACCTAAGCCAAAAGCATCGCGCCAGGCAGATCGTAACTGCTGACTCGACAGCACGCGGACAGCTCAAAATGCCTTGTATGTTTTTGGGAGAAATATCCACAATGCCAAAATGGAACTGAACGAAGCTGAAGATGTCGTCAGATACTATACTGTGGGTGCTGGATTATGGCACTAGTCACGCTTATATGGTTCACTCGTTCATAAACTATATTCAGTACCGAAGAAACTTTATCAGGAGAAACGAACTTTATAATTGTGTTGATCTTTCTACTGCAATAAAAGTTATTTCATCATTACTGGCGGCCCGTTCCCCGTTTTAATTATCGGCGCCATCGCGCAAGTCATTACCACAGCCTTAATGAAAGCCTTGATTCTTGGCGCTTATTTTAACACAGATTTTTTTTAATTTTCAAAGTTGTTTGAAAACTTTGAAGTACTTGCATTTGTCGGATATTGACGGCCTAGATTATTTTAGGTTTAAAGATTTTATTATGTAGGCATTTTGGATTGCCATTGGTATAGGTTAATAGAAGTTACCCATTCATGTGAATATTGCAAAATAATCTCAATGCTCCCAACCGTCTGGAGCGAGTGGGACTATGACACCCACAAATGGGGCAAATTTTGATGTTGAGGTTTATATGGATATTCAGATCTGGTCACCAAACACGGCGAAAAATAATTTTACAATGTTTCGATTCTGAATTGTAGTCTTTCACCAGGAATTTAAATAAAAGTATTTTCCACTTTGGGACGAGCCGGGATACACTGCACGATCAAGTGAATCAAATAATTGAGTCAAATTAATGAATGTGGATGAAGAAAGGGTTTTAAACCGAGACCGAGTTGTGTGGTCGTCTAACCTTCTGTGCTTACTTACCACTTCGGTGGAATAGCGTGATGGTTAATTACTTAGACATTAATATTTGATTAGATTTTACCATACTTGCAGATTTTCTCTCGCGCATACATCTTAAATTAAAGTTATGATGTTTATCATGTTATACTGGGTTATGTTTACAGCGTTCAAACTCATATTATCTCGTATATACTTATTTATAACCTCGTTTTAACAATTGAACCCTTGCCCGGAATAATGTTGTATCCAACAATATTCTTGTTCTGAGATAAATGGAAAAAAAACGAAACCGGTTATGTTTTATAACATTTTATGTTTAAAATACAATAAACATATAATTCTTAAGAGTTTAAAAGGAAAAGTCGTGGAAAAGGGCTAATAAATTAGAATTTATTACAAGAATTTGTGCTGATTTTGTGGAAAAATATTGTATATAAAAATTTCACAGGCAACATTATTCCACAAAATTGTTTTTTTTTACTTTTCGTACCTTCAAGAAAGCAACATGCTCTTCTAACATCTATTTGCATATGTCATTAATGCATTTGAGCTCAAAAAGCAAAAAAACGATATGAATAAACAAAACCATTTACTTCTTCAAACTTCGCAAAATCACTTTGTGGCATCATTTTGAATTAAATTAAAACAAATAACTTTTTTTAAACCACTAATATAATCACAATTACCTACATGTATAATTTATATAATGTAATTTTTCATATTTTTTTAAATAATTTTTATATTTAATTTTAAATAATTGTTTTTTACGATATTTTTTATTAATTAATCACCTCTCTCTAAAATATTTTTGTCCATAGTTCTTTTTTTTTTTTTTTTAGTCTATACTTGTTTGTTTATTTTTTTATTCTTATTAATGTCATTACTACCCTGACGAAGAAACCATCGGTTTTGAAACATGTAGGTAATTGTGATTATATTAGTGGTTTAAACAAAGTTATTTGTTTTAATTTAAAACCATTTACATTCAAGATATTCTCTTCAGATCAACATACAACATTATTCGACCAAACTATTTCAACGACTAAAAAGCAGCCTTAACAATATTTTTTCTGGAAAAATTCTACTTTCCTGCATTCTTCAGCTTCTTGGCTTTTAAGTCTTTCTAGATGAAGCCATAAAACATTCGTTTTCTCCATTTATTCCCATGAATTAAACCACGATCCGTGATTTTGATAAACGGCCGTCTACAACATTCTTCCACAAACCAATCTTTAAAATGCTGCCACAGGCCAAAAAAAATTTTCACTACCATAATTCCTATCATAAAAGATGCGTAATAATATGCCCAACATTATTTCATCATTAACTCAACATTGATAGTTTTGTTGGATACAATATTATTCCGGGCAAGGGCTCAATTCTTAAATGTTAGTTTTTTTTATAGTTAGTAGTGTTGTGTAGAAACCGTTTTGTAAACGAGATACGAGTATCATAAATTCCTACATTATATCGTAAGTACGTGTTACATTTGTGTTTGCTTCCTGCAAAGCGTTTACTTTTCTTCGTGTATCCGGATACTACAAGTATTTATGAGTCCGGGGGAGGCACCAGGGGACCTTCATATTGCAGTAGTTCTCATATTGCAGTACTAGCCTCGTATGGCAGGACAGTCACGTAGTTTGTACGTCAATGGCTGCAGCCAAGGGCCATCTAGCGACATCAGCTGTTAGGTCCAGGCTCGTTGTGGCACGTTCAGAGCCACTACAGCGCTGGAAAGTGCAAGTGTCGAAGAGACTTAGGTCGTAAATAAACTTTAAGACCTTAGGACTTTTAGCTGAAGTTTACGTTGCTTTATTTTTACTGAGTGAATTGTTAATGCTTTATTTCGTACAGCAATTTTATGATGATTGAAGCTTTGGTGCAATGGACAATAACTTAACGTGTTTCGTTGAGGAATGATTAAAACTTTGGTTTTTAGCTCATTTGACTACTATATTTTAGTGAAATGACGTAAGTTTTTCTCACTTACCAAACAAAATTATACAAACTGAAATTGAATGCAAGTTCGATCTAGAGTAAAAAAATTGATGTGGTCGTAAAGAGAGACCAGCTGAAGCAAATAAAAAGTTTATTAAGAGGAATCTACAAGTCAAATAAATGTCCATTCTTAGTATATATTTGTATTTATTTCATAAGTTCTTGATTATTGTTTACATATTTCATTAGAAGATTATTTTCTTTGCATGTAAATACTCCTCACATAAACACGAACTCCTAGAGCTCAACTTATGGAAGGGTACAATAATAATGAATAATTATATAACTTTGCATAATGTAATCATTTGGAATGTTATTTTTTTCTGATAAATAAATATATATTATATCACCACAAATACAGGTAATAGGCACAAAAATCCCTTGGCAAGCGGAGATAAGAAATGGTCTATTTAAACCTAAGGCGTTATTTTAGGCGAAATTTGATAAAAAAAATAAAAAGGTAATCTTACCCATAATCTAGATCTAAAGTTGTCTCATGTTTGCACTCATAATTTTATAAATTATTTAGTTAATAATAATTTTTATGACAAGAGATTAATACCTACAATTTTGTGAAATAATTTACATTTCTATTATTATAAGTAAGGATTTTAAAAAACATATTCGTATATATGGTTAATGTGGTTACATCGTAATCATGGTTATGAAATTAAAAACATAAATATTTATGTATTTAGTATGAAGAAAAACCAAATATTTATTATGGAGGTTAGGTTAGGTTAGGTTTTTCAGGTGGAAGCAGGAAGCAGTTTTTTTTGTTAATGATTTCTCTAAAATGTTTTTTAATAGGGTTCAATAAATATATTTTATCATTAACGCTTCTGATTTCTTTAGGTAATTTACTAAAAAATAATTTTTCTTGTTGTTTGCAATGGCGCTGGGCAAAAGAAATATTTATTTTAGGTAATATTCAGCGATTATCGTCATATCAATTTACTACAACGGCCGAGGCGCTCGGCGTTAGTAGCGTTTATTGATGATCATACCACTTTTCTAATAAATAAATAACAAATATACCCGAAAGGGTATTTTTATGACTATATGCAAGATTGACAGGGATGCGGAGAAATATGCACGCGGAAAACCACAACCAATTCACGGAAAACTCTGATTTTATAACTTTAATGAGCACATCCCGAATTAAACGCAATAAATATGAAATAATAAACACTTGATATGATTATAATGCTCTCTAAACCACGTTCCATACATTTAATCCACGAAAGCGATTAAAAATTAAATTTCAAACAATGTGCACTAATTACGTTGGGTTTGTTTAATTTTGAAATTAATTTTATATAAAGTTGGTAACTGAATTTCATTTTAATAACACCAGAACTAATTAGGAGAATGTTAATAACATGACATTGAGGTTTCAGAGGAGGTTAAGCAGATTAATTTCGTTCACAGAATTGGGTTAGTTGGATAATTTCGTAAAATAATTAATTGATGCTTTACTGTAATGTTTATGATGTGTTACATCAAAGGTCCTGTGCAAAGATAAAAAATTAACTTAAAAGTAAAGTTGTTAAAATACCTTTAAATTTGTGGCATTAAGTAACGTCAAGCGAAAACAACCAGAATTTATAGACGTTGCTGTTAAAAGAGCTCATATACGTTTTTGTGTAATTTCAGATAAGCGCCATTGCATTAAAAAAGAACAAAACTGCGTTTCACAAATTTTATGTTATTATTTGTATCTGCACTATTCCATAGAATAATGAAAAAATACTGTTTTCTATATACGCACTTGGGATAAGTAAGAAAGTTTCATTTCCGTCAATTATTTTGCATTGCATTGCACTAAATTGCATAAAAAAAACTCTATCTGGATTCTATCACAATATTTGAGCCAGTAAAAATGTGTGAAAAACTTTTGAAAGAAATTTTGGAAAGGCCGTGTTGAGGCTTACACACGGAGAAAAATGTTATTCTAAAATACGATCAATTTATTCGTAAAAACGGTTAAAAACGGAACTGAAGTTTTTACGAGCAAATTAAAAGAGTTTCAATGTTTATTGGCGGGAAAATGTAAGAATAAACATTGAATCACTGATAATTTGTTCGTAAGAACTTCAGTCCCATTTTTAACCGTTTTTACGAATAAAATTATCATATTTTAGAATAACATTTTACTTCGTGCAGTGTCGTTGACCGATTTAAATCAATTATTACATAAAATATTATTAAATTAATAATACTAGGTTTAATTATTTTAAACCTGTGGTCTAGCTCAAGCCAGCCCAACCTTTTTAACAGTCGGGCCAAACTGGTTTAAAATCACAGGCGGGCTACTGATAGGGTGAAAATGAGTTTTTCTGCCAAAATCCCTAGAGAATTTGAGGAATTATCCATCCTGTGGGGGGGGGGGGGGAGTGGGGTGGTTAGAGACTTTCAGGATAAAGTTTTTGCCATTTTATTAGATTCCAGGCCTGGGATTGGGCAGCCGAAATATTTGTATCTTAATTCCACAAACATAACACTAGATATTGTAAAAATGAAGTTTATTTTTGAGTTTTTATGACGTGTTGCGCTTTTTTCTTCTTTACTCAACATTTCGAACAGTACTAATTTCCCCTAGGGCCGGTGCAGTAGTTCAGTTGCAGTATTTCAGCATAATATTTAGTGAATTATTGTGGTTTTCAGCATTTAGTTTTGGTATAGCCTTCGAATACCGGATACCAAAACCACAAGTTTAACCCCGCCATCCCATTTCTATTATTATTAAAAGGGATGAAATATCATAGGTTACCCATATATCCTTATTTTTATTTTTATTTATTTATTTTATTGATGGACAAATAGTCCATTAACAATACAGTAATAACACGGAAAATACAAACAGAGATGACGTGAAATGAGAGCACATATAACTGAAGAGCAATGCCAATATATAATATTCAAGTACAATTTTTTTTATGTTTCTTTATTCTTTGAATAGTGTGATGAGATAGGTTTTTCCACAAAGAAATTAATTAATTATTTTATATGACAATAATTAAAAATGAGTTTGGAGATTTTCATTTAACTGAGAAAACCATCACGAGGGCGACATCTCTCGAATAAGCTGCAAATTAGAGCGGAAACTGTTTTACGGATAGAAGGAGAGAGAGAGGTGACATGCATTGGAGTGAGACAATACGCCAAATCATTTAAGAGTGGGATCTCAACCAACGACAGATCTTGTTTTGTGTCATAAAACGATAAAAAATCGAATAAGCCAATGGAAATGGTGATGTGGGCGTGTTGGAAGTCAGACAAAGGAATTGAACTTTACGCCTATCAATTATACGTTTGATTTATGGTTGAGAAAAGCACACGTGTCCGAGGGGGTCATTGATTGCTTAATAGTCCGGTTCTCACGAAAGAATTTAGCGATCAAGAACCAACGATTTGGTGAGAAAGATTTTCACATTTTATTATAAAAAATTACAAAAAAAGGGAACCAAAAGTGCTTGGGAAGACCGGTAGACTTTTCATCTAACTACGTGCACTTCAAAAAAGGTTCATAAGATTAACAAATATCATCAAATAGCAGAAAATTATTACAAATTGACGTACATCAAAGAAGAAACTTTAGATGAGTTTGGGAAGAGAGTTGTTGAATTGAGAATTGCATAGTAAATGTAAATCTGTCAAAAAAAAAAATGGAATGAAACACAAAAAAAACAGTAATTTTGGTCTGTGAAATGGTCCAGAATAACGGGTAGAATAGCGAATTGTTGTTGACCGCTGACATTGAATACAACGAGGGTGTTGTTCTTCTCAAAGAATATTCGTTACATGACTTCAACATTATAACAGACCAATTTAGCTGGAATATTGTCGTAAAATTTACATGGGCCTTATGGAAGTGTTTATATTATACAAAAAATATTAAATTTAATGGAGAAGCGATTAGTTCAGAGTTCTCACCAAGTACGTACAAAATTTAACATCAACACAAAAACTTAATCGCTTTACATGAGCAAGGAGGACAGAAAACTGATCAAACGAAGGGCGGGTCTTCGGTTTGATAGGAATTCGAGGGTTGAATTGGTGAAATTAGTAGAAAATTTTAATAAAAGACATAAACATGTATCTGACAATACAAAATATAGAGGTATAGTTACTTGGAAACATGTGTTTAAATAGACATGGAAAATGATATTCTATAAATGCATAAGATAATTGATAAAACGAGAGAGAAAATAAGATACGAGAAGGGTTATTTGTGAAAGTCCCAAATTAAAGTGATTGAATAAATACAGTCTTGGATGATAATTATTTATATGATAATATAACATATCAATGGGTTGGAGACAGGATTTCATAGAAAATTACGACATTATAAATAAAGTTCAAATTTACAACGTAAATAGAGTGAATACGGTTTCAAATGAAATTATTCATAGAAATGGCATTAAAATTCGGAAAAATCAATGTCTAATATACATGAAAATTTTATAGAAAACATTTCGGTATGAGATTAATCGTGTTTTACAAGCGTAGATGTTTTAGGGGGCATAAACGGTTTAAGCAAAGTATGGACCTATCTCGAATTATTAAAAAGAAAACAAGAAAATTATGTAATTTTACATAAATTTCTAAGTGCAGATGAACAAAGGAATTTGGGCAATTTGATGGATAATCGTAGGTTCGGTACTGATAGAACGAGAGAGCGAGACACATATCATGATGGGCTGTACTAAGATCTTGGAAGCAAGAATGAAAAAAAATATATATCAATATACGAGTTGATAAGAAACATTATTTGATATCAAAGAAAATTCGTTTAGGCTCTTCTAGATCTCAATGTGGTATTTATACGGGTACATAGGGAAAATTCAGTAGTCGTCGTTTGTCGGTCGGGAGATCTCAATAATATACCTTACGTCACGTCGTCGTTAAAGTGGTAAAATAAGTGTTTGGAATTTAAAAATAATTCTGATATTCGAGGACTTAGAAAATTTAGATCCAAAGTGCCAAGTGACTTAGAGTATTTCACGTTACAAAGTAAAATAAAATCAATAATAGTTATATAATAGTGAGAAATTGTTATATCGAGTTTAGTGAAAATTAAAATGAATGAAATAAAATTAAAAAAGTTTAATACCAAGTAATAAATATAGTGATAACATTTAATATCAAAGTGTATAAATCAAATAAAAGTTATTATAAAATTAAATAAAGAAATAAACTTTTAAAATCTTTAATTAAAGTGATCATTTATCGTCTTTATTCGAAATCAAGAGTTCATTAAAATTGATAAAATCTTTAACGGTTATAATTTATTTAAAACACTTAGCAAATCTTCATTGCAAAATAAAAATAGATAAAAAAAAATTAGTAAGAATTATATTATGTTTTAGAAAATGAAAATAATAGTAATAATCATCATCTGTAAAATAAATTAAAATTTAAAATTGTGTGTTTGTTTAAATAATTAAAATCAATTTTGGAGATAATCATCATCTTTAAAATAAATTAAAATTTAAAATTGTGTGTTTGTTTAAATAATTAAAATCAATTTTGGTAATAATCATCATCTTTAAAATAAATTAAAAATTAAAATTGTGTGTTTGTTTAAATAATTAACATCAATTTTTGGAGCGTTAATAATAAAAATTTTGCAAATTTCAAATTTAATTAAAATAAGGAAAAAGGGTCTTCACTTGAAATATTTGATATGTATACATTTTAGGTAGAGGAAAAATTAATTAAGATTGTCGTGTACACCCGACGGAAGAGTCTTAATTCGGTAAGTCAATTATTTTCATAATTAATCATTTCCAGTTTACAGATGGGAGGTAGCTGAAAACTCGGGTGACTATATGATATTTATGTACTTTATGGTTTTGTATAAAAAGAATTATATATTGAAAATATATATATAAATATATATGTAATATATATATAAGCATAATTATAAACAATTCAAAAGAAAAAAAATTAAATCAAATCATCCCTAAATTGATTGAGTTGGATTCGAATTCCAATTATTATTATAATCATATGTTCATTTTTCAGGACCAAAGGAAATAGTAAATATTAGATATTTAATCCAGATGGTTGGGATAGATCAAAAACTACACGTTTGACCTTGAACCCATTCATTGTGATATGTATGTTAGTAGGTCAAGAGATCGGGATGCATAAACATTCTGAGTTTGTTTATGTTTATTATTAACATACCCTAGGGCAATTCAAGCGACCTTCTGCGTGTAACCACGACCTTCCTTTAAATAAATATTGACATTCATGGACTACGATATTTTAATTTAAGCTTCAAAGCCAAGGTTAAGGAACGTTATCAAATTTAAAAAAAAACCAAACAATATGAAATATTATTATAATATTACCACTCAATCAGATAAGAGTTATAAATTTTATTAAATTTCACACAAGTAGAGCAATGGGTTTTTATTTCATAACTTTGTTTTGGTGGATTATACCATGACATACAAGGTCGAGAACATTATGAATCTAATGTACAGTAATAGACTCATCTTTAAATTATTTGACGTTGAGTAGGTCAGGGGATAAAGTATTTAAGGATCATCTAGGTTACCATTAAAATTATGTAGGTACTTATCAATCTAGATGGGGAATGTCATTTTATAGGGGATTAATATCGAACAAGCAATCGGAGACAAAATTATTTCAAATAGTGGAGGTGAAAAAGGAAAAATTATTTTACAAGCAACATCTACATTTAACATTGGGAAAATCACGGGATAGTAGGAAAATACTACTGAGGTTGCACTCGGAGGAGGGAAGAATTATATCAAACAAGCAATCGGAGACAAAACTATTGCAAATAATGGAGATTGTTAGCCATGGGTACGAAATGAAAATTCATTTAAATAAAAATAAACAAAAGAAATTAAAGTGGGAAATTAAATATTTGCTATGTTAGTAGATAGACAAATTCAAGGGAATGAGAGAAAACAACAAAATAAAGTGTTATGATTACATTGAGGTTAAAATGGTTTGAGGACCATGTTATAGAATGTCATAAATATGTTCTATACAACTATTAGAGAGAGAAAAGGGGGTATGCGATTGTTAGTAATTGCAAAATATAGAGTTGATAAACTCTATCAAAAAAAATTATCAACCAAAACCAAACAGACGAGCGGAGTATATGTTTTATGTTTACAGTGTTATTTATTTTTATATTATTAATTATATATCGGGATACTTGGATCCGGGTGGTGATAGCCCCTGATACTGAGAATTTTCGGCCTCGTAATGCCATTTGAAAAGATGGACATTGCAGGTTATAAAAAAATTATGTATAAATATATATCTTTGAATGTACTATTCATTGGAGAATGTAATCCCGTCGCCACTAGACGTTTTTACATTTTCTCTTGGATGTGGCTGAAGGACGTAGGAAACCCGGCTGTCACAAACCTCGTGAGTATATGATTGTTTGGAAAACGAAACCGGTTCGCTTTCAGTAGTTGTAATTTATGGAGGAGTAAGGGCTTGGGTACGTTTGACCTCGGAGGAAGGCTTTTCTAATCCGTTGGAGAGCATGGAAGGGTTGATTTGGAACTCGGAAAAATCATTGAAGAGATTTAGCACCAGCCAATTAATTCGCGCTCAGGGATATCGGAAAGGTTTAGTTCGAATTCGATCAGTCGAATGTTACGCAGGAGGTAGGTGCCAAGCCATTGCAAACAAGTATATCCGCCTTCGTTTTCTATTCGATCTATAAAATGTACTAACCAAATAAAACAAAATTATATATATGTATGTAAACCCACCATCTAGGACAGGCGAACGGGAGCAGACCAAATGACTTCATAATTGCACATTTTGCACACTAACTAACTAACAAAAAAAAAAAAGATAGCAATCAACATATTTAAATTAAAAATAAAAAAACAGATTAGGATGAGGTTGAGTCACAGTATAGGAGGGAATTTAAAAGCACATTAAATAAATTTATATAACTAAAAGTAACTACACATTCTGTTTGAGATGCAATTATCAACGGCAACGCCATCCAAAAGAATCAGGGATACCACAAACAAAATGTAATTAGACTTTAATATCATAAACAAAAAAATTTACACAACGGTTGATACGAAGTCTCTTTACGTAATAAATAGTCACGTAGATTTGCGTTCAAAATCGTAAATAACGTAGACAAATTAGATGCATATATATATTTGATAAAAATAATGCATCAAAATACTCTAATGAGTATTTAAATTGGGGAAAGAAAAGGTTTTCAGAGAGTTCTGTGATTTGAGAGGGAGAATTATCTTCATCCCTTAGTTATACAGAACAAAGCCTTGAAGGAAATGGTGATATAAATCACGACAAAAAGGAGGAAGGAAGTTTAGGGGTCAAAGATATAACATTTTCCAATTAGTTCGCGTGAACATGAGTAGCATCTTGGACCACGGGGAGGGAAAATTCACGAATGTTCGACTTTATAGAGGTAAAACTCTAAGGTTCTAAGAGAGGGAGGAAAGCCTGAAAAACAACGTGTACATGTAAGAAAATTGGAAAATAAAAGAATTTGATAAAAGAAGAATCATTTCAATAGTAAATATAACATTTGTGGATTTTATGGCCGCCATACTAAGCACATGCCCGTGTTATGGTGGCCGATAATAATAGAATAATAGAAGATAACTACATGTCAAAGTATGAAGAAGGATTTAATCGGATTTTAAATTATACATTTCGTATCGACTGCCGGAAGTGATTTAGGCTTAAATTTAAAAAATTCAATGCTTTAACTTGCGTTGACAAGTCTCGACATTCTGGACAAAGGAGAATGGTATCCATAGTTAGTAGAATGTTGATTGAGGAACAACAATTCATTATTTCGGAATCTACGCATAAAAAGTAGTTTTGAAATATAATGGTGCCCGGCATGCGTTGTTTGCCACTTAAAAAAAGAAATGGTTTCTCGCTGCATGACCTTTCACATTCGTCCCGTTTCACTTCCGCCACCTCTTCCCCTCCCGCGTTCCACTTTCATCTTCCCCCTTCGCTCTCCCACCGTCCCTTTCCTGTTCCCTCCGCTGTTCCCTCCGCTGTTCCCCTTCCACCTTTTTTGCCTTCTCCCCTCCCTTGTCCCCCCCTTAATTCCTCTCTGTCCCTTTCGGTTTCCCTTCCCCCTCACGTCTTTTTTTCCCTGCTCATAAACTCTTTGACCTGTTTCATTTTTTTATGCAAATTTCATAAAGCCAGAGCTCGCGGTATGAAATATACCTTACGACCAATTCTCCCTACCTACCAAATATATTTTTAAAAAATATATCAATATCGGTCCAGCCGTTTCGGAGGAGTGCGACCACAAACACCGTGATACGAGATTTTTATATGTTAGAGATAATACAGGCGCGGTAGTACTAATATTTGTATAAAATTGCGTAAAGAAAAGAATCATGTTTTTTAAAGTAGGAAAAACGGTTTAATTCTTGGAAAATTTTGCCGCTCTACGAGCGTGCCTTCACGTATATGCGTAATACATGCTCACGACGTAATATAATACACAGATACGTTTACATTATTCAGCCTTTTACAAATAATTGTATTGGCTTGAAGGCCAATATGCGAGTATTTGTCCTTTTAAAGTAGGACCACTTTAGCAGTTGAAACACGTGCTCCCATCAAATAATGAGTCCCATATGTTTGCTGAATAAACGTTTCCCCTCCAATGTATTATTGCCATTCCAATACAGTAAAATACGGCCCGGGATAAAGGACCATTAATATAAAAGGACAAATAATAAATATCGTCCTGCAGATGATCCTATAAATTGCGTGGGCGTCCTAAAAGCGTTTACTGTTGGTTGAAATCCCTTTCGATTCTTTACGATTATGAATGGACGAAATATGATTTCATAAAATTTGATAATAAATAGGAGACCATTTTGAAAGTGTGTGCTATTAGCACTTTATGTTATGCTTTCAGATATCGATGTTATTTTGTTTCCAGTAGGAAAACGTATTTTGTTATTTATTGTAGGCACTTTCAAAATGTGTTTTAATTTTTATTTGATTTACAATCCTTTTTACTTTTCACATATCGTCGCAAGAAAGCAATACTACTGTAACAGCCAAAAACCAAATTGTTCACTAGAGCAAAAAAACTTTCATATTTTAGAAAAAAAATCACAACTTTTAAATCAGTGGTTACAGAAATGCTACTTTTAAAATGCTTAGCTGAAAAATATGATCTAACAAAATGGCAATATTTAAATCTTTTATAAGTGAAGAAGGACAATGTTTTTGGCGCTTACAGCAGTCGACATTTTTTTTCTACGCCAAAAATGTTGTAAACACCGCTGCTAAATGTGTGAATACTGAAAATCAACTTTATTTGCAGCTGCATATATTGCTGTAAGCTCCAAAGTATATCAATATTAAAATTTTGAACAGCTGTAAATGTGTGTCGTTATTTTTTTGGGCTAAATTCGTTTTGTTCACAGCAACGTAACGTACAAACGCGATAACGCACGACATTTAGATTTTGTATTCAACACACTAACTTATTCTAAAGAGTGCTTACAAGTTGTAGTAAACGACAAGTGTTATTAGAAAGCAAACAAATACAATTTATTAACCGCTGCGAACATCAATATTAAATTTTGTCGTAACCGCCAAACATAAAAAAAACGTTATCTGGAGGTGTGTACATCAGTTAAAAAACGTATTATTGACAAAACGGCTAGTTTTTCCAACGTCGTAAAGTTCTTATCGGGATCTACACGGGACCCAAATAGATCGACGCAGAAAAAAAAATCCTGATAAAATGGTGTATACAAAGTATTTTCGTAAATAGTGGCGGTTACAGCAGTATTACTTTCCTGCAGCAATATATTTTAAGTAACTTAGCTGTTTGACACATGAAAATTCAACGAGCTGTGTTGTTACTATCCAATGTTTTTTTTTTATGTAAAAAAAGGTGCACATGTTTTAGAGCTCGTCCGCTTGCTACAATTTATAATCATTTGTTGATAAGAAAATGTAGAATATATCATACATAAAGATAGCCGCCAATATAAATATGCGTTAAATAAATGAAGATAATATTGGTAGTTCTCAGTCGAAGATGGATACATTAAATACAACCGAATCCGATGGGGACTAGCTCTGTTGGTCGAGCTCTGTCCCGACAGTCCTGGGTTCGATAGTTCGAGTCCTAGATTTCACCGTATCTTTTTCTGAGATTTCTGTTTCAGATATTCGATTGAGTTTTGCTAATATTATCTTAATTAATTAAAAGATTTGAGACTTTATTAATTCTTTGTTTGTACACCTATATACACCTAACTGCGCAAGAACATGTTCAATCCAATTTTACTACTTGTCTTCTCCGGGGGAAAAAATTGAAAATATATGAAACAATAGTCTTGTATAAATGTACATTACATAAATCGTGATGCACAAAAAGTAATTACACGACGAACATAGTAGTTGCGTTGGCATAGCATCGTAAGTTTGGTTATAACATGTCATTTTCTGTTATTAGGGTTTCCTTAGTGAACAAAAAGCTGTCCAAAGAAGCGAAGCTAACAGTTCACAATGGAGTGCTGGTACCTACCCTGATGTATGGCGGTGAAGCATGGAACTGGCAGAGAAAGGATGAAAGTAGACTGAATGCTGTAGAAATGAAATCCCTGAGGCGTATGTGTGGTAAAATCATGCATGATCGTGTGAGGAATGTGGAGATCCGAAAAGATTACAAGGCCGATGTGAGCGTCATAAGTAAGATTAAGAAAGGGACGCTTAGATGGTTTGGACATGTAGAGCGAATGAATGAAGAAAGGAGTGTCAAGAGAATATATGACGCGAATGTGAATGGTAGAAGAAGTCGAGGACGCCCGAGGAAGACATGGCACGATCAAGTGAATCAGATACTTGAGTCGGGCCATGTCAAGAGTCAGAATAATAGAAGAGCATGTATGATAAGATGTATAAATGTGAATGAGGCGAGGAGTGTATGAGTATACAAGACCGAGTTGTTTGGCGGTCCGTCCTCTCTGCCTACCCCTGCGGGGAAACGGCGTGATGGTTAGTTAGTTAGTTTTAGGGTTTCCTTCTAATTAACTAGTTATCGATGTCGGTTATTCTCGCCTAGCCAAGGCAATAAATGCAGGTGCACCCAGGTCTGGTTAAATATAAAAATATACATGTAATTCACAAGTGGGGCTATTTGATATGTGTTAGTCCATTGAATTGATAATATTGTTAAGTGCATTGGATTACTTCCGCCAATCGGCCGAATGTAATCCTATTAGTCTAGGACAGCGGTCGCAAACTTCGATTCGTGAGTCACATGCGTCCCTTTGGCTATTTCGAATGGCGAATTTTGTGTTTGAAGTACATTTTAATTTAGTAATTATTAATACATATCTAATATTTCGTAATTAAATAAAAAAATTCTACCTTCAAAAATTTTTTTTTGAAGGTAGGTACTAAATAAATTTAAACATTCCTGTGAGAACGGCGTTGTTCTCATCGGCGCAGTTACTCTGGTGCGATTTAATTGCCAAAGTGTACCATCTATTATTACGCCCTTCGTTCACGCAGCTACTTTAAACTGGTTATTTAGGCGAATACGGTATATATAAGCATAGTTTGTTGGTCAATAAAGTTGAAATGAATATTAAAATTAATAATAATATATTTATAAACTGAATTTGATAATTATCATGATTTAATTATTGAGGTTTTACGTCGTGGCTTTCTCCTCCTTTCGCAAACATTTTGGTCACTGTCACAATTTACAATATCTATCATCAAGACGGATTTGCAGACTATATTTAACAATATTAAATCTGCTCGTGAAGCGATATTAAAATGGTACAATCGCTTACTTATCCCTTTCGCCAAAATAACATTTGAGCAAAGACATTTTAGATACTCTTAGATAATTTACAATAAACCTAAATAATGCACTTACATTATAAAATAATCGGATACACTGTAAATTAAGTAAATTATTGATTTAATTATTATTACCAAGTCTTGGATCACCAGCCAAGATGTATCAAACATCAACGCTTTTTTAGGCCTTACCAATGTTACAATGTTGTTTGAATTTGTATTTTGATTTTAATATTAAGTTGTAAACTGACCCTGCTCTCAGCACAGAATATCAGAAAGTTAAAATAAGATGAATAAAAAATAAAAATCTATCCTTATAATAAAAAAAAATATTAATAAATACTCTAGAAGTAAAATAATACAAGGTTTAGAGCAGTTTGTAGATGGCGTTAACAGGCTGAAACGGATACGGTGAAAAAAATGCAATGAAGTTTTTAAATTACGTCATAATAATTTTTTTATGTTTATTGTTTAAAAACCAACATTTTCCGCTTTTAAAGTGGGTTTTCAAATATTGTGAAAATTTATTCGTACTCTTGGAACGTTTGTATTTATTTTAATAAGTATTTCTACATCTAACTAAATATTGGAGTTTTTCTCCGTTACAGAAAAAGAATCACCCAAAACCATTTTAATCTTTTAGAGATTCACTAATAAATATTTTAACAACCCTGTACTAACTTGTAGTAAAATTTTGTGGGTGTGTTGCAGTACACCATGACTGCGCACTTGCTCAACATTAAATTAAGTACAATTAACGGCAATTACGAGGGGCTGGAATAATAAGGGCTAGCGAGAACCCCGTTGAGGTGAGGCCCCACGAGGGTGGTTTTGTTCCGCTAGCAATAAGGAAAGTACACCAGCTTTTTGCTTGTCATTGTTTATAATTGAAACGTGTTGTTTTATTGATTTCACGTTAGAACCTACACAAACACAGAAAATTACCGCTGGGTACATTAATTTTATAACAACAAAAGTAGGAGAACATTTTATTCATAATATTAAGTTGATAAAAATATAACCGTACAATAGTCCCAGGTAGAAATCGTATCTACTTCTTCATAAAAATCTTTTTTCTCACACGTCTTGTATGAAAACGAAAAAGACAATATATGTACTAGAATGTTGAATGTCTCTAATCATATTCCTATACATATTTTGAAAATGTTTGCTACTTTCTATAATAATTGATTGTATGATTTTTTTTTACGTTAAAAAAACGTTAATTCTGATCTGCCCTGAAGATATTGTGTCTAAATCTAGTTGTAATATAATACAATCTTGAATGTCGCATATCATCCTGAGCAGTTGAGATCATCGGCAAAAGCAAGCAAGTAGTACTTTGGATGCATTCTTGAATATTATTTAGTAATATCAAGAATAGTAGAGGTCCCAAGTTTAATCCCAATTTGGAATGGGAGAATATTGAAGGAATTCCTGAAAATGCAGGTAATTTACTGGACCACCGATGCAAACGTACTGTGTTCTTTTTTAAAATACATCACAAGAAACTGTATTGAGGTTGGTCAAAGCCTATTCTACGAATCTTTTGCAAAAATACATCGTGATCTATATGCTCGAATGCCTTTGAAAAGTCCGTATAAATCACCTCTGTTTGATATTGCGCGTCCAATCCTCTTGCTCCTTTCCATGTGAGAATTCGAGGATTCTGTTGATTTTTTTTATAAAAAAAAACTTTTGGCAAATCAGGGTTTCAAATTTTTTTGGATAATATTATAAGTCCCGTGGCCTTGTTTAAAAATATTTATTTTAGATTATACAATACTGTTTTGAATACATATTTTTACGTTTAAATGTTTCCAGCGAAATTTAATCTACAAATCTCAAAGATTTTTAGATTAAATCTAAGTTGGGACATATTTGGTTATAAACCGATTTAAAGTGGTTATTAATGATTAATCATCGATGCACCTAAGTACATATTAATATCACCTTTTATTACAACTATATATGTGGTAAAGGTCTCGTTAATTATAGAAGAATGATCACCGTCACCCATTAATATTATAAGACGCAAGATGCTACATGCTTTCCTTCAGAATACTCCATGATGACGTAGACACGAGCTCTGCCTACAAAACGTAACTTGTACTCATTTACAGGGTAAATTAAATTAAATTACAACACTAGAATCCATGCTCCATTTAATATAGTTGCTTCTCGCACTAACTTTATGTTCAACTCTTGTCTTCAGAGATTGCATCGTGTAGGGAATGAAACCTGCTCTGTAGACATATTTTTTTTATAAAAACCTCGCTTCATTTAAAAAGTGTATATGTAGGCAAATAATATGCTACAATCCTTAATGCTGTTATTATATTATTGTAATTTCAGGTCTTTATATATATTGCTAAATTGTGTTTTTTTTTTATTCACCAGATTTACAGGAACGGGTTTAGTTTTTCCCATAGGAAAAACTAAACCCTTTCATACACTTTTCCATATAAATGATCATCTAGTAAATCCACGTTATGCAAGTGTATTATATAAGTATAATTAATACAAAACAATACAAGAACAACACGTTAATCTACCAAACTATTAAATGGGAATATAATTCACCGTCTCCAGATATTTTCATATCAGAGGGTTCGGCTCTGTGGAATTCCTAATTTGACCGATAAATCCTACTGATCCCTCAATATAAATATTTAAAAAATCTTTCGTAATTCTACATGTATTTAAAATGACTGATTTTTGCATTTTTATATACAAATTCTTTGACAAATCTAATATGCCTAAATTTTTAATAAGAGAGCTAGGTATAATGCCAGTAGCCGAAATAACAAAAGGTAATATTTTTATAGTCTGAGAATGCCAAATTCTTTTAATTTCATTTCCTAAATCTGTATACTTTCTTATTTTTTCAGAAACAGATTTTTGAATATTACAGGAATTTGGAATAGCTACATCAATAATATAAGTTATTTTTTTAATTTTGTCATGTAAAACTATATCAGGTCTATTATGACCAATTGGTCTGTCTGTAAGTATAGTTTTATCATAGTAAATTTAAAAAAAATTATTTTCTAATCATAGTAAGTTTTAAAGAAATTATTTTCTAATCATAGTAAATTTTAAAGAAATTATTTTCTAATCATAGTAAATTTTAAAGAAATTATTTTCTAATTTTTTTATTCACCAGATTTACAGGAACGGGTTTAGTTTTTCTCATAGGAAAAACTAAACCCTTTCATACACTTTTCCATATAAATGATCATCTAGTAAATCCACGTTATGCAAGTGTATTATATAAGTATAATTAATACAAAACAATACAAGAACAACACGTTAATCTACCAAACTATTATATGGGAATATAATTCACCGTCTCCAGATATTTTCATATCAGAGGGTTCGGCTCTGTGGAATTCCTAATTTGACCGATATATCCTACTGATCCCTCAATATAAATATTTAAAAAATCTTTCGTAATTCTACATGTATTTAAAATGACTGATTTTTGCATTTTTATATACAAATTCTTTGACAAATCTAATATGCCTAAATTTTTAATAAGAGAGCTAGGTATAATGCCAGTAGCCGAAATAACAAAAGGTAATATTTTTATAGTCTGAGAATGCCAAATTCTTTTAATTTCATTTCCTAAATCTGTATACTTTCTTATTTTTTCAGAAACAGATTTTTGAATATTACAGGAATTTGGAATAGCTACATCAATAATATAAGTTATTTTTTTAATTTTGTCATGTAAAACTATATCAGGTCTATTATGACCAATTGGTCTGTCTGTTAGTATAGTTTTATCATAGTAAATTTTAAAGAAATTATTTTCTAAAAATGAATTTGGTTCGTATTCATAATATGGTACTATATTATGACAGTCAATCAAGTTATGTTTAATTACCAAACTTTGGTGAATTATTTTTAAAACCTGATTGTGCCTAAATGTATACTCAGACGGCGCTAATATAGAACATCCTGATATAATGTGTTCTATAGTTTCCGGAAAAGCCATACATTTTCTACACAAATCATCAATTTGATTTGGATCTTTGATTATATGCTTCCTATAATTTTTGGTATTAATTACTCTATCTTGAATAGCAAGCATAAAACCTTCTATTTCTGCGCTCAACTCTCCAATACTCAACCATTTGTTTGACGAAAGTTTGTCAACATACTAATAATAATAATTATTATTATTATTATCATTATTTATTTTAAAAAAAATATTTTTATTTTTTATGTGTAGATACATTCTTATTCTTATTATTTTATTTTCTAAATCTCTTTCAACTAATTATTTCATACTCATCTTATATAGAACCAACTTTCTATATTCAGCTAATTTGCACTAAATTTTGTTACATTCATATGTGTTGCTTTTTTTAAATTATTACAACTGCATTTTTATACTTAATTACTGTAACCAATGTATAAAATTTTCATGTTAATTCCCATTAGGGCGTGAATAAATAAATAAATAAATAAATTCTTTTTGTTTTTAAAAAGGCGATTTTCGCATTTCTTACAAAAATTATAATGTATTTTCCAACTGCAATAATTAAATTTCAAATTAGTTTTTCAATAAAGAAATTATTTATTACGATTTTCAAGTTTCGTAGTCGCTGAGCTAAATATTCCGTGACACGTATTTGCTTGAAATATACGTCGATATCGAATACCTACAGCATACGGCGATACGTTATTTCAGACTTTATTATGAATATATATGGCGCAAGTTACTCCACTGGGATTAGGGGACTTTATAACAATAAAAATAGGCAACACTCTAATAAACCAAAATACATATTCATGTTTTATTTGTGTATCATAAATTTCCGGAATTATTTTACCACCCTCCAGAAATACATATTTTTAAAGGCTGAATATTGCACCCTCGACCACACGGGAAAGCCTCCCGAAACCCCCATTACCCTCCCATTCTACCAGGACCACATGACAGATGCGGTTAGATTGGTTATGCCCGGCCCTGAGGTCACAGTCGCGCAATTAGCGTTTCAATTAAGTACGGTCTCATCTGAATGAATGCCAGTGCACAATACTGGCTTGCCGTCGAATGCAGTGGCCGCTAATTGACTTGGGATATAACTGGGCACATTTCTTCGCGTACTCTGGTCTGGAAATGGGGATTTTTGTTCGGGACAGATTTCAAATTTATCTTCGAGAAGTCTCCTTGCTTTAATTGGATTTGAGGAGATTGCTGCAGGTTGACTCATTAAAAGAATCGGTCGGTGCATTTCGAAACCGCTAAAGTATTGAACGAAATCACGTTAAAAAAATTCTGCTAATTTAATTTTCAGCTAATCGACTTACATACATTGTGTGTGTATAAAGGATATAACATAGAAATAAATTTTTTTTAAACTTTTTAACCTTAAGAGTTAAACCTCAAATTATAATATTTTAACTAATGAAGATAATATTAGCGAAAGTCAATCGAAAATCCGAAACAGAAAAATCAGAAAAAGATACGGATACATCTGGGACCCAGATGTCCCAGATGTATGTTTGTTTGGATTTCCGATTGACTTTCGCTAATATTATCTTCATTAGTTAAAATATTACATAGAAGTAAGTGTTAAGATAATTTTTTTGTTTTGTTTGATGTAATAATGCCTGCAGAGGGCGAAACAGCTGTAATGCGTAATAATAATTATATAGCAGAACTTGTTTTTATGTTAAGAAATACACATTAAAATGGAGTAGGTACTACAAATTAAACTTGATTCATTGATTCATAAAAAAAAATATGTGAGATAATATTATATGTCCCGGAAGTTAATGAGAAGATAAGTTCGAAGAGCGCAAGCAATTGTCACGATGGAACCTAAATAGAAAAATGAACACAGAAAAATCATGAAAGAGAGCGATTAAAAGATATATTCGCCGACCACGGAGGATGTCTGTGTACCCCTTTGATAATGAAAACAGATAAATAGACAACCTTATAGATAATGAAAGCAGTTTTCCTCAAATAATATTTAACCCACTGAAATGAATTAATAAAGTATTTCTGAAAATATTAAATTATATGAATACGGCTTCTGCAAATTTGGCCGGATTTAAGTGCGTAAGACGAAGTCACTTCATGGAATAAAAGTATAAGAATACTCTCACAAAATAATAAATGATGAGATTAATCAACTCTTCAGAGCTCTCAACTAGAATATATTTTTATGCACCACCGCGACTTTCATTGCGGAATGTCTGGTGGTTTCTTATACAGGGTTTTTAGAAATGGGAAGGACAATTCGTAATTCTTTTAAACTTTTCCAAAATTTTTTTCGTTTGATTGAAAACACTTTATTTTAATAATTATTGCTCTTCAGGCTTGGGAAGAAATCTTCCTTCGTCAGGTGAATATAACCAAGATCATGATGAAGGAAGGTCCAAGTAGGTACCGATACCTCTGCCGTGGGTCACCCAAAGTGGTTCGCTACCCTTGGTGGGGTACATCAGGTGGGGTGCCCGGGTTCATGGGGTGAGGTTTGTCCGGATCTTAGCGACGGATGCGTCTGCCCACCAACTGCGTGCCAGGCCGTATCGGGAGAGTCTGGTTTACTGGCCCTCACTAGGACTTTTCTGAAACTACCTATATTTTATTTTATGTGGATAAATTGTGAAATAATACAAATTAATCAAATAAAATAAAATCAAGAGCTTTTAAATTAGCTCCGAATTCGTATCCAAGGATCAAAACCACTCTACCACAGGGTTGGGTTCAGGAACTGCTGGGTTCCCTCCCAGAAATGGTGAGTTCAGTTTCTTTGCTAGCTAATACTTCAATCATTGAACAAGCAAAATTTTCCTCTTTTTAAAAATATAAAAGAAAATTTTGTTTTCTAACTTAGTTTTGGTTGTTGAAATCTGTTCTAACTGTTGTCATAAAGTTCTGAACGATTGAAGTTTTTTTATTTAATGAGACTGACGTTTAGTGCTTGTGTGGATTATATTTTGAGCGACTCAAACACGGAATTGCTCTTAATTTTTGGAAACTCAGTGGTGACCGAACTACTATTTTGCAACATTAACCGTGAGTGCTGCATGTTTCGGACTACCGTGTACCAAATTCTCCATTGTCACTGTCACATTTCACTTAAGTGATTCGCTTGGATCAGAGATACTTAAATTGTGGTTTGCGTGCTCATGAATGTATTTGAGGATAATTTTGAAATAATATTGGTTTCACGGGAAATATCCATTGATCCATAATGTAATAAATTATAAGTCCATTATAATTATATGTCTATTAGGAGTATAATTTCGATTGTGCGTGATGCGCGTATTTCTTTGTGGTTCCATCAAAGAGATATTTTAATATAAAGCTGTTATGATGTCAGTCCGTTGTAAGGAAAGTTAGGAAAGCATAAGTTGTCATTTCCGGAAACGAATTATAATAATTTCTTTTGGTTTTCAATATGGTTCATTAAAAATATAATCTGTATAATGTAGAAAAGGTTATTAATAAATAAACACACCGAAGCAGACAACGCAAAGTGTGATTGTATAAAAAGTTTTTTTATCGTCAAAGCCACAAATAGCTTTTAACAGTACGTGCAGTAGTTTTGACTATGCGTATTAAGGTAACACAATATCCTAAAACAAGTATATTGGATTGGAAGAAGTTACTGTCGACTTTGCCCAAGCAAATAAATTGGGAAATATATTTTTTCTTTTTACATTAGCTCTACACAGGAGGCCCTGAGGAAAATAATTTCCCTCAGGGCCTATATTATCTTTGGGGATGCTGTGTGGAGGGTATTTTTAAGGAAAGGAAAGATAGGAAGTTCTGGGAAGGAAAAATGTATGAGGGTTGGGTAGGAATCTGGGGTTCAGTGTGTCCAGATCATCCACCACCAAGACCTAAATAAACCTCACCCCATGAACCCGGACACCCTTGCTAAGTCACCAAATGTAGTGAACCACTTAAGGTGACCTAGGGCAGAAGTTTTGGCTATCCAATAAATGGTTCCCGGAGCGGCGGTACCAAATTGTAAATAATGTGGGAATCTTAACGACGTGAGTGAATAAATTAAGTTAAGTTAAGTTAAATTAAAAATTAAATTAAGGGTCTGAAAAAATTAAGGTTTTATAGTTACGAATTCGTAGGAATTAATTAATATATGAGCCTCGTGCTAAACCCATTATTAGAGTTTTGTGCCGCCTTTTAAATATCTTCATGATGATAATTAATTATTAATAAATGATCTTTGATGAAAAGTGCATTAAAAGTAGCTCATCATACGTAGTTCTAACTGAAGACTCCCTTCCACCATATTGCAACTTCCGCAGCGTACGTATTTTTTTGTTTTATTTAGCAGATTTCAGTTATTTTCAACCCAAGATGGTATGATCACATAAAACGGAGACCACCAGACCACACAGTGAAGCAGGCAATGTCTATGGAGCTTCATCGACAGTCATCCAGAGGAAGACCAAAGAACTCCTAAATGATTCAATGCTCCAAAATCCAGAGTAGAAACGGCCTGGATGAAAGCGATACCCAGAACCGAAGAAGCTACAACCTGAGAACGAGGAGAGCCGACCCCAACAGCCTACCTAGGCAATGAGTTGGGAAAAAAAAAAAAATATTACTACCTACCAAGTCTAGTGTTTACGTATTTCTGTGTCCGCATTGAATTAATCAAAAAACAACAAAAAAACTATAACAAACCAAGTTTAAGGTTTTAAATTATACTAAATTGAAGACCGCGCATCACACCTGTGTATTTTTTTCTCGCGGAGTGGTGTATTTTAGTGTCTTAAGCTCAAGTACAAAACTGTCACCGAAAGTGTCAATCTGTTTGGAGAAAAGAAAAAAAAAACTAAAAAAAGTGACTCCTCCAGAGATATTCAAGTGTAACTAAAGTGATTGCCATCATACACTTGAGGTAACCATCTAAAAATCATTTTTTTTACGAGGAACTCGCTTATAACAGCAGCCAAAATGAATACACA
Organism: Limnephilus auricula; assembly: GCA_951813805.1. Taxonomy (NCBI): domain Eukaryota; kingdom Metazoa; phylum Arthropoda; class Insecta; order Trichoptera; family Limnephilidae; genus Limnephilus; species Limnephilus auricula. The sequence continues at coordinate 14,187,144 of OX638403.1, forward strand.
ATGCATCATCTGTCAAAAAAATATTGACTCCCCATCTGATTATGTATGCTGTTGCCTCTGTGAAAGCAATTATCACCTCGGCTGTGCGGAAATCGGGGAATCCTCTCGTCGTAGTGCAAGAAACACACAATTTAAGTGTAAAAAATGTATTCAACATCAAAAAAACAAACCAAAACATACGACAAAATATGATGTACTTTTAAATGACGAACAGCCATCTAGCGTCAAACATGGTAAACAGACGACTCAATCACCAAAATCTGCAATCGACCAGCAAATAGGCACAGATAATTTATCAATTCCAACCACAGATGGTGCAAACCATGGATTACTAACATCCGAATTATTTGTCAAGGAATTATCCATTTTTAAAACAGCAATTATGGAATTTGTTGAAAAAAAACTTGACTTATATACCCAAAAATATGAATCCATAATCATACAAAACCAAGAAATTATAAAAGCTATACAATTCATATCTGATCAACATGATGAAATAAATAAGCGTATAACGGACATTGAAAAATCGCAGAAAACAGTCAATACTGATGTAATGGAAATAAAAAATAATGATAAAAATAAGGTTATTAAGAGCCTAGAAATTAAAATCGCGGATCTTGAGCAATCCACGAAAGATGATTGCCTAGAAATATGTGGAATCCCTCAATCAAATGAGGAACAGACACCATTACTTGTACAGCAGGTGGCTGCGGCCACCGGGATGACCATCCAACTACAGGACCTGAAGGAAGTGAAACGGATCCAGGACAGACGACCAGGAGCCTACCCGAGAATCCAAGTCAAATTTCACGATATCTACAAGCGCAACCAAATGCTAACACTACGGAAGAATATTAACGCCAAAACCGCATCAGCCCTGGGGAGCGAAAAAATCTACATAGGGGAAACCATTTGCCCATACTTCAAAGAACTGCTCTGGAAAGCGAAACAGAAAGCAAAAGAAACTAATTACATGTTTGTCTGGTTTAAAGAGAATAGAATACTAATTCGTAAATCACCGAATGAAAAAATAATTTTTATCAAGCATTCGGATGATCTATCTAAACTTATCTAGACGGTATACGGCAACTCGCACCTTCGGCTGTCAGCTATATAAGAAGTCAGTACGTACTATAATTATTACCTAAAAATAGTTTCAACCGATGGTTGCGAGTGCCAAACTGTCGTTAAACTTGCTATCTAAAAATGGATGTTATAACAAACCTTAGGAAGTTCTTATTTATAAGAAAATTTATACCACAAACAGTATTTTTTTTACATTATTTATTAACCTATTATTATTCTTTCAAGTACCTTATTTTTCTAATTTATTTAACACTCTCAATATTGATTAATATCCTTAAAATTATTCAAACAACACATTTACTTCATTATAAAAATCACGTAACCCATATAATTATTGCTATCACTTTAAAAATTGCGCACTGTATACTACGTCAAATTATTACAAATCAAGTGATTTTTTTAATAAACATATTAATTTTATTCAATAAAAAGAATTTACTTTGTTCATTTAGCAAAGCTTATTCAATTTACATATTACATTTAATTCAAATTGTAAAGCATATTGATAATTTATTTATATTTTCTATACTTATCTATATTCATTTACTAGATTTAATTTTAATTCTTATAGTTTTGCAATTATGTAATTCCCTTAAAATTATCATTTCTTTAATTATTTTTAATGATTTTATTTACACTAATTTTTATAAATGTTCTTATTATACAAAGTATTTTATATTCAAATATTATTATTCTACTTGTATTTATTACGAAAATTATTTTAATTATTTTACCAAAAAATTTTACTGTTCTAAATGTTTTTGTTATACAAATTATATTAACTATTTTACCAACAAAAATTACTTTTCTAAATGTTTTAATTATCCAAACTTACTCCAGTCGATGCTATATATTTTTTTAAATTTTTTATTAATTAATTTAGGTAATTCTTTTATAAATCTTATTTCCACAATTACATTAAACTATTTTATTTACACTATTTGTTCGAAATGTTTTTATTATCAAAATTATTTTAATTATTTTAACATTATTTTTGTAACTCTCCTAATCAATTCATTACCTTCACTTATTTCAATCAATTTCATCCTTAAAATTTTAATGTCTTATTATAATCCTTCCAATCACTCTAATTATGCAAAACATGTAAAATTTTCAATTTCTACGTCCCAATTAATTCTCATATTTAATACAATTATTTTACTTGTTATAAAACATATAATCTATCTATTAATTTTGAATATTCTTATGCTTATTATTAACTTATCTATCGCAAATTATTTTTATTTTTTAATTCTTCCAATTCGCCTGACACGTTTTGTCATTGCATTATTCATAATTCTTTTAATTATTATAGTAACTTTAGATTCTTTAGTACTGACAACTTTTATCCAAATTATTAATCCTTTGGATCTATATTATTTTTATTCCCTAAATTTATATATGTTCATTTACTCAATTTAATTTTAAATATTTAATACTTATATTATATACTTACACAAATACTCACCAACATGGCTGATTACATGGAATATATAGACTCAGACAACCAACACCACTGTATAACTACAAACGATATTAACATATGGACCAATATCACAAAAGAAAAAAATAAAGTGAAAATACTACACCAAAACATTAGATCGATTAATAAAAATTTTGATGAATTTACTATATACCTACAACGGCTTGATAATAATTTTGATATAATTGTGCTGACAGAATGCTGGTTGAATGAAAAATATATACCAAAAACAATCGAAAACTATAACACACACCATACAAAGAATCACAAAAATCAAAATGATGGTATAGTGATATACATCAATGATAAAATAAACACAATCGTCCAAGAAATACATATCATAGACTCCAACTGCATACAAATAACATGTGAAAAAGAAACGTGTATTCTTGCAATGTACAGATCTCCATCCAAAAACAACATTACAAATTTTCTAACTGCACTTAACAATACATTAAATGATCTCAACAAAAACAAAAATATCATCATCATTGGAGACTTAAACATAAACACTCTACAAAACGGACACCCACAAAACTTAGAATACCTTACAATACTAGCACAGCATGGACTGGAACCAACGATAAATGTTCCGACACGAGTCACACAAAACACAAAAAGTTGTATAGATCATATAATGATCAAAACAAAACTAAAGACCAAAACCGTAGTACTTGAAAGCACTATTACAGATCACTACATGAATATGATAGCAATTGATACCGAAAACACAAAACCTATCCAACATAAAATAATCACAAAAAAAATAATTGACTACACAAACTTAAAAGAAAAACTCAAAAAAATGGACTGGAGTACAGTATACCGAATAGAGAATGTCGAAGAGGCCTGGGATAAATTTACAACAATGTTAGCGCAAGAAATAAATAATAACACTAATCTAAAACAAGTAAAACTTACACACAAAACTAAAAAAATTAAATTATGGATAACACAGGGAATATTAAACTGTATTCGTAAACGAGACAAAATTCACAAACAAATTAAACATACGCCGTACGACATAACACAACTTAATTACTATAAAAGATATAGAAACATCTGCACGAAAATTATTAGAGTAGCTAAGGAGTTGTACTATCGAGAAAAACTTGAAAAAAAAGAAAACAATAACCCAAAGGAAATGTGGAAAATATTAAAAGAAGTTACGTACACACAAAAATTCAAACAGAAAAATACAATCGAACATCTAAACATTAACTCAAAAAAAATAGATACCAATAAAAATAAAGAAACTATAGCAAATCATGTGAATAACTTCTTCGCAAGTATAGGAAAAGTTTTAGCGAACCGTAAAATTCTTAACACAAACACACTAACACAAACAAACATAAATACGCAACCGTCACAACACAGATTTAAAATAAAAACAACTTCGGAAGAGGAAATTGACAAAATAATAAACACATTAAAAAACCGAATTGCTCCTGGATTAGATGAGATAACAACGGATTGCATTAAGGTAATAAAAAACGAAATTTTAAAACCCGTAACACACTTAATCAACCTTAGTATAACACACTCCTGCTTTCCTAGTACTCTTAAAAAAGGACTAGTGATCCCTATTTATAAATCTGGAGACAAAATGGAAATAACTAACTACAGACCAATCACATTGTTAAACTCGCTTTCAAAGATTTTCGAAAGAGTAGTAAAAAACCAAATTATAAAATACCTGGAAGAAAACAAATTAATCTCGGATAAACAATATGGATTTAGAGAAAAAATAGGCACAAAAGAAGCTTTGGCGCGTACAATAGATTATATACATAGCAACTTAGATCAAGGTTATAAATGCATAGCGATATATCTAGATTTAGCTAAAGCTTTTGACTCAATCTGCCACCAAACACTTTTTAAAAAATTAGAAAACATGGGTATCAAAGGCAAGGAACTCCAACTATTAAAAAGTTATATGAGTAATAGAACACAACAAGTCAAAATTAACAACCATACTAGCAAACCACTGCCGATCACATATGGAGTTCCACAAGGAAGCATACTAGGGCCCGTTCTCTTCACTATTTATATAAATGAACTTTGCAGCATGGAAATAGACGGTGAAATAGTTAGTTATGCCGACGACACAGTTTTACTCTTTAAATCTAAGGATTGGAAAAATGTATTTAACATAGCGAATTTAGGAATCATGCAAGTAAAAACATGGCTAGACTCAAACATACTTACATTAAACATATCGAAAACAAAATATACAACGTACAGTATAAATAGCACGGGACAGCCAAAAAATAACACAAACACCATAAAAATACACGAATGTTCAAACACCAATAACTGTGATTGCCCTCCTCTAGAAAAAAAAGAACAAATAAAGTATCTAGGAATTGTAATTGACCATAACCTTAGATGGACACATCACATCAAACAAATCACAAATAAACTCCTCAAAACAATACATATTTTCCTTAACATAAGAAATATATACAAAATAAAACAAATGAAAACAATATATTTTGCACTCTGTCAATCAATAATAGAATATGGAATAATTGTTTGGGGAGGAGCAACAAATTCAGCTATCGAACACATAGAAATTGCGCAGAAAGCGATCTTAAAGGTAATACTTAAAAAACATAGACTTACTGATACAGACCAAATATTCAATTGTTGTGACGTACTAGACATACGCCAATTATACGTTAAAACACTACTTAACTACATTTTTGACCAAAAAAACAAATTTCAACAAACACAAAATATCACTAACAGACCAGTTAGACAAGCGTACAAAGAAAACATAAAAACTCCGACGGTAAATACAAGCTTTGGACAAAGACACTACCAATATCACGCTATAAAAGCATTCAACAGTCTAACACTCGAAAATAGAATTGAGGAAAACAAAAATAAATTCCGACACAAAATTACAAAATGGATTAAAGAACAAAAAAGACAATATTACCAAAATCTCATAGCATAAAATAATAAAACATAAAGTAACACACAAAACCAATATAAAACACAATCACCCACAAACACACATAATATAAATATACCTATTTTAAACCTTATATAATATCTATTATTTATTTTTAATTTTAATTTAATTTCAAATCTCTGTTTTTTAAATTTAATTTATCATCTTATGTTTTTCATATATTTTTAAATGTACTGTGTAAAAATTAAATTGTAGATAAAATGGAGGCCTCAGCACGGGTAAACCACCTAGTGAGGCCAACATTATTGAATTTTACTATTAAATGTAAAAATATTGTATCAATAAATAAATAAATAAAAGTGCAAGGAAGAAGAAATAAGTTATTTTCAACTCTTTCTAACTTCATACATAAAAAAATATTCACATCATATTTTTCACTTAACTATAAATCCTCAACTGAAGATATAAGCCGATATAAGTGTATTGTGGATGTGTATAAGTAAAAATCTTCTTTCGTTCTTCTGGTAGAATTCGAACGATTTCAAAAACCAAAATCCTTTTTTTAACCGGTAATTAATTTCATTTGTGCAGAATGTTTGTTAATAATATTTTTCGTTAAAGTTGCCGACTCCTAATTCAGAACACCCGTGAGGGAGTATTGTATTGAGATGTGGAGGCACTGAATCAGCATTTTTAACCTTGGCACGCAACATTGAAATTTATCAAAGGAATATAGGTAACGTACTCGTGAGAAATGTTGATACGTCATATTCCACTCTTTCTACCCTCAAAGTATCGGGTCGTGGAAATCCCTGAGTGAGGAATAAATCATATTTTCCTTTATCAAAATGTTACACGACGCCGGCAGTTATTGTTATTTTACTGGAGGGGAAAGTTTGGAAAAATATATTTTTTGGAAATATAACGCGAAGTGTTCTACATTTCACGACAACTGTGTACTTAGCGTAAAATTACAATAACTTGAATACATAGCAGTAGCGTAGACGACCCCTCAAACATATATTTAAAAAAATGGAATGCTGGTGATATTACCGATCCTTAAATTTATGTTTATTATCTGGCTTTAAACTAACAAAATAATAAAACAAAACATGTAAATTCACCCGCATCGCCAATTCACTTACACTCAATATACATTTTACCTTAATTTATTACGCAGCTCGCATTTCCTATTTGAATGAATGCGCTTCGCGAACGATTTAATACAATTTTATCGTGATCGTTTTTATACATTTTTAAAATATTTTAATTTTTAGCTTTCTAAATTACATTATATGTGTGATGAATAGTGCCTCTCTCGCAAGGGAATTCTGGTTTGATAATATTTATGCACAGCACAGTTCATAATAACACAATCAGTGTACAAAAAAAAATAGAGTTTATCACAATCGCAGTTAACTTAAATAACATTAGTGAAATAAAACAATAATTTTTGTTTATTCTATAACATTAAACCTAACCACAAAATTTGTTTCATTTATGGACTCATCGGAAATCATCAGGATATAATTTAGCTGGTTTAATTTGTGATTGTTTAACTACCGTTAAGTTTTTTAAGTTAAAGTATTTAAATTGAATTGTAACCTCTTGGGATGACCTATGAGAGAGCCATTGAGCATTGGTTATCTAATGAATAATTGAATAGGCGAGTACCTACCCATACCCTCTCAAATTACACTCCATCCATCCCAACCTTCATGTTGTATTGATATTGTTCATAATACAATAATGTTTTATGTACAGGGTGTCCGGGGGTAAAGAGTATTACCTTCGGGAGGTGATTCGACATGATGGTAGGAGTAAAAAAGATTTACAACGTTTTTCGAAATTCCTTCTTTTTTTCCCATACAAAAAGACGTAGGTACCTATTAAGTCCTTTAGTGTAATGTACAAACTTACCCGATACATTTGCTGTGAGTCAGCCGGTTGCATTGTGGTGACGTTGGTTTGAAATACCTAATAGAGCTGGCCGCACACGCCGGACTAATTTTATCTCTTTAACAAAAAAAAAAGTTGGAATTTCTAAAAAAGTTATTTATCTTTTTTGCTTATCATGTAGAATCACCTCACGAAGTTAATACACTTTACCCCCGGACAGTAAAACATAATTTTAAATTATAAATTTGGTCTACATTGAATCGATTTACGAAAAAAAAAGTTAAATATAATATCTGGTCTGAATTGAATCGGATGAACAAACCGGTATTTCAATTGCAGACGCTCCGGAGAACTAACGTCAATGATTCCTCCGGCACGGGTGCACAGTCGGAAACACGCCAAACCGCTCGCCCAACATTTGTACAATGTTGACATTTATCTCATGAGCACGGGTCGTTTATACGACACGTTCTTGAGTTCAAGAGCTCGGCTATTGAATTATTTGCCGGCTTCTTTATTTCCTCCCTCCTACAACACGGGTCTCTCCAAGATCCGGGTTCACTAATTTCTTTCCAAAAAAAGACCCTCCACATAGCATTCCCAAAGATGACATTGCAATTAAGTAAATTGGATAAAAATAATATTTTTCAGAATGCCTTACACCAAAAATTTAATAAATGATGTTGAGACGAATGTGTAACGAAAAGTGAAATGCGTTAATACAAATCAACAAACAAGTCCTGCTAAGCAAACTGAATTGGCTTGTCAACAAATGCTTATAGTTTAGTTACATATAAATACGAGTAGACCACGAATCAGATCAGTCTTCCATTAAAAGAATGCCAGCATTTGATTAAAATGATGAAATCGAGAAATGAGTGTTCTTTTCAATATTATAAATTGCAGTATGAACGAAAGACTCGTCGAAATACAGACATAACAGTAACCAGAAACTACCATTCAGGCATCACTTTGATACGCGTCGGGGCCACAAAAAGAGGCTTATTTATATCCGCATGAAAGCTTTCAAGGCTTCAATATATTATTTTATATGAACGCAAGCGTTGCGTCATCGCTTCACGTCACGAAGCGTCGCGACGCCGGGGTCGTGGAAAGATATGACGTCCAAAAGCTTTAACCATGGAAACCAGGGTTGTATTTATTTGTTGTATTTTTTTACTATCCCCAGCAAGGCTTTAATATTTTTTTCGTTTACTTAAAGAAGTGATGAATATGAATCATTTTTACGAGTTGTTCTTCTGGTGAATTATTATTGTTTCTTGTCTTTTTCAACATGAGAGTCGTCAAGACCCGCCTAGTATGTTTCTCCCAAAAAACCCCATTGCGCATCATTACTAATCAGAAAGCGGGATAAGTGAAATTGAAGTAAATATTACTTTGTATTGATGAAACTTTGATGTTTTGTTGTGCTTATGCCCGCGAAGGTTTCTGTGTATAATGATGAGCTCTGGCGTTATGAAATTTGTATAAAAATTACAATAACTGGCCCGCGAGTTCTTTGAAAAATGAGTATATATATTATAATAAACCACCGCAGCAGGAAGGCGGGAGGGGAAGGGGAATCTGGGGAATGAAAAACGGGTTTAGCGGGGAGGGGAGAATGCGGGGAAGACGGAAGAAGAAAGCGAATGTAGAAGGGGTTACATGAAAAGATTGGGGCAGGAACAGGAACGCAAGGCAAAAGACACACGTGAGAAGGGCGTGGGACGAGGAAGTGTTGCAAAAGAGACATAGTAGCGGTCGGGGATAGTTGTAGACTAGCACTCCGTTTCGTTGCAATAGCACGGCAACGGACTAGAAGGAACGCGTACCATGTGATCCCATCGCGATTTGTAGCAGTGTGATCAGTGGCGACTTAAGTTCTTTTAGGTTGATTATTGAAAAATTATATAATCAAAATATCACATTCGAGCAAATCATAACTATGTTTTTATACATAAAAAGGGCAAAATTCAAAAGCAAACAAAATAAATCCATGCCTGTCCATTACGTCTCGATGCCAACCCTTCATCCTGTATTCTTCTCGTGAGCGACATGTATCACCAACATGAATTGTAGAGATTTTTTCACGGCCTACGTGAGGGTAATATTACGTACCGTCACCGCCTACCGAGCGCCGCGCCGCTTCAATCGGGGCAAGTTTGAAGCTCGCGACGAATTTCCGGCAATTCGCATTCCTAGGGCGACTGTTTTTTAAAGGTAACGTTGAATGATGGTTGCGTACAAGTCGAGATGTATTGTCTTAGACTTGAAAATTACTGAACAAAGGAATTGTTCGAAATTCACGAATGCTTGAAATAAGTTTCAAGTATTTATTTAGGTAGTTCTTATTTCAAGGACTCTCGGGAAAGGAATCATTTTATAAATACTTCTATAAGGTGCAATTTCTTTTCTTTTATTTTTAAGTGGTATAGGTCGATTAAACTATTTATTAAATAGAAATGTCAAATAAATTATTAACTAATTTCAGAAAAGACATTTGTCTGTGGGGCGAATAATATGTAAGTTATCTGAGTACAAGGAAAAAATAAACTTACTAACGCAAAGTTTGTCGGCAATTAAATAAATCAAATCAATCGTCTGTAAATTCTTTTAGTGGAAATAATATGTACCCAATCACCCTTTGCCCAAAAGTAATAATAAAACATAAAGTTTTTAAATCCACAAAAATTGTTTTACAAAATCTTTTAATAAAATTTATAATTAAAATACATATTTAGATGGTGGGTCTGTCCGTAACTCCGGTCCGATGAACTCTAGAACTTTTGCTGTAAAGTTAGGCTTCATATTAAAAATTGGAAATGTTTTCAAAATTCTGACAAGCGATAAAGAAATATTTTTAAATTTATTAAAATCAAACATTTTAACAGAAAATGATTTTTATTGCCAATTGTATTTGATTTTTCACGAATCTGCCCTATTTTGTAATAAAATTTAATAGTTACGAAATGAAATGCTTTGTAAACTAAAACTACATTTTTCCAATTTTTATTAGAATATGTGTCTTTTTTATAATTTCTGAAGGTTATTCCCATCAATGTAATATACCATTGAAGTAGAAGATATAACTTATAATTATTTTTAAATTGCTATTATGTGTGTTACTTTTATTAAATTGTGAAATTATTAACCCCGATATAGGCGAACCCTAGTGGGGTTAAGAATTAATGCTAAACAATGTATTTTAGTTGTAAAGATATAATAAATAAATAAATAAAATAAATAAATCTAAACGAAAATATGAAAAAGAACAAGACAAATAAAAGATAACGGTCGCAACTGGTACTCGAGCCCGGAACCTCTCGTCTAAATCTAATCGTCTATTCTTTCTCAATAACATTTTCCCATTTAACGTATATAATTATATACATATTAGTTATACAAAAGGTTCCTTAAAAGTTATGGCATTAATTATTCATTTTCCACTAAGTAAAAAATGATTGTGTTCATGTTACAGTCATATCATATGAAATACACTGCCACATCCTGTTAAATTATCGTGAAGCCTTTGTCAAAAAATGAATTTACTTTTGCCGCATCACATCCCCCGGACCAATGCATTCTTATATTGCTGCTCCATGACGTAGAAAAAGAGAAAAAGAAACAAGATAATGGTATTATAATGGGAACTTCGCGAAAACCTTCATATAGGGGAGGGGAAAATCTACGGAAAAGAGTCCTTGAACCAAATATAGAACAATGCGGGGTAGCATTTTACTTTGATGACTTTTTCGATAAAATAAAATTGGAATTATCAGATCATTATCATTTTGTGCGGTTGGTATGAGTACCGCCGCCGCGGGAATCACTTAGCAGCGGTGCCCGGGTTCATTGTGTGAGGTTTGTCCAGATCTTGGCGTCTTTGAGTTGAGTCTGCCTACCGTGGGCATGGTGGGTGGGATCGGGAGAGACTGGTTGAGGGAGACCTGTTGACCTTTCAGCAGAACTCTCTCGGAACAACGCCTTGCACCGTAGTAAAATATTCACATATTCCTCGCACCTGAACATGTTAACCCCCAGATTCCTACCCACCCCTGAAACCTACTTCCTTCGTAGAACTCTATTTTCTAAAAAGACCCCCCACACAGCGTCCGTACAGATGACAAAGGCTTTGAGGGAAATTATTTTCTTAAGGGCCCCCTTCGTGGAGTTTATGTAAAAAAAATAAAACAGATAAAAAATCAGTTAAACACAATTTAATGATAATATTTTACTAGTGGGTGTAAACTATGCGTTGTCCGAGTGCTTTATTATCCAAATGACCATTTTAGTCTTTGTTCAATCTTCATTTTGAAATTAAAAATAAACTATCACTTAACTAAGAATTATTTAAACGTATGATACCTTTACCTATACGGAAATAGCTTCATCTTTAACACCTATCGTAATGTTTAATTGAAATAATGAAAGAAAACTTCCTCCTGCTGCAAAATTTTGATAATGGTTATTTGGACAATTAAGCTCTCGGGCGACGTACAGTGTGCAAACTTCAATAGTTCTATTTAAATATTATAGATGGCATCACTTCCGTTTGTATCTAGAAGACGTTATAGTATTAATAATATAGATTACCCGTTAAACGATCGTTGGCACCGTTGACGGCCGGCGTAATCCAGCGATAGGGCGTTGGACTGCCATTCCGAAGGTCGCGGGTTCGAACCCGGCGTACGCAAATAAATTTTATTTAATTGATTTGTGTTATTTCACAATTAATTATTTAAAATAATATATAGTTTATTTGCGGCACGTTCCAGAGTGGAAGATACTCTTGGTATCTTTCTGGTGTAAGACCACCATTCAGAATTGAAACGTTGCTTGAAATGGCTTTAGCCGTGTTTAGTGACTAGATATGAATAGCCAGGTACTTCCCCACCTTCCTCTTTCTCGTCTCCTTACCTTCCCACTTACCTTCAGCCTCATAACATACCCCAATTGGGGATGCCATAGTCTCACTGGCTCCAGACGGGAGCAGTTGGGACTCTTGTGAAGTATTCACTATTAAAAAAAATATGTAGGTACGTATATAAGTAACACACGACTTGGTTTACGTAACAACGTTTTTTATCATGGGTTAGTGAATCAGTTTTATTGAGGGTACCAGTGAACCTCATTCTGCGATTCTGATTTTCCAAATATTGTTTAAAATCACTAATTTTACTGTTGAAAACGCAATTGTTCTATTTTAATGGAAAATACTGTCTTCAATACTAAGCTATTCTGTGCCTGTCAGGGGCAGGTTATAACTAACATATCGACTTTTCTATATATTTCACTATGAAAAATATCTTGAGGTCTCTTTCATGAATGAAATTTCTCATATTTTAACGAAACCGTATTGTTTTGGTAAAACTTATAAATCTGGAAGTCAGAACACGTCCTCGGTTCCAACCAGATTTTTTCAGAAGTCACGAATAACTTTTACATTAAAATAATCTCGATAAATTTTTCATACAGAAGCAAACAAATAGATAACCTTAGATCTAACCACTTTAGATATCAAGATACATATTAAAGCTAAGAGATTCCAGAAACACGATATTCCAGGTTTGCAGTGCAATATTGTGTGACATTTTGCAAGCTAGAAAAGTCTTTGTCGCCAAAGGAATGCCGCAATCGCTTATTCAGTGCAAAAAGAAGAAAAGTGTTGCGAAATGTGCAATAATATTCAAAGACTTAGAAGAATCCTTTGGAATTGCTATATTGTCAATTTAATGACATTAAAAATACCAGGCAACAAAAGCATTCTATGATCTTTCAACAATAAGGGAAAATTTTGGGAAGCAAAATTAAAATATGGATTATAGAGCAAAAAAAGGCAATTTTACAAAAAGGAAAAGAATAAGAGATATACGTAATACCAAACCAATGTAAAACACACTTCATTATTTACCTTAAACCGTACCTCATAATTTTGCGAATTGTTTTTAAAACCACTCAATAATAAATATTGTATTTTATTTTAAAAATAGTTAAAAAAAGCAAAAATCTTATAATGTCTTCACAAAACAGAAGGATTCAGATTATATTAAAATGTTAATACCGCGCAAATTTCCCAACTACACCTGGCTGTTTCGAGACAGCGGGGATATGACATCCCCAATTAATAATATGTTCATGTGGATGATATGCAAACTTAAATACTAGTATTTTTTATGTTTTTTTTATTCATTTTATAGTTAAATTAATTCTACAAGTTTGAATTTTATTAAGCCCGCCAAAACGCCCGGTAAGAGGCGAGAGTGTGTGTGACGTCATCTGTATGCTTGTTTGTATGAAAAATAAGGGGTAAATATTTACAAAACCGGGACACGCACATGGAGTTAAAAAAATAAACTCATAAAATTGTACTACAGATATTAACTATTAATCAATTCAGTTACCGGAATTTCGAAAAAAGTGCATTTTAATGGTTATTTTTTAAATTTAAAAACATCAAATGTCATTTTTAACCGAAACTTGCAATAGTTCCTAACATCGCGGTCGGTGAAAAAGAGATTTCGTGTTTTTAAATTTATAAAATAACCATTAAAGTGCACTTCTTTTGAAATTCCGGTAACTGAATTGATTAGTAATATTTAATATCTAACTACTACAATTTTTTTAATTTATTTTTTAGTCCATATTTAGCGTGTCTTGGTTTTGTAAATGTACCGTTATTTTTCATACAAACAAGCGTACAGATGACGTCGCACACACTCTCTTCTCTTACCGGGTGTTTTGGCGGGAGGCTTGATAAAATTGAAACTTGTAGAACTACTTTAATTATGAAAACGAAATTTAAAAAAAAAAATTAAAAAAATACTAAAGTTTGCATGTGAACATTGATAAAAAAATTACCTAACTTCCTTATTGGGGTACAATGTTACCATATCCCTATATTCTTGCATTTTTTTGCTTTGTATGCTATTTATTGTGTTGAAAATGTCTCTGTTAATATTGATTTTGAGAAAAGTCAATATCAATTTTTAGAATAGTTAATATCTACGGATTGTGTATTCTCTTATTTTTCCTCATCCCCTTTCGATTTCTCTCTGATATCATGCTCATTAATATCTATTATATTTAAAAGTTTAAAACTTTCTGGTAGTATGCTAAAGTTTTGTCTCAAAGCCTACTTAAAAGCTCTAGTAACTCGGCTTTAAACTAAAACATTCAGATTACAGTGATTACCTAGTAAATCGTTAAATTTAATCATTATCATTTATTATTTTAATGGATTTTCAAAACTCATTTCATTGGGTTAGTTTCGATTTAGGTTATGCGAGGTTAGGGTAGGTTTAGGATTCAAAGTGCGACACATTTGATTAACGTTCAAATCGAAGTTAAGCGCCATTTTTAATTTCTGGCAGGCCCCGTTAAACGCTGATTTTGAGTTTTCGATCAAATTGGGATCAGCCGACAATCATAATAGCATTATCTTCATGAGTCAAACAATTACTTTACAGTAGGTGCTTCTAAACCCGCTGTTGTCGCACAAAATTAACAGAAAATGTGGAGAAGTAATAAACTCTCTTATGTGTCTAGCAAATTCATAATTTAAAAGTTGTTAATGATAAAGGATAGACGTTTAACGACCATGTATGTGTGTGTGTAAACGGAATGGATATAGGACCAGGCGGCCTCTTCGAATTTAAAAGCTGCGGCGAATACTACATTCTAAACCACGCGAGTGATTGAGATGACAAGGAACGCTTACTCACTTACGATAAGACGAATACGGAACTATGTACGAGACGACCTACTGTCAGTAAGTTGTCCTTATACTATGACGTATATGTATATTGTGTTGCTGAAATTTTAATTCTAGACTTATTAATTAGTGTTTGCCGTGTAATGGACATTCTTTGTCATCACACACGAGAGCATTTTGGCCATCGTTTATGCAATTTGGTGGACATCTGACGGTTTAATACCTACTAAAATCACTATATATATTTATTGTTTTTGTGTTTAATTCGTAGAACTCCATTTAACTTTTTTTTTTTTGAAATTTAATTTAAATTAAATTTAATAATGTTTATTATTAGGTTCTGAAAGTGTTATAGTTTTTATTATTGTGACAGCTGTTTCGGCTTACAAGACCATTTTCAAACTGAGCTTTGAAAATGGCCTTGTGAGTTTCAGTTTGAAAATGGCCCTGTAAGCCGAAACAGCTGTCACAATAATAAAAACTATAACGCTTGCAGAACTTAATAATAAACATTATTAAATTTAATTTAAATTAAATTTAAAAAAAAAATTAAAAAAATCACCCCTGAATCGAAAGTACGACAATTACCGTATCTTTCGCTTGCTACTTTTGAGATCTCTATAACAGATATAGTTTGTAATGTCTTGATCGTCAAAATAATATTTTGACGATCTTTGTTATACCCCAAACACAGCTTTTTGTGTTTATTTTTCTATTGATGACAGAAAATGAATAGCGTACTTTCCTTTAGTTTAGGGTAATAAAAAGTTCAATAAACAGAACAATAATTGCACCGTACTAGAATAAATCCATTTAGATTCAATTCAACAAAGGACCGTAAAGTTAGCCATCTGCCATCGTTCTATCGCCAGCAATATTTTTCCTATAATTAAACCGTGCAATCTGGGAGCGTCATTATTTCCATCGTTTAATTTCGTTCTTGGCAATTGTAGGAACAGTGGCAATGCTTAAACCGACCCAGGTCCTATAAACAATTAAGTATACTCTCTCGTAACGTCGAAATCGCAATTAAGCCCTAACAGCCCTGCTTTATAGCTTCAACAGATCGTTCTCCGAACACTTGCAAGTGCACCGAAACTAAGCTATTAGCAGTGCTGTTATATTATTATCTTTATAATTACTATTATCGAATTATCCTCGTATTAAGATGATAGACTTCGCTTTTCGGCCCATACAAAAAGAACGCCCGGGAAAAAACACTTTTCTACATCGAAAATTGCACAAAATGAATATATTTTTTTTATACTGCCTTCTAGAGAGTGAAAACTATGTCGGTATGTTTTCGAATTTTCGATGCGTTTCGTGTTAACGTAAACATTCACTGTCAAACACGTACGATTTATCAAAAAATATTATTTAAGGAAAAAGTGCTGCTAACTCAACTCTCATAAAGAATTATAAAATTATAAAAAGCTACCGACGTAGCTTCTTCTTTCTAAAATTTTTTTTTTTTTTAAATTTCAATTTCGTGAAAGTTTTGGTGTATAAAAGTGTATTCTCCATAAACCCCTTTTCGAGCGATTTCTGTAGGTAAATTTGAGCGTTGTCTCATTCGCACATTTCGCATTCGCATGTATTGTAAGTGTGCTTGAGTTTATTGTGAGCGGGACAGAATGATAGACGCGGGTGTTCCTCGTGTGGTTCAAAGTCTAGCCTCTTAATAACAATTTTTTAAAATTGATAATTGGTATACCCGTCAAGTTCAACTTCGATAGTTTACTTAGGAAATTAATACACATTATGCGAAGCCCTGTATCAATAGTTATTATATAATAATTATATAATAATTATATAATAATTATATAATGCCCTTCCAAATGAAATTAAAAACACCATGGATACACAAAAGTTTAAAAAATACATCCAATTATGGCTAACTAAACATGAAGATGAAGAACTCATTCAATTTGGGAAGTAACCCCAACGCAACCTGCAGAGTGCAGACAACAGATATAAATACTTTTTGTTTTATTTATTTTTTATTTTGGGGAAACCAAAAACCAGAAGATGAGGAAATCATGATCCACAGTCACACAATAACTCACAGTCCGCCTCAGAACATGAATATTGAATACCAAGTGAGGAGGACTGAGAACAAACAACTTCACTTTGTATTTTGACTTTGCTTTAATTGTATTTGTATTATTTATATTGTCGTTCAATTTGGGAGGTGGGTATGGGCTTAGGTCACTCTTAGTTGTTCGCTACGTTTGGTGACTAAGCAGGGGTGCCCGGGTTCATGGGGTTAGGTTTATCTGGGACTTGGGGGCGGATGCGGATGAGGATCGGGAGAGACAAGTTGAGACCTTTTGATCTCTCCAGCCGGACCCTCTCGACTCATCGCCTTGCACCGCAGTGGGAGGGATGGCTTCACACGTCCATCACTCCTGGACATATTTATCCCCAGATTCCTATATACCCACCCCTCAAACCTTTTTCCTTCCCAGGACTTCCTCTCCTTCCTTTCCCTTAAAAAACCCTCCACACAGCATCTTCAAAGATGACATAGGCCCTGAGGGAATTTTTCCCTCAGAGCCTATTGTGTGGAGCTAATGTAAAAAAAATATATATGTATACATATATATATATTTTTTTTTTTACTAAATCCGTCATTTGTGGTCAATTAGCAATATTTGTGAGAATGGTCAGCATATGATTCCGATAATCGGTAGACATAAATCGTGGCCTCCAAGGTGTCAAATAAACTTTGATCTATGAACACACAATTATTAATGAACGGAGGTGAGCTAACGAAGCTCTGAGAATTGAATCCGTTCCAGCACTGAGAGACGAAAGTTGTTTAATATCACAAGTTAAAGCTAAGACCTTTTTAAGAGCGATTGACCAGCGGCTGAGAATAAAAGTATAAAAATGCTTGCGACTGTACAGGGAGGTTCCAATGAGAAAAATCGATTATTCCCCGTATCAAATTTGAAAATTAAAAACTTGCTTTAATATATGTGTACATATCTATATATAATGTAGGTATACATTAATTGAAATATTATGTATTGATTTATTTTTTTGTATAATTATATGATTTGAAATTTGTGTTGTTTAATAGAATCTATCGTTTGATGAACAAATCTGCCAACGACCAACGGTATAACCTTAGTATATTAAATATCGTGTACTACTTGTAAGTATATTTTGATCAAAAGTATTTATGATTTTTCAATGATGTCTAAACAAAATAAATGAAATATTTGAGTTTGTAAGACCTTGAATAAATAGAAAATGTGAGGTATTTTGGTCACAAAACACGTTCTCGGATTTATTTTTTAATGGTATTAATTTAACTGAAATTAAAATTCTCAAAACTGCGTTGACTAGATTATGTATTAATTTATTTTGTTGCATTATTATACGATTTGAAATTTGTGTTGTTTAATAGAATCTATCGTTTGAAAATTGAACAAATCTGCCAACGACTAACGGTATAATCTTAGTATCTTAAAAATAGACTTAGTTTAAAAAAGATTTTAAACTGGTTATTTTATCTGTACAAGATAAAATAACAATCTTTCAAAATCAATTTATGTTTTTTTGTAAAATAGATTCAATATGTCTCGAATTTCATTTAAAAAGGACTAATTTCCGGTGTTCTCTGGTAATACCCTCTTAACTAATTAACTCTATTTTTATTGTCAAAAATTACATGCGAACTGTCAATGTCAATTTAAATTAATATTTCAATTCGACAATGTAAATTTATTTGTATTTTTAATTTTTACGCAGCCATTTGAAGTTTAGAATAACTATAAGAAATCGTTATACGATGGCAACGTTATCGTTAATTGTTATACTGAAATTGTAATAATACATTTTGTTTCGTGTTAAAATCGGTTCGGTTATCGACAGCGCGACTGTGCTTGGGATACCGAAATAAAATCATTAGAAGTAAAGACTATCGATTCGATATTGTTAGGTTATCAATTTGATCGTGCTAGACCCCCTGGATTTTTTTCGAAATTTTTTAAAATTAATTTCTTACGAAATTTGGTTTATGTTTAAATTAGTATCAAAAGTATCAGAGCAAAACCAAAATCCTATCTCATAAGTCGGACTTTGCAAATAATCAAATACTGATATGCAGTGCGTATAATATTCAAGCTACAGATGAATAATTTTTAGACTTATTGTTAAGTGTCCAATGACACCATGTGGACTGTAAAACTAAATGTATGTGAAGCGAATTGCGAATGTCCAAGATTGTGTTTTTATATCGACAAGGGAAAGGAAAAGACAGGAATGGCCCTTACCTTGATGATGAGGTGACAGCTCCCAGCTCTTCATTCACGGTCACTTTCCATTATGTTAAATGATCAGATGGTTATCACTATCACAATTATCATAATATATTTATGATTGTTATTTGCGAGATTTGCGAAATGCTTGTACAAGCCCGACAGAATTTTCAAATATAACAATTGAATGTTTTTATTCAAAACAACGAGGTGCAAATGTGTCATTTTTTCAAGCGTTTTTTATTCATCTTCTTTTGCTTCTTGGGTAATGGCCTTGATGTGAAAAGAGGGGAATCCGAAGGAAGGAATATTTTGTAAGGAACATGGGTAAAATGGATTAATGTCTTAAAGTTATTTCAACACTAAACATTTATAACATGTATATTTAAAATTGTTACTTGTAAAATGCAATGCAGAATATTAAAACACTTGCTATTAACGTCGAGTATCCGATTTCATTAGAATTCCGTTCGTGGAAATCTCAATTTCAATTTCTTTCTGAAAACTGGAAGATTCATTAAATATTAATATTTCATTTAGCGCTTGAATTAATTCTTGAAACAACATCTGGCGATGATAAGCCAAGAAATATTTCCTTTCTATAAAAGGCTAACATTTCATTCTAATTTTTATAAGCGCCGGCTATAAATCTAGTTTATTTTAAAAGATGATTCCTTTCATTTAAGACTTTATTTTAGCGTTAATTTTCATTTAAACAGGGTTTACGATCAACCCTGATATATTTTCGGGAATATTATTTACATTTAATATTATTCTAAACAAATCTCCCTCTCTAATAAGGGCGATGCTCCTTTTCTTCAAGGCATATTTTCTTAGTCCCTATTTAACTATGTATTTACCTTTTCAAGTATTAACGGATAATCTTCCTATTTTACTGAAGAAATAATTACTGCTTTATAATCAGCATTTTGGCTTATTAAACGTAAAGTTGGAATTTTCATGCAATAAGCTAGGTTATGTAAAGGCAAATTATTTTAAAGAGCGCATATTTAAATGTAACTTGTTCACATCGATATTGGTTCAAAATGGTTCGAAATAGTTCGGAATACTCGCTCGCAGTCCACTCTCCCCCTATGAAACAGTAAACAGTACACCACTATACAAGCGAGAATCGCTTTAAAATGATATACTATAAGAGAATTTTTGATTTTGTATCAAGGTATAGGCGTATATTATGTTTCTTTGTAGTCTGTGGCGTCGCCAGTGTAGATTTTGTGGATACCAAATAAACTACAGATTTAAAAAGTCGTTCGTTCGGTGAAGTTTGGTCGTTAATTAATTACTCCGGCTGCAAAGTTATCCGTGTGAAGTTGTACTAGCCATTAGTTAAAGAAAACTGCTATATCTTGCCAACTCTGTGAGGGGCAACAAATACGATATCAATCAACTAATAATCCAAGAGAACCGAAGTACACGCCGTTGCTCATAATTTTTCGACGTAAATTCGCATGAAAGGTATGAGTGCAGATCCGGGGTGCAGTCTATACAGTAAAATTTAACCATGATATTCAACTTCCTAAGAGAACGGAATCATAAGATACAAAATACCCAAAGTGTCCCAACCACAAGGAGCCAGTGGAAATATGGCTTTCCTGAATGGGGCATGTTGTTGTCCAGAGAATAATGGGTAGGGAAAAAGGATTAGGATGAATAAGGCACGTGGCTAAAGCCATTTCAAGCTACGTTTCGATTCTGAATGGTGGTCTTTCACCAGTGCGATACTTAAAGTATCTATACCACTCTGGTTGATTAGTCGATCATCTAGTTGATTAGTAGGTCATCTCTAAATACTAAGTTTTGAGATAATTAGGATAGAAATGTTCCAATGCTCACGATAAATCAAATATTATTTACATGTGTCTGTGTTTTACATATTAAATGTCCTACTAGTGACTCAGAAAACATCCAAATTTTGTTTTATTTCAAGCTACGTTTCGATTCTGAATGGTGGTCTTTCACCAGTGCGATACTTAAAGTATCTATACCACTCTGGTTGATTAGTCGATCATCTAGTTGATTAGTAGGTCATCTCTAAATACTAAGTTTTGAGATAATTAGGATAGAAATGTTCCAATGCTCACGATAAATCAAATATTATTTACATGTGTCTGTGTTTTACATATTAAATGTCCTACTAGTGACTCAGAAAACATCCAAATTTTGTTTTATTCACCACAAGCTTTTCTGTTTCATAATTGATTTGGTGATGTTTACGAATAATCTGAGAATTGTACCTGATAGAGAGTACACTTTTACGTATAACTGCATACTCAACTAGAATTTCAATTTTTTAGAGATGTCTGACTTATTTATTACCGGACATGCTGCACAATACATGTACACCAAATATTATTTAATATCGAAAGAAATCACCTCGATATCCAAAAAATTTGTGCAATCTTTCACATTATTGCGCCCTCTATGCCAATAAATTCCAGAACATTTTTGAAAACAGATAAAACCAACCCCAGAAATAAAACAGGGGTTGAAAAGTCCGAACGACTCACAATGATATTGTTATCGGTTGTAACAACAACATAACCCCACTCTGCCGCTTCCTCTACCCGGGACTAAATAACGGGGGTCACTTTATCGTGTCTCGCTTTTATTTATGCCAGCTCCATGGGCCACTGGTTTCTATTCATGAATAACTTAAAAGTTTCTCACTGCTTTGTGAAAGCGCAACAAACTGACTCCTGTAAGGTCATTCTGAACTCTATGATAACGGGTGTAGCGGATGTTGAACAATATATGCGCTTAAAATCGAGGATAGTTCCAACGGCTCATTTATGAATAGAAAATACTTTTGATGTCAGAATTTAAACGCGCAGCATTTTACTGAATTTTTTTTTGACTGTTTTGACATTCACAAATAATAGACTTACGCCCTTCATTCATGGAGCTACTTACAAGCGACTGGAGCTTCATGCGCATACCCCGCTCGTGAGTAACCGCCATACTAATTTGCTAGTGCTCGTATATGACGCTACGCGGTGCTGGCAGTGGGTTTGACGTCGTTTGCACCCTACCGATAGTGCTGGTAGCGCGCTACAAAGTTGTATTTGTATCCCACTGCTTGTTTGACGTTTGACAGAAAAATGGCGACTGAACATGAATGGAATATTAAATTTGTTCTGGAAGTGGAAACAAACACGTATTTATATAACAACTACACGTTACCAGAATACGTAAGAAATTTGGTGGATAAGGCGTGGATCGATGTTGGAAAAAAAGTCAATTTAACAAACGATAAACGAGAATATTCTCTTCATCGCTAGAGTCGCTTGACATCGTATCTCGACGGTTGCACGTGAAAAATGATTATGTTCAGTTTATTTGGGGTAGCGCCGTGTATGGAAACCAACATTCAAGATTAGTATATCGTTAGGCTACTTGTGGTAGCGCCAGAGTCACGTACTTTGTAAATAGCTCCGTGAACGAAGGGCGTTTATTTTCTATGGTACTGGTTCGGACTAGTTGGAACTCTTACAAAAATTGTACAATCATCAATTATTTGATGTTCATTTTCGCGTTCTGTGAATCTTTTATTCAAGTGCTGTAATTACTTCAATTATATGAAGCAACTGGCCTATATTAATATAATATCAGAACTTGACATAAACTCCAAGTATTTGATGAATTGTTAAAATTTTTTGAAACCATCCCTTCTCATAATTACAACTTTATTTAACAATATTAAACCCACATACTTTAATTTTACGATAAAGATTATTTTACGAGAAGGTGGATAGCAAACACCGTAGCGATTCGTTAGCTGTTGAATCAACGGCAATCGGAACCGGGATGATTCCGAGCTCTCAGGTGGTGGAGACTGGACCAGTCTACTCCATACCTTTTGACACCAGGTGTCAATATGTATGGGGTATTCTGCTGTATGCGCTGCCACAACCTAAATATTTAGATTACAGCGACATTTTTTTTTTTTTTCTTAGAGCTCACACAGATAATAAGTATAAAATTAATAAAAAGGACTTGCAGGTTCCATCCTCTTCCTAACTAAGCCGTTCATCATTACACATGCAAAATTTTCTGCATATTACGATGATAGTAGGAGAAATTAAAATATATTCAAGTTATTCGTTACTGCGGAATATTGAAATGTACGTACTTTACTTTCCCCTGAGTTTGTGATATGTTTTCGTTAGAGATTCAGTAACACATGGGAATAATTAGCCCAAAAATAGTACATTTATCAAATTGAACATATTATAAGCGAATCTATTTAAAGCTTATTTGTTTCCTAGCCACAGTTCAGAATAAAGGCCCTGATTGGGTCCGGTTAGTGGGGTTATTCAAAAGTTATCCTGCGCCATAACTAGTTACTAGTTTGTTATAACTGTTATCTGAAGCGCCGAACCATGTTACATGAACGCTAAAATTTCTGCATAGAATTTAAGTTTATGATTTAATATACATTGAATAAACACACGGTCCAGTTGGGCAAATTAAAGTCATTAGGAACAACAATTATGGGTAATTTACCTACATAATAGTATTATTTGTATCGGATTGGTAGATACTACTAATGAATATTGGGTAATTAATTATTTACGCACAGGATATGAACAAGACTCGTTCAAGCAAACTTATTCAATATTTATTTTTCACCAGACTTTATGTCCAGGTAAAATTTTCCCCCCATAAACCCTTTCACACACTTTTCCACAAATGGTCATCTAGTAAATCCACATTATGCAAGTGTATTATATAAGTATAATTAATACAAAACAATACAAGAATAACATGTTAACCTACCAGAGAAAATAATTCACCGACTCCAGATATTTTCATATCAAAGGGTTCGGTTCGGTGGAACTCCTATTTGGACCGATAAATCCTACTGATTCCTCAATATAAATATTTAAAAAATCTTTCGTAATCCTACATGTATTTAAAATGACTGATTTTTGCATTTTTATAAATAAATTATTTGACAAATCTAATACGCCTAAATTTTTAACGAGAGACTAGGTATAATGCCAGTAGCCGAAATAATAAATGGTAATATTTTTATAATCTGAGAATGCCAAATACTTTTAATCTCGTTTCCTAAATTTGTATATTTTCTTATTTTTTCAGCAGTTTTTCAATATTACAGGAATTTTGAATAGCTACATAAATGATTTCCATAAGTTATTTTTTAAATTTTGTCATGTATAATATCGGGTCTATTATGACTAATTGTTCTGTCTGTTAGTATAGTTTTATCATAATTTATTTTATAAAATTCATTTTCTAAAAATGGATTTGGTTCGTATTCATAATATGGTACTGTATTACGGCATGGCAGTCAATCGAGATATGTTTAATTACCAAACTTTGGTGAATTATTTTTAAAACTTGATTGTGCCTAAATGTATACTCGGACGGCCCTAATACAGAACATCCCGATATAATATGTTCTATAGTTTCCGGAAAAGCCATACATTTTCTACATAAATCATTAATTTGATTTGTATCTTTGATTATACGCTTCCTATAATTTTAAGTATAAATGACTATCTTGAACTGCAAGAATAAATCCTTCTATTTGTGCGCTCAACTCTCCAATACTTAACCATTTGTTTAACGAAAGGTTTTAGGTTATATTATAATTATTAGAGTTGATATCCTTGCAAACAGTCATGAAGATCCAGCAGTTTTTCTTGCTTATGTATACTTATTGTCATTCGCGAAAAAGGGAAAACAAATGCATACAATCTGACATTTAATAGTGGAAAAACGATTTCGGACCTAAGATCGATTAACCGTTTTTTAATGGCAACATCAAGTTGGATAGAGATAGCAAGAGATAGTAAGAGATAGGAAGAAATACGAAAGAAATTTTTTAAAAGTGCCTCGATCAAATGCATATTTTTATTTATTTAACCAAACGGCGTTAATTTTTTAAAAATTAAAATAGAGTTGGTAGGAAATTACCGAACCGAGATGCTTCTAAATCATATTCTAAGACAGTTTTATCTCATTGCTTTATTATTATTAAAGGCTTTGCATTTAAGATACATAACTAAGATATTAACTCCATTTTTGGCAGTAATCTTCTTACGAATGTAATATGAAAAATGATGGTGTAGCAAATGTAAAGTTATGCAATGTCCAGTGTTTTAATATAGTGTCCTCCGCGTGCAAAGTCGTATCTCCTCCAAGCATAAACTTTCTAAATAAAGTGTGTTTATCGGAAGTGACCTGCCCCAGGTAAGTATGTTCTCTGTGACTATTTGTAAATAATAGTTCTAGTTAGAGCATAAGTAGTCATAATAAAAAGTACATCGCCCTAGAGGTGATTTCTCACAAAAACGGCGCTCTACAAATTATCCAATTATTATTATTATTATAAATTAAAAGTTAATAATAAGTTAAGTGTTTGGTAGTTTTGAAATTTATGCATCGAAATAGTCAGGCAGGCAACCCTTAATATAAAAATAATAATTGGCAGACAAAAATTATAATTAAAATAATGATGTAAAAAAATGAGGTATGATATATTTCCGTGAATAAATAAATAATAAAGGATTTTATTATTTGTTTGGAAATAAACTGTCAAACTCGAAAGCGAAGTAGGTATAACTTCAAATCTGAAAGTAAATGGAAATAATTGTTTAAAAATCAACATAAATCTACAAAAGTATTGTTTAAAAGGGTAAGATTTTTAATAGTTATACCATTGTAAACATAATCTGAGTTGGAAACAAGCTCCTCCGTTCGGAAATCAGCTAAACAACGCTAAAACAGGCAATAAATCACTCCCCGCGTTCCACTGTATTTTGTTTATTATGTGTCCGACTTGAGTCGGACACATAATAAACAAAATATTGATATAGCATAGAATTACTATATCGATGATATTAGTTAAATTACGAACTACCTATACTAGTTGTTGTTATTTTCAACGCCTGGATGGTAGGCAAAATACATAGCATACTGTTAATACGTGGTGGCGATTAGGCGATTGAAAATAATCGAAAAGGAAATAAAATAATTTTTTGATGAAAGCGTCGCTTCATTTTAATTATTTTTTTACATTAAACTCAAATTAACTCCACGTCGTCTTTGTGGATGGTGTTTGGAGGGCGGTTTAGAGGTGAGAAAGAAGTGAAGGGAGGAAACACAGAGGCCGGCAAATCGTTCACAGCCAAGATGTTGAACTTAAGAACGAGTCGTAGAAACGACCCATTCTCATGTGATAAATGTCAACCATATACATAAATTGTACCAAGTTACGATTTTCTAAGGCCTTAATTCATAATTTGTCATGTAGCAATTTGTCAAGCCTAAGCGTTTGTTGACCAAATTTTGCTTACATCGACAATTTTTTAATCAACACGTTCGATCGTACATTGATTCACCATACTCAAAAACACTTTCATAAATCTCACAATAAAAAGCCGATATTACATTCCTTTGATTTCAATTTGTATTTTTATAAGCGTAATTTGATATTTTGGAATGTATGCATTTCATACGAAGTAATATTTCTAAAATTCTCGGCATATACAATTTGTTATTGCATTATAAATAGCTTGGAAACATGGTTCTGTTTCTTGTGAAATACAAACTACGGGAAGTGCGTGCTTGTTAATTTCATTACCACTTGATACAATCTAATCTACAACTAATTTATCAACACTCCAACGGGATTCTTTATAGTTTCCGGTTGTATTTTCTTTGCCCGGAAAAGCGCATTTTCATATTCACTTTGAAACCTTCCCGATAGGTTCGCATTGTGAAAGATTCACGCAATGATAAAAACTGTTTTTATTATTCGCCAGTAAAATTATTACAGTTGTAATAAAAATGGCATGATCTGCTTACATTGAATTGTTGATACTTATAAAATATATGGTTGATCGACAGATGGAAATACTTTGGCTTTTCATTCGTTGTATATTATAAAATACTATCAAGTAAACCATTTACTAATTCTCCCAAAACATAAATCGGCTGTATTTGAAGGAAGATTCAGTTATTCATTATCAAAATTATGGAATGAAATACCACTGTCTATTAGAATATCGACATCTTTGCAGAGCTTCAAGAGGCTCTACGGCGAATGGTTGCTGACTGCACAGTTAACCGCATAACATTTTAATTAATAAAATTTACAATTGAAGGAATGCTTAGTTTTTTATTTCATTATTTATTTTTACATTATTTATTTTGACTATATGTTATACTTGAACCGATTTTATTTGGAATTTGATTTGATTTGATTTTATTTTGTATTTATTTATTATATTTTATTTGAATTGATTTTATTAGCTTTTGAAATCCAATTTACATTATTTATTTCTATTTCTATTTATTTTTTTATTATTTATATTGTGTGTGTTGAAGTTGAGATTTGGTTTGATTATTTTTATGTAATTTAATTTAATTGTATTTATTTTATCTTAATTTTATTTTCTGTCTTTTATTGGAGGCACTGCTCAAAACCAGCTGCATTCCAGGAGAAATCCAGAATTGCAGCTGAGCAGTGACCTTTTCGTCAATAGAACCAATGTTTAATCAACAATGTACATATATTGAAAAAAATAAATTATTGGTGAATAAACGATTTTATTATTATTACATAGGTGTAGAAGAAAGTAAACATATAAATATCTTACACTAGAGGGTAAAGAAAGATCTATTGACATGATTAAATCCAAGTCGATAGATACCTATTAACTATCTGTTTTAAAACCCTTCAAAAATTTGGCATATTTTGTCAGAGGCTAAAAATATTCCCGCTTTGCTTCGTCCAAGTATAGTATAGTATATATTATATATCACTTGGTCGATGCCGCTTTGCAATAAAATCCAAATAATGGAATATTTGTTCAATTATCCAAAAACTAAAAACTGTTTTCGAAAGGTGATGAAATGGGCTTTCAAATTTTATTATTAGAAATAACCTTATAATTTTCTAAATATAAACATTTTGGATGAAAACTTTAAAAAGTTTTAAAAACGGCTCACTTGATTTATTTTTACTAAAATTACTGATAATGAAAAAAAAATAAAACACATAGGTACATATATGATACAGGCAGCCGCCTAGTATGGTGATTTAATATATCAACTTTATGTAAATGTCATAATTATGTAACATGTATTATATAAATAAATAAATAAAATATTTCATTAGAAAAAATAATTATAAACGTTACTGTCACCTCACTTTTTTATCGTTTCATGTAAAAAAAAAATCTTAAAAAATTCTCAAATTCCATTTTTTTTTTATCAAATTGCGATCGAAAACTTCGGTTTTTAAAAAGTGTACATTTTATTTTTTTTGTGTTTAATTTTTTAGATTTGAATATATAACGTGTTGCATTCTCTTTCCAATACCGTTTAGATCATACTTCTCACTAAGATAATAAGGGAGCCATAACGATTTCTATGAGACCTATGTGAGCTGGGACAAATATGGTCTCCTGTGATTAAACGGGTTAATGACAATTTTGTGATGACTAAAAAGACTTCATCATCACCACTTTAACCGTATAAAATGGTCACTTCATACGACAGAACGATTACAGTTTTTTTTTAAATTATGTTTTAGTTTAATGGATACTTTTACGAATATCATCTCTCTAACAAAATAATCAAGTATCTTTTTTTACATAAGCTCCACAGAGGAGGCTCAGAGGATAAATTTTACCCCGGGGCCTATTTTATCTCTTGACTTTTGGATGTGCTAGAATCTTTGTAACCTATTACACTTGATATATTGTTAATAAAATGGCATTATTGTTGTTGATGTAGCCGAAAGTGATTTTTTTTTTTGAAAATCATTTTAGGTGTAAAGATTTTCAGAAAATTTCAGTTTGGCCGTGTGCGCACAAGGCTTTCCTGAAAACCTTCGTACAAAAACTGAATTTTCGAAAAAATAAGTCGTTTACAACCACACCAATAATGCCATTTTTTTAATATTGCCACTCTAGCACACCAAAAGTCACGAGCCGCCACTGGCTGTGTAATGGTTATTTTTAGAGAAAAAAGGAAATTAAGTTACGAGAAGAAAAAAGGAATCAAGGGTGGGTAGGAATCTGGGGGTCAATACGTTTATGAGTGAAGGAAGTATGAATCCATCCCCCCCTCTGCGGTGATGGGTCGAGAGAGTCCGGCTGGAGAGATCAAAAGCCTCTGTTAAACGGTGTTTCCCGGTCCGGCCCGCATCGCAGTAAATGGTCAAATCCTTCCACGCCATGTAAGAAACCTAACGGCATGAACCCGGGAACCCCTGCTAAGTCACCAATCTAATTCTTCCTCCAGATGGTACATATAAGTATATCTCTCTCAAAGGAGTAAATTTGACGATCTGATGATGTAAGCATTAAATTAAACCAGTATTAATACATGTAAGAGCAACAATTTTTTTTAAACGTTACTACTTAGTTTAAGAACCTCTGTTGAATTTAGTGGCCTTCGATCCTCTCTTCTTTTTTTTCTTTTTTTTATAGAGAATACCTCACAAGAGTTCCAACTGCTCCCGTCCGGAGTCAGTGAGACTATGGTATCCCCAATTGTTGTGAGACTGAAGGTAAGCGGGAAAGGGAAGAAGATGGGGAGAGAGGAAGGTGGGGAAGTACCTGGCTATTCAGATCTAGTCACTAAACACGGCTAAAGCCATTATTAAGCAACGTTTCAATTCTGAATGGTGGTCTTACACCAGGGCGATACTGACAGTATCTTCCACTCTGGAACGTGCCGCAAATATAGTATATAAATTATTTTTATTAATTAATTGTGAAATAACACAAATTAATCAAATAAATTTTATTTGCGCACGCCGGGTTCGAACCCGCGACCTTCCGATTGGGAGTCAAGTGACTTACCACTCGACCACGGACGGTCGTTCTTACTGTTGCTGAGAGATAATTGGGAGTGATCACAAGTAAAACCATTTTTTATATCTTATATTCCTTTTATTTTCATTTTAATTTTCCATTGTAAAGCCTTGATTAAAAACGTACCTACAAAATGAACGAGATTGAATTATATTTATCTCCCATCAATAAATTTGGCAGACATATTACCCGTCGATGTTTAACCAAAAAATGATTTCCCAAAAAGCAATATCGGAGTTTGATTTATAGAATTTCTTTTTGTCGTCTTCGCGGCAATTTATTCCAATCTCGGCAAATTGTTTTCTCGCAATAAAAATACGATCACAAAAGCTCGGGTTCCCTTTATTAAATTTCCTTATTAGAAAGAATTTAGTCATCGCTCCGCTGCAGGTGATGAGATAAAATGAGCCTTGTACGTATTGGTGACTTTTTTCGAAATTACACTTCGCCATAATTGCTATAAGAAACAACTAATTACACGGCAAAAATAGATTAAGGCGATCCGCCCACTAAGGCAACTGAAAACTGTCAACTGACAACTGTCTTTGTGTGACAATGTGATGGCGGCACACTACACAATCACTCAAACACCCGTTGTCAATGGTAACGCAAGCGGTGACTCGCAACTCGCACTGCTGATTGGGGTGGCCGGCCGTTGCTAGTTGCCAGCTGTCAGCTGATTGTTCTTCGTCTATGGTTAAACAAGCTTTTTGAACAATCAAGACAGAGAAACCAGCCGGTTTTAGTTGGTTTTCAGTTGCCTCGTCAGCGGAGCGCCTAATAGTTTCGTAGTAGGTTTTTTTTTTTTGGTTTCGTATTTAAATAGTTTTTGCGTATTTAGATCGAAACCTTTTAAAAAGTCTTAAAAAATAAAAAGAGAACCTTTAAACGTCGATTGAATGCAAATGTAACTTTAATGCACTTTTTATGATCTCTGTTCACATTGCCGCTCATTGGTTTATCAAACTTTAGAAATATTTTAATGATTGCACAAAAGGCGTTACACCTAATTGTTAATTTTAAGACGTAGCAAATTTAATGATATGTAGTTTTTCTTTAATATTATATACTGCGAAAAAATGTCATTTATTACAGATTAAAATTATTTTAAGGTTTTTTCTTAGACCCTTACTAAGAAATTTAGCTATGAAAGAAATAACTTATCAATATTACTGCCGCTTATTATAGCGGATAATGAATGTGAACTTTTTATGGTATGGAAAATTAAAATCATTGGTTAAAATTTTCATGTTAAAAAAACATAAAAAATAATTTTAAACCTTAATAATACCAATCATTTTAAACTAGTCGAAGTATAAATTTGTTTTTCCTGGTGCAAACAACTAGTTGAAAATATTATTTTATCATTTCTCAACAGGTTCCAAGTATACTTTACATTTTACGAGGAAATTATAAAACGTCTCTCTTTACCGAGCGTCAGTTTTATTATGACAAAAAGAACTTAAGATTTTCTTTTAAATTATCGTTTATCCGGAAAATATTCCTGGGCGCCCGCTGTGCGGGATGAATTGAGAGAAGTCTTGCAGAAAAAAGCCAGTCCACATTTGTTATTATTATTATATACATGTAAGAGAGATTTTTTTATAAATCGAGTTATTTGTATTGGCACTATCTAGGTTACAAATAACTTCGTTCAGGAACTTGGTAATCATTGAAAAAAATAGCAAAAATAGAGCGAAAATTAATATTGTTAATTCTGAATTTGAAATATAAGATCGACAAAAATGACAGAAAATATACAGGGTGTTAAGGTACGTACTTGAGTTACCTTAACCAGTGATTCCTGACATTATTTGGAATAAAAAATGTAAATGAAATTTTGGTCTCCGGTTACTTTTTTTATGATAATTTTTTTTTATTTTCAAAATAAAACAAAAAAAAAATCTTTCACATGACCTTATTGGTCACTCAGCCGAGTTACCGCCCCACCACTTTCCCCGCCCCCCGACTACTTAACACCTACTATTTTTTATGTTTTTGTAGAAAAAAAAAAAAAAACATTAAATATGTCACCGGAGACCAAAGTTTCATTTACATTTTTTACTCCAAATAATGTCAGGAATCACTGGTTAAAGTAACTCAAGAACGTACCTTAACAACCTGTATAGGTCCCAATATATTTGGATAAGACGCTGCGTCCCGGTAATACGAGAGATCCTGAGTTTGAGTCCCAGTTGCGACCGACACCTTTTTATTTTTCCGTGTCTTGTTCTGTTTCATGTTACGTTTGTATTTATTTATATTATCTTCTTTTTCAATGATATATGTATTTATTTAAATTATAATAAAAAGCTCGTTTTATAAAGGGCAAAAACTTAATAATAATTTACCAAATGCCGTAAAGGAAGCCTCAAGCCTTAAAACTTTTCGTAGGACATGTGCTGTATTTGTAAAATAAAATTTTACGTTTGTTTTAGTCACATTAAACCGAGTTTTTCTTAAAATGTATTTTTCAAACCTATTTCAAACCTTAAATTGTATTTTTTATATTTTTCCTACTAGATGTATGAAAAAATTTGCTTATATTTAAATAGATTTAAAAAAAAAGAACAATAATATTGTTATTGTTATATAGTGTAATAAATAAATATTATGTATATACACTTTTTGTATAATTTATTATGTGTATACAAATCACTTTTAATAAATTACTTATTTAATCAAAATTATCAACATGTTCGAAACCAATGGTTAAATAATTGAAAATAATTAAAATTAACATGGTGATAATTTTGATGAAATAAGTTGCGTATACAAAGTGATTTATTTGTATTTGATTAAAATGACGTCACAAAGTGAATTTAAAATGATTGAGGAAGTTAGTAAACCTATTATTTTAAAGTATTTATACGCAAATGAATAGAACTAGCTCTTGAGTTTGGTGTAGTAGTTCAGAATATATTATTAGATACAATATTTCACTTTCGCAAGATTCAGGTAGTTTGGAAGACATTTCGCTGCACTAGTGCTTGTATGTTCAATAGACCATTTGCAAATTTTACAGGGGACGTTTGTTTTTGTTTTTTTACAGGCAAATTCTAAATAATTCTCGACTTTAGTCATTTCGTTTTATACCCTGTCTATTGAATAAGGGTATAAAACGAAATGACTAAAGTCGAGAATTATTTAGAATTTGCCTGTAAAAAACAAAAACAAACGTCCCCTGTAAAATTTGCAAATGGTCTATTGAACATACAAGCACTAGGGCAGCGATTTGTTTTGACAAACAATATTAATTGATAGAGTGCTTACATGATGTTTTTGTTTACTGGTACAAGTCTCCCCCATTAATTACAAATGTTTAATATCAGATTCCAGTCATACTGCATAATACTAAGAAGATTGTTTCAAAAATTTAAAAACAATATTTTTTTATCTGACTTTTATGTGGGCTGACTGCTTTCTGCAAAACTGGGCTCAATTGTCTATTTGGCTTATTGAAAACCTTTCCCTTCCCCTGACTTGTCCCGGTACCTGGTATGCTCGGAGGTTGGTAGGATACTTTAATCAAGGTTCTAAAAATCAACCTCCTCGAAAAGAGATTAAATTTTACCCATTTGTCTTGGGAGGGCGCAGGCGACATTTTTTTCTTCTAACTTTCGAATAAGGAAAATGTTAAATTAGAATCCACTTCTCGTTTTTTACAACTACTAATGAAATAAAAAATAGCACATAAGAGATAAAAATACACGGAGAAAAATGTTATTCTAAAATACGATCAATTTTTTCGTAAAAATGGGAATGAAGATCTTACGAACAAAATAACAGTGTTTCAATGTTGATTGGCGGGAAAATGTAAGAATAATTTGTTGGTATACTTAATTTCTTACGTAAACCAACAAATTATTCTTTCATTTTCCCGCCAATAAACATTGAAACACTGTTAATTTATTCGTAAGAACTTCAGTCCCGTTTTTAACCGTTTTTACTATTAAAATGATCGTTTTTTCGAATAAAAATTTTCTGCGTGTATATTTATATACATTTTTTTAGTTATTAATACAAACGATACGCGTGGACCATTTTCAAATCCTTTTTCAAACCATTTTTTGGATAACCAACGCTCCTGCCTTTGGTCACCCCGAGTGGTTGCCTACGTATGATGACTTAGACCGAATTCACGGAGTGAAGATTTTCTAGATCTTGGCGGCAGATGCGTATGCCCACTTACTATGTGGTGGGCTGGATTTGGAGAGACTGATTGAAGAAGACCTTTTTACCTCTGCAACAGGACGCTTTCCAACCATCGCCTTACACCGCAGTGGGAGGGATGAATTTTCAGAAACGTTTCGTATGGACGTCAAATCTCGGAAGTGTTTATATAATATGCACCAATAAATTAGATCGAGTTTTTTTTTTTTTACATTAGGTCCACACAGGAGGCTCTGAGGAAAGTAATTTCCCTCAGGGCCTATGTCATCTTTGGGGATGCTGTGTGGAGGGTATTTTAAGGAAAGAAAGGAGAGAAAGTTCTGGGAAGGAAAAGGGTATGAGGGTTGGGTAGGAATCTGGGGTTCAGTGTGTCTAGATCATCCGCCGCCAAGACCTAGACAAACCTTACCCCATTAACCCGGGCACCCCTGCTAAGTCACCAAACGTAGCGAACCACTTGGGGTGACCTATGGCAGAGGTGTTGGTTATCAGATAGATAGGTTATAGATATGATGTTGGTGGAGGTATCCAATAAATGGTTCCCGGGGCGGCGGTACCCATTCCCGCCTCCCAAATTGAGTTTAATCTAATTGTGCGACTATAACTTTACAGTTTACAGGATGGTTCCACGACAACTCAACAAAATGGCATTCAAACACTTGTTTGAAAAGTTATAAAGTGTAATGATTTTTTTTGAAAAATAGCCCATAACCTAACCTTACGTAACATATCCAATTATTTTTTTCATTACTAATAATTTTTCAAAAGAAGTGCTGGAGTTGCACGGTTTTGAGTTGTCCAGTCACTTTACAGGATATACGAGTATTTAATTTATTAATAGAATTGAAAAGCAAAGCCCCCCTGGCTAGATAAACTTCGCTTGTTCCTCGTTCTATACAGACATGAATTTTCCTGTCGGAATGAACTCAAAGTTGTTTAGACTAGAACTAGACAGTAGACATCCTCATTATTGTTTAGCGAACCTGAAACAGACGGATGCTATCTAAACTTCTGAAATTATTCTACATCCTCCAGACCAGGGCTTCTCAAACTTCTGCCACCAGCCTTGTTAAGGAATGGACAACTTTCTCGACCAAACAAATAATCATGCGAGGTGGGTAGCATGATAAGAAAAATAATTTAAATAATTCTGAGAAACTTATAATATTATTTATTTTAGTATAGATAATATTTATGCGCCGTAGGCAAATATATTTAAGATTTAGCATCGCACAAGAAGAATTATATACGTCACAAGCATTCCGAATATTCAATCACGAAGGAAAATATTGAAAAAAGAAAAACAGAAAAAATCAGGTTTACAGATACCGATGAACACGCCAATATTATACTAAAAGTATCTACTCCAAATGATATTTTTTTATTCCGTTTATATAATAACATACGCGACACAAACGCGGTTTCGATCTAGTGATAGGCAAGTTTAACTGTGAATTACTGCCCTACTGACCGAAGATTCCCATCACAAATCTTTACATTTCTAGCTAACATTTTAAAGATACTCCATGTAAGGGTTATATTTTGACACGGGGGGTGCCAAATGCTTGCTTTTTTCCCCCTTTCTTACTAAAAATATTTCCACAAATATTACGGCTATAATCCATTAAAATAATAATTTAATTCGATTAATAAATACACCTTTATAAAAAATTAAAATATATTAAAAATGTCAACACGAAAAAAAGTATTGGATATGAAAAATTATATCTTACATCGACCTTTATTTTTAATTGTGCTGAACAAGTTGTTACCCCTGTGACTTTACCGTTCACAATTTTTATCAAAGAAAACGCATTTCCTAATATTTGGAAAAAAGCATTTTAACACCTGTTTTCAAAAAGGGGATAGACAGAATGTTGAAAATTATAGGCGCATTTCAAAACTAAGAGTTTTAAATAAAATCTTGAAAACAATCAATTCCCAACAACTTGGTTTCTTCAATGCCAATCTGTTGAATCAACCTTCTTTATTATCTTAATTATATGGACAAAAATAAACACGTTGACTCTATTAATACTTATTTTTCTAAGTTTTACGCCAAGGTAAATCATGATACACTCTTAAATAAACTCGAAAAAGTTGATGTAAGTTGAAATTAATCGGATGTTTCTCATCTTATAATAAAAGTAGATTTTTTGTATTACTTGGGAATAAACTATGTAACAATTTCTAGACATTTTGTTTTGAAGGGTTTTACTTTCAAGGAAAATACATTGAAAGTAAAACTCATCAAAACAAAATATCAAGCTGTTGTTTTGTAATCACAATGATTAAAATATCAAGAGCTTTTTTCTTCCCACGCTTTGAGAACCTCTACTTTAGATAATATTGTTCCTATTAGATAATGTTGTAGTTCAAAGTTCAATGCTATCTGTTGAACCATAAATACTCGTAGTTCACATAATAAATATTTTTTCTTTTTTTTTACATTAGATTTTTTTTTTCTCATACACAATAAAAACCTTTTTTTAAATTAGCTCCACACAGGAGGCCCCGAGGAAAATAATTTCAATCACGGCATATGTCATCTTAAGGCATGCTGAATGGAGGGTCTTTGAGGAAGAAGAGGAAGTTCTGGGAAGGAAAAAGGTTTGAGGGGTATGTAGAAATCTGGGGGTCAGTCTCTTTCGATCCGGCTCGCTACATAGTAGAGAGCATCCGCCGCCAAGACCCGAACAAACCTCACCCCATACACCAGGTCCCTGCTAAGTCACTTGGGGTGACTTATGGCCGAGGTTTCGGTTATCCAATAAATGGTTTCCGGGCCGGCGGTAACTATACCCGCCTCAAAAATTGATTACATAACGGCCGTTTTAATCTAAACGACATTTAACCGATCTGTTCAAACTAATATTAATATTCTAAAATTGCAATTTCACTTTGTGAGGTTATTTTAATTAAATAATCGATTATTAAAATATGAGCTAGTGAAAATTAATTAATTTAAATTATGCGACGAAGAAACCATTTGTTTCGAAACATGTCGATTATTTTGATTAAACAGTGGTGCATTCTAAGTTCAATTAATATTAATTCGAAAGATCAGATTATTATTAGGATTAAAAATTAATAGTTACTGTACAGTTATATTAAACTATCAGGGATTGTAATAAGTATAATTTTTTCAAATTTAAAAACGCTGTTGATAACTTCCTAGAACAGTCCACTAAGTTCTGTTGCACATTATTTACGAACTGCTGCTACCTTACGCTGAAATTTTATGCGAAAACTTTCAAAGCGACGTTTTATAAGTGGGGGTCAAAGTTCTGAGAACGGAATACTATATCTTCAGCCAGTTAAACGTATAAGTTACCAGCTTTCAACTATAAATGTCATATGCTCTTTCGAGATTTCAGTTTT
The DNA here is from genome assembly GCA_951813805.1 of Limnephilus auricula. Lineage (NCBI taxonomy): Eukaryota > Metazoa > Arthropoda > Insecta > Trichoptera > Limnephilidae > Limnephilus > Limnephilus auricula. Next base: position 14,224,939 of record OX638403.1, read on the forward strand.
CTAAGTTTGTAGCTTAAAACGATGATAGGATTTGGGATGGCTTGCACGTATACGTAGCCTAGAGCCAAAATGGTATATGTGAGATCAAAAAGTACCGTCACTATAATAGAGAAAGTACAAATGAAATAAACATTGCTTTTACTTGATTACTTGAGAATCATTGACGACAATTATTTCTAAAAGAAATGGGTTTTTAAAGCATTAAAATAAGTTATATGGGGCTGAAGCTTGAACAGTCTTAAAATGAACTAGGCACCAAAAATAAAAAAAAATTTAAAACAATATTAGTAATCGAAATCTGTTTTTTCTATTCGATATCAAACTTAACTGCCATTTTCATATCGATGGCGGGAATTTGAAATGCTGTAAAAGTAAAAAAAAAAACTAAAAATGATTTAAATATGTCATTATTCCCCGTTTTTTCTCTGTTTAGTTAGATCTACGTCATCTGAATATATTATATATAGAGGAAAATAATTGCGTCTTTTACAGTGTGCATTTTAAGACGATTTTTTCCTGAAATATTAAAAATAAAATAAACACTGTCATTAAAAGTACTCGCGGACTGCATAAAATGCTAATGCAAAAAAATGTAGGCCCCGTAAAATATGGGGAATTTTATGAACATATGTTTTTCCCAAAGTTAGTTTTTTTTTCCAAATTAGTATTTGAATTATATTTAAAAAAACCTTTTTTTCGTGTTTTGGCTAAAACTCAAAATTCAACAATTTTTGGTTGTTAGCGGAAATCGGTTTCACAATCAACACCCCAATACAAATTACATAAATGATCAGAACTACACCAACATTTGTTTCAAAACACCCTCTTTCAGTACCTAATACTGGAATATCGTGCATTACTGAAAAAACACCGCATCTTAAAACTGAATTCTTCTTATTATTTTATCTCTAAAATGAAGTGACCATTGTCATCAAGTTCTACCGGACATCGTAGTACCCATTTATCTGATGCAGTGGGGAGTACCGGGGAGGTCTGCGTTAATACCGGGTACTTCTGCTATTGGTGCTCGTAGTCACCGCCAAACATTTCCACCTCACATTATCCTGAGCAGAAATCTGGCCGATCCTATTTCATGATTACGACGAAAGCCGACGCCGAACGTCTGCCGTGGTAAGCGCGGCGCGTCTCGGAGGTGTCTAGCCGGGAGGAAAGCAAATCACTAATTAAACATTTACTGCGCTATCACCAAATTTCCCTTTCAAAGTAGTTCACTTTCTTCTGAAATGAAGCTAACGGCACGGTATCGCTTCCAACTAAATAAGCACACACTTAACACTACAAATTCACATCGACGGATCTGCCGGATCTGCCCTGATGATGGACACTGCAACGCTGTCCGAAACGTCGTCTAAAGAAGGAGGTAGCACAACACGGCATAACACCCCAAAAACAAACAACGAAAATTAAACATTTGTTTTTATCAAATTATTTCATTCATAATTTACGTGATAAATACGATTAAATAATAATAATGATAATGGTCTTTATTCCAGAACTTGGGTAGGTAAGTGCAATCCCACACATCCCATAGAGAGTAATACGTTTTTATGCACCCTGTTTACATTGTTCTTGATTATGTATATTATATTACACGTACCTCGATTACATAAATTAATGCACAGCCTAACAGCGAACAAATTGAGAAACCCATCTAATACATATCTTGTTATACTATAAATTGAATTTATCTGATATGTTATGTACCTCAATTACATCGTTCCTTAATTATATTATATTAGATGTACCTTGATAACATACATCATTTATTTTCATAAAATATATATAAAAAATATATATGACTACCACAACACGGGCAGTAGCCTAGTATGGTAGTTAAAAAAATGTCAAAAACTGTAACTTGTAAAAATTTATTAAATAATAATAAAAAATAAAAAAAAAAAAAAAAAAACATACAAATATATATAAAAAAAGTTTTTATTTTTCTGATGTGCAAGTATATAAATACTTTTTATATATTGTTTTTAATTTACTATCATTAAATTATTTTTTTTTTTAACTTGGTACTCTCAGTAGCTTTTTATTATTTCTCAAAACTTTTATTAAATATATATATAAATGTAATGCATAATAACAGCGTGTACAAATGTGAACTAAACTGGGCAATTTGACTGTCCTAAAACGGGAAACTTGTAGAGCTGCAAATCCAAGAACTCTCTCTTCCGTGAACATCGAGGAGGCACTGCAGTGCCTGCGAAGTCCGAAAATTATACGGTATGCTTTGTTGTATTGCACCCGAAGCCTTTCCATGGTTCTCCTTTTGAAATGGACCCAGGGCTTGCGTGTATATATGAGCAATGAGTAAAATCTGTCTCAACACAGGCATATCCTAGTGAGACAGGTATTAAAAAAAAGAATTGTACTGTTTAGAAATAACTCAGGTACGGGACATACGTCATTCCTATGTCTACCTACGTTAAATTATCGTGAAAACAAGCTTGTGTGTCCAAGCGGTTAAATAATAATAATAAAATTTAATAAAATGATATTTCAATATTGTTGTTATTTTCGTATGTGAAATGTGGAGTGCCGAGAGTACTTTGTCTTAGGAGCTTGGGTTCGAATCTTATCGGCTGCGCCAATGTGGTATTTGTAAGCTGTATGAAATAACGATATAGTATGATTGTTACAATGTTTAATGTAGGTAGAACCTGAAGGACTTAAGAGGCCCTAATTAAACATTCGTACTAATTTAAATAAGTCTTCATCCACTCATTCTTGCTTGTTCACATCAGCGTGATAATCGCCAAAAATAATGAAAATAGATTGAATGCTACGGAAATCAGACCCCTGAAGCGTGTGAATGGTAAAAATCGGGTAAGATATGTGGAGATTCGCAAAGAATACAAGGCTAATAAAGGGACGCTTCCTTGTTTTGGACATGTAGAGTAAATGTGCAAGAAAATGATTGTTAGGATTATATATGACGCAAATTTAAATGATAAAAGAAGAATAAAGAGTCTGAACGATAGAATAATATATATGAGAGGTTCATTTTTTATAAGAAATACTCTTTTTTTTACTTTTGAAGGTTTTCCCATCTATGTAATATATCATTGAAGAAGAAGTACAATAATAATCTAAATTAAAATATGAAAATGAACAAGACACAGAAAAATAATAATACATAATGGTCACAACTGAATCCAGATCTCACGTCTAAATGGTATATGGAGGCTTCATCGCTTGCCAAAATTCGCCAAAAAAACACGTCCATTATCGAAAATTATAATAGTTCAATTCAAAACTAAAGTTATATAGAACGTTGTACCGGAGTCGCAATCGAAATAATTAGTTATTTGAGAGTTATGCTGTCTAGGATTGTTCCTACCATTAGCACTCCTCGAAGGGTGAATTGCCTTATACACAAAAACATAAAAACCCTTTTACTAAGGGTCTCCATGTTCCCATCCGAATTCTCCGGGGTGACTTCGTCAATACCATTCTTAATGTTCCAATTGTTGGAAGACGGATAAAGCGGGTTTGGCTTAATCGGGAATGATATCAGATACCTATCGGGAATGGAATAAAGCCAACCCATTGGGATAACGAGGGAGATTTAATTTCCAGTGTCTCATTAACGAGGTAGGAATTTATACTAAGCTCACCGGCAACCGAGGTAAGATTTGGAAAAGATTTAATGACATTTTTTGTGGTTTCAGAGACATTTATACCAACACTTAATAACTAATGTTGACTAAAAATAACAGTTGTATATGTTTCAAGCAAAATATTAAATTACTGATGATTGGAAATAATAAAGAAATTTTAGAACAGATCTTAGAATGGGACCTTGATATTAAAATAAGTAAAGTTATAGTGACAGTGCTTAAATCTTTCTTTATCGGTATTTAAACGGAAGGTACTCCGAGGAACAAACGTCATTGATCCTTTCGGCAACAGTACAGTCAGGAAACACGCTAAACGCATGCCCAACATTAGGCACTCTGATGTCAATTGTCACATAGAAAAGGGTCGTTTACGGGTACTACTCTACGTATGTATCTCAATAGCACAGTAGTAAAAGTTTCATCCCTTATCCTAGAAATACGGTTTAAACGCTATTCAAATGGGTTGATGCGTTTTTTCTGGTACTCTTCAGATTTTAAAAATAAAAAAATTAAATAACCTAGTTTTTGCATTTCTTTTACGCTTAATGACATACTCGTAATGGCCTTTATAAAAAAAAAGTTTTATTTATTTTTAATAAACGTCTGTTAGTGGCCCTACTACAGTTTGATAAGGCGAAACACCTATCACGTGAAAAAATAATTATACAGCTAAATTTGATTATAAAATAAATTGTTTTTATAAATGAAATTATAATATTATATTTAAAAGAATAACTTAAAAATAAAGTGGACTTCTACAAATTGAAGAAACCTGCTTTAAGACGTTGTTAAAAAAATAGTTGCCATTCAAAATAGGCCACAGGTTTAGATAGAATATATAGTAACTTTCTTAGAACAATATTAACTTATACATTCCTTTTTGATTTCAATTTGGGAGGCGGGTTTGGGTACCGCCGCCCTGGGAATCATTTATTGGCCGAACAACAGGTCACCCCAAGTGGTTCGCTACGTTTGGTGACTTAGAAGGGGTGTCCAGGTTCATGGGGTTAGGTATGTCCGGGACTTGGGGCGGATGTGTCTGGCGTGGCAGGCCTGATAGGGAGGGACTGGTTAAAGGAGACCTTTTAATCTCTCCAGCCGGACCCTCTCGAACCATCGCCTTGCACCGCAGCGGGAGGGATGGCTTCACACGTCCATCACTCCTGGACATATTTATCCCCAGATTCCTACCCACCCCTCAAACCTTTTTCCTTCCCAGAACTTCCTCACCTTCTTTTCCCTTAAAAAACCTCCACACATCTTCAAAGATGACATAGGTTCTGTGGAAACTTTTCCCTCATGGCCTCCTGTGTGGAGCTAATGCAAAAAAAAAATAATTGAAAATATTTGAGAAGTACCTATGAATAGAAAATATTTGAGAAGTACCTATGAATAGAAAATATTTGAGAAGTACCTATGAATAGAAAATATTTGAGAAGTACCTATGAATAGAAAATATTTGAGAAGTACCTATGAATAGAAAATATTTGAGAAGTACCTATCATAGTATCAGGAAAATAATTATTTTAGACAATCAATAATTCAAATCAATCACTAATGACTTTTAACTGGTGAATTATCACATGGTATCTACGATGGTGCTGAATTAGAAGCGCTTATCTGAAATTCAGTGTATTATTATATGATATCACATATAATGTGTGTTAAATCCCGTTGAATTACGCGCTGTGCTGCTACTGCTGTGGAGAAATGGCATGACAATGTTTAGAGTTAGAAATAAGGCAAACAGTGCAAATTAATCATGGTTGTCGATTGGTTGTTGATCTCTGTAATTTGCTGCGGTCCTAATACCCCTGAATAGGGGTCAATAAATGCGGAACGTGAACTGATTATGCAATTTTGCAAATAGGAGACGAATGACCGCGAAAATTTGTGAATCTAAATTTATATAGAAGTTACACAGAAATAATATTAAACGTTTTCAGGGTAGAAAAAATATGAAAGTTGTACAAGCATTGCAAGTGGAATCTATTAATTAGTGGCGTGCCGTAAATAAAAACCTAACCTAACCTAACCTTAGAGAAATGAAATAAAAAAAAATATATAAAAATGCGACAAATGTCTGACCAAAATGCTTTTCCATGAATTTTTTAAGGAACTTGAATGTTAATTTATCCATTGGCACAACAAACAGCGGCAAATGATAATAAAATGACAGCTCCAAAAAAACTTTTCCACATATTTGTGAAATATAAAAGAAAAATATATATTTTTAATAAAACACTAAATAAAACACAATATAAAAGAGAAATATATATATTTTTTTAAAGAGAATAATACCTCACAAGAGTCTTTACTGCTCCTGTCTGAAGCCAGTGAGAATATGGCATCCCCAATTGGGGTATGTTGTGAGGCTGAAGGTAAGTGGAGAAGGGAAGGAGATGGGGATGAGGAAGGAAGGGAAGTACCTGCCTATTCAGATCTAGTCACTAAATACGGTTAAAGCCATTATTAAGCAACGTTTCAAATCTGAATGGTGGTCTTACACCAGGGCGATACTGAGACTATCATCTACTCTGGAAGAGCTGCAAATATAGTATGTATTATTTTTATTAATTAATTGTGAAATTAAAATGAACACAAATTAATCAAATAAAATTTATTTGCGCACGCCGGGTTTGAACCCGCGACCTTCCGATTCGGAGCCAAGAGTCTTACCATTCGACCACGGACTGCATATCACATTCGTTTGATTAAAGGTAAATTCGAGTTAAACAGCAAAAAAATTCGAATGATTATAATACACACGAGGGGTTGAAAGCTTCTCACAGCTTTTGCTACACCCTCTGCACTTGTTTCCTTTATTTTTCCCGGTGAATTGGAAATTTCAAACAATTAAAAACCTTTTTTAAAGGTTCTGTAGACTAAAGAAAGTTCCTCCTTGGTTTTTAGTTACTTTGGATTGTGGGTAAAACCCACGCTCAATTATTTCAATTAATTTATTTGAATGTAGTTTGCGAACCCCTCCTAGTAGCGGTGCATGTAGCAGTATGTTTAATGAATGTGGTTGTGTTCGCTGGCTAATGCACTTGGCTAATGACATAATTCAGGTCAGTATCAAATGTTGATTTGTAAATCGGGGTGAGGAGTGAAATACCAAATGCCGCTAAAATCATTGTTGATAAACAGGATATTGAAATGCATACTAAGGCGTTTGAATTTATCAAATTGTAAAAAGGAGGGCTCAGCAAGGGTGGTTAGGCATTATAATGTTTTGTTTTGTTTATTCGAAAAAATAATTAAAATATTTTTTATGTTACATAAATGGTTGTTTGCCAGTCTTTGTTGATAATAGAAACACTAATATAATGTATTTTAGTCATGGAAATTCTCTCTTGGAAACTGTCGTCATGGAAATTGTTTTTATGAAAAAAAACACTCTCTCCATTTTTGTGGTTATCGAGCAAGTCGCATGGATATATTTCCATCGTGTAATCTAGACTTCGGAACATTTGCGGATCCAAATATTATCAAGAATTGTGCTGCTGATCTGCACGTGAATTGGAATCATTGGGAGGCCTTCCACGTTTGCAGAGAACGACAATCAAAGGTTAGTGTTTCTGTTTTTTCAATAGAAATTGTACAGACGGCCATTCTTCGGTGATATATTGTTCGCGCAAATAAATTCACAATTATATATTTTTGGGTATTATGCGCAGAGACTATTTACACGTCCCAGACTCACATATTATAATCCAAAGGGTAAAGCACTCAGTGAGACCCAACATTATCAAATAATGTTATATATACGATTTTTTTTGTAAAAATTATATATATATATATATATATATATATATATATATATTAAATTTCTAAAGGACATGTTGTCCTTTAGAATGGATATAGTGGAACTATACTGCACAAAATTACTGTTTCAGTTCAAAACACCACATTGTCTAGGGCTCTTCATAAAGATGTAAAGGATATTTTGACATAAAATAATTTACATGATTCGTTCAATCTGCCATCTTATTTTTTTTCATATACTCGGGATTTATATATTTATTACACTGGAGTAAAATTGTTTTTTAAGAGATGATTGATTAAAAGAGATGCTTCACATTGGTATATTTTTAATCGATCTTCTTTTTTGTGCTTTTGAATCTGTTGGTGATTAATGAATGTATCTAATAAATGATTTAAATCTCCCATCTCTTCAATTTGCACTGCACACTCACTGTTTTTTCAAGAGATTAGATAAGGATATCTATAATGTTTTTTTTTTTTTTATGTACGCAAATAAAATAAATTAAATTCATGTGACCCGGTCACCCGAAGATTCTGTTGGCATAATCAAGTTTTTGCGGATTTGATTGATTATCTGTGTGTTTAAATTAACCAAATCCCTTTATTTTGAAAAGGGGTTGATTTTCCATCCATATTACATAGACAGGTCATAAATAAGAAATGTAATTGATTTTCAAATAAGATACCAAGTTTTCCTTTTAACAGGTTTATTTGAGGGTAGTAAAAGCTCGTTTATTTTCAATAGTTCGTTCAATACTCGACGTTGGAAATTCGTATTCCGAAGAAGCTTTCCGCAGAAGCAAGAAAGGAAATCCTCCCTGCCGTCGCCTGGCGAATCTTCTTAAAGCTCACGGAAAATATTTGCCACGGCACTTTGTACCGGATGTCCGCTGTGGCCATAAACAAACAACAGTAGCCTCCGGTAAATCAAGCCTTATAGTTCACATCGACAGTAAACCATTACATTTATGTTGTTAATGTCGCTGTCAGAGGATACATCCTTATTATTGTTCTTTGCAATGTTTCCAGTGTTTTGTGCAGTTGTAATGTCGGCGGATATGGGCAGTAAAATTGAAATACAATTTCCGGTTTAAAGTATTGTTCTTGCGCTGGATCGGAGCGGTATAAAAGTGTTTAACAAATATTTTGTAATTTTATTTTGCAGTATAAACCTTTTTAACGTTTTGTGAAATGTAAACATTTATTTAACTCGTTTATGTACTACTTATATCATAATTTGAAGTAGGTAGGTATACTATAACCAATCGAATCTAAGCTTATTTAATAACATAATCTAACTATTTAATTTTATTGAACGAATGAGTGGATTATTTAAAGCGATATGTGGCCTTTACCGGTAATTGTAATTCGAAGCTAAAACTTGATAGCTTTAATTAATGAATACAATATTAGCGACTCCCAATAAATTATTTAAAAAAAAAAATCAGAAAGGTCAGAACTTATACATATTTGTTCCTAGCCGTGACCGTAACTTTTTCTAATTTTTATGTTTCAATTTTTTGATTGGGAGTCGCTAATATTTTCTTAATTAATTACACATTATATTTTGAGGTTTTACTTGATTTTTGTCATAACTTGTCTAACTAACTAGCTGTCACATCATTTTCACAGCGGTAGACGTATTGACACCCACCTCTATATTGCCACACACTCCCTTCTTCATTTAGATTCTTCTATAATTCTTATACACGTAGATACTGACGTACAACTTCTGGGTACAATTTTAAATTTCGTCCTTCAAGTACCAATTCCATGCTTCATTATAATACACTCTTATCATCCATTGGTTAGACAAAAACATTAAAAAATGTGAAAGCTCTTGCACGTAATCATTCGTAAACCCCCTATCTACGAAAATTTATATTCATACTTTATTCTTATTTTATTTTATTTGTAAAATCAATGGTGACAATATTTTATAATGTATGATAAATATGTGTAAATTATTTAACCAATAATTAGTTTTCACGGAAGTATTTTAATTATTTTGTGAAAATAATAAAAAAGTGTTACATTAGCCTATAGGGATGGGGTAGTGGAAGGGAGGGGAAAGGGATGGATCTATTATGTGTAATTAGTAACGTGTATGTAAAGTATGTAGTAAAGTATCGAGAGATCGCCTGTATAACTTTAAGGATGTGGTGCAGAGTTAAAAATGTCAAATTGTGTATAGTATGTTTTAAAAATGTGCACGATAAATGAAGGAGTTTTGCTTAGAATTGGTATTGCATGGAGGGAGGCTAAAAATTTTGTTTAATCTGGTTCGTTTGTTAGGAACTCGTAGTTGGATTCGTTGTAATAGTTCCGGGCAATACAATATAAATAATATATGTGGGTTAGATTTTTTATAAAAACAAAAACGTCAAAACAAGAGAAAGGTCACAATTTACAACAATGTTGTGACCAATATATATTTTCTCGAAATATTATTTTTATAAAAAATTAAAATCGATTTAGCAAAAGGGTAAATAATATAAAAATAAATTAAAGTTCCACTGTGCAAAACAACGCTTGCGCAAAGACATGCGTATTTTATCTCACCAAAGATTTATAATGCACTCGCTAGGACTACAGAAGTTGAATGTATAAATGTATCACCAGAGTGGAAGATACTCTTAGTATCGCCCTGGTGTAAGACCACCATTCAGAATTGAAACGTTGCTTAATAATGGCTCTAGCCGTGTTTAGTGACTAGATCTGAATAGCCAGGTACTTTCCCACCTTCCTCTTCCCCATCTCCTTCCCTTCCCTACTTACCTTCAGCCTCACAACATACTCCAATTGGGGATGCCATAGTCTCACTGGCTCCAGAAGGGAGCAGTTGGGACTCTTGTGAGGTTTCTCTATAAAAAAAAAAATGCAAATATAAAAGTGTAATAAAGTCTTGGATAAATGCTAAAGATACAAATGTTTACATTCTTTTAATTTGTAATTCCGTAAATATAGATTTTTTATTCTTATATTCTACAAAGATAATATAAAGTTAATTTTAACTGCATTAAATAAAAAAAAAACAAAAGTATACCCATGAACTGCTGATGCCTATGTGGATTTTTTTTTGGTAACTCATATAAACAGGCTATTATATTTTACATATTTTCTCTTCTATTTTTTACGCACCAGATTTTCAGGTCCGTGTTTAGTTTTTCGCATAGGAAAAACTAAACTTTTTCACACATTTTTCCATACAAGTGCAATCCACATCCATGCAAGTATATTATATAAGTATAATTAATACAAAACATTACAAGAACAACATGTTAATCTACCAAACTATTAAATGGGAATATAATTCACCGACTCCAGATATTTTCATATCAGAGGGTTCGGCTCGGTGGAATTCCAAATTTGACCGATAAATCCTACATATCCCTCAATATAAATATTTAAAAAATCTTTCGTAATCCTACACGTATTTAAAATGACTGATTTTTGCATTTTTATATTAATATACTTATTTTCAAATATTTATATGTTTTGGGATCAAAGCTAATTCTTTTCTATCTGATATAATTTATACAACAGCATATCTGTTTCTACCTAGGTTACATAAAAATATGAACGAACGATGAACATATTGCCATCATTCGTCCATTTCATACGTTGCCTAGGAATACCTGCTTTTGTTTTTTGCGGTCTAAGATTAACATTGTTCATCTTTATAGATGACATAATACTCCCCTGTTCATCTCTGTTGGTTGCATATGACATGTGTCAAAACTAAACAACTAGGAAATGACAATATATTTTTCTATATATTTTCTGTTTTATTGCTTTCTATTTTGTATTTATTATATTTTTGAGTTAGTTATTATGTATAGTTGTAAAGTTTTTTCTTTTTTTAACTGTTTATTTATAAAACAGCATTACCTAAATTGCAATTTATTTTCCATGTATGTGCAAAAAATTATTAATAAAAATAAAATAAAAAGATATTTAAAAAAAAAATACTGACCTTTTTGCACCCCTTAAAGCAAAATAGAACCCAGGCATGCTGGGTGCTTCAGCTAGTTTAAACCAATAAAAAATACATCCAGTAGTTATACAATGTTTATGATGCTCTGTTTACATATACATTTAATTAAAAAAATATACATAAATATAATCTCTACAAAATTACACACGACAGTGTAATTAAATTATCCTAATAAGTTGACTAATCATCATGTATTCTCTTTACACCCTCCACAAAGCGCTAGTATACCTTGATACCAAACGGTTAGCGATTCTGAGTGTGCTGTTTGTCCGGAGACAGTAAATAATGTTTCCACCGACCACCGCGCTATTCCCATCGCGGGGTGCGCGGTTGCTCAAGTACTAGTGATAGTCCGGTCTCGCATCACAGTAGGTAAAATATTAACTTAGCGTTTACGACATCGCCAACGGTGCGGTGGGAAAGCACTTAAATTGTTGACAATATGTCCGTTTGTTTTTGACCTGAAAATAAATGCGAACTTAATTTGCAAGCGGAACATTATGTAGGATATAGAGCGGCGAGTTGGTTGCAAAGGGCTTCAGAAGCCCTAGCACGTGAAATTAATTACTTTACGATACTGCCGCCATGGGTCGAACCACAGTGCAATTCTTGACAATTTTTTTTTCAATGCTTACAGTTCATGTGCGCTACCCGACTCACTAGACAATATCTGTTCCGAGCCGGGTAGCAGTATCAAGGAGGAGGACATTGTGTTTTTACTTATGTCAGAATATCACTTAATCCAAAACATCGAACACCTCACCACGGGTTCTGCCAGTGAGGTGTTCAGAAAATGCTACTACTAACCTTTTAAAAAAATCCATAGAAATATAGATTTTTCTTAAATGTAAACAATATTCTTATCTAACATGTTATTTTGATATTTGATTATTTTCATGTGAATAAACTCCACGTTCCCCGAACCGTATTTTCGGGGTAACTTAAGAGGCTAGACTTTAAACGACACGCGGAACACCCGCGTCTGTCATTCTGACCCGCTCACAATAAGCTCACGCACACTTACAATACATGCGAATGCGAAATGTGCGAATGAGACAACGCTCAAATTTACCTACAGAAATCGCTCGAAAAGGGGTTTATGGAGAATACACTTTTCTACACCAAAACTTTCACGAAATTGAAATTTTAAAAAATATATATTTTTTAGAAAGTAAAAGCTACGTCGGTAGCTTTTTATAATTTTATAATTCTTTATGAGAGTTGAAGTTAGCAGCACTTTTTCCTTAAATAATATTTTTTGATAAATCGTACATATTTGGCAGTGAACGTTTACGTTAATACGAAATGCATCGAAAATTCGAAAACATACCGACACAGTTTTCACCCTCTAGAAGGCAGTATAAAAAAATATATTCATTTTGTGCAATTTTCGATGTAGAAAAGTTTTTTTTCCCGGGCGTCCTTTTTGTATGGGCCGAAAAGCGAAGTCTATCGTCTTAATATAATGGTCCCACTGTGAAATCCTTTTTATTTGACCGAAGTAATTCGCTGACAAAAGATGTTTTTGTGCTAACAAGACGTAAAAAGGGAAAATTTAAGTAAAGGACTTCGCGTTCTGGCAGCACGTGTGGTTCGAGGTAGATGGATTTGGAAATTTAAGTGAACAGTAAAACTATTCAATTGATTTTGAAATGTGAAAAGGGGGAATATGATTGGTTTGAAGAAAGATGGAAATGTATTTATTATATTTGTAAAAATAAAAAGTTTTATTTTATTAAATAATAATAAAGTAATCAGTGTAATCATTCCTCCAAATATTTATTTACATGTCAACTAGTTTCCAACAGAACCATGCATTATGAAACCGAAATAAGAATAAAAATTTATTGTTAAATAGTTTATTTTTTTTGTAGAACTCCTTCTTAATTTCAAGTTTTTCTCTTATACGCTCAATAATATCTTACTAATATTATAAACGCGAAAGTTTGTATGGATGTAGTGTGTTTAAAACTCGTTCACGAAAAAACTACTAAAATGGATTTTAATGAAACTTTACAATAATATAGCTTATACGTCAAAACAGGTACTTTCCCACCTTCCTCTTTTCCATCTCCTTACATACTACTTACCTTCAGCCTCACAACATATCCCAATTAGGGATGCCATAGTCTCTCTGGCTCCAGACTGTTGGGAGCAGTTGGAACTTTTGTGCAATATTCACATATATATATTTTTTTAATATAATTTCTCTCTTATTGTGGTTTATTTAAATGTGTTCCAATACAAAAGTACACAATTTAAAATCACTTTTTTAAATTTGTAACACTTTTTTTTTTCTTTCTTTGTTTTTTTAATTATATTAATTTAGCAATAGGTATAGTATATGATAGACAAAAGTAGGTAATGTGAACTTACTAAGACACTGCCTGTGTGTGGGTAATATAAACAAAAATGCTATATTACACCAAAAAGTGCAAGTAAAAAATGTAATTTTTTAAGTAAACATGATATTAATTTTCACTATCTACTCAAGATGCATTATTATGAGCCCTTGACTCAGCGGCGTACAACAAATTTTTAATGTGAACTTTATTGTGTTACCTTTGACCATAAAATGGTTATTAAATTATCTCGCATAATTTGATGTTTTCGTACTCTCTCTTTCAAACACCGTGTACATATATTCATTATTAATCCTCCAAAATAATAATAGATTTTCAGTCTAAAAAGACGGTAAAAGGAATTAAAAATACATTATCCCGAGCCAGATATAGTTATAGTGCAGTTTGCATTATCCGCCGTCACGCTTCTTGCCTCCTCGCCAAACGACTCACTTCACACTGATTGGAAAAATTCAATCTCGACGCTATGGTACAACCTGAAAGCTCTTCCGCGATCCCGTGTTCAGGAACTTCATAGTTCTATCTTTCTGTGCGGGGGTTATTAAATACGGAGAATTTTATAGGGGAGGTGGGTTGTGATGCACCTACATATGCACTGGAATGTATGCAGCTATTGTAATGGGGTATGCAAACTTTCTTGAGGAAAAACTTTTTCAAGTAGGTAACAATTCATGAAAATATGAGTATATATGTATAGAACAGTTTCATAAAAACTGAATATTGCACTAATGAAAAAATCTCCAGTAAACCGAGAACTCCAGTAAACCGAGAACATGAGCGCTTATTTTCACACGGCTTAATCTGCGAATTGTAGCAATAAAATTCGTTACATCAACCCTTTGGAATAACAAGGTTCCATCTGTGGCGGCAGCGTCATGCGATACTGGGATCTATAGTTAGCTACTTTAGAGTTCATTATCGCCCGAAGCTACGGTAACAGATGGAACCTTGTTATTCCAAAGGGTCGACATATCTCCCAAGAAAGTAAGTTTACTCTTTCTCCAATTTAGATGGCTGACTAATATTATCGTTGAAAAATTAACTTACTTTATCCACTCGGACGCTTTTTGCCACAATATGGCAATATTTCCAAAACTATGGAAAATATGGCAAATAATCTCTGGATTCTTTAAAATGTTTTAAAGTAACGATTTTATAATATTTTTTTTATAAATCCTACGAATATGTGATGATAACCAAAAGATAGGTGAATTCAGTGGCTATATAGAACTATAATCAGTTTGTATGTCTCCATTTCAAATTCGGAGGTATGATTTTTTTAATATGTATGGAAAAATTTCCTTTAGTAATCTGAGATAAAGTTTTAAATTGCTCTGTCGCTCCACTTTTTACTTAGTTAAATCTTGCAATGATATATAAAGATAGCAGCCAATAAAAATATGCGTTAAGAAAATGAAGATAATGTTGTTAGTTCTCCGTCGAAGTATAATGATACAGTTTATATGACCGAATCGGATTGGGCCACATTTGCGCAGGCGGTAAGAATACATGATTTTATGGGACTGAAAGTGCTTGAAAGTAGAGATCTTTTAATTTTGATTTGAAATTGGCGTTCGAAAAGGCAACCCCCTACTTTTATGAGAGGCAGCTTTTCCAGAGGCGTAATATTTGCACACTGGACTGCAAAAATCTACATAAAAAGGTCATCATTATAAGATTGATCTACGATAGAAAGATTTCTCTATCACATAAAGGTAAACTTTTGAAATCAGTTCTTAACTCTCGCATAACAATTTTGTCAATTCTGAAAGTTAAAAAAGACAATATTTATTGGGTTATTTTGGCAATGTTTAACATTATTGGTTGCCAAATCGACATTTTCACTTCTATTGGGGTCACTAAAAAGAAGCTTTATTTGGGCTTTTGGTACGTTTACCGACGTTAATGTACCGCTGGCATAGAGCCTTACTCTTAATCCACATGCCCGCGTTATAAAGAAGGAAATAGATAAAAGATTATAGGGTAACATCATTACCGATACGTGGTTTCATATTACGAGGTACCATACTGTGGCTGCAGTGAAAAGTCTGTGAAGGTATAAGAGGAATTTGAAGGTCTACACTAAAGCTAGCTATATTGGCAAAGGAAATTTTGTTGCAAGGTAAATTTTCCGTTAATATTTTAATTATTTACTGATTTATGCATTCGATGTACTCTTTACCTAGGAAACTACCGCTTGAAATGGCCAATGGCCCGACGGCCGGCGTAGTCCAGCTGTAGGGCGTTGGACTGCCATTCCGAAGGTTGCGGGTTCTATTAAAATTACTAATTTTATTTAATTGATTTGTGTTATTATACAATTAATTATTTAAAAAATAATATATATTATATTTGCGGCACGTTCCAGAGTGGAAGATATTCTTAGTATCGCCCTGGTGTAAGATCACCATTCAGAATTGAAACATTGCTCTAAATGGCTTTAGCCGTGTTTAGTGACTAGATCTGAATAGCCAGGTACTTCCTCAACTTCCTCTTCCTCGTCTCCTTCGCTTTCCCACTTACCTTCAGCCTCATAACATACCTTAATTGGGGATGTCATAGTCTCACTGGCTCCAGACGGGAGCAGTTGGGACACTTGTGAGGTATTTATTCACTATAAAAAAAAAGGAAATCAATTTTTAAATCCTGATCGATTTATTGCAGCCTATATGGGCAAAGACTAACTAACCAACTAAGTGACTAACCATCACGCCGTTTCTCCGCAGGGGTAGGCAGAAAGGATGGACCGCCAAACAACTCGGTCTTGGCGTACACTACTTGCCTCATTCACGTTCATACATCTTCTCATACATGCTCTTCTATTATTCTGCCTCTTGACATGGCCCGACTCAAGTATCTGATTCACTTGATCGTGCCATGTCTTCCTCGGGAGTCCTCAACTTCTTCTACCATTCAAATTTGCGTCATATATTCTCTTGACACTCCTTTCTTCATTCATTCGCTCTACATGTCCAAACCATCTAAGCGTCCCTTTCTTAATCTTACTTATTACGCTCACATCAGATTTGCATTCATTTCGGATCTCCACATTCCTCACACGATCACACATGGTTTTACCACACATACGTCTGAGGGATCTCATTTCGACAGCATTCAGTCTACTTTCATCCTTTCTCTGCCAGGTCCATGCGTAACTGCCATACATTAGGGTAGTTACCTGCACTCCATTGTGGACTGCTAGCTTTGCTTCTTAGGACAGTTTTATGTTGGCGCCAACGGCATTCAGTCCACCATTAATGGAGTTACCTGCAATTACCCTTCTTTCAATATTCCTATCCGCCTTCCTGTCTCTCGTAAACATACTTCCCAAATACACAAACTCATCAACTTGCTCCAAGTATTCATCATTTACAACTATATTGCTCACTGTTTTCGTACTCTCTCTTTCAAACACCATTACTTTAGACATACTTACATTTATCATTAACCCATTCTTCATACATATTTGGGCAAAGGCAATTTTGTTATAAGGTAAACCTTAACAAATTTTACTTTAATATTTTCGTTATTTACTGATTTACACTTTAGATTAAGCAGGCATTCGATGTACTCTTTACCTAGGAAACTACAGCTTGAAATGGCCAAAAGAAAACAAATTTTAAATCCACAGAGCCGCATTGCAGCCACAAAATCTAAAATAGCGATAAAAAACAAACAAACACAACAAAAGGTAAGCGCTTCAAGACGTAGGATCATTTAACTTAATTTAAATAAAAAATACGTAATTATTTCAGAGGTATGAGTCATTATTTCTTTCAAAGATAATATTAACGGTACTTATTCGCAAAGAAAAGTTAATAATTTAAAAAGATTATATTAAAAAATCAAAACGAAACATGAAAAAGACACAGAAAAATAAAAAAAAGAAACGGTCGCGGTCTCAGGATAGTGACACTGTGCCTTAACAAACTCAGCCATTTGGACCTAGATATTTTTTCGAACCCATGTTTCAAATTCAGAATTAAAAAACCCGGTGGTGGAGAAATTTGAAAAATAGATTATACTGAATTGTTGCTGTCACTGTTGCTCTTACTCCACCGGATATTGAGCGAAAGGGACAATGCTCCTCGGGCTACTAATACCTAACTAAAATCGAGGTTTTGTATTCCCCACTTTTCTCCTCCAAAAGTGGACTAATTTTCATTTTTTTTTACCAACTACATAAGAAAAAACTATTCTATGTCTGTACGTTTTGCTTTTTTTAAAAAAAATATAGTCTATTAGTTTGTATACTGAACGTCTTTTGACGGTGTTTAAACCAGTCAATTTTATTGATATTTGGAAGGTCATAACTTCTATATAAAGTAATTTATCAAAAAAAAAACAAAATGTACCGATACGCTAGTAGTTGATATCTATTATATGTAAAAACAATATTTTCTCTAGGATTAAAATCCAGAGAGATAAATAGGGAATACGTTTGTATGGAAAAATCACCGCCGGGTATCCCCTTAACATTATTATCTTCAACTATTTTCCATGTCGAGTCCTGTATCATGTTTCGTTTTGATTTATTAGTAGTCTTCAATGATTTTGACAATGGACCCTCTCACGGACATAAATAACGACACCTGCATCCAATATGACAGCGCCAATATGTACCGGCCACTCCTCGCAGCCTCCCGCGGCGCACAGTGGGTAATGTGGTCATGCCGTGTCAGGTATCGAAATGTGCATAGAGTACAGCGTAGATATAGCGCTCCACTGGGCAACGTGAAAGTAGGACCTTTGACTGGGCATGATGCAAATTGATCTATGGTAAATATGCTGTTACGAGGTGGCGGAAAATGTTCACTTTTTTTTGCAAATTTTTTTCAACAGCCCTTAATTCCAACTTTGAAGCACATTCATTCTTACTTTAAATGGTATTTTTTTTCTCGTTGTTCGAATTTTGTTCTTTTATTATTTTTTTCTGAGTTCAATTCCATTAGTCCTTTAAATATTCTCACTTTACGGTACGGCGACAAAACAAAATAAACGTAGATACCTTATTACAATAATGCTGCAGCTCTTTCTTACACATTAAACAATGTTGAGACAAATATGAGACACTCAATGTGCGTGTGTCTGTTTCCTCAAAAGAAAAAAATGAAATCATCTCTAAATGAATCCTAAAAGCAGCTATTGAATTGTAAAACCGTTTTGATTAGGTAATTATTTTCAAAAATACTGTTAAAAACTACAATCTACACCTAGTTCAAATTGGGACAATGCGTTTTATTTTAAAATGTGAATACCGCACAAGAGTACCGCTCTCAACCATCTCAGTGAGACTATGGCGCCCTTATTGGAATATGTTGTGAGGCTGAAGGTAGTAGGGAGGGGAAGGAGATGTAAAAGAGGAAGATACCTGGCTCTTCAAAGTTGGTCACAAAACACGGCTAAAGATATATCAAGTAACGTTTCAATTTTGAATGGTGATAGTGAGAGTATCTTCCACTCTGGAACGTGCCGCAAATATACCTTGTATTATTTTTAATGATTACATTGTGAAATAAAACCAATAAATAAAATAAAATTTTGAGTTGAATTGAGTTAAATACGGCAAGCGTTTAGTGATTGAATTTCCAGGAAGGTTTGTTCCAACTTTTTTTTTTTTTTTTAATTTTACAATATTTTATTTTACAAATCTTACGAAACTGATCAATCAGTTTGATTGTAAGAAATCTCTCATTTTTTTCTAGTTATTTAACACAGTATACTTTTCAGTTTTACATAGCAAATACTAAATATAATACTTAATATTAAAATACTAATTATTACGACAAACTAATTATTATAATGTTTATGAATTGCGTTGTAGTAAAAATATTTTGCAACAGTACAAACATAAGGTGAGAAAAAAAATAGAAAGCAACTATATTATTTGATTTCATGTTCTTCGGAGGTAGAAATATTTAACTTTTGTTTTGATTTTTGAATAAGATGTCTCATTTTTGATATTTTCAGGTAATGCATATTTCCAGAATTTTTTGCCTCTCTTTCAAGTCTCCTTCTCCTTCCGACTCCCTTCAACTCTACAATAAATCAAATGACTTCGATCAATTAAGACGCTTGTGCGGTATTCATAAAAAACTTCACTTCAACTGTACATTGTCTTTCTTGGGATTCAGGGTCACATGTTCTGGAATCTGTGGCGTCATTTTTTACACTTCCAGTAGTAAAGCTCTTCACGGTTCTAGGTGTCTACCGAAGCCTCACTCCGCGTCGTTCCGGTGACTTCCTTCACTCAGTCCGTCCATCCCCAACGGATGTGATCATTTCCTATTCATGTTTTCCCTCTACTCGTAAAGAAACGTATCCTGCGAGGGTAGAATTATTTTTTTTTTATAATGAACATCTCACAAGAGTCTCAACTGCTCCCGTCTGGAGCCAGTGAGACTATGGTATCCCCAATTGGGGTATGTTGTGAGGCTGAAGGTAAGCGGGAAAGGGAAGAAGATGGGGAGAGGAAGGTGGTCGTTCAACCTGGCTATTCAGATCTAGTCACTAAACACGGCTAAAACCATTTAAAGCAACGTTTCAATTCTGAATGGTGGTCCGGAACGTGCCGTAAACATAGTGTATATTATTTTTAATTAATTAATTGTGAAAATAACACAAATTAATCGAAAAATTTTATTTGCGCACGCCGGGTTCGAACCCGCGACCATCGGAATGAGTCTAATGCCTTTGCCCTGGACGACGCCGCCGGCTGAACTCCTTGCAATGTGTTTGTTTATATTAGCTCCACACAGGATGCCCGAAAATAAATCCATTCAAGGCCTATATTTGGGGATGCTGGGTAGGTGGTGTTTTTAGGAAAAGAAGGGAAAAAGTTCTGGGAAAGAAAAAGGCATGAGGGATGGGAAGGCAAGCAAAATAAATGTAATGTAATTTTGCGACACTGTACAGTCGAAATTATTCATATTATTATGTTTGTATCATGGGTATTCCTGGTGAACACAAAGGGACATACATAGTTAGTTGCAGGCTTTATATTGGAGGTTTCAACATTCAAACCACTGGGAAATGTGGGGTAGATTTCAAAATATTTGATTCATGACGTTTCCTGATTGGAATGTCGAGGTTTGGTGGCATTTACACGTCAGTCTGTCTAAATAAATGCCATGTTATAAAAATATTCGCGATTTAAAAATGCTCGAAAATAGAGACTTTACACTTTATAAAGTTTTTATGTTATGCAAACATTGTGTGTTTTATTTAATATCTCCCTTAATACATCCGTTTTGCCTGCACGGAGAAAAATGTTATTCTAAAATACGATCATTTTATTCGTACAAAGAGTTAAAAATGGGACTGAAGTTCCTACGAACAAATCAACAGTGTTTCAATGTTTATTGGCGAGAAAACGTAAGAATAATTTGTTGGTATACGTAAGAAATTACGTATACCAACAAATTATTCTTACATGTTCCAGCCAATAAACATT
Source organism: Limnephilus auricula (assembly GCA_951813805.1). NCBI lineage: Eukaryota > Metazoa > Arthropoda > Insecta > Trichoptera > Limnephilidae > Limnephilus > Limnephilus auricula. The sequence goes on from OX638403.1 coordinate 14,246,170, forward strand.
GAAACCCTGTTAATTTGTTCGTAAGAACTTCAGTTCCGTTTCTAACCGTTTTTACGAATAAAATGATAGTATTCTAGAATAAAAAATTTCCCGTGTGGGTCTCCCCTATACTTTGGATTTTTTGAATGTTATCATCATACTTTTAGATTTAAAAAATATTCTCATATCTAACTACTCTATAATCAGTCGGACTTTTGTCATATTTCACAGGTTTTTATAGAGATTGGTTTATTTAAAAAAGTTATTATTTTAATCCATTTGCTTTCATTCGTAATGAAAAGAAAACATCGAATAAATTCGCGCTTTTTTTAAAATCAAACAACTACGTGCTTTGATGATAGTAAATGAAATATGGAAGCGATAACAAATTTAAAAAAATACTATTATTGTTTTTGCGATGAAAATTCCCTGATTTCATTAAAAAAGATTGTCAAACAAACTTTGGTACTGCGAATTATAAAAAAAAAACGAGAGTTAAAATTGAAAAAATTTCACTGAAATAAAAAGCCATTGCCATTTTCCCGGAATATATAAATCGTTTGTTTTTGTACACTCGAAACAAAACAAATAATACAAAACAGTATGGATCAGTATTAAAATACAGGGGAAACTGCGATGTGATTGCTCCCACCAATATTGAATAGAATAATTCGAATCTCTTTTTAATAAAATCCAATATTTTGTGCTCACTTTTTTTCATCATAAATGTGGATAAAAAATCTCTGTATTCTAGTTAATCATTCTTCTACCTCAACTTATATGTTAAAAAAGAAATACTCATCTTACCCGCCCTTAATTATGATGCCAGTGGAAAGAACTCACAGAAAAGAAAATGAGAGATCTTTTTGAGAAATAAGTTCGAAGGCTATTTTTCAGAACCATGTATAATTTTATTTTTATTTATTTATTTAGAGATTATTATATTATAAAATCACGATTAAAATTCCCCACCTTCCTCTTCTCCATCTCCTTCCCCTCCACACTATCTTCAGCCTCATAATATATCCCAGTTGGGAATGCCATAGTCTCACTGGCTCTAGACGGGAGCAGTTGAGACTCTTGTTCGGTTTTCAAATTAAAAGAAACAGAAGGTCCTCTATAATATATATATATTTTTTTTTTTTATTTTTTTTTTTTTATTTATTTATAAGAAAAAAAGTTTTACATTACAACTGAACATTATGTAAAGTTATACAAATTATTCATCATTATTCTACTACTCCATAAGTTAAGCTCTAGGAGCTCGTGTTTATGGGAGGAGTATTTACATGCAAAAAAAAAAAATATTCTAAATAAATATGTAATCAAAGACTTAAAATAAATACAAACATTATTTAACATAGCTATACAATTTAGGAAAAAATATGTTTTTGAATTACAATACCAATATACTATATATTTTAACTTTCAACATTGATAATACAGATTAAGTAATGGTAAACTAAGGGTACAATATATCATTATCTAATTTCAGGGATTTAATTTGCTTTTTAAATTGTTCATATTTCAAAGTTTCGGTTACACTAATTTTGTTTTTGGACAATAATATATTGTACCATTTCACACCTAAATACAAGTAGTGATGCTGAGCCGTAGTCGTTCTAAGCATAGGGATTGTTATTAAGCCATTAGTTTTGAATCTATTGCTTATGCTATCTGAGGGGTGAATTTTTTGGATAAAATATTCCTTATAAATTTGATATAAGGCGTTTCTCTTATACAATTCTGTGACAGATGGTACATTAAATTCCCGAAATATCTCAAAAGTAGAGAAGTCGTATGGTTTCCTAAGGATGATTTTTATAATTATTCTTTGAATTGTAATTATGGGTTGTAATGAAGCCTTAAGGCCTTTCTTGAAGTAGAAGGAATGTTGGGAGGCTATACCATCGAAACACCATTCTTACTTATAAATGCGGTGTAAATATTAAGGTCGGAATAGTGAAAATTTCGCTTATAACCACGGCGAATATATCGGTAAATAAAAACCTGCTTTAGGCACGGTTTTAACTATTCTAACGCTGAATCGAAACGTAAAATCAAATAAGCAAGCCTAAGAGGAATTAACAGAATTTAATTAAGAATACATGAAACCGATATTGGAAGATACGTTTCCCAGAAGCGACAAAACTAAAGGTTTGCGGGACAGATGATTATAAAGTAAATATCTTCACGTGCCTCACATACATTTAATTAAGTCGTCAAAATATGTCTGTCAAAACAAAATTGTGAATGAGCTGTCTTTGCGTAAACCTCATATTTGTAACAAATCGTCATGAGTAACTTATCAGTCAAAACAAAATAGCGAATGAACTCGTATGATGGAAACCTCACGTTTTAAAGTAAGCCGTCATAATTTGTCACTGTCAAACAAACTGTGAAAAGGTGTTCCATTCCGTGTGTTATTTTTCATTTGAAAATGGTTGGGTAGAAAACTACTATTAATATTTTTCTAAATTGCACATTGAAATTTTTAGTTAATTTTATTTCTTTGAATACAAAATAGTTTTATTCCCAAAAAATGCGTTTTTACTTCGAAACTCTGTTTACGTAAAGTGAAGAGGTAATGGAGCATTTTAGTACATATAAGAAACTTCGTTGCAAATGTGTAAAGTTAACAAGTAATCCAAAACGATTTTATATACCACGCCACTCTCCAAAAATATCTACTGTTTTTGGTAAATCACAAAAAACCGGTCAAAGAATTTTTCGTGTGATTTTTTAGTAATAAATTAAAAAGTATAATTCGAAGTGAAAATAAAAAAAAATTAAAGGTGTTTTAATAATGTGTTTATTAGTCATGTTGAATTTATTTTGAATTCAGGCTTGTGATTGGCTTTTGTGGAGAGTGGTGATTTTGCTTGTTAATTTTCCAAGGTTTTTTTTTTTAACTACCATTCCGAAGGTCGCGGGTTCGAACCCAGCGTGCGCAAATAAATTTTATTTAATTGATTTGTGTTATTTCACAATTAATTATTAAAAATAATATATAGTATATTTGCGGCACGTTCCAGAGTGGAAGATACTCTTAGTATCGCCCTGGTGTAAGACCACCATTCAAAATTGAAACGTTGCTTGAAGTGGCTTTAGACGTTTTAAGTGACTAGATCTGAATAGCCAGGTACTTCAATACCTTCCTCTTCCTCGTCTCCTTCCCTTCCCCACTTACCTACAGCCTCATAATATACCCCAATTGGGGATGCCATAGTCTCACTGGCTCCAGACGGGAGCAGTTGGGACTGTTGTGTGGTATTCACTGTAAAAAAAAAATCGCTGTGGATGGATAGTGGTGATTTTCATCTAAACCCTATTTTCATTTTGATATTTCCATGATTTGCAGTTGATTTTTCTAAGGATCTCAAAAACTATCTTGTAGCTACGAACATTGCGAATAGATTCGCGTTTATAACTCAACTTCGTCATTTATGGAGAGTGGCGTTTTTTTTATTTTAAACCACACAGTATCTTTGTACCATTTCTCTCAGATTGTCTCAGGCATAAATTTTGTATACTTATATTACTGCCAAAATTAGACATTGCCTGAAAAATAAATTATTGGATGAAATTATCCATGATTTAATGTACTAGATTTCTTAAAAAGGTTTTTTTTAGTAGGTTTCAAATATAAGTGAGTTTAAATGTGTAGGTACTAAATAATGTTCATAATCCAATATCATACCTACAATCTTGCAATGATTTTCCATCGTTCTACATAGGTAAGACAACTAAAAATATAAATATAGAATCACAAAACATTTAAGAAGTATAAATAACAATAATTTTTCAAAGTTTGCCAATCGTCTCATTTCCACCGATCAAACGTTTAATAAGGACACAGGGGTTAAAATTCTTCACAGTATAATTATAAAAGCAAAAAAAAGGAAAACTAATAACTATGCTTCTATATTGAATAATCAAATTAATTTATCATATTCTAGATATATTTCCAGTGAACCGCTCTGTTTTTGAAGGAAATTCCGCAATTATATACCCCCTCCCCTTTGCTCACCTCCCACTCAAAAACATTTTTTTTGTATATCTGTCAACATTTTGTATAATAGGTTAGGTTAGTTTTAATATTCTCCTGATGAAGAAAACCGGTAAAGTTTGATTAAAATGAAAGTGGTCGGGAACAAATTTATATGCATTTTTTGTATGTGAATACCGCACAAGAGTCCCAACTACTTCCGTCTTGAGACTATGACATCCCTAATTGGGGTATGTTGTGAGGCTGAATGTAGCGCGGAGGGGGGTGAGATGGGAAAGAGGAAGGTGGGGAAGTACCTGGCTATTCAGATCTGGTCATGAAACACGGCTTAAGCCATTTCAATTCTGAATGGTGGTCTTACATTAGAGCGATACTGAGAGTATCTTCCACTCTGGAACATGCTTCAAATATGTTATTTTTAATTGATTAATTGGGAAATAACAAAAATTAATCAAATAAATTTTATTTGCGCACGCCGGGTTCGAACCCGTGACTTTTGGATTAGGAGTAAATATTTTACCCCTCGACTACGCCAGGCAAACAATTAAGAACGCATAAATAATGACTACGGAGAAAACATACCTTGGTTTAACCGGTAATAAATCAATTTATGCACGTTAAAAATTGACATATAAAATCGTACATAAGTCGTCTAAATGTGATTTCAGCCACAGTTTGAAAATGGCCTTGTAAGCCAAAACAGCTGTAACAAAAATACAAATCTAAAATACTTGCAGAACTTAATAATAACATTATTAAAAAAATAAATGGAGTTCTACGGAAAAAGTTGCAAAAGATTTCTCAAAATCGATTGATGTGATGAAGCAAGCAGTGATGAAACACCATTGATGATCCATTTTGGAAAGAGAAGCTTTAAAAAGTTACGAGGTACAATTAATTAATTATACCTCGTAACTTTTAATTAACAAAAAATGATAATTAACTTCATGCGGGATTTTAAGCAATTCGTTAGGTATGCATCATTATCAAAAACGTCAAAATTGTATGTATAGTACCTATTTATTTTAACTACCCTTTCGGGAAAAGCATGCAAATACCAACTAAATCCACATATTATTATGCATAGAAATCGGTGCCATTAAGCCCTCTCGTAAACACAAATTACCCGGCGGGACACATGGCGTCTTAAAACACATTCCGACCTCTGATTAATACTGTCCCATCTGCCGGTCGGTCGTGGCTTGCGCCGGTATTTGTCGGGTGTAACCGCAGAGAAGGTGAGCAAGGAGAAAGCAGGCTGGGTGGAACAAACAGGGACACAGAAGCAACGTAGTTTTGCTTAACTCAAAAGCTTAAGAGGGTTATTACCAGAGAACGCCGGAAATTAGTCCTTTTTAAATCAAATTCTAGATGTATTGAGTCTTTTTTTACGAAAAAACTTAAATTGATTTTGAAAGATTGTTACTTTATCTGGTACACGCAGTTTTAAAATTTTGAAAAGCTACGTGTATTTTTAATATACTAAAGTTATACCGTGGGTCGTTGGCAGATTTGTTCAATTTTTAAATGACAGATTCTATTACAAAATAAATCAATACATTATCTAGTCAACACCGTTTACAGAATTTTAATTTTAGTTAAATTAAAATAATTAAAAAATAAATCCGAGAAGGTGTTTTGTGACAAAAATACCTCAGTTTTCTATTTATTTAAGGACTTACGAACTAAAATATATACTTTTTTTTACACACCTACTTTGCTTAGAGATTATTGAAAAATCATAAATACTTATGATCAAAAAATACTTACAAGATGTACACGATATTTAATAATATATTGTCGTGCGTTTTTAGCATTTTTATTGCTTACTTGAATGTAGGTATATATTAAAGCACGTTTTGAATGAAATAAATCGATATTAAATTTATTAGTTAAATAATTTGATACGGGGAAATTATGATTTTTCTCATTGGAGACTCCCTGTACAGTTGCAAGTATTTTTAAACTTTTATTCTCAGCCACTGGTCAATCACTCTTAAGAGCGATTGAGCAATCTAACCTAATCTTATCCAACTTTACCCTTAAAATTAATTTAAAACTGCAATTATAATGAAACTGAATCAACGTGTTACATTGACAATGATGAACCTCGAATTAGAGGTAAGAATTGAGTTGACATAATTATTTATCAAAAAAAAGTATTTTCATGCTTTAATGGTAAAAAATGTGCCCGTTATAATAATTAACATGACGAACATTACGAGTTAATACCTTCCTGCCACGCACTAAACATACAACAGTTATATTTTTATTAAAGGGTTAGCAGGAGTGACGGTTTAAGGGTTTGGCCTCTAATGGGTTAAAGTGACATTTCAAATTTCAGATAGAAATAATGAGAAGGTAGTTGTATAGCAAAATCTAAAAATAATGAAAAGATGTGTAGGAACCATGATGATTTAGATTCTATTAACATATTTACTACACTTTTTTCTACAGAATTTGAGGCTCTTCATTCGCTGCAGTTGTGTGGATATCAAGGGCTTCGTGCGGTTACATCTCGTTCTTTCATTATTTAGAAAAAATCAGCGAAAACTCATTTATTAACATATTTATTAATTAAATGTAATAAATTACTTTGTCTTCTTCCTTGCACTCTCCCAACTCATTGCCTAGGTAGGCTGTTGGGGTCGGTTCTCCTCGTTCTCAGGTTGTAGCTTCTTTGGTTCTGGATATCGCTTTCATCCAGGCCGTTTCTACTTAGGATTTTGTAGCATTGAATCATCCAGGAGTTCTTTGGTCTTCCTCTGGATGACTGTCGATGAAGCTCCATAGACATTGGCTGCTTCACTGTGTGGTCTAGTAGTCCCCGTTTTATATGACTATGCTTTGTAAAAACCACTATCACAACTACTCACAAAGTAATTTATTTCATTTAATTGAAATGTAACATTTAGTTTAATTTAAAAATTACAGATCGTCCAATTAATTAGTCAGACATCTCCGAAAAATCTAAATTTGAGTTGAATGTGAAGTTTTATGTAAAAGTGTACCATCAGTCCGGTACAATACTAAGATTACTCATAAACACAACCAAATCTATTATTACGAAGAAAAACTTGTAGTGAAATAAACAAAAACAATGTGTTTTCTGGGTTACTAGTAGGAAATTTCAAAATGTTTTACTGATTTACTGAACCGTTATGCTTCCCGTTATTATTCTGTAGCATATTTAATATGTAAATAATATTTTTTTTATTTATTTATTTATTGGTAAGATACAAACAGCTTATACATAAAATATAAAGATAAATATATTCCTTGTTAAATGAAGTCAAGCCAAAAAAGTCTCCTATGCTAAAGTTGATTGGAGATAGAGTTTTATTGCGTATATATACATTTTATTAATACATATTACACTTACTAAAATTAATTTTAGGTGAGGAGGGGAGGAAGAGGAATATAGGGCGAGGATAGGAGGTGCTCCGAATACAATCCACACTTTTGAAAGTCTTTTTTTTTTTGTATTAATTTTCGATCGTACGTGTTACTTCTAAGCGATATTTGTGAAGTGCATCGTTAAAATAGTCTAAATTTTGAAATTTTGTGTTATATTGTGCACGTACACGGGGAATTGGTGAATTTTTTCGAAAGTTAGTTCTAGATGTGGGCAAATAAAACAAATGTGATTTCCGCGTTGATCTTGTCGAAATATGATTGGTTAGCTCTGGCGAGTCCAGGCCATTATTAAGAATTTTAAATAATAAGGGAGTTGAAGTTGTGGTAATTAATAGATTCAGTGTAATTTGAGAAGTATAAGTTTTGTTTATAATTTATGTGCTTAATTTTTTTTTGAATTCTTTCGATTCAATGTGAGCTTGGTAGAAAGGAGTCCAGATCGGTGTGCAGTGTTTCTAGGCGGGGATTAGATTTAGATTTATGGTGGGCATAATAATAAATATATTTCTCATTATTTCAATACTTAGTATTTGGATATATCTGCCTAATCAACTGGATGATACAAATTCAAATGCCAGATACATAACATTTTTATTGATCTCTATAGGTTTTTTCTTTCATGTTTATATGATAGCAGTCGGCTGAAACCTGTTTACTGTCGTCCTATTAAAGCCAGCGTATTTTTTTTTATTTATTTTTTTTTATTGAAAATTTTTTGATACAATGGTACATAAAATAATAAAAGGTATATAACATACTTAAATATAATATTGTATGAACAAAAAAATCCCACAAAGGCAAATGCCTTAGCGTGGGTATAATATTGAATTTATTATAATTTTATGGTTAATAGGAGATTTAAGAATTTAGTTTATTTTTAGGTATAAAAAGAGAAAAAGTAAAAGAGTAAAAGTGCCTTAAAACATAGAGCAAAATAACAACCTTTGTTGTTATTATTGCATTTGTAAAATTTAATGAAGAATTAATGTTAAAGGCGTAATTAAAAAAAAACAGAAACATAGCAAGCAATATAATATTTCTACTTTAAAAGTTGTCTGATGATAAACATAATTAATGGCTTTGTTAAATCTTATAAGAAAAAGATATCTGTTTCAGTGTTTTTTAGCCAAGTTTTGATATATTTTTTATAAGATTTAAGATTTTGACACGTGGGGGCTTTAAATGTTGCATGTAATGAATTATGCATTTTTGGAGCAATAAAACTAATATGCATTTGGGCCAACCTAGTTTTACAGTGGGGTACAGCATACTCACAGGCGCCAAGTCTTAGACTAGAGCGATTTGAATTTTTTAAGAAGTATGTAGGATGCGTGTACATAAATTTAAGACACTGGAAACTAAAGGTCTGTCTAAGGTCCAAAATATCGGTTTCCTTAAATAATTGCTTGGAGGGAAAAGATTTGGTTTTTTGGTACATAATTTTAATAATTGATTTTTGGGCAATTTCTAACTGTTTTACATGATTGTTGTAAGTTCGGCTCCAGCCAATTATTCCATAGGAAAGAGATAAATGAACTAGTGCGTCATAAACTAGTTTTATGGTTTTTATATTCACTATATTACACATTATTTCAAAAATATAAGTTAAGTATCTCAGTTTGTTAACAGTTTTTTCTATATGGTTGGTCCATTTAAGTTGACAATCTATAGTTACACCTAAGTACTTTATATTTTTTCCTGATTTCATCTCTTCACAGTTTGAGCATGTGGTACGGTTGCAATATGATTACATATGTACCATAACTAATGAACTAAAGTGTACACTATGAGTCTGATCTCATCTCTAATTCAACGCCTGGTCACCTAAGCATTCTGAAACAGCCGTAATGGCCTAAGTAATGGGGAACAAAGCATTGTCATATAAATCTAGCCTTCCATGTGGTCTGTCTCACTTCCACTTGATATGATAAAAGCTTTTCGTAATCCGCTGTCCCTTTCCCCCGTCACTTTAAACCCTAACCTTCTGGAATTAGCGATGCAGTAGGTATTGCGGTTTGGATGAGAACTGCTAGTATTCTATGTACTTTACTTTGTACTTGGTTCCATTTAGAATTTAGGTAGAGTTCGTTATGTTTACTCTTAGACTATGCTGAAAGGACGAAGTTGGGTTCTGGTAATAGTTTCTCAAAGCTCAGTAGAAATAACGATCTTAGTAGAGATGACGGCCGGCGTAGTCCAGAGGCAAGGCTTTGGACTCCCATTCCGAAGGTCGCAGGTTCGAACCCGGCGCGGGCAAAAAATTTTTTTTTGGATTAATTTGGGTAATTTCACAATTAATTAATTAGAAAAAAAGTAAGCACTATATTTGCGGCACATTACAGAGTGGAAGATACTCTCAGTAACGCGCTGGTTTAAGACCATCATTCAGAATTGAAACGTTGCTTGAAATGGCTTTACCCGTTTGAATTGACTAGATCTGAATAGCCAGGTACATCACCACCTTCCTCTTCCCCATTTTATTCCCTTCCCCGCTTACCTTCAGCCTCACAACATAGCCCAATTGGGGATGCCATAATCTCACTGGCTCAAGACGGGAGCAGTTGGGACTCTTGTGAGGTGTTCTCTATAAAAAAAATAAAAAAAACGTAGATTCTGGGATTTTAGCATGGTCGATCGATATGAAGTTACCGACCGATTGTCGGTAACTTTCGTTATCGTTTCCTAGGACAAGTGCAGATCGCTAACGTACAAACGACAGTTGATATCGAATATATTAAGGAAACTTAGTCATTGTGAACTGTCACCTACTGAACTGACATAATTTACAAATGAGTGGGCATCGCGTCTGGGTCTCACCTAGGCGTTCCGTGTTCGATTCCTCGGCTGGCTCAGTCCTCCATCACAACACAAGCAACATCTTCCGCTTAATGTTCCGTTTTTTTAATAAAAAAACATACTAAACTGGTGGTAGTAGGAGATTTTCGAATTTTGTTGGATTATTCGTAACCCGGGAATGTTGAATGTCTTTCTTTTAAAAAAATATGATAACATAAACACATATAAACGCTTTACATAGCTGTAAAATTAATATTCATTATAAAACAATTATAATCGTTAGACCTTTTGTTTAAAGAATTTAAATTCAAATACTAAATACTTTATACTGCTATTACGCAAAATTACAGAATTATAAAAATAATGTAAAGTGGTTACACTATCATGAAAGTGCAAATATGTTCGATATGTTTATGATATAATGAAATATATCACGTTGTTTACAATTTTTAATGTATTATTTTATTTGATTTATAATGGTGAATATATTTATAACATGTTTCTTGATCTAAATTAATACCTCCCTAGTTGAAAAAACTCGTGTTTAGGGAGGGAATTTTATTTTATTTTTTTATTTAACATTCTTTTTTTACATGTTTCGACATTAAGTCCCGTTAAACTGATTTATATCAGTTTGTCAACGGGTTATTTTAACAATTACTTTTTAGAAAATTTAAACAGGTACATAAAATATACACATTATTACATTATATATACATACATCAAAGAGCAGAGGAAAAACGAATGAAAGAAAAAGAAAAAAGATTGTAATAATGGAAAAAACATTAAAAATTAAATTTAGAAAAACGGAGGTTAGTACAAAAAAATTCTTTCACATAACCATTTTTTTAGCATACATTTCCTTCTCTTCACGATTTAAATAATTTCTGAATTATACTTATAATTAACACTATAGACATTCAAATTGATTAACTTATATATGTACTGAAAAACAGATAAGTAAATGCATTGAAAAAGAGACACTTTTTTAAAATATACAAGTAATATATAATGCCCTTTACGAGAGTTTAAAAGTTTGAAAGGGAAGAAAACACGTACGTGATTCTAATTAGCTAATTTATTTATGATATTATTGTTTAATTTATTTTTTAATGTATTTTAAACAGATTCCAATCTTAGTTCTGCCTCTAGTTGATTAAACCACACCACTACATTGTACGTGTAGTAGTGTTGTCCAAAACTGGTACACATTAATGGCGTGCATTAGCGACCCACTGTGTTTTGTCTATTGCTCTCAACACGTACTATGGAACGGTGCGACTTTTTATAATGCTCTTTGTGTATTTGAAGCAGCGTATTTTTTATATATGTGTTTATTAGAGGTGGGACTTGAAAGTCTTGAAAAAGTTGGGAGAAAAAAAAACTTTATAATAACGATAAATGATATAATAACGAGAGTACAGAAATATAAGTGGGAAAATTACAAGAAAATATACGAAATATAAAAGAAAATTAAACAAACGATATGTAGAGGATACTTTGCAGTATTACAGGCTTAAAAATAAAACAAAATTACATCGAATACTTTCGTAAGCGTACACCTTACAATACAAGAGAAAAGCATACTAAAGCTAACAAAAAGATTCGCAAAAAATCATAACTTCGCTTTTGCACGGAGAAGCAAAGGGAGATGCTAGGACAGGAAAATATGTAAATCTAAGTTTATAGTGATCTTCCTCGAGAATAGTGATTGATTTTTTATCATCAAGGCCTCCTTTGTGTATTTAATGTAAAAAAATCATATTTTTTTAATTATGTTTTACCATTAATCGTATTACGCTGTAATTGTGATGAAGAGGGAAATTAATGTCTCATCAGCACATATGCCAATAATAAATTATTCGTGGATCCATTCCTGTTTGTCAATTACTTTTGCATATTTAGTTATTAGTTTTATCACTGTTTTTCTTATTACTATATATCCATAATTTATATAATTTTTAGGCATCATGCCTGTATTATTTATTTATAGTAAGACTTTTACATATATATAAAAATATTTACGAAATTATTATCGTAAACAGTGCAGGAAACGACTGTTTAAAACACTTGCACAAAAATAAATAATATAAAGTAAAAATGTATTGAATTTGATCCACACATACATCCATACAAAATATGTATATAAAAATATTAAAAATCCAAAATAATATTTTTCTTTCAGCCTATACCGTTAATTTTAATCAATTTAAATAGTTTTATCAAACTATTCCACTACTTAACGAAAAAAACTTCAATAGGGTATGCTTAAATATATTAAAATTGATATATCAACAATCAACAACATAGTTGTTGATATATCAAACATGTCCTAAAAATATATTAAATAAAATATAGAAGCCTATTCGGTGGTCGACTTTCTTCCATTAGTTATGTGGTCTACCTACACTGTATAAAACATACAGGTTTTTCCCTGAAAAAAGCTATACATTTTTCTAACAATGGGGAAAGATCGAGTCTTTCGATAAGAGTAATTTAACAGCCTTTTAGTTTACCTGGTTAACATAATATATTATGCCTTCGGCCATGATTTAAGTATAGGACATTCCAGAAGGGTGGTCCCTACTCTAAGCAGCGCCGGATCTGCCATACGTTCAAAAACGTGCAAAAAACCTGGCGCCCACTACGAAGGGGCGCCGTGATAAAATAAATATTGTTTTAAAATTCAATTAAAATATTCCCCGAATCGTTTAAAAATTACTCGTAATACGGAATTATTAGTTCGCGCTAGCAACACTCACTTTCCATATGCGTGAACCTAATGCGCGCGCATCGATGGTTAAAATTTAACGAAATACGGATTTGACTTACGTCAAGGAATTTTTTTCCAAATACAATATATTTCATACGAACGTAAGACCTATTTTTCCTTGTTGCTCTTACGACCATTGTATCGTTCAAAATTCAACAAACATTGTGATTGGTTCATTGATCGCTTCTCGTACGGATCTCCCTTCGTTGATTACAAGTTGCTCTTTGATGATAGTTCGTCGCTTTCGCCGCGTTATTGATTTATGTATGTTGCCATTCGCGCGCGATTTGGCACCATATTAAACAAACTGATCAGAATATTATTATTTCTGAACTAAACTGCCTCCTGTTTTATATTATATTTTGTTATGATGTTATTATTTTGTCCAGTGTCTTAGATAGCTACCGCCAGGTCACTTGGAAAAGTTACTCTTATTCTTGTTGGCGGGATATTAATTTATTTTAAACGTATTGCATAAATTTTATTTTTATTTTTTTTATATGTATATAAATTTTTTATCTGAATTTAAAAAAAATGTTGGGGGGGGGGGGGGGGCGCCATCGGTACTTCCTGCACAGGGCGCCAGATTTCGTAGAACCGGCGCTGACTCTAAGGTGGTCGGAAGAGTTAAAGTGGTATTTCGTACCGTAGATATTAAGCATAACGTATCTACCGTAGACATAACGAATGTATACAAATGGCACGCGAACATAATATTTATTATACAAACAAATGTACTATTTTTGTTATTTTTTATTATTTAGCGAAATAACTGCCATTCATGTCGTTCTCGCCCGATTTTAATAAAAGAGAAATTTTCGGTAACTTTTTCACTTTATTTTTAGGAAGGAAATCCACACCGCATTCGGAAGGAGCGAGATCCGAGTGCTTTTTCATTTTTACAATGCGAGAATAATTTTGTTATTGTGATTAATTTTGTACTTTTTCGTTTACGTACCCGAAATTTTACTTTCTCTTCAAATAAATACCATCTAGTAATGAAATGAAAAATTGTATTTGTTATTTATTATTTGTATTGTTCGCATAATAATATGTTGATTTTCCATAAATGTATGTAAATAGTAATGAGTCAATCTGGCGTGTAAATAGTCAGACAAACTTTAGGGCTAACTAACTATCTAACTAACCATCACGCCGTTTCCCCGCAGGGGTAGGCAGAGAGGACGGACCCCCAAACACCTCGGTCTTGGCATACACTCTTTGCCTCATTCACATTCATACATCGTCTCATACATACTCTTCTATTTTTCTGACATGGCCCGATTCAAGTATCTGATTCACTTGATCGTGCCATGTCTTCCTCGGACGTCCCCTACTTCTTATACCATTCACACTTGCATCATCCTTACGCTCCTTTCTTTGTTAATTCGCTCTACATGCCCAAACCATCTAAGGGTTCCTTTCTTAATTTTACTCGCTTACATCAGCCTTGCATTATTTTCGAATCTCCACATTCTCACACGATCATACATGGTTTTACCACACATACGCCTCAGGGATCTCATTTCAACAGCATTCTGTCTACTTTCATCCTTCCTCTGCAAGTTCCATGCCTCACTGCCATACATCAGGATAGGTACAAGCACTCCATTGTGGACTGCTAACTTCGCTTCTTTGGACCTTTAGGGAGATGAAGTAAATTAAATTGTACAGGATCAATGAGATTTTGGTATTTTTTTTTTAAATTTTTGTAATTTGGAACTATTCTTATAATACGAAATAAGATCGATATATGTGGTCATCAATAGTAAATTTCTCCCTTTGGGAATTTCATATTTCATGTTCGATATTAGACGGAGCGGTTGGCAATCAGCTGGGTGCGGGTACACAATCTATTGTCTAAAGAAATTCAAACGTTATATATACCTATATATAGCAAAAGTAGGTACATATTTTGAATTTCGAGGCACACAAATTATCAAATACTTATGGCAAAATACCTTCACATATATTGTACTAAACTACAAAATACTCGTGTGCATACTTATTGTCTTTGTTCATTTTATGTTAAAATTTCATAAATATATATCATAATATAAATTACAGTTTTTTTTGCTTACTTACATTTGTTCACTTTTATTGTCTTTACTCATTTTTTTCTTTGATATTTATTAAGATGCAGTCGTTCAAAGTTTTGTATTTGATTGTAAAATATTTGTAATTTATTACTGCCGTGAAATAGTTATGTTAATTTCTTCAATCTTTCTGCAAAATTACTTTGTGGCATCATTTTAATTAAATGAAACAAACTTTGTGTAAACCACTATAATCACATGTTATAATATCTACGAATCTACATGTTTCAAAACATAATATATAAACTGAGTTTTATAACTGGATTGTTCTCACCCAAGTGAGAACATCTGTAAAAGCCAGTATAAATAAATCAATAAAAACCGATGGTTTCTTGGTCAGGATAATAACATGTAGATATTATAACATGTGATTATAATGGTTTACACAAATAAATTTGTTTATTTTAATTAGTTATGTTATGTATATTAGTTCTGTCCATAATTTTAATAAAAGTTAAATTAAAAGTGAATATAGCAAAGTTATGTTAATTTTTTTTCGCAAAGAAAAGAATCTTAGCAATAAATTATGGTATTTACCTATATTATCACCTATTCATTTTGAACAACAACTTTCCCTATGTCATCACATATTTAAAGAACACATTTTTAATAAATGATACAAAAAATATCATTACTCTTTCCATACATGTTTTATACAAAATGAACCTGTTGTAAATGCAAAAACCTATTTTATTCATATTACTATATTCTTTCATACTTCTCCAATAAAGTAAAACTCATCCAGTGAATTTCTGTTTCGGGGAACTGGAGCATGAAACCATAGAATCAGTGTGGTAATATTTCAATGGATATTCTAACTAAGCCAGCGGTGCATGTCAATTTGTTTGAAGTAATATTGTGTTGACGTCACGGTTGCAAAATTTCTATGTCGCTACGTAGCGCAAAATACTGCACTGGCTACGAATGTACGCTTCCGCTCTACGATGCTGATCTACGAGAGTTCTAGGTCATATTTCTGGTACGTTAAATTGCATTTTGGTGCAAAACTCTTACGTTTACGAATAATTATTTTGAATTAAAGAAATAGTTAATACCTATATCGATCATTTTAATGATCTATAATTGATTCGATTATTGAAGGTCTTGCAACCTAAAGTTATTGATACCAAACTAGTGTACTAAAGTTTTGGCAAGGCTTTGTCCCTTTTGAAACGTTTGAGAAACCAAAGGATTACATGTTTATTTAATTGGCATTTCAAAGTCCGTATTATCGAACGCATTTTTCATTATCCAGTCAAAATGCTCATCAAAGAAAGCGCTAGACCCAAAACTGACTTTGCTTGCTTAGAACTATGAGATTTTTTTTTGTATAGTGAATACCTCACAAGAGTCCCAACTGCTCCCGTTTGGAGCCAGTGAGACTATGGCATCCCCAATTAAGGTATGTTATGAGGCTGAAGGTAGGTGGGGAAGGGAAGGGGACGATGAGTGGAAGGTGGGGAAGTACCTGGCTATTCAGTGCTAGTCGCTAAACACGGCTAAAGCCATTTCAAGCACCGTTTCAATTCTGAATGGTGGTCTTACACCAGGGCGATACTAAGAGTATCTTCCACCATGGAACGTGCCGCAAATACACTATATATTATTTAAAATCATTAACTGTGATATATCACAAATCAATTAAATAAAATTTATTTGCGCACGCCGGGTTCGAACCCGCGGAGGTGGGGAAGGGAAGGGGACGAGGAGTGGAAGGTGGGGAAGTACCTGGCTATTCAGTTCTAGTCACTAAATACGGCTAAAGCCATTTCAAGCACCGTTTCAATTCTGAATGGTGGTCTTACACCAGGGCGATACTAAGAGTATCTTCCACTATGGAACGTGCCGCAAATATACTATATATTATTTTAAATCATTAACTGTGAAATATCACAAATCAATTAAATAAAATTTATTTGCGCACGCCGGGTTCGAACCCGCGGCCTTCGGTATGGGAGTCTAACGCCCTACCGCTGTCAATAGGACAGATGGAAGGATTGTTTCTTATAATATCTTTTTTACAGTAAAATAGATATTTCAAAGGTACACAGCTTATTATAGTAGTAAGTGCTTTACCAACGTAAATTGTTGCTTTGGAATTTGCATACAGAAAAAGCTGGTCGCATTTCATGTCAACCTGACTGTCCGTTCAAGAACATTATTGGCTTACACGGACGAACATATTTTCTGCTTTGTCGCTAAAATATACACCAGCATTTTGTGCATCCATTAGAAATGTTGTCAACAAGTTTTAATTGACGGCTCTTTTAACATTGCTTAATTAATTATACTCTGCATAATTAAGTAAGTTTGCGTTTCCCATCCTTTCGGGACTAAACTAATATCTCTTGGGTTCATACCCACTTCACGGTGAAGTTTGCACACACTCCGCAATCAAACTACCGGTGAACGGACTGTTTAATTATTCACTTTCAAATTATAACACACTCCGCATAATAGTCCGAGAGGTTATCATTACATTAGGACAAATCAAATAACCCCTTTCTCATTGACATTATTTACACTAGATGAGCCACCGGCTAATAATCTTTACCGATAGAACCTGCAGACTAGCTGCCATTTGGCAGCTTTGCACGACTATTTTTTTATTTACGCACCAGACTTTTAGGTCTGGGTTTAGTTTTCTCCATAGGAAAAACTTAACCTTTTCACACACTTTTCCATAAAAATTATCATCTAGTAAATCCACGCTATGCAAGTGTATAATATAAGTATAATTAATACAAAACAATACAAGAACAACATGTTAACCTACCAGACAATTAAATGGGAAAATAATTCACCGACTCCAGATGTTTTCATATCAGAGGGTTCGGCTCGGTGGAATTCCTAATTTGACCGATAAATCCTACTGATCCCTCAATATAAATATTTAAAAAATCTTTCGTAATCCTACATGTATTTAAAATGACTGATTTTTGCATTTTTATATACAAATTCTTTGACAAATCAAATATGCCTAAATTTTTAATGAGAGAGCTAGGTATAATGCCAGTAGCCGAAATAATAAATGGTAATATTTTTATAGTCTGAGAATGCCAAATTCTTTTAATTTCATTTCCTAAATCTGTATACTTTCTTATTTTTTCAGAAACAGATTTTTCAATATTACAGGAATTTGGAATAGCTACATCAATGATATAAGTTATTTTTTTAAATTTTGTCATGTAAAACTATATCGGGTCTATTATGACTAATTGGTCTGTCTGTTAGTATAGGTTTATCGTAGTATATTTTAAAGAAATTATTTTCTAAAAATGAACTTGGTTTGTATTCATAATATGGTACTATATTATGACAGTCAATCAAGTTATGTTTACAATTTTTTGTATTTCTTGGGCATTAACTATGTAACAATTTCTAGACATTTTGTTTTGAAGAGTTTTAATTTTCAATGTACTATCGTTACTTAAATTTTAATTTTTATGCTACCGGTTTCGACACATCCGTGTCATTCACTAGCAAACTTAAAACTAAACTTAAAATTTAAAACAAGTACAGAAATGAATTAGATGTTATTAGGTGGGGGTGGTGGGAGGGGTGATTTTGGGGGAAGGCGAGAACAGTGGGCGGGGTCAATATCACACGGGAACAAAGTCAAAAGGGGAGATTTGCAGGGTGCTATTATTTTGTTAACTAAATTATTTATGTTAACTAAATTCGCCAATCATTTAATAGAGACAGGCCATAGCTTCAACAAAGAAAAAACCAAATTTAAACATATAAATATAAATTCATACTTTAACTTGTGCGCTTTAGAAACTTTAGAAATAAACAAAAAAATTAAATCAAAAATTAATTTAGTTAACAAAATAATAGCACCCTGCAAATCTCCCCTTTTGACTTTGTTCCCGTGTGATATTGACCCCGCCCACTGTTCTCCCCTTCCCCCAAAATCACCCCTCCCACCACCCCCACCTAATAACATCTAATTCATTTCTGTACTTGTTTTAAATTTTAAGTTTAGTTTTAAGTTTGCTAGTGAATGACACGGATGTGTCGAAACCGGTAGCATAAAAATTAAAATTTAAGTAACGATAGTACATTGAAAATTAAAACTCTTCAAAACAAAAAGTTATGTTTAATTACGAAACTTTGGTGAATTATTTTTAAAACTTGATTGTGCCTAAATGTATACTCGGACGGCGCCAATATAGAACATCCCGATATAATATGTTCTATAGTTTCCGGAAAAGCCATACATTTTCTACATAAATAACATCAATTATTGTCTGTTTTATTATAATATAAAAATAATAATATTAAAAAAATATTTTTGTTTTAATCACTGAAGACAAAATTAGCGACTCTCCATCGAAATTTTGAAATCGAAAATCATCAAAAGATTCGGTCACATCTAGAAATTGAAGCCAGGATATTAGCCTATAAACACTGCTCTTTAATTGAGCTAATGGGACCCTATTTCCTTCGGTCATATTTAACTGTATCATACTTCGATTAAGAACTACCAACATTATCTCATTTTCTTAACGCGAATTTTTTTATTGGTTGCTATCTTTATGTGTGATTTTTATTTTATTTTATTGAGTGATTGCAAGATTCATCTCGAATAAATGCTATCTAGATAACGTCTTCGATAATTCTATCATTTTATTTTATTTAATAAGCGAAATCTATTGATTAAATGAAACAAATTACTTTCTGTAAACCACTTTATAATTACATGTTATAAAATCTTAATGTTTCAAAACCGATGGTTTCTTCGTCAGGATAATTCATGTTATTATCCTGACAAAAACCATCAGTTTTGAAAAATATACCTAGATATTATAAAATGTGATTAAAATCTGGTTTACACAAAGTAGTTTGTTTCATTTAATTAAAATGATGCCACAAAGTAATTTTGCGAAGAAAAAAGAAAGAAATCTTTTGACTTTAAGACATGTCATCAACGGCTATAAGTTAGCCGGTATTTAATAAGGTGGGTTATTTTCCTATTAATTAGGTATGGCCATTCTATACGTTCGTATTGCAATGTTCTCTGGTTATACGAGTTTACTTTGCTCTTCCAAGAATTCCGAAAGCCGAAGTTCCTAAAGTAAAATGGCCGAATGAATTGTTGTGTCACCAAAACTCAATGATGGGGTTTGTTATACATGGGCCCTTCAAAGTTACCCCCTGTGTTGACATGTCATTAATCAAGGGTCAGAGAGTGGGTGCGGACATATATGATGTATGAATAAACCCCCCACTTAACCCCATGTTACGGCTTTGCTAAGAAAAGCATCACGGAAAAGTAAAACAAACTTCGTTACACACTGTAATTAGTGCCTACTCCTTCCTTTTTGCTTTTACGGGAAAAGGAAATTTTACAAACAACTGGTCTTCAGAAGCCTTTTTTACACGGAGAAAAATGTTTTCTAAAATACGGTCATTTTAATCGTAAAAACGGTTAAAAACGGGACTGAAGTTCTTACTAACAAATTAACAGTGTTTCAATGTTTATTGGCGGGAAAATGTAAGAATAATTTTTTGATATACGTACGAAATTACGTATACCAACAAATTACTCTTACATTTTCTCGCCAATAAACATTGAAACCTTGTTAATTTTTTGTATTTCTTGGGCATTAACTATGTAACAATTTCTAGACATTTTGTTTTGAAGAGTTTTAATTTTCAATGAATTATCGTTACTTAAATTTTAATTTTTCTGCTACCGGTTTCGACACACCCGTGTCATTCACTAGTTTAATAGTTTTAAGTTTGCTAGTGAATGACACGGATGTGTCGAAACCGGTAGCAGAAAAATTAAAATTTAAGTAACGATAGTACATTGAAAATTAAAACTCTTCAAAACAAAAAGAAACCTTGGTAATTTGTTGGTAAGAACTTCAGTCCCGTTTTTAACCGTTTTTACGAATAAAATGATCGTATTTTAGAATAACATTATTCTTTGTGTACCTTTATGCATAGCGTGATAGATCTACAATATGTAACTACATGTTTTAAGATTTTGTTTGTATTTCTAAATATCACGCTGTATCAATGAAAACTATAAAAATCTAATAAAAATGTTATTTAATATACTTTTTCCCAGAAAGGAACCTACGCCAAGTGTCATACTACAAAACTTTTTTTTATATTTGTTTGTGTGCCAGCGAATGTTCAATTTTTCCATTTTCGAAAACAAATAATACATATAAATATATGTATGTATGAATATGTATACATAATTATATGAATCATTCATTTTATAACAGTTCTCGAAATGTAAGCTTGCCTACATCAATTATTATATATTTTCCTGCATACCATGATTTTTATAAAAAAAAAAAAATCAAAAGAGATTGAAATTTATAACAAAATAATTTTTTTTTTTTTAAATCTAAAGAGTTATACTTAAAGCGCTAAGTGGGCCCAGTAACAAACTATAAAAGCCGACAAAGTTTCAATAAATTAACTAGATTTATTTTAGTTTTTTTAAACACATAAAATTGAATGAGTTCATTTTTGCAGTTGGTTAATAATGTACGTAAGTTTGTTTGAAACATGCTAATTTTATTTTCTCGTGTTCTATGCAATTTCGACCTCGCG
This sequence comes from Limnephilus auricula, assembly GCA_951813805.1. Classification (NCBI taxonomy): domain Eukaryota; kingdom Metazoa; phylum Arthropoda; class Insecta; order Trichoptera; family Limnephilidae; genus Limnephilus; species Limnephilus auricula. Next base: position 14,267,819 of record OX638403.1, read on the forward strand.
TGGGCTCGCCAAAACAAGTTTTAACTTTTGAAAGACGTTTTAATTTATCTATCTTCAATTCTGATAATTCGAGGGGAAATTCAATCACACTAACATAAAAAAACAGTTTTAAAATCTGTATTTACCACCCCCTGCCATATATAGGAATCATTGCACCAATATGATGATGACCTTAAGAGCGATTGGCCAGCGTCTGAGAATAAAAGTTTAAAAATTCTTGCAACTATACAGGGTGTTAAGGTATGTACTTGAGTTACTTTAACCAGTGATTCCTGACATTATTTGGAGTAAAAAATGTAAATGAAATTATGGTCTTTTTTTATGATAATTTTTTTTTTCAAATTTTTTTTTTCTTCAAAATCAAACAAAAAAAATTCTTTCACAAGACCTTATTGGTCACTCAGCCAAGCTACCGCTCCACCACTTTCCCCGCCCCCAACTACTTAACACCTACTATTTTTTATGTTTTTGTAGAAAAAAAAAAAAAAAACATCAAAAATGTCACCGGAGACCGAAATTTCATTTACATTTTTTGCAATGCCAAATAATGTCAGGAATCACTGGTTAAAGTAACTCAAGTACGTACCTTAACACCATGTATAGGAATCAATTATTCCTCATGAGAAAGATCAATTATTCCACGTATCAATTTTTTTAAATTAAAAATTTAATATCGATTTATTTCATCAAAACTTGCTTTAATATATATACCTAAATTCAAGTAAGCAATATAAATGCTCAAAATGCACGATGATAAATTATTAAATATCGTGTACCTACTTCTTTAAGTATTTTTTGATCATGTGTATTTATTTTCGTTGTTTGTTTTTTGGGTGTTATGCCGTGTTGCGCTATCTCCTTCTTTAGCCGACGTTTCGGACAGCGTTGCAGTGACCATCATCGGATCTGCCCTGATGATGGACACTGCAACGCTGTCCGAAACGTCGGCTAAAGAAGGAGGTAGCGCAACACGGCATAACATCCCAATAATTAAACAAAGAAAATGCTTTTGGCCGTGAAAATCTAAAAACGTACGATTTTTTTTAAATGTCTAAACAAAATAAGTGTGTAAAATTATTTTTAAATATTTTAGTTTGTAAGACTTTAAATAAAAAGAAAAACTGTGGTATTTTTGTCACAAAACACGATCTCGGATTTATTTTTTAATAATTTTAATTCAACTAAAATTAAAATTCTGAAAACCCTGTTTACTAGATTATGTATTGATTTATTTTGTTGTATAATTATATGATTTGAAATTTGGGTTGTTTAATAGAATCTGTCGTTTGAAAATTGAACAAATCTGCCAAAGACCAACGGCATAACCTTAGTATATTAAAATTAAAAACTTAGTTTTTCAAAATTTTTAAACTGCTTTTACCAGATAAAATAACAATCTTTTCAAAATCAATTTATGTTTTTTTGTAAAAAAAAATCAATACGTCTAGAATTTGATTTAAAAAGGACTAATTTCTGATATTCTCTGGTACCCTCTTAATAGGTTGAAACCGTTAAAGGTCAAATAAAATTTTAGCAAAAAAGGTAAAATATATTTATTTATTTTTTGAAAGATGTATTTTGTTACTTAAAAAAATGAATGAAAAATGGCGTCTAAGTTAAAGAACTTAAAAGATATTCATTATTATTTCAAGAGCACTCTATCTCCAGATTATCGGGAAAACTACTTACTTTAGTTCTCAGTAGGCCCCTGCTTAATAAATCACGTTAATATCGATTAAGTGTAGGTACTTACCTAGCTTTACAACTCATACTTCCTAAAGTACTACAAGAAAAGCAAAAGTACCCAACGAAAAGAATAAGGTGCTTACCTTCTTACTGAAGTCAATAGTATAATTTAATAACATATAATAATTCAATACAAAAGTATAAAACCATTTGTTTATACCTAGATTTTGGGTTCATTCGCTTCAGATTGGTTTTTTCTAATTCAAAGTAGTTCACTTTCTACTGAAATGAAGCTAACGGCACGGTATCGCTTCCAACTAAATAAGCACACAATTAACACTACAAATTCACATCGACGGATCTGCCGGATCTGCCCTGATGATGGACACTGCAACGCTGTCCGAAACGTCGGCTAAAGAAGGAGGTAGCACAACACGGCATAACACCCCAAAAACAAACAACGAAAGTACTTGCAACTGTACAGGAAGGTTCCAATGAGAAATATCGATTATTCCCCGTACCAAATTTTTTGAATAAAAAATTTAATATCGTTTTATTTCATTCAAAACATGCTTTAATAAATACCTACATTGAAGTAAGCAATAAAAATGCTCAAAACGCACGATGATAAATTATTAAATATAGTGCATTTTTTGTAAGTATTTTTTGATCATAAGTATTTACGATTTTTCAATAATATCTAAACAAAATAAGTGTCTAAAAAAATTGAAATATTTTAGTTTGTGAGACCTTAAATAAATAGCAAAATTGAGGTATTTTTCTCACAAAACACGTTCTCGGATTTTTTTGAATGATTTTAATAATAAACTAAAATAATTTTTGTGAAAACTGTGTTGACTAGATTATGTATTGATTTATTTTGTTGTATGATTATATGCTTTGAAATTTGTGTTGTATAGAATCTATCGTTTGAAAATTGAACAAATCTGCCAACAACCAACGCTATAACCTTACTATATTAAAAATACACTTAGTTTTTCAAAATTTTAAAACTGCATGTATAAGATAAAATAACAATCTTCCAAATCAATTCATGTTTTTTTTTTGTAAAAAAGAGTCAATACGGTTGGTGACCAGATCTGAGTACCATCTCTTTCCCCTTCCCACTACCTTCACCGTTAAACATACACCGCTCGGGGATGCCATAGTCTCAATGGCTCTAGATAGTTGGGGGGGGGGGTTCAAAGGGAGAATTTCAGTGTCCACTTTTCAATTTTACTTTACAGTTCGGTAGAAATAAACACTGTAGCATCTTTTCTTCCCTTTTGACAAAAATAAAGTTACTTTTCAATTCTAAATGGTGATCTTACACCAGGATGATTCTGAGGATATCTTCCGCTCTGGGACGTGCCAAAAATATACCAATTTTTTTTAAATGAATAAATTGTGAAATAAACAAACTTCATCGAAAAAAATTATTATTTGTCGATGTCGGGATTTGAACCTGTGACCTTTATATTGCTAGTCGAGAACCTTACCACCTTAACACGGAGGCCGTCAAATTTGTAATTTGTTTCAACATTTTCCGTCAGATGACATGTTGAATAACATTTATTGAAATATTAAAAAAAAATTGAAAGTAAGACAAACATTCCGGTGTTGTTTTTGTTATAACCTGACAATATTTATTTCCTGCTACCACTATGATAAGTGGAAAATGTGGCTGTGTCGTGATGGGGGACTTAGCCAGCCGAAGAATTGAATACGAGACGCCTGGGTGGACCCCAAATGCGATGCCAATCGGCCACTCACCGGTCAAATAGCCCGGTTGATATATACTAGATTCCAAAGCATCACAGATGAAATGCAGAAGTACAAAGAATAAGTTTATTTTCAATTTCTTTTATTTCGCAACCATAGTTTTGTTTAATGAATTTTATTATTTGACTTCAAAGGTTTTTCTTGCATAAGTTATCAGAGTAATTCATCGTGGTCAGTGGATAGGCAAATATAACAAAAGGCTGACAAAAGTAGGGCGCTTTAAAATCACAGACATTTAATAATAATAATAATATTTAGATATTTACATTTAATATAAGTATATATTGAACATATTATATCGGGATGTTTTATATTAGCGCCGTCTGAGTATACATTTAGGCACAATCAGTTTTTAAAAATAATTCACCAAAGTTTGGTAATTAAACATAACTTGAATGACTGTCATAATATAGTACCATATTATGAATACGAACCAAATTCATTTTTAGAAAATAATTTCTTTAAAAATTACTATGATAAAACTATACTAACAGACAGACCAATTGGTCATAATAGACCCGATATAGTTTTACATGACAAAATTTAAAAAATAACTTATTTCATTGATGTAGCTCTTCCAAATCCCTGTAATATTGAAAAATCTGTTTCTGAAAAAATAAGAAAATATACAGATTTAGGAAATGAATTTAAAAGAACTTGGCATTCTCAGACTATAAAAATATTACCATTTGTTATTTCGGCTACTGGCATTATACCTAGCTCTCTAATTAAAAATTTAGGCATATTAGATTTGTTCAAGAATTTGTATATAAAAATGCAAAAATCAGTCATTTTAAATACATGTAGGATTACGAAAGATTTTTTAAATATTTATATTGAGGGATCAGTAGGATTTATCGGTCAAATTAGGAACCCTCTGATATGAAAACATCTGGAGTCGGTGAATTATTTTCCCATTTAATAGTCTGGTAGGTTAACATGTTCTTCTTGTATTGTTTTGTATTAATTATACTTAAATAATACACTTGCATAGCGTGGATTTACTAGATGATCATTTATATGGAAAAGTGTGTGAAAGGGTTTAGTTTTTTCTATGGGAAAAACTAAACCCGGACCTAAAAGTCTAAAAAAAAAAATAAAAAATTAGATGACTTGCATAGCGCCGTTTTTGTGAAAAATCACCTCATTTAAATTCTGCAATATGTATGTGGTTTTTCGAAAACACGTTCATAACTTTAAAGTTGGTTTTATTACTTTCCTAGAAATTTGTTCGATCATGGTGACTTTGTAATAGGAAAACTTTAAACGGAATAAATTGTTCGTTCGTTTCAGCATTATTGAATCTGGATTCCTCTTGTATTAAACTGATTTTTAAATTTTGTTGTGCAATATTTTGAATCGAAACCTCATATAAATCATACTTTTGTTAAACATACTCACTCATAGAGTTGAATTTTCCTGACAAAATCCCTGACTTAGCAAAAAAATTCCTGTTAACTTAACTAATAAATAATTTTTTCCTCATTATCGGTAAGAATACATTCTACATATTCTACTCTACATAATAAATACACTATTTATATATATATATATATATATATATATATATATATATATATATATATATATATATATATTTAAACTATTACATTCTTAATATTGTTGTACGGTTTATATGATATTGAATTTATTGTTTTAATGGCCCACGTTGTGCCGTATATGTGAAAAATAAATAAAGAATGACACCCAGAGTACTACACCATGTGGCTATAGGATTTCGAGAGTTGTAATCATTGGTCAGAATTCCACCAGAGGGGGGATTTCAGATTATGAATTTTTCGGGTAATTTCGCCCATTTAATCATGTTTTTTTGTCATTTTATTCGATTCTGACAGGAAATCCGTAATCTTTGTAAATTCCGTTGCGCACAAAATTCAATAATTGTCACGATAATATTTATTTTGGTTGAATAAATATTGTCTTGAACTTCACCTGGCTGTTAACCTTTTATTTCGATCGCCGTATTGGAGTTTTAGCGACTAGCGCCATCTAGATCCGCCGGGACTTCTTGAAGGTCCGCCGTGACGGGAGCCGACGGGCGATTCGACGAGTCACTTATGTGAGAGTTTCTGTGTTTTTTTATGATGGGATAACCTTATTTTGTTGTCGCGAAACGCGAACCAGATCTTGATGTAAGATTTTTGAAAAGTTAACACGGCCCAACGTATGTTTTTCGATCGTAATCGCTTGCCGTTAATGTGACCTGCGCATGGCTACCTCATGCTTCAATGGTAGTTTACCTACGTAATCCGGATGGTGTCTTTCATTGTGAGACATAACCCGTGTGGCCTTTTACGGCCCTGGCTACCCGTATTTCTGATGGATGAAGTTCCGATGGTCATCTTCGGATGATTAACCATTTCCATACTTGGCTTAGGCCTGGTCTCTGGTACGCTCAACCGGAGCCCTGGCTTTCTGACTGACCGCGTCCTGCTGTTCCTGGTTCCTGTTCTCTGGCGAGGAGTCCCCAACCTCTGGGGCTATTCCCGGTTCCTGTTCCCTGGTGAGGAGACCCCATCCTCTGGGACCTTTCCTGGTTCCTGTCCATGGAGATCCCGCGTGCTCCTGGACCTCGATAATGCTCACCGAATAACAGTGGTTCGCGCCAAGTTAGGTCAATAGAATTTAGCTTCATAATGGTCCACAGGTATGCTCTCTTTTTATGAGTTATATGAATCTAGCTAAGACTTCTTGTAAGTTCGTATTTTGGTATTTCTTTAGGAAATGTTGAGTTCCTGTCCCTTTGAAGGACATCTTGTATCTATATCTTAAATATAGAAAATATTGTTACTGCTATATACTCTTTTTATTTCTTTAAAAATCCCTGAAGATAAAACTGTATTTTCCTTCCCACCAACCTGAGGGAGATTCTGATGCTCTACCAAAGAATATACGTTACATAATATATATTTTTTTAATTTTTCAAAATTCCTGACAATTTAATTTTTTTCCAATTTTCACTATTTCCCTGACAGACAGCTAAAATTCAGGACATGTCAGGGAAATTCCTCTCAACTGGTAACCCTACTCACACATACACACACACCTATATACTAATTATACATACCACTAATAAGACTTATCGTGGGTACAGATCAAGAAATATTACTTAATATCGGCAAAAATTGTTTTTCACTGTAACCATTGTACTGTTTATTTCTATGATATAAAATGGAGTCAGGTTTGTATGGATTTTGACGGCATGAGAAGGACAGATTCATACGTCTGTCACTCCTGGACATTCTGAAAACGGACTTTCCTAAAGAGGCCCGCCACATGATCTCCAAAGATGGCATAGACCCTGAGGGGAATTATTTTCCTCAGAGCATACTGTGTGGCGCTAAAACTAAAAAAAAGTTCATGATAAAAAATAAAAAAAAATAATGGCAGAACACTTTTTTCTATTTTTGCTATTTTTAGATGGCAAAATGCATTTTTCTTTTTTCCAAAAGGAATTTGTGTCAATTTCCGGAATTGAAAACATTTTAAATTAATAGCGTTTCTAAAACGAATTTTGTAATTTCAAAACTTTCATTTGCTTATAAAGATAGCGTATCAACCACAAACTCTTCCTAACATCATTTCAACTCTTCACTTTAATCCACCCCAAATATTGACGACTTAAGTTTAAATAGAAAGTGTAACAAAAAGCTTTTGTACACGGCCAGCATTGAACAAGACAAGTTACAAATTATCACCTTAAATACACTGACCTCTGAATTATTTAGGCGGTTCTCACTTTTCTCTTTCGGCTGCGGTTCGCAGTACGTAAATTATTAATTTGTCGGGTCGGTGAAACGGGGAATATAAAACGGAATTTTCTCGTGAATGGTGGTGTTAGGGGTAGGTCCTTCCCATAAATAAAATTTACAAAAAAAGACCATGGAATCCAGCGCTCTCGGTTTCCGAATGGGCCTCATTCTTAATTCAATAGTTCCCAGTTTGTCTCAATTTAAATTAATCATGAAAATTTTTGATATTTAGTAGAATGATTTCGAAATTTTTGCGATTTTTAGATCACTACGATAAACTTTGCTCATGTCAATTTTTTTTAAACTCTGCTCATTACCAATTTTGTCAATCTCTCAATGAATGTAGTGATTTATTCATATTTTTTATTCGTTTTTATTTTCTTTTGTATTCGAAGAGCAAAACAATGGTGGCTTGATATTGGACCGGTCAATGGGTGACTTAGCATTGCATTTGGGTCCCACACAGGCATCGTGTGTTCATTTTTTTGGGTGGCTAAGTCCACCATCACGACATAAGCAATCTTTTCCGTTTGGTGTGCAGGTAGTAGGAGATTTTCAAATGTTGTCAGGTTATTCGTAATCCGCACGGAGAAAAATGTTATTCCAAAATACAATCATTTTATTCGTAAAAATGGTTAAAAACGTGACTGAAGTTCTTATGAACAAATTAACAGTGCTTCAATGGTTATTGGTGGGAAAATGTAAGAATAATTTGTTGGTATACGTACGAAATTACATATATATCCAAAATGAAGGTATTTTAAAATAACATTTTTCTCCGTGCGGGAATATTCGTCTTTCTCTAAAATCAAAAATGCAATACTTATTACACCCCTCTGCGCGACAAATTTTCTAATATTAGTTGGGACTATATTCACTGAGTTGGGATTACAAGAAATTACTTTGAATTAAAAAAAACCCTCTTTAAATGTTATTTGGCTATAGGAATTTGGGTTGTGAATTTATTTCTTTATACCAGAAGACATTAAAAAGTCACTTTTGATGTGAGATACGAGGAATTGTTTTAATATATGCATCTTACACTCGAGGTAGACGATCGTTCTCCATGTCTGGAAGAGTTCGTAGTTTTAAAAAGCTCAGAACAGGCAGGTTTTACCATTATCCACATAGTATAGGGTATATCTGTTGAAGTTGTTGTTACGCATATGACTAAAAATAGGTTAAAACCTTTACAACTTTCTACCCAACATGGTCACTTCAGTTTCCACATTTTTCTTATTTGTAAAATGGGTAACGTTTTAATCTTGTAGTATTTTTACGGTTCACATATAAAATATACTAAATTATCCAAATCTACAAAATCGATTTGATATTACTAACGATTAAATGCTATGTATAGTGTTAAGATACTAACAGAATGAAGTATAATTAAATTGTTGACCTAAGATATTCTGTGCACTTAATAATTTGTCATATTATACACGGAATCTCTAAATTCGTTGCACAACTTAAGAATCTAAATCTCTTAGGGTGGGTTTTTATCATTTACCGAGAATGCTAAATGCAATGCTAATTGTAAAAGTTTATGGTAAAAGTCATAGAAATCATAGAATGTTTGACATTTAATGTGTGAGTTGCTACATGAAAAAAATTTCCCAGTTCCCAAAACGAAAATGTAGGAATTAGATTAGTTATCATGCTGTCATCCCTGTTTATCTTTACTTTATGTTTACCTTTACTTTATAGGCGTCATGAAAAAACTCATTTTGCCGTAAATGCCAAATGTACTGCTAAAGTAAGAGTTAACTACACAGCAAAAAGTAAAGTTAAATGAAAAAACCCACCCTTGCAGAACCAAGTAATTTTTTTTCGATAATCTTTTTTATTCATACGCTCTAGTTTCCCGCTTGTACAACAAGTTTCCAAGCATCGGGTATAATATACACATCTTTTGAAAACGTACCGAGAAGGTATAACTTATATTATATTACAGAGAAATAAATTTAATGAAAAATTATTGGATTAGAACTTGAAAAATAATTGCAATTTCTTGAAAATTCTCCAAGAGATTGATCAAAGTTTCTGAGAAAAAAGCATCGAAGGATATTGGAAAATAATATTTTGAGGAGATCTTGTACTTTTAAGAGCCAATACTATTTAAATTCTATAAAAAAATAGTCATAAATATTTCGTCTTTCCCAAAAATTAGTGTTTCAGAGATAATTCATCTCTTTCTGGAATAGCTTTAAGAATATAGAAAATAATGAATAAATAAATACAAGTATTATTTGGAATTCAAGTGGAAAGAAGTCTTTTGATCCTAAGGGCTGGCCTTTTAGCCAACCAATCAAATACCATTTATTTGCTACTTTATTATTCATACCAGCTTACTGAAATTTCCAGTTCTTCGTGGTTTGAATTATAGATGTCCTTTCCGAATAAATTTCAACCACTTAAAAGCTAGTTTTCATCAAATAACACGAGAAACTTGACAAAAAACTAAATAAATTGGTTAAAAACATTTTATTAAATATTTCCAAAGACGTATAACGTTTAAATAAGAGGAACCTTCAAAAGTTATAAAAAGATCTAATAAAAATTGAAATGTTTTCTGTTTTGAACCAGCCCTTCGCACCTTAAAATAATCCGCACTTAAAATAATCACCTTAATTAAATCCGTTATAGGATTTTTTCTGGCCTTGTTTATCAAGGTCCATTAGTCCATTTCTGTCATTTTTTTTTTGCATTATCTATGACTTTGAAATAGTCACTAAGCCAAATGTTGTTTTATGGTCTAATAAATTTAAGCCTGTCATCTTTCTCACCGTAGTGCATTGGACGACCTTCATTTTACTGACAGTGCTTTTAGTAAAAGCCAGTTTCTGTGCTATAGATGTAGGTCACAGTGGGATGGATATTATAAATACATTGGGTTTTATTTGGCATATGTTTACACCACATATATGCACGTTGTCCGAAACGTTGACAAAAGAAGGAGGTAGCGCAACACGGCATAACACCCCAAAAACAAATAACGAAAATACTTTTGGCCTTGAACATTTAAAATCATATATTGATAATATTGGTTAACCTCTGGTTTCAAAACATGTAGATGATTGTGGTGGTGTATACGAAGAATTTTATTTTTTATTTAATTAAAAATGACGCCACAAAGTGAATTTGTGAAGATGGCAGAAGTTATTTTAATTTATTGATGTTAATTTCGTTAATATTAATTGCGTTAATGTCAATAAGGTTAATGTTAATAACGTTAATTTAAAAAAAAAAACAGCGAAATTAGAAGGAAGGTGTAAGTTGTAAGTGTAAGTAAATGACGTTTTTTTTAATAAGCAAAGTCAAAATACAGAAATAAACGTACGAACATAGAAGTACAAGTCAAGTCAAGGCCTCGATAGAAGTTATTAAATTAATGTATTGTCTTGAGACAACCAATCTACACATTATGGACAATGAATTGTAAGAAGTATCCATAATTAGTTTAGTTTTGATTGAGGAAAACCAGTTCATTTTTCGTTTCTCAGTCTATGGGAGGTAATATTGAAAAGGAGCCTTAGAAAAGTATGTGAATTAAAAATACAATAAATTTTTTTTGAAGAAACCAGTTCAATTTTTTTTCTTACTGTCTTCTAAAGGAGAAAGGTTAAGAGTTAGTTCAATTTCATGATAAGAGTAATGAATTCTTTCCTAAAGGACTCAATAAGACGAATTGGAAATCATGAAAAGGAGACTAAGCGAAATAAGCATATTCAATATGGGCAGCAGTAGAGAGTTCTTAGGGTATTTATGTTGTTGAAGTCAGAGGTCATTCTAGTGACAAGTGAAAATAATAATTGTACATTAGCAATATTGTTTTTAGAATTTCACGGCCAAAAGCATTTTCGTTGTTTGTTTTTGGGGTGCTACACGTCGTCGGATCTGCCGGATCTGCTCTGATGATGGACACTGCAACGCTATCCGAAAAGTCGGCTAAAGAAGGAGGTAGCGCAACAAGGCATAACATCCCAAAAACAAATAATGAAAATTTGCAATATTGAACAACACACACAAATTATCTTTAAAAATGGCTTAGTCAATATCACTGAAACAAACTTTAGTTGTGAAACTTATTCTCATTGTAAAAGGGTCTCTGAATACAGCTCCATTTCACTATCCTACCCAAAATGTGTGAGAAGTAGGAGGATAGGTAGGTACATGAAGGCTTTCTGCGAGGCAGTTATCGAACGCGCATGGGTATATTCTATTAATAAAGGGTAAGTGGTTCCGAAACTCTGAGGTCTGCAGAAACTTTTCAAATAAGATTATCTATGATATGGCACGAAAAAAGCTCGGCTTCTTATTAGGAAATTGTTTTTAGGTTTCTTCAGATATTTTAAAGCCCTTCGAAATGAATTGACTTTGGTGAAATAGAATATTTTGGTTTTTCCGTAATTTTGTTAATACATAATATTATCTTTCCAACGAAAATCGGGATGGTGATAAGAAGGTCTGTCTTAAAATAAATAAAAAAAGGTTGGTAACTATGAGGACAAAAACTCACCGCTTTGACTTTTGAAATGGGGAGTAAGACAACGTTGAATCTATAAGTTTTCAAAAAATTTAATGTGTTCAGCATTATAAAACTGTACTAAAAAAAATGCACTACTCAAATTTAAAGAAAATTATGCATACCTTGCTGACCAACACACCTATACTACAAGGACAAAATCTTCAAATCTACTAAACATTCCAAAATTAAATACAGCTTTCGGCCTGAAAAACCATTATTTCCATGCTACAAAATTATATAATGCCCTTCCGATTGAAATAAAAAATACCATGAATATACAAAAGTTTAAAAAGGACATCAAATTATGGCTAACTAAACATGAAGATGAGGAACTAATTAAAATTATTAAGTAACCCCAACGCAACCTACAGATAATAAACATAAACACTTTTTAAAGAAATTTACTTTTTTTCTTTCTTAAAAAGGAAAAACAAACATAACCTGACAAGATTTGAAAATTTCCTACTATCACCACAAGTTCTCGTATCGCGATGGAGGGCTTAACCAGCCGAGGAATTGAACACATGATGCCTGGCTGGAACACAAACGTAATGTCAACTAGGCCACTGACCGGTCAAATTGTTCTTATATCGTATTCCAAAGTTAAAGGTCATCCAGGATGTCCACAGTAGAGTTGGGTCGGTGACCTACAAAGAACCCAAGGCTTAAATGGAAATTCTTGACCCAAAATAGATAACTTTAGAAGAGCAGGAAGGAACCTATTAAACTCGGCAATGGGTGAACTCACTCCAAAGAAAATGCCGATTCATCAGATGATTTCCCATACACGGTATCTGGAAACTCAAGTACAGGCGGGAAACATATAGTTAATTTTTTGTTACTCTCTGAGTATTTCGGTGTCTTTTTTCTCTTTGTTCGCTTTTTTCAGGAAAGTTTGAATAAACTTTTGGTCTTTTCTTCGAACCATTACAAAAATGGCCAGCTATTTAATATAGCGGATATTAACCTCCCTAACGACTTTTTTTTCAAATTGACTTAAAATATTCCAAGTTTCGACTCGATTTACTCAAACCGAAAACGAAAGTTCAATTTAAAAATGGTATTCCAACAAAATAACTCCAATTTTAATGTAGTTTCACCGGTTCACTTGGACGACGAGTTTCTGGACATGCTTTATAGTTTTTAAGTCAGCTTTTCATTGCGCTTTTATTTGACATATCTACGTGATTTCGGACAAGGGTCTAAAAAAGTTTCACAAAACTTATAATAATAATATTTTATAGTACCTACCTGCCTTGTTCAGAAACTCTCATTCAGAAACGAAGATATTCCTCCTTTCGCCCATGGAGGGGTTTTGGGATACAATTTAATAAAACAATTTGGGAGGTGAGAATTTAATGGATAACCAACACCTCTGCCATGGGTCACCCCAAGTGGTTCGCTATGTTTGGTGAGTTAGCAGGGGTGCCCGGGTTCATGGGATGAAGTTTGTTCTGGTCTTGGCGGTGTACGCATCTACTGGTTGAAGGAAGGGAGAGACTGGTTGAAGGAAATCTTTTGATGTCTCCAGCAGGACTCTCTCGGAACATCGCCTTGCACGGCAGCGGGAGGTATGGATTTATTCGTCCGTTCCTCCTGGAGACACTGATCCCCAGATACCTACCCACCCCTCTTACCTTTTTCCAGAACTCCCTCTCCTTCCTTTCCTCAGAAGATCTTCCACACAGCATCCTCAAAGTGATATAGGCTGGTAGGGGAATTATTTATCAGGGCATCCTTGTGGAGCTAACGGAAAATAGTTTATAATAAAACGATCTTCGCAATCGAAACGTTACTGGAAGGCCTTTTGCATAACAAAAGATTATCTCTTTCTGTCCTTCTCCTTATCTTTCATTCCCCTAACTACAACAAAACACAGAAAATTCCTAAAAATGGGGACAATATTCTCACTGGCTCTGAGAATAATCACATTAACCTGAGAGAAAAACATATATTTTCACATACCTACAGTTTTACATAACAAATAAATGTAGGTTTATAGGTTTAGCTTCTCAAACGAAAATGATTTGTTTATTTTTTTGCCTAAAATTCATTTCGCAATTTTTATATTTATCACAATGATATTAAAAGCTATACAAAGTTAAGCCTCGTTCCCATGTGGCGTCTTCTGTCAGGCAATAATCCGAGAATTAGACGTAATCTCCCGCGCCTCGGGTATATCGTAAAGTCGGCGGGATTTGCCTAAGTCCGATGCGACGCGGCTCCGCGCCGACACTTAACGACTTTTGCGAAATATGTAAACACACCTTAACTTCCTTGAGGGTGTATTAAAGGCGAAGGTTAAATTTTAAAAGATGTGAAAGCAAAGTAAACATGTCGTTACTGTTGTAAGCTTTACCCGAAGAAATATTTCATTTTTTCTAGGGTGGTAATGTAAGAATTTTATTGGATGGACTATCTAAAAATATAGCTCATTTACATACAGCACGTTCGAGAGTTCCCTGCATTTTTTTTTCACTGACCACAAGCGTAGCCAATACCTGTTTTAATTTGACTGACATTTCGACTGTCTGTAAATTTGTTTTCTCGGTCCGTTTCTGTTTCAAGACGGTGGTATTTTAATGGTTGTGAAATCGTCATGTTTATTTGGATTTCCAATTTCGCATTTTTTCAACACCACCGAAGAAAGTTAAAAAAAATAATTGTCATTGAGATAATGACGTTTCTTTAAACAAATTGTGGAATTCCTTATTTAAAGTAGGTAGGTATTGAAGTACCTACTTACTAATTTTAGGATTTTAAGGGAAATTTTGGTTATGATTTGTTAAATAATGAGAGATAATGAGAAATAAATTTTTTGAACGTGAATTCTACTAACTGTTTACAAAACTACTAGTTGATGTATCTTACTTAATATTATTAACGCGAAATTTTGTATGGATGTATGTGTGTTTGTTACTCTTTCACGCAAATTTTACTGAATGGATTTTAATGAAACTTTACAATAATATAGCTGATAAATTAGAATAACATATAGGCTATAATTTATAAAGCTAGCTATTTATTTTCAGTATATTAAAAATAATAATTATCGTTTTTATTAGAAAATGTCAAAATTTGAGAATGACATTTTGCAAAACAATAATTATATAATCAAAATTCCATTAAAAAAAATATTTAAATTAGTGAATTTTTTTGAAGTACCTACTCGCCTAATAGTTTGAATCGAATAAAGAATTATAGACATTTTAAGAAAAGAAAATAGATTACTCGAAGTACTACTCCTACGTAGTCGAAATGCAGTTGTTTTTCTGTGTAATACTTTGTAGATACGTGTCACTTACGCTTTACATATCTTGGAATTTAAACTAGCAACCCAATAGATTATTGCAATGCAATTTATCGATACTTTATAATATTCAATACAGTTTCCGGGCTACAATTAATTGAAAAATAAATCTTACATCCTTCCTGGAAGGAGTCAGGAAAAGGAAACCACGTGGTTGATCGAGAAGGATGTGCATTATTAGCAGAAGCGGAGTCTGATAAACTTGTGAACCAGAAACATGAACAATAATTATTCCGTAATTGAGATACGGAGATCGTAGATACTCACAAACACTGCTAAACAAACTAGAACTGCCTTCCTCCTGGATAACTAACCGACCGTACGTTGTAAACCAACAAGTTACAACGTCGTCAGTAACTTCTAACAAACCACTAAAAAAATTATAAAAATGCGTAACTATTGAAATTAGTTAAAAATAGTGATCACTCACTTAAAACACTTTTTTTATTGTTTAGAACAGAAAAATGTTTCTAATTTTTTTAATGGAAATGGACCCAAAAATAAGTTCACTGTGTTTGAAAAAACATACCTAATTATATTTAAAAAAAAGTTTTTAACATCAGCTCCACACAGGAGGCCCTGAGGGACTTTTTCCCTCAGGGCATATTTCTTCTTTGAATATGCTGTGTTGAGGTTTTTTACGGGAAAGGAAGGAGAGGAAGTCCTGGGAAAGAAAAAGATTTGAGGGGTGGGTCTTAAGATAAATATGTCCAGGAGTGATGGATGTCCAAAGCCATCCCTCCCACTGCGGTGCAAGGCGATGGGTCGAGAGGGTCCGGATGGAGTGATCAAAAGGTCTCCCTCAACCATTCTCTTCCGATCCGGCCTGCCACGCAGATGGTCAGCAGATACATTCGCCCCCAAGTCCCCGACAAACCTAACCGAATGAACCCGGGCACCCCTGCTAAGTCACCAAACGTAGCGAACCACTTGGGGTGATCTGTGGCAGAGGTGTTAATCGTCCAATAAACGGTTCCCGGGGACGCGGTACCCATACCCGCCTCCCAAATTAAAAATAGTTTGTCGCGTGTTTGATTCCTCGTCTGGCTAAGTCCTCCATCACGACTCAAGTAACATCTTCCGGTTACTGTTGTGGTAGTAGGAGATTTTTAAATATTGTCAGATTATTCGTAACCCGGGAGTGTTTGTCTTTCTTTTTATAAAATAAAATAAAAGGTACTAGCTAATACCCGGCGTGCGTTGCAATGCCACTTAAACAAAGACATTGTTCCCCTTCCGCCTCCCCTCCCTTTCCGCGTCCCCTCTCCTCTCCCGCTGTCACCCCCCCCCTCCTTAACTCTCCTTCTCCCCTCCAGATTCCTCTCCTCATCACCCTCCCGCCTTTTCTCGCTGCCACGAAACTTTAAAAATAGAAACCTTCGCGGGCATGTTCACAACAACTCTCCAAATTTCTACAGAAATCGGATGAATAGCACAGGAAATAATTTCATAATGCTAGAGCTCACTATTATATATAAAAACCATCGCGGGCAGCGCACATCAAATACAAAAAAGTTTTCTTCGCAATCGGATGAATGCATTAAATATGAACAAATAAATGTTGATTTTTATATATGTATAAGAAGATTAATTATATGCAAGATTATAAAAAAAAATATGTCAAAAAATCTTACATGCAACGTATGTTGAGCACAACACAGCGCGTGCCTATGCACCAAATATGTCAATTTTTCCATTGATGAAAGATTATCGCACTTGTGATTCTTATGGCACAACTTGTATATAAATATTTTATCTGCGGGCTGTGTACAATGGACGCAACTACTTAGGGGCTAGCTTAACTGTGGCTTCGATGGAGCTTCCGTGTCTGAGCTGGGCACTTAAGGTTACACCGAGTTGTCAAAGGAAGGCTTGTTGAGAAGATTGCTTCCGTTAGAGGCGACTAGAATATTGGTGGTGACCGAAAAAAGTTACAAAAGTCATAGTTGTGGTTATTTTACACATTCAAAGGACTTTGAAAAGGGAACAAAATATACATTTACAGCCAACAACGGAAATTTGCGACAGGTACTAAATTTAATTGCATTGACCAAGGAATATCTAATAGAAAATCAATAAAAAATCGTGATATCCAAGATCAGCGTTCGACAAATTTCGCTGCTTTTGTACGCTTTCTGTCGAAGTCAAAACCACTACTTCATGATACTGCACGTCAATAGTAATGGTGTGGCTGAAGAAAATATCTAAATCAATAAATTTGTGTTACTGTTTCAAAAAACTGTTTTAGTAAAAAAAAAAATTGATTTTACATTTCATAGTAGAATCCAGTAATGTTGGCCTCACTGTATTTACCCGTGCTGATGCCTTCATTTTATAATAAAACAAAATTATACTTAATGCATTTTAAAGATATATAATGTTGGTGAAGAAAAAAAACATAAGATTAAGATAAATTTATACTAAAAATAAAGATTTCAAATAAAAAAAAAATTAATTATATAAACTTAAATCGGCGTATATATGTGAGTGATGTGTGTTTTGTACTGCTTTTTATTATTTTATGTTATAAAATTTTGGTAATATTGTCTTTTTTGTTCTTTAATCAATTTTGTAATTTTGTGTCTGATTTAATTTTTGTTTTCCTCAATTTTATTTTCAAGTGTGGAACGCTTTTATAACATGATATGGATAGTGTCTTTGACAAAGCTTGTATTTACCGTAGCAGTTTTTATTTTTTTTGTACGCTTGCGTAAATGGTGTGAATTTTTGTAATTAATTTGATAAAAATTGTTAAAATTTCAAAAATAACTTGACATGGGACATGTTTTATATTTTTTTGTAATTTGTGTTAGTTACTTATAAAGCTGAAAAACTCCATATTTATGTTTTATTGTTAAGGTCATTGTTATCAATTAGGTACCTACCTAGTAATCTATTTCTCTGGAATTTGAAAAATCCTTTGGTACTGATTGTAGTGGATTCCGTTGTTTCGTCAATAATTAACCGCTCCAATCTACAATTCTGATTGGTTCCGGGTAACCTCACGTTCTCTTAAGTGGAAGAGATAAAAATCTAATTAGAGGAAACTACAGACCTACGGTTCATCCATTATTAATGGCTAATTGTTCACTACATCGCGTCGTGCCATTTCCACGATAATCGGAAGAGAGTTTTCGATTAGTTTTACATTTCATAAAGTTTTTAAATTTTAACAATTATTTCTGAATTTTGCAATGCCTTAACGCTTAACGTAGGTATACATAGAACCTGAAATATTTATTACCGGAGTTTGGAGTAGTAATCTAAAAATGCGACACATTTTTCCATTTTGACTATTGTTGGAGTTGTTACTGTTTCACTTTAGAGCGCCAGTCGCGAAAGACTTACTCTCGACACTACCAGAAAGTGGTCAGTTTCAATCTCAGCCCCCCCTGAAAACTCTTGTGTCCTCGGTAACGTTTCTCATACTAGAGTCAATTAAAACAAAATCAGTAATTTTCTCTAGACTAAACTAGAGTCAATTACAAAAAAAATCTCTCATTTCCTCTTTCCCACGTATATTAGTGGATATTTTTATGACGGATGAAAGTATTCGACACAAACAGGTTCCACTCTAAACATACTTGAAGTATTCTGTTCCCATTGTCATTCGTTCTTTTATCCCCGAACTTACCCAAGGCCGAATTAAATCCGCTACGTCTAATTCCCTAATATAAAAATATGGTTGCCTAAAATTATTGCAGTTTTCCATATTTAATTTCGCAATTCCACAATAGGTATGTAGGTAGGTACGAACATTTGCCCAATTGAATGACTTGTGAAGTAACAAAAAATAACGTTTTTTATTAATTGTGCGTCAGACATCGTTAATTGGGTGAATAAATTAACAAAGAAAATATATTTATAAATTATTATGTTATTTTTTCCAAACAAATAACGCCGCTTTGTTTCGCAAACATCCAATTCTTTTCCGGAGCAAGACAATACATTTTTGTCGTTTAATTCGTGAAGAACAAAAACCGAATTCACCCCAAATATATCATTTAAATCGAGATAATTAACTTGAATAGCAAATGCTTTGCTTTAATCCATGGATACGGGATGTACGCGATGGGCCGGCACTTATTTAGACATAATTTTATCTAATTTTCTTATTTACGCACCAGATTTTTAGGTATTATGGGAAAAACTAAACCCTTTCACACACTTTTCCATATAAATAAATGATCATCTAGTAAATCCACGCTATGCAAGTGTATTATATAAGTATAATTAATACAAAACAATACAAGAACAACATGTTAACTTACTAGACTATTAAATGGGAAAATAATTCACCGACTCCAGATATTTTCATATCAGAGGGTTCGGCTCGGTGGAATTCCTAATATGACCGATAAATCCTACTGATCCCTCAATATAAATATTTGAAAAATCTTTCGTAATTCTACATGTATTTAAAATTACTGATTTTTGCATTTTTATGTACAAATTCTTTGACAAATCTAATATGCCTAAATTTTGAATGAGACAGCTAGGTATAATGCCAGTAGCCGAAATAACAAATGGTAATATTTTTTATAATGTCTTAGAACTTTATAGTCTTAGAATGCCAAATTCTTTTAATTTCATTTCCTAAATCTGTATACGTTTTTATTTTTTCAGAAACAGATTTTTCAATATTACAGGAATTTGGAATAGCTACGTCAATGATATAAGTTATTTTTTTAAATTTTGTCATGTAAAACTATATTTTATATTGTGTTTGGACATTATTAATATTGTTTTTAGATTTTCACGGCCAAAAGCATTATCGTTGTATGTTTTTGGGGTGTTATGCCGTGTTGTGCTACCTCCTTCTTTAGCCGACGTTTCGGACAGCGTTGCAGTGTCCATCATCAGGGCAGATCCGGCAGATCCGTCGACGGATCCACCCAGGCGTCTCGTGTTCAATTCCTCGGCCGGCAGATCCGGCAGATCTGCCGGATCTGCCGGATCTGCCCTGATGATGGACACTGCAACGCTGTCCGAAACGTCGGCTAAAGAAGGAGGTAGCACAACACGGCATAACACCCCAAAAACATACAACGATAAAGTTATTATTAATATTGTTTACTAATCCAAAGGTGCCCAGTTATAATTTATCTAATTAATTTATTATATTTCCAATAAAATTAATATAAAATATTTTGCAATACACATATTTGCAGCACTTTCGCCATCTATATTGGAACTCTCAGTATCGCCCTGGTGAAACGGAATACCACCATACAGAAATGATTTTAGCCGTGTTTGGTATCTAGATCTCAATAACCAGGTTCTTACCTTCTTCTTTTCTCATCTCAATCCCAATCCCGTCAGCCTCACACCATACCCTAATTATGGATGTCATAGAGCCACTGGCATTGTTAGCAGATGGAACATAGGTATTCACATAAAAAAAAAGAATTGTGCTTACGCATAAATGTACGCCTCTCATTAAAGAAGAATTGAAACAATAAATAAAAATATGCGATTGATTGAAATTACACACATCAATCAACATATTTCTTCAATCTTTGCAAATTCAGTGTGTGGCATCGTTTTATTTAAATGAAACAAATTACTTTTGTGTAAACCACTATAATCAATGTTATAATATCTATTGATTCGTGTTATTATCCTGACGAAGAAACCATCGGTTTTGAAACATGTAGATATTATAACATTGATTATAGTGGTTTACACAAAAGTACTTTGTTTAATTTAAATTTACATTATTATTAATGGTTCTGCGTCATGGAGCCAAGGAATGATGACGCGATGACGTTCTTCGCATAAAGTAAATACAGTAAGGCCGGTTACAGTGCTCCACCGACCGTCCACCGTGCGTATGCCAGTCGCGCTTGTCATTTATATGAAAATTCGTAAATCGCATAATGATGGACCGACCGTACGCACGCGTATATTGCTACGCAGTGCATACGAGAACTTGCCGTCGGTCGGCCGACGCGCTATGGAAACAAATGAAAGCGTTCAGTGCTGCACCGATCGGTGGACCGACCGTACGGATGTCTGTATCAAGGTAGATGCATACTGGGTCGACGTACGTACACATCGCTACGCCTAACAATATCTGGGCTACTTAGCAACCATACATTTTCTATGAAAATATATGTTTTTGAATCACATTGGCCAGACGCATCGCAACGAGCGATACGTGTGGTCATTTTCATAGAAAATGTATCGTTGATACGCAGTCCAGATATTGTTAGGCGTAGCGATACGTACGTACGTTGGACCTGGTATGTTTCTACCTTCATCGTCGTTAACTATTCGTAAACGCGTCAATTTCGTGTACGACTATACCAGTCCGATCAGTTTGTTGGTCAGGAGAGCACTGAATGATATAAACTGACGGTCGGTTAATTGCGTATTTTTAATTTATTTTATTTTATTTTATTCGGGAGACCAACAGTTTACACTAATTGTACCATTTACAGGTTTCCACGTGGGTTTTGTTTATAAGTGAAATGATTTTAAAGATGATAATGAAAAATTACATAAACAAGTTGATTAAAAGAGATTTTGGAGAGGGTACGATGGGGGGAGGGATCGGTCTAGTTGGGGTACAGTATGTATAATGTATACTAATACATACGGATTACAAGAAATAAAAAAAGAGAATAAGAAGTTCATACGACGGTTGTAGTATTAGATGAGTAAGTATAGTTGTATCGTCAGGACGGAACGTACGCACTGACGGTCGGCGGAGCACTGTAACCGGCCTAAGTCATTTTAATGACGAAGACAGAAAATATAAAATATTTAATTATTTTAATTGTATTATGCACCGATAGAGACGTCCATTTCTGAATTAAAGGAGCCAATCCTTTTGATTTTATATCAAGGCTTCATTATTGTCCTGCAGTCCGCGGAAAGGGTCCTCGTAAAAAAACCTCCTGGGACCTTCCCCCACAAAGGGCTAACGACCTAATTTTAAAAAACCACCATGTAGATTAGAGGTTTTTTAGGGTTCAAAAGAGCGTGACAGTACGTTGTGTTTAATAATGTATCAAACTTCAAAATACCTACACCCTTTCAGGGATCCTGGGACCTGGACCTGAATTTTGGGATAATAATGTTAATTTAAAAATATATATTTAATTCAGTTAGTTCTAATGTTCACATATAGAAAGAGCAAAGTTTTTGTTAAAATCTTCACAAATTCCAGAATTCTTGGTAAAAGTAGTTATACCGAGAAAAATAAATTTTTTAATCATAACAAATCTTGAATTGTTGGTTGTGCCTCTATGTTGTCAAGATGTTATCCTACATACATGTAGTCACTATTTATAATTTTAAGTACCGAATAGTAAACTCAGACTTTGTATTTAAGGTGAATGTCAAAAGAATTCATATTCTACGCTTTCGTAGATGGCGTGCGTATAGTATTTTTTTACTTATAAACGCTTTTTACAAGTTATGCTTTGAAATATTAGGAATTTTTTATTGTTTGCGGAAGTACACAAGCAATATGAATATTAAAGTATTGTCAATTAAACTCAAATCTTTCAAAAAAGGCTAACAAATACAATATTTCATCCATGATTCAATCCAATGTTGTACTTGTTAGCCTTTCTTGATAGATTAGAGTTTTTTAATTGACAAAAACTATTTGTTAATATTCATATTGCTTGTGTACTTCCGGAACAATAAAAAATTCCTAATATTTCAAAGCATTACTTATAAAAAGCGTTTATAATTAAAAAAAAATACTCTGCGCGCCATCTACGAAAGCGTAGAATATGAATTCTCTTGACATTCACCTTAATTAATCGAAAATGTACGTTATCGTATGGATAATCTATGAGGAGGATGGTGAAATATCCCCTCAGTCATGTTAATTGTAAGTATTTTGTAATACTATTTTCGGAACTGTATAACTAACTGCTACACAAAGTTTATATAACTAAATAAATTACACAAAACGATAATAATGTTCCTCCAGAAGAAACTCTATGGTGCTTCAAATCTAGCCTAGCTTCTCTACTCTGCGAAAGAAGAATCCTGTTATAATATAACGTTATTTAGGTGATTTTGATGATTGAAGGCAGAATTAATAATATTCATAAGAAATTCGTAATCCTCTTCCTTCACTAATTAGGTACCTTCCCTTGGGTAATAAAAATTATATTAGTACATAAAAACATTCCTTCCGTAATAAAATATTGTCTTTCCGAGAATCCATAAAATTTAGATAATATTAAAATAGACCTGCAAAAAGGTTAAAATTATGAAATCAGAAAATATTTTTCGTGTTTCGCAAATATTATAACTTTACAAAGGGAACTTTTCAAATTACAGCGTTTGTAATTTTGAATCAAATGAGATTTGCCAATTAATTGTTCTTTCAAAACACCGATTTTTCTCTCCAGCGCCCTCATCTTTATTTAATTAAGATTTGGTTCGCAGAATTTCGAGGAGATATAAAAAAAAACAATGTTTCATTTCGTAGCTTGATTTCTTCAGCCATTGTTGGAAATTATTGAAGTATTTTCGAGAACGTTTTATTGTATGCTCGGTGAATTAATTTCGGATAAAATTAAATTAAACTTTTATTTGGTTTTCATTTAAATCAGTTTAATAATCGTAAAGACAAACTTCTGTTATGAAAACAATGGGGAATACCGAGAGTGCTTACTCCAGCATTTAAATATAATAAATTAATTTTATATTTAACTGAGAAGATTATAATAATTTCATTAAACATTTAATTAGAATATTACGCTTGTTTTATCTGGTTAACTCACATTATAGAATTCCAGTATTCCGTAAAAGGTATTTGTATAAACACTGTGATGGTATACTACAATATAGTATATACTACTTTAAAACAATATTTGACTTATTCTTTTTAATTTTTTATTTCTATATAATATTACAGTGTTCACATAAAGTTATTAATATTTATACATAATAGCTAATAACATAATTTATGAACTTTTTGTTGTGTTGTGTGTAAGGTAGGTTAGTGAATGTGAAACTGTGGTTGTATGTTTCGTGAACACCTCACTAGGAGAACCTGTGCTGAGGTGTTTACGTGGTTATGTTTAAGTGTGACAAGTATTTATGTGTTGTAGTAGAAAGTTTCTTCTTTATTTATTTTTTAAATTAATGATTATTTTAAACTGTTTATTTATAAAAACAATTATAAAAAAATATGTAAACATATATATATTAAGTGTGTGTATAGTTGGTATATTCCCAAAAAATGTGTTTAGTTATCTTACATTCTACCGCTAATTTTATCCGGTGTGTTTGGTATGTTATTATTTTTTCTAAAGTGAGGAAAATAATTCTCCTCGGGGCTTTTGTCATCCTTGGGGATGATGTGTGGGCATTCTTTTTTTGAAGAGATAAAGGAGTGTATGTTGTAGGAGGAAGGATATACATTATATTGGTAAATCTTCCACAGCCGAGCGGTGAACTCAAGAACAAGTGGCAGAAAATGTGACAAATATTTCGTATGGTTTCCGACTATGCACTGGTGCCGAAGGGATCAATGCCTCTAGTTACTCGGAGAATCTTCCACTGAAATACCCGTCGAAGAAGGACAGCATTCCTGCCTGACGACGCCAGTACAGTTCTGAAAATATTACATTCAAGAAGTGTAACAGTTATTTATAGGACGATTGACTCGACACAATGTAATTATTTCCAGAAAAGCATTTTCTTAATTATCCCTGGTTTTTTGCCATATTGTATTATTTACTTTCACACCTGATATTATATAATTGAACTAAAATTCCCTCACCAAACACAAGAGCCTTGTCTCTTTATGGTGTGGAAAAATCTATTCTTATCCACTACTTTACCACTGTATAAAATGTAAAAATGTGTATTTATTGCAAAAAAAACCTTTAAATATGAAATTTAAAAAAATCATTTTGTTGTTGTTATTGCTTTTATTGGTGCAAAGTGAATATTGGGTTATGAGAAACATCAATGGCAAACGACAGAGGCCAACAACGAGGTTGGCAATACAGACTGAGATGTTATTTGGTAGTATTTTGTTATGTGCAAACAAAGTGTAACAATTCCTGTGTGTGAGTTGTCCGATGGGACAATGTTTATTATTTATCTCAGTATCCTTGAATGTGACTATGCAAAAATTATAACGAATGGCATTTATAAATGAACATTGTTATCATGGTTGGGGAAAGTTTTAACTGGATTATCTTTCCCTTTCCAGGGGTTGTTATGACAATAATTTTCTCAGGTATCGATAGTGCATCAGACCAAAATTTGGAATCCTTGTAAATCACGATAAATAAAGAAACTTTTATATTCGGCAGAGATGTGGTTAAGTGAGGGAAATCAAGCGCGTATTTGCCCGTAGTCTTAATTGGATAGTACGCAAATGTTGATTTAGGTCGATTTAATTAGTAATTCTTAACCTGTGCTTCTCAGTTCCCTCGTGGTTTGAAGCGTACTGCCAGCTGGTCTGTGACGTGTACGCGGTTGAACTTTGAACTCATTCGTTCTGGACTAAAAAATATGGGTTAATATAGAGATTGTGTGTCAATTGAATAAAGGTATATTCGCATCTCGTTCAATATTGAAAGTAAGTGTCAGAATCGGAATCAGAATCAGGAGATCGTATTGGAACTTTGCTTCAAATTACTTCAATCATAATTTTTTTATTTGATAAACTAATGTTTAAGATAAGATGTTTATGCATAGCACAAACGGTAACAATTATTATAAGCAATAATTATTAGCCTGAAACACTCATATCCACATTGAAAAAATCTCCCGAGAAAAGATACATGCCGCCGACGGGACTTGAACCCGTGTCCTTCTGATTTCCGGTGAACTTTGTGCTTACCATAAAAAAATTTTCCGGTAAACTTTGTGCTTACCATAAAAATCTTGTCTCCAACATTAATTCATCAATTAAAAAAATAATAATTAATATTTGACGAGTTAAAGTATTTTCACCGAAAAAATGTAGAAATAAAATGTTTCGATGCCACCTAGTGAGAGAGTTTTAGCACTTACAATTCCTTTCTCATATAAAATAAAGTTGGTTGTTTGTAGGTGGAAAAAAATGTAATAAGCAGTAATTGTTGAATGAAACAATTTAATTATTTGGCAGGTAAGAGATAAGCCGACGTAGCTCAGTGGATAGAGTAGTTGACCGGAAATCAGAAGGGCACGGATTCGAGTCCCTTCAGCGGTATGTATCATTTCTCGAGAGATTTTTTCAATGTGGATGAGTGTTTCAGGCTAATAATTATTGCTTATAACAATTGTTATCAAATGACTTCGTCTACGTTTAGTGATCATATTTAAAAAGTAATGTGCTTCCTAATCATTCCATTATCTTTTCCTTTCCTTCAGCCTTAGAACTGTACCCGATTTAGATATAGCGTAAGAAAATAATGAACTATTATATAGGAACTCCATTTCAAAATCGAATACTTTGACCACTGCACTACTGAGGAAATCAAAACACCTACATGGCTTAGCCACAATCAACTAATTAAAATTTCGTCAAACTCAGTACCTACACAAATTATAGACCAACAATGTTGTGCATTACATACTGTATAAGCTCATAAGTAGTCATTTTAGTACAACAGTTTACAGCAAGCGCGAATACAAAGTTAATTTTATGTTAATTGGGTTTGCGCGGAAAGCAACCACATCCCTGATTTGTTTTATTAATGACTTTGGTGAACTCACAGCAATCAGCGAACTTTATTATTGTCATACACAAAACAGACAACAACTTCACTTTAAACGTTTACCTTCGGAAATTCAATTAATCTGATAATGGATTAATTATTAAAGTTCGGAGATATTGAATTGTGACAATTATTATTATAAGCAATAATTATTAGCCTGAAACACTCATCCATATTGAAAAAACCTCCCGAGAAAAGATACATGCCGCCGACGGGACTCGAACTTGCGTCCCTCTGGTTGCCGGTCAGGAGCTCTATCAACTAAGCTACGGCGGCTTATCTCTTATCCGCCAAATGAATCAATATATACTACTGTTTCATTCAACAATTACCGGATATTTAATTGTATACAGGATATTTCAATTGCCATGGTTATCGAATATTTATATTTTTGTTATTGTAGCGTACGCATTGTATAGCCGTTTAAATATTTTACTGCACGGGCAACACCAAAAGGCCCCGCGCCATACGACTGCAAACTTGCATGTCATTCTGGTTTCACGGCCCGGTCGTCGAGTTGCTTCTTTGCGTACGCTAGCTTTGTTAAATCCTTCTGATATTAATTTAACGTGTGTCGGTTTGTGGAGCCAATTAATAAATGAGAATTAAACGTTCACCATAGTATTCATTTAAATACCGACCATCCTTTTGGTAACATCAACGTGTTTGGAGTCCACGTGTGGATCCGCCAATGGATCCACCAATATACATCATCATCATCTCCCAAATTGGTGACCCCGACGTGATCTGAACACGCAACCTTCTGTTAGATATTCTTACCGCCATATTCCAATCGGCGTGAGAAACCGATGAAATGACCAGACATCGAAAAATCTTTTTGTTCGATGCATGTTAACATGCGGGATAAATAATTATATCACAAACAGATATAAAAATGTTGAGTGAAAACATTACGAGCATTTAATGAAAAAAGCCTCCAGCAATCAGTATTTTTACGATTTTTTCTAAAAACAATATTATATTATTGTGGTAGCCACCTCCTTCATAGATAATAGCGGGGAGCGTTTGTCTATGGCTTGAACAGGCATTCTTGTACTTGTAAGACTGCAGTTGACAGCTAATAAAAGATTACTTTTTATAATAGTAAAAAGGAGTATTAATCCCTAAGTCCCGAAATGTAAAATAGTATTAAACATCAATATACTACAATTTATTAGATGATGCGGAATCTACACAGAGTCAATAAACTTCTGCTTTTCGCTGAAGAAAATTCAAAGACTCCAAGATAAACTATTTCTTTGGATTCGGTTAACAGAAATATAGGTATGACGTAGGAACTACATCGTTGTATAAACAAGTCACCCTCGGACCATATTTCATAACCATATTCAAAGGGTGTAGATTTTTCATTGTGTCATCCCGATGACCAAACGGATATTACACGCTAACAAATACAGATACTAACAGCAGTCCAAAAAATGGAATGGTTTTTCAATTGAAATATATATTTCATATGAATTATTGCAATATTAGCAGTAGTTAAAGTTGGGATTATTGCTCTATAACCGCTCTTTATCACGCTAAAATAAAATGGTACATTTTAAGCAGAAAATTTGTTGAAAATTGAAAAAACAAACAAAAAATATTAACCTATAGCCCAATATTAAATCTCTTCCCTTTCGATGTCCATTCTGTTCCCTCTTACTCTTCATTAATTCCTACCCACGCCCCCACCCCTACCACAATACCTAGTGATAAATTGTACCCACCCACTATTTTGTAATTGTCATCATTATATGTTTGCCCTGAGGAAGGAACGGATGTTGCGAAACCGGTCGGCGTTTAACTAAATAAATCAGTGGTTGTAACTAAGTTATATTGTTTCATTTAATTATAAAATTTGTGTTTATAAAGCAAAAAACTCTTGAATAATTGCATTATGATTTGAAAATGTGGGAACCATTTATTGGATAACCAACACCTCTGTCACAGTTCACCCCAGTGGTTCGCTACATTTGGTGACTTAGCAGGGGTGCCTCTGCCCGCCAACTGCGGGAGGTTTCACAGGATTGCTAGAGTAAGGATCTGCACAGAGAGACTGGGAGGGTTGGACACCTACCTCCGCTACTCCTGGATACACTGACTCCCAGATTCCCACCCACCTCTCTTACGTTTTTCCTTCCCTGAACTTCCAATCCTTCGTTATATAAAAAGGCTCTCCACACAGAATTTCCAAATATGTCATAAGCCCTGAGGGCAATTTTTTTTCTATATATCCTTCCCACAATTAGTCCCAATTATAAAAAAGCAAATTCCGGGCCTACTAAAGTTTATTGAACCTGAGTTACACATAGAGACGGAGACGCACCATTGAAATTATTATATTAATTTATTTTACTCTTCAAATATTATACACAAACTGGGCCCAAAGCTCCAGTGGGATGTTCAACCTTCACCCAAAAACCATTTTTCAATGACCCATCGGAACCTTTATGGATACTGATTCATATCATTTCATTTCACAGATGGTGAACGGTTTTTCAACCCAGCCCGGCCTACACAAATATATTTCAGGGTAACTTTTTATATTACCTCCAATGTGACTCCGAAACTTTCCATATATATCGGAAAGGAAGATTTATGGCTAGGACAAGTGATTCTTTTTCAAGGGAAATGGAATATTTTTCCCAATTTAAACTCAAATAAAAAAGGGTTGCAAAATAATGTTTTCGATAAATGTATTTGGACTTGCGTAATGTGGATTGTGTTTATTATATAAATAGTCTACAGCACGGAGCGGAGTAAGTCATATTTTATTCATCGAGATATGTAGAACCATGGTAATCTTATATCAGAGATGTTTTTAAGGATGATTGAAGTGGGAGGAGAAGAGAACGATGAAAGAATAAGGTTGGATGATTAAGAACCATGCAATTCTAATTTGGTAACTTAACGCAGCTAAGAACAGATATATCTAGCTTTTTTCCATTATTTGAAACCGTTGGAAACTTAGTATCCGCAATTTGGGTAATTTTATGAGGATGAAGGAAAAAGCTGTCCAAAGAAGCGAAGCTAGCAGTTCACAATGGAGTGCTGGTACCTACCCTGATGTATGGCAGTGAAGCATGGAACTGGCAGAGAAAGGATGAAAGTAGACTGAATGCTGTAGAAATGAGATCCCTGAGGCGTAAGTGTGGTAAAACCATGTATGATCGAGTGAGGAATGTGGAGATCCGAAAAGAATGCATATGGTTTGGACATATAGAGCGAATGAACGAAGAAAGGAGTGTCAAGAGAATATATGATACTAATGTGAATGGTAGAAGAAGTCGAGGACGCCCGAGGAAGACATGGCACGACCAAGTGAATCAGATACTTGAGTCGGGCCATGTCAAGAGTCAGAATAATAGAAGAGCATGTATGATAAGATGTATGAATGTGAATGAGGCGAGGAGTGTATGCCAAGACCGAGTTGTTTGGCGGTCCGTCCTCTCTGCCTACCCCTGCGGGGAAACGGCGTGATGGTTAGATAGTTATGAAGGAAGTGGAGACGCTTTAAAGGTTGTATTAAGATGAAACCCGGTGGTGGAGAAAAATAGATTTTACTAAATTGTTGCTGTCACTGTTGCTCTTACTCCACAGGTTATTGAGCGAAAGAGACAATGCACCTCAGGCTACTAATACCTAACTAAAATCGAGGTTTTGTATTCCCCTCTTTTCTCCTCCAAAAGTGTACTGATTTTCAATTTTTTTTTTACCAACTACATAAGAAAAAAACTCTTCTATGTCTGTACATAACATTGTCTAGTTTGTATACTGAACGTCTTTTGACGGCGTTTAAACCAGTCAATTTTATTGATTTTTGGAAGGTCATAACTTCTATAAAAAGTAACTTATAAAAAAAAACAAAAAGTACCGACACGCAAGTAGTTGATATCTATTTTAAATAAAAACAATATTTTCTCTAGGGTTAAAATCCAGAGAGATAAATAGGGAATATGTTTTTATGGAAAAATCACCGCCGGGTATCCCCTTAAGCATCAGTCATAGTCATAAAATATAGATAAAACTATTTCAATCAATGCAACATTTAGTTTCCGAGGTCTCTTCGAATGTAAAAAAGACATTCAACCCATGGCATTATTCGGAGTAGAAAATGTAAATGAAATTTTGGTCTCCGGTAACAATTTACACTTTTTTTTAAATTTTTTTTTTTTTTCATTAAAATAAAACCACAAAAAATCTTCCACATGTCAGCACTGATCACTCAGCCGAGTAACCGACCAACCCCTCGTCCGTCCATAACTATAACTGGCTACTTAATATTATTATTATCACTTATTATTTATTATATTTTTAGTTGCAAAGAAAAATCTAATAATTGTATCCCTGAAAAATCTTACATGAAAATAAGTAAATAAATAAAAAAGTAACGGTCGCAACCAAATAGAAGAAATTTTGAAAGACATCATCTAGGTTGTAAAAATATTCGGGTAAAACTTTGTAACGATGGCAGTCCAAAAATAATTTAAGACTAGCAGTTAAAAACCCGCTCCGCGGGTTTTTGCTGCTAGGCCCTGCGGGCGGCTTTTATTCGGGCTTCGCCCGATTTCGCCAAGTGTTAGTGACCATCTATAAGGCTCCGCCCTTATGCAAAAATAACAACTGTGAATATAAAACTACAAAACACTTACATTTAATATGTGGATATATAACAGTAGACATTCTGTATTATAAGACCGCGGACAGTGAGTAGAATTTCGGAAAAGAATCAACTCAGCATACCTAAATCTCGTTCATCCACGTCAATGACAAAAAAAGAAAATTGAAAAAAATAAAAATATTTATTCATCAATAGATTTATTACAACATTACACATTTTGTTCTTAATCATTGATTCTATTAGCGTAAAGGTCACTGTTCAGCTACAATTCAGGATTTCTCCTGGAATGCAGTTGGTTTTCAGCAGTGCCTCCAGTATAAAACAGAAAATAAAATAAAATAAATTAATCAAAATAAAATAAATACAATTAAATTAAATTACATAAAAATAATTAAATCAAATCTCTAATTCAATACACACAATACAATATATAAAAAAACCATAAATTAATAATGTAAATCGGAATTCAAATTAAAGGCAATAATCTTAATATTAAAACTCAAAAAAATAATAAAATCAATTCGAATAAAATATTCTCAATTAAAACTCAAAATAAAATCGTCAAGTATAAAATATAGTCAAAATAAATAATGTAGTAATCAAATCAAATCAAAAACAAAAACACGAATAATAAATGGTATCTTCTTAGTAATGAATGAAAGAGACAAATGTTTCTTCCCAATACCGTTTATTGGATAATCAACACCCTTGCCATAGGTAACTCTAAGTGGTTCGCTATGTTTAGTGACTTAGCAGGGGTGCCCAGGTTCATAGGGTAAGGTTTGTCTATATTTTGGCGGCACATGCGTTTGCCCTCTATTGCGTGGCGGTTCGGATTGGTAGAGACTGGTTGATGGAGACATTTTACCTCTTCAACAGGACTCTCTCGACCCATCGCCTTGTAGCGCAGTGGGAGAGATGCATTCATACGTCCGTCACTCCTGGACACATCGACCCCCAGATTCCTACTCATCCTTCATATTTTTCCTTCCCAGAACTTCCTCTCCTTATTTTATCTAAAAAGAACATCCACACAGCATCCCCAACGATAACATAGGCCCCGAGGGGAAATTGTTTTCCTCAGGGTCTCCTGTGTGGAGCTAATGTTAAAAAAATACCTCCTAAATGATTTCTTTTTATCGAAATAAATTTGTAAAATTTATATAAACGTTCACGGAAATTTAAATATATATATGTATAATAATAATAACATAATAATTTTACATGAAATCTAGCTAAACTTACTCTTACCAAAATATTATCAAAGTAAATGCATTTTTTTAAATATATAAAAAATCTACATAGAACTTCCTCTCCTTATTTTCTCTAAAAAGAACATCCACACAGCATCCCCAACGATAACATAGGCCCCGAGGGAAAATTGTTTTCCTCAGGGTCTC
Source organism: Limnephilus auricula (assembly GCA_951813805.1). Taxonomy (NCBI): domain Eukaryota; kingdom Metazoa; phylum Arthropoda; class Insecta; order Trichoptera; family Limnephilidae; genus Limnephilus; species Limnephilus auricula. Next base: position 14,300,615 of record OX638403.1, read on the forward strand.
CTGTGTGGAGCTAATGTTAAAAAAAATACCTGTGAAATGATTTCTTTTTATCGAAATAAATTTGTAAAATTTATATAAACGTTCACGGAAATTAAAATATATATATATATAATAATAATAACATAATAATTTTACATGAAATCTAGCTAAACTTACTCTTACCAAAATATTATCAAAGTAAATGCATTTTTTTAAATATATAATAAATCGACATAGAACTTCCTCTCCTTATTTTATCTAAAAAGAACATCTACACAGCATCCCCAACGATAACATAGGCCCCGAGGGGAAATTGTTTTCCTCAGGGTCTCCTGTGTGGAGCTAATGTTAAAAAAAATACCTCTGAAATGATTTCTTTTTATCGAAATAAATTTGTAAAATTTATATAAACGTTCACGGAAATTAAAATATATATATATATATATATATATATATATATATATATATATATATATATATAATAACATAATAATTTTACATGAAATCTAGGTAAACTTACTCTTACCAAAATTTAATCAAAGTAAATGCATTTTTTTAAATATATAATAAATCTACATAGAACTTCCTCTCCTTATTTTCTCTAAAAAGAACATCCACACAGCATCCCCAACGATAACATAGGCCCCGAGGGAAAATTGTTTTCCTCAGGGTCTCCTGTGTGGAGCTAATGTAAAAAAAATACCTCTGAAATGTTTTCTTTTTATAAACGTTCACGGAAATTAATATATATATATATATATAATAATAATAACATAATAATTTTACATGAAATCCAGCTAAACTTACTCTTACCAAAATATTATCAAAGTAAATGCATTTTTTTAAATATATAAAAAATCTACATTTGGTTGAAATAATATTATGATTTTACCAAAAAACAATAAAAGCAAATCTATTCTCCTACAATGTATTCAACTTTTATAATAAATCGAAGTAACCGTGACAGGAATATAGACTACATAAATATGATCGATCATCTCAAGACAATCCGCTGACAGCGACTTCACCGTGTTGTGTCTGTGTCGTTTGTGATCATTGAATTTTTTTCAACGACTGCAGCATAAATGAACCAACACGACATCAGCGCCACACGCGGCGTTACGCGAAATTAAGCATGCTAGCGAGTGGCCACAAATCACAAAAGCAGCTTAGTCCCAAACACTCACGCACAGCGATGGAAGAGAGGGTTCAGATATGCCGCGGCGTCATAAATGTAATTAGAGTGGGGTTCTTAAATTCAACCGAATAGGCGTTATTATAAATCACAGCAGTAGTTTATCCCAAACTTTTGCGTACAGAGATGGAATAGAGGGTTTTGGTAACCCGCGACGTCAGAGATGTCATCGAAGTGGGATTCTCAAATTTTGCCTACGGGCTTTAGGACAATAATACTATCAGATAATGGTAAGTAATCCAAAAATTGTACGAGATTGACTGAAATTAGGTGGTAATAGCTCAATTGGCAGAGAAACCCGTTCGACTACCAGTTGAGACTATTACCTTTTTATTTTCTGTGACTATCGCTTTTAAGTTATATGATGAAATTTTGATTTTTTTTTTAATATAACGTGTTGAACCTATAAGCTGTTGATGAAAAGCAGTCAAATGAGATGAACATAATCTACTTGGAAATAATTACAATTTCCACATTTCGCTTTCAGATACTTTGAAACTTACGAACTACTATTTATTTATAATACTAGCTGGTACCCGGCATGCGTTGCTATGACATTTAATAAAGAAATCGTTTTCCCTTGCGCGTCCTTTCCCATTCGTCCCGTTCCCATTCCTCCTCCCCTTCCTCTCCCGCGTCCCCTTCCCCATTTACGTTCCCACTCCTCCTCCTCCACCTTCCGAGAAACACACTCCTGAGTTCTCTCTCCTCCTCCCATGTTCCCCTCCCCCTCCCGTATTTGCCTGCCCCCTCCCGTGGATTCCCCTCCTGAGTTGCCTTTCCCCCTCGCGAGTTTCCCTCCGCCCTCCTGCATTTCATTCATTCATTCCCGATACATTCAGTTTTCAAACAGCTCGCTTGCCACCTAAGAACAGTTTATATGGGAATATGAAATTGTTGTTTTTACTATCTTCCTCGCAATTTTTTTTCATATGTTCTCACCCTTTAAACCTTCCCTGGACTACGACAAACATTTCAAAACCAAAATCAGGTAAATCGGCCGAGCCGTTCTCGAGTTTTAGCGAGACAAACAAACAGCAATTGATTTTTATATATATAGATAGATTATAACGTTTTTAGTCGGGCTATTAGGTATGTAAATAAGATCTCCCGCACACTACCGCAAATGGTTTATTAAATCCATCTACATGGGTTAAATCTCGTATGATGACAGCATGTAAAACAAGAACCCAACACCCACTAAAACCATTTCAGAGGTCAAATTTAAATGAACCCTAAGCATAATACGTAGATCATTAATGTTTATGATTGAGAGTCCTTCTTACAATTTTGTTTGTTTATGCCAATCCACATGGAAAACATAAATTTTAATATTAATTGTATTCGATTTGTTTTTTACGTGAATCATGTCGAAAACAAGGTAAAATATATTTTCTCAGGGCATATGTCATCTTTGAATATGCTATATGGAGAGAATAATGTAATAATATACGAGTATGAACAATTACAAATAAAATAGACATTGTTTTACAAATAAGGACTAGAACGTTTCTAATTATTTTGGTACTAGCGCAGTAATAATTATACAATATTATTTTGCTTTTGTATGTGTTTACGTAATACATATAACCTTGGAGGAAATCGTTTTACAATAAATTTTACATCCCATGATTGATAATCCCAATACATCAAGTGATTTTCCACGTACTAATTTCGGTTGTGACTCCATCTAGCTGGCTGTAACTTCGGTTCAATGAAATCTAAAACCCTTGCTTTGAATTTAGGTGATATTTTCAAAATTGGAACTGTTTGTTTGGATAATTTGGTTAATGCAAAAAAAAAAAAAATTATCTTTTAGTAATTGTTTAAAAAGTTAGTAAAAAAAATTATAGCATTGATAATATTATGTTAATTCTTATTATATTATATTCCAAAGGGCTATTTACACTTAAGAGAGATAAGGATCGGAAAGTTACTCTTTATATCAATTTTAAAAAAATATTGTTTTGGTTCCTAATTACTTGATCTCCATTGTTGTTAATTATTTTAATACTTAAATTTAAATTTACGTATCTTTTGAGCAGTTTTTTTTTTCGATTACTGTAAAATAACGTCTAGCCATTTCAAAAAATTATGTTTTGAAATCCTCTGTATTAATAAATTGCAAATTCATATGTCATACAGTATTTATTCTGGTTTAGTAATGTATAATTTCTATATCTTAAGAATTTCAAAAAAATATAGTACTTTAGGATTCATAATATTATGTTTTATACTAGCTTATAAATGTGGAAATTCTAACTATGCAATTGTAAATGTTCTCCAAAATGCCCTGGAAAGAATCTCAGACTTGTTATCTCCCGAAAGAAACCATTCATCTGTTCTGTATGAAATTACTAATGTTATCCAAAATGACCCTGGTAAAATAATTACATCTTGGCGATTCTTTCAAGGAAAAAGAAACAATCCCGTCACTACAAATGCAACTACTAATGTTCTCAAAATTTGTCTTGACAGAATCGCCATTCCTTTCCATTGTAAGAATATGTACTAAAACACAATTTGGCTGTCCTGAAACGGGAATCCTTCCCAGTTGGACAGACAAAGGATCATCTTGTATTGTATGTTTGTTTGTATTATATAAATAAATAAATAAAAATAAATTCCAGTCAAGCGATCAAGTGCATATCTATATTTGAATATTTTAATTGCCATTTTAAAAATTGTTACAGATTTGTCGAGAATTCTGACCACCCCTGATGTATCATAAGTCTCTTCTTCATCATCTTTTGTTATGTGTGAAGGCCATCTCTTTGTAGGTTCCAGACATGTGATAAAGTACATATTTATAATTGAATGTTTTAATTGCCATTTTAAAAATTGTTACAGATTTGTCGAGAATTCTGACCACCCCTGATGTATCATAAGTCTCTTCTTCATCATCTTTTGTTATGTGTGAAGGCCATCTGTTTGTAGGTTCCAGACATGTGATAAAGTACATATTTATAATTGAATATTTTAATTGCCATTTAAAAAATTGTTACAGATTTGTCGAGAATTCTGACCACCCCTGATGTATCATAAGTCTCTTCTCCACCATCTTTTGTTATGTGTGAAGGCTATCTGTTTGGAGATTCCAGACAAGCGATAAAGTACATATTTATAATTGAATATTTTAATTGCCATTTAAAAAATTGTTACAGATTTGTCGAGAATTCTGACCACCCCTCATGTATCATAAGTCTCTTCTCCATCATCTTTTGTTGTGAGTGAAGGCTATCGTATTACGTGTTTTATTTTTACAAGGGAGAAGATGCTCTGTTTTAAACTTTTCCTGCATTTTGTCGTCTCTAGGATTGTACCTCTCACTAAACCCGTCCACTTTTGTCAGACCAAGAGAGCGTAATTTATTTTTGATCTTTTCCATACTTCTACGTGAATATTTCAAGAAAGAGTCTCCCGTAATACTATGGGATAAAAGTTGTGATAAACTTTTATAGCCTAGGGGTGGAAAGTTTAAAGCAGTTTTCGAATTGGTGCAATGTGAGGAATTGGCATTCTCACTTCGAAAGAAGGTGAAAGATGGGAGGAATTACAAAGTGGATGCGGATGTGGTTCTTTCAGGCTCTCTTTTGTGATTATTTCCAACAACATCGTCTGAAACTTTGCGTTATAGTCTGAGATTAGTTACCATTACGCTCCTTTAAAGAGGCCATAAGCGGAAAGCTGCTTTTAAAATAGCGAGGCAGGGTCGGAAGAACCACAAATATCGAGGAAAATTAATATGCGCACATTTAAAAGTACTACACTATGGGCATACTACTACACTATTACTATGCGCACATTTAAAAGTACTACACTATGGGCATACTACTACACTATTACTATGCGCACATTTAAAAGTACTACACTATGGGCATACTACTACACTATTACTATGCGCACATTTAAAAGTACTACACTATGGGCATACTACTACACTATTACTATGCGCACATTTAAAAGTACTACACTATGGGCATACTACTACACTATTACTATGCGCACATTTAAAAGTACTACACTATGGGCATACTACTTGCATATAATATTTAGCAAATGAAATTAATCCAAAAAAAATTATCGATTTTAAAATATAAATCAGCATTTGCTGGACATTAAAAATCTGTCATTGTCATATTTTTTATTGTACCTATAATTTTTTCGATTTTCTAGAAAAAAAGGATACCTTTTTTGTGTTTTTAAATTTTTATTTTATTTCATCTTAAGGAATTCAATAATTTATAAAGTGGGTAATCTATACATGTGTATTTCACCTAACTAATTGAGAAGCCATTTATAGATTTCCGCATTATACTTATATTGTTTTTGTACTCCTATTGTATTAACGGTAATAATGTTACATTTTGTGAAGAATGCTGCATAGAGACACTAAAAATTTGTTCTTAAAATATGCGAACAGAGAGAAATTGCTCCCCCCCCCCCCCTTCCTTCCCCTAAATACAGGCGTGAGTTAATTTCTTAAAAATCCATTATTCCATACATGCAGCACATACTCATATTTATAGGATATTATTTTTTGAATTCTATCTTCTTGGTGTGCTTCGTTGTCATGAATATTTTAATAAAACGTAACTACTTTTAACTCGCAACTGCATTTCAATCCTAAGCCATCGAGCTTCGAAGTATTTAACCCTATCAATGAAGTGGTCAGTGACTGAGTTTCGCGGCATCGCGTTTGGGTCCCACTCAGGCGTTCCGTGTTCGATTCATCGGTTGGCTAAGTCCTCCATCACAACACAAGCAACATCTTCCGCTTAGTGTGGTGGTAGTAGTAGGAGATTTTCAAATGTTGTTGGTTTATTCGTAACCCGGGAATATTTGTCTTTCTTTTTGAAAATATAATAAAATAAAAAATATATATCTCACTACGTGGAACGTTTTTTCATAATGTGTGAGTTTTAGTGAAACTTCATATATCACAATGTATGTGCGTACGGAAATTTGAACCAGAAAACCTTCGAAAAGATCGCTCAAATCTTGGAAGAAGCCAGTCAGTAAAAATAGATCAAAATTTGTAAATCCGACGGTTTTAATGAATGTTATCCTTTTTCCTTTTTTTTTCTTTTTATTTTATCCAACACATGTATGTAGGACTGTTTGAAGAGTTACGTGCAATGCAAACATTAGTTTGTTTTTAATTTTGGTTTGTTATAATTTGTTTCAAAATGTTATTAAGTATATACCCAATATTATTATTTTTATATTATTACAATATCTGTTATTGTATTTAAAAAAAATTTAAATTTTTTTTAATTCTTATTTTTTATTTTTTTTTATTTTTATTCTTTCTCTTCTCTTCATTTCTTTTATTTATTTTTATTTGTACAAGACACGTTCCATATGTTCCGTGTATCATCCTAATTTGACTGCCCTAAAACGGGATTCTTCCTAGTTGGGCAGCCAAAACATTTTATAAATTTTTTTTATGATTTCTAGCGTAAGTTCATGTTTATTACTACCCAAACAACTGAATCGTCCCAAATCCACCCCTATGATCGTTCAGCCGTTCAGTCGTTCGGTCGTAGAAGATGCAGCATATTGGCCAAGGAAGTTGAGAAGGGCGCAGAAGAGCGTGGTAACTGTAGCTGGTAACAGGGTGAACAGACAACGAACAAACTTCCCCGCGAATAGAGATTCCGATTGTTCCGGATCGTTTGTGTGAACGGAATGGATAAAACTCCAAAGTTAAAACCAGTGGCGGATAATAAAAATGAAAAGCAACTTATATTTAATTATACCACACTTAAAAGAGCACCTTGTTTAAATTCCGTGCTAAAAATCCACTATTTCCGAATAATACTGTCAAAGAGCTAGTCCGAAGTGAATCCCATATGCGCTAAATGTATTCAGCACCTGTGAACTTTTCCACTCTAAAAAATAATTCATACAAAATATACGGCGACCGGATAACTCGGATGGGATATTTTAAAAAAAAATTTTCATAGCTTTTAATAACTTTTGCAAAGAGGTGTTGAGTTGACTTGATTCTGAGTTAGCATGGAACCAAAATATACTAGTGGTCCTAATAGGCTTGCAAATCTTGGGCATTTACTATATGACCGGGTGCGTTATTTGATAATATCAAATTTCTACTTATCTTAGATCTTAGATATAGCGAAATATATAGTGTCGGGCAAGTAGTGCATAACCGTTTAACTGTGGTGGACTTGAAGGCCGTACAGAAAATTGAATATCATGTTTAATAAAGGTCCCATGGTTGTCTATATGATGAAAATGACACCCTGGCTCATTCTCTTCGGCGCCATGGTCACAAATAAATAAATATCGTCAATCTGTTTTTTAACATTAATTTTGAATAGTAGTGATAAAAGAATTACATTTTTTCTTCAAACTTCGCAAAATCACTTTGTGGCGTCATTTTGAATTAAATTAAAACAAATAACTTTGTTTAAACCACCAATATAATCACAATTACCTACATGTTTCAAAACCGATGGTTTCTTCGTCAGGGTAGTAATGACATTAATAACAAAATTAATAAATTTTTAAAAAAATAAATTTTGTTATTAAATTTTGTTATTAATGTCATTACTACCCTGACGAAGAAACCATCGGTTTTGAGGTGATTCAGCGCCCTTGAGGTGATTTTTCACGAAAACGGCGCTATATAAATTAGCCAAATATTATTATTATTGAAACATGTAGGTAATTGTGATTATATTGGTGGTTTAAACAAAGTTATTTGTTTTAATTGAATTACATTTTTGTTACCTAACACCGGGTGTTTATGGAAAAGAAAGACATTTTTTCATGCATTATATTTACAACGCCCTTTAGGTGATTTAAAAAAAAATGGCGCTGTACAAGTTATCCAATTATTACAATACAGTGGTGGCAATGTTTCTGGTCTGGATGCTCTGGACTCCGATCCGAAGGTCGCGGGTTCGAACCCAGCATCCGCAAATAATTTTAATTTTATTAATTTGTTATTTCACAATTAATTAATTAAAAATCGTATATTTGTGTCACGGTCCAGAGTTGAAAATACTCTCAGTATTGCCTTAGAGTAAGACCACCATTCAGAATTGAAACGTTGTCTGAAATGGCTTTAGCCGTGTTTGGTGACCAGATCTGAATAGTAAGATACTTCCCCACATTCCTCTTCTCGTTTCCTTCCCCTCCCCGTTACATTCAACCTTACAACATTCCCCAATTGGGGATGCCAAAGTCTCACTGGCTCACCTTGGAAAAAATCTGGATAATTTTTAATCTTACATAACTTTTATTATCTCCGGTTGATCTCCCAGTGAGATACACCACGGGCCGCCACTGGTTGAGACTGTCTTCTCGAAAACGGTTTACGGGCGCCGCGAGTGAGTAATTGCATATTAGTTGAAAGTTGGGAATTTATTTGTTGACGCCGCTTGAGGATTTGTGCATCTGTGCTCCTTGAGAAACAAATAACAAAACTCTTCGGGATTTCAATTTTATCATTTTACAATTTTGTTGATCCCGAGATCAGATGATAAGTTTTTATCATTTTAATAGCTTGTACGAAATGGAAAGAAAATAAGGAGCTTTTGAAATGGAAGACTAGAACAGCATTTCATTATTCAAACATTCAATATTTCTTATCCTATTTATTATTCACACTTGGTGAACTAACAATTTTAACAGGGGTCGCTTCTAGATCCATGTCCATTGATGCACCTCATTAAAAACCTTCCATAGAGAAGCTTCAAAGATGATATAAGCTACGAGAAAATTATTTTCCTCATTAAATTCTAAATCATTTTATTGTCCTATGGGCGTGTATGCAGTAGTGTGGAGTTAATGTAAAAAATAAAATAATTAAAAAAATAATGTGAAATTAATAAATGTATATGTCTTTAACATTTTAAATGAAACCTTAGCTCCCATTTACACATTATTAATCCTTTATGTACCCACTGTGTAAAACCAAAAATAGAATCTAATAATAAAATCTAATTGGCTTCTTTGTTTTTAGTACCATCTAATTGAAATCTAACATTAGTGAAGAGTTAAGATTTACATCATAACTTATGGAAAGTAGAATATTAATTTATCGAAGAAAGCAAACACTTTGTGGTTTGAAATTTTACAAATGAAAAAAGTTTTTTTTTTTAAAAGACTTTATTTAATTTATAAAGTTCGACCGGTTTCAGTTTATCTCAAAATGACAATTATCACATGACATGAGTATTAAAGAAAGTGGTTTTAAAAACCCTTTTTCATTTGTAAAATATGTTGTGGAACGAAAATTTTTATTTAATAAATGAAGATATTATAAGCGAAACTCAATAGAAACCCTGAAACAGAAACTCAGAAATAGATACGGATACATCTGGGACTCGAACCCAGGACCTTCGGCTTTCCGGGCCAATGCGCTACCACTGCGCCAACGTATCCCGATTTTTATGAGACCTATGTGAGCTGGGACAAATGTGGTTTCCTGTGAATAAACTGGTGTTATTTTTCTGATAGTAAAATTCTTCCGGGAAAATACGATAAATTGGTAAATGTTATCATTGAAGAAGAAGATAACAATAATAATCTAATTTTTTAAAATATGAAAATGAACAAGACACAGAAAAATAATAAAAGATAACGGTCGCAACTGGGACTCGAACCCAGAATCTTACGTTATCTTTTATTATATTTCTGTGTCTTGTTCATTTTCATATTTAAAAAAATTAGATTATTATTGTTATCTTCTTCTTCAATGACATATTACATTGATGGGAATAACCTTCAAAAGTTAAAAAGGGAGTTTTTCTTATAAAAATATGATAAATTTTAGCTTGGAAAATTGGTCGGATTATGGATTGGGAAATTATTATAAAACATTTATTTTCCTTTTTTTATTTGATTTCCACATTTCCACATTGTTGTCTGTGGGCTGTGTTCCTGTACTTCATAATTTTTTGATACACATTTAAATTTTCATATTTTTTTATATTTTCACTATTTATTTCTAACAAATTTATGTGTTCATATTGAAAAAAAAAATCTATTCTACCTTATGCAGAAGACGGAGTTAAGGTTAAAAAATATGATTTTTAATATACCTACATAAAATATATATATATATATATATATCTACTCTTGTAACTTTTGTAAATGTACTTTTTCTCCACCTTTCATTTCTGTTTTATTAGTCATACTCTTTCCTCGTAATAAGTCAACCAATGTTTGATTCTTTTCATTAGTTTCATCATAATTAAGTTTTAAAACCCATGCGAAATTACCTATTGACCTTTTACAGATTTACGTAATAGTTAAAAAACCATGTAATTAATACTTAAAATACCTTACAACTTATATTTAATATACTCTGTAAATCTTATAAACAAATAAATAATCTGAAGGATAAAGGTTTTTAAATGGTTTCTTTTATAAAATGTTAACAAAATTATACTTTATTAATAAGCAACTAACCTCGTTTGTCACATTTAGCTAGCTATAAAAGTCACAATTTTTTAACCGCATAATTCAAAATTATAAGCAAACACTCGCAAATCAGGACTGCAATCGCCTCGTAAATAAGAATTACTGCCGGCATAAACGCAGTCATAATAATTATTCCCCCATATCCAGCCAAGGTGCATTAGGTGAAAATACAAGACACGGCAATGCATTTTCCAATTATTTATAAGCTACAGTGACGCCCTCCGCGTTGCGAGATTCCAATCGACAAAGGCAGGCTGTTTCTTGGTTACGCCAACCAGGTTGTATAATAAATGTGAACAGAAGTCGAACCATGAAAGTTTTCTTTGCAAGCTGAATGTCACATTTCCTCTACATCTTAATTGAATTACTTTAACTTACGACTTTAACTTATTACTAATAACTTATAGAAAAAAGTTATTACTAATAATTTAAAGCTAAGATCTAAAACTAGTGACTTAAAATAAGACTTACAGATAGAGACTAACCATTGAGACTAAAACTAAAACATATTTATGACCATGTTAGTCTTGATCTATTATCATGAACTTTGAATGATGCATTGATTGAGTTCTTACAATATCTGACTACAGTTAGTTCTTACAATAACTAACTTTTCAGATCTTGAAGGGCTATGAAACAATTGTATTAATGTTACTTTATATTTAGAAGTATGTATGCACTTTGTTTCAGAAAGGGAGAGTATACCAAAACCTATTTTTTCTCCCTCATCCTTTTAAATCGATATTTTCCTTCATGTCTTCTTGATAAGAGACTAACTATCATACCTTTCTGTCGTAGTTTGTAGTAGTACAAGGATGTTAATAGGCTATAGACGATTATACGCGTCGTGAATATTCTGGATTAAATTTATTTGTTCATTTATATTAATATAATGGCGGGTTTTTACAAACATGTAAATTACATTATAATTTTTTTATTATAACATTATCACAGTAGTCTTAAGTAATACGCTAATTAAATTACATAGAACCCATGCAGAAGAATAGTAGATATTATGCTAACATTTATTATGACTATTTGAGTACGTTTTTATACCCTAATTGTAACTATATTCGCGTTAAATACATCTACTACTTCTAAGAAAGTACGAACATATAAATTGGTGAGGGAACAATAAAAACAAATCTTCTAGAATCTGCTTATAAATAGTCAGCACTTTTATTATTAAAGAGAATAGGTGTTCTACTCCCTTGTAGATATTTCTAAATATATTGTATTTTATAGAGAAACCTCACAAGAGTCCCAACTGCTCCCTTCTGGAGCCAGTGAGACTATGGCTTCCCTAATTGGAGTATGTAGTGAGGCTGAAGGTAAGTGGGGAAGGGAAGGAGATGGGGAAGAGGAAGGTGGGAAAGTACCTGGCTATTCAGATCTAGTCACTAAACACGGCTAAAGCCATTATTAAGCAACGTTTCAATTCTGAATGGTGGTCTTACACCAGGGCGATACTGAGAGTATCTTCCACTCTGGAACGTGCCGCAAATATAACATATATTATTTTTATTAATTAATTGTGAAATAACACAAATTAATCAAATAAAATTTATTTGCGCACGCCGGGTTCGAACCCGCGACCTTCCGAATGGGAGTCAAGTGTCTTACCACTCGACCACGGACGGTCGTCATTGTGGTAAAGTATAGTTGTAGGTATTTCTAAATGTATAGTGGTAAAGTAAAGTTGTAGATATTTCTAAATGTACTGTGGCAAAGTAAAGTTGTAAGTAGTTCTAAATGTATTGTGGTAAAGTGAAGTTGTAGGTATTTCTAAATGGTTTGTGGTAAAGTAAAGTTGTAGGTATTTCTAAATGTACTGTGGAAAAGTAAAGTTGTAGGTAGTTCTAAATGTATTGTGGTAAAGTGAAGTTGTAGGTATTTCTAAATGTATTGTGGTAAAGTAAAGTTTATATATTTATTAACGCCCTTTTTGAGGGCTTTTATATATGGGTAGTAAAAAATATATATTATTTATTATACATATTGAACTGCTTAAGTAACAACATTTTGTATTTGTTTAGCGACAAATTGAATTTGTCCACTGAACTGGTCTAATTATTCCCTCCTTCATAAAAAGGTTTTGTTTTCTATAAATATTGTGGTATAGTAAAGTTGTAGGTATTTCTAAATATATATTGTGGTAAAGTTGTAGTAGGTATTTCTAAATATATTGTGGAAAAGTAAAGTTGTAGGTATTTCTAAACATATTGTGGTAGAGAAAAACAATTTTTTTCTCTAATAGTTCTTTCATCGTCGGTTGATGTAATCTTCAAAGGCGGTGGGTTAGGTCAAGTCACGTTAAGCATTCTATAATAATTTCTTGATTAGCAATCGCGTTATGTTCGGTGTAAGGGCTGGGAATGAAAACGAGTTAACTTCAACCATTAAAGTTAACAGTTCGGCGATATTAATACTGAAAGTTAAAACACCTCAATTAAGATACCGCTTTACAAAGTGGTTCGAATTGATAAAATCCAAGTTTAACGTGGAACGCCCCGATGCTTGTCTTAATTATTATTTAAATAATCTACACGCATTTTTAATCGGGAGCTTTAAGCTTGTTTTTAGAGAAAACTTAAATTTTTCGTGATAAATGGCAATTTGTTTAATGGGTAAGGTTTTAAAAAGGCGTCTTAATAACTTAAAGTAACCTTTTATGTTACTAGTGTAAGCTCACTTTATTAGACAGCTAACAAATTTATAAATTTGAATTTTGGAGATGGAAACAAATTAAGAAATTTAAATTTTGGAGATGGATTATTTTCACGACATGCGTGTCCCTTTAAAAAAAACATGCACAATCCTGTTTTATGTTACATTAAAGATCTTACAGAAATATACTTTGATACGTTAATTTTTAAAGTAACAACGTATAAATATACGTTTTTATTATCAAGAAACCTAATATATATTTTGGTCTTTTTATATTGCACAAGGGTTCCAACTGCTTCCGTCTGGAGTCAGTGAGCCTATATCATCCCCAATTGGGGTATGTTGTGATGCTGAAGGGGGTGGGGAGGGGAAGGAGATGTGGAAGGGTAAGGAAATGGGGAAGAGGATGATGGGGAAATACGTGGTTATTCAGTCCCAAACACGGCTAAATCCATTTCAAGCAACGCCTCATTTCTGATTGGCGGTCTTACACAAGGGCGATTCTAATAGTATCTTCCACTCTGAAACGTGTTGCAAATATACTATTTATCATTTTTTTAATGATTAACTTGAAACAACACAAATTATTAAACAAAAATCTGCCCATGCCGGGAATTGAACCTGCGACCTTCGGATTGCAAGTCGAGAGCTTTATCCTCGACCATGGAGGCCATCAATGACTTTTAATTTTATGCAATATATGCATTTATATAAACCATCAGTCGGCATCCTGTTTGGGTTCCACCCAGGCGTTGTGTGTTTAATTTCTCGGCAGGCTGAATCCTCCATCACGACATAAGTTATAGTAGGAGATTTTCAAATATTTTCAGGTTATTTATAATTCACAAAGAAACTATTATTATAATTTATTAATTATACCTAACACAAATACGCACATCTGGCTAACTAACTAACATATCAGCGGTATAATAAATAAGTTATTTATTGCAGAATGTGGGGAGGTGAGTGCAATCCCACACATCCCATAGATAGTATAAGTACATATAATATTGAAAACATAAATATAATAACTTTTATGGGTGTCGCCTTTACATAATAAAACCCAAATGATGAGTACAAAAAGCTGTCCAAGGCTATCGACCTATAAAGCGACCCTTACAAAAATAGCTGGTAATAACGATTGAATTTTATCAATTTTTTCTCTACCGTTAAATCTTGCAATAATATTTGTAACTTATACTAAATTTAAAATATTTTTTAGGTAAGTAATTGAACCCGTTGTCATCTGGTTGCAAATAATATTTCATTAGATTTTATATTAACTTTTTAGGGATTCATAAAAATAGAATGGATATTTCATCCCTGGCAGAGAGAACTGTTAGTTGTTGCCTCGTGCGCCACATGGCGTGATACCCAATCAGTTTAACTTCCAGCATTTAAATACTTTTATTTCCATGCAAGCATTTGTGCAGTTTTTTTCCTGATCGTTCATTTCCATCGCGTTTGATGGGGGAATTTCTACTGCATCGGTTGGCATTTAAAAACCACAAACTCTGTACAATAATCGTTATAATTTCAACCCTAATGAATCGTGTTTTAATGTAGAGGTTGTAATTGTTTGAACGGGGAATTTAGCTTTTAGGGCTGATCAAGCAAACTGATAAAATAATGCTTAATTGCGCAGTGGTTGATTCTGAGAAATTCCGACGCATTGTGTGATAATTACGCATGCTTTTAAAAGCGTTTGATTGTTGTTTATTTGTTAATCATTAAGTATTCAATACGATGCGTGTGGAGTGGAATTACGTTTGTATAAATCGTGCGGTTGAGAAATTTGTGGAAGTATTCGCCTGTAAAACGTGAACAAAGGGTATTTCGGTGGAAATAGGATATTTGCTGAGGGTGGTTATATGCATTTAGAATATCTGCAGAAGATAGAAGTACGTATTTGGAATGCATGCAGAAGCTAAATTTGTGAAAATACGCACGTATTAGGTGAAAACGTAGGAGAACATTGTGGAAATATATGTATAAACCGCACGGAGAAAAATTTTAATCTAAAATACGACCATTTTATTCGTAAAAACGGTTAAAAACGGGACTGGAGAGGAATTCCAGCTTTGGATAGAGGTAAGAGCCCCTAAGAATTGACTAAGGCGGAATTTTTTGAGTTTATGCTCAAAGCTGATTGGATATTGTGCGATTAATCCTGTTTTATGAATGATTTGACTTGATTATTCGCATTTATCATATCTATATATGTAAAGAAAATTGTTTTTGTGAAATATGAAAGTTTTATGTGTCTGTGAACATAAAGCATAGTTGTCATTTTGCTTATTGTACAACTTCACTGAACAGAACTTAAAAACAGTAGCGTGCCGTGCTATTTCTTTATCAATGATTTGTCTAAAGAAGAAAATATAATAACTAATGTTTGGTAAATGTAGTTGTAGACTACTGGACTACTGCCCCCTACTAAATTTATTCTACAGTTGATTGGTTTCGCAAGAATTAATCTTGGATGAAATGTCATACGGAGAACGAATTGGAGTTGTTTTCGTGTGGGGAAACAAAGCATTTAACGGGTGCTTAAGTTTAGTATATTATGTAATACGTATAATCGAACTGCTTTCGTGATGAAAATTCGCGAATTAACTATGTTTTCGAACACGTGCGAGTTTTACAAAAAACAGATTATATATGAAATAACTATAAAAAGCGATGGATAAAATAATAAATTCTAAATTGGATTTAAAAATATAAAATTCATGATCAGGAAAATCATAAACACACTATCGGCACGTCACTGTTGAATAGTGAACCGATGGCATTGTCTCTGTTCTAAATTGTTGAAAAATGCAAATCTTTACGACTCTGGAGAGCAGTTTTGTTTCGTGAAATGTGCTGCTAAAGCTTTTCTGTAATTTTACAGATATTCAACGAAAATGTCTTACACCCACATTCTCGTTCAATTTCAGTATGCATCAAAATGGTTTTACCTCATTCCAGATAATGTTTTTCGATTATCATGCATAAAGAAAATTAACCCACAAGACACGTTATTCTCTGAATATTGCAAAAGCGCTTTTATTGTACCTAATTTATTCAATAATTATACCAAACATAACCTTTTTATCGTCTCGTATCCCAATTGAATAATTTAATAGAATTTATACTTTTAAAATTTACAGTTGGTACAATAACAAGTCTAAGTACAAAACAATATCTTGGTAATATAGTTTTTATCTACGGTAATGGTATCTATGAAATAGAGATCCATGAAAACATACTTTTCTATGGATTGGAAAACCAAAGTCGAAAGGACTTCAACTTTCGTTCTATAAATTGACCATATATTTTTATAGAATAGATCAGGTCTGAAAGCAACATAATTGAACAAACTAAGAATAACATTTTAAAGGTCTCTATTTTTTAAATAATAAAAATAATTAAATGAAAACAAATAACCGCTCTGTTATTGCTGGAATTCCCGCAATTACCCCCCTCCCCCTTTGACCTCCCACTCCAGCACCTAAATATTTGGTATATACCTATCAATATTTTGTATCATAGGTTAGTTTTAATATTCTCCTGACGAAGGAAGGGTTCTTCCGAAAGCCGTAGAGTGTAATTAAAATTTAAAGTGGTCTAAAACAAATTTATATATTTTATTGAAAACAAATAACTTTGTGTACACCACTTATGTAATAACAATTATCGAAATGTTTCGAAACCAAAGGTTCGTTCTTATTATCTTTCGTGAGGATAAAAACAACATTTTTATAAAAAGAAAACTTAAAATTGAGTCGCTCAGCAGAAGAGTGGCCCAACCCATAAAAAATCGAACAGCGAAAACATCATATTGCCTTGCCGAACACCTTTGTCACATCTAAGATATCTGAGAATATAAATAGACATCAATGATGTTACAGTGGCCCAATTTCAGCTTTCAGACATAATGATATGACAAAAATGTTTAACAATATGATGTTTTCGCTGACTACGAACCTTTGTGGATTTGGCCACTCTTCAGCTGAGCGCCTCAATTACAAATTTCCTGAAAGAAGTAAAGAATATTAATTTCAAATATAAAGTTTCTCTTATGCTGGGCCGCATCTGCGCCTATCGTCACGAAGTTTTGTTCTATGACACAATACGCGCAAATGTGACCGGCTATTATTGGCTCTCGTCGCGAATATTCTTTACGTAAACGTATTCTTTTTTTCAAATTTTCAAACGTACGGAGTATCGGCACGCATTACATCGGGACGATAGGCGCAGATGAGTCCCCACTGTTATACATTTTGTAGTGGGACAAAATTTAATTTTATTGTGAACAAAAAGATAATCTGGCTTCTTGTTGAGAATATCCACATACTTTTCGCTGTTAAAAATTATATATACATATTTCTATGATATATAAAGAAATCCATAAGTCTTATGTAGTTGTATAAAATGTCATACCTATGTTGATGTAACATTTCACTTCCGTACAAACTGCAATGCAATATACGACCTTTACCCGCCCCAGGGAGATAACGATATATCACCGGACATCAAATAAAAAACACAGATAAATCTTCCACGTGGCAGGCAAACGTGTCACCTTTTCAGTTAGTTCCTTTTTCCCGGTAGAGGGGGGGGGGGGGGGGGAGCTTATTCCAATAGTGGGGTGTTATAATATGTTTTAGGGACCTTCGTCAGGTCCTGAATTCACAAAAAGTTGCTTTGTGGTTCTGTTTACTTTATATCTATTTTAAAGTTAAATACGTTTGTATGTGCCGGGGCGTGTAAATAACCCCGGAACACTAATGGATAAAAAAACTCTAAAAAAAATTGAATGGAATTCCTCCTCTTATGAAATATTTCAAAGTATGCCACAAAGTATGATTGTGTTCTAAATATATATTCTGGGGAAAACAAACCACTTACCCTTTGGTGCAAGCATTCAACAATTGAATTGCGCTGATAATATCTGCTTTTCACATGGAATGGGGCACGATAAGTTGAAATGTTCAGGTAATGCAGTATCAACCTCTCACGTACATCGCAGCAAAATTCACAATGACAATTGGATCTTCATGTCGACAATAATTTTTTAGTTTTATCAAAATAATATTTCAAAAACTGCAGACGCACGCCATCTCTTTTCTCATGGCCAAAACACTCAAATTTCAATAATTTTATTCCCTCATATATCAAGAACTATAATGGCAACCTTGAAATATTTATATAAAAATAAAAACGAAATTCTTCATAATTAAATTCAATATGGTGCTACACCAACGTTATCAACACAAAAACAAAATAAAATAATTACATTGACTCCACCCCGAAGGCCCTGAGGAAAATAATTTCCCCCAGGGCGATGTCATCTTCAGGGATGCTATTTGGAGGTTTGTGGAAAGGAAGGAGTAAACCTGGGTCTTAATGTCGAAGGGAGGAGACACAGAGACCGGTGTAGAATAGCGGTCAATGAAGCTTATATGGTAGTATATTATAACATTACGACTCTCACTGTGCGCAAGTAATTTTTTTTTATTAATTTGTATTATTTCCATTTGTGTCTTTCCGTAGTAAGGCTTTCGTGCTTATTTTGACTGCTGGCTTTGACGAGCTTCAAAAAATAGCTTACCGAACTGAAAAATCATTTGAGAAGTCAGGTATTAGATAGAATTAAAAATTGATAACGTAACAAATGCAAAGAATGTGAGTTATGCGAAAGCATGCAGTAAAATCAAAAAGATTTGGATCTCTTAGAAAATTGAACTCTGAACCATCGTAGTCGAGGGATGAGACCCTCGACTAATTTAATTTGATTATTGTGTTTCATTTCATAATTTACTCATTTTAAATATATCCAGCATTTTATAGAAAAAAAAGCAATATATAGAAAATTTACGGCACGTTTTAGAGAACAAACGAATCTCTATACTCTCAGCAATTTCCTGGTGCAAGACCATCAGGAGTGAATTGTTGCTTGAAACAGCTTTGGCCGTGTTTGGTAACCAGATCTGAATAGACAGGTATTTTTCTCCTTCCTTCCATCCCCATCTCCATCCCCTCCCACTAACTCCAGCCTCACAACAAACTCCAATCGGGGAAGCCAAAATCTCACTGGTTTCCAACGGTTATGTTAGTAGTTAGTTTTAGAAAATAAAAAATACTGTCGGTTTTATAAATTACATAAAAATTTATTGCAAATTACTAATATTATTCATTTTTTTCCATGCGGGGTTTTACGTTTGCACGTGAAGATTCGACAAGAACTAAATTGTAAACGTAGTTTATGTTTCTTTGTTGTGAGCTACGTATTATAATTTTTTATTTTATTTATTTATTAGATTAAAAAAAATACATACCCATGATAAGGAAGCTTTGACTGTCCAACTAGGAAAGTTTTAGGACAGTCAAATTGCGTGGATAAGTTCACATTTGGAGACGCTGTTATTATGAATTACATTTCTAGTATACATACTCCATAATAAAAAATTTGAAAATAATAAAACAGTAAAAAGCTACTGAGAATACCAAATTTAAAAAAAATGACGACAGTAAATTAAAACAATAAATAAAAAAATATATAAATACTTATTGAACAGAAAAATAAAAAATTCTTAGATATATTTGTACACCCGAATGTTAGTCTGAGTTTTTATGAAAATACATGATAGATGTTATCATGACACATGTTATATAATATGCATAATTAAGTAACAATGTAATCAGGGTACAGGGTAAATACATGATAGATGTTATCATGACACATGTTATATAATATGCATAATTAAGTAACAATGTAATCAGGGTACAGGGTAAATACATGATAGATGTTATCATGACACATGTTATATAATATGCATAATTAAGTAACAATGTAATCAAGGTACATATTGGAGAAATTCAATTTATAATTACAATTTTGATATAGATTAGGTGGGTTAATTTAATAATTAACTTAATCTGTGCATTAATTTATGTAATCAAGGTATATGTAACATAACAAACATAATCAAGAACACTGTAAACAAGGTACATGGAAACATATTGGATATAAATACAAATTAGGTGGGTATCTTAATTCATTTGCTATCACAATGCTGTGTATCTACTAATTTATGAATAATAAAAAATAAGAATTAAAATTAAAACGTTATTAAGACTTGTTTGTGAGACGTGTTTGTAATCCATATTATGTGAATTTTAAGATGCATGGTAGAAATTTTTGATTTTACTGCCGGTAATAATGAATAAATGTGAGTACAGAACATTTTTATGTGTTGGTCATCATAAGTTCGCTTTCGACTCTCCCAAAGTCTAGAAGCCAATCATTAACCAGTTTACGCAGAATGCTTATATTTTTCGATTTCCATAAATCGGGTTAGAGGTTGAACAATTTTGTACCTAGATAATAAAATTGTCTTTGGGCAAAGGAATATAATTATAGTAGTAAGTGGAACTACCGGATTCCTCTTGAATGTTGAATTATAATGTAAAATAATTATATTTTTAATGGAATGGTTTCGCTTTGTAAAGTTTATTTTGATTTAAACTGTTACAATATTGTTAGGACAATGGGGATAATTAATATCAATATTATAAAATATTTTAAAAGCTACTTTTTGAATAAAGTAACTTTCATTTGTAGAGCGCCCTCCCTCACGGAGAATAATGTTATTCTAAAGTACGATAATTTTATTCGTAATAACGGTTAAAAACGGGACTGAAGTTCTTACGAACAAATAAAGAGGGTTTCAATGTTAATTGGCGGGAACATGTAAGAATAATTTGTAGGTATACTTAATTTCGTGACACACTGTTAATTTGTTCGTAAGAACATCAGTCCCTTTTTTAACCGTTTTTACGAATAAAATTATCGTATTTTAGAATAACATTTTTCTCCGTGCGGTAACACGTGAGATCTGGGTTTGAGTCCCAGTTGCGACCATTACGTTTTATCATTGTATTATTTTTCTGTGTCTTGTTCATTTTCATATTTTAATTTAGATTATTATTGTTCAATTGTTTATTACATTGATGGGAATAACCTACAAAGCTAAAAAGAGAGTTTTTCTTTTTAAAAAAAAATTATATTCATTTAGACTTTTATAAAAAGTCAATAGGTGTTCCATAAAAATAAATGCGGATATATTTATCCGAGACACTATCTAGGAAACAAATACGTTCTTTTGAATACTTGTTTCCAATGAAAAAAGGTAACTGCCAATATTATGGAAAAAACATTAGTCGAAGACAATATTGTTAATTCTGAAAATTGAAATATGAAGTTGACAAATACGACAGTCTCATAATGGATCGCAATGGCTGAATTGGTAGAGCGCCGCCCCGGTAAGACGTGAGATCTGGGTTCGAGTCCCAGTTGCGACCATTATCTTTTATTATTTATCTGTATCTTGTTCATTTTCATATTTTAAAAAATTTGATTATTATTGTTGTCTTCTTCTTCAATGATATATTACATTGCTGGGAATAACCTTCAAAAGTTAAAAAGAGAGTTTAACTTATTAAAAAAAAAAAATCTTTAAATAATTCACAACTGTTTGAAAAGATGAACATGAGCTCAAACATCGTTATGCGTCTTATTTCGTATGCCCTTTAATCGACATCATTTGTAGGGGTTCTTATTTCTTAATATATAATAACATTGCTACTTTGAGGGTTTGTTTTCTCGCTGGCTTACACAAAATATAATACGAAAACGCAAAAGAAACAAGCTACAGAGAGCTCAATATTTCTATATTACGATGGATGAAATATGTTGGCGATAAAGAAAGCAGTATTCGCATCACAACAGATGTTGCAATCTGCAATAGCAGGGAAAAGAATACATGGGAGTAAGGGATGTAAGATAAAAGTTAACTGGAATAACTGAGCTGGAAAAATAAGGATTAAATAACGTCGCTTTGCTGTTAACAGAGGGAGGTCCCCTCGGAGAATCGTATTGTCCTTTGTGTTCTTGTTAGAGATATTTTAGCCCTTCATAATTACTGTGTTATCAAATTTATAAGGGTGTGCACATGCAATGATTTTTTTCTTGTCTAACTAATTTTTTTTAAATTTTCAATACCTACTCTATTTTTCTATAAAAAAATCAATAATTTTGGCTTGAGTCACTCTCTCACGTGATATAGAATAATCCAATTAAAAAAAACTAATTTAAAGGATACACAAAACAAAGCGATGCAATCGATATAAAAATATACAAAAAGGCACCTACCCATAAGTAATATTGAAACGTATTAACTAAATTATAAACGTATAGTTATAATTTAGTTAATAAAAGATAAAAATAAAAATACAAAGATACAAATCAAATTGATGATTAGAAAATGTATGGCTTTTCCGGAAACTATAGAACATATTATATCGGGATGTTCTATATTAGCGCCGTCTGAGTATACATTTAGGCACAATCAGGTTTTAAAAAGAATTCACCAAAATTTGGTAATTAAACATAACTTGATTGACTGTCATAATATAGTACCATATTATGAATAATAATATTAATTTTTTATTAATTCCTATTAATATTGATTTGGAGGTTATTGGCAGCCTATCTATTTTTACTTTATTTATATTCTGTATAACCTACATTTTGTCAACTCATATTTTATCTAACCTATATTATGTGTCTTTATATTTTCTGTTACTTACATTTATTTTATTCACTTCTAACTCTTCACTGTAATTAATCGAAACATGTATTGCTTTATGTATGTAAAAGCCCTTTGGGCGTTTAAATATAAATAAATAAATGAATACGAACCAAATTCTTTTGTTTAGTTTTTCCTATGGGAATAACTAAACCCGGACCTGTAAATCTGGTACACCCTCTGCAATAATTAAAAAATAAATAAAAGGATTTAGCAGATTATAATACAAGCAATCAGGTGATGTATCATAGGAGACTGTAAGCATGTATGAAGATATTTCGAAACATGAAAAGTTTAGGATTAACACAGACGTTGATTCATTTCTACATGCAATACAGGCAGAATGACATATAGGTATTATAGAAGTTTACTTGTAAAACTGTCAGTTAATAATAAATAGCTTATTGGAAGTACTAGACGAGTTGGTCCGCACACATTGACTCCAAACACGTTATACAAGGACTATTGCTATATAGCTAACTACTTCTGGGGACGGTGGATGGTGGATTGGATGCTGGATTCCAGTGGGAAAAGTGAAGCACTGGATGAGCTTATTCTCTGCCTGGAAAACGAGCCCGCTCCAGAGGTAGGTACGATGATTCAGGCAGAGTCCATGCGAGGTAAAAGGTGGTGAAGGATTTAGGGCGGTGAAAGCAAAAAGGTATTTAAAGACTGAATTACCTTTCCAGAGTGACGTTTATTATTTTAAACGGACGTATTTTCATCATGTCGTGAATTGTTATTAAATTATACAATTCCTTCATAGAACAATCGTCACAGGACTATACAAGGGTTTGAGATGAGCCTTTAAAGATGAAATAATTCGCAGACGGACGAAATATTTACTTATTGTTTTAAAACCAGGAATCTATTTATTCAGATAATTAAATAACTGAAGTTGGAAACGAGTTTCTGAAAAGTTTTGTTTGTGTTTCATCTTTCAAAGAGGAGTTCAAGAAAGCTCAAGTTTTCACAATTAGGTACCGTGATCCTTCATTTTATTCCGACGAATTTCATTTCATCCAACTATGTATCTGCAGGACCAAAGGTTGTCCGTGGAGTGGTAAATAAATTATTTGGGCCTGAACAAAAAGCAGATAAAGGAGAAGTTTTGGAATTCTAAGAAATTTTCTTGATGGAAGTTGCTAATGTTTTCTCCGTAAAAGCCGATTATTTTGTAAATCCGTTAAAACGTTGGAAAATAGGTAGTATTAAATTTTATAACCATCTTAATTTTACCGACACTTAATTTTATTTATTTATTTAAAAACTGATACGATATAATACGACACGAACGTACCATCTTAGCCAGGAGAACTCCTGTTCCGATGATACCGATAAACCAGGAGACACTGACTTGTTAGGATTTGGATGAGATTAGGACGTGCTCTGAGGATGGGAAGGAGGTTGGAGTTTAATCGACTGGTATGGTACAGAAATGATTAGATTTTATTAGATGGGGGTAGTGGTAGGTAGTTAAGTGAAATAAAACGCTTCAAAAACAATGTCTAGAAATTGATACATAGTTATTTTTTTTACATTAACTCCACACAGGAAAAATTTTCCCTCAGGGCATATGTCATATACACAAAAAAAAATTAGCTCTTCTTGTCTCTTCTTGGACCTACTTGGATCATCTTATTATATATTCTTGCAACTTCTCGGCTCTTCTTTCCTCTTCTTGCATCTTATTCGCGGTATCATCTTGGTCTCATTTTGTCTCGTCTTGGTTATTCTTGTTCTTAAATCTTCCTATTCTTGGCACTTCTGGATCCTGCTTGGATCTTACTAACTAGCCTCAATGCGATTAGACCAAAGGGGTTCTCGACAAAAACAATCTCGTAGAGCGCCCAAAAAAGAGGTCATGTCTGAATGAAAAAAGACGTCATAAAAAAATGTTTTACTTACATAATGTTTATTACTACCTAACATTTCTTAATTAACATGATTTTTTTCTGAATTAACAAATAAATGCTCATTTTCTAATAAAATATTACAATGAACCAATTGAAAGCACTTGGGTGGTAACCCGGCGCATTTGTCAATTCTGTCAATAATAACAACTATATCAGTAAAATCTCCAAAGATCATTGTTTGGAACCGTGAATTATGCTAAAATTGGTAGAGAAGATGTAGAAAACCCGTGATATGATTTATTTTTTCTTGTTCATTTTCACACGACAAGAAATTTGCACAATTCAAAATTTTGTAAAGAAAGCTGAGCAATTTTCACGTTGCAATATCACACCGGTCGAGAACTTTTGCTGCATTACAAAGCAGGTGTTAGCTTTAGAATTAAGATATTCATGTTACTAGATGGGCTTATTGTCTAGTGGATATTTCTTCCATGTAACCTAAAATTACAGCGGGATAGAAAAAAGCTAGCTTTTTACGCTAAATTCTCTTCAAACCCAACAGGAATTTTAATAAAGTATCTACTCTATTTCACCTTCACAAAAATTGTGTATTCACTTTGAAACCCATTTTTTTATTTAAGTTTATTCAGGAAACATACAGTTTTATAATAAATCATTGAACATAAAACAGTGGAATTAAATTAAACCAGTTAACTTCCATTATTTCTAATATTGTTATGATTACTGATTAGTAATCATAATAAGTAATGATAAGTAATCATTACTGATTAGTAATCATAACAATATTACTGAAGTAAGTAGTTAGTTAAAAGTTACCATAGTATATATATATATATATATATATACCAAAAAAAAAATATTAAGAAGAAAATAATAAAGAATACAGAACTAATAGTTTTGGTTTAGTTACATTGTAAGGTTAACTTGACTTTAAATGATTTAAGGGTACAGTGGAAGATGTCAATATCGTTTAAAGCATTTTAAGATTAGCAGATACGCCCGAGCAAGGAGATTTTGATTTGAAATGTTGTATATAAAATAATGCTTTTTTTATTTTTTTTATTTCTTTTATATATTTAATAATATTATTATTCAATGTATAAAAATAGTTTATTATAAACAAGTTCTGCTTCGTATTTATTATTAAGCGTTACAGCTGTTTCGCCCTCTGAAGGCATTATCAAACTGGTGTCAGAACCACTTACAGACGATGAATTTATACTAAATTTAGATCAATATTTACGATGACTAATTTCTAATTTCTTAGTAAAATGACTGAGGCTATTAATGGTTATTATTTCCCTAATTGTAAATTCCCAAATTGCATTGTTAAAATTCAACTGAAGGTCGCTATGCACTCTAATTATGTTGTTAGTCATTTGTAAATGATGACTCATGGTTTTTTTTTTTAAATATATATTTAAAATTATTATTATTATTATTAAATATAAATTAGGAATTCCACAGAGCCGAACCCTCTGATATGAAAATATCTGGAGACGGTGAATTATATTCCCATTTAATAGTTTGGTAGATTAACGTGTTGTTCTTGTATTGTTTTGTATTAATTATACTTTTATAATACACTTGCATAACGTGGATTTACTAGATGATCATTTATATGGAAAAGTGTATGAAAGGGTTTAGTTTTTCCTATGGGAAAAACTAAACCCGTTCCTGTAAATCTGGTGAAAAAAATAAATATAAAAGAAATAAAAAATTAAAATGGAGTTCTACAAAATAAACTTAATAACAATAAATAAAATAAGGCATTCCGATCTGGTACTGCGTTCTTACACGTCTAATTACACATATTACGTACTTACACGTCTATTCTATTTAGTTTCACGTGCACTTCGTTTCCTGAAATATAACGATTGGATTTTTTTACACTTTTATGTTTTCATATTGAAGTAAAATAAATTTTTACTTCAACAGAAAAAAAATTCAGTTTGTTAGAGATTTCAACTTGTGGCTTTTGCGTTCTTAATTGTAAAGCTAAATATAACTAAACTATATGTATACTCTTTATTAATAATTTGACTCTCGTTTTATAAAGAGGATTGAGAAAATAGAAAAACCATCTTGATTTATTTGAGTGTTTCCGTTGTAGTTCTAATGAAGTTAATATCCAGCCTCAAATGATTTAAAGTTGGACGAACGTAGTCAAAGTTCGGTTGTTCAGCGGGAGATATACAGAAGTTTCGGAGACCAAAATGCCCCTGAACGTTTTTTATGGCGTTACTTGGCCAAGTTTAAATTACTGTTATAACGGTTCTAACAATAAGCATTTAGTTTGTATATTTATGTATCGGTTTTTGGACCGCGCTGGTACTTTCAATATAGAGCATGTTATTATTAGAGATAAATTGTAAATATAAATACAATTACAGGATAGTTATGAATAGAAGAGATCTATAAAACTTATAGGTTAACAATTTTCTAGATGTCAAGGGATCAAAATAAATAACTATGTAATAATATGGTATTTCATATCTATAAAGATATATATTACGAATTGTATTAGAATATTTACACTTCGGTGATCTGTAGAAAAATGCCTATCGAATTTGAAGAGTATTATTAGTTGTGATAGACACTAAGTCAGTATAGGAAATTTTGCAGAATAATTGAATTTAGCTAATTGATAATTAATAACAAAATCTAAATAGCTCATACTATTATTGACACTGGCTCTCTTGGGACTGTATGGTGTCAGAAAATGATTATCGAATTAGGAAATAAGGTACCTACTTGTATAAAAAAATTTAATTACGTCTAATATTTGCGATATTCGAAGAACGAATAAAAATAATAAGCATATGTACTACTGATTATTTTATAAATATGGAAATGCAAACGCATACACATTTCAAGAACTTTCAAATAAACTAAGGATGAACTAATTTTATCTAATGAAGAACATCTATTATCTAATTATCTAATTTCAAGAACTTTCATACAAAGTAAGAATGAACTAATGTTATCTAATGAAGAACATCTATTATCTAACTATCTAATTTCAAGAACTTTCAAACAAAGTAAGGATGAACTAATGTTATCTAATGAAGAACATCTATTATCTAACTATCTGATTTAAAGAACTTTCAAACAAAGTAAATGAAAGAGAAATTAATTATGCCTCGTATAAATATTTATAAAATACGTGAGAAAGCCATTTGCTCCAAATTCATCATAACGTGTGATACATAAATAAACTCTTTCGTCTATATAATTGGTAGGACCACAAATTTAAGATATAATAATATTTATCTCATTAAATTTTCAAATATCCCCCGCAATGTTTCCAAAGGTTTGATTCAAAATAATATATAAAATATGGTTTTACATTTTGAAATATTTATGAACGCTTTAAATCGAAATGGTTAACAATTTTATTCATCAATACCCCGAATTTTAAAGGTTATTCAATAAATTATTTTCCGGAGTAAACCAACAGTCCTTCTATTAATACGTTCATTCTAAACAAATAATATTCCCGATGAAAGCGAAAGGTTTTTAAAAAATGAAAATATTCAAAAAATAGGAGGGCGGTGTTTCATTTGAACGGAAAAGTTTTCATGTAAAAATCCAACAGATGGGCCCGAGGCAGATTTCATATGGAGAGCATCGTTTGATCTTGTTTCCTGAAAATGTATCTTGTATGCGATCCACATCATTCATATGTATCTTATTTCAAAGGTCGCAGGATGATTTGCATGTCATTTGAGATGCAAAGCAATGTTTGTTCGTGAATACAAGATTATGCTTACCAGAAAGAATTACGATTTCAGACGACAGATCTTACATCATCTTTGATGTTCTATGGCGTATTTGAAACCTTGATTAATAATGGATAATATATTGTTTGTATAAATCATGACACCATATAGCCGACGAGGTGACCAGCTAAGACAAAAATCTATTTATATAACATGATGTTTCTTTATAGAAATACTAGCTTATGACCACGACTTCGTCCGCGCAGGATTAGTACTTCGAGTAGCCTGTTTTCTTTTCCTAGGTCCTTTCTATGTTTATACTAAAATTCTTAACCTATTTATTAAAAATATCTATAATTCTTGATTCGATTCAAAGTATTAGGCGAGTACTTCAAATAAATTCACTAATTTAAATATTTTCTGAAATAGATTTTTGATTTAACAATCATTGTTTTATTATTAAGACCCGTCAGTGGTTGAGTGGGCATCGCGCTTGGGTCCCACCTAGGCGTTTCATGTTCGATTCCTCTGCTGGCTAAGTCCTCCATCACAACACAAGCAACATCTTCCGCTTAGTGTGGTGGTAGTAGGAGATTTTCAAATGTTGTTGGGTTATTCGTAACCCGGGATTGTTTGTCTTTCTTTAAAAAAAAAAAAAATCATTTCCAAATTTTGACATTTTCTATTAGTTAAACAATAGTTATTATTTATAATATATGGAAAATAGCTAGCTTCATAAATTCTAGCCTATATGTTATTCTAATGTATGAGCTATATTATTGAAAAGTTTCATTAAATTCCACTCAATAGTTTACCCCTGAAAAAGTAACAAACACACATACATCCATACACACTTTCGCATTTATAATATTAGTAAGATAATATTCTGGTTCTGGAATGTGTTGACTTGCTTATTATTATTTTACTAACTTATTAATTTTGAATCCCTTATTTTGTATTCTGTTTATAACAAGACTGTGCTTTTTACATTGCACATATATTCATCCATGTAGCTTGTTTATTCTAGAACATTACTTAACGAGGACAAAATAAATATAACTCTGAAAGCAAGCATATGTTGAAAGCGTAGTAGTTATACTAATAAATATTCACTTTGAAGGCAGTTCTAAGATTATTGCAAATAGCATCAAAGTTACAGGCAACCTCTCATTTCCGTTAAAAATACCAGTTAGTAATGTTATTAGTGTAACTAATAAAAAATATCATTCTAAAAAAAATTATAAAATGGATTCATTACAATACAGAGTAATGGGCAGTTTTTAAATAAATCACCTACTACAGAATGAAGTAAAGTGATTAAGGTTATTAATTAATTTTTATTATCCATCTTATACATCCGTGGTTGAGTGGTAAGACTCCTGACTCCCAATCGGACGGTCGCGGGTTCGAACCCGGCGTGCGCAAATAAATTTTATTTGATTGTATTTGCGGCACGTTCCAGATTGGAAGATACTCTCAGTATCGCCCTGGTGTAACACCACCATTCAGAATTGAAACTTTGCTTAATAATGGCTTTAGCCGTGTTTAGTGACTAGATCTGAATAGCCAGGTACTTCCCCACTTTCCTCTTCCCCATCTCCTTCCCTTCCCCACTTACCTTCAGCCTCACAACATACCCCAAGTGGGGATGCCATAGTGTCACTGGCTCCAGACGGGAGCAGTTGGGACTCTTGTGATAAATTCTCTATTAAAAAAAAAATAATTAAAAATAAAAAATTTAAAAAAAAAAAATTATAAAAAATATATATATTTTTTAAAAAACATGTAAGAGTATAAAAAACACAGTCATAATAGTGGTATAAAAATAATTAAACTCTGTAAACCGTAAACTCTCCACTTTATTTTCACTATTTTTTCAAGCGGTTTCGGAACCTTCTTCTAAAAAAGACACACAAATTTTTACATTATTACAGAATACTGCAAAATAGTGGTGAAATAAATCCCAGTTGGTTAGTCAAACAAAATGTCATATTAACCTAAAAAAATACTAACGTAAATAAAATACTATGCGTATTTTGTGAGGCGGGTACGGATACCGCACCTCCGGAAACCATTCATTGGATAACCATCAAATTTAGGTGACTTAGCAGGGGTGCTCGGTTCACGTGGGTGAGGTTGAGGTCCAGGTCTTGGCGGCAGATGGGTTTACTCACTAACTGCCTTGCAGGCAGGATTGAGAGAGGCCTATTGAGGGAGTCTTCACAATAGTTGCATACATAGGTATCTACATATAAAACCAGGATAATTATTTGCATACAATAGTACATACCTACACCTACATACTTGAATAATAAGTTGTATATAACAGTACCTATATACATACTTGTACAATTTTATACAAGTATAGTGCCATTTTTTTAAATACCTGAATAATTAGTTCCACATAACAGCAAACACATACTTCTATTTTTTTTAAACAAGTTAATTAGTTATAAAACGATTTTTTTGTATAATGCATAATATCACTTCAATGGCACATTCAGAAAAGAGATACCGTTAAGAAAAACGATATAATAATACAGTAAATAATCGATTATATAATCGAAATATGATTATTTAGCTTAGCAAATAAAAAAATAAAAAACAAAGGATACAAAATGTTTTTTTATTATATATTATTAATATAATAAATGTTTGCCATTACAAAATATGGTCACGGTTCGAAGACACTACCTTTTAACTACAGTAACCCAGCCAGACAAATTAGTGTCATACGTCATGTCCCCTCTCTGCGTAATAAAACTGCTCTTAACAAACAGATTTCTCCACATTAAGAGGAGGCTTGCGTCTTCATTAAACTTCTTGGAGAAAAATTACCCCTTGAGCACTTAAGGCTCTAGCGCTAGCACGACACGTCGAGGGGGCTGGCTACGTTGTGTAATACGAAGCCAGGACCGCTATGAAAGTTATGTAAACTCGAATTTTTCATTCCAACTTATGAAGTGACTTTAATGGGTTTCTTTATTTATTTTTTCGGTATAGGATTAATTTTTGTTTTACAGATTTTTATGTGTTTAAAGGCTTTGTAATGTAATACGAAATTTACAATTTCGTAGATTTTCAAAAGTACGTTATAGAAACGATGTAAAAACAATTGATGCGCATATTGGATTTATTTGCGGAGTAGTTAGTATTTAAAAAGTTAATAAAGACAGAAAAATTAGATTATAGATAGCTTCAAAAATGACAAAGTGAAATTGGGTAAAACGAATACAATGGTATCGCGTGACGTCACACATGTTTCAGTACATTTCTTAATTCGAATCGCAATGTAGCTGCTGAGCAGCTCTAATTTCGCTGTAGGAGATGACCTCAATCTCGATAAATCAGTTCCAACTTTAAAAATGACAATTGATATGAGTTTCTGTTAAAAATAGTTTGGTACTTTATCTCTTGTCTCAATTCTCCAAACCATCACTTCCGATTTTGAAAATGATCACGCAATTCAGAGCAAAAGTTATAGAGTTCTTTGAATCGGAGTTACAGACACAGGCACACAACCGAAATTAGTATTTTTTTTATAAAATACTGAAAGTCTCTTTGGCGTGAATCCAATACGTACATTAAAAACAAAATAATTAGTCTTCGAGTTTAACTTTTTTTGATTTGCACAGATGGGAAACGGAGCCTTTCTTTACTAAAAATATCCCCTATGATATCATTTCATTTTATATAAATGGAACTGATTTCCGAAAATGAAATTATTATATATATAATTGATTTTTGGTAGGTTTAGAAATTTTATTGAATTATCATTTCAAAGTATGCCTTTAATAGAAATATACAGGATGTTAAGCATCGTACTTGAGTTACTTTAACCAGTGATTCCTGATATTATTTAAATTAAAAAATTAAAATGAAATTTTTGTCTCCGGTGATTTTTTAGATGTCTCTTTTTTTACTTTTTCTTCAAAATCAAAGAAAAAAATTTCTTTCACATGTTGTCACTGGTCTCTAAGCCAAGTAATCAACCAACCCCTCATCCCACCCCTAACTTCCCAATACCTACTGATTTTTATGTTTTGTAGAAAAAAAAAACAAAAAACTTCAAAAATGTCACCGGAGACCAAAATTTTATTTACATTTTTTAATTCAAATATGGTTAAAGTAAGTCAAGTACGATGCTTAACACCATGTATAGTGCACATACTATGGCGGTCCCAGACCGGGAGCGGTTGGACTTGAAACTAACGTGTTGGTTACAAATAAATTTATTGAATTATTTGAAAAAAGTCTTCTTTACACGTTGCAAAACAAATTCAAACATCAAACAATTCAACATCAAACATTCAACAATTCAAAAATTTTACATCTCAGTCTGAGAGATATTCCCATTTACAGAAAGTAAGATCAATTTATCAAATTATCAATCTTGCACACGTTCAATGCAGTAACATTGCTGCACCAAGATTGCACATACAATTGGCCAATAATATATTTGTCTGTCTGAAATAATTCCCTGCATAGTGGTTATGATGAATGGGCATTTGGACCGCGGTGATAGATCGTTCCTCGTGAGGGGCCCCTACTTTGAGGGAGGTAAGAAAAATGATAAGACGAAGGGTAGTTTCTCGGGGGTGGAGGTAGAAAAAGAAAGATGAGTTAGCGGGAAAGAGTTGGAACAAATCGCAGCCATCCATCGTGGGCTTGCGCATTAGTAAAACACGTAGTGGCAGAAGCTTAATGTTACGTTCGTTTTTGAATTCCAAAAGCTTCTGCCTAGCTAATGTCATGGCGTAAAGCATTGGCTTTCGAAGTAATAAATTCGAAATCGTATGCTTGATATTCCAGTCCAAGGTTCTTGACATTTTTTTACAGGATGCCAAAAGAGGAACTAACCTAACTTTATTTTCGCTGGTAATCAGGTCAGAAATACTCCTAGATGCGAGGTCACTATTTAGAAATTTTGTAGATAAGTTTGTAAAAAACTTATAAACTCCATGTCGTTGTTTAGATAGATTTGTTTGAAGTTTTCAGGCACGTAAGCCATAGCATAGGAATGGGCTGTCAATATATTTATGCACTGTATTAAATATGTACGTATTAAAATTATTATGGCAAGATTAAAAAATCGTCTACTTTCTAGGCAAAAATAATTCATTGCCAGAAGTAAGTCAATAATAATATAGAGCAGGAGTGGGGAACCTTTTTTTCCATCTACTGGGTATTTGTAGTACGGACACAAAACTGGTATTAACTTTAGAGTGAATCTTTGTGCGAGTACCCAGCCTAAAATATCGTTACACGCGGAACAAACAAATAGTTACAAATAGTTTTCCGAAGAATTTTGTAAAATATGATATGCAACTTGAATTTCCTACTCACCTTTGAACAAACGAGTAGTTTTCTTTGAAATACGTCAGCAGAATATTCTTTCCCAGGAATTTTAACACTAAATTCAGAACACAAATCTTGTTTCAACTTAAAAGTGAAACTGTATGAGAGTTTCCATCTTTAAGAGCGATTGACCAGCGGCTGTTAATAAAAGCTTAAAAATGCTTACAACTGTACAGGGAGGTTCCAATGAGAAATATTGATTATTCCCCGTATCAATTTTTTTAAATTAAAAATTTAATATCGATTATTTCATTAAAAACTTGATTTAATATATACCTACATTCAACTAAGCAATAAAAATGCTCAAAACGCATGAAGATAAATTGTTAAATATCGTGTACTTCTTGTAAGTATTTTTTGATCATAAGTATTTATGATTGTCTAAACAAAATAAGTGTGTAAAAAAAATATTCGAAATATTTTAGTTGGCAAGACCTTAAATAAATAGAAAAACTGAGGTATTTTTGTCACAAAACAAGTTCTCGGATTTATTTTTTAATGATTTTTATTTATAACTAAAATTAAAATTCTGAAAACTGTATTGACTAGATTTATGTATTGATTTATTTTTTCTATATATGTATTTTTTAAAATTAAATTTGTGTTGTAATCTATCGTTTGAAAATTGAACAAATCTGCCAACGACCAACGATATAACCTTAGTATATTAAAAATACACCAGATGTACCAGATAAAATAACAATCTTTCAAAATCAATTTATGTTTTTTGTAAAAAAGAGTTAATATGTATAGAATTTGATTTCAAAATTAATAATCTGATCTAGACTGCAAATAGAATTTTATAACTACACTTGGAACACGGGAATGGTTTTCTTCGATATTGTCTGCATATGAACCTCCAACTGGAAATTTTTCCGTTCATTCCTGTATACGAATCTACCGGTCCATCAGCTTCTACAATACAGTGCTACACGTGTAAATTGGCGGTGGCGTATACATTAACTAACGCTATATCTTTATATTTTAATCTGGCAACCACGCGTACTATCGTTATGTCATAGACAACTTCTTTTTCGCTAACTTATACGTGAAAAACATAATATCTCTGTAAATGTTCCAAAAGAATAAATAAAAATAAGACAAAAATTGGATATATTTAACTCTGAAACTCTACTTTAAAATATATTTGACACACCGGGAAAGAATATCTTTCTCACATTATGGATGTAAACTTTTTTGCGGTGTGTATATCAAAAAGCCACACCAAATTAAATAATGAACTGTAAGCGATCTGTGGGCCACTGTTTTCGCATCCCTGATATAGAGCATGAACCTTAGAGAAATTCCATGCAATTGAATTTTTTTTTCTGGATTTTTTCCAGCTTATAAATGCATTTAGTTTGAGGCGAGTCCACACACCACTAGCATACTGTGTTGGCGGCCTCGCGTGTAATTTTTTGTGATTTTTTTTTCCACATCTTGTCACTGGCCACTCAGCCAAGTTAGCAAGCAACCCCTCACCCCACCCTTAACTGACCAATACATACTTATTTTATTTATAATTTTAGTTGAAAAAAATACACCTAAACAGCCACCGGAGACCAAAACTTCAATGACACTTTTTACTCCAAATAATGTCAGGAATCGCTGGTTAAAGTAAGTCAAGTACGACCCTTAACACCCTGTATAATATTAGATGAATGGTGGTCTCCCACAAAAAAAAAAGTTTTTTTCGCTAAGCGTCGTGGTGCAAATGTACCTATATTATTAAATGAAATAAAAATACATTTATCTTGGTGTTTTTGATATCTCGATCTATAGGTGTATCTACTTATATAATAATATATTCACCTAGAATCATCGCCACCGTGAATGAGAACCTACCGTACCAGGTACGGGGAGGATACACGAACAGGATTGATATCGTAGTTGGGCTGAGAAGTTCTTTTCCATACAAACTTGCCGATTTACAAGAAAACCACGGAAACTAAGCAACCACCTTCCCGTTATTTATGTGAGTAAATAAATCGCCGGGTTATAGTGAAACGAAGATAAGAAAACCGCGCCACATAAATAAAATTATTGTCTCCATCACAGGTTTTCTGAAGACCTAAAAATATTTAGACATTATGAAAAGGTTTATGTGATATTTTTTCAAACTATTGTTTTATTTATAGGCTTTCTTCAAAAGAAGCATTTTAAATTTAGACTGTTTACCGTTTTATTTTGTTATTCTAATAATACCTAGATGTTTCATAATCGATTATGAAATAATTTAATTACAATGTATATTATACAAACAGTATAAATTGAAACACTAAAAACTAAATATTTTTAGGATATATTTGTTTCAAATGACCTAACAATTTATCTTATCTCAATTAATCTCTAAAAATGACCTCTGATATATTATCAAAAATAACGTTAATGGTACCTAAATGGAGAGTATTTCTAATATAAAGAAAAAGTTAATATTTACATGAATTACCAAACGTTTTTTTGTGAAGAATTTTTTTTACGCGATTTTTTTAACAGCTTAAATTTTTATAAGAGAATTTTTTTTAATTAGCTCCTCACAGGAGACCCTGAGGAAAAATCTCCCTCAGGGCCTATGACATCTTTGGGGATGCTGTGTGGAGGATATTTTTTGGGGAAAGGAAGTAGAGGAAGTTCTGTGAAGAAAAATGTTATGAGGGGTGGGTAGGAATCTGGGGGTCAATGTACAATGTAGTGACGGAAGAACGATTCCATCCCTCCCACTGCGGTGTAAGGCGATGGATTGAGAGAGTCTGACTGGAGAGGTCTAGGTTAGGTCTCCCTCAACCGTCTCTGAGTAGGTGAGCAAACGCATTGGCCGCCAAGACCTGGACAAGCCGCGCCCCATGCACCCAGGTACCCCTTCTAAGTCGCCAAACTTAAAGAACCACTTGGGGTGTCCTACGGCAAGAAAGACATTAGTTATTCATTTTTCAAATTGATTTTCCATTCTATATTTATTACGCTGATACGTACTACGTATCTATATACCTAAATATAAATTTACGTACAAGCAAGAAACAATGCGACAAACACAGGACGTAAGTTATAACATAAATTGTAAACATGGTAGTAAACATTAATTATGCCAACATAAACATAATCTGGAACAATAAAGCTTAAAAAGTTATACTTCGTCTCATGAATCAGCATCTGAAAAGCAGTCTTTACAAAGCTGCGCCATTCAAGCCAAGGCTTTCGAGGTTTAGTTTTCAGCGGGAGAGGGTGAAGTTAGGAGTTGGATAAATGCCTTGCAATAATGCTGATGAATGAAGCTGTTCACTTGCTCATTTTTCCCCCTTTGCTACCCATGACTCACTTCCTGAGGTGGAATTTATTTGGTCTTGTAGCGTATGTAAAGTATTGTAAAGTAGAGACCACAAGCTTTACTCGTAAATACCCATTTATGTCTGGGAAGCAAGTAGTTATTCTGCAGTGTTTTTAGATAGTGCATTATAGTTTTTGAAGGTGATGGATAGCATTGTTGTTTAAGCGTTAAAATAGCAATCAATCCTATTTTGCAAAACGTCGAGTGCAATTTTCACAGAAGAAGTGAAACAAAAGTCGATATCTACCTATGGTACGCTTCTAGAAACGCCATATAAGGAAGAAAAAACAACCCTCTTGTTTTTTTATGTATATCTAAACATATATTTATTATTCTATTTTATACTTCTAAATGGATAGAGATTAAAATTATGTATCTTGTAACATAATATAAAATTGTTATTAAAATAAATTATTTCTCATTTTTCAATTGGGAAACATGTACATTTTTTTATTATATGCTCAATATTGAGATAAAATATGTAATTCTTTTTTTTTAATAAATATAATAAAATACTTGTAGGACGTGGGAAGTACTGAGTACTAATTAGAAAATACATATACAATAAGTTAATTTTATACAATAAGTGAAGTCTTAACAAACGGATTGCAATCTTTAGAGCACAGGCGTCGGGTAGGAATGCTATCCTTGTTCTAACGGTATTTCCATGGAAGATGCTCCGAGGAACTAGCCTCATTGATCTCGCCCAACATATGTACCTACACGGTTTTTTTTTTAAATTTTTTTTTTTATTGAAAGCATAGTTATAAATAAATAAATCAACAAACAAGTCCCGCTAAGCCAATTGAATTGGCTTGCCAGGAGGTGCTTATAATTTAGTAACATATACATAATTTACATCTTATTGTCACATGAGAACTGGTCGTTTTTACGACTCGTTGATAAGTTCAACAGCTCGGCTGTGGAACGATTTGCTGGCATCTGTGTTTCCTCCTTCCTACAACATGGGTCTCTTCAAGACCCATGTTCACTCCTTCCTCTCCTCAAAAAGACCCTCCACGCAGCATCTTCAAAGATGCATAGGCCCCGAGGGAAATTATTTTCCTCAGGGCTTCCTGTATGGAGTTAATATAAAAAAAAAATATATATATATATCAAAACTTAATTATTATTGATATCTATACCTTAGATTATTTGTATCCAGAAAGACAAACTATACTTTGCAGTCGGTGGCGTCTTTAGTGTAGATTTTGTGGATACGAACTACATGTTTCATTTGTTTCTGTCACAAGGCCGTGTCGTACTTGGTTTTACCGGTATACTATGAGCGTCCGAAGTTTAAAGCATGTCTTCGCCACGAAGGACATTGGTAACGCGTTTGATAGTAGGCTGACATTTTTTCTTCACATTGTAATGAGAATGCTGATTTTCGTCCTACGTCACTACGAGACGTTTTAGACACCCGGGTTCTTATAGTATACAATGAGTGAGCCGTAAATATTCGCACCAGGTAAATGTATGTTTGAAAAGGTTCAGAAGAAATTTCTGAGATTTCTCTACCTGGGGGAGTACGGCTGCTACCCTGACTCTATCTTGCTGACTTTCTCTCTGGCATGCTCTGTATGAAGGGTTTTGCATATTGTATCACATTTCTTCCGACACAGACGGTTTGAAAACTCGACTATCATGGAGAGCATTAGTTTCTATTTTCCCTATTGTTATCTCCATCAAAAGTTTGTAATTGAGAATAAACAATAGTTTCTGTTGTTTAAAAAAGGGGGATTTAGCGGAAAACTTTAGTATTTCTTCAAAGTTTTGAAACAGCCACTCAAAATAAAGAATTTTCTTACATATTCTTGGACGAAATTTCGTGATTCGACCTGTTTAAAAAAGTGACTTTCACGGTGCAGCACCTTTCTTATAGAGAATTTTGTTTCATTTTCCGAACCATAAATCAACATTTGCCTAAAACTGCAAATAGGTTTTTTTTTACATATTCTTTATTTCGAATCGATAAAAATCGATAGAATTTATTGGCTTACTGTTGGAGATATATTTTTTTGATCTGCTGCAATTTGTTTTTTATAATTATTTTAGTAAAAAAATACCATTTTAGGTAATACAAATAGGTTTACGACATTACCGGCCCCAAATTTAACAATGTCAAGCTGTAGGTCCTATTCCCTTTCACAAATAGAAAATGGATAAATTGGTCGTCCGGTTAAAAAGGTTGCTCATCCATGGCAAATACTATTTTATCTCCAGGGCTTTAGGAATAACTTACCAATGGTCATGCT
This sequence comes from Limnephilus auricula, assembly GCA_951813805.1. NCBI lineage: Eukaryota > Metazoa > Arthropoda > Insecta > Trichoptera > Limnephilidae > Limnephilus > Limnephilus auricula. The sequence continues at coordinate 14,340,087 of OX638403.1, forward strand.
AGTGGGGAGAACTATCTTGTTGTCTTCGGATATTGATATATTCATCAACGAAGCAGTTTTTAGATGGCAATCTTTTTGATGCAAGAATCAAATCTGTTTTTATATACATAATTTTATCCTCTTGCTGATGGGCGTGCTTGCTGATAAACGGCCATTCACGGTACGTTAGTGGTTGTTCGTCAGTTGTATGGGTTTAGAAACGCGTTTATCGGTAAGGCACTTATTGTTTTCCTCGTGTATCCTTTAAAAACGAATTGATTTACTAGATATTAATTTCGTAATTTTCTTAAAATAATTGAATAGAATTAGTACCTACCTCATCAAACTGCAAAGAAGGCGTAATTGACTAAGAACAATCGTAATTGACTTTGAAGTGATGAGAAAGAGGGAGGTGTGTTTACACATCAGTTTTTTTTTTACATTTACCCCATATAGACGACTAGAGAAAAATATTTTCGCTCATGTCATCTTACATCTCGACCTACGTCATCTTTGGGAATGCTGTGTGTTTTGAGAAGAGGAGGCGGAAGCTATTCTGAGCAACGTTTCGATTCTGAATGGTAGTTCTACATAGTATCTTTCTTTCACTGACTTTTTCACCAAGAATAAGTTTAGTCGATAAACCAGTTTTTTAACTACCCTCTTGATTGTATCAGAAAACTACATAGTTGTCGTGTTTAATTAAATTAATTTTTATAAATAAACATGTATTTGAAATTCTAACAGAATTAAATCGAACCAAATCTCGGGAACTTTGTGGAAAATGGTTACTGCTAAGTATCACACGTCCATCTGTTCGCCACTTTGCAAGCAATAATAAGTTTCACCTCCTATCAACAAGTTTCTCGTGCTATTGAACTGTAACACGATACTGTTCTGGCTTAATAAAGCCTTTGTCGGTAAGATGGTGTACAGTGATTATTGCGGTTTAGCCACAATAGAACAGCTTCAATCTACCCGGAAGGCTAGGCTTAAGTGCTCGATACATTTAAAATATAGGTTATTTCAGTTTATTTACAATTTATAAAATACCATACCATATATCACTTTGCACTGTAAAATAAAATAAAATAACTGGCTGCAGGGGAATTTACTGCATTCAATTTTCATTAAATTTGATCGCAAAACTTTTTTTTGGAATCTCATTTACTGTACGTAATAACACTAATAACCTTGTTCTGTTTATTGTAGGTACCTTGTTATTTTTGGTGAATTTTTTATATAATTTTTTTTGTCTTCCGTGAGTGGCTATAACTTTTTAATGTATGACAATATTTTTATTTGTTTTTTTTTTAACGTTAAAAGGGCTTCCACTGCTCCTGACCGTTCAGAGTCAGTGAGTTTGTGGTATCTCCAAATGGGGTAAGTTATGAGGTTCAAAGGAGTCGTGAGGGAAAATAGACGAGAAAGAGAGGGTGTTTTTACACATCAGTTTTTTTTTTACATTTACCCCATACATAAGACTAGAGAAAAATATATTCGTTCAAGACCTATGTCATCTTTGGGAATGCTGTGTGTTTTGAGAAGAGGAAACGGAAGCTATTCTAAGCAACGTTTTGTTTCTGCATTAGTAGTTCTTCACAGTTACTACAGACTTTTTCACTAGCGGCCGGGAATTCAAATTTCAACTTGCGATCCTGCCCTTGCACAGAGCGGTTCCGATGAGAAAGATTGATTATTCTCCGCGCCAAATTTTTTAATTAATAACTCAATATACACTTTATTTCTTTCAAACTTTGTTTTAATATATACCTGCAATCAAGTAAGAAATAAAAAAGCTCAAACGCGTGATGATTAATTTCTTAATATCGTATACTTCTTGTAAGTATTTTTTGATGATAAGCATTTATGATTTTTCAATAATATCTAAGCAAAATAGGTGTGTATCTGAAATATTTTAGTTACTCAGATTTTTTTTAATGCTTTTATTTGAACAAAGATTATAATTCTGGAAAGTGGCTTTACTAGATAACGTATTTATGTATGATTATATGATTTGAAATGAGTGTTGTATAATACAATATTTCTTTTAAAAGTTAACAAATCTGCCAACGACCAACTGTATAACCTTACTGTATTTATAAAAAACTCGGTTTTTCAATATTTTAAAAATGGCTTTACCAAATAAAATAACAATCTTTTTAAAACAAATTGTGTTTTTTGATAAAAAGAGCCAATGCGTCTAGAATTTGATTTAAAGGGGACAAATTTCCGGTATTCTCTGGTTATACCCTCTTAAATTTAAAGTATACTTATGTTTTGATATTCCCTCGTAGATCGCTTTATCTCCCGCACTCCTTTGCCTATTCCTGTTTGGAACCCTTTTGTATTTTAATATTTATTTCCGAATTTGTTGCTATTTTGATGTTTGTTTTGACGACAGAATAAAAGATTCCTACGTAACTGGTTTAGAGGTTTGATTAATTTTGTAGTTTCATGTATCCATAATAGTTTCATATATCCACAATAGATAGAATTATCAAAATATTAAAAAAAAAATTTTAAGATAAACAGTTAGCCCGTTTAATCACACACCATATTTATGCCAGCTCACATAGGTCTCATATAAATCGTTGTAACTCTATTAAGATCGCGGTGACAAATATTACCAGTAATTTTAGATAGAAAAAACATAAGGTGAGCCTTTTCGTTGTTTGTTTTTGGGGTATTATGCCGTGTTGTGCTACCTCCTTCTTTAGCTGACGTTTCGGACAGCGTTGCAGTGTCCATCACCAGGACAGATCCGGCAGATCCGACGATGTGTCCTGATGATGGACACTGCAACGCTGTCCGAAACGTCGGCTAAAGAAGGAGGTAGCGCAACACGGCATAACACCCTAAAAACAAACAACGAAAATGCTTTTGGCCGTGAAAATCTAAAAACGTATCATAAGGTGAGCCACTTTTTAAACTTTTTATGTATGTGCCAAAAATATGAATAAATCAAAAATTATATTTTTAATTCTATTAATAACATTTGTAAATTAATTTCAACTTTCAAAAACAGTTTTTCATTTTCGGATATGTTCAGATTTATTTATGTAGTATCAGGGGTACCTTACCCGCCGAAGGGTCATCTTATGCTAACTCTTAATTAAATACTTTTCGAAATTAGAACATTTGACCTGAGTTCAGTTGTTGGTGTTCATTTATTTTTTTTTCATAGTCAGTGTTTAACAAGTGTAAAGAGCTGAAAAGATGTATTTTTAAACTTTGGATTTAAATTTTAATAAAAGTTAACTAAAAAAAATCAACTATTCCTTATTCTTGATAAAAGGATATTACATTTATTTATTTGGATTTTATTGCAAAGTGGTTATATTTTTACTTTTGACAAAATACGCCCGATTTTTGAGGAGTACCTATAACTTAAAATTTAATATATCAACAAGACATTGGAATAATATAAACATCCCATAATTTGACACAAAGCTTTTTATAAAATATATTCCTGTACCTAAAAATAATTTTTTTTAACCACTCGAACGCTTTTTACCACAAAATGGCACCATTTCCAAAACCACGGAATGCTTTGCTGCCAAATATTCTGATTCTTTAAGTTTTAAAGTTTACGATTTTATAATTTTTTTTTGTAAATCCTACCAATATGAGATAATCGAGAAAAGATAGGTAAATTAATTGGTTATATATGCATAACTATTATCAGTTTTTATGTCTCCATATTCACTCTCTATAATACGGAGGTATGATTTTTTTTTTATGTGTAAGGAAAAATTTTATGATGATGACCAAAAACATTTTGAGCTATCCGAGAAACAACTTTTCTCCAAAAATCCAAAAATGATCGAAAATATTCATGATTGCAATTAAAAAATTATTTGAAAATTTAAATGAAAAATTACCTAAAACTACTAAAATATGTAAATATCTATTATTTTTTTAAATCTTTTCGGTTATCGATATATACACTGATTTAAAAAAATAAATTGTATGCAATACTTTATTATTACTTACTTACATGATTTTATTGTTTTGAGCTAGAATTAAGATACCACACATAATAGTCTTGTTTAGTCAAGGTGAGGTTTTTATTGTTCCTTTACAAAACTAATATGTAAAAAAATCTACATTAATTTATTGTAAAAAATGCAAATACATGCTAAATAAAAAAAAAATCTCATAAAAATATTTATTATAAAATTATTAACTATTCTCATGTAGGTACCTGCACATCTGTACGTTCTTAATTTGTGCAGTATAAATTTTCCAAGAAAATAATATCTCTTATATACCCGTGTTTTAGCCTTCACAAATGTTTTTGACATTATTCAAATATGCCTTGGATACGCTTTCTAAAATTATTCAGGTATATAAAATATCTTTATGCTAACAAAAAATGTGGCTTTCTTAACATTATTTTTCAAAGAAAAAATGTATACCTTTCAGCTCCTTACCTTTTATTTTAAAATAAGGTATTTAATTCTACCTCCGAATTATTCTTTCTTTCCACAATATTAGGCAAAGCATATTTTGATTATATTTAGAGAATAGGAGAGGAAGGAGGAAAAAATATACTAGAAGCTTGTTCCGTAAATGGGAGCCGACTTATACAAAAACTGGTCCCTACAGGTTTTCATAAAGCCGATCCAACTTGGTATTATGAATGATTTTTTTTGCTAGCTCTAACAGACTCAGAATGCCCACATTGCGTCTGTGTTTTAGAGATGGCAATCGGTCTATTAACAACAGACTGTCAAACAGACAGACGGCTTTCCTTTGTACAGAATCAAATAGGTTTGTGGTAAGAGTCAGACGATGGTAATGGCTCCGTACTTTGCTAAAAAATCGTGAGGCATCAGTAGCCACCTGATTACCGCGTCAGACCTTCCCATACACAGAAAAAACACGTCGATTAAGTAAAGTGTATTTATTTGCCAGCTGAACATAATTACAAAAATGCTAAATGTACGCCTTATATACTAAATATACCTCATCCCGTTACTTATGCTGATGAGTTTTGCCATCAGTTGAACTCCAATATAATTAGTCCAAACTTCAAATCCTTTGTTGAACTTGAGCGCTGATACATGTGATAGGCAGCCGCTGGTCGTCACCCAGTAAGTTCTTTTCATCGACATATTAGTGGACATTGCCTTCTTAATTTTGATGAATTCGGTATAATCTAGCAATACATGTCCAATGATATTCGTTAATTGACCTTATCAAGTTTATCCCGTAATGATCTAGTGTTGCATCCAAAACTGGATTACAGCAGACGAATTACAGCTTCAGATGTACATGTAATGGACTGTAAATACTAAAAACGGAACGAGACGAAATGGTGTTTGCTGGAATCTAGTGATAATTTGTGTAGGAAAAACAAGGTATGCAAGGAAAAGGGATAACGAATCACTTTTCAGAAAAGGGAAAAAGGACAACATCTCAATATGGCTATATAGATCCACAACGATACCTCGAGTTGGGCTCTAGCCCATGAATGGCTCCATTTTGGATTGTTGGGCGGACTTGAGATTTTTTGAGAAACTGGTCACTTTTGAAGAATCGGCTGGCCCCATATTTGCGATGCGCCTAACATATAACAAAGAGGTTAATTTTTATATCCCTAACAAGTAGTATACTAGTGGGAGATCTCATGCACTTTTTTATGCTCCGAAATCGAAGACTTCTGCCTGTCAGAAAGCGTCAATAAACAGAGCGACTCAACTGCTTAACGAGTCTGCATTGACAATCGACATTTTCAATGTCACTTACAGACAGTTCCGCAACTATCTTTTAACACATGTCACAAAATAGTAAAACTGCCCTTGTGTACTTTGTAATTTATAATCTTCTCCATAATATGTTGGTGTATAACCGTTTTACGGAGAACATGAGAAAATAAAAAAAATAAATATATGGATAAGGAGTGGTACATACTGAGAGTATCTGTCAATCTACTACTCAGAACGCACTGACAAGTAAAGATTTCTTAAATAAAATTACCAGTAATAATATTAAGTAAATACCAAAAAACAAGGCTCAACCAAGTAAACACCATACTTTTGCTAAAAAAATATACGTTTTACAACAAAAATAAAATAAAAAATTATAACATTGCTCAATGTACAAAGGTTTTGTGAGATTTTCTCAAACAGAATGTGGTTATGTAGGTACATCGGGTCGACGTCGTTGAAATTCAAAGCGCGTTTTCCGTATGCTTTTCTTGTCCGTGTACAAAGCTCCACGGAAGTAACATTTATTATTGCTGTCATTTATCTCATTTGGTGGGCACACCAATAACGTTGGCTTTCTCTGTTCACAAATATATACAAAATATTATGCAACCAAGGAAACACGGGTTTGACGGTAATGCCAAAGCAAGGTTATAAAAATAAGCTCACACTTCTAAACCCGTAACCTAAAATAACTTCATATTTTTATGCTGTAAAATTTTTATAATTCCTACATCCTGTTATCGCGTACCTGGTTTATACTTTTCAATACAGAGTTTTGGTTTCAGAGAAAAATAATATATTTTTTGCTTTTTATGGTTTTCAGTTTTTTGTTATGTAATTATGTACATTTCTTAAGGACTAATAATATGAACTAAAACCTGTCAATTTGTCTGTCCTAGAACGGGAAACTTTCCTAGTTGGACAGGCAAAGCTTTCTTATATGTAAAATGTACTTTTTTTGTATCCTTCTATAATAAATAAATAAAATAAATAAATAAAAAAGAGCACCAAGTAGAAAAAAAACTAAACAATTTTTTCATGAAACGAATACGAATACACAACCGTGTTTTAATACAACTGTGTTTTCATCCTTATTTTTATTTGCAAAAAATTTGTAAAAAGATTTAAGAGCGATTGACCAGCGGCTGAGAATAAAAGTTTAAAAATGCTTGCAACTGTTCAGGGGGGTTCCAATGAGAAAGATCAATTATTCCCCGTATCAAATTTTTAAAATTAAAAATATAATATCGATCTATTTCATTAAAAACTTGCTTTAATATATACCTACATTCAAGTAAGCAATAAAAATGCTCAAAACGCACGATGATAAATTATTAAATATCGTGTACTTCTTGTAAGTATTGTTTGATCATTATTATTTATAATTTTTCAATAATGTCTAAACAAATAAAGTGTGTAAATAATGTTTTTAATGTTTTAGTTTGTAAGGCCTTAAAAAAATAGAAAAACTTGGGTATTTTTGTCACAAAACACGTTCTCGGATATATTTTTTAATGATTTTAATTTAACTAAAATTTAACTTTTTGACTAGATTATGTATTGATTTATTTTGTTGTATGATTTGAAATTTGTGTTGTTTAATAGAATCTATCGTTTGAAAATTGAACAAATCCGCCAACGACCAACGGTATAACCTTAGTATATTATAAATACACTCAGTTTTTCAAAATTTTAAAACTGCGTGTACCTGATAAAATAACAATCTTTCAAAAACAATTTATGTTTTTTTTGTAAAAATGAGTCAATACGTCTAGAATTTGATTTAGAAAGGACTAATTTCCGGTATTCTCTGTTTATACCCTCTTAAATTGTGTTTATTAGTACGGGGGTGAACATATAATTTATTTTTAATAAAGTTATCTAGTTTATTCTTAATCTAATTGAACAAGAAAATTACTCGACGTGTTACTATCACGTGACTGCCGCAATTATGTTGGAATAACGAAGTAACCTAGTTTTATTTTGTACTTAAATATCTAATAAACCTACACTTGATTCTGTACAAAGGAGGGCGGCCCGTCTGATTGGCTTTGCGTTGATAACAGACCGATTGCAGTATTCATGCTGAGTCAGTTTTACAGGTATTTTAATGAAGCCTGCTCGAAGGAGATAGCTGCATTGATACATATCAGGAGCGAGAGAGACATAGAATTTCGAGTTGCTGAGGGAAGTTGTTCGAGAGCTGCATTAAGAGCACATGTTGGGATACAATTATCGATACGTCTTTATAATTTTTAAGTAATAATTAAACATATATTTCACGTATATATATTTCCTATAGAAGGAAGCACAATAATTGCGACCGAAAATCTACATTTTGACTTTGGAACATTTAGGTTCATTTGGGAGGCGAGAATGGGTACCGGCGCCCCGGTAACCATTTATTGGATAACCAACACTTCCGCCCTAGATCACCCCAAGTGGTTCACTTTGTTTGGTGACTTAGCAGGGGTGTCCGGATTCTAGGTCTTGGCTGCGAATGATCTAGACACACTGAACGCCAGATTCCTACCCAACCCTCATACATTTTTCCTTCCCAGAACTTCCTCTCCTTCATTTCCTTCCTTCACACAGCATCTCAAAAGATGACTTATGCTCTGAGGGAAATTATTTTCTTCGGGGCCTCCTGTGTGGATCTAATGTAAAAAAAAGTTCTTTAAAATTGTCATTTCCTTTTAAACATATTTTATGGCATAGCACAAAGTTCGTACAAAATTTATTTAATGCACATTTTCGACGCATTTTGGTCTAGCATGGCGGGTGAAAGATATCTTTAAATTGTAATTTGAATTAAAATGCTTTGTTTAATTTTTTTAATAATATGTCTCATATAATCACAATATATTTAAAAAATTATAACAAAATACACTTTCAACACCACGCTTTTTGAATGTGCGTACAGAATGTGTTATATTATTCTTTAACGAAAATAAAACCCAAGTAAAAGTAATATTTATTTTAGAAATAAAAAATATTATGAAATTTAAGTACATAAAAAGTCTGTAAAAGGGTCGAGGTTCTTGGAGAAAAGAAAACGTCATGTATATTTACAGGAACTAGTGACCAAGTCAATGAAGGGAGTCGTGAAAGTCAACCTTAATATTTAACGTTTCTGGGCGTGGGTGGGTTTCAGGGGAAATATGAAAATTTGCAGTGTGAATACACGTAAATGTTATATCTTAAAACCAGCTTCTGTTATTACATTACCTACACACAGGGAGAAAAGTATCCCTTAGGGCAGGGTTTCTTAAAGTGGGGCCACGGACCCCTTAGGGGTCCGTAGCATGTGTATCAGGGGTCTGCAGTAGGTCAGTCTGTAAACATATTTACTAGGAAAGTGCGTAATAAACTCGACCAGACGCGTTGTCGTTATCAGGTAGCGAATTCAATAGTATTCAATACGTAACACTGCTGTTGATAACACAAGGTGACGGCAACACGATATCAAAAATGGTGCAAAAAGAGGTGTCCAAGCATCTGAAAACATTGCAGACGTCTTTTAAAGGTTTTTTTTAGCTCAGAATCGTTTGAAAAAGAAACGTGGGTGCGGATCAAGGGCGGATCCAGGGGGGGGGATCATGAGGGTCATGACCACCCCCCCCTGTGCTGGGTCCAGGACCTAGGTGGACCACTAATTAAAATTGTTAAACATAATGTATTTATAAATTTTTTGTCACAATATAGATATTATTTAAGCACTTTCAATATTTAATAAATTTAATATAATACGTTGTTTGCCGGCAATTAAATTATAACTTCTTGTGAATTGACCACGACTATGTGACCCCCCCCCTCCGGCGCCAAAGATGGATCTGCCCTTGGTGCGGATTCCATTTTTAATTGATATTGATAATATCAGCGATTAAGATCTTATTAAAGATGACTTAGTTGACATAAGATCTAAGGAAATTTTGAAAGCTGAATTTTACGCAAAATATCTTGGCGAGTTTTGGTGTTCTTTGATTCAAGCTTACCCTCTTCTTGTCAAGCGAGCTATATCCTCTGATACCATTTGCTACTACTTTCTTTGCGAGGCTGGGTTTTGGTTCTGGTGTCAATAAAAACAAAAAGTCGCAATCGATTGAACGTCGCAGATGACATGCACCTCGCCTTATCGAAAACAATCACACAATTTAACGTTTTGATTGAGGACAAACAGCAGCACCCTTCTCATTAACTTAGTAAGTAAGTAAGTGTAATGGAAGTACCAATAAAATATATATTTTTAAAATATAAATAAGGTTTTTTCATTTCTAAAAATATTTATGTCGGGGGGTGGAATCCGTGGAATTGTTTGAATTGTGAAAGTGGTTTGTGACTGCAAAAGTTTAAGAAACCCTGCCTTAGGACCTATATCAACTTTGGTACGCTGTGTGGAGGGTTATTTATTGAAAAGAAGCAAAGGAAGTTCTGGGAAGGAGAGAGGTATGAGGGGTGGGTATCCCTGCCACTGCGGTACAAGGCGATAAGTCAAGAGAGTCTGGCTGGAGAGGTCTAAAACACTCCCTCAATCATTCTCTCCCGATCCGGCCCGACACGCAGTAGATGGGAAAATACATTCGCCGCCAAGACCAAGACACCTCATCTTATGAACCTGGGCACCCCTGCTAAGTCACCAAATGTAGCAAACCACTTGAGGTGACCAATGGCAGGGGGGTTGGTTATCCAATAAATGGTTCCCAAATTGAGAACTTCTACTGTAATAAGAACCTTACTACTGTTTCTTAGAACGGCATTTAAAATGCATCCCTACGCTTATTTATAAATTTACTTCAGGTAGTTTTATTAACATGCGATAAAAAATTTTTTTTTTTTAAAGAATAATTTAATCTCGTCGAATTCAATGTTTCAAAGACCCAATCATGTCTGATCACGTCTAAAAGGGATCGAAATGACAATCTAGTCTCTTTCTAACGGTAGCATTCTTCCGAACAGTACCTCCATTGATATGCTCGGTGTAACTCTAAGTGACCAGCTAAAGTACAGGGGCTTCTTCAAGGCCAGAGTTAAATTAACCTCTCAGAAACTGGGCGTACTGTACAGGGCCCGCAGATACTTTAATAGTGCACAACTGCTAACCTTGTACAAATCGCAAGTGCGTCCCACGGTTGAATTTGGCAGCCATCGCTGGTCAGGAGCCTCAATGTACCTGAAAAAAAAAACCTCGACTCTGTCCAGAAACAGGCGGTCCGCTTGATAGATTCTCCCGTCGTAACAAACGGATGGCAATCTTTATGGAACTAGCGTCATTGATCCCGACGGCGCCGCTGCATAGTCGAGAAACACGCCAAACGCGCGCCCAACATATGTACATGGTTGACATTTGTCACATTTGTTCAACAGCTCGGCTGTGGAACGTTTTGCCGGCCTCTGTGTTTCCTCCTTCCTACAACATGGGTCTCTTCAAGACCCACGTTCACTCCTTCCTCTCCTTAAAAAGTCCCTCCAGACAGCATCTGCAAAGATGACATAGGCCCTCAGGGAAATTATTTTCCTCCGGGTCTCCTGGGTGGAGTTAATGTAAAAAAAAATCCAATGTAGTGTTGGATTTAATCGGAACATCGCAAAATTATTAATATGAAAGATTTACTCAATATTTTGTTGACGTCAATCTCTCCAGCCGATACCGTATTTATTGATGCATATTATCACCGTCACTCCCCAATTTGGTGAGATATTTTTTACTGCAAAAATGTTTTCAAATTTTAACCTGAAACAGAACAAATCTAATTATACTTTTACATTTTATGCAGCCTAGCACTTATCGGGTGAACATTTTTGATATGGGTATTTTATTTACAGCATTTTTATATGCGGAAAAAAATCATGTTTTGAGGTAAAAACGTTTCATAAAGAAAAACACCAACCTATGTTTAAAATATATATTCGGTACATACAAAAAATCACGTAAATAAAACATTTAACTTTTCTCCTATAACCATAAATGAATTAGTTGGAACCATCTTAAAATGTTAATGTTTTATCTTCCGTGCCTACATACTAATTCAATAAAATTACGTCGCGCGCCCTGATCTTAAAAATAAACTGAAAAACTAGCCGTGGGCTTTGAATTATTAGGTATTCCGGTCAAGGGCTGTGCCAAATACACGTTAATTTTCTTCACTCTGTATTCTGCGGCGACTTTCCAGAGATTTTATAAGCCGGTGGGCGTCGATATTGTGGAAGTCGCCTTTGGGTGGGAGCCAAATAAAAGAAATGGAAAGGGTTTGCCACCCCTGAATTTTTTCTTGGTCATTTAGTATTTCTTTCGGAGAACCTGCTAAATTAAAGTGTTTATTTTTTTTTTACTAATCCCTCGGGCTAATTTATTCGGTTTTACGAACAAACACCTTTTATTTTATAGAGTCCTCACTCTCCTCAGTCTCAACTGCTCCCGTCTGGAGCCAGTGAGACTATGGCATCCCCGATTTGGGTATGTTGTGAGGCTGAAGGTAATCGGGGATGGGAAGGAGATGGGGAAGAGGAAACCGGGGATGTACCTAGCTATTCAGATCTAGTCACTAAACACGGCTAAAGCCATTTCAAACAACTTTTCAATTCTGAATGGTGGTCTTACACCAGGGCGATACTGAGAGTCTCTTCCACTCTTTATCTTTAGCTATTAATCCCATCACCAGGAGAGTCATTTTTCATTTGTATCCCTTTTAGAAACATTCATACACGGAGAAAAATGTTATTCGAAAAAACGATCATTTTAATAGTAAAAACGGTTAAAAACGGGACTGAAGTTCTTACGAACAAATTAACAGTGTTTTAATGTTTATTGGCGGGAAATTTAAGAATAATTAGTTGGAATACGTACGAAATTACCGTTAATTATTTAACCGTTTTTACTATTAAAATGATCGTTTTTTCGAATAACGTTTTTCTCTGTGTACTCTTTAACTTTCCGGTGGAATCGTTTTACTACTGTGAAAACAGTAAATTATTTACGAAGTATCAGCTGACCTCCTTTTCAGTGGTAAGCTCCTCGGCTCTGCACCCAGCGGTCATAGGAAAATACTTTTTTATGTGAGACTAAGGCATCCCCAATTAGAGTATGTTGTGAGACTGAAGGTAAGTGGTGGGAAGGAGATGAGGAGGAAGAAGGTGGGGAAGTACCGACTTTGTGTCTCCCTTACTGAAAATATGCTATAAATATGCTTTAAACGTTGTTAAAAGGAAAAATACCTCGCTTTATATTCAAATCTAGATAAAAATTACAATATTAAACTCTATACAAACAAAGAAGTTGCTGAAAACCGTCCATGTAAAACCTAGTTCCTCTCAACACAAATTTTTAAAATTTATTTCATATAGATCTTATTAAATTGCCAAAATAATGATGAGAATAATAATATTTAGCTCATTTATATAGCGCCGTTGTTGTTGTGGAAAATCTCCTCAGGAGCGCTATAATAATTAAATTTAAATTATAATTAAAGAAATTCGATAAAAATTAGTTAAAACTCTAAGAAGTAGCTTTCACATCCGGGTTCTTGGCAAAATTATTTAAAAATATATTTTAATGTATATCCCATTTATTTTTAATTTTTCAATTACAGATATTCATCATCCCATAAAATATAAGCGATGTTTTACTAGTCTTTTTCTGTCCAAAAATGGTGGGAGATATAAAATTCTGCCTGAAAAACTGTTGTTATTGCGATACAATGAGGATACATAATATATAATACATATTAGGTTAGTTTCACGTAAGCATTCAATGGATTAAGGTAGAACAATACTTTTTTCTGGGTAAAAATACATCTTTAGCTTCATTACTGTTTACTCAAGGTAAATACTTGAAGTTAAACCAATAAAACGTTGCCGTCAATTTACAAGGCCAATGGTTCCGTCCACATGAACAACGCTAAACAAACTGAGCCGCTCTCAAATAACAATAAAGTAACTAGTGGACCTAAAACTTCCAAAAAGGCATGTTCCTATGTTTTTCAAATATAATAAATCAAAACCAAAATTGCCTCTGAAATTATAGGTAAGGTTTGTAAGTTGGTATTTAAATACCTGCTTTCTTAATTATGAATAATTGTATCATGTTATTTTATAAAATGTTGTCCCTATGTCCCTGCTGACAAATTACATAAGTAATTTGTCAGCAGGGACATTTTTAATTAAGTCAGCATTTTTAATCAAAAGAAGTTTAAAAAAAAAATTATGTGTTCAGCATTATAAAACTGTACTCAAAAAATGCACTACTCAAATTTAAAGAAAAATATGCATACCTTGCTGACCAACACACCTATACTACAAGGACAAAATCTTCAAACCTACTAAACATTCCAAAATTGAAAAAACAGCTTTCGGCCAGAAAAACCATTATTTCCATGCTACAAAATTATATAATGCCCTTCCGATTGAAATTAAAAATACCATGGATATACCAAACTTTAAAAAGGACATCAAATTATGGCTAATTAATCATAAGGATGAGGAACTAATTAAAATTATTAAGTAACCCAAATGCAACCTACAGATAATGAACATAAGCACTTTTTAAAACAACGGAAAATAATAAACATGAACACTTTTTGCTTTATTTATTATATTTCGTGGAAACCAACAAAAACAAACAACATTGATGAGGAAATCAAGATCAACACCATACGACAACCTGCAGTCCACCTCGGAACAGGAATACCTAGTGAGGAGGACTGAGGATAAAATATTTCACTTTGTATTCGTAATTTATTTAATATTGTATTTTAATTTTAATTTGTATTGTCATTAAATAAAAAAAAAAATAAAAAATAATTGCGGGTTTAATTATGAATAACTAAAAAAAAATACATATAACCATGTAACAGTTTTTAATGAAAATAAGAAACTATACAATTTGTCCAAAGAAACATCGGCATGTCAATGACATGTTTCTTTTCTTCTCAGGTAGGTAACCTACTTTAATATTGAAAAGCTCAAACGAAGTTAGCCACCTGCTCAAAGTTAGAAATCTAGTTACACAAGGAATTGTTTGAATAATAAAGTGGACGCAGTAGTATAAGGATACGGAACGTATAAACAAATTTACCGACAAGTGAAATGGCAAAATGTTGAGTTAAAACATTAATGGGAAATTTTTGCTAGTTGGGAGTGGCTCAGCATGTTGTTTGTTATGTGGATGGAACCAACGAGTTCGATTATGTTTTTCAATGCATAATTTAGGCGTTTTAAAGTGTTTGATTAATTTTAGCAGAAGTAGTATGGAAAAAGTAACCTTGATTCAGGAACGTGGATACGCCATAACATGAAAACACCCAGCCAAATCAACTATTCCACCACACAGCAAAATAGCAAAATAAAGCATGCGGACCTCCCCATAAATGTCCTAAATAAAGTTTAAAAAAACCCAACTGTCGTTTTATCCCTCTAGTAAATATAATATCATCTAATAATTATTTTTTTAAATTAATAAACTAATGTTTAAGACAAAACTTTTATGCATAGCACAAAGGGTAACAATTATTATTAGCAATAATTATTAGCCTGAAACAAGTTATATTGAAAAAACCTCCCGAGAAAAGATACATGCCACTGAAGTTAAAAGTATTTCACCAAAGAATGTAGACATCATATGTCTCGACGCCACCTAGTGAGAAATTTGGCACTTTCAATGCCTTTCTCATGTAAATACTGAATCATTTAGTGGGTAAGAGATAAGCCGCCGTAGCTTAGTGCATAGAGCTCCTTACCGGCAATCAGAGGGGTGCGGGTTCATGTCTCGTCGGCGGCATGTATCTTTTTTCAATATGGATTATTTTTGATGGATGATGATGATGAGGAGGTTTTTTCAATATGGATGAGTGTTTCAGGCTAATAATTATTGCTTATAATTATTGTAACTCTTTGTGCTATGCATAAAAAGTCTTGTTTTAAACATTAGTTTATTGTTTATTGTTTTGTAAACGACTTCCCCTGAAATAAACAGTAAACAAAATTATTTATAATCATGCGCGATTAAATAAATTGTTGAAGATTTAACATATTCTATCTGATATCCCTCGCTAGGGGCGATTAAAACCATTTCACAATGAAAACAAATTACAATAGAACGTTCATATGGTTTCTCTATTGCCACATGAATTTACAGATACCTACAATGAAATTTCAATTTCGAGTAATAAATTTAATCCCATAATAGCTTTTGTTAAATCCAACAAACAGTTTTTTGGCTAATTGGGAAACGATTTGTGGTTCGATCTATTTATTTGTTTAATTATGGCAATGATTGTTTCGTTCGAATAGCATAATTTATTTATTTACGCCCTTAGGACTTTTACAACAATCGTAATACAAAAATAATAGAAAAAGAAACAATAATATACAAATTATATTATAACATTGTTTCTCTTCCTTTACGAAACGGGAAACAGAATTTTTGAAATTTCAGAAATAAGATACGTTTTTAAAACAAAAGCATTTTCGTTGTTTGTTTTGGGGGTGTTATGCCGTGTTGCGCTACCTCCTTCTTTAGCCGACGTTTAGGACAGCGTTGCAGTGTCCATCATCAGGGCAGATCGCACACAGATCGTCGGTTCTGCCGGATCTGCCCTGATGATGGACACTGCAACGCTGTCCGAAATGTCGGCTAAAGAAGGAGGTAGCGCAACACGGCATAACACCCAAAAAACAAACAACGAAAATTTCAGAAATAAATTTTGGTAATGAATAAACGAAAATATCAACTGAACTAAATTTATTTCCAAGCCTATGTAGTCTTTGGATTGGGAGATAATGAAATAGTTAGTTTTCGACGGATAAACAAAGAACAGCTCTGGAAGCCTCGTGTTACGATTTAGTACTCGGAATGTTATTAATTAGTTTTGTTTAGTCCGGTGCGTATTTTATTTTATTTTATCCAACTTATTTTCTAAATAAGTTGGCTTAACTGGGGTAAATTCGTTTAAATATATATTTTTTCCATGACGTATTCCATGAAGCGTTTCACCTTTCGCGTAATTTGTTGACTGTTCCGTTACCTCTTTTGGTAAGAGTCTCATTATTTCTGGTATGTATTAAACACTTATTTAAATCTACAAAGTAAATTAAATTAAATTAAATTAAATCTGTATGTATCATAAAAGCAAATTAAATCAACGGCTCCGTACTCCTGCGCCTGGGCCACACTTATTTTACATTAGCTCCACACAGGATGTCCCGAGGAAAATAATTTCCCTCGGGGCCTCTGTCATCTTTGAGGATTCTGTGTGGACGGATTTTTTAGGAAAGGAAAGAGAAAAAGTTCTTGAAAGGAAAAAGGTATAAGGCGGATCACTAAAATAAGAAGGCGAAGAAGGTGGAAACGGAATGCGTGAGGAGGAGGGTTCGCGAGAATGGGGAGAGCTGGTACGCGGGTACGCGGGAAGGAGAAAGGGAACGCTTGATGGGAAGGGGACGCGGGAGGGGAAGAGGAAGAGGAGTCAGAAGGGGAACGGAAACAAATGGGAAATGACATGAAGGAAGAAACCATTTATTTATTTAATTAGCATTGCAATGCATGCCGGGTATAACTGTACATTTTTGTAACTCTTTTTGAATATACATATTTTTTAAATATTGTTAAAACAGTCAAAAGACAACATGAAGGGTTTGAAATCAATTATTGTGACTATCATAGTATACCCTTTTGACGTTTTTTCCTTTAAGATCCTCTTCAGAAGGAGCGAATCGTTACGCACGTAGTTATATATAACGTTAATAATATTTTAAACATTATTGGGTAATGTATGCATCACCTGGTATTTACTCGAGGTGAGTTTTACAATTTTTGTATTCAAAATACGTATCTACTGTAAAATGGACTTGGTTGAAATTAAATGATATACTTCAAATATCAATAAAAAAATGAATTTATATGTGAGTGACAGAGTCCTTTCAATATCTTCAATAATAGGCAAAATGTATAAATTTATTGGTACGGTTGTCCATAATATGTTTATCACGTATATATATGTATATATTATTCTTATACAACATATTTGTTTGTATCGCCTTTTTGGTTCTTTAAATTGTATAATTTTGTTTGTGAAAGGTTTTTTGTTTCCCTAATTTTTTGTATTGTGTGTAAGGTTGTTAAAATATATTACATAGATTTTACATTAAATTCACAGATAGATTAGATAGGGACAGATCTTCTCCATTCAGACGCTTGGAAGTGCGTTTACCAGATAAAATAACAATATTTCAAAATCAATTTATGTTTTTTGGTTAAAGAAGAGTTATTGCGTCTAGAATTTGTTTTAAAAATGACTAGTTTCCGGTATTCTCTTAACTGAGTGTTGTGAAACCACATATGTTAACGATTCTTCAAGTCAAACGTTTTCTTCTTTTGTCAAATAATACTGTTCACATTAATTTACCAACGGAGTTATTTATGTTAATCTTTTGAAGATTTATCTACGCACCTACTAGAAATTGTTTTAGAAAAAATATCAGTTTCCGCGCTGAACAAAAGCTGCGATGTTAAAAATCATGAATGACTTATTGCTTTTAATGTTTTAATGGAAAACGGTATCAAATTTACGCCTGAAATAATGGTTAGGGTGTGTTAACGAACAAGGGATGGTTTGTTAAGGCTTCATTGATACCTACTTCTGATTTTTACTCTACATAAAAATACCAAACACATTTTTAAAGAGCATTTTCTTAGATTTTGTTTAGATTGTTTTTATTTAGTTGTGTTTTGTTAGATTTCATTATTTTCGTCAACTAAACACCCCTTTATGGCAGATATCTTAAAGCTTTGGAGCGTTCTATTGATAATTAATTAACGGGTCGTTGGCTGAGTTGACATCGCATTTGGGCCCCGCCCAAGCGTCGTGAACTTCATTCCGCGGCTGAAGTCCTCCATCACGACACAAGCAACCATTATTTTTTAATCTTGCAGGGCCTAAGTGGGGTAATCTTTGGGAGTGGAGTGGAGGGGAAAGAAAGGAGAGGAAGTTCTGTGAAGAAAATAGGTATGAGGGGTGGGTAGGAATTTGGGGGTCAATGTGTTCAATTATAGTTATAGACGGACGTACGAATCAATTCATCACATTGTGATATAAGACGCTGGTGTCGAGAGAGTCCGACTGGAGAGATCAAAGGGTCTACTTCACCTGGCCTAACACGATCCGGCCCGCCACACAGCTGGTGGGCAGTCACATTCGCCACAGAGACGTGGATAAACCTCAACCCATGAACCCGAGCACACTGCCTCAAACGTAGCGAACCACTTGGGGTAACCTGTTGCCCTGTTGGTGATGGCAGAAGTGTTGATTTTTTAAATTTTATTTATTTATTATTACATTATCCAAAGAATGGTTATTGGGACGGCGGTCAAATTACAATTAAATCTGCTTGTCAAATTACAATACAATCCTAAAAGAACACCCCATTTAATCAAATTACAATACTTTTATAAAACAGTAATGAGTTACCTTACATTGCTCATCGAACTGTCCACATTCTTCAGTCAAATAAAAACCTGTAAGCATAAATAAAGTCGATCAACCAAAATGTATATTAACCTGGCTAAAAAAAAAAATATTTAAATGTAAATTATTTTTAAAATATATTGAATTAGATATTTGAATTCCCATTTTTTTTCCTTGCTGTTAAAAACGCAAATGGGCATTTTTTGATCTACGTCTAGATTATTCGCAAGGTCTTCAGTTTCGATTACATAGCACTATAATGCCAGTAAGGTATAGTGTCTCCTTCGGTACCTTGGCTATCGCATTTCACCTTTAATGGCTTCGCCGTGTTCGCTGGCCTGATGATATCCATCGCTCTTCTCTCTCCCTATATTGTTTGTAATACAGATGGCTAACAGTCTAACACACTAAACGGAAATGATAGATGAATTTAAAAAATACTGAAAAAATAGATTGCTCAGATCTTCGAGCACAGATTTTGTACCACCATAACAAAATGTGTTGAAATTTTCTTTGAAAGGATGCTAATTTTATCATATAAACAGAATATGGTTTTTTGAAGAATTTAGGTGGCAACCATTTTTACCAGAAAGAAAAGATAAATTGCACACTGTCTGTACTTTATGATGGTCGTAAGCAATCGATTAAAATATCTCTCTTTATCGTTCTTTGTTGAGGTTTTATCGGAATACTTAGAACGGGTGGTTTCAAAAAATTTGGACAATTATAATCAAATTTTCAAATTATGTATATATATAGTGTTGTATTCAAGTTCTTTTATTAATACGCCATTTGCTTAAAGAAACGGAAGTAATCACGGAACTTGAATATAACTTTCCCAGAGGTGAAAATTAACTGAATTTGATGAATTGTTGAAATTTATAAACAACAATTTTTTATTTCTTCAATCTTTGCAAACTCACATTGTGGCATCATTTTATTTAAATGAAACAAATTACTTTGTGTAAACCACTGTAATCAATGTTATAATATCTACATGTTTCAAAACCGATGGTTTCTTCGTCAGGATAATAAAATTAATAAAAATAACAAAAGAAACAAACAACTATCGACAACGATAAGTTGAAAAAGAACGATAGACAAAAAATATTACAGAGAGAGGTGATTAATTCCTAAAAATATTATAAAAACAATTATAAAAAAAACAATTATAAACATCATTTTGAAACGTGTTAACATTACGTAGGTAGGTACATATGTAGGTATTAAAAAAATTTAAAAAAATTAACAAAAGATAATCAGGTTGTTTAAACAACAAAAATAAATTTGAGAACTGGCTATTTAAAACAATATTTGATTAAATTAGGTACTATAATATTTAATTTACTATTAACACGTTTTTTTCCAATTTCTTCTTATGTAAAGTTTTTAACTCTTTATTTATATCAAAAAAATCATTTCTTTCTAAAATGTGGTTGGCAAATTCAGAATAATTATTATTATTCAAGCACCTTATATGTTCCTTAACTCTAATATTAAAATTTCTAGAAGTCTTCCCTATTTAATAAAAAGGTAATATCGTTACAAATTAATTTATAAATCACAGGGTTGTTAAAAAAACCTCCCCTGTCCTTTTTTTTAAATTATTGTTTGTGTAAAAGCTGGGTTGAAATTATATGGCATGTTTTTAATTAATTAATATGAAATATTATCATTTAAAAATAATATTTTTCTCCAATTATTATTAAAAAGTAAGTGTTAATTAGCAAATCTGTCAAAAATAACAAGATGCCAGATTGTGTGATTCAAAAAACGAGAGGAAAAAACTTTTTTGTATTTTAATCCTACAAACTTAAACGTTCTTTCAAATCTAACATGAACAATATCAAACATTAAAGATATTCACTTTTCCGAATCTTCTCAATACATTGACTACGTTATGAACTCCATAAAGGACTCTCGGGGAACCTTAATATCGAAAAACAAAACAAACGATGTATGCTAATTCAATTTTGTTTATTGTTTGTGTAATATATTTGAAAACATCCTTCAATGAACCTTTTTCAAAATTTTGGGGTTTTCTCTCGAAATGTGATCGAACGGATGGGGTCAGGGGTTAGGAATATCGTGCATATATCATGTCAATTGCAGCCTCCGTGTTCAGAATAATATATCATATACTTGTGTGACCATATAATACCTATAATGATAACCTAGAACATTATATTATGCAAACCAACTCTTAGCTTTGCGCAGTGGCGGTATTAAATATCGTAAGAATAGGAGCAATTTTTAAATAAATATTATATATATGCTTTTTTAATGCACTGTAACTTTTCATATATAGCTAACAAGCAGTCGTTATTCGAAATATAGTGACGCGGTGTTTTTTTTTTCTTTGAGAACTAAACAATTATTGCCTCAAACTGCAGACATCATGTTTTTCCTGTCTAAATATCTCGTCTTTATACTTTTCTAGCTTTCGAATAACTTTAATATTTGAATTGCTTTTGCTTTGAAATACTTTAGTAATACCATCATTACAACCATAAAATGCGTTTTATTACCGATATATTATTAAAATATAAATTCATGAATTTGCTTGAAAGCACTATATTTAAATTATAGTCATCAGAAAATTATCAGAGGACACTTCCAAAACCGGTAGAGCAATCATTTATTTAATTGTGGAGGCGGGAATTGTACCGCTGCTACGGGAAACGTTTATTGTGTAACCAAAATCTCTGCCGGAGTTCACCCCAAATGGTTCGCAACTTTTAGTGATTTAACAGGGATGCCCGGGTTCATGGGGTGAAGTTGCCTAGGTCTTGACGGCGGGTGCGTCTGCCCACGTACTGCCTGGCATGCAGGATTAAGCGATATTGGTTGAGGGAGACCATGTGACCTCTCCAGCCTGACTCTCTCGAGCCAACGCTTCGCCCCTCAGTGAAATGGTTTGACAAATTTACCCCTTAGATTCCTTCCTACCCGTCATACCTTTTTCTTTCCCAGAACTTCCTCTCCTTACTTTTGTGTCCTGGAGGTGATTTTCTCTCGAAAACGGCGCTATAGAAATCACCCAAAGATTATTACTTTCCTTCAAAAGACTTTACAGAATTCCATTGAATGATGAAAATTGATTGACATTGAGATGATGATTACATTGGCCCGGAGGAAAATTTTTTACCTCCTGTGTGGAGTTAATGTAAAAAATACATGTACACCTACATTAAAATAAAGTAGTAGTTATTTTTTAGAAGTTTTTTATTCCTGAAAAAAAAGAAAATAACATTTTCACTTACTTAACTAAAATTTGAATTAAATTACATTACATTACAGTAGATTAAATTACATTATATTATCATGCAATATTATTCACTTTCACTACATTTGTTTGTGAATAAAAATGAATAATATTTTTTAAAATTACACACACTTTTTTCGTTTTTAATATCATCTGGAAGGCAATTATATAAATTGCCCCCCTCATAACTGATGGATTGCTTACCTTAGTTATTATGAATGGTGTTTAAATGTATGTTATAGTGTTGTCGTGTAAAATGTTTGTGTACTTGGGACGTTTTAATGAAATCTGTGTTTGTATGTATGAGTTTATTATTTATTTTGTATATAAGGAGACAAATATTGTATTCGTATAGTTTTCTTAATGTTAACAGTTTTGTTTCCAAATATAGTTTTTTGTGGGTGTTTTGGATTTGTAGTGAAGTAGTTTTTTGATTATTATTTTGAATTACCTGTAATTCATTAATGTATGTTTCATACGCATTTTCCCCGATTTCAATTAAATAATTTAGATGTGAGTGTACGAGACTATAATATAAACGTAAGATAATCGGCTAAAATCGCTAATTAAAGGTGTGATTTTATCTTGAACATCTTGTATATGTTTTTTAAAAGTTAGATGCATATCGATGAACAGCCCAAGATATTTTTCCTTTATCAGAATTTGCAAATCGTTCTTTTCAATTTTAAAGGGTACGTGAGGAGGAATTATCTTACGGGTTCAGCTTAAAACAATGAATCCTGTTTTTTTATGTTTATTGTTAGGATATTTGATTGGAGCAAACTGCAATTTTTTTCTAGGTCATTTAGTGCATTTTCTAGTAAGATTTAGGTCTTTACCCCAGTAGAATATTGTACAGCATATAGAAAAATTTCACCATTACGATAAACCTTAAATAAAATAATGCTTTCTTCCATTACGGTAAATTATCACCTTACTTTTGAATATGTGTTCTATTGAACAGGTTTTTTTAATAATAATTGTTATTTTTATTTCACACTTATTTAAAACAAAATTAAATGGGGACATTAACAAATTTTTAAACTATGCCACTGGCTGGGTGTTTGGTCTTGTATTGTATTGTGTCGTGTCTGAAGGATGAGCTTATTATAACGCTTCGTCTGACTGCTCGCCTCAAGGGTCGAGATGTCACTTCAAATGGAGATGGAATAATCCAACTATGGTCTGTGGATTCATTGGAAGACATTTCGACCAATGCTATTATTATTATTGTAATTTATCTAATCTTCTCTGTCATGTAATAAAACACCATTTAGCGACGTTTATGTTGCTCATTGTATTTTAATATGCTTTCGAGGTATTTAAAATGTATATTAATATAGGTATGTGCTGTATGGTAATTTATTTCCGAAGTTGTCGTCACAGCAAATGCCATTTAAGAAACTAGATAAAATTGAATGACTTAAGATTTTCACTGCCAAAAGTATTTTTGCTATATATTTTTGGGGTGTTATGCCCCGATGATGGACGCTGTAACGCTGTCCGAAACGTTGGCTAAAGAAGAAGATAACGCAACATGGCTTAACACCTCAAAATAAATAATTAAAAAATATAAAATTATCCTTCAAGATGTTTGTATTTGTATTATTATTTCTAAATATAAAAATTTTAATATCAAGATGAAAACAAAAACACTTATCGAATCATTTTGACTCAAAACGTTAATAATTTTGAAAGAATTCGACATTTAAAAAACATATTTTGCTGTCATTTCACTTATTTATGCCGTTTATACATTAAAAAAAAAGAATTATAATTTTTAAACTTACCTGTCAATGAACAATTTCCGCCAATTTTTTTTTTATCGAATTAGTTTTTTCTTATCGAATTTTTTTTTATTTTTTTCTATTTATCAAAAATACATTTGTACAAAATAAGGGTAGTCCCACAAATCTGTCATATGGCAGCTTGTCTGTAGGTTCTACAATTTATCACTCTTAATATTATACATAAGGAAATATTTGTTAATACATATTATATAGTTTTAAGGACACATTAGGATAGATCACATAATAATATTAGATTATTTGAATTACATCTATAAGATATTTCAATGTATATGCCTAATAATAAGATATATAGGCAGCTACATTAAGATAATCAATTCAACATATTTAAAGATACATGGAGTTTTCGTTAATTAACCACATTTTTATCATTTTAGGGCATAATCTGTCATATTTTTCAAATTTTAAGTTTTTATTTATTTTATTGAAAATCACTGGTATTTGGTATTCATGAGTACGGCTTCCATATTTATTTAATATTCGAGGAGTTTTTAGGCCCTTTCCTTCTTTAAATCTTGTGGTATGTTTATGTACCATTGGGTGTTTATATGAGCTTTCCCCCGCGTTATCCATAATAGTAATGAACCAAAGGAGACCTTTTGTTGTAAGTATGCTCTCTAAGCCATATAATAGTTTTAAGTTATTTCTCTCTCTGTAAATATTTGGTGTAACAATATTTTTTATTATGGCAGTGTGTAAACTTTGAATATATTTAATGTAAATAGTGCTTGCCTGTTCCCAGGTTCGAATTCCATATCTAAGGATGGATTCGACCATAGAAAAATATATGAATATAAATCAAGTATATATCTGAATCAAACTGACAAGAATAATGAAACAGTACTTAAACAAAAAAAAATTATAGAAGAAAGGATAAAAAATACTATTTTAATGATTTACGTCCCGGTCAGATCTCCCCTTAACTCTTCAATTCCCTATGAAGAGACACAGCATTTTTATTATTTTTACGGTAGGAATAAAACATCAGTTTCATAATATTATATATTCATTTAAAGTTTTATAGTAATATTTATTTATATGTAAAAAACAGAGCACGAGAATGAATTTGACAAATGGCGTGTGCCTAGTTTGCCAGAAAAAAGTTAACAGAAAAAAATAAAGAACAGAGTTACTACTTGCCTTTGCTATAGGAGTAGTAGAATTCAAAATCAAAATTTCCATGTAGTATTTAAAATTATAAAGTATTTAAACTTCTATCACCTGCAGGTGACACTCTAGGAATTGAAGAATTAAAAGGCTCTAATGGAAAGATGATCCAAATGATGATGATATTTGTGGCTAGAGCTGTCCTTCCGAAGCTTGAAGAGTTAAATAAATCCATTATGAAGTATTGATAGTATAATACAAAATATTAAAGTACTAATGTGATATGTGGTCATTAATGCTTGTACTTAGTATTTTGTAATTAATATTATGTTTTTCTTTATAAAACATAGCAAAGAAAAGTCGAGTCATTAACTTTCTAATTAAGATCTTTCGAAAAACAAGAGCTCTCTTCATTTTACGATTGAATCTTAAGTTCAAAAATGGTTTATGGTTGCTGCGCTTAATTTTATTTTTTATTACATCTATTTTTTATTACATTAATACAAATCTTTAAAATAGAAATTAATCGAGCTTAAACTCGGCACTCAGACTCATTGTCGATGACATTGCGTTTTATCAATTTTTGGGTGGCACTCAAGCACACTTACGTATTTCTCCGAAATTGGCTACCGGCCAGGCCGACAAAACAGGAATTATCAGGAATGCAAATATTATTAAGTCAAAGAAGTCATAAATCTACACAAAAAACCTATAACATAAAAGATAAACTATGGTAACAAAAGATGAGAAGTGTAGCATTCCACGTACTTACGTAGCGGCGTACCTCGTTACTGAACGGCCGCACCTACCTGCTACTTCGCTAGGCAATTCAATTTCGACCACCTTCTGGAAAGAGCTCGGACCTGCCACACATTACACACAGCGCTGCGTAGCCATATCGAGAAACTTCTCGCGTGTGCATGTTTGACCTACCTTCCGAGTACCTTTGGCCCAGCCTATATAAGGGCTCGAGTAAGCCAAATGCGAGCAGTCGATCTTCATCAGTCTTCACGGCAACGAGCCAGCGGCCTAATATACAACCTCGCAATCTGCGGTTCGCGTGTCGGGAATAATATTACGCGATTTGAAAATACCCTACATTTGTAAATAGTGCATTATGTAAAATATGTAAATACATCATTCTCATCATCATTCTCGTATTTATTATCCCGACCAGAACGCACGGAGATATCACGACTCACCGTTATCTCCTCTATCAACCGGAGGCCCATTTCTCTCCTCACCTAGGAGACCCGCTCCTGCCTCCAAAGAAGATTTGTAAAATACAGAAATTACTTATAACATTTGCCATCATCTATTTTGTCGCATTTTTTCACAGATCAAACGAGTCCCCAAAGAATAATCCAGACAACGTGTTTAAAAAATGATACGCATAAAAAAAATGATCCCTGTTTTCGTATAAAATGTTCATTCACCCACTGAATCCCTTTACACCGACTTATCTGATTTGTCGTTCTTCTTTGCGCATAATACTTGCAGACTATATTTGTGATTTTCCCAACTCCGAACACAAGATGTTGGTGATTTCTAATTTAAGCGAAACATCAAAGATGAGTGAGGTGGGGTGTTATTCCACCAGACTGCATAAGGGTAGTCACATTATACACAGATATTGGCTACACTAGATTCCTTTAAAAAGATCAGTAGAGTTGTCTCGACTATTCCTGGAAATGGTTATAGATGGAGCCTCTTTAAAGTCATCTTCCTAAGGAAAAGAGCAAAATTTCCTTTTTTAATATATTTTTGTATTTCATTTTGATATTTTTTTGTACATACATAAAACAGGCACGATGCCCAAAATGTACATACGAGTAAATTCATGATTTAAATACATTGTAATAACAGAAAGATTAACAAAAATAGTGGTAAATTAAACGCGAGTTTTCAGGTGACTTATTTTTTATAACCTTTTAAATCATAGACAACAGATCATAGGCAGCAGATGTAAAATAAGTAGCTTAATATGCAAAAGCAAATGACAAACAAGAATGGGAGGAAGGCAGAATTAAAAGTTTCACAATTAATTTATTATCTACACCTGTGCTGATAGGACATTGGTTTAGTAGTTACAATTTTGCCTGTCTTTAAATAAAGGGCTTATCGCAGCAACAAATAATGGTAAAATATATATTTTAAATGTTTAAATAGGTCATTCAAAATGTCTTTTTCATTATTAGAGCAGTGTTTATTTATACAATTTGACTTTAATATAGAAATTGTCTTTCTTTTTTTTGTTGAATTTCTTGATGGTGTGTTAATTTATTTATTTATTTATACTGGGTTTTTACAGATGTTCGCACTTACGTGAGAACATCCAATTATAAAAACTCAGTTAAATGTTAATTAAACTTGATGAACAAGAGTCCCAACTGTCTAAATCCAGAGGCAGTATGAAAACCACAAATGGGGGATCTTGAGAGGTTGGAGTGGGTAGGAAAATGAGATGAGCAAGAGGTAGATTTGAAAGATCCTGGCTATTTAGATGTCAATAAAGATTACTACATCCAATTCATAATTCGATTCCAAATGTTGATATTTCACTACTGTGATAATGAGAGTATCTGTTAATTATTTGTGTAATAAGATGCATAGGTTGATAAATAAAAGATAATGCGCACACCGGATTAGAACCTACGGTCGCTGGATTCATAGCCGAGGATCTTAAATGTTGAGCTATGGAGATATTCGCAAGAAATACTTGTTGAGTGTTGTGTTGCCCTAGTTAATATTTAACTTCATATTTTCTTATTTACCATTTCATACTTAACGTCATTTTTTCTAACTTCGATGTGTAGACTCCTATATGTTAAATTCGCGTCTGTGTATCACCTTTCATTTAAGCTTTTCTATTCAATCTTTATGTTTTGTCTATGGTTTTTTTTGTCGACTCATTATCTACCATATTGTCATATTGGTTTTAACAAAATTTGCATTTCATTCCACATTTTGAAGCCTCAGAGCTCGGTACAAATCTATCAAATCTATCTCAAATTGCAATTCATCTGAATTATAAAGCAATAAAATCAAATACAGTACAAACACAAGTGTTTTTACTTCGAGGATAACCTCAAACCTATCTATCTCTGTGCGCGTCCTTTGCGTGTGGATAACAAAGGAAGTCAACAGAAGCAGCTACCCTTACAACCTACAGTAAGTAAGCAGATTTCCCGAAGTCCACCGCCAGGGACCGTCTAATTTATGTACCAATTTTTTTGTTGTAAGTACCACATAAGAGTCCCAACTGCTCCCAATCATCTGGAGCCAATGATACTATGGCCTCCTCAATTGGGATACGTTGTAAGGCTGAAGTATGATGTAGTGGGGAGGAGAATGCGAAGAGGAAGAGAAAAGTAGGCAGGAACCTTGCAATTTCAAAC
The DNA here is from genome assembly GCA_951813805.1 of Limnephilus auricula. Lineage (NCBI taxonomy): Eukaryota > Metazoa > Arthropoda > Insecta > Trichoptera > Limnephilidae > Limnephilus > Limnephilus auricula. The sequence goes on from OX638403.1 coordinate 14,368,818, forward strand.
ATGGCTGAACCCATTTAAAGACCAGATCTAATAGCCAGGTACTTCCCCACCTTCCTCTTCTCCATCTCCTTCCCCTCCAAACTACCTTCAGCCTCACAACTGGGGATGCCATAGTCTCACTGGCTCCAGACTGGAGCAGTTGGGACTCTTGTCCGGTATTCACATAAAAAAGCAACATTTCAATTCTGAATGGTGATCTTATACCAGGGCGATACTGAGAGTTTCTTCCACAGTGGAACAATACATTATAATAAATAATAAATAATTTACTTGGGATCTACAACCACGACCCCGGGTTGCTTGTCGAGAGCCTAACCCCTTATTAAATTATTAGTGATGGTAGTTAACTAGGAATAAAAAAATACGTCAACTCAGTTAATGCAAAAAAATCGTGGTGCTGTTCTATAAATATATTCTTATTAAAGAATTCGCTAGGCATTTTCTGAAGTGCAAGGTAGTTCTTGTATAATGTATATCACTGTATGTACAGAATCCAGCCTCCTTAGTACAATAAGGCTTCGGAGAAGGTCTCAGAATGAAAATCCTATTACCCCAGTATCTTCCACTCTCAATTCTTATGATAACGAAAAAGGTTTTTCTTTTACCACAATGCTTTCATAAAAGAACGGTAGAGGATCAAGCAACGCGAGGAAATGATTGTCAAAAATTGTAAAATTCAATATACTCATTTAAATAAAAACAGAAATCTCCATAAAAAATAATTACTACAAAATGAAAACGTCTTAAATTTAAAAATCTGTATATTTCTTAATGTAAAACAAATGTATCCGAGAATTTAATGTACTTAGCTTTTTACTTACAAATACAAAAAAAAATCAAATAAGATGTCGAAACACAATTTTTTCATCAAATACCAAAGACAGATTTCCTTGACGTCAGAAATCCAATGTCCTACCATAAGGAAACCTTTTCATATAGCAAGCCAATCTCAGTAATCGGTACCAACAACAAAGGCATTCAATTTGAAGATTATTAAATTAGGGAAAGGGGAACAAACGATTGTCCGCCTCCCGTTCCGTGATTTTTAATAAATTAATCTTATATGAGATTTTTTACACTTACAATGCCTTTCTCTGAGATTTTTTAGACTTACAATGCCTTTCTCATATAAAAGAAAGTGGGTTGTTTGCAGGTGAAAAAAATGTAATAAGCTGTACTTGTTGAATGAAACATTAGTATATATTGAATCATTTGGCGGGTAAGAGGTCACCCGCCATTGCTCAATGGATTAAGATCACCTGACCGGACATGAGAAGGGCGCGGGTTCGAATCCCGTCGGCGGCATGTATATTTTCTCGGAAGATTTTTTCAATGTGGATGAGTGTTTCAAGCTGATAATTATTGCTTATAATAACTGATGTTGTAGTTTAACCAAGTCACTCTCGAACCTTCAGCTCGTCGAAATGATACCCAGAATTTATAATAAGGTAAATCTGTAAATCTGGATGTCCATAAGACTAACAGAATCAAGCGATGGTTACCTGTTCAATAGGGTATTTTCACAAACGAGGGATTCTATTCCATTTTAATCATCCTACTATAAATGTTTGTATTTTATGTTTTCATTCAATTATATTCATTTTAAAAACGATCAAAAAGCGACAAAACCAAAACGGCCCGTGGTTGGCAACGACGCCAAATACGCACGTCAACAAACAACAAAGTACTGCTGTCAGAATTTTTTCAAAGCCGGACAATGCTTATGACGTCACACGTCCAAAATATCGTTATGGTGGTATTACAAAAATGGTAAACTTAGACTCGCTGTAGAAAATTTATTCATCAACATAAAAATAAAATAAGAATTCCACAGTAATCGTAATTTTTTATTTACTTTTTTTAAGCAATAAAAAAAAGTGGTAATATATAGTACGTTAGATTCTCGACTTTATGATTAATTATTTTAAACCCATTTGATTCATCTTCAATTGCTGTTACTTCTTTTTACTATTTTCACAATAACGAATCGTATATTTATTCCGTTTATGGCAATTTTGTGTGTCACTAGATCTGTGTGTTGTTAATAGATCTGATACAAATCTTCTTAACTTATTTCACCTTCACCACAATGAGATGAAAACAGCCAGTCTCTTCCGATAGCATTGAAAGTTAATCCCATCGCAATGTATTTAACCCCAGTACTATGGATCTCCCCTAACCAGTAGTTAGTACCTACCCAGTACCTACCAAGTTGGCTGATACAATACTAAACGTCGACCGTTGTGTGATATATTCTTGGAAGAAGAGGTGATATCTCGGAGACTGGGCGAGAGATTGAGCTTTAGATAATACCAATAACTTAAAAGGAACTTGTATTATACGCAATACAAGGAAGTTTATCAGCTCATATAGAAACCAAATCAAGACTTTCATTTTGGAAATTGTGATATCATTCATGATTTCGCGCAAGACTATTTATTCTGGGAGTTGTTTTTACCTTTTAAAATACAATGTTTTATAAATATTTATTTATTTAAAATGTAATGCTTTTATCTATTCTTAATCTAGATGAGGAGTAAAACAGATATACGTTAAGACGTATATATGTAAACGAGTTAAGCATCGTACTTGAGTGATTCCTGACATTATTTGGAGTAAAAAATGTAAACGAAATTTTGGTCTCCTGTGACTTTTTTGATGAGATTTTTTTTTTAAAAAACCTTTTCTATAAAATCAAATAAAAAAATCTTCCACGTGTTGTCCCTGGTCTCTAAGCCAAGTAACCAACCAACCCCTCGCCCCGCTCTTAACTTCCCAATATCTACTAATTTTTATGTTTTTGTAGAAAAAACAAAAAAAAAATTTCAAAATGCCACCGGAGAGAATCACTGGTTAAAGTAAGTCAAGTACGATGCCTAACATCCTGTATACATAAACATGTACTTCATCAGAGTCATATCGAAGGAGCGAATGTAGTAGAATCCACAATTGAGTGCTGGTACCTACCTTGAAGTTTGGCCGTGAGACATGGAAATGGCAGAGGAAGGATGAAAGTAGACTGAATGTTGTAGAAATGAGATCCCTGAGGCATGCGTGGGGTAAAACCATGTATGATTATGTAAGAAATGTGGAGTTCTGCAAATAATGTAAGGCTGATGTAAGATTAATGACTAAGATTAAAAAAGGGACGCTCAGATGGTTAGAGCGAATTTTCACTTTTGTGATTACTGCAATACCCGGAGCCAGTGTGACTTTAGTATTCCCAGTCGGGTTATGTTGTAAAGATGAAGGGAGTGGGAAAAGGGAGGAGATGAGCAGGTGGCTATTAAAATCTGGTCACGAAACACGGCTAAAGCCATTTCAATCAATTTGTCGATTCTGAAAATTGCTCTTTCACTCTGGTGTTGCTAAGACGTAACTCCCTGGAGTTCTGTGCTACTTATATGATAAAATAGCTAATTAACTGTCAAAAAATAACATAGGCTGCCTTTTTATGTTCCGCTTTTGAAGTAAAAATCATCGTCATAGGAAAAATATTTGTTTTCATTATGACGTAAGAAATTTGACATTTCTTGCGAATTCAATATTTATAACATTTATTTTGTGATATATTACAAAAATTATATGAAAATAATGTAGATAAAACGATTTTTCTGAAAATACCTGAAATCTATTCTCTCCACAACGAATTTATATCAAAAACAATGAAAGAATCTAGAGCTTCTAAGCCAACTCCGTCCATATTTTGACGCGGCGGCCATTTTGTCTGCCATCTTTCATGCCCGCCGCATCATAGACATTTTATTAAAATTATTCCGAACGTCAAGAACGAGAATGGCCCAAGCGACTCTTACCTTGTTCTTGATACAATTTTTTTATACATAAGGGACAAAATCGCTTCAATCGATGGTACACCGGAGTACGTACGGCCAATGACATGGTTGTCAATAAGAAATATATATATATTGAAACATGCCCCAGCTAATAAAGATAACTTTATCGTGAAATATAATTTATCGCGTTATTATATAACACAAACTAAAAAATACTCTGAACTCTCTTTTCAAAACGTTTACACTTCTTCAAAAAAACGTAATCAGGTTTTCAGTTGTCCCTTGAGCTTAGTCGGCGGAAATATCCGCCTGAATATAAAAGAGATAAAACGGGGACAAGAAAAAGATAACGTTTTGATTTTAGTATTTTTTGCGCGTCGTTTCTCCTTATCTTATTTAATTAACAGATACTTTTGTCCTTCCCCTTCCCACAAGACTTTTGTCACTTTCTTTAGAATCCGTCTCTTTTTTTAGAATACAATATAGTTAAAAGCTTTTGTTCGAAGGCTTTCCCGAGTCTGCAAAATGTAATCCATAAATATAATATATATAAATAAATGTATTTTAACGCCGCGTGAATTCTTAAGGCGGGTTGAAATTCCTTCATTTTGTTTTATGAAATTTTATGAACTTACCATTTTTTCTCTTTAAACGGATAAAGCGTAAAGTAAAGAGCAATGCACTCTGCCAATAAAACATTTAGACATGTAGTTAAAAACAACTAATTATAAAGGCTTCTCATTTTCACCATTTGCCAGTTTTAAGGGTGCTTCTCAATGTTAACTTTGCCTTGGCACACTATTCCTGATTTATTCACATACATACAGTCACGCAAGCTCTTATATTATTAATACACAATATCTGCATTGGTAATGTTAACTTTGCCTTGGCACACTCTTCCTGATTTATTCATACACATTCAGTCACGCACGCTCTTCTATTATCAATACTAAATATCTGCATTGGTAATGTTAACTTTGCCTTGGCACACTCTTCCTGATTTATTCCCATACATTCAGTCATGCGCGCTCTTCTATTATTAATACTCAATATCTGCATTGGTAATGTTAACTTTGCCTTGTCACACTCTTCCTGATTTATTCCCATACATTCACGCACGCTCTTCTGTTAATAATACTCAATATCTGCATTGGTAATGTTAACTTTGCCTTGGCACACTCTTCCTGATTTATTCACATACATTCAGTCACGTACGCTCTTCTATTATTAGTACTCAATATCTGCATTGGTAATGTTAACTTGGCACACTCTTCCTGATTTATTCACATACATACAATCACGCACGCTCTTCTATTATTCCAACTCTCCCTATGACCCAACGCAGGTATTTGATTATCTTGCTTATGCCATAATATCTTCATCGGGGCATCCCCGACTTCTTCTACCATGCACTGTACCAACATTTATTCTCTTGACACACTTTTCTCTGTTCATCTACTCTACATGTCATGTCTAAACCATGTTAGTCTCCCTTTCCTAATCTTGTTTATTACCTCATAATAACTGTCTTTCCCCTACCAAATCATTTAACAGATAAACTGGCTAAGGATGGCTTAAGTTTGGACTCTTTCATGGTACTTACTAAATACTCATCAGTTAGAATCAATAAAACTGTTTCTTTTCGTAATTTATGCCTTTTTGGGATGTTATGCCGTTTTGCTCTAAATCCTTTTTTAGCCAACGGTCGGAGAGCGTTACAGTATCCATCATCAGGGTGGATGTGTAATGATGGACACTGTGACGATGTCCGAAACGTTGGCTAAAGAAAGATGTAGCGCAACACAGCATAACGCCCCAAAAAAATTAATAATTTTTTTTTTTCCATAAAAATCTTAAATCCTACAAAATTGTTTCTGTTTTTCTATTTATTAAAACTCCTAAAGGGCTTTTGCTTAGCATGACATCTTATTTGTGAAATAATAATATTTTAAGCACGAGATATTTAAAAACTGTGTACAAAATGTCCAAGAGATAATAAAATATATGAAACATCTCAATATATAAAACAAAGTCGGGTTAGTTACACCATTTATAACTCAAGAACGGCTGAACCGATTTATATGATCTTTGATTTGTCGGATTTGTCTCCGTCCCGATTAACAGAATAACTATTAAAACATCTAAAAAAATAACGAGAAAAATAATTATGAAGAAAAGAAATTTTTTCATATATTATGTATGGAACGGCTTTTCAAATAATGTGCGTTGGTCGACATAATTTAAATCAATTCGAACTGTCAATGGTGTAGTGTGCCGAACATTTCGTGCTTAGTCAAAAGCTCAATTTCATTTTTTCAACTTACAGTAGGTACCTATTTATTTTAACTTAATAAAAACTTAATCTATTTCAGCTAATAAATTAAACACAACATTTATTGATTATGAGGCGGTACGAAGTTTGCCGGGACAGCTAGTAAAATATAAATATTAAAAATAGGTTAATAAATATAACTAAGGGCAACTTAAAACACCATACATTAATTAGCATTAGAGTATCAATTTCCAGGTGTCAATATTGTTCAATTATTAAGCGTAATGGTGTCAAATCTAACCGATTCATCAATTTACCTGAAGGCCGCACTAATCCGGTAATAATTCCCAGCACCTCGAATAATTTCCGACGCAAAGTATTGCCAAGTCAATCTCGGAGCTTTTACACAAGCTGTGAGCTTTCCAAGTTCTAAGTCTTTGAACTTAGCGGCAGGAGAGAGCCGATTTACCGCGCGCACTGGCGGGCTTTATTGTCTTCTTTTCTACAACTATTATGTTTCCCAAACTTTGGGAAGCTCGCTACGTGACACGCTTGCGAATTAACGTGAATTGTAAGATTCAATAAATGAACACTTGAAACTTAAAGAGAGCTGTTAGGTTTTGTTACGGCTTTCAGTAATTATGCAATATCGAATAAACTCTTTTTTAACTTAAAAAAAATATATATTAATACTTTCATTACAAAGTCAGAAATATTAATTTATTCAACTATTTGTTTTTATTGTATTTTTTTCTATAATGTGTAGATGCAGCAGGCTATAAATAACTCTCAGAATAGCGCTGGTTAAATACCAAATAAAGAAAAGAAACGTTGTATGAAATAATACTTGTGTTTCGAAAGCAATGGTTCCTTCATCAGGATAAATTTGGGAGGCGGGTATGGGTACCGCCGCCCGTACATTTATTGGATAACCAACACCTCTGCCACGGGTCACCCCAAATGGTTCGCTGTGTTTGGTGACTTAGCAAGGGTGCCCGGGTTCATGAGTGGTGAGGATTGTCCGGGTTTTTGCGGTGTATGGATTAGCTGGGTGGCTGGGTGGCAGGCCGGATCGGGAGATACTGTTAGAGGGAAACTTTCTGATCTCTCCAGCCGGACTCTCCCCGAACGCCTTGCACCACAGTGGGTGGGATGGATTCCATATGTTTGTCATTCCTAGGCACACCCGTCCCCAGACCTACCCACCCCTCATACTTTTTTTCCTTCCCAAAACTTCCTCTCCTTCCTTTCCTCAAAATACCCTCCACACAAATAAGACATAGGCCCTGAGGGGAATTATTTTCCTCAAGGCCTTTTGTGAGTTAATGTAAAAAAAAAAATTATTAAATTTTGAGAATTAATTTTAATTCAATACGTACTTTTTTGAAAAACCACTTTTTGAGAAACAAATATTCCTCAGGGATGCATAATATTCACAGAATATATATTGTATAGCCATTGTACAGCCCTGAGGAAGGCTCAGGTTGATTAAAAGTCGGTTGGTGTTTTAAAATTGTTTATAATTAACAATGTCCTTTTAAAAACAGTAGATATTTTTTTATCAAAATTATACAATATACAAAGAAAAAACGGTTGATGTTTTGGGTGTCAAACTGTGATTTAGAGTTTTGCAGGGGGAAACTTTGGCAAAAGTCTTTGAAGTATTCTAAACTAAATTTGCAACATTTTCTTCCACAACAAATATGCAAAAACAATGATCAATTATAGGCTTTAGCTGTGTTCGGTGACCAGATCTGAATGCCAAACCTTTGTCTTCCTTAATTCATTCACTTCACCACTCCCTTCAGCCTCGCAACATACCGCATTTGGAGAAGCCATTGACTTACTGGCTCCTGACAGTTGGTAGCAGTTAACACGTATATCATCTCGTTAGTCTTTTAAAACTAAAATAACGATTTTGTAAATGAAACCTCAACTTTTTAAAGGGTTTTATAAATATGTATTAAATATTCAAATATCATAATTGTCAATCAATAAGACCCAAGTAAGGGATTAACAATAGAATGCATTACTAGACAGACGTAGGGGTACATAAATGAGTACAAACTTATATAAATAAAACATAAATAGTAAGGTTAAATACATTTTTGACTTCCTTTTTGGTTATACAGGGTCTTCCAATGGGGACTTCCGAATTTTGACAGTTGATAGCGGCCATATTGTTGACGCGTCATCAGTCAAATTGGCTGTCATTTATTCAGTCTGTTTTGCTAAATCATCATAGATAGGATATAGCGTTCAAAAACAAGTGCAAATTATAAAATTGTTTTATCAAAATGGGTAATCTGTTTGGGCAACGTCCATTTTACGGTCGCTGGAGGCGTCGTACCGAGAGGACTATTCGAGGGTACGTCAACAAACAAAATTTTCGAATTTGGGACGATATCGATCCGCGTGAGATCCAAGAGTCAAAAAGTCACTGTTTTGTGAGGATTTTAGGTTGGCGGCGTCATCTTTCTATATTTCTTTGAGAACGACGTTGGTCAGGACATCACCGTCACCTGCGAGCGCTATAAGTTGATGATTACCAACTTCTTTTGGCCTCAATTGGATGATATAGACACCAAATACCTTGTGGTTTCAACAGGACGGCGCTACGTGCCACACAGTTCATGCCACATTGAACATTCTGCACAAGCGAATTGAGGGCGAGGTCATCTCACGTTCAGGTGATGTGAACAGGCCATCGAGATCGTGTGATTTAACGTTAGACTTTTTCTTGTGGGGTTTTCTTAAGTCGCGGGTCTATGCTAATAAGCCACAAAGCCGACATAACCCATGACATCGGTCAAATTAAGCCTGATTTATACGCCAGAGTCTTGGAGATTTGTACATTTCGGATGAGCACCACCCAGAGAAGCCGCGGCGGATATTTGTATGATGTTATATTCCATACATAATGGCATTGACAGGCTTTTCAGACGAATACAACATTTCGAAAATATCTCACACACACTTTGTTTTATTTAAATTTAAAGATAGGAAGCGCTTAATGAATGACTCTGTATAAGTATTTATATATTTAGGGAATGCAGGTAAATCCAATAAAGAAGAATAACATTGCAAAATATGCAGTATTATTCTATTTAACCACTTGAGCGCTTTTTGCCACATTATGGCACCATTTCCAAAACCTCGGATTGCTTTGTTGCCAAAATGTGGCAAATATTAAAAAAAAAAATTATTGAAACGACTATATAATATATTGTACATTCAAAATATAACAAAATAAATATTCTCTAGATTCTTTAAAGGTTAAAGATTTAATTATTTTTTTTATAAACCATTACATAGAACTATAATCAGTTTGTATGTCTCCATATTCAAATTCGGAGATATGATTTTTTTTGTGGGCGGAAAATTTTCCTTCAAGCAATCCGAGAAAAAATATTTTAATTGCTCTGTCGCTCCAGTGGTTAGTAGAATATATGAAAAAATTGATATAATAATACTTTTTTTATTACATACCCTTTATTATATCTAATTATATTATCTTCTTAATATATAAAACAAAGTCGGGTTAGTTACACCATTAATAACTCAAGAACGGCTAGAATAGAGTACTTATTTATTTTAACTTAATAAAAAATTAATTTATTTCAGCTAATAAATTAAACACATATATTGATTCTGAGGCGTCACGAAGTTTGCTGGGTCAGCTAGTTAGATATAATAGAGGGTAGTTTCCTATCTGTAAAAGCTTTAGTTACATTAAAGAAAAATTTTTTTAAATAGAAATGAAGTATCTAAATAGAGAAATATTATTCACAGTTTAAGTTTTTAGGTTACCATAGCCTTCGCCTTAGAGAACGGAGATTTGTGGGGCAAGAAGTTGTTTTTTATTCGATCACCTGCACTTCACCTTCCAGAGTCCACCCCCTCCCCTAGGAAGACTTTATTCACTGCTACAATAAGCGTTAACTTTCCTCCAACTGATTTGATAACTTATTACCGCCGCTGAACTTTGGAAGACTTTGTCGACTAACTTTGTTCTGAAAGTTGCGAAAATTCGCGGAAACTTACATTGACGTGTAATAAACAATTATTTATGTAAAATTTTACTTGATTTCGTTATTCAAATATTATTTCGAAGTTTAAACTTTGTAATTTGATATTTTAAGAGAATTGGTTGAAGTTTTGGGACTCAAACTGTGATTTGTAGTTTTGCTGGAGAAAGCTTTAGTAATGGTATTTTAAATAACTAATTACTTTTTCTAAACAAAATTAGCTACGTTTTCTTTCATGCCAGATACGAAAAATACAAATCAATCATTAGTTAGTTCTATTTTCATCAGTGACATTTTTTGCTTCCATTACAAAGCCACGAATGAATACTACATATTATTTTACCAACATAATTCCAAAATTTCAATTTTATGGCACTACTTTTATTCCTAAGTCTGATCCTTTGAAGTTTCGATAACAGCAACTTTATTACAAGCGCTTTGAATCTAGTAATTTGTCAATCATTTTTTTGAGATATTTTTTTTTTACATTCTCTCTCACACACAATAATTCCCCGCACCGCCAATGTCATCGTTCTGGAAGCTGTGTGGAGGGTCTTAGGAAAGGAAGAAGAGAAATATCTGGGGAGGAAAAGGGGTGCGAGGTGGGTAGGAATCTGGGAGTTAGTGTGTCCTGGAGTGACAGACGTATGAATTCATTCCTCCCACTGCGGCGCAAGCATAAATCACATATTATATTCTTCGCCTTCGGCGACATGTGTCGAGCTTATGCCTGAGAAAGTATCAGCATCTAAAATATACTAAGTCCCACTGACTTCAGTTGGAAGCATATGGTAAACAGTGTCATAGATATCGAATTGGTATCAAGTGCGTTATGACAAAAAAAACTGTTAAATTCAGTATTCGCAAATATTATAAAGAGAATATTTTTTTTAATTTTTCGCGTAAACCTGAGGCAGCTGTCCACACAGTTTGACCGCAGAAGGTTACTTTAACCCCCTGATTCATCTGTTAGCAGTAGCAGAAGCAATACAGCACCGTTCCGTCCATTATGCGCCTAATTACCCTATTAAAACTATCGCGCCGGATCTTCTGCATCCGTTTCCGCAGTTGCTTCCGGCCTCTGTTGAGATCGACCAACCCTTTGTATCGGCGGAGGCAGTACGGCACTTGCATATGAGGAGAAAACTACAGCAAAAAAACAATGCAAGTTTTAAATGAACTCCTCTTTATTGCAATACGCATTATTCCTGTAAATATTTTATTTAAAAAAAATTAAAATCTTCAAGTATATTTATGATTTAAGATTTTCACGGCCAAAAGTATTTTTGTTGTTTATTTTTGGGATGTTATGCCGTGTTACGCTGACTCTTTATTTAGCCAAAATAAGGCTAAATAAGGAGTTAGCGTAACACGGCATAACATCCCAAAAATAAACAAAAAATTCAAGTATATTAATCAACCATTAGATTCATCTTCAACATTTCGTCAACTTTTTTGTCTTTCATGTTTTTTTTTAACAAAATTGTAGCGGAATATGAAATATTAGATTTGATTTTATGAATATTTGAAGAAAGAAAGTCTCTATAGTTAAATAATGAATTCGTTTAGTTTTTGCTTAAATTTTGTTAACTTGAGTCAAAGAGATCTGGTCTTTGTCAAACATTTGAATAAATAGAGGCGTAAATTAAAGAATCATTTTTTAATTTAGTTACAAAATCACTTCAAACGGATTGTTTTGGCTGGAAATTTTAAATGCTCTCTGATACAGTAAGAAAGATTTTTTCTTCAGACAGTTTGATTTTTTGTATCTCAAACCAGTGACAACTGACACAAAGAAATAAGTGTTCGTTATTTGTTCAAGTGATTTGAGATACCTTTGGAGTTAATAAGTTGTGACAAGAGACCAAAAAAGACACATAACATTTTTAAAAAAAACCAATGAAAATTGTATCCAAACAAAATAACAATGACATTATCCTTAATGAAACTGTAGAGACTTTACTTTAAGCATTACTTTTAATCTTCCTACAAATGATCAACTATGACAACTCAACCAAAGAAAACCTTTTGAAGGACTGTAATAAACCTCACACTTATAGAGTTATTTACTTTTTAAATTGCCGCAGTGTTTAGTTTCAAGACGGGCGCCAGAGGTCATTAGAGTGAGATCTCCCAACAGAGCCATCCGCAGACGAAGTGAAGAAAAGACGAGGCCTTGGCACGTTCGCAAACTCATTTGTATTGTTCCTGTTCACTCATTGGATTGTTACCCGAGAACCGAACCGTAAAAAAATATCAATTAAATTATGTAGTCTATTGAACAAATTAATATATTTTTTAATTAAAATTGAAGATTGCAAAGTCCATCACCGAATCGTGATTCTTGGTCTATATGTTCAAAGTATTTTCAAAATAATGATTTGTGCACTCGCACTCGCCACGGGAACCATTAATTGGAAAACCAACACCTCTGCCATATGTCACCTTAACTGGTTCGATACTTTTGGTGACTTAACTGCGTCGCCTGGGTTCATGGGTTTACGACTGCTTGGCCTTTAATCTTCTTGAGCTGAGCATAACCATCTCGACCCATCGCTTTATACCGCAGTGGAAGGGACAGATTCCTATCCACCCCCATGTATTTTTCGTTTCTTTAAAATGACCTTTCATACAGCCGCCCCAAAAATGATATAGGCCCCGGGAAATATGATTTTCCTCAGGGCCTCCTGTATGGAGCTACTGAAACCCGTTTTACTGCTATTTTTATCAATCTCAAATTTTTACAGCTATTTTATCATTATTTCCATCGGTATCTATATTTATTTTCACCAGCAAAGTTTTTAACGGATCCAAACTGCGAACATCAGGGGTCCAGAAAGTTTTTCTAGTCCATATTATTTGAATATTAATATTGTTTCATTAATTAATATTGAAGTGTACAGATTTTGAAAAATTATACATTTTAGAAATGTTTTCATGCTACAGTTCAATTCTTTTTTTTTTTATTTATCAGTTTATATTTAAGCAAAGTTTGTGCGTGAAGTCGGGGCCCTGGAAGAAGGAGGACACTGTGGCTGAAAAGCCTGAGACAGTGGGTTGGCCAGTCTACTGTAGAGCTGTTCAAAACAAATTCCGCATAACCAATATGATAGCCAACGTCCGTCGAACGGACAGGGAACGAGAAGAAGAAAAAGAATAATATAGTAAGTATACGAACAATGCCATGTGTTCTGAAAGTTTTCTTGAAAACACGTTTTGTATTTCAGTAGACATTTTAAAGTTTAAGTACACTTTCTTATACTGCTTTGTTTTAATGATTTTTTTATTATTTTATTAATGTGTTGAGCTATCTACCTTGGCAACAATGTATAATTTCTATCAAATTGCAACAATCACGTTAAGCTTCAGGCCCCAAATACACAAAAAGCACACAAAAGCTCCGCTCCATCGAAAAAATTGCATTTACCGAAAACATGTTGGCAATGTTTAGAAAGCGCGTATCGCGTGTTCACTGTTTAATTGATTTTTCACGAACATTTTAAAATTGTTTTTGTATTAAATCTATACAAATAACAAAAAATATGGTAGACATAATACAAATGACAGAATAAATATAATAAATTATGGAACTCTAAAATTATAACGGCAGATTAAGGGTTTGTGAGAAAAATCAAATTTTTATACGAGTTTTTCAATAAAGGCATTCCGATTAATTTTTACGGGGGTAAATAGGTATTGTTCAATGAAAATATATTAATTTTATAACATACAAATTTATTTTAGAATAAAACCAGAAACGGCATAATTTCAGTAAAACAAAACATATAATGAACTATGTGTTTTATTTTTATTTAATTAATTATCTCAAAATTACAAACAAATAAAGTAATGACGTATTGCCCATCCCACTAGGTGGGAAAGGCCTGTGTTTAGATGGCAATATACAGAACGGTTGTTAACTATAGTACTATGAAAATGACATTAAAATAATATAAAATCTTTTTTTCTTTTCTTATTTAAATTATACAATTCAAGTATGATAAGAAAAAAGGCAAGTGGACCTCATATTTACATGTGTACATAATTGGCATAAATGTAAATTTGTTAAAAAATGCTCCTGATGGATATGTTTATTGGAGGTAATCAATGATTTTACTTTTAAAGGAACTTTTGGTTTGCTTATTTCTAATGACAGTAGGTAGAGAATTGAATACCTTAGTAGCATTGTATTTAAAACTTCTTTGCCCATAAGAGGTTAGACAAGTTAGGAACATTTAGTGCATTAAAAATAAAATCAGTGCTCGTCCTCAAAGAGACTTTAAGAATAACCTTCAGAAGTAGTTTTTGAATCTTTTCTAAGGGCTTCAGGCAAGTATTTGTGGCACTACCCCAACTGGTAAAACCATATTCAAGGGATGATTGTACAAGAGAACGGTAAACTTGTTTTACTTGTTTTTTTATTTAAAAAATCCTTAACATTTTTAAAGAAATAGATGAGTTTCCTTAGTTTGGTCATTAGGTTTGTAACATGCACATTCCATTTAAGAAGATCGTCTAATTGAATACCGAGATATTTAATACTATCAACTCTACTTTCAGAAGGACATGTACATGGGATTAATAAGGGGTTACAGCTGTGCAGTTTGAGACTTTGTTAAGAAGGTATGAGATTATTTGATATTCGAAATGTTGAAAATTTTGTTTTATCTGTATTCAGGGTTAATATGTGAGCATCTAGCTAATTTTAATAGTAGGCACATGCCACAGTTTAAGTGTACATGCTAATTTCTTACAAATTTTCATTTTGCCAACAAAGCTTCACTTTGATGGGCCGGATTTCTGTCGGCATCAAAATTATTATAAAACAAGTGTAAAAATATATTTTTTTAAAGTTTTTTCAAAACACGTAATGAAGAATAAAATATTAGGAATAAATCTAAACGAAACATGATTTAGAATAAGAGACCGAAAAAAAGACAATTGGAAATCGAATCCAGAATCTCATCTTGCAGAGTGGTTAGAGGCATTGTCCTGGTGAGACAGAGATCTTCTCAATTGCGACCGGTTTTTTGTTTATATTAACATCAATATATCCAATAATTTGCCTCACGCCCTGTCTCATCTTTGGAGATGCTGTGTGGATTGTTTTTTGGGGAGAGGAAGCAGTGAACACGGGTCTTGAAGAGAACTAGAGGAAACACATAGGCTGGGAAATCATAACACAACCGAGCTGTTAAACTCAAGAACGAGACATAGAAACGCCCCTTTCTCATGTGACAAATTTCAACCGTGTATTATGTTGGGCGTTTCCCGACTATGCACCGGTACTGACTGGATCAACGACACTAAGTCCTTGGAGTATTTTCCATTGTAATACCGGTAGAACAAGAAAAGCATATCAATCTGACATCAGTGGCTCTAAATATTGCAATCCGCTTGTTAAGATAGGACAATCTATCAAATGGCACGCTTGTTTCTGCAGAGTCAAAGGTTTTTTGTCAGGAATTTTGGGGCTTCAGACCCTAGGTGGCTGCGAAATCCAAGAGTGGGGTGCACCTGCCATTTGTACAGGGTCAGCATCACTATCACTAATAAAGTATATGCGGGCTCTGTACAGTACACCCAGATTTTGAGAGGTGTTACATTTTTATTTTCTGTATATTGTTCTGATTCTGTTTCGTTTAGATTTTTTTGTATTAGCTTAAATTTTTCAAATATTAAATAATATTACGTTGAAAAGTATAACTTTCTAAAATTATTCCAATAAAATAAAATAAATACATTATTTGTTCCAATGCGAGATACCTGTCATTGTACTCAAATAATAAAAAATATTGATATTTGCGCTTGATTTTAAAGCGCTCCCCTGCGTATACAAAGCAAACAGCAAATACTGCTAGACTAGTGTCAGCACTTCAGTAGCAAAATACTGAAAATTTGCAAAACTGAAGTATTCAGCCCTTGCTAAGCAAACATCATTATTCGAACATGAACAACGTATGAATGTCACGTTCTCCCATACCCTGGATGTCTACGTCATTTTTATGTAAAATGCAAATAGCGTAAAGTCTCAATACACGCTGATAGTTTACGTGCAGAGACAAAAACAGCTATAATTTATTTTTGTTTTATGTGTTCAGTACTGTTTAGACTTATTTTCTTCTTTCTTCGTTGGTATTGTACCTAGTACCTATTTTTATTGTACCTAGGTATTGATCATCAGTAGAGTAGAGTTTGACGGCTGGCGTAGTCCAGCGGTAGGACGTTAGAATCCTATTCCGAAGGCCGCGAGTTCGAACCCGGCGTGTGCAAATAAATTTTATATAATTTTTTTTTTTTTTAATTATAAAATAAAATGTTAGTTGTATTTTGGTTGAAACTTTGAAAATATATATGGAGTTCTTCAAAATAAAACTTTAAAAAAAAAAATTATCACGTTTAATCTTTACATATTGTTTGTTTGCAGCTTTTTAGGACTGATTTGTAGGGATATAGAATTTCTTACTCTTTTAATTAACGTAAATTTTTTTTTACAATAATCTCAAATCCTGATAGTAAATGAAAGATATATATCAATGGTTTAAAATTTTGTCAAGAATTCTATTTATGAACCGCAAATTAATTAATAAATAAAAATTAATATCTAAGCCCCTTTGTATCGCGATGTTGCAAGTAGTAATAATTATTATTACCATGAAACTATCTCAACGTGAAGCTGCTGCAACCTGCTTGGGTGATGTATTTTCCGAAATTAATAATAATCCTTCTGTAAGAGAATAACGATGAGATATTTAAACACTCAAAACATGCATTATTTATCGTCTCGTGTGCATTCAAAGGCACTTGGTTTCATACCGAATAATCATTACCGCCATCGAATAAAAAGTTGAAACTCAAAGGGGCGAATTTATTTTCACTCTAAAATCAAAAGCTATAAATATTTATAAATCATAAACAGTTTACAATAAAAGTTTAAATAATCCCGAAGCAATGCGTCATATATAAAGTTGCTTACGATTTAACCAGTATGGGGCCAACAGACCTAGCTATAAAAGCTCAAGCGTTATTTGGTTTGGCGTATTTCGGCATATCGGTTGCCGTACATTCCCAATGGGAATGTATGACGAGCGATATGCTGAAGAAGGCCAAGCCAAATAACGCTTGAGCTTTTATAGCTAGGTCTGTTGGCCCCATTAGACTCAAAGCAGCAATCTTCTTTATAATTTTAGTACTGGCGATCCGCAACACATTTTATTTTATTTATTTATAAAATACATGACAATACACATTAAAACATTTACATATATGATACATTATATCACCATACTAGGCGACTGCCTGTTTCATGGTGACCAATGGAATACAGTTGCTTTGTGATGTCATTTTAAATCAATGGTAAAAATGAATATTCGTATATCGCGATAAATGAAAAAAGCATTTATTTCTGCTAATGAGGGTTCAGAATATAAGTGCCTATATTCAGTTTTTTTATGTGAATACCTCACAAGAGTCCCAACTGCTCCCGTCTGGAGCCAGTGAGACTACGGGATCCCCAATTGGGGTATGTTGTGAGGCTGAAGGTAAGTTGGGAGGGGAAGGAGATTTGGAGGAGAAAGGTGGGGAAGTACCTGGCTATTCAGATCTAGTCACTAAACATGGCTAAAGCCATTAATAAGCAACGTTTCAGTTCTGAATGGTGGTCTCACACCAGGGTGATACTGATAGTATCTTCCACTATTTTATTTATTTATTGTATGAAACATTTACACGGTGTTACCAATTATAACAATATTAATGATATTGCCGTTGTAATGTGCGCAGATTTAATATCTCACTCCAATCAAAAATGTTCACAGAACTCGTAAGCAATGTTTGGTTGTTACTAGGAGAAGATGCTAGTAGTGAAAAAAAAAAACCAGAAAAAAATCTAAATTAAATATAAAACATGAAATTTAAAACATAGTAAGTGTACAGAGAAAGATATGAAAGAAAAGACAACAATAAAGCAATTATATAACTGTTCTCCGTGACGTATAATGGTAGAAAATTGTTAATTTGTTTTTTTTTTTAATATGTGAGACTGTTTGCGAAGATATATATATGATCATATTAGTATTGTACAGACGATACACTCGAGACAGTGGATTGAAGTATGCAATATTGTTATTAATTATTTCAAGATATAATATATTATTAACTAACTAACTAACTAACCATCACGCCGTTTCCCCGCAGGGGTAGGCAGAGAGGACGGACCGCCAAACAACTCGGTCTTGGCATACACTCCTCGCCTCATTCACATTCATACATCTTATCATACATGCTCTTCTATTATTCTGACTCTTGACATGGCCCGACTCAAGTATCTGATTCACTTGATCGTGCCATGTCTTCCTCGGGCGTCCTCGACTTCTTCTACCATTCACATTAGTATCATATATTCTCTTGACACTCCTTTCTTCGTTCATTCGCTCTATATGTCCAAACCATCTAAGCGTCCCTTTTTTAATCTTACTTATGACGCTCACATCGGCCTTGCATTCTTTTCGGATCTCCACATTCCTCACACGATCATACATGGTTTTACCACACATACGATATTATGACTCAATATCAATTATGCAAAATGTCGTTTATGGAGGATATTTGACCATCTCCAATTAAAAATGTCGCTAACACTAGATGCTACGCCAGAAATCTTTATAGATCAGGAAATACATATAAATAATTAAATGAAACAATATATCTTAGTTAATAAATGTTAATAAATGATAAATTGTACCCACCCACTATTTTGTAATTGTCATCATTATATGTTTGCCCTGAAGAAGGAACGGTTGTTCCGAAACCGGTCGGCGTGTAACTAAATAAATCAGTGGTTGTAACTAAGATATATTGTTTCATTTAATTATAAAATGGATAACCACAAAGTGATAGCTAATTTCAAAACATATAAATAAAATTGAAAAAAAAAATAATAATCTTGTTATATAGTGACAGTGATAATATATAACAAGATAGAGTGTGCCGAAGTAGATATTTTCGTCGATAATTTGTCCGGATTCAGGAAAAAAGTTCTGGCGCTGTTAAAAAATATGTAATAACTCAGGTAAGGCGCATACGTCATTCCTATGTCTACCTACGTTAAATTATCGTGAAAACAAGCTTATGTGTCCAAGCGGTTTTAACTAATTATAATGTGTCAATTATCTTTCTTTGCATGCCTCTCGTGATTCTTATGTCTCTTGCCTGTCATTGTAATATGTGTTACTGAGGAACTTGTATAAAATTTTGTATTTTTTATTTTATTTTTATATTTTTATTACTTATTTTTTTTATTTGTGATTTTTCTGTTTTTCTGATTGTATGTATCTGTACTTAATTGATGTATCTGTATTAAATTGTATGTAATTGTAGATTTTTTGTAATTGTATGTCTCTATTTATACAATAACTGAGTTTTTATAACTGGATGGTCTCACGCAAGTGCGAACATCTGTAAAAACCCAGTAAAAATATAGGTAAAAATATAATTATAAATGTTTGTAAAAACCTTTCCTCCGGAAAACATAATAAAAAATTTTCCGTTATACTAAAATTAACTATCAAATTTACCGTGTTTATGTGGTTGAAATGTTGGAATAAGTTTTTATTGCCGTGTTTTTAAATTAATCATTTAACTCTAAACAGAGAGTTGTTTTCCTTTTCCCATGGTGATTTAATAAGAGTTTTTTTTTCAAGCATAAAAATAAACCACGAGAAAATGTCCTCTCTTTGAGCTGGAATGTCACCCCTGGGAGGGAAGAAGGATGATGTTTTGTTGGATTTGAAGTCTGGGCTCTGAGGTACCCGAAAATACTATTATTTATGCTGTGTTTTAGGGTAGTATCGTACCTATTATAAGCAATTTTTAGCTTTTGTAAAATAAATTGTTATTAAAGTTTGTGATGAAACAAAACTAATGTTGGTCAAATCTTATGAAGCAACATTGCAACGATCAAAACTCAAGAAATGAAATTTATAAAAAACGTTATTTCTTAACCAAACATGTTAAATTGATAACCATTTTAAAACACCGCTCCTTGGATAATGGACTCAATCCGTAATCAATAGTATCAGACATGTGCGATATTTGTACTTGACATTATAACCATGTTGGTAAATCTAAGATAAGAATATAAAATATATATAATTATTCTCCAAATAATATAGCGTGTATAGTACGCGAAGTACGTAGTATAACCAGCGATTCCTGAGCTTAATTGGAGTTCAAAAGTAAATGTTGTTTTGCTGTCTTATGATATATTTTTTCCATTAATATATATTTTTTAATTAACTAATCACCTCTCTCTATAATATTTTTGTCCATAGTTCTTTTTAGTCTATACTTGTTTGTTTCTTTTGTTATTTAATGTCATTACTTCCCTGACCATCGGTTTCGAAACATGTAGGTAATTGTGATTATATAATAGTGGTTTCATACAAAGTTGTTTGTTTAATTTAATTCAAAATGACGCCACAAAGTGATTTTGCGAAGTTTGAAGAAAAAAAAATATTTATCAATCACACATCGCTACTGATCTCACTCAACAGGATAAACTCCCATCGCGATAGGATCTCGTGAAAAGCACACTGTTTCCTGTGTTACCGTGCTGCTGGATATGAAGTGCTTGTCAAGTGACACGCGCCACTCTCCGGACTACTCAGTTGCGACGTGTGGTGGAAAAGTGTTAAAATTTTTTTTGATTGAACTACATTTTTTACTCGAAATGTGCTCAAGAATCGCAGGTTAAAATTATTCATTATTATTATTATTCTACTACTCCATAAGTTGAGCTCTAGGAGCTCGTGTCTATGGGAGGAGTATTTACAAGCAAAAAATAATGTTCTAATTAAATATGTAAACAATAATCAAAGACTTATGAAATAAATACAAACATTTTTTAACATAGGTATACAATTTAGGAAAAAATATGTTATTGAAAGACAATACCTATATACGAGTATATTTATACTTTTAACATTGATAGTACAGATTAAGTAAGGGTAAACTAAGGGTAAATTAAGGGTACAATATATCAGTATCCAATTTCAGGGACTTCATTTGCTTTTTGAATTGTTCATATTTCAAAGTTTCGGTTACACTAATTTTGTTTTTGAATAAGAATATATTGTACCATCTCACATCTAAATACAAGTAGTGATGCTGAGCCGTGGTCGTTATCAGGTATGTTCTGTTACACCAACTATATTTATTAAGGCAAATAAATAAAGCTATATATTGAGAGAGTTAGACATGCATATACGCATATATTTTAATTAAAAGACAAAATAACTTTGTTTTCATCACTTTTTATTTATACACATTCTACACGTTTCGTGAACGATGTTCACCTCATCAGGATACATTTGTTCCTGATGAGGTGAACATCGTTCACGAAACATGTAGAATGTGTATAAATAAAAAGTGATGAAAACAAAGTTATTTTGTCTTTTAATTAAAATAAATAATGACATCACAAAGTGAAAACCTTTCCGAAGAAGTTTTCTTCGAAAAACGCATATATTCATCAACCCATTGTATTTCGTATGCATCGACCATCACAACACGATCATGTGCCTAGCATGGTTGTCGAACAATCCTCAAATCATGTAATTACAAAGCAATGAATTAAAAATTAAAAAAATTACTGGCATGGTTTCTGAAATTTAACGTCATCGTATTTATTTTGAAAAAATAATATAGAATCTCACATAAAGATAAATAACCAATCCTCTCAATTTAAGAGGAAAAGATAGACTAAAAAATGACATTAAATAAAAAACGTCCACCATCACTTCCCCTTTGCGCTTGCAAAGCCTTCCTTTGCCTTGCTTCCTCTATCTCCTTATAACGCGAAATAAACATTTTACAAATTGAATATCTATGACACGGTCCCATAAGTCTTACTTACCCACATGTTTCATGTTTGCGATTTACGTTTGAGAGATTAAATTGAACACGGTAGAACATGAAAATTGCCAAAGAGTAAACATTCTACGGTTTCCTCGAGGGAAACGGTTGCAGCTTAACGTGAGTATGAATGTCAAAGTTGTTTTCGAGCTTACCGTGAAAAATGTAACTTATTTCAGACAAGTTGATAAATTACTCATAAGTACCATTTTTTACAGCTTTATTTTGAACGTATACAGTTCACCTGGCATGTTTATTGTACGGTAAAAAAATCGGGGTCTCAGAACCTATTTCTATTTAAATGCGTACTAGAATTTTTTTTAAATGCTTTTAGAAATAATGCCTGTTTGTTAATACGAATAATGCTCTGCATGTTTTCGTTGTTAAGCTTTGATATTTGAGTCTATTTGATGAATGATCAAAATTATATTTTTCAATAATAAGTTATGCAAAATTAAGGGTGTGGTAAGAATATATTATTATAGAAAGTTTAAATTTTATAAAGCCCGCGAAAACTCCCGGCACGGTACAGGAGAGTGTGTGACGTCATCTGGTCCCTTGTTTGTGTGAAATATAAGGGAAAATATTTACAAAACCGGGACACGCTTAATATGGACGAAAAAAATAAATTTAAAAAGTTGTAGTAGTTAGATATTAACTAGTAGGTAATAATCAATTCAGTTACCGGAATTTCGAAAAGGTGCATTTTAATCATTATTTTTTCAATTTAAAAATGCGAAATTTCATTTTACATTGAAACTTGCAACAGTTCCTAGTCGTTGCAAAATGACATTTCGTGTTTTTAAATTGAAAAAAATAATCATTAAAATGCACTGTTTTCGACATTTTGGCAACTGAATTGATTAGTACTAGTTAATATATCTAACTACAACAACTGTTTAAATTTATTTTTTTTCGTCCATATTAAGCGTGTCCCGGTTTTGTAAATATTATCCCTTATATTTCACACAAACAAGGGACCAGATGACGTGAGACGACGTCACACACTCTCCAATCTCTTACAGGGCGTTTTCACGGGCTTTAATAAAATTCAAACTTGTAGAATTAATTTAATTATGAAAACGAACTGAAAAAAAAAATGCTTACTTGTATTTAAGTTTGCATGTCATCTACATGAAAATATTTTTTATAAGTCAAAATATTTTTCCCTTAACTTCCCTATTGCTATCTACAAAAAACACTTAACAAATTAAGTAGGAACCAATGTAATACTATAATGAGGGTATAAGGATTATACGCTTTTCCCCTATGAAATTGAAATACTGCAACAGAAGGTGAATAGCGTACAGCCTCATTGCTACATAGTTTCATCGAACTGAGCCGCTCCAAATCAGCAAATACTTAATAAAGCAGTCAAAAGGGCAAAATAAAATTTATGAAATCAATTATGACTGTAATAGTGTATTACTTGCTAGTTGGGAGCGGGTGTAAACGAAACCCATGATCACAGAGCTTTTATCTGGCATACCTGCCGCGAAATTATGCACTGCTGAGTGAAATACCAAAGTGGTTTTGAAAAAGTTCCAAATTTCAGATGTCACCAACTGCCTGGTAACAGGGTATCGAAGCCAAAAAACAGGACGTAACGCAAAATAACGCTATAACCGAACATAAACAGAGATTTTATGATCACAATGAGAGGATTAAATAGCCCGTGGTGGTAGCAAGCCAAGCGGGGAATTTGGAAATTGTCCAAACAGAGGAGAGAACGCATTTTTTTCATACACGACAATATGATTTGAGACGAGTATGAAACCATCCACTTTACTCACTGAAGACAAAAAACGAGATTATATAATAAAATACGTTCAACTATGAAAAGACAACACAAATTTAAAAGATGTTACTGGGATATAAAATATCTGTTTAAATAAGCAATAGAAAAACATGTTTGACATAAATTATTTGCCTAAATATTGTAAATAAATGTTCACAGACAATTTTTTTTTAAATGTATTCTTTCAAGGTACTTTTATACATACGAATTTTATGATTACAGTAAGCTAAACACACGTGGGTTTAGCTTACTGTATTACTGTTCCCGCCAATAAACATTGAAACCCTGTTAATTTGTTCGTAAGAACTCAGTCCCGTTTTTAACCGTTTTTACTATTAAAATGATCGTTTTTTTTTCGAATAACATTTTTATCCTTGTGGATATAACAAGAGGTAGGTGTAGAGGTGCAATTAAATATATGTTGTAAGGCCGTCTGTTTCATCCGAAAGTTAAATCGTAAACTAAGTTCAAATTTTAACCTTCAGTTATAGCAATAAGGAAGTTAAATGGAACCACGCGCTGTTTCATGCTTACTTGAGCAAAAGTCATAATAGTTAGTTAGGCCCATCGGGTGGGCATTGTGAAGAGGGGATTTACTTTAGGGAGAATCCTTTAGACATAGGGAGAAAAATTTGTAGTCAACTCGTGTTTTATTAAACATTTTAACAATTTTCGCTTTAATATTATCGTTTTTAATATTAGCCCGCTCGCTCTAATATTCGTATTATCGTATCTCTCCTCCTCCTTTATGAGCGGGCAATACCGGGACTTAAGTTGTGGCCATAACACATCGTCATATTAGCCAAATCCGAGTGGATAGTGGACGTGGATGAAATGGCAGCAAACGGGGATAGTAAAAATAGGTATTCGTAAAAAGTAATCACTACTTTAAATGTAATAAAAATAGCTAAACCAATTTTATTGATACGAATTATTCAAAGGGTTAATTTCGAAAATTCCTCGAATTTATGAAGCATAGAAACATAAAAATTATTGCGCCTTAAAAAAGATTACCTTGTACGATTAGGTAATATATTCTCCCATAAAACGTTTTCAGTATAATTTTTTTCATTTCGCATCGTAAATATGAAAATTTCATCCATTTACAGTCGAAAACGCTCGGGCGCAACGGTGGAACAGTAACATTTTTTAGACTCGTTTCTAGAATGACATCGTAAAACTTGTACGTACCATTCTGGAAATGTGTTCTATGCCTGCAAACATTTAGAGCAATAAAAGCGTTTCTATAATTTATAAAAATATTGATGCGAAGATGAAATTTAAGAACTGAGGAAGAATATCGTATTCTTGCCTGAGTGGTACAAGCTTAGAATAAAGAAGAACACGGGAAATGCTACGTGCTGTGCTATTCTAAATTCTGTGGAACTGTGTTTCATTATTTTTTCATTATTAGATTATTTTATGTAGTCTTTTGTATTTTTATTAAGCCCTGAAAATATATGTAATGATACTGCTACCCGGCTCAGACCAGATGTCTAGTGAGTCGGGTAGCGCACACTACTTGTAAATAACCATTAATGTCAAAAAACGCCCGGGTTACCAGCATTTAAAAAAAAAATCATCTTAATTAAATTTTATTTCGATTGAATGGGATGGCGATATACGGCGTCAGGTGATTGTAAGTGAGACAGAGCGTGCGCTAAATGGACCAGAACCAGTTAGTACTGAGCCAGATGCGACGTTAGTTTCCATTCATATTGTGACGAATCAAATTTTGTCACAAGTAAATTTAAATAAGAGCATATCTAGCGTGAGCATTCGAAGACAAAGAAGGTGTTAATTGACATAGGTTGCAAGTAAGAAAGAAAGAAGGGAGAAGTGCGGGGTATAGCAACTGGTCCTGGGAGTTCCTAGGGCACAAGACCGTCAACACCGAGACGGGGAATGAGAAGTTCAAGAGCGGAGTGGAGGTGGAACACCAAGCAGGTTCTCCGCCCAGCGGCGTGATGCTGGGCGGTGGATGAAGAAAAGCAGTCAAGACCGAGATGGGAGAGAGAAGAGCTGGTGACGGGAGTGGTGGTGAAAGACGCGTTCCTCGTCCAGCGGCGTAACGCTGGGCGGTGGATGAAGAAGTCACAGTTTTACGTGTTCGATAAAGTGATTCGCAAGACGTGTGTTCCTCCGCTCGGCGACGTAAAGCTGGGCGTGGGACGACCGAGTGCTGTCACCAGACGCGGCCAGAGGCCAAAGTGCGAAGACAACGGTGCTGGCAGGAGACCAGGAGACTCGGCTAGGAGGGCCTGAGCTGCAGAACTGCGGGAGCTGCCATCAAGGACCTCGGCCTCGAACAAAGACCCACACAGTGATAACAGTGATAATAAAAGTAGTTACAGTGAACAATGAATAATGTAATAACGACAATATAGAAGCGACCCCGAACCATATGACAACTAGTTAAGATTTAGATGTAAATAAAATTAAGATTATATTTTAATTTGGCCAAACCTAATTAAAATCCATAAACCTAAATTGTTATTTGCAATCAAATTCATCCCCATCGTCCCAACTCCCAACCCAAGCGATCCAAATTGGTGAGATGGCAGAGTGGAGAAAGTAAAAAGGTAAAGTATAAAACAGCATATATTTTAATGTAAGATAACTATATCTGAACTAGTTACCGGAGCAAAAATATATTTTCGTTACAATATCTATATGGAAGACATTTCTAATGTCTAATATCTATTTAGGTACAAGCTTCTGAATGCATATGAATATTTAGAGAATTTCCTTGACATAGCTGATAACAATTTAACCGGAGAAAAAGTGTTTAATAATAATAATAATAATTGGATAATTTGTATAGCGCCGTTTTTGTGAGAAATCACCTCAAGGGCGCTGTACAATTTAAAATTTAATTCTTAGGCTATATTTAAGTTTATTATTTACAATTGTATACAGAAACATACTTACCTGGTCGGTCACTTCCGATAAACACACTTTAATAAGAAAGTTTATGCTTGGAGAAGATACCAATTTGCACGCGGAGGACATTATATTGAAAACACTGGACTTTGCATGATTTTACATTTACTGACCCCATCACTTTTGGTATTCACTTATAAGAAGTATAATGCCAAAGGTGAGTTAATACTTACTTTGAAAGACTTGAGAATTTAATGATTCTTTACGACTGAAGAATTTTCATCAAGTGACCATTATAAAAGCTTCCAAAAAAGAATTAGCTCATATTTTCACAATTAGTTATTTACAATGTCACGGGCTGTGAATGTGAAAGTGAGAAGGTTTTGACTTTATGGATAAGACAGTCCGAACAGATGAGTTTTAAGTTTAGCTCTAAATTCCGCCGAGTCTGTAATCATTCTTAACTCATGTGGCAGCCTATTCCATGCTTTAGGTCCCGACACTCCGAAAGCGCGCTCACCGAACTTAGTGTCTGGTGTGCGCTTTGGTTCCTTCAACCTTCCGATAGCTGATGATGCTGCTGACCTGAGGGTTGATTGTCGAGAATTGGAATTTTCAGGAATACACAGTTCCGATAAGTAAGCCGGAGCCATTGCGTTAAGCGACTTAAATACCATCCAGCAGAGCTTGAACTGGATTCTTTCAGGACATTTGAGCCAGTGAAGATTTTTGAGATGTTCTGAAATATGGGAATATTTAGATACGCCGGTGATAAGTCTTGCCGCAGCGTTGAAAACGGATTGTAGTTTGTTTATTTGATATTTTGGGAGACTTGCATATATACCGTTGCAATAATCTAGACGTGAAACAACATACGAATTGACTAGTAATTTAGTCGCCTCTGTTGGCAGGTTTCTTCGCACTGCTTTAATTTGCCTCAATTGAAAGAACCCCGTGCTTACGGTTCTGTTCACTTGAGTTTTCAGGGAAAAATCAGCGTCGAGATTAACACCCAGTAGTTTTATACAAGTCTTTGGACTGATGTCACTTCCTGAAATGGTTATTGGGGAGTTATCAATGTTACGCTGACGTCTGCTGGTGGCGGTCCAGAGAAACTCAGTCTTTGAAGGATTCAGTTTCAATCTATTTGAGGTCATCCAGCGGGTGATTGCTTCTAGACACTCAGTTATACGAGTTTTAAGATTGTCTATTTCCTCTGGTAAGCAGTAAAAGTAGACTTGCTGGTCATCAGCGTAGCAGTGAGATAGAAGACCAAATGATTCGATTATTTTAGCGACATCGTTTGTGAAGAGGATGAAGAGAAGTGGGCCCAGAACAGACCCTTGGGGTACTCCTGATGAAAGGTTTGCATATTTTGATTGTTTTTTCCCCACCTTAACGGCTTGTACACGGTTGCTCAAGTTTAGTGTAATTTAATTATAGAAACCAAACAGAACATTGGTTAAACTGATGAAATACTTTACAGATACTATATATTTCATGGCGGTTTAATATTAAAATTTAATAAATCAATTTACAGATGTTTAATATTTAATTAAAAACGAGATGTTTTCTGTAATGTTTTATATAACGTTTTTTAAGCGAACACTTTACATAAGCGTGGGACAAAACCAACCGTTTTAAACGTCCTATGAACGATTGAGTCAATATTCTTCTTATTACATATTGACTCAGGAAAAAGAATTTCATATAAAAAGTCATTCATATGATTGTTTGCACACAAAAAACCAATTCCAGCAGCGTAATTGCCCGAATATAGAAAAAGTGTACCAATATACATACCTTGGTCTTACAATAGATGTCAACTTTAACTGGTCAAATCACATTGAAAATGTATGTAATAGATTAAGATCCATATTAGGAAAATTTTGCCACCTAAAAAAATTTGTTAATAAAAATATATTATACTGTACATACAATGCATTAGCAGAATCAATTATAGGATACGGAATAAATAGTTACGGATTAACGTACAAAACATACTTAAATAAAATAGAACAATTACAAATCCGTTTCCTAAGATTGATATCAGGCAAAAAAAAATTCCAGTTATGTGAAGGTGATTATAAAAAAATGTTCTCCTTGTGTAATGTCCTCTCTATACACAGTAAGGTAAATTACCAATTAACGCTAAATGAATTCTGGAGTACAGAATTCAAAAAACCTGTAAACCACAACTACCCTACTAGGCATAGAGAAACACAAATGTTTATTATCAATAAATCTCAAAATGTATACGGAGATAGAACAAAAAGGCATAAAATTCCGGAAATATTTAACGCATTACCTGAAAATATCAAAAATGAGACATCTTATTCAAAAATGAAAACAAAAGTAAAATCTTTCTACCTCCGAAGAACATGAAATCAAATAATATAGTTCCATTCTATTTTTTTTCTCACCTTATGTTTGTACTGTGTAAAATATTTTTACTACAACGCAATTCATAAACATTATAATAATTAGTTTGTCGTAATAATTAGTATTTTAATATTAATAACTCAGGTACGTCATTCCCATGTCTACCTACGTTAAATTATCGTGAAAATATGCTTATGTGTCCAAGCGGTTAAGTATTATATTTAGTATTTACATGTAAAACTGAAAAGTATACTGTATTAAATAATTAGAAAAAAATGAGAGATTTCTTACAATCAAACTGATTGATCAGTTTCGTAAGATTTGTAAAATAATATATATAGTAAAATTAAAACTGAATAAACACAATAAAAAAAAATTAAAATAAATGTCATGACCTTTACTTTTTAGAGATGACAGATTTATTGTTACATTACAATAAAATATTATTTGCTATATTATTTTAGATTTTCATGACCAGGTGATCTGCTCCAACGATGGACATGTTAACGCTATCCAAAACGTTGGCTAAAGAAGGAGGAAGAGGAGAAAAACTCTAAGGAGAACTAAATCACGATCTATTTCTACATTTATTTTCTCAGTGGGAAGTGTATGAGATCAAGTACATTATACAAATCCATAGTATTATTTTAAGATTGATGGCATTTAGCACACTTAATCATCAAATCAAGGGGAACGTCACTGTCAGATTTCAAAAAACCACCCTATTACCCTTCTCACACACTTTATAGCGAATTTCAATGCTTATTGATGTAATCTTGCGCACTTAACTTTTAAAAATAAGAGTGACATTTCCCTCTACATCTGATTCATTTTATAAGAGAACTATCATAAAATGAATATTGTAACTTTAAAGTGGAATCCTATAAAAAAATAATTCAAAAAATATATGGTTTTACGAATGAATCATAAAATTAATTTATTATTGTAATATTATGTAGAATTTATTATATTTCGGTTTTTCATACATGAGGAGAATACCATAGATTCAAATAAAATTTTACATAGGTACATACGTTTGCAAAATTTCAGCGTGTTTTGAAGATAGATACAGTAACAAATCTTATTATGGCAATGTAGAAAAGTCAAGAATGGATATCAAAACGTAATGTGATTTCAAAACATATTACTTTTTTATGAAATTTCAGATGTTTGATATCTTCAAATTTCAGTCGCATCAAAACCGTATTATGTTACAGAAATCTGCCATGAAGTGTCATGGCTCGTTAAATTTATGATAGCTACAAAAATAGGTACATTTCGTATACAGAATTCGAATACATACGTAATATATGGGCCGGAACATAAAACGGAAAATAAAGAAATAAATTTGATTTAAAACGGATACATTTTATCTCGGGACGGTTTTTACAAGGATGAACTTAATCGCATAAAAACTCCAACAACCTTCGTACTTAAAGTAAGGTTCGAATTTCGAATGTCGTGTTTTGAAAATTTAACGCAGTGTTCTTTTTTATGTTTCCGTTTTATGCGATGGTCTTTGAAATGGTGCGGATATGTTATGCAGGCGGTAGGAAATGGATGAGAATGTTCGGCAGTTAGTAATATTTACAAGAGTTTATATTTACAGGTGGCCTTGAGGGAAAATATTTCCCTTGAAGTCTACATCATCTTTGGGGATGCTGCGGAAAGTATTTTTGAGGAATAGAAGGAATAATACTTTGTCTTTGTGAGATTCATGTTGTAAGAGGAAGGAACCACATGAATCCGACAAATTATTCAATAGCCGAGCTGTTAAACACATAATCGAGTTATTGAAGCCGATCTCCGTATCACTAATGTAAGAATATTTAATCTATTGAATTTAATGAAAATTAGAAGAGTATTCCTATTTATATATATTGTAATATGCCTATGAGTAGGAAGTATTTATTTATTTATTTATTGACGCCCTATTGGGCTTTTACATATCGTTACATTTTACAAATTTCATTTAAAACAACTGCATAACATAGATAAAAAAGATTACAAATTACATAAATAAAGCAAACACAATATAGTCAATAAGAATAAGTATGTTTTCGTTATTGTTTTTTTAAATTATAATGTCGGTGTAAACTGTAACCACTATAACCCAATAAACCATCGTGGTTCATGGGGTGAGGTTGGTCCAGGCCTTGGTAGCGAATGTTTCTGCCCACGTCATGCAGTTGGCGGGCCGAATCGGGAGAGACCGGTTAAGGGAGAGCCTTTGACCTCTCTAACCGCACTCTCTAAAATTATCGCCTTGCACCGCAATGAGAGGGATGGATACATAGGTCCGTCACTTCTGAAAACACTGATCCCCAGAAATTACGGATTCTTTAAAACGACTCTTCACACAGCATCCTCATCCCAAAGATGATACAGACGCTTAGTGAAATTATTTTTCTCAGGACCTTCTGCGTGGACTTAATATTAAAAAAACTACTATATTGACGTGTAAAACCATGACTGTAATATGATTATGTACTTTACCCATAGGTATATTTATTTCAGTAAATGTTCACACGGAATAACGTTGTTTCTGGAAGATATTTTTTAAATACTTTTCTATGCAGAATAATGTTGTTAGAGATTTATATTTTGTCGTATTTATATGTATACATAATAAATTCTGCGGTACAAAGAATTTGCTGTATTTTACACTTTTTTGTACTTTTTTAATTTTATTTTTTTATTTTAGCAACTATATAAAATAATTGTATATACAAAATATAATGGTGAATTAAAGTACGGTTATTGTATTTCTTAGTCCTCCTCACTAGGGCATCCTGTGCCGAGCTGGATTAAAGTTATTTAATTATAGTTTATTTGTCTTCTATATATGTATATATATGTGTAGTTTTTAGTGTTTTTATTAGAATTAGAATAGTTTTACTTTTTTTGAGTTTGGCAAACTCATAAAAAGTCAAAC
This sequence comes from Limnephilus auricula, assembly GCA_951813805.1. NCBI lineage: Eukaryota > Metazoa > Arthropoda > Insecta > Trichoptera > Limnephilidae > Limnephilus > Limnephilus auricula. The sequence goes on from OX638403.1 coordinate 14,400,823, forward strand.
TTTCTGACCAGTCGATCGAAGACCCCCGTCTTCCGAGGTCTCCGATCAAAAAAAATCTACACCAATAAAAATCTTTCTTTTGACCGGAAACAAACTGACAAGTGTTGCCAGTCAAATAACACAAAGTTGGGCTAGCAAATAACTAATTAACTAACCAGTTGAAATCAAGAAAAATAAGTATTCCTGAAGGGATTCATTATTTATGTGAGAATGCTTCCTTGTTCTGCCGGTATTTCAATGGAAGATGCTCCGAGGAACTACCATCATTGATACCCTTGGCACCGGTGCATAGTCAGGAAAAACGCCAAACGCGCATATGTACATTGTAGACATCTGTCACACGAGAACGGGTTGTTTCTACGACTCTTTCTTGAGTTGAACATCTCGGCTGTGGAAAGATTTGCCGGCCTCTGTGTTTCCTCCCTCCTTCGACTTTTCAAGACCCGTGTTCATTCCTTCCTCGATGACACAGGACCTGAGGGAAATTATTTTCCTCAGGGACTCCTGTGTGGAGTTAATGTAAAAAAAAAAAGAATTATGTCTTCTGCGAGCCTTTTTTAATATTATACTTAGGCATGCAACAATTTAATAAAACTAATAACGAAATAGTCGTTATAATTTAATTATCCTGTTAATAATTCAACTATTTTGGCAATACATCACCGAAACTTACTTCTGTAATATTTTAATAATAATTCCTCCTGGAAAAGAAACAAAACATTATTTATAATTGCGGCATTGTTAGTTGTTGGACGACGTTGATCGAGCGGAAAAATTCCATAAAGGACGGCAATTATAAACGCCTTTCCATTTATCTTCCACAGTCACGCCATCTGTACATATTCGAAACATTTTTCTCGCAATTGTATAAGGACTGAAAGGGAAAAAAATCATCGCGCCACGTCCTTTATCCGACACAACACAATCTCTTTTCATCTTCCTTTCAAATCGTCGTCTGGGCGCAACAAAGCTAAACGCTTTGTTAAATCGGCGGGCAAATACTTCGTCGATGCGTGAAAATAACTTTCAGCGCGAGGAACCTATCGTCATTTTTGATTCCCCTCTGCTGGGCACAAATTTGATTCACGAGCAATATTTCACGGGTGGAAAATCGATAGTGCCATCTACCGGCATATTGCCAGAAACTTTGCGGCCAACGGCGGATGTAGAGAGTAGGTATTGGAGTTATTGCCGACTGGACAATAATGTATTGCTCTCTTGATGCCTGCGCAAAATAATATCGTATCGCGACCATTCGAAGCGAGGGAACTAACTTTACAGTGGTATAATTTAGCGACGTCGGAAGCCAGTGTTGAAATTTGATGTATCGCGCATTGAGGCAAAGGTCAGAACACGTCGATAGCTTTCTCAATTTCCATTAAAATAATTAGTACGTATAAGTAAATAATATTTTAGACAGAAATATAAATTTTAGTATCTTTACATTTTTATAAAATGTAGTTTAGGTATACCTATACCTAATAGCACAGACCCGTGTGATACATATGCACGGGATATTATTGTTATAGTAGGATTTGGGAAGCTGAAAGAATTTATAAAATAATTATTTTCAAAATGAAATTTACTTTTTAAATGAACAACGTAAGTAAACTTATACGTAAAAATATCGAGAAGAAAGAATTATTAATCATAAATAATTAATTAAAATAAAATAATTTTGGTACTATTGCTTATTTGAATTGATCCCACAATCAGTTCCAATTTTGAAAATGACACTTAAATTTAATATAAATCCAAATTTCGGAGTTAATTGAACAGGAGTTACATAGTAACAACAGAAATTAGTATTGAAATTTTTTAGCAGTGGAAATGTGTAGATTGTGTAGGTCGTGTAGGTATGATTCAAAATTGCTTTAAATATAAAGTTTATATTTTAATTTGTAGAAGAAGATTTAAGTACGTAAATAATTAAATTGTTTTATGATGTAACTTAAGTAGAACAATAGGTGTGTTTTGGTGCCCGATCCTTGCAAATAAGGGTAATGAAATATGTTTAACCGACCTAGGCCTACGAACGTTCTACGTTGACGGGTACAATCATTACGAACGTGATACGTTCGTATTGATTGTACCCGTATCACGTACGCATTTAAAAAAAAAATTATGTTTTAAAAACTTATTTTTAATAAACCTATTGTAAATGCATATAATTTAACAAAACCTTATCAGGTATGAGTATTTTGCGGAAATAACCCGAAGGTAGGGCGGTTAAATTACAAATGATATTAAATAAATAAAAAATGTTATAATAGAACTTCTTTTTGTAAATTATAAAGTAAATGCACAGAATAATAATGTGTGACATAACATTCTGTAGTGTTTGCCTTATCCACAGGCAGAATTAGTAAGTGTGTTAGGCTCTTCTAGAATAACAGGACCTTGTTACTAACTGGTTCATGTTTTTATATTTACGTCTTTACAATATATTATCTATACTTCTGGGTCTTACAATCGACAAAAAATGTCTAGGAATTGATTCTGAGAGCACGAACTCTTGTTGACCCACCGAGTGAATGTACTGCTGACATCTGTTGAAACTTGACATAAGCTCTAAGCCTACCGACATCTATCAAAAACAACTGAAACTACTTGTCAATTCAAGAACACTACAAGTTCATTAAGCATTTTAATTAACAAGTTAATAAAGAAATAATCTCGAGTCTAATTGGGCAGCTAGTATATTAACCAAAACATTTTTAGAAATAATAAAGGTATACTGTTTATATATACAAGGTATACTTCTAAGTATCAGCATCTAAGATTTATAAATATATTCTAGAATAAGTAAAAATACATACAACTATAGAAACAGAATATAACTGATGGTCGTCGGTAATATCAGTCGTTTTTTATTAAATTCAAAATAGTTTTTCTCACTTATTATTTTTTAATTAATTAATTTAATTAAAATTTAATGTAATAATACAAAAACAATTAATCAGGTAAAATAATATTTTAAAAGCAAGTAAGTTACCCGCTCACCAGACGATGTCAGTTCTGAGACAGGTAATAATACAACCATTATAATGTAAAATTATAAAAAATTAAAAAACATATTTTATTAAGACACCTAATTCGTTAAGCTTAGGGTCCTACATACGTATTTTGTAAATATTATTATCAAACATTATTAGCAAAATACGTGATTTTCGGGAAACTAAATTGAGAGAAAAGCCATTTTAAAGGTTTCTCAGAAATACGACTTCATTTCACATAATATTAAGTTTAAACCCTACGCCTTCGAAATATCTCAAGGAGTGGAGTAAATTGCAGCCTCCTTGAAGACGTATCGTCATAGAAACGCTAGTATAATATACACTAGTTAATGAATAGTCTCTCAAAGCGCCTCTTTGATATTATACACGTAATGAATAAGCAAGCGTGACTCGTAAAAGTAGAGGAATCTACGTCAGCAAGTTGGTCCAACCGGTCTTACTTGCCAAACGAAACGGTTGGAGAGAACATGTCTTTTAATTATAAAAGATGTCAAGATGTATGTAGCTTTGCTTTGATTTTCTCGTCAAAGCTTAATTATTTTAGAGGAAATATTCAGGAAGAGTAAAAATTTATTCTAATCTAATAAATTTTTACGTGTAGCAAACACTTTGTGGGAATACATAATTATGATAAACACAATAATACTTTGTTTTAATTCCACTTTCTAAATAATAAATCTTACTAATATTATAAACGCGAAATTTTGTATGGATGTATGTATGTTTGTTACTCTTTCACGCAAAAACTACTGAACGGATTTTAATGAAACTTTACAATAATATAGCTCATACGTCAGAATAGCATATAGGCTTTATAAAGCTAACTATTTTTAATATATTATAAATAATAATTATTTTTAATAGAAAATGTCAAAATTTGAGAATGACATTTTGCAAAACAATCAAATTTTCATTTAAATTAAAATTCTATTTTAGAAAATTAGTGAATTTATTTGAAGTACTCGCTTAAACTTTGAATCGAATCAAGAATTATAGATATTTTAAATAAATAGGTTAAGTATCTTGGTATAAACATAAATGGGACCTAGGAAAAGAAAATAGGTTAATAGAAGTACTAATCCTACGCAGACGAAGTCGCGGGCAGAAGCTTGTAGATAATAAAGTGGAATTAAAACAAAGTATTATTGTGTTTATTATACTAATCAAATAATTATATTAATAAGAATCCTTTTGTAAGTTAGTTTGGTGTCTATTTTCATTTTATTTACGGTGTCAATAAGTCTAAAATGTGTCTGTAATCCTCAACACAGATGTTGTATTTTATTAGTACTGGCCGGTATCTCCGTACTATTCTGTTTGATTGAAAGACTTATAGTTGTTTTAAGATCGCAGTGAATATTTATTGTTTATTTCGTTAATTTACAAATGTGGTTTAAGAGGACACATGTCCCTGCAACTGGGAAGCTACGTTTTGTCTGAGGAGCTCTCGTAACAGAATTACTTGCCTTCCGGTGGCTTCGAAAAACGTCTAAACCGATACCACGTGACCCGAGTACAGCATAACCAACGGGAAAAAACGATAGAACTGATCATACTCGTAGACTAAAATTATGATAAATTACAACAAGTTTGTTATTGTGCTTAGGGGGTTTCTCACCATCCTCCCAATAGCGTATCTACACTAATAACAATTATTTACGATTTACGGTTTATTTATTTATTAAATTGGAGTTTATAATTCGGTACTAGAACCTATGAATAGTGGCTACATATTGTCGTATTATATGATAGCGAGTATTTTATTTTTATTTTTAATAATATTCGTTATTAGTGTAGATAAGCTATTGGGAGGATGGTGAGAAACCCCCTTAAAATAAATACTTATACAGACACAATTATCTGATAAACTACTTTTAAAATGCCTTGATGAAAACATGTTGTTTAATGAAAAATTAAAACACTTTGTTTTTACCACGAAAATCTTTATTTTAACACATCGACATGTTTCGAGAACGATGTTCTCTTCCTCAGGACATAAGTACATTTTATGTCCTGAGGAAGAGAACATCGTTCTCGAAACATGTCGATGTGTTAAAATAAAGATTTTCGTGGTAAAAACAAAGTGTTATAATTTTTCATTAATAAAATGGTGCCACAAAGTGAATTTGAAAAATTTGAAGAATATGTTGTTTTGTTGTTTAATTAATCTGCTTTACACCATACATTTTTGTTTTTAGGTGTATCTCCTTAAAGTTTATGTATATTATAAATTTTGAATAACATCGGTTTGTCACTAAATACATCATTTTATATATTTTTTTACAATTATTTATTTATTTATTCACGCCTAGAATGCTTTTACGTGTACGCATTATTATAGATAGTTTGTTGGGGAGCATAATAATAAGTGTTATAGTACCTACATCCTACATCAAATAGCAAACTGAATATGAAAGATATAAACGGATGCAATACAAGTGGGTATGTAGTTTTATTATTATGTAAAGTATTAAGAGGCTAGACTTTGAACGACACGCAGAACACCCGCGACTGTCATTCTGTCCCGCTCACAATAAGCTCACCTACACTTACAATACATGCGAATGCGAAATGTGCGAATGAGACAACGCTCAAATTTACCTACAGAAATCGCTCGAAAAGGGGTTTATGGAGAATACACTTTTCTACACCAAAACTTTCACGAAATTGAAATTTTAAAAAAAAAATATTTTTTAGAAAGAAGAAGCTACGTCGGTAGCTTTTTATAATTTTATAATTCTTGATGAGAGTTGAGTTAGCAGCACTTTTTTCTTAAATAATATTTTTTGATAAATCATACATGTTTGACAGTGAATGTTTACGTTAATACGAAACGCATCGAAAATTCGAAAACATACCGACATAATTTTCACCCTCTAGAAGGCAGTATAAAAAATATACATTCATTTTGTGCAATTTTCGTAGAAAAGTGTTTTTTCCCGGGCGTCCTTTTTGTATGGGCCGAAAAGCGAAGTCTATCGTCTTAAAAGACCTCAATAAGTGTAAATACCTATGATAAGAGTAAACAAGAAGTACGTAAGGCACCGATAGTAGTCACATAACTATATGTAGTCAGTATGTTGATATTATTATAAACCGTTTGTTGTAAAGCATGAGGAATTTAAACACATATATTTGTAGTAAAATGTGTACGTGTGCATATTTATAAACGAGGCTAGAAGAATTATATAGCATGTCGGATACGAGAAAACATTGCAATATGGATAATAGTTTGGGAGGCGGGTATGGGTACCGCCGCCCCGGGATCCATTTATTGGACGACCAACACCTCTGCCACAGGTCACCCCAAGTGGTTCGCTACGTTTGGTGACTTAGCAGGGGCGCCCGGGTTCATGGGGTTAGGTTTGTCCGATACTTAGGGGCGGATGCGTCTGCCAACCATCTGCGTGGCAGGCCGGATCGGGAGAGACTGGATGAAGACCTTTTGATCTCTCCAGCCAGACCCTCTCGAGCCATCGCCTTGCACAGCAGTGGGAGGTATGGCTTAACACGTCCATCACTCCTAGATATTGTAATCCTCAGATTCCTACCCACCCTTCAAACCGTTTTCCTTCCCAGGACTTCCCCCTCCTTCCTTTCCCTTAAAAAACCCTCCACACAGCATCTTCAAAGATGACATAGGCCCTGAGGGAATTTTCCCCGAGGGACTCCTGTGTGGAGCTAATGTAAAAAAAAAAATCTCCGATAAAAGCACGTGTGTGCTAAAACCGCTTCTCATACTTAGCAATAAATTAGTAACGTATGCATAAGTTACAGAATTTATTTACATAAGTGATTTTCTTTAATTACTAATAACTCAGGTACGGGCCATACGTCATTCCTATGTCTACTATGTCTACCTACGTTAAATTATCGTGAAAACAAGTTTATGTGTCCAAGCGGTTAATTATTTCCATCTGCTTACTCTGAAAAAATGCATTATTTAAATTAGTAGGAGGAATGATCGAGTAATTAAATATTTAATGCAATTGGAACATAGAGATAAGTCCTCTATTTCACTTGAGCATTTCTAAAAGCTTTCTCGTCTTAAGTCACGATTGACCATAATTCGAACATTCGTGAGGCAATCTCGTAAAAACTCAGATTCAGCACAGTGTTTCAGCTCCGGCGAAAGCTCTTGAGCGAGCTTTTCATGTCAAAAGTCACTTATGTTCGCTCTCGGTTCGCGAGCTGCAGCTTCCATCATGGATCCAGTTCTATTATGCCACCGCATAGAGCCTCCCCCTTCCCCCAGAACACGATGAGCCAGCGAATTTCAAACGTTATTATCTAGATCAATTTATTAAGTTTTACCGCGATTTATTAAGGGCCTCGCTCAAGGGGGTTAATCTGCTTCCGAAGTAAATTATATCTAAGAAAATAATAAAAAATATTAATATATTTTTATGCGCCCTTCGAAAGAATCCTTCTGACCCTAATCAGTATGTTAATAAACTTAACCTAACTTCTAATTTGAGAATGTTTATATAGGGAAAGAGTAAACACAAGAATAAGAGGAAAATAAGGCAGATTAAAAAGAAGGTTGTATTATTGTTTTTTTTTAAATTAACTCCACACAGACACATGGAAGGAAGATCTTTTGAGGATAGAGGCTCTTGAAGAGACCCATGTTCTAGGAGGAAGGAACACAGAGGCCTGCAAATCGTTCTTCAGTCGTAGGAATGACTAGTTCTCATGTGACGAGCATTTGGCATGTTTCCTTTAATGACTTTAACTGAAATAAATTAAAGCATTCATTATTACCGTTGTAAGACCCCGAAGTTAATAATTAATTCGTTACAACTATTATAAGCAATAATTATTGGCCTGGAACACTCATCCACATTGAAAAAGTCTCCCAAGAAAAGATACATGCCGCCGACGGGTCATGTATATTTTCTATGTACATAAAGATGCATAAAAAGTCTTGACTTAAACATTAGTTTATTAATTTAATAATAATTAATTAATTAGTTGCTTGAAAATTGCATTGCTTCAATTTGTGAGCAGTTCTAACTATCCCGGTTCCGTTCCAATTCCTTCAGATTCACTACTTTCTCCAAATCAGGGAAACATTGGACCCCTGGCACTGGTTAGATGGGAATCTTGTTTACCTCACAAATAAAATTAATTTAATGAAAATTTAATCGTTTTAAATAAATTCTGGCTTTCCAACGTGCGAAATGTTCGAAAATACTATTTTGTACAACTTTTCTGTCACGATAGGACTAATGTTTATACTGTATGACATAAATGTAACTTAATTTAATTAAGATATCAATACACCCATAGAATTTGATAACATCATTTCAACTGCTAAACCAATGACTATAGAACTACCTCTGGGCTTGGGAAACCCGCCCGGCAGGCCGGCAGATAGACTGCAAGACTGGAGGGTGGAACCTAGGGGGTGGTGGCAGGGGTAGGAGGTGCCCAGGGGTGCACAATGGCCCATGTTGGATGGAAGACAATAATTCTGCAATAACAATGCAGTCCCCTAGAACAATATCAACTTAGCACAGTAATCCCCCGGAGCTTTAAGCCCAGCGAGAGATGTGAATACGCTTAGTTCCCCGACATACCACTGTTTAATACGATTACTTTCACTACATGAATTTTGAATTTTCGTAGCTTTTAAGCTTCGACGCTCTTCTATTATTATGATATTAGAACTGACGATAGGGAGAAAATAATTGTGTGGATATTACTTCTAACTCAACATTTATCTTTGACTTCTCCGCAATTAATTTTTACGTAGGATCGCATTCGTCGTTAAAACAAAGATATTAATACTTCTAGCTCCCATATTAGTACTTCCCAACCTTCCACTCCCTTTCTTATCTATTATATATATTCTATTATTATATTCCTTATCTCCAGTTTCACAACACACCTCACACACAGGATATGACGTAGTCCTATTGGCTCCGGAGAGTCGGGATCAATTGGGACTCTTGTGCGGTATTCAGATAAAAATGGACAAACATAGATTTACTAACGTTGAAGTTTTCATTATTGTATTTCCCTAAATCAGCAAAGCCCGGATGTCATACGGGATGTTATGGGATGTCCTTGACTTACCTACAGGTGATTTTATATTATTTGGAATGAAATATATAATCGAAATTTTGAATTCCGGTGAATTTTTTTTTCACGTTCTCTATTTAAAACAAAAAAAACTTATTTCCACAAGTCATAACTGGTCACTCGGCCGAGTAGCCAACCCAACCGACCCTAACTGTCCAATACCAACAGATTTTTTGTGTGTTTTTCAAATAAGAAAATATCTTGTCATAATATAATAAAAGTTACAATTCTAAGCTAGGTACATGAACATACCCAAAAAAGGTGAAAAAAAATAGGTACATTTTTACACAATACATGACCATTAGAGACAGATTGTAGCTATTACAGACGCAATAAAATCTGACAATTTTATTGTAGGTTCTCCTTACGTTCTGAGGCACAATAGAACCTCAGGTACAAAGGGCATCGTGTGAAGTATTGCAGCTGCCTCTTTAATAAATAGGAATCCTTATTGTCGCGGTAAAAGACAAGGCGCCAACGTCTTGTCCCAGTTTTCACGAATTTTCAGGAAACCCTGAAATGTGACGCCGATTTTTCACCTCAAAACCTGATTCCGAACTTCTTCCTTAACAAAACGGTGTCATATTTTACGCTTCCGTCGCCCCTACGAAATAAGAAAAGCCTCGGAAGCCTACAAAACAACTGTTAAGGTTCCTCCGCCAATTCTGCCGAGAATTTAATGCCACCCTTATGTTCGGATATAGCACTTTTCGAGAGCATAACATAACGTAATTAGATTTCGGAATACCTTTTGTGAATTTATGGGGAGGTAACACAATATTATTCGGCGTATTTACGTTCACAGAAATAGGTTTGAAATGAAGATACTAATTTCATTAGTTTGCCCGTAGACTGAATAATTTCCTTAGATTAAATTACACTTCAAAGGGACTGTTTAAAAATACTAATTAAATTTATTATGCTTCCAGTTTCTCTCTTCCTAATAAAGTCTTAATTAGTAACAGAAAAAAACATGTTCATAAAAAAGTTTTAATTTAAATACAGTAAACCAAAATTCTTCAGTCTGTTTTAATAATAAAATAAGTCGCCGAGAAACATATTGCTAAAAACCGTTCAAGTAATTATTTACAAGAGCACAAGCGTTTTGAAAATGACACCAGTATCTACTTTTTGGTTTCGTCTCCTAAAAGAGGTTGATCATGGAAGCAATCTTCACCCAGAACCCGCAACATCTTCGCGGAACTACATTCGTACCAGACATATACGTTTGTAAGAAATACCACCTCTATATTATTCTGCACCTTTTTGGATACACCTTTGAAATATTTGATTTGCTCTGAGTTCTCTTTCTTTTCAATTGTGAAGGCGGGAAGAAGTAGGGTAAGCGCCCTCACAAGAACCATTTATTGTGTTTTTTCATGTTTTTCCGGGTCTTGGTAGTGGATACATCTGCTCACTAGTTGCGTGGCCGGCCGGATAGAGAGAGACTGCTTGAGCGAGACCTTTGACATTTCCTGCAGGACTCTCTCTGAACATCGAGTAGGAATACCGCAGTGGGAGGGGTTCACTCGACTCATACATCCGTAAATCTTGGAGACCCAGACCTCAAGATTCCTACCCACCCCTCATACCTTTTTCCTTCCCAGACCTTATCTCCTTTTCTCAAAATACTCTCTTAGCTTCGAATTGAATGGTAACATAAAAAATATTATGATTATTATTTCGCGGATGAATCTAACAGGTGCGTAATGTTTTTTAAGATAACTTGATTAAATACCTTCTAAAATATGTTGTAAGATGTTTTTACGATAACACTATTAAATATGTTCTGAAATACGTTGTAAGATGTTTTTATGAAAACACGATTAAATACCTTCTAAAATATGTTGTAAGATGTTTTTACGATAACATGATTAATACCTTCTAAAATATATTATAAGATATTTTTACGATAACATGATTAAATACCTCCTAAAATATGTTGTAAGATGTTTTTACGATAACATGATTAAACACCTTCTCAAATATGTTATAAGATGTTTTTACGATAACATGATTCAATACATTCTAAAATATATTGTAAGATGTTTTTACGATAACATGATTAAATACCTTCTAAAAAAAGTGGTAAGATATTTTTACGATAACATGATTAAATACCTTCTAAAATATGTTGTAAGATATCCTCTCTACAATAAAACAAAGTTTAACAAATTTCGTTATCCTTTAACATTAACACAGAAATTTTTAATTTATGATTTATTACAGTGAAAAATCTTACAAAATGTCTTTCTTCCAAGAGTCTCCTATTCCTTAAGAGTTCTTTTGCATAAAAAATTTCTGCACAAGGAACGCCATAAATTCACGGCGATATTTTTTGGCTCATTAGTCATAAAGTTATAAAAATTGCTCTTATAAAATACTCCAGCGAACCGCAGCCTTCCCTCGAAGACTCCTCGCCATTGTTTCATTCCATAAGAAAGGCAATTTCTTGCATGAGAATAATATTACGGAAATATGCAAAATTTCTTGCTGATATTAAAATAACATTTTATGAAATGCTTGTATCGCAGCGGTGAATAAAAACTAGTTTATATCGCATAATGGGTGATTTTATAAAGTGCCGCTGAACTTTATAAATACGAAAATAAACAATATTTTATACTATCTCTTATTATAAATACCTACGATTATGGGTTCACTCCCGATGCAGACAAATAAGAATGTTCTCATATATTTGCTATGCGTAATTAAAAATATATATTATCCACAGAATGTTTATAATGTATTTAGGTATGCATAGGAAAATTGAATGCACCTACACGGAGAAAAATGTTATTCTAAAATACGATCATTTTATTCGTAAAAATGGTTAAAAACGGGACTGAAGTTCTTAAGAACAAATTAACAGTGTTTCAATGTTTATTCTTACATGTTCCCGATAATAAATATTGAAACCCTGTTAATTTGATCGCATTTTAGAATAACATTTTTTTCCGTGTAGTTTCGAGGTGAAATATGGTCTTACCATCGCCTTGATAAAATACCTCCATTATTGTAGGTATTTAAAAGTTCACGCGAGACGCACTAAAAACGTCCCATACAAAAAACGTTAAATGTCCAGCTACTTATTATTATTATATTATTAACTAGCTTCTGCCCACGACATCGTCTGCACAGGATTAGTACTTCGAGTAGCATATTTTCTTTTTGTAGGTCCCATCTATGAATATAACAAAATTCTTAACCTATTTATTTAAAATATCTATAATTCTTGATTCGATTAAAGTATTAGGCGAGTACTTAAAATGAATTCACTAATTTAAATATTTTCTAAAATAGAACTCTGATTTAACAATCATTGTTTTGCAAAATGTCATTCTCAAATTTTGACATTTTATATTAAACAGTAGATAATTATTATTTTCAATATATGGAAAATAGTTAGCTCTATAAATTATAGCTTATATGTTATTCTGATGTATGCGCTACATTATTGTAAAGTTTCATTAAAATCCATTCAGTAGTTTTTGCGTGAAAGAGTAACAAACATACATACATCCATACAAACTTTCGCATTTATAATATTAGTAAGATAGTAAGATTCGAATATTTTACATTAAGTACTTACTACAAATGTTCTGAGGTGCAGAGTAGTTTGCGTGTATTGGTACTGAATTATTTTGTGTATTCGACTTTTTTGAATTAAAGCAGATTATGAAAATAAAGATTTCAACTCCTTTTTTTACTCGTTCACACCTCATACCCCATCTTATTTAAGATGGGACTCATTGCCACCTCATTACCTCATAAGTACTCAATTTGAATATGTGTTCTACCCATCACTAATCCATTCTTAAATGAAATTAAATTAAAAATGACCGCAGCTTTGTTCGTAGAACTGATATGAATTTTCAGCTTTTTCTCAACCCCCCTTATCTCATTATCCTTCCACGAATCTACTTCCTATCATCTTCAAAATATATCCCAATAGCTCCGAGCCGTTAGTACTAAAAAAATAAATCTCAGCTCAAAGAATAGATTACAGATCGTCTAAAAGATCCGCTAAGAATTATTGTAAGGAAATTTTTCTCCGAGGCGAGAAAACACTGAAGCGAGTTCATAACGTCAAAAATGCAATCCTAGTAAATATCTTCTCACTCTCTCCAAGCGTGCTGGGATGCTGTATGTAAACAGATATGCTTTTAATGAAGAGCTGTTTTTTTGTTGAGTAACAAATGGGCACAAAAAATACTAAAATCCAATTTTAACGAGTAATAATATCTCTCTTGCTGGGAGTAACGGGAACCCCAAGGAAGGCTCTTACAATCCTTAAGATAGAAAACAGCTAAATAATAAACAGCCGGAAATTCAAAGGGGAAGTTCAGAACGAGCGCAGGAAGTACGATCAGAAAGGATGGCCAGAAGGGAGTGGGAGAGGGTGGGAAGAAAGAAATGCTATAAAGTAATTCGATCCCGCCTTAATGTTGATGACTGCAACAGAAATAGCCCATTGACCTGATTTATAAAATAAACCAAATTGAAAGAGAGCTTCAAGATGCAGTGTTTTTCTTAGCATTAAAAAACGAATTGGCTTAGTAGCGACGGAATTGATATTTTTCGTGTTGCTGTGGATTAATGTTTTTAATGTTTTGCATTTATGCACATCTTAGAAATTTCATCACAATGAATTATTCAAGATTCGCAGAATAATAATAAGAGGCAAAGCAGTAAGCTCCCTTGCTCTAGATCCATATATCGCAGGTTTTAAGTATGTTTTAAATATGATTATGTTAAGTGATATCCTTGTTTTGGAGTAGTAGATATCGCATGTCAATAATATTTACAAAGTAACACATGGCAGTTCAACTGACCTAAACCTAAAACATCTTAATAGTTTCAAATTCCTCTTTTTTATACATAACAAATGCATAAAAAATATATTTGTAAAGAGATAAGTCTTCCCGGAGATAAAAAAAAATAAAAAAATTGTTAGATATTATTGTAGAAAAAAATAAAATTATTTCGAAATACTGCAAAATTACTTTGTGGCATCATCTTAATTAAATTAAACAAATTACTTTGTATCTATATGTTTCAAAACCGATGGTTTCCTCGTCAGGATAATAACATGAATTATTATCATTATTCATGTTATTATCCTGACGAAGAAACTATCGGTTTTGAAACATGTAGATATTATAACATGTGATTATGGTGGTTTAGAGTTAAAAGTAATTTGTTTCAATTAATTTAAATGTAAAATTATTTCATAAAAACTGAACATCTTTGTTTCATTTCACCATTCACCAGTAACTTAATTTCAAATCATTCTTATATTTTGTAATGTTACCACATCCTATATTTGGTATTATATCATTATACACTCTGTAATATGTTATCTTATTCCTACGCTAGTTCTCTTGATTAGCGTAGAAATACTTTAAAATATGTCGATCACTATTTTTTCTTGTGCTATTGTATTACGTATTAATTATTCTACATTGATTCAATAATAACTAAACGGTTGATTGGCTTGGGTACGGAGGAGTCTGAAAAACTATTACATAATGAATGGCACATTTATTAAAAACTTAGTATATAGGTATTAATTTTAAAAAATAATAATAATTTAAATTGCATTTGGCACTTTACAAACATTTGGTTCCTTAGAACAGGCAATCTGATGAAATAAAAAATAAAAAATTAAAAAAATACTATAATTTAAATAAATCCAAAAAAATGACAGGAGGCGGTAAAGGTTCACGGACAATAATTTAGACAAATAAATCATTGACATCGATGTAGACATGTAAAGCATATAAAATATCAATAAACAATCGTGCCGTTAAAATTGGAAATCGATTTAGTTCGTTTTTGTCCCTCGAGCCACTGTTTTCAAAAAATGTTTCTTATAATGCCAATACCTAACGTAATTCAGAGATTTCTAATTTGTAAAAATCATATCCCTAACACACGAAATTATGTTCTTTGAGAAACGTTTTCGATTTTCCCATTTTCTTTGATTCCCCTTTTCTGAGACGCAATACATGAGTAATCATGTCTCCGCCATCTTTTTACCTGGTAAATTTGGGTCCTTTGACTCTCCTCACTTTGTGCTATTCTTAACCAACTCGCTTTCAGACGCAATGAACTCCATTCAGCTTTTCAGTAACCCTTTTCGTCAAATCAGAACTGCTAAATCGTGTTTGAATGGACTAAGATTCTGTTGATTGGTGATAAAAATATATAAAAAAAACAAATTTAATGATATGCTTCCGTTCTACTTGCTTCTGGTCGAGTAGTAACATTTAGGCAGAGCCGGATCTAGGGGGAGAGGCGGGGGGGGGGGGGGGGGGTAGGGGCGCCTACCCCGGGCGGCAGTTTTAGGGGGCGCCAAAATAGTAATTTATATGTTTGATTGAAGAAAAAAACTTCATTCACAAAGCGCCTGGCTTCCAGCGCACGTTTTTCTATCGATTATTCATTTGATTTTAAAAAGCCCCGATATTTTTTGAATACATCCTATGTAAGTTGATTGATAAACGTATCGTAAGTCGATTTTGAACACGTGCATAGTGTAGTAATCCCCTTTGCCAGAGGAATGGGGAATACCCGTCGCATACAGAAGTAAGGGCTACACGAGCTGAGCCGAATAAATCCGATCGGTCGAACGTCAAGCAAAGCGACGATCACTAACCTTACTGTTGGTTTATGTGGTTGAATGCGATAGTAATCAGCGTCAAATATATAATAAATGAAAAGCGAAATCACAGATTTAAACTACCGTAGTGGAAATTCCCCCCTCCTCCCCTCTAAGGCGCCAAAGGAGGTTTCTGCCCCGGTTCGAAAAAGTCGTAGATCCGGGGCTGTATTTAGATAAGATTTAGCTTTTGGGTATCGTCAGTTCAATCCTTAGCAAATTTAGTTGCGGCTTTATAGTTTAAGCTTTATTGACATTAGAATGATGAAAACTATTTAAATATTGTCAGTTTTATTAAAATAACTATTAAAATTACTTGGGAATATTTTTGTAACGGGAAGAAAATCTGACATAAGTTGTGAATATTCATATATTTCTTGTTCTAGTGCCCTCACCTGTCGGAGGTTGGCTTTTATAATTTAAATCTTTAAAACATACTGCAGCTCAAAGCATCGGCGAAATTATACTCTTACATTGTACAAGTCACTTGAGTTTCGAAACAGTGAGGCATTTTCCTTTACACGTCTTCCATCAATCTTCCACTGATTATTATCAGATAGGTAATGAATTCGAATGAATTAAAAAAAATATAATGTTCAGAAAATATAATTTTTTTTAATTTTCGATTAATTTCATAGTTAAAATAATTTTCAGAGTTTGTTTTTTTCAAAACCTACCAAAACTTGTATTTATTTAACCTGGCTGGGTACGCTTGACGTCATACGTACCTCGTTTTTCGGTTAATAATAATGTCAATCCCACTCGGGTTGGTATAAAATCCAAAAAATATGAATTCTCTTGAAATAATTTGTATACCGCAGTGGAAACCCGTAAGCAAGTTCGCGCAGCGCAACTTAATACAAAATTATCCCCATGCTTTATGCACTCGGCCAACCGACCCATGAGGTAGCGATGTAAGTTATGTCAGAATCATTTTTAACCCTCCCTTGCCTGCGATGTGTATCTACTACACATTGCTTCTTGCACCTTTAATATCTTTGTAAATATGGAAAATTCTGGGTTCATAGTTTAGATAATCCTCCGTTATACATTTACTCATTAAATAAAAATATTTAAAAAATAATAATCAGTACCTTTCGGGCACATAAGAGGTATTTTGTGAGAATCGAAAACAAATTCACCAATACAATCAAAGGTCTGGCGAATGATCAGTACTGCGGGTGAGATGTAAAAATGCGTGAAGCGTGCGGCTAATGCGACACTATGCACGTCTCACTCTCACCCACTTCGATATAAGTGAGCGCGAGAAAGAGAACCGTGTGGTTACTGGTCAGTCGTCAATCGTGTTTGTTTTTTCGGTTTCCCTTGCGGACCGCGGACGGCGCCGCCAGTCGCCGCCCGGCATTCATTCGGAGTGGTCTCTTCGCATGCTGTTGTTTTTTTTCATGTTTTCAGCAATTAAACATCAATTATTATCATTTTTGACTTCAACTATAATGGAATATACCGATGTGCTATGAATATTCATTTTTTTCGGCTTTTAAATCGACCATTTCTACTTGTGTAGTGATTACACAACACCGGAACGCGCGGATTTTTTCAGCACAGTAAGGGAAAGGTTAATCATTTTTACATTACGAGAGGCAACGCTCTCGACGAAGGTCGCTGGTTCGTACCCAGCGTACGCAAATAAATTTTAAATAATTAATTTGGGTTGTTTCACAAAGTATCGATTCAAAATAATACATAGTATATTTGAGGCACGTTTCAGTGTGGAAAATACTCTCAGTATCGCCCTGGTGTAAGACCACTATTCAGAATTGAAACATTGCTTGAAATGTCTTTAGCAGTGTTTGGTTACCAGATCTGAATAGCCAGGTACTTCCCTACCTTCCTCTTTCCCATCTCCTTCCCCTCCCCACTACCTTCAGCCTCACAACATACCCCAATTTGGGATGCCATGGTCCCACTGGCTCCAGAAGCGAGCAGTGGGGACTCTTGTGCGGTATTCATATAAAAAAATATATATTTATATATATTAGTGATGCGTATAAAAATATATGAATATGTATAAAAAAGTTACACGTTCGGAATCGGCGTTTGATGATATATAATATATGAATGTCTGTGTATGCCTTGTAATACATTTACTCAAATTACTTATTTAGTGTGTGTCTCCTCTCCCGTTTTGGAGTTTAGCAAAATATTTACAAGAGACTAAAACATATTTTAATGTTAAACATCTTGGTATTACTGGCAGGAACTAGAATGCCTTTGTCACCACATTGGGGAATGTTGTTAAGCGAAAATGTAACCTACTCATGGCTCTTGAATTTAAGAGGAAGAGAAATGTATAAGAGACAGTTTAATAAATAATAATAATAAAAACAAAGCATTTGTATAGCGCAGTTTTGTGATGTTTCACTTCAAGTGCGCTTAACTTTAACAAAATTTAAAAATAATCCTACAATGCTCCTTAGAGTCCTTACAAAGTATTGAAAAGTAATTTCAAATAAAGAATATACAGTATACGAGTATACAAGGCAATAACAAGGGAACAAAATTAACAATAATAGTGCTGTTATAGCATAGGACAATATTGGTAAAAGGTAACGGTGCTATTATAACACAGGACAAAACAAAAAGATTAAAACTAAAATGTAGTATAAAATAGGTGTAAAAATAAGAATCATTCTGAGTGGACATTAAAAAATTTAAAAAAAAAACATAAAAATACAGTAAGGAGGAAACCGAAACCAAACAATTTCAAGAGACTTTAAAACGTGTCATTACAATATATTGAAAATAAATTAAGGTTAAGATGAATGGTATGAACTTTTAAATGATTTTGTTTTTAAAGTCCGTTTAAATTCAGTCAAATTCTGAATATTAGTAATAACTGAGGGAAGTTTATTCCAAATGAGCGGGCGAGTTTGAGTACATATCTACCTAGCAAATCCGTTCAAATTTCTGATCATACTATAAGTAATTTCAACGTTTTACCCGTACTTCCATCTTAAAGCGCTTTAAAATTTGGGGTGCAAAAGTCCCCCTGGCTCCTGACAGTAAGTTGGGAATATTTCATTGGGTCACAAATAGACACTGATTAGGTTAGCGACTGACTCTAATCTGACCCCTTGGGCACATTAGCTTGTTTTCACGACAATTTAACGTAGGTAGGCATAGGAATGACGTATGCCCCGTACCTGAGTTATTAATAAAATAATACTTTAAGGTAATCTTTAGAGTACCTATTTGAAATTAGAAACGATGGCTTTTGTGGTCGAGGAGTAAGGCTCTTGACAAACAATCCGAATGTCGCGGATTCAAATCACGGCGCGCGCAAGTAAATTTTATTTCAATGCTTTGTTTTATTCCTCAATTTAATAATTTGAAATAATGTAAGTTGTATTTGCGTCACATTCCAAAATAAAATATGCTTTCAGTATAGCCCTGGTTTAAGACCACCATTCAGAATTTAATGGTAGGTTCAGACTGGACGACGTACGTACGCATCGCTACTCAAACAATGCTTAGCAACCCATACATTTTCTATGAAAATGGCCACAGACATCGCACGTCGCGATGCGTGTGGCCAATGTGATTCTAAAACATAAATTTTCATTGAAAATCTATGCTTGCTAAGCAGTCCAGATACTGTTAGGCGTAGCGATGGGCACGTACGTCGACCCAGTCTGAATCTACCATAAACGTTGCTTGAAATGACTTTTGCTTATTAGCTGTGTTTTGCAACTAGATCTGAATAGCCAGGTACTCCCGAATATCATTTCCCCCATTTTCTTCTTCTCCCCACTACCTTCAGCCTCACAATATACCTGTATATACTTCTATAGCAATCACTGGCTCCAGAAGCTCTGGAACAGTCGGGACACTATTTTAATAAATCTAATTATTTTATTATTTTACTACTATGTGGTTATTCCCATTATAAATTTTTTATTTTATTATTTCTCATTATACTTCAAACTTCAGCTGTTACACCTCAGCTTAATATTCATATACCTATAAATATTTTTCCTTACCTACATTATTATTATTTCCTATATGTTATTATCCCTTGTACACTGTATACTGATGATTTCAGTTATCACCAATCTATAAAAGCCTTAACAACTATTATAAGCAATAATTATTATTGAAGAAGAAGATAACAATAATAATCTAATTTTTTTAAATATGAAAATGAACAAGACACAGAAAAATAATAAAAGATAATGGTTGCACTGGGACTCGAACCCAGAACCTCAAGTCTAACTGTGACATACGCATTAACCAATTTTTTCATTGCACTATATTATGAAACTGTAGTATTTGTCAAATACATATTTAAAATTTCAGAATTAACAATATTATCTTCGACTTATGTTTTTTTTTCTAAATTATTTTATTATTTTTCTGTGTCTTGTTCATTTTTGTATTTCAAAAAATTAGATTATTATTGTTATCTTCTTCTTCAATGATTGGATGGGAATAACATAATACATTGGATGGTAATAACCTTCAAAAGTTAAAAAAGAGAGTTTTTCTTATAAAAAATGAATTATTATTAGCCTGAAACACTCATCCATATTGATAAAAACCTCCCGAGAAAAGCGACGGCATGTATCTCTTCTCGGGAGGTTTTTTCAATATGGATGAGTGTTTCTGGCTAATAATTATTGCTTTTAATAATTATTACCCTTTGTGCTATGCATAAAAAGTCTAGTCTTAAAAATTAGTTTATCAATTTAAAAAAATATATAATTATAAAAGCCTTCCCAGACATTTTATTAAATGCATAAATTTTTTACAAAAAATCTTTTTTTCCATTACATACATGATAGTATTTGAAATACTGTGTAAGTAAGCCAGGCAAAAAATATACTTGGATTGATAACATTTTTATATTCGTTGGATTGAGGGTTATGTTTGAATAATGTAGAGGTAATATTTTTGATGTGGTCCCACCCCTATTTTGCACCACTTTCTTGGTAAAAACTGACAGCCCCAATTACCAAGATTGATAAGGGAACGGAATCAAGTAAATAATTTATTACTCTCGGCATCTTAAAACCGAAACCAATTCCGATATAAAAACCTTGAACTATACGGTACGCGAAAAGCTTAGATAAATCTTTAAAAGAAATAAATTACAACACTATTTCAAAATCTTGCCTTAACCCTAAAACTTCAAAATCAACATATTAAATAATATTTATTATCCAGTCGTACGTAAAAACTTACCTCAGAAAAATAAATTCGAAAACGTTTATTGCCGCTTTCAAAATCTCAAGGACGCGTGATGATAGTCACAAATCGATACTATTGATACTAAAGGGAGTTCTAAAAAATTACAAAACAAAATACTTTATTTAATAAAAATAATATTAGCGAAACGCAATCGAAAATCTGAAACAGAAAAATCAGAAAAAGATACGGACACATCTGGGACTCGAACCCAGGACCTTCGGCTTTCTGGGCCGGTGCTCTACCAACTGCGCCAATGTATCTCTTTCCGATTCGGCTAGATTTAACTGTATCATACTTTGACTGAGATCTACAAACATTATCTTCATTCTTATATTTTTACATAACGCATTTTTTCCATAATTATTATAAATAAAAATATAGATAATGTCGGTAGTTCTCAGTCGAAGTATGATACAGTTAAATATGACCGCATCGGAAAGGAAAAATTAGGCAGTTGGTAGATCTCCAGCCCGGAAAGCTGAAGGTCCTGGATTCGAGTCCCAGATGTGTCCGTATCTTTTTCTAATTTTTCTTTTCCGATTTTTTAGATCTTTCAAAGTTTTATTAAGTTTCGCTAATATTATCTTGATTAATTAATTTATTATAATTTGAGGTTTTACTCATTAAGTTAAAAATAAAAATAAACAACAAAATATATTCATAATTTTTATTTTTAAACGTTAGATCCACAAAGGAGGCCATCCTTGGGCATGTGTGGGGGTCATTTTAGGGAAAGGTAAGGAAGTTCTGGGAAAGATAAAGGTATGAGGGATGGTTACGAATCCGGACGGATGTATGAATCCATTCAAATGCTTAAAAATGCCAAAGCAACGCTTTTAAAGAATATTTTATAACTACATTTAAAAATCTTATATACTCGTATCGTTGCTTTTCTTTCTTTACATGATTTTTTTGTTGTTTGTTCTACTTTACCTGTCTTTTTTTAATTTTTATGATGTACTGAATGTAAAACTTATATTTTGATATCAAAATACTTTTGTAAAATTGTAACTACTACCTCCCACTTATGAATAATTGTTAGTTCCTCCTGTCCTAAAATGAATTTTGTAACTCATCGGGATTGATACGTTTTTAGATTTTTTTTTATTTTTTATTTTTTTTTATTTTTTTTTATTTTTTTTTTTTTTTCACGGCCAAAAGCATTTTTGTTGTTTGTTTTTGGGGTGTTATGCCGTGTTGTGCTACCTCCTTCTTTAGCCGACGTTTCGGACAGCGTTGCAGTGTCCATCATCAGGGCAGATCCGGGATTGCTCTGGCAAGAAATAAATATTTTCTCGTTTTCATTCTTAATAAAAAAATACTTCACAAATAGACGTTTAAACTTTTAGATTTGCTGAAATCCTCATGTCTAGGAATAAAGGAGCCCCTATGGAAAAACGTTTCCTATTTTTGTTCCACTATTTTCTTTGTTCTTTTGCAAAGTTCACTGTCCCCCCATTGTGTCGTTAAATTTTCCATTATTGTCCGTATTAGCCAACTCGTAATGAAAACTCTCCCTTGGGTCAGCGTGATAATAGTCAACAAGATTGTTTTACCACTTTAACTTTAGTATTCCCAGAGATGTAGAAAGATTGTAATACATTATTTATTTTACAATATCACTTAACAACGCAAATGCTTACAATTGATTGTGGGATTTATTGATCTTAGGTTTGAGATGTTGAAATTATGTAGAAAATACACAGCGATTACTTTGTTTTTTAAAGAAGAACTTTGAACATGGATACTTTGTGATGTTATCTTTTTATTATTTTGATGGAATAACTAAACAGTAGAATTATATAAGTTATGCATATTATATCTCATGACCACTAAATATTGAAAGGTACTGCCAACAAGAATGGCAAATTTTATGTTGTTGTAGTCAAAAGTTAGGCCTCTTATGCCTGTTGACAACTGAGAATTTGTGGACAAAGCAAAAGGCAGGTTAATTAAGTATCAATCTAACGACTACACCGTTTCACGGAGCGGTTAAGCAAAGAGAATGGACCGCTAAATAACCCGGTCTTGGCACACACACACACACACACTGCTTGCTTTATTCACATTCACATATAACCATTCTGTTTTTCTGACTCCTGACAAGGTCCGACACCATTATATGGTTCACTTAATAGTGTTTTGTCTTTCTCGGGCGTCTCCGACTTCTTCTACCATTTACATTCGCCTCATATAATTTTAATCTTATATTCAACTTATATATCTATCTATAACTATAATTACAATATGTCTATCTATAACTCCTTTCTTCGTTTATTCGCACTACTTGCCCAAACCAATTTCACCAACAGTGATATTTAGTAGTCGAAAGACTTATGCGGCTTGTTTGAATTTATTGGCAATTTGAATCAAATAACTTACGGGTGGTAAAATATGGCGTATGTGATGAACGGAGAAAGGCGTATGAGGAGAATGTATGACGTGGAAGTAAATGATAGAAGAAGTCGAAGACGGCCGAGGAAGGTATCAACAATTTTTTTAAGAAGCATATTTTTTTCAATTCTTTACGCTAATATCATTTCCAGCTTTAAAATACCCCTAGTTTTCTGGTACACTAGAACTCACAACCTCAAAACTTTATAAAATATCCGAGCAATGTCGGGTAAACGTCAGCTAATTGGTTAATAAAAAATGGATTTGGTTGATGTGGTTTTGAAATTACATTATTTAACCTAACGCTAATACGGTTCTAACGCCTTAAACCGCCTTATTTAATTTGGTATGAGGAACAAAGCGATGTCTTATACGAGGTTATATCACAAAATCTTAATTCCATATGCTCAATACAAGATAAGGGGTAATTAAATTATCTTCTCGCTTTGAGAGCAGATTAAGATGCTTTATCCGAATCATAATTAGTAACAAAATAAGATTCCTCAGAAGTTTACCGTCAAATTTACTTGTTTGACATTTGCTTGTGAATTGCTAAGCCTTTGCAACTGTTTTCGACCCATTTAGCTTTAGTCGCCATTTGAAGAAATATTCTTCCACAGCAGGTCAGAATTAAAGATCTCTTCTTCTGCTTTAAGGGGTTTGGTTTTGGGCTATGATGGCAATGTCATTTGCGTATGC
Source organism: Limnephilus auricula (assembly GCA_951813805.1). Taxonomy (NCBI): domain Eukaryota; kingdom Metazoa; phylum Arthropoda; class Insecta; order Trichoptera; family Limnephilidae; genus Limnephilus; species Limnephilus auricula. The sequence goes on from OX638403.1 coordinate 14,424,895, forward strand.
AAATTTTCTGTCTTCAGTATGAGATATATATTTAATTTCATGCTACGATATATGTATAATGCTCTACCAAATCAAATAAATAATAACAGAAATTATTAAATTTAAAACTAAAGTAAAAACATGGCTGATTGAACAGGGTGATAATAAACTTGCAAACATTCTGAAGATAATTAAAGACAACTAGAAACTTTATATACAAAAATATAAAAATAAATTAAAAACTCCAAGCCTCAGAACAGGAAACCTTAGTGAAGATCACTGTGAACCAGTAACATTATTCTAATATATTGCTTTATACTTACATGATGTACAAAATATAAACTAATGAAAACATTATAATAATCTTTTAATTAATGAAGACAAAATTAGCTAAACTCAATCGAAAATCTAAAACAGAAAAATCAGAAAAAGATACGGTCACATCTGGGACTCGATACCTTCGCCTTGCTCTCTCAACGCGCAGCTCTCTTAACTGAGCTAATGTGTCTCTATCCGATTCGGTCATATTTAACTATTTATGTCAGAATTTTGGTCATATTTAAATATGTATGTCAGATTTTCGGTCGTATTTAAATATGTATGTCAGATTTTCGGTCGTATTTAAATATGTATGTCAGATTTTCGATTGAGTTTCGCTTAAATTGTATTTATTAATTAAAATATTACAGTTTGAGATTTTACTCATTAAGTTAAAAATAAATAGTAATAAATAACTACCGTAATATGTACATGACAAGTCTGGGAGTGGAAAATCATGTCAAAACTTTTGTTCAAAAATCATTTCAGAAATTTAAAAATATATAATGTATAATATTGAACCTTATGAATACATCTAAAGTTTGTGTTTCGTGAGTAATTATTGCGACCATAATCACGTAATTAATTTCCCAGATTTCAGTTTGAGATTAAATATCTTAACACACAGTTTGCAATGTTTAGTTGATATTTGATACATGAGAACTGGTCATTTTTATTAGACTTTTTCTTGAGCCACAGCCAGAGTTCCACAGCCGAGCTGTTGAACGATTTGCCGGCCTCTGTGTTTCTTCCATCATACAACACGGGTCTCTTTAAGATCCAGGTTCACTCCTTCCTTTCCACAAAGATGACGTAGGCCCTGAGGGAAATTATTTTCCTCAGGGCCTCCTGAAAGGAGTTAGTGTAAAAAATAAAAGAGCGGTATAAAATGCTCTTCGACAAAGATAAAATGGGTCTTTTCATAAGCAGCATTTCCGCTATCCTTTATCCAATGTTCTGTTCAAATGGCCTTTGATCCCACAGTCTTCTTTCTTTCCGCCGCTTCACTTGGCTTTATACCAACCAATAATGCATCCACTCGCGACTTCATAAACTACCGGCGTAGGCACTAAATTTTATGGCTGGGATCTTGGCATTCTAGCTTTTTGCTTATTTTTGGCACCATTGGATTGAAATAATTGTTTTTGTGTAGCCAATGTACATTTTTTTGCATCAATATTTTGGCAAGGTACAAACGTTCTCACAAAGGTTTTAAAATATGTTTAAAATATGTCACAGCTTAATACTTTCTACGTTAATAAACTTCAAATTGATGACACTGTAAAAAACATAATGAGATCATACCGTGAAACTTTGGGGTTAATTATCACGATCATCTAAGAAAAAAATCCTGGTGAACTTTTTTATATAAACGCGTCTTAAAGGCATTAGGTAGATGCCAAGTACAAGCCGGTTATGCATTTGGAAACATGTTCCAATTATCGTTTAAAATCTAAACGAAATAAAATGGATATAATATGCGGTTTCAGTTCAAATAAGCGATATCTTATGACTGAAAATATGTTCTTGTTATATTGCCTAGAGATGACCGTTTGGCCGTCCGACCGTCCTTTCCGTAATAGCTCTTTGGTCGATCCTTTTCCACATGTTTTCTTAAAAAAAAACGAAGTGTACAAGTCGGATATTGTGAAGTCCCTCGCGAATTGTGGTCAGAAATAAGTTTGTTATTCTTTTAAAATATGTTTATATTATTTTAGGTATATTGTGTACCTACAATTTACTATCTCTGTAAGGGGGTTTCTCACCATCCTCCCAGTAGCTTATCTACCCTAATAACGAATATTTTCGATTTACGATTTACGGTTTATTTAATTATTAAGTTGGAGTTTATAATTCGGTACTCGAACCTACGAATAGTGGCTATATATTGGATAAGTTGTCCGAAGTTTCTAACCACTGCGAGTATTTTATTTTTATTTTTAATAATATTCGTTATTAGGGTAGATAAGCTAACGGGAGGATGGTGAGAAACCCCCTAAGATTAGTGGTTTTCAGTCTTATTTATCTTTGAGTACAATTTTTTTTTTAAATTATAGGTACCTTGAGTATAACCTGGTTCCTGATTCCTCAATGACTGTGATATGAGTAAATGCATTAAATTTCAAGCCTTGTTTTAGAACATGGGATAAATATATTTTTTCTGTGTATGTGTGTATACGTGTGTATAAATATGTATGCGTGAATGTACATGAATATGTGTGTGTAGATGTATCTGTGCATGCGCGTATTTACGCGTCTATGCACAAATGTACACATATACAACTAGAAAAAAGAGTTATATGTATGATCTAATCTTGCATAATAGCATGCCTTATTCTTTTTATTCTTTCTAATTTTCATTTTACTGTTTTCTATTTTAAATTTTCTATTTCCATCATAATTTTTCGTATTTTCAACATAACTAACTAACTAACCATCACGCCGTTTCCCCGAAAGGGTAGGCAGAGAGGACGGACCGCCAAACAACTCGGTCTTGGCACACACTCCTTGCCTCATTCACATTAATACATCTTCTTATACATACTCTTCTATTATTCTAACGCTTGACATGACCCGACTCAAGTATCTGATTCACTTGATCGTGCCACGTCTTCCTTGGGCGTCCTTGGCTTCTTCTACCATTCACATTCGCGTCATATATTCTCTTGACACTCCTTTCTTGATTCACTCGCTCAACATGCCCAAACCATTTAAGCGTCCCTCTCTTAATCTTACTTATTACGCTCACATCAACCTTGCTTTCTTTTCGGATCTCCACATTCCTCACACGATCATACATGGTTTTATCACACATACGCCTCAGGGATCTCATTTCTACAGCATTCAGTCTACTTTCATTCTTTCTCTGCCAGTTCCATGCTTCACTGCCATACATCAGGGTAAATACCAGTACTCCATTGTGGACTGCTAGCTTCTCTTCTGTGGACAACTCTTTGTTGGCTCCAACGGCGTTCAATCCTCTATTAATGGAGTTACCTGCATTCACCCTTCTTTCAATACCCCTATCAGCCTTCCCATCTCTCGTAAACATACTTCCCAAATATACAAGCTCATCCACCTGCTCCAAGTATTCATTATTGTATATATTTAATCCATATGTTTTATAGCATGTCTTATTAATTTTATATTTTTTGTACTTTTTCGTTTTCCCAATTTTTATTTTATATTTTCTATTTCCATTATAATTTTTCTTCTATAACTTTTCCTATTTTTAACATCTTTATATATTTAGTTCTTTGTTTACACTAGACATCACAAAGCAACTATACAGGGTATTAAGGTACGTACTTGAGTTACTTTAACCAGTGATTCCTGACATTATTCGGAGTAAAAAATGTAAATGAAATTTTGGTCTCCGATGACTTTTTTTATGATATTTTTTTTTCAAAATTTTTTTATTCAAAATCAAACAAAAAAAATTTCTTTCACATGACCTTATTGGTCTCTCAGCCGAGCTACCGCCTCACCACTTTCCCCGCCCCCGACTACTTAACACCTACTATTTTTTATGTTTTTATAGAACAAAAAAAAAAAAAAAACATCAAAAATGTCACCGGAGACCAAAGTTTCATTTACATTTTTTACTCCAAATAATAATGTCAGGAATCACTGGTTAAAGTAACTCAAGTACGTACCTTAACACCCTGTATAACTATATTCCATTGGTCACCATGAAACAGGCAGTCGCCTAGTATGGTGATCTAATGTATCACATATATGTAAATGTGTTAATTTGTATAATCATGTTTTTATAAATAAATAAAAAAATAAAATTTATTTGATGTAATACTTATATACTGCTTGCGATTTACAGCGGCTTAGAAGAATTGTGTTTTAGTATTTGTGGGCACTTTGCAGTACCTGCGCTCAGCTTCTGAAAGGCTTACTTAAGCCTGGCTTCGACGTAGCCCTCGTACCTAACCTGGTCACTTAAGGATATACCGAGAAAGTACGATGGAAGGCTTGTCGGAAAGATTACTTCCTTTGAAGGGGGTTAGATATAAACAGATGTTTGAAACCATAAAAAAAGACAAACTTTTATTTAGTATAAGAATCACTCAAAGAACAATAACCATACACAACAACAGCTGATTTTGACAGCTCCATGTTTATTAACAATTTAGTGACAAAAAAGCAACAAAGCAACATAACCCAAGTTTAAAATTAATACATAGTGTCACGCTAGTAAAAGTGGCAGTGTTTGCGACAGTGGGCAGTGTCAGTGATTGTCAGTAATCTTGATTTTAATATTCAATTGTAGTGCAAAAGAGTACCTACTGTCATTGTGACGTCAACACTGACATAGACAAAAAAAAAATCCTTAACCTGAGGGGCACTTTTGAACTCTACATATAACCGAAAAGTTAAATTCAAAGTATAATACCCGGAAATCATATATTAAAATGGCAAATCGTCAAACAAGATCTAACCCTTCCGCGGGAGACTCATCCAGCTCAGTTATGGAGCAACTTGTGAAGATTAGTGACCAGCTGGCCGCGCTATCCTACTTGCCGGCCGCCGTCAACGAACTGCGGGATGAGGTCAGCGAGGTGAAGCTCTCTATTGACTTCAGTGGTAAAATAGTAGAGGACGTCAGCAAAAAGAAATGGAGATCAAGCTGAAGCTGGTTGACCTGTTAAAAGATGAGGTTGATTCCCTGAAGATCCATGTAGCCAATATTCAGGATGACATGGAGCAGCGCGACCAATGGGCGCGCCGCTCAAACATCGAACTGGTCGGCATTCCAGAAAAGAAGGGAGAGAATTTAATTTCAATTGTTTCCAATATTGCCAAAAAAACAGGTTTCGACATCGATCCAAAATTTGATATTGATTTTGTTACTCGGGTGGCACCGAAAGAATCAAAAAAAGGCCAAAATAAACCAATAATTATAAAGATGCAATCAAGATACAGAAAAGATGACTTCTTGGCACTAATTCGAAGGACGCGTGACTTAATCAGTAGCGACATTGGTTGCGACGGCGATTCCCGAATTTACGCCAACGACCACTTGACGAGCGCTTCTAAACGGCTGCTGCACTTGACGAAGGAAGCGGCCAAGCTGAACAACTATCGATTCGTCTGGGTCCGGAACTGTAGAATCCTTGTTAGAAAATCAGAGGGGTCACAGATCAGAGCGATCCTCAAAACAGAAGATTTAAACAAGATTGTATAAAACTTCAACTGAAGTGGGCCACGAAAATATTATCATTTTTATTGTTTATTTTTTATCTTCTTATGTATGTACTTTTAATATATAAATGCGTCATAATCCTAGACACAAGTTATGGATTTTACAATAACACTTTATTATTTTCACTGTTAATTTTTTATCTTTTGATGTATGTGCTTTTATTATGTAAATGCTTCATAATCCTAGACAAAAGTTATGGATTTTACAATACAACTTTATCATTTTCATTGTTCATTTTTGATTTTCTGAGATATGTGCATTTAAAATGTAAATTCTTCATAATCCTAGACAAAAGTTATAGATTTTACAATACAACTTTATCATTTTCATTGTTCATTTTTTATTTTCTGAGATATGTGCTTTTAATATGTAAATGCTTCATAATCCTAGACAAAAGTTATGGATTTTACAATAACACTATATTATCTTTATTGTTTACTTTTTATCTTCTCATGTATCTAATATTAGTGTTGTTATGGAACGCCCTATAGTTAGTGGGATCATACCTAGCAACAGTCCGGTTGGAACTTGTCACAACGGTCCCGTTCCCCACCGTTTCCTGCATCCCCTACTCCTACTCCCCGCGGCATCCCGGCCGGCAGTCGAAAGCTGCACCCGGCCTCGGACGCACGCACACCAGTTGAAGGTTGCTCTCTGGCTCAGACGCACGTAAACACGGTCGAGAACCACGCTCTGTTTCGGGCTCCCGCAAAATGAGCCGAATTGATTTCTAAGCCACGATGTTACTATTAGTCCGCATTGGAATGTAGAATCGGTTTTGTCAAACATCGGTGTTATAATGGTTCGCGGACCCCAGGAAGGCTGCCGAACGTGCTGGAAGCGGAGGCCTTCGCCCCCACACATGTAAGCTGAACACCAGATTTCCCATTCTTTCAATGTGTCTGTAAAAATACGATAGGGTCCCGCGTAAAACCATAACTCAGAGAGTTTCGATGCAGAGATCACGAGGTATGAACACTTTAGCTAGGTTTGTGTAACATGCATTCTTGTGTAGCCCTGTACTGAAATAACCTGTATACTGTGTTCTGAATTGTCAATATATGAATCTATTTAAACATATCTTGTTGTCAATCTGCTCCGGCAGGAGAATCTCGTAGAGTATTGGTTCCCCAGGTGATCGAGGAGGAAAGAGTTCTGGAAGCATTCTGTTGCAACCCACGCCTGAGATTGAGGGTGCCCTTTGCTCCCGTTTGAGCTGGCTTTGGGGCTTGTTTTGGGGTAGCTGGAGCTGACAATTGGCGACCAGAGAAACCCCGTAACAGTGTATAATTGCTTCTTAATTCTAGATACAAGCAACGGATATTATAAAAACTGCATATCATTATGTTTATGGATAATTTTGTATCTTGTGTTTTTAATGCGTAATTGCTTCATTATTCTAGGTTTAAATTGTGGGTATTATAATTACTTCATAATTCTAAGTTCAAGTTTCAATTACTATAATAGTATGGCATTAATTTTATTGATAATTTTTATCTTAAGTATGTGCTCCTAATGCCTGTATTTATGTTTGACCTCCATGTTCCATACAAATGTTTATTATCGGTGATTTGAATATTTATTATCAAAATGTTAGAGGTCTCCGAACGAAATCCCATGTATTCCTTTCCGGTGTTTTGAATGCCAATTATGACGTGATATGCCTGACTGAGACTTGGCTCTTACCAAGTATATTTGACTCGGAATTATTTGATGAACGCTATGTAGTGTATCGTTGTGATCGTGATTATATCTTGTTAGACCAGGCACTCGGAGGCGGTTCACTTATTGCAGTGCGCCGCGAACTGCCGGCGTGCCCCTCACCCCCCTCCTTATTAAGCGTGCAGAGATAGCCACCGCTACTCTTTCACTAGGTTCTGGAGCGCGTGCTTCTAAACTACGTATATACTGCTCGTATTTCGTCCAAGGCGCGGAGCAGATTAAATCATTAAGTTACTTTTTTGAATTTATATCTACGATGCATACCAATTTCCCCAATGATGAATTCCTTCTATTGGGAGATTTCAACATACGACATGCCCCATGGCTTCTGCCTCCAACCACGGATGGTTCCCTGGTGCTAAATCGGTCCTCAATCGATGCACTATCTTCAACTCTTTCTGATTTTTTAGACTATACCGGCTTTCGTCAATTCAACAACCAGCTTAATGTAAACGAGCGTGTTCTGGACCTAGTGATATCGAGTCGCGCGTGCACTGTAATTGGGTGTGACACACCGCTAGTGCCGGAGGATGCACACCACCGCTCTCTGGAGGTGTCGCTGCGCTTGTCCCACGAACCAACCCTCCAAACGCCGCGCTCTCGCACCGTCCGCTCCTATCATAGCGCTGACTATGGGCAGATTAATAGCGCCTTAGCAGCCGTCAACTGGACAACGACTCTAAACAGCAGCAATGTAGATTCAATGACTGCGCGTTTCTATTCCGAATTAAATAAGATAATTGTCACGCATGTACCATCTAGATCAATTAACATAGACTCAAGGTACCCTCCATGGTACAGCACCGCATTAAAAAAAGTAATTAAAAATAAGCTTAAATTTCACAAAAAATATAAAATTTATAACCGTAACTCCGACTATCAAATTTTCTCTCTTCTCCGAGAACGACAAAAGTGTATGGATAAAGTGTGCTATGACAATTACATTAATATGGCTGAAATTAATATTAATACTGATCCCAAACACTTTTGGACCTTTGTTAAATCCAAGCAAAAAAACTCTAAAATTCCTAACAATATGTTTCTTAACTCTCAGCATGTATCGGGTGGGGAAGATGTAAGTAACTTATTTAACACGCACTTCCAATCCTCCTTCGAATCCCCCACCCCGTCTACCTCGGCTACAACTCAAATATATAATCCAAAAACCTCAACTCTCAATCTTAATAATGTTAATATAGACACTCAACTAGTTTGTAAATATCTAAAATCATTAGACCCTACCAAAGGCAGTGGGCCTGATGGTATACACCCTGTATTTTTAAAGAATTGCGCTAATGTTTTATGTTATCCGCTAAGTCAAATATTCAAAACTTAATTGTCTTCTGGCAGTTTTCCACAGGAATGGAAAAGTTCATATATTGTGCCAATATTCAAAAAAGGAGACAAGCACAATATTGAAAATTACAGACCGATCTCTAAGTTAAATGTAATGGGTAAAGTTTTTGAAAAAATTGTTTTTGATATCATTTTTCCATGTATACGACCACACATCATTTCAAATCAACACGGCTTTGTCACCAAAAAATCAACAGAAACCAATCTATGTGAGTTTGTTGATACAGTCCTTGTTGCTATGGATAATGGATATCAAGTCGATGTAGTCTACACAGACTACTCCAAAGCCATTGATAAAATCCCACACAGCATCTTGATAGAGAAAGTCGAAGCAATGGGTATACACGGTGACCTCCTTCGTTGGTTAGCCTCTTATCTCAACAATCGTACGCAAGCTGTAACTGTACAAGGGTTCTGCTCTAGTTTCGTCCCCGTAACCTCAGGAGTTCCCCAAGGATCTCACCTTGGTCCCCTCTTATTTAATATTTTTATGAATGACGTTAACAAAATTATCCGCAACTCTCAGTTGTACCTATATGCGGACGACAAAAAGATTGTCAAAATCATTAAGTCTGAGATGGATTGTATAGAGCTCCAGAATGACCTGGACTCTCTGGTTAATGTGTATTGTCTAGAAAATCGCCTCCTTTTGAATGCAGATAAATGTAGCGTCATATCTTATTCTCGAAAGAAACACACAGTATTGTATCCATACACAATTAAGAACAATATTTTAAACAGGGTAAATGTTGTAAGGGATCTTGGAGTTCTATTAGACAGTAAGCTTCTTTTTCAATCTCACGTCGAGCATATCACGTCGAAGGCTTTGAAAATGTTGGGATTTATACTTAGAGTAAGTTCAGCTTTCAAAAATCCACAAACATTTAAAATTCTCTACATATCCTATGTCAGAAGCCACCTAGAGTACGCTTCAACTGTGTGAAACACCCATTGTTCTACGTATAAAGCAAATCTAGAAAGAGTTCAGAAAAAGTTTATCAAATATGTCTCTTTTCGCGTACGAAATTATGTAAACTATGTCCCCGTAAACCTTAAATCTCTTGATCAACGCCGAGACACCAGAGACCTATTAATGCTCTATAAGATAATTCATAACTATATTGACAGCCCATACTTACTACAAAATATTCATTTTAGATGTCCAAAAAGAGTTACTCGATCTATGGATACCTTTTATATTCCTAAGAGCAAAACGAATTACCTTGAAAATGTATTTATAAGAAGAAGCTGTAGCACATTTAATAGATTATTTATTTATTTATTTATTTATTAAACGCCCTTATGGGCTTTTACATTTTAGTTAAATAGATGAGTATAACAGTGATTTCGAAAAAATCTAAATTAAAACAACAAAGAAAGCATAATACAGTGAACATAAAAGTAAAACAAAAGCATATATCTACAACAAAATATAACAATAAATGCATATAATAAAATTAGATACATAGGTAAAAAATATATATTTCACAAAAAATAAGATATTCAATATAGACAAAAATTGTAGAGATTATAGACGTCTATTTATGTCTAAATATAAAAAAGAATTGAAATAAACAATGTTTATACTGATTGTTTTTAATGTGAAATATATCTCCCAGATCAGAATATTTATTTCCGAGACTGTGAAGTCTCGGTATCGAGGAATTTTGATAAGAGAGTGTCCTGGTGTTATTAAAATAAAAGGGTAGTAAATTTCGGCAAGATCTTTTAGGTATGTGGATATTGATTAATTGAAGCAATTCAGGACAGTCAATTTTGTTATGCAGTATTTTATGTAATAGTATTAAATCTGTGATTATTCTTCTTTCTGAAAGTTCTAATAGGAACATTTTATCTAGTAGGTAGTTATAATCAATGTTTTCTACAGGAATATGCAATTTATAGTTTATATATCTCAAGAACTTATGTTGAATCTTTTCAATGTTGGCGGAATGAATATTGTAAAAGGGAGACCATATCGTAGAGTTATACTCTAGTTGGCATCTAACAAGGGTTTTGTACAACATGATAAACGTGCCTAAATTATTAAAGTCTTTTGAAACTCTCAAAACAAATCCAAGAGTCTTAAGGGCCTTATTAATAATATTATTAATATGACACAAAAAAGTTAGTTTGCTATCGAACATAATACCTAGGTCAATAATTTCACTGACGCAATTTAATTTTTTATCATTTAATGTATATTGAAAAAATATTGGATTATTTATTCGATAAAAATTAATGAACTGACATTTCTTTATGTTCAATGCTAGTTTGTTGATAGAGCACCATTCAAAAAGACGTCTCAAATTAATTTGTAATATAATGCAATCATTTATGTCATGATGATGCCCAGATTATGCCCAAACATCGATGTGTTTAACACGAACCTTGCTAAATTCAAAACATTCATAAAAAAATGACATTCCATCGAATGCCATATGTTTAACCAAAAACTTAATTTCATTGATTTCTTTTTTTTTATTAACTCGTCACATTTTCTCTTTTACTTTTAGTAGTTTGTATTTTAATGAAATCTTTTCCTCAAAGATATTATTGATATCCTTTAAAATTTAAGTGTAAACCTTAGAAATATCTATATCATAAAACACTTTGTAAATTGAAGATGCATCAGAATTGTTTGTATTAGGAATATTGTTGCATTTTTTTTTTATTATGGTCCTATATTTAAATGTCGTTATTTTATTGGTCAATGACATAAACATATTATTCACTGTCATATATAAATTTATAGACTGTTTATAACGCAAATAAATAAAATAAAAATAAAATAAGAATTGAAAAAATGATTCATTAAACGCGTGATAAGCTCTCTTATTACAAAACTTTTCACTGTTTTGTAAATACATAGAAAATAATGGATTACCGCACAAGAGACTTGTCCGAATAGAGCTGTGGTTTCCCATATTGGGTGAATGTAATAATAGGGGGGAAGGTTGCGATCAATGGACCACACGGAGAAAAATGTTATTCGAAAAAACGATCATTTTAATAGTAAAAACGGGACAGAAGTTCTTACGAACAAATTACCAGGGTTTCAATGTTTATTGGCGGTAACATGTAAGAATAATTTGTTGGTAAATGTAATTTCGTAGGTATACCAACAAATTATTCTTACATTTTCCCGCCAATAAACATTGAAACACTGTTAATTTGTTCGTAAGAACTTCAATACCGTTTTTAACCGTTTTTACTGTCAAAATGATCGTTTTTTCAAATAACAGTTTTCTCCATGCAGCGCAACGAGTGGGCCATTTCATTACTTCAGAAACTAAGGGTTTTTTAAAGTCCAGGATCACACAAAAAAAAAAACAATACCCTGTCCCAACTTGCCCTCTACTCTTAGTATCTCCGCAACTTCCATCGGAAAATGACTCATGTCAGAATATCGCCAAAGCTCCGGACACAAAATTAACTATGTGGACTTTTAGAATTAAATGTAATATTATTCATTTTTTCATCTGCATTTTTGTGAGCATATTGTATTTATTACTATTGTCATTTATTGTAAGATGTATTCGAAACGTTATTTAATATTTTTGATAACAAAATGTTTTTGGAAAGAACACCTAGATGCGATGAATCGACCAATAGTGGAGCAATACAACACGGGCATGTGCCTAGCGTGGCGGTCGTAAAATTCTCAAAATATGTAACCAGCAGTTTAATGAATAAAGAAAATTAAAAAAAAATATATATATATATATATATGAAGTGAAGAAAAAAGTGAAGTGGTAACTATTACTATTATTACGTGTTTTGTATTTCGGATTTTTTTAGGATGGCAAAAATAGGGTACGAATGAAATAAAACCAGCCTGCGCTTGGCATTATAATCCTTGTCCATAATCAAATCAGTCTAAACGCAGAAAGTAGGATATATGAAGGCGGCTCTAAAACGAAGACTCGACGGTGGAAACCAACAAGCGAAATAAAAGTGAAAACTGATCGGATCATGAAATTATGGTACTTTCTAATATCAAGATACCGGTAATATATTATACGAATAAACATGTATTAAAATAAATAATTATAATACTTAACAATTATTATTATGCTTTGCGAAGCCTCTGTTCATGAAGAGTAATAAAGCTTTACCCCGCCTGCAAGAACGGAAATTCGTATAAAACTTATTCTCTAGTTTTAAGATTATCCACCGGATTTTTTAAGGCAAGAATCAAGAAATTACTACATTAATATTTGAGTTGATTAATAAATTATACCCTTAAAAAAGATTTCAAGTAAAAAAGTATAACCAAAATTTGTTAAAATTTTATGATGCTCGCAAATTAACGTTTATTAAGTTTCAGCATTGAAAATTACAGTTTTTTTTTCCATTGTTTTTTTCCTAATGTCGTTGGCATTTATGATATTTATTTTATTTATTTATACTGTGCTAAAAGAAGAAATGTACCCAAATAACTTTACTAAAATAAGTAAACATTTTTTTACATGTTTACAGTGTTGCAAATGAAAATAAAAATAGCCTTTCATCACCATAAATAGACAAGGCTCCTGTGTTTTGTGAGGGTATTCTTGCTCAATTATAAATATGTAACAATTTATGTTATGAAATAATATGATATTTTAAAAAATAACAAAAATATATTTAAGAAAAACTCAACATATAAAGAAAAATTTCAATATGTGAAAAAATCATAATAATGGATATGAACTTTTACAGTAGTTTCAGGTAAATTTTTCAATTTTAGATGATATATATGATTTTTTTCGAGAATTTTTAGATTTAGGTGACGGATATTGTTGAAATAAAATATATCCAGATACAGATAGGCATTGTGAATGTGCTCGGTATCAAATTTTGGGATTTTAATATTATTCTAATATTATTCTATCTTGCTGATATATTGAAATGTAGGTTATTTAGCTGTATTTCTTTTAAAGTTTGTATTATTGAATATTTTTTATATATTTTGTCCATTGTAGGTACATTGAATATTGAAAAGATTTTTTCGGTAGAAATTGTAGATGGTTTTTTTAGGGTAACCTTAATTACCAATCAATAAATGTCTAATGTTTATTATTAATTATTACTCTCTTTGAAAATCTTTAAAAGCACCAAAATTATAATTTAAATGGCGCTACGATTGGATCTGGCTTCCAAAATTGTTCCGATCATTACAGTAGACGGCCGTACGTGGTCGAGTGGCAAGACTCTTGACTCCCAATCGGAAGGTCGCGGGTTCGAACCCGGCGTGCGCAAATAAATTTTATTTGTGTTATTTCACAATTAATTAATAAATATAATATATACTATATTTGCGCCACATTCCATAGTGGAAGATACTCTCAGTATTGCGCTGGTATAAGACCACCATTCAGAATTGAAACGTTGCTTTATTAGTGCCTTTAGCCGTGTTTATTGACTAGATCTGAATAGCCAGGTACTTCCCCACCTTCCTGTTTCCCATCTCATTCCCTTCTCCCCTTACCTTTACCTCACAACAACCCCAACTGGGGATACCATAGTCTCACTGGCTCCGGACGGGAGCAGTTGGGACTCTTGTGAGGTATTCTATTTTAAAAAAAAATAAAAAAAGTTTTTCAAATCAACAACCCCAATATTTTTTTTTTTTTTGAGAATTTATTATATGACCAAACGGTGGTTTTCTTGAATCAATTACATTTATTCCGTGTACCAAGATTTAGGAGCTATACTTTTACAAAGTTGGGTAGTCCAACCATTACAACCTTCTCCTAATGCTATATGTAAGTGGAGAGGAGAATGAGATGGAAAAAGAAATAGAAAGTACTTTAATGATTCGTAAGTACCTGATTATTCAAATCTGGTCACTGAATACCTATTTGCACGATTCGTCTAGGAACAAATCGTACAAATACATAATCACAGTACACGGAGAAAAATGTTATTCTAAAATACCATCATTTTATTCGTAAAACGGTTAAAAACGGGACTGAAGTTATTACGAAAAAATTAACAGGGTTTTAATGTTTGTTTGCGGGAACGTGTAAGAATAATTTGTTGGTATACGTAATTTCTAACAAACTATTCTTACAGTTTCCCGCCAATAAACATAGAAACACTGTTAATTTGTTCATAAGAACTTCAGTCCCTTTTTTAACCGTTTTTACGAATAAAATCATCGTATTTTAGAATAACATTTTTCTCCGTGTAGATTTATACCAGAATAGAAGGTAACTGTTAGTTACGTACTTAATATTTCACTGTAAATTGTTACAATATTTTTTTCCAAAATAATATTGAATGGTTCAAAGCTTTTCGGCAGTACTAGTGCAGACACATCAATTTTGAAAATGCGTTAAGAATGTTATATTAACAGTCTGTACATACCTATTTTAACGCTTTTCAGAATTCTTCACAAAATCAGTTCTTATTTCGAAAATGACACATAAATTCAAAGCGAATTTGAATTCACCGATCTATATTTGAACTAAATAACCGAAATTAGTGAAGTTGTAGACTAGCGCAAAATCGTGAAAAATCAAGGGATTTTGAATTATCAAAAAATCAGTTGTAATGTTTAAAATGGCAATTAAAACAATAAACACTTTATCGCTTGTTTCCAATTTTAAGCGGTTAAATTCAAACAAAAAAAAGATCATTAAATTAGATTTCAAATAGAACTAACGACAGGGAATTTTTGATTAGTAGGTACCTATGTACATATATGTACCTATAGTATAATAAATCTTGTGATCTAATTCTCACGTGATTTATTGTTTAAAAAATATTCGTTAAAATTAAAATATTTACGCTTTTAATATTTCGTAAGACATTATTAGGTAATACCCCAATTGATTTAATAAAATTCTGCGGATTTATCGAACAGATTTATCTCCTGAAGTCAATCCTTTATACGCTTTTTGCGTTCTCCTTTCAAGCAAATTTATCGCTATTTTTTCCTGCCGGCATTTATTGAAACGTAAAGAGATATATCTTTGCTTGAAGGAAAAATCCTAGACAATTTTATTAGGTCCTAAAGTATTTAAATATTCAATTTTTACGTAGGTAGAAAACTTTACAATGTTTCTCTATTATAGGTACTTTTGAAAAATCAATATTATATGTGCGACGATATGTCTGTATTTTTGGTATTACAGACAGTATATAGGCATCTCGCAATTTTTTTTTCTTTATACGTAACATATTTTTTATGCAGTTTTTTTACATGCTTTTCGACTACCACACTAGACACACGTCCGTATTATGGTAGTCGAAATTTAAATATATAATTATTTAAATGCAATAATATAACTGGAATACATCTGAATTTGTTTATATATTGTTTAGTTGAATGTAATATATTTGTGTAAAAGGTATTAGTTTAACTGGTTCACCAGTTAAGTAGGTTGCATAGAAATAAAACCAATCGTAGACAGTTGATTTTTATAAGATAAAATAAATAAAGATATAATATCACCATTTAGTTCTTAAAAGTAAAATCTGCTTTTGAATGAATAGACCTTTTTACATGGGAGCACGAATTGCTCGCCACGATTTGAACAAACTTGCGAAGTCCAAATACGGCAACGAAAGATTCGCTTGTTTTGAGAATCGAATATTTTTTTGCCGTATTTAGTTAATACACTTTTTCAAATGTTTCATAATTTACTTACCCCAGTAAACAGCGACGAGCACACGACGGGACCGGGAATTCAGTTTCTCGATGTGATAAAACTGATCATATTATATGATGTGAATAAGCTTGAAATAAATAAAAATAATTCCTACCTATGGAATGTAATACGACAATTGGGCTTATTTTCTTTTCACTTCTATTTTTACACGTTTTAATAGCTAGGCCACCATTTTTGCCATGTTATTTCGTAAAATGTACTGATGAGAGCTCGACGCTGTTCCGAACAAGAATGATGACGTCACAGTTTCTAGATTCAGATTGGCGGAGCTATATGCCAGCCCAGCCGATTCCAAATGGAACCGATATGGGGAGGGGGAAATAATACGTTTTTATCAGGCATGTCTAGAAATATTCAAATGTATATGGATATTAGTAATTTTTATACTAAATTTGTCACAAAAACATAACTGGTACAATTAAGGGCTATCAGTAAAAATAATACAGTTGGTCGACGATAAAAGGCTTCTTTCATTTTTGGTAATGGATGTTATTTTTGGTATTAATTCGTTCATGTCGGGATACAATCTTCAATTTACAAATTATCATTTTAGCAAAACGGTTGTTTAAAATATCTAGTGGGTGTTGAGTCCCTCCATTTTTTAGAGACGCATGAACGAACTTTACGAAATGCTAACGGAATTTATAAAATAATGGATTCGCGGTTTCCCTCAACTCGAGTTGTAATTCGTTGATGTATTATTGGGTTACCCGCTCTAACTTCGTTAAGGCGCTTTTCTAATGGTTAATATGAGAAACACGTTCGGGGTGCTCAGGGCTACTTGTTCCGCCTTTGTTCGCTTCCAACAACCCTTGGAAAGGGAGAAAAACTCTCAGGTAAAATTTCAGAACAACTACTGTAAGTTTTTATTTGATAAAATGATGTACGAAGTTGAAATTCTAGCTTCCTCGTAATGCGGAAACTATACAAAACTAAGATTTATCGTGCCTTTGCAAGGGAACACACTTTCATGATTTAATTTATGTTCTCATATTCTTTTTAGTTTTGAAAATTGTATGCATTGTTAGCTTTGTAAGTAATAGGTAATATGAAAGCTTTATTAGGAACTTTGGAAATAAAAACGATAAATATAAGTTTATTAAAGACGTGATTCATTATTAAACTTACTTTATATTACACATTTCTCAACGCGAGTTGGCAGACAACTCAAATCCTAGGATACGTATATAGGATAACTGATTTCATCAACATTCATGCATAACCTCGTTTGTTAATTTAGTAACTCATGAAATTGATCAATTTACCTCTTCCTGGGACTTTCCGACAACTTTTGCTTGAACTTGTAGGCATATTATTCTAAAACTGTGTTTTTTTTTATTCTTCAATGTTTCTCCAACCAAATAGACTTCTTGTGAAGTAAATGTGAACTCTATAAAAATATATGATTTTAACGGATTATAAGCGTTTTTTTTTCATTCGACATTATAAACAAAAAAAAATCAATAATCTCATATCATGTTTTTAATTTTTTTAAATATTTTATTTTATTAATAATTTCCCTCAGGGCCTATGTCTTCCTTGAATATGCTGCGTGGAGGGTCTTTTTGAGGAGAGAAGAGATCCATATTGTAGGAAGGAGGAAACACAGAAACCGGCAAATCGTTCCACAGGCGAGCTGTTGAACTCAAGAATGGGTCGTAGTAACGACCCCGTTCGTAATAACGACCCGTTCTCATGTGACAGATATCAACCGTGTACATATGTTGGGCACGCATTCGGTGTGTTTCCCGGCTACGCCCCGGGGTCGAGTGGATCAATGATTCCTCGGAGCATCTTCCATTGAAATAGTGGTAGAACAAGGATAGCATTTCGACCCGACGCCTGTTCTCTAAAGGTTGCAATCCGTTTGATAAGACGGGAGAATATGTTAAACGGACCGCTCGTTTCTGCACAGAGTCGAGAAAGTTTTTCGGGTACTTTGGGGCTCCAGAGCAGAGGAGGCTGCCAAATTCAACCGCGGGGCGCTCTTACGATGTATACAGGGTTAGCAGTTGTGTACTGTTTATTAAGAACACAACCTCTTAATTTAAATGCATAATTAAATAATCTCTTTGGTTGATCAGTACCTACCTGCCTATTATTTATTAAAATAATAGGGAATATGAAAATAGTTAAGAGCGATTTACCAGCGGCTGAGAATAAAAGTTTTAAAATGCTAGCAACTGAACCTTGCACGTTCCAATGAGAAAGATCGATTATTCCCCGTTTCAAATTTTTAAAATTAAAAATTGAATATCGAATTATTTCATTAAAAATTCGCTTTAATATATACCTAAATTCAAGTAAGCAATAAAAATGCTCAAAGCTTTTTTTGATAAAAATTATTTATTATTTTTAAATAATGTCTAAACAAAATAAGTGTGTAAAATTTTTTTTTAATATTTTATTTTGTAAGACCATAAATAAATAGAAAAACTGTGGTATTTTTGTCACAAAACACATTCTCGGATTTATTTTTTAATGATTTTTATTTAACAAAAATTAAAAAATTTAAAACTGTGTTGACTAAATTATGTATTGATTTATTTTGTTGTATGATTACATGTTTTGAAATTTATGTTGTATATCTATAGTTTGAAAATTGAACAAATCTGCCAACGACCAACGGTATAACCTCAGTATATTAAAAATACACTTAGTTTTTCAAAATTTTAAAACTATGTGTACCAGATAAAATAACAACTTTTCAAAATCAATTTATGTTTTTTTTTTTAAAAGAGTCAATACGTCTAGAATTTCATTTAAAAGGGACCAATTTCTGGTATTCTCTGGTAAACAGTGTTATTCTTGGTCTCTCAACAAGTTCCGCAATTCAAAATTTACGCCCGAAATTGAGTGTTCCAGTCCACTTAGTTTTCGTTGTTTGACACGCTAGTTTTGTTGATTAATTAATTAATCAAGTAGTCAACAGCCTGAAACTAAGTTAGGCTCTGGACGTACGCCTGACCGGAGGAAATGACGTGGTGTTCGGGGAATTAGTCTTTTGAACTTGGCGACAGGGTAAACAAAACGGTAGCGCTCGAGCCTTCAAATAACTGCCTAGTAATGTTAGAACTCTATACCTATACAGAAAGGTGTACAGTTGGTGGGTCTTTGAAGCTATTGTGTACTATGCCAATTAGTTTTATGTTTTAATTACGAAGTAAATATAATTAAATTACGGGTTGGTTTTTTTATATTATTTAAAGGCTGCAGTTTATTAATATTGTTATTTTGACGACCGTCCGTGGTCGAGTGGTAACAACACTTGACTCCCAATCGGAAGGTTGCGGGTTCGAACCCGGCGTGCGCAAATAAATTTTATTTGATTAATTTGTGTTATTTCACAATTAATTAATAAAAATAATATATACTACATTTGCGGCACGTTCCAGAGTGGAAGATACTGTCAGTATCGCCCTGGTGTAAGACCACCATTCAGAATTGAGACGTTGCTTAATAATGGCTTTAGCCGTGTTTAGTGACTAGATCTGAATAGCCAGGTACTTTCCTACCTTCCTCTTCCCCATCTTCTTCCCTTCCCCACTTTCCTTCAGCCTCACAACATACCCCAATTGGGGATGCCATAGTCTCACTGGCTCCAGACGGGATCAGTTGGGACTCTTGTGAGGTATTCTCTATAAAAAAAAAAAAAAAAATTTGGACAGAATAATTTTGCTTGCACTACATAATAATTATTATATCTTTATTGGAACGTAGAATTTTGAAATTGAACGTTTTTGACTGTATATATAATTAAACTTCCTTCATCCATTTGGTTTTTAAAATGAAACTTATTTATTTGTATTTTCCGTTCTTATCAGGTATAGGTTCAATATATATATTTTTTAAATGGTACCATGTATTTAGTGCTGTCAACTTTGATTTGTAGAACAATTTTTTTTATAATCAATAATTTTATTAAAAACGGTTAATTTTAAAACTAGTTCAATTGTATAATTAATATTACACGTGACAGCTGTTTCAGTGGTAAATCCACTTACAGGTGATATATTTATATTACTTGCGCGGAGTGTAAAGGGACCTACTCGACTTACTTACATCAACCACTGATTCTTGATACTGTTTGGAGTAAAAATGTACATAAAATTTTGGTCTCCAGTGACTTTTTCAAAAATGATTTCTTCAAAATCAAACAAACAAAACATTCTTCCACATGTCGTCCTGGTCACTCAGTCGAGTAACCGACAATCTCCTCACCCCGCCCCTAACTGTCAAATACCTACTGATTGTTTTTGGTTGAAAACAAATAATAAAAATGTCACCGGACACCAAAATTTCGATAACATTTTTTACTCCAAATAATGTCAGGACTCAATGGTATGCCAAGTAAGTCCCTTAACACCTTGTATAGAGGAAATTATAATTGATTTTCATTTACTTATAAATCTTACTTATTACGATCGACCTTTTTTTACATTTACATAATATTTTGGCCAAAATCGTCTATGAAGAAGCTGTGTGGAGGTCTTTTTCAGGAGAGGTAGGAGTGAACATGGATCTTGAAGACACCCTTGTTGTAGGAGGGAGTAGAAAAACGTTTCACAGCCGAGCTGTTGAACTCAAGAACGTGTCGTAGAAACGTCCCGTTCACATGTGACAAATGTCAACCCAACATATAAAAACCAAATATCAACCCGACCAAAAAAAATGTGTACATATGTTGGGCGTGCGTTTGACGTGTTTCCCGACAATACACCGGTGCCGAGAACTAGCATCAATGATGCTAGTTACTCGGAGCATCTTCCATTGAAATACCGGTTGAACAAGGACAGCATTCCCACCTCTCAGCTCTAAAGATTGTAATCCGTTTAAGACGGGAAAATCTATGAAACGAACCTAGCGCCTAAATGTTAAACATGTGACTTTCAAACGAACGTTATTAGTTATTATACTTGTATCTGTAATGCTGGTGCCGCACCTGCGTGTATCGTCACGAAGCTTCGTGCTCTGACACGAAACGCGAATGTGACCGGCCATTATATGCTATCGTCATGAACATTCGCAATTCAAAACATTAGTTTTTTTTTGTTTTGTGTCAAAACTTACGAAGTATCGGCACTCATTAATTACTTCGTGACGATACACTCAGGTGCGGTCCCAGCATAAAGTATTTGTACTGTAAATAAATAAATCTCTTATACATAAAAAAAAATCAATTTCCCAGGTATGTTTATGTCGAAATATGTTTGAGAAAACAACTGAGAAACCACCCAGTAGATCATTTACAAAGTATCCACGAACTTATAAACGGGGAATATATAAACGATTTAGAATTATTTGTAGTTTCAACGTTAACCGTCTCATATATTGTGATATTCCCGAGAATAATCTGGTTACTAAGTTCGAATTATATTCAGAATTTATGGCTCCAGGTTATGATAATCCTGCCTAGCTGTGAATTAATGACACTATATTTATGATTTGGACAATACCGGTGGGAATATTTGATAATAATTAAGTATTAGTACACTATCGTAGTATAAATGTATTAGCGCAATATCGTAGTTAAACTTTGTTTATTTAAACTTACATTGATTAATCCTAATCTAATAATCCTAATCCTAAAGGGTTTTCAACACAATTCTCTTATCGATAGAAATATTGGTAGTTAAAGTACAAACAACGACAAATGCCTTTTCTGGTACTGAAAACTAAATGAATATATTCTCAAATACTTGCATAGTCGAAAATACCTTTATCAAATATCTTCGGGTGGTGGTGTGTGTGGATACCTTCAGTTTGTCCGCAATGCACAAAGCGGACTTTTGGAACGATGTACGTGCTTCTAAGGATGGAAGCGGCTTAAGTCTATTTATAAATCGAGTTTTTTACTTTCGTCATTCTCTACAGTTAGCATTTTCATTATATTGAAAAAAATTCGTTATGAGAGCTGATTGAAACCAAATGTGAGAAAATGTGTAGGTATCGGTTATGAAAAAATGTCAAAGGATGTGAGACTAGCAGTCTAATATGCATTATTGATTCCATCTCTGATGCATGGTTGTGAGGAACGGAAATGGCAGATGAAAAAGAAGATCCAAAAGCGGCTTAAGTCTATTTATAAATCCAGTTTTTTTATGTTCATCATTCTCTACAATAAGCATCCTAATTATATTGAAAAAAAATCGTTATGAGAGCTGATTGAAATAAAATGTGAGTGAATGTGTAGGTATTCGCTCATAAAAAAATGTAAACGGATGCGGGACTAGCAGTCTAAAATGGATTATTGATTCCATATCATGGTTGTGAGGCACGGAAATGGCAGATGAAAAAAAGATCCAAAAATAATAAAGCCCGATGTAAATGTATCACACTGAGTCTTACACAGGCGAAATCGGTACGGTTTGACGTATTAAAGCTTTAATGCGAGAGAATCGAAACACGGAGAAAGCAGGTTTCGTATTTCAGATTACCCGCGATCAGCGGCCAAGTCCGATTGCGGCAGTTTGCACCGAGGACATTGTGTAAATAAATATACACAATTTATTATAAATATCAAACGTACTAATCACGTCACTGAAAGTCCTGCGCCGCATCGCACCGCATATCACCGCTTTTGTTATTTGCCATGTAGGACACTTGCAAGTGGCGGTGAATGTTTGATATTTTCGCGCCGCGTCCCGTACTTCATCTTCGACTTTACCCACGTAAGACGCAGTGTTAGACATGATAAATCTAGGAAAAATTAGATAATTTAGATAAATTTAGATATTATGTAGACGAGATGCACGAAGAAAGTAGTATCAGGAAAGCGTTTGGCATAAAAGTGGATGGCATAAGAAATTCATACCCGTGGAAGACATTACACGCCAAATTAATCAAATACTTGAGTAGGATCGTGTCAAAAGTCGGA
The DNA here is from genome assembly GCA_951813805.1 of Limnephilus auricula. Taxonomy (NCBI): domain Eukaryota; kingdom Metazoa; phylum Arthropoda; class Insecta; order Trichoptera; family Limnephilidae; genus Limnephilus; species Limnephilus auricula. The sequence goes on from OX638403.1 coordinate 14,448,023, forward strand.
ATAACGGTTTCAAATTTAACCTTACAAAAAAACCATTGGTTTAGAAACATATTGATAATTTTGATTAAATAAGTGGTGTATACAAGTATTTTTAAATGACGCCACAAAGTGAATTTGCGAACATTGAAGAAGTATAGAATAATACATATTGGAAGACTTGAGAAAAATATGTGTGAGCCAAGATAGTATATCCTATCGGCCTTCCCCTACAGTGAAATGACATTATGGAGTGTCAGTTTCTTCGTCTTCTTCTGGTACCTTCTACGGAACTCTACTCGTACCAGTCACATCAGTAAATATATCCCGATTATCATTTCTATTTTGACTTTCCCCTGTGTTTCTCTGCAGAGCCGTGAATCCACACAGCCTCTTGGCAGATAGTGTACCCAGTAATGGAATACATCAGAATAAACTCGGTTTCCTCGCAAGTGCCGCGATATTGAAATAGGAAAGTTCCGTGGAAACACCGCGGAAAATATGTAATGTAAAATATACCTTGTGGCGCTGAAAACAATGAGAATATTGTGTCTTCCCGACGAGATATGCATTCTGAATGTCGCGAAACTGCGCTGTGAATTTTTCAAAATGCGACGCTTGTGCATTTCTGAATTCGTAATATCCCACTTTCTATATTACATTTGTTTGACTAGATTGCAAACTGATTGAAGCTACCTTTTTATGAGTCCAATAATGTTAATCATATTATTTTTATATCGCAAATTGGTGATTTTCCACACCTGTATACTCAAGACTAATTTTTTTTTATATTAATAATATCTACGTATTTATTATTAAAAATAATTCAACTTTGTCTGTAAAGTCACGGTATATTTTAAGGACTAGCCACGATGAAAACTGGGATTATTCAACAGAATTTAAAAAATACATAAGTTCTTCAAAAATCAAACATGCTAATTTCAGTTCTAAGTGCTTAAAAAGAAGGAACCAACATTATTTGTTTTTAACATAATTTTTTTAAGTGTTTATTTCTTTTATTAAGTTTACTGACAATGTTCATTGGAAGGGTAATTCTGATCGTCTCTCTAATTATTTTTCAAGAAAAAATATAATTATATTATTAATAAAATTTATATTATTTATAAGTGTATGCATATATATTTTTTTTTTCGATGGGCAATATTCCTGAGGCTAATATTAAGGACTTTCAGCTTAACAAATCCCGCAATTATAACATTCCGCGATTTTTCATATTTTCGCTATAATTGAAATCAGTCTTAATTTAAGATATGTTGTAGGTACACGGAGTAACATGTTATTCTAAAATATGATCATTTTATTCGTAAAAACGATTAAAAACGGGACTTAAGTTCTTACGAACAAATTAATATTGTTTCAATGTTTATTGACGGGAAAATGTAAGAATAATTTGTTGGTATAATCTTTTTGTTTTAGAAACACGTGTCCAACCCTATTATTACACATTGGAACACGACAACAAGTTGCCGTTATTATGATATTATTACAAAAACTCTAAATTGTCTATAATGGCATCGAAATCGATTTGACATAGGTTTTTACATGTACGTTTTTACATACATTTTCGACAGGTTTCAGACAGGTTTGGCATACCTAGCGGAAACATCGTGCGAGAACAACCCACGATAAAAGATTTATAATTAAAATGTGAAAAGCCAGGTAGGTTCATATTATTTTACTTTCCGCATCATAACAGTCCTGAAAATGTGGATGTCATCGGTGCCGGTGGGACTGTAACTCATACGAAGCATAAAATTAAAAATTTTAGTAATTGATCACCAATCATTGAACATAATTTGTTTCCAAACAAACACTTCTTCCTTGCTTATTCTCGTAACAACCCCTCTAATTTTGTTCCCATAGAAATTATCTCAAAACTTAATCTCGAAACAAGATTTTAATTCCTTGGGCACACTTGAAGTTGTACCTAGTTTATGCTAAATTTATTCTACAGTAGAGGGTATAAAGTTATTGCATCAGTATCTTTTTTAAATGCCTTAGGACCATAATCACTGTTCAAGTAAGAACAGATTTGGCTTGTTGCCTAGCGCAGTAGAACACATTACCTTCCCAGAAACAATAGTGGATCCCAAGTACTAATTGGATTAAAACTCGTATAAGTGTTTTAGCTTCAGGAAGCGACGATAAAATCTTGTTTAAGAATTATCCCTGAATAAAGCCGTTTAATTAAGGCATTAGCGAGTCTTGATGCTGAATTTTGTAAATACATACTTATGTATAAGAGGGTTAATTTCTCGTATTGTGTTAATGTTTTTTTTTACGCACCAGACTTTTAGGTCCTGAAATTTCATGCACACACTTTTCCACAAAAATGATCATCTAGTAAATCCACTATATGCAAGTGTATTATATAAGTATAATTCATACAAAACAATACAAGAACAACATGTTAACCTACCAGAATATTAAATGTGAAAATAATTTACCGACTCCAGATATTTTCATATCAGAGGGTATAGTATATAGTTTTCATACTCGGTGGAACTCCTAAGTTGACCGATAATTCCTACTGATTCCTCAATATAAATATTTAAGAAATCTTTCGTAATCCTACATGTATTTAAAATGACTGATTTTTGCATTTTTATAAACGAATTCTTTGAAATTTTATGTACAAATTCTTTGACATTTTATGTACAAATTCTTTGACATTTTATGTAAAAATTCTTTGACATTTTATGTACAAATTCTTAGACAAGTGATTTTTATTATAGTGATTATTCTCGTACATAATTTCATTATTTTTGATTTATTCAGTGAATCTTACAGGATTATTATTGAAATCACTTGGTTTTTCCCTTTTATGTGATGTTTTATTTTTTATTTTATTTACGCCCTATTTGGGCTTTTACATTTTATATGTATGTATAAGCTTAGGTATATTTATGTATTGTATCAAAAATAAAATCAATAATAAAAACATATATTTATATAATAAAACTATCCAAAGCCAGATAGGCGATTTCAAATGTTTGTAATAACCTTACTATGTCTAGGTTCGGACACTGGCTTAGAGAATTTCAAAAATAAATGAATAGTCTTTTTTACGAAAAGCTACAACTCAAAAACATAAGTTGATATATTTAAAATGTCCTTATGGTAATTGATTTGATTTGACTGTTAACGGCGTTGTATAAAGTTAAAAAATTAATATTTTCATCATTTCATTACTAAGCTTTCTTTTGGATGCTTAAGCATGATATTGAAAAGCGGATTAAGATTTGATTAAAAGAAAACTTTCTTGAAATACATTTTTCAATACAAAGTTCTAAAATACGAATAGAACCCTAACAGATTGAGGGAAATAGGTTCATAAACGGATGGAAACTTAGCTAAGGAGATATTTAGCTTGGACACTTTTATTTCAGATGATGCAGTTATTGGGATAGAAAAGCTAGAAAAGCCAAAAAGATAATAAATAATAATATTGTAAGAGATGTGAATGTATAAAGAAAAACTTATTGATTAATGGTACAAAATGCATTGACTGAAAGAAGACTCAGTTATCAGGCAGTTGCTACTATTGCTAGGCACATGGAATAAAATGCTATTCGAAAAAACGATCAATTTAATAGTAAAAATGGTTAAAAACGGGACAAGTTCTTACGAAAAAATTAACATGGTTTCAATGTTTATTGGCGGGAAAATGTAAGAATAATTTGTTAGTATACGTTATTTCGTATGTATACCAATAAATTAATCTTACATTTTCCCGCCAATAAACATTGAAACACAGTTAATTTGTTCGTAAGAACTGAAGTCCCGTTTTTAACCGTTTTTACTATTAAAATGATCGTTTATTCGAATAGCATTTTTCTCCATGCACCAAGGCAGCCACATCGTTAATTTTGCAACCGAAAGATAACCTTGCTGTACTCAACTTTACCCAAGTAATAAATGGGACTGATCTACTTTCAATGGAACTGAAAGAAATGGATGAAGGAAAACCAAATTAATAGATTGCACAGCTATGTGTTTTTAAAAGATCATAAGATCAAGATCAAAAATCATATATGAAATTCTCGAAACAAAAGGTCTCAACAAGCTCTTAAATTCATTGTCTGCACTTGGCCACATAACTGGCTTGAAGGTGAGATTGAAAAGTTTTTATTCCGCCATTCCTTAACGGTTGAGAGGCCCGGAAATATCATCTTCGAAAGAAGTCGTATTAACAAAGTTGATTAGAAAACTTTTGAATGTGGGAGATATTACGCGCGAGAGACTTTCAACGCATTTTAAATTAACTTTCCGCTGCGAAACCAAAGTTACTTTACAACATTAAGAGAATTTTTCTGTTTTAAATTGTCGTATTTGTCCTCAAATTTATCACTTATGTAATGTTATTATAAGTTTACCAACTGAATAGAGGAAAAAATAAGTTTTTTTTATGTAGGGTATTAAGTGTGCATCTAATCATTTAAAGTGTATATACTGGAATGTAATGGTTATTCGGGGGATGGAACTACATATAAATGGTTAAAAATGGCATCTTGACAAAATAAATTTTTCAACGGTTAAAATGTCTAATTTCTTCGTTGCCTCAGGTCTAAGGAATTATCTCTGTAAATAAAAATAAGCTAGAAGATGTAGATAACATTAACGAATCAGAGTGAAAAATGAAATAGAAAAAGACATTTAAAATAAAAAGATAAAGAAAGTGAGTAGTCAGGCACTTTCCCAACTTCCTTTTCCGTATATCCTTCTCTTTACTTTTACCTTCAGTCTCACAACTTACCCCAATAAGGAATAAGCGATGCCACAGCCTTACTAGTTCCATTTATACGGCTACCTATCGCAGTAAACACAACCGTACCAAAATAATAATAAAAAAATAAAAAAAAGCTGCCCAGAGACTGTAAGGGGGTGGATGAAGATTGAGAAGCATCTGGCAATTCAGATCTAGCAACCCTGTTATGCTGGAATAAAGTATCAAATTAATAAAATAAAGCCTTGAGCAACTTTTCAATACTGTATGGCGGTCTCTCTAGGGCCGACACTTGGAAAAATTTTATTCTTCTATACACAAGTTTAGTTTATCCTTCTGCTGCGGAGGTTGTCAATTATAATCGGAAACCAAACAATCTGTTATGAGTTTACAGCTAATTTTATTTTTCCCATGAAACTCCCCCAAAATCAAAACCAATATTTTCCCGATATATTTTTTAGATGCAGCAATTCGCCGCAATTAAGTACACTGTAAAGTTCTCTCCAAATGCAAAACGAGGAAAACCCAAAGTGCCATTTGTAATCTCTGTCTTAAGGCCCGGTCTTTATTGAAGAGGCCAGACCTGGAGAAGTCTTCCCGAAGGCAGGACTTCCGGTATACGGCTGTAGGAGCGGCTGCCACTTCCGGCGAGGGAAAATTTATACATCCGGTTTGCCAACCACCGGAAGTAAGAGTTACTTAAAACTTTTAAGAAAGTTGCCGCTTTGCATGCCGCATCACGGCCCTTCCTTTGTTGCTTAGGTACTTGGAAATTGTTTTTTTTTTTAAAGATAATTGAATAAGCTTGCTGTTCTAGAACAACGGATGGGTTAGTTATTTTCTTCCTTCGTCTATGATAAAGCCGATGGTGCACTTTTAGAATTTGAACTTGCATGGTCAGAAGGATATATCTTTTAGATTTACAATGATAATATATTCAGGAAGAAAAGGAACTTAAGAGAGATATTCTTAAAGATTAGAGCATCACACTAAGAGTTTGAAATTTTTGGGCTTTTTTTACTTAAATTGCATAATGCGGTTTATTATCTTATTAAATTCGGATTATATCACAAAATGAAAATTAGTGGAACTTGTAAAAATTCAAAATTATTCTACATAGAACCAACAACAATAATTCTAGATACCATAAACATAATCTTTAGAACTACACAATTCAGAAATCTAGAAGCATTATATTTGTACCATGTAACATTACAATTTAACACGCATTTAAGAATTAAGATCGTTGTAAATAATAGAAATTTTAGTCCCAAAAAGAAATATCAATAATAAATTTAATCTGAAGTTGTCCTAGGGAACGATGAGAAGTTACCGACAATCGGTCGGTAACTTCATATCGATCGACCATGCTAGCACACCTGAGGTTCGTAAAGATTATGTAGTTTAAACACATATATATAACAAAACAACAAAATGAAATAGTTTATTATTATTATAAATATATAAATCATTATGCTGCCTTCATTCCGAAGTCCGATGGCTGGCAAATTTGATTTTTTACTCTTCGTCTGCTAAATTCTTCATCTTCCTTTAGACTCACTCTCCGGCTCATTTTCCTGGTACTCTTCTCCCAGGAATCTTTCACTCCACGATGAACTAAGGAAACTGCCATCACCTACATCAACTGCACTCATCTATCTAAGCATCCGAAGATGCCAAACATAGGTAAAATCACTTTGTGGTTAAGGAATCCAATTTCATCGCAAGCATTTATTTCAGGATTCACACCACGAATGCGACCGATTTTAAAACCCAGGTTTCCAGATGCTTGCTTGGGTCGACAATCGACATACATTGTAATGTAAACAAGCTAAAGTGTTATAGGTAAAACCCATAAACTGAATTAAACCTTGCGCTCTTTACAATTGCATTTTCGATCAATTCAAACAAGGAAGGAATTCGATTAATTCGGTCTTCCCATTTGGCATTCATTCCGAACTCAAAAAGCAATTTTGAACTGAAATCAGTTTGCTGAAAAACGTAGCTGAAATAAATTGAGAATTCTGAAAGGCGAGGAAACTTCTTGATTACTCAATTTAAGTTTTACGCAGGTGGTAAGAATTGCTACAATAGTTTCACTGAGTCAAGGCACCTACACAAATTTATGGAGAAACTAGAGCTTGACAATGTGGCGAGTCTGGCGACTTTCGGCGAGTGCAGAAAGGTCAATAAAACTTTTACTCTAAATGAGTTTTCTTCCCCGTTTCGCCGTCACATTCAAATTCTAACAAAGCTTTCTCACTACATGCCACCTGTGAAACGTAGTAAGCTTTTATCTTCACTGTATATTCTAATATAATTATTTTAAATTATTGATTTTCCCAAATTTCATGCAAATTCACACGCTTTACTTCATTTCTCTTTCTTTGTCTCATTTAAAATAACATATCATAATATGATGGAAAATATTATACAGGGAACTCGGATGATTTTTAAACGTTTAAGGGGTTATGTCTTTCCTACTTCCTTAGTATTTTTACACTTGCGTATTTTCTGTTTAGCTAAACACAAAAGGTTTTACTATGTATTTAAATTTAATAAAGAGAATTATCATCATTTACCTCATGTTCAACATAAAATAACAACCAATCGAACTTTGTTGGTAACGTACTTTTGTTTTCTGTCCGGAATGAGTGAAATAAAAGTAACCACTCTTTGGTGAATGAGATTTGTTTCTGAATAATAGTAGCCACTACCAGGGAGGTCGATATTAAGAGAACCTTCCAGAATATGGTAAACTATAAGTATGTATAAAATGAACGAAGAATTGTTACTTTGCATATATGTTTTTTGTGGCGTTTGTTAATATCATAATTAAGTGGATACAACTTCCCGTGGATCACTTTATCTTTACCCATTGGATTATAATATGTGAGTCTGGGACGTGTAAATAGTCTCAGATCTCTCGGGGCATAATACCCAAAAATATATAATTGTGAATTTATTTGCGCGAACAATAATATGTATATCACAGAAGAATGGCTCTCTGTACAATTTCTGTTGAAAAACAGAAACACCAATCTTGTAATGTCGTTCTCTGCAAACGTGGAAGGCCTCCCAATGATTCCAATTCAAGTGCAGATCACCAGCACAATTCTTGATAATATTTGGATCCGCAGATTTTCCGAAGAAATGTATCCACAATTATAAAATGCGACTTGCTCGAAAACCACAAAATGGAGAGTTTTTTTTTTTTCATAATAACAATTTCCGTGACGACAGTTTACAAGAGAGAATTTCCATGACTACAATACATTATATTAGTGTTTTTATTATCAATAAGACTGTCAAACAACCATTTATGTAACATAAAAATATTTTAATTATTATTTCGAACAAACAAAACAAAACATATTATAATGCCTAACCACCCATGATAGACGGTTTTGGCACAACTGTATTATCGTCTGACAGATATAAAAAAAAGGAATATACCATCATTTGAAAATATAATATCACCTTCTGAAAAACGCACCGACGCACTACATTCGTTCAATTCACAATTCGAACATTTCCAGGACCTGTAGATTGCAATTCTTCAAAGCGCACAACTCAAAAGAAACTTTTCACATGGAAATAATTGCTTTCACCCCTGGGCTCTTCCATCGCGCAATATCTCCTGCGGGGTAAAATCTTCGGTGGGGTAATATCTTCCATCGGGTAATATCTCCTATCGGGTAATATTTCCTGTCGGGTAATATCTTGTATCGGTGTACTTTATATCGAAGAACGGCACCTTGCACCTCCTTGCACGTGCGGGTAAAGTTATCTCCCGCCGATATTATTGTTGCGAAGTTCGGATAGATGCGGCAGCCCGAGACGCTTTGGAAAACTGCATCCGAAGCATGTGACTTGATAATTGTTGTTCTTGTTGTTCGAGAACAAATACTTTCGAAGAACGTGTGGAATTGATGGAAATTGGTCGTTATTCGAATTGTAATGTTCCATTTTTCCCTGAAAAGAAAATGTTCAAATATGTTTTCACGGGGTCAACAAAGTGTAAATACTGGAAAGACTCTTTCAAGCTCATGATGATTCATTTAACAATTAGGTACATATCTTTTATCGCTGTTTATATTCCTGGATGGAGTTAGTATTTGTTTATTCTAGATGAATATATGAATACTGACAGATAAAAGTCGATATGCGGCATACCCATAGATGTTTTCTTCTTAAAATCATGAGTGTAACATCTCTAGTGTGCTAGTGTGCGCTTTTTATGTCGGGGTATTTCAACTACCAATAAAAATTGTATTAAAGATTTATTTATTAGAAGAATTTTATATATTTTGTGTCATTTCATCCGCCATGTTAGGGATGTCCCAGTGTAATGGCGGGTGAAGTGTACAGATAATATAATTTATGGTAACGAAGTTTACACGTAATGTTGATGGTAATGAAGTTTAAAGATAATATAACAATGAATTTATGATAATGAAGTTTACAGATAATACAATAATTTATTTATAGGCAGTATCGGATACTGTCGCATTTATTTTTCTGAAAACATTAGTCGTGAGTAGTCTACGTCGATGTGTATAGTAAATTTAAATTATATTAAATGTTTCTTATGAATTTTTATTTCATTTGCATCTTTCATTTATTCAATACAGGGTAGTGGTACGAGAATTAGGTAGGATACACACATATATATATATATATATATATATATATATATATATATATATATATATATATATATTTATAGGTGGCAGTAATTTAATATTTTTTATATCATTTTCTTAAAAGAAAGAATAAAATTAATTATTAATTAATAAATAGAATTTGGAAAAATAAACATAAAATGAAAATTAATAAGAGAAATAGAAAAGAAAAAATGGAGAAGAGATGATATAATGAAATTAAATTATTTGAAAAGAAGAGAAATAAAATTTAATACAGGTAGCTATTATATTGTAGAAGTTATAATATGTCCGCAGTATACAATGTCCTTGTTTACTATCCATGTATGTATTTTGTGTTTTAGATTTACGCTTTTTATCAGGTGAATGTCTTTAATGTCTTTTTCAATTAAATTTGAAAGTTTTGGAGCCAGATTACGGTAATGTCTTTGTCCATAGGTGGTATTTATCTTCGGAGTCATGTGTTGATGTCTATGTCTTGTACAGTAGTTGTGTTGTACAATTGTACAGTATGTTGGTTTAGCTTGTCTTTTTGGTAATGTATAGATATAATTTTGATCTACAGTTGCTGTATGTTCAGTACGGCGAAGTCCTTAAGACGATAGACTTCGCTTTTCGGCCCATACAAAAAGGACGCCCGGGAAAAAACACTTTTCTACATCGAAAATTTCACAAAATGAATATATTTTTTTTATACTGCCTTCTAAAGGGTAAAAACTATGTCGGTATGTTTTCGAATTTTCGATGCGTTTCGTATTAACGTAAACATTCACTGTCAAACATGTACGATTTATCAAAAAATATTATTTTAGGAAAAAGTGCTGCTAATTCAACTCTCATAAAGAATTATAAAATTATAAAAAGCTACCGACGTAGCTTCTTGTTTCTAAAAAATATATTTTTTTTTAAATTTCAATTTCGTGAAAGTTTCGGTGTAGAAAAGTGTATTCTCCATAAACCCCTTTTCGAGCGATTTCTGTAGGTAAATTTGAGAGTTGTCTCATTCGCACATTTCGCATTCGCATGTGCGTGAGCTTATTGTGAGCGGGACAGAATGATAGACGCGGGTATTCCGCGTGTCGTTCAAAGTCTAGCCTCTTAAATAACTGTATTGTAGAGAATCTATAAGGTTTTTGATAACTTTAATTAAGGCTTTTTGCGCTTTGACGAGAGGGTCTATGATAGTCTTAGCAGCACCACCCCAACCAATCATACCGTGGGTGATAACCGATTGACCTAACGCATAGTATATAGTTTTTAAAACTTATATATATGACTGAAATTATATGAATACGTATTGCACAATAAATGTCAAATCTATACAAGTTTTCCCTTACGCGGTTGCCTTCTTCAACTATTTATAAGTTCAAGTAGAATTTCTGAAGGTATGCTCGTAAGAGTAAGCGTTGATTTTGAGTTAGGGTCCGGCGTTTTTAGTGCAATTATCTTAGAAACTTTGTATAAAAATTAAATGTATAAAAAAAGTGATGAATATTAAAAAAAAATGTTAATTGGCAACTGTGAATGCGCAAAGTGAACCCACGATTTTCGACTGTCCGCCTGTTTTTATGCCTGTCTACAAATGGATTCATAATATGAATTATATTAAATTTCAAAGTTATAAGAATTCCAGTTTTTTTTATCTCTGTCGTTTCTGAATTTATAGTATTATTTTAAAGCTTTGTCCTTTCTTAAATTAATATCGAAATATATTATTTAATTTATTTTTTCTCTCTATTCATATTTGTTCTTTTAAAATAAGAGCATAATAAATTATTTAAAATCAAATACCAACACATGGTCACCATACATGGTTACTACAATATAATGCATGGTTTTCTTCAACTTAGTAGGTATCCATTACTTGTAAGAAACGTACAAGGTATTAGTCGTAAGAGCCATTGACCAGCGGCAGAGAATAAAAGTTTAAAATTGATTGCAACTGTACAGGGAGGTTCCAATGAGAAAGATCTATTATTCCAAGTATGAAATTTTTAGAATTAAAAATATAATATTAATTGTTTTCATTAAAAACATGCTTTAATATATTCCTACATTCCAGTAAGCAATAAAAATGCCCAAAACGCATGATGATAAATTATTAAATATCTATTTATTTATTTATTTATTTATTCACGCCCATAGAGCTTTTACAACAATCATAATACAAAAATAACAGAAAAATAAACAATAATATACAAATTATGTTACATCATTGTTTAGTAAGTGTGAAACAGAATTTTTGAAATTTCAGAAATAAATTTTGATAAGGAATAAACGAAAATATCAACTGAACTAAATTTATTTCCAAGCCTATGTAGTCTTTGGATTGGGGAGTTATTGAAATAATTAGTTTTCGAAGGATAAACAAAGAACAGCTCTTGAAGCCTCGTGTTACAATTTGGTACTCTGAATGTTATTAGTTTAGTTAAATCAGGTGCGTCAATTGTGCCATTTACTAATTTAAATAAAAGTACCATATCGCTCTTGGTTCTTCTAGAAGATAAGTCAGTTAAATTAAGTCGTTTCAATAATATATCATAATTAATTTGTTCAATGGGTATGGAGAGTTTGAAATTAATGAATCTTAAAAATTTATGTTGAACTCTCTCAATTTTTACTTGATGTGCTTTATAGTATGGGGACCAAATAGTAGAATTATATTCTAAATTACTTCTAACTAAGGCAGTGAAGAGTATTTTAAATGAATAAAGTGACGTAAAATCTTTGACTGTTCTTAAAATAAATCCCAAACATTTCATAGCCTTATTAGTAACTTCATTAATGTGTGGAACAAACGTTAATTTTTCATCAAATACGATACCCAGATCCTTGATATGAGACATCTTTTTAAGAGAAATATTATTGATACTATAATGAAACATAATAGGATTTTTGTTTCTACAGAAAGATATGAATTGACACTTATCAATATTTAAAAACAGTTCATTATGATTACACCAATTTTGTAAACGATTGAGATTGGATTGAAGGATATTACAATCATTAATACAGGTAATCGTTTTGTAAATTTTTAAATCATCGGCAAACAGGAGTATGTTTACTCCATTAAAAACTTTTACAATATCATTGATAAATATTAAAAATAACACAGGACCCAAATGAGAACCTTGTGGAACTCCGCTGGAAGCCACAAATTGCTTAGAAGTGCAATCTAAAATTTTTACACAAATTTTTCTAGATGACAAGTAACTTTTGAACCAGTTTAACATGCTACCAGAAACACCAAGAACTTTTAGTTTATGAATTAAAATTTTGTGAGATACCTTATCGAATGCCTTGCTAAAGTCTGTGTACACTGAATCAGTTTGAGATCGTTTATTCAATGTTTCAATTAAATGATGTTGATAAATCATAAGGTTTGTTAGAGTTGATCTTCCAGAAATGAATCCATGTTGAAATGGTGTAATAACTTTAATTAATTCCTTATTAAGTTTCGTTAATAAAATAGATTCAAATAATTTAGGAATTGCAGATTGTATACATATAGGTCTATAATTTGAGACTATATCGTGTACTTCTTGTAAGTATTTTTTTATCATTATGATTTTTCGATAATATCTAAACAAAATAAGTGTGTAAAATTTTTTTTAAATATTTTAGTTTGTAAGACCTTAATTAAATAGAAAACTGAGGTATTTTTGTCACAAAATACGTTCTCGGATTTATTTTTTAATGATTTTATTTAAACTAAAATTAAAATTCTGTAAACTGTGTTTACCAGATTATACTATATTGGTTTATTTTGTTGTATGATTAGGTATATGATTTGAAATTTGTTTTGTTTAATAGAATCTATCGTTTAAAAAATTTAACAAATCTGCCAACGACCAACGGTATATCCTTAGGAGCAGTTGTTTCAAATAATGAAAATATTCTTTTAATTCACTTCAAACTTGATTGGCAATCACGTCTTCCATCATTTCAAATACCAAATGGGTTGTTTCAACTCCGATCACACTCCAATCCACGTTGAAAATTTCACTGAGTGTTCCCCGCCGAATCAGGCATTTATTCCGCAGAATTATTTATTTCGAAGACCGAGATATTTTTATGATGGCAACACTTATAAAATTTCTATGGATGCGCATGCGCACGCCGACCACGGCCGTCAGAATTTTACCGTTTTTTTGATTCGTTGCTGTGGATAATATTTTTCTACGATATAAAACGTAAATGATTAAGAATGAGTGTTGTTTTTATTCGTATTCAGTCAATTACATACATAGTAAAGTTAATATGGTAACTTTCAATCGTATTATTTGTATATTATTTAATTTTAGACCGATTTTCCGGAATGTGACCACTTCAGAGATGTAACCTGAAACCAACGTAGGAAAAGTGCTAAAGAAAACATAAAAATATATGGAAAATGAGTTCAACGTGCCCATATTTACAAGCTACGTTTAACAACATAAAACGTCGTACAGTAGAGGTTACTTATATTATTAATAATGAGCATTTTTTAAGTCCGAATTCCGATAATTACGTATCTACTAAAGTTTATTTGGTATCCTACAATCGTATAACTATATTTGCAACTAACATTATTAACAATGAATGACGGACATCTCATTTATTGTTATTATTTGATATAATATTAAGTTTGTCTGTTTTACTTATCAGGTACCAACGGATGAAGTAAAATATGTTATAATATTGATACTTGTTTTAGCGGCATTGCAGTATGGGAGAGAAATATATAATGGAGGATTGCAACTGAAATTATGACAAGTCTGTGTTTTGGATAAAGAATATCTCCAAACAGAAACCAACTTATCTCCATGCGAAAGATATGGGTACAAAGGAGCAATAATCACGAACAGATAATTTTAACATTGTTCTTAAGTCGCCAATTAAACATACAAGTGAAATGAATAAACAGTTTTTTTTTACCCACATACAACTGTGTACAAATACTGACTTACATATATATATACGTGTATTTATTCTTATAACTTTTATGACGAGGAAGTTTTACGTGTATAAATAAACATTTGAATAAAGATATATATTGAGCACAAAAGGATTTTTATTATAAAATACTATTAATTTCGTATCTTGTATGAAATCGGGAGTTCCTCAGTTGTATCCATGTACATGAACCTATAGCTCCATGCCGCTCCGTGGTTTCAAGGTAAATAATCAGTAAAATAATTTGACGGGGATATGTCAATCATAAAAAAGAGGTTTCTTATATATTGTAGATTCATAATGTAAGTATTACAGTTGACAATTATTGTGATACCATCGGTCAATAAGAGAAAACTTTTATTTTGTTCAATGTTTTCGCCAGTTTTTACGTCATTTTCAATCTCTGAAATTGACGATTTTCGACAACAATATACTTTGAGAGGATATCTAACTTCTGAAGTTTTAACCATTGTGCATTCTTTACGTTATGTACAAAAATTGTCCAGTCATATTTAGTTAAAAATATTACAGACATTCCCGCCACGACCTGTCAGATCACAATATTGACGTCTGCGCATGCGCCTCCCTTTATTTCAAGCTTAATGGTTCGAACTCGGCTGATCACATTAAGGTGATCTCCAATCACATTTGTATGGACTTTTCGTTGAAATTTCGTCTGACGGAGGTTGAAACAACCCAATTTTGCGGTGATTGACGATTTGAAGGAAAATTTAACGTCAAATTTTCCGAAACAACTGGTCCTTAGTATATTAAATATAAACTTTGTTTTTCTCAATTTTAAAACTACGTGTACCAGATAAAATAACAATCTTTCAAAATCAATTTATGTTTTTTTTGTAAAAAAGAGTCAATACGATTAGAATTTGATTAAAAAAGGACTGATTTCCGGTATTCTCTTGTAATAATACAGGCTTGTCCTGGTAAGGTTAAAAATTCAAATGTAAACATTAATAGAATGTAAAGAATAAACAAACAACAACAATATGTAAACATATATACTCTATACGAAGAATGATATAGCGAAGATTAACCATTATATTTTATTCTAACCCACAATAAAAAAACTCAGATCAACAACAAAAAATACGTATTTATTATCATCCACCATCTTATTGAGGCACTAAGTGGTAAATTGCAAAGAGTTGGAGATTTATTAGATCTTAGCCTTCCATTTCCCAGATTTGAAAACATATATTTTTCCCGGAAAAGAGAAAACTTTTCATTGTACACTCAATTGAATAGTTTCATTGTTGTACATTAACTTAACCTAACGTTATTTGGTCCCGCATCAGTACCACTAGTCTTCCCTAAACCTAATGATATAAAATATACTAGATGTGAGAAAACTTCTCAAAGAATTTAGGAAACATAATTAATTCCTTGGAATCATTTAACGCTCGGATACTATTTTCAATGGTGAAAATGGTGAAAGAATATAACAAGTTTAGAATGCACAATCTGTATTAAGTTACTACGATTTCAATACCTTGTCTCATCAAGAAGAGTCCCTCACACAATGTTACTCAACCGATTATTATGTATGGCTTAGAAACCTACTCTATCAGATCTTAGATATTAGGTGCGGCAATTTGCAGAAAAATCATCGTTTTAATTTTTGACTAAACGTGGCGAAGCCCTATATGATTTTAGATTTTCACGGCCAAAAGTATTTTTGTTGTTTATTTTTGGGATGTTATGCCGTGTTACGCTAACTCCTTCTTTAGCCTATGTTTCGGACAACGTTATAGTGTCCATCATGTGTTTTTTTTTAAAAAAAAACACATCTGCCCTGATGATGTAACGTTGTCCGAAACGTCGGCTAAAGAAGGAGTTAGCGTAACACGGCATAAAATACCAAAAATAAACAACAACAAAAATAAAAAGTGGCGAAGCCATGTTTTGACTCGGCCGTTTTGCAATTATTCGCAAGTCTGTAAATATGTTTGTGCGTTCTGTTTAAAGATGATCGCCGTTTTAATTGTTTAGTTAAGATTATTTTTTAAATAATGTATGCCTTTATGCCTGAAAAAAAATTGAAAATAGAATTGTCATCGAGATAGGGATTTTCCTTCGGATAAATTGTATAATTCCTTATTATAATAATATGGTCTATATATAAGTAGCTGTATATTTAAGAGGGTTTAACCAGAGAATACCGGAAATTTGACATTCTTAAATAAAATTCTTGACGTATTGACTCTTTTTTACAAAAAAACAAAAATTAATTTCGAAAGATGGTTATTTTATTAGGTAAAGTTATTTTTCAAATTTTGAAAAAAACAATTTTTACTTTTAATATAGTAAAGTTTATTAAATTTTCAAACAAAATATTGTATTACACAACACAATTTTCAAATCATATGCAGTAAAATAAATCAATACATAATCAAGTGAAGACACTATCCAAAATTTAAATTTTAGTTCAAATAAAATCATTAAAAAATAAATGCGATAACGTGTTTTGTGACGAAAATACCTCAGTTTGTCTATTTATTTAAGGGCTTACAGACTAAAATATTTTTTTACATACTAATTTTGCTTAGACATTATAGAAAAATCATAAATACTTGTGATCAAAAAATACTTACAAGAAGTACACGATGTTAAAATAATGTATCATCACGCGTTTGAGCATTTTTATTTTTACTTGAATGTAGGTATATATAAAAGTAAATTTGGAATGAAATAAAGTCGATATTGAGTTATTAGTTAAACATTTGGTTACGGAGAATAATCAATCTTTCTCATCGGAACCGCCCTGTACAGTTGCAAGGGCACGATCGCAAGTTGAAATTTCAATTCTCAACACTTACCAAACTTGTGAATTCGGAAGAAATTTTTGTTTCCAATTTATTAAATGAAATAAAATAAGGTACATAGTTTTTTGATGTGAGGTCTCTATTGTTAACAGAGCTATACTAATATTTACGCTTAAGGAAAGATAGTTTTCTCATATCAATTTGGGGGGGGGGGTTCCATCTACAGCGGAAGATAGATTCTTGTCCTTCTCATTTGCGTCCACAATCCGTCTCACAAGATACGTCAATATCAAGAATGCCACAGATATACTTTCTCCGTGGCCATCCACCAACCAGTGTGGTGCTAAAAAAACAAAGTTCCAAGCCAAGTATTTATTGGGTTACTTTTGAAACTACTAGTGCCATACTGGTGCATTCTAAACCAATGCATTAGATCTCTTTTTTGTTTAAGGTTCTCGTAAATCTCTCCACCCACGCCAATATAACCTTTCATTTGTTATTTCCTTCATTTTTTTGTCGACTATATAAAAAAAATTGAAATGGTCGAATCCATTAGGCTCGGAACGACTTCCTATTGCCTTTCAGAGAACGGAAGAGCTTTATGCTCCTTGCAACAAAAAGCCCCTTTGCGTTAACTTGTAGGTTACGAGCTTCAGGAATCAAAAGAGATTACATTATGTAGGATTAGAAAAAGAATTTATTATTAAACAAGATTAATGAACTTTTAAGCAGTTAACTCGTTTTTAGCGTGCTAAATTTAATTTTCAAAACAACAATGACGTACCTGCGCCAAAATTAGATTAGTTTAATGAGTACAGCGAAGTTTTTAAGCTGACCTTGATTCGCAATAATGTAAAATTTATTCTAAAATTTTGTATAAAAATCTTAAGACTTAAAATATGGACATTTATTTTTATAAAACCATTTTCAAAATATACATTCGTTTGTTTGAATTTGATGCGAGCTTATTGGCTTTAACAAGCAATGTATAAAACAAGTTCAGTTTGCTGCAAAAAAAATGAAAGTAGGTATAGATCATCAGTTTCTCATAAAGGAAAATTAGCTTGCATTTTTTTTTAAAATATTATTAGAAGTAGATGAAAGTGGAAGATACTCTCAGCATCGCCATGGTGTAAGACTACCACTCAGAATTGAAACGTTTGCTTGAAATGTCTTTAGCCGTTTTTAGTGACCACATCTGAATAGCCAGGTACTTCCCCACCTTCCTTTTCCCCGTCTCCTTCCACCCTTCCCTACATTCAGTCTCACAACATACCCTAATTGGGGATGTCGTAGTCTCACTGGCTCCACACGGAGAAAAATGTTATTCTAAAATACGATCATTTTATTCGTAAAAACGGTTAAAAACGGGACTGAAGTTTTTACGAACAAATTAACGGTGTTTCAATGTTTATTGGCGGGAAAATGTAATAATAATTTGTTGGTACGTACGAAATTGCGTATACCAACAAATTATTCTTACATGTTCCCGCCAATAAACATTGAAACCCTGTTAATTTGTTCGTAAGAACTTCAGTCCCGTTTTTAACCGTTTTTACGAATAAAATGATCGTATTTTAGAATACCATTTTTCTCAGCAGTTGGGACTCTTGTGCGGTATACATATTACAAAAAAAACAGGTGTGCTTTAGACCATACGACTGAAGTAAAACTTCTTGAGGAAGAGAGATAGAAAATGTCTGCGCGCACTGCTCTCTCTTGCTCCTACAGTGTGATACAGACAATAGGCCTGCACTGTCTTAGATATACGAAACGTCACTGGCTATGAAGAAAGAAAATAACTGGCTAGAAAGAAAGAAAATATGTGCCCGCACCTCTCTCTCTTGCCCTTACATTAATATACGACACTTAACTCTCTCTCTCTATCTTCACTAACTTATGTCTCCTTCTCAACTTCCGTTCGCCTCGCCCGATCACACTTTTCGTAACGCTCTCGTCACGCATTCACCAGTTTACTCCCCAAGTCAAGCGTGCGTAAAGTAGTTTTACTTCAATAATAATAAAATAAAAAGATGATGAAAATAAAAAAGCAAGAAATCTTTAAACCGAGGTTCATTTTTGAATTCACGTCGTGCTTTGTCGTTAAAATTAATTTATTTTCATTAATTTACATTTAAAACCACTTAGCATAAAATTCCACTTAAGTTTTATACGAAGGAAAAATACTAAAACAATTTTTTTTTCTAAAACTTTTAACATTAATACCATAGGTACAAATGCCTCACGAAGTTCTTCAAAGTTCTGTTAAAATATTATTTTGGCAGCAAAGCAATCCGTGGTTTTGGAAATAGTGCCATATTGTTGCGAAAAGCTTTCGAGTGGTTATTGCTTATTTATGCAGCAAATTATAATATCAGATAGGTATTGGCTTTAAAAAGCATTATTGTCATTGCGGACAATGCAGAGTAGGTAAGCACTCCAGTCCATTCAAGCAATGCAATGCGAACCACCATATTACATATTTCATCATATTATATATAACGTAAAGCAAATATGATTTTTACTTTAGTTTTACCAAATTGATATGAAAATCATAAATGTACTTATTTGAGTTGGTTATTGTCAAAGTAAATAAATCCTAGTATTGTAAAGCTGTTACATATAAATGTAACAAGTTTGGTGGGTTCACCAGATCAACCAAACCATATGTTAATACCGCTCCATTAGTTATGCCCAATCAGTTATATACAGGGTGTTAAGGTACGTACTTGAGTTACTTTAACCAGTGATTCCTGACATTATTTGGAGTAAAAAATGTAAATGAAATTTTGGTCTCCGGTGACTTTTTTTATGACAATTTTTTTTTTTTTCAAATTTTTTTTCCTCAAAATCAAACAAAAAAAAATTCTTTCACATGAACTTATAGGTCACTCAGCCGAGTTACCGCCCCACCACTTACCCCGCCCCCAACTACCCAACACCTACTATTTTTTATGTTTTTGTAGAAAAAAAAAAAAAAAAACACCAAAAATGTCACCGGAGACAAAAATTTCATTTACATTTTTTACTCCAAATAATGTCAGGAATCACTGGTTAAAGTAACTCAAGTACGTACCTTAACACCCTGTATACTAGCCCTTATCAAAATTTTATAATTTATTTGTGCATCTATTTGTGTTACTAAACTGACAAATTTTGTTTAATTTAATAACCTCTCCTCAGTCCTCATACAAATAATTCACAGCCACCTACACAGTGCTCACATCTGAGAAATAAATTTTAACAGGTTAAATCCATATTAAATCCATACCCATATTATCTGGCCTCATACAAAAGATGAATCAAACAATATTTGTCTTCTATTACCATGTAAACATAATAATCATGTACTTCATATAAACTTACTAGTACTTGCACTCTAAAATTATCAATTCATTAGAAATCATAGGTACCCCTAAAATTTATTGTATCGGTTTATATTTACAATCCATAATACCAACCTATTATTTTTTTATTCATTGCTTCTATGAGGATTTCTTATCTTTTGTAATTTATTTAAATCTTTGTACCTTTTAATGATATTTTATATTTCTACATTTAACTTTTTTTATTTTTTCTTTAATTCATTCTCACTTTTAACTTTTTATTTTTGCTTAATACTTTAATTTGTACTTTATACGTTACACTTTATACTTATACTTAATACCATATTATTCTCTTTATGTTTATATTTCAATTTTACCTACGACTTATTACCTCACTGCTACTTCTTTTTACCATTTTTTTCTTATATTTAACTTACATTTATACTGTTAATGTTATGTCAATTATGTTAATGGCACATGTTGGGCCGTATATGTGGAAATAAATAAATAAATAAATATTAGTCCCTTGCATCTTATATTTATTCTGTTTAACAATGCTTTTTACTCACAAGTTATTTGTCCCACAAAAAGAAACCTAGCATGGCTATTTCCATGCCTTTTTGTGTAAGTGCTACTTTCGTCACTAACTCCGGTATTCACGAGAAACTTTCAGGGTGAAATGTCTCGTTAGGATTATGAAAAAGAAAGATAATTAAGTGTGGTGAAATAGCCGATGTAACAATGCTTATCCGGTGTCGCAGGAGGAGGTGTTTCCGGAAGACCGGAATGGTTTTATTGTCTCTGGACTTTTGTTGTTAGCTTAAGTTTCTTGTTTCTTTACAAATGTCGTTAGTCGATTATTTATCGGCAGAGACGGTATTGCGGCACCAGTGGCAAATTGTGGATTAATTATGTCTGACAATGACAAACGACTCGGATTCAAAGGAACCGGTCACGAAAGAAAAACTTTTAAGGATACGGTAATCCCTGAAATCGATATAGAGCCAATTATTTATTGAGATGATTTTCACACAAAAATACGAAGGCTTCCAGAGGCTGCTTTAATAATGAATAATTGTATAGTATGTGTTATGCAAAGTAAATTAGGAAATAAATTAATAATGATTGAGAAAGTTGATAAAAGAACCATCTTGGTGTATTCATAAACACTGTTAAACCTAGTAACGCTACTTGTAATGGATTTGGCTATATTGTAATAGTGTGATATGTCCTTCCCACTCTTCTTCTTACCTCCAGTTTCCGGAATATCTTTTCCACTTTTACATTAATCAAATGGAAGTGTCGAAGTCCCATTAATTCTGCACCAAGTGAATATTGTGTTGAATTCGATTCGTATTTATATAATATATTATGTTTATTGTATAATTTTCCTAGAAAAAAATATCAGTAATGCTAAATATTACGAAGAGTCTACTCGTATGATTAGGAATAATGCATTTTGGAGGCAAATACTTGGCTTCCTAATATAGTGTTACACAGGCACGCCTGTGCGGCGGTAGGTAGGTGCATCTTTGCAAGTGTGTAGCGAACGCAGTGCGAAGGTACCAGACAGTTCGCTACAGCATAAAAACTTATGGTTTCATTTGTGTTTATGTTTGAGTAGGGATAATCAAAAAACTGTAGCCACCCCATGTATTTATAATGTTGAGCCACCATGTCATTGACCAGTGTGGTGTACACAGTTAAACTTTAAAATTTATATTCTTCACCCATTCCATACATTTAAAGTTAAAATACGAAGGCGCTGCTGCAATGGCTTGTATTTCGGATAAAGTGCCACGAGAGGCAGACTGTCAGAGTTTACTTCGTCTGTTGCAAGGGTAAAAATTCTTAAAAATATTGATTATAGTAACTGTGTCTGGCTTCAACGCAACAATGAGACCCCGTAAATTAAAGAAAACTTTGTGTAATAAAAAGATGTATTTTTATTTGCTTATCGTGAATAATTAATTATAAAATTCACGAACATTTTTATAAAAGCTGAAAATGTTTTTATTTTTTTATATCTGAAATTAGGATGTAGCCAAATATATTTATAAATATTTAATTTTTTTTCTATACATACATTATACATTATTTATAAAATGTTTTGGCTGCCCAACTTGGAAGAATCCCGTTTTAGGGCAGTCAAATTAGGATGATATATGGAACATATGGAACGTGTCTTGTACAAACAAAAATAAATGGAAGAAATGAAGAGAAGAGAAAGAATAAAAATAAAACATAAAATAAAAAATAAGAATTAAAAAAAAAATAGTAATAAAAGAAAATAAAAGTTTTAAATACAATAACTGTTGTTTGTTTAGCACAGATATTGAAATAATATAAAAATAATTAGAATGGGTATATACTTAATAACAAATTGAAACAAATTATAACAAACAAACTAATGTTTGCATTGCACGTAACTCTTCAAACAGTCCCACATACGTGTGTTGGATAAAATAAAAAGAAGGAAAAAAAGAGAAGAGACAGAATATAATGAAATAACTAACCAATTAAAACATAAAGATAACCGTTGTTTGTTTAGCAAAGTTTTTAAAAAAATAATAAGAACAATAACAAAAAATAAAAGTTTTTTTAATATATTTAGTATATTATTAAAAATTCGTTAATGCATTGTATCCTCCACATTTCCACATCTAAGATTTACTAACACTGGCAGAACCAGGCACCCTATCGTGTTTTAACTGCTCCGAATTCAGAACGGTCTTACAATTCGATCTGGAAGTCTTTTCAATGGAACTCCTTGAATTCCTGAAAGAAAACTATGAAGTTCAGATAATTTGGGACTTTTCTTTGTCGTGTTAGTAACAAGGCAAAGTAAGTTCTTGTACTTTAGGATTATTTATTTGGATAAGTATATTCATCATTCACGTCATTTTATATTATAATATAGCTTACTTTAACACTTTAAATACATTAGAATTTAATAACTTAATATTTTAACGTGCTAATTTTTGGTTATAATGCACAGGCAGTGCCAATGCCTTAATGGGTTTCTATTACGTACCTACTTATTCTTCACTACTTAGGTTTTATAACAATACTAAGTAAAACGTGTTATTGAAAAACTGAATTTTAAAGAATATAATATTTTATAGGTACTTAAGAAAAAAAAATGTGTGCACATAACTCACGTAGGTAATAATCTCAAAAATTTTGGGAAAAAATTAACTTTACTTATCATCTTTAGGTTAGGTTATGTTCAATCTTTCTTCATCAAATTTAATGACATTTCAAAGGGGTGTTAAAAGCTCACTTTGTTGTGTTTTTATTGACGTGTATCCAACCAACCCGGCTTTACCCTGGTTTGAATAATATTTTTTCTTATAAAACAATAGAAAAGTACTGCATCTTGTCCACTTAAAATTCGGCTATCAAAGTATTTCAAAGCTTCATAGTTCATGATGTAAATGACATTTCACAACTGAAAATAATTGAGTTAATCTGGCCGTTGGATTTGAGACTATTTCATCCAATTTGATTACATAACTGATATACTGATACTATTCAAGAATAAGTATGGAATATTTGAAAAAATAAATAAATTTAAGCATGTAGTAATTAAAGTCATACACAAGAAAACTAATTTATATACCTATTTCGATTAAGTTAACAACTCGAGCGCTTTTTGCCACAATATGACAATATTTCCACGACCACAAATAGCTTTGTTGCCAAAATGTGGCAATTTTTTAAATTATTTTTTTTATTAAAGCGACTATATAATATGTTGTACATTCAAAATATGACAAAATAAATATTTTCTAGATTCTTTAAAATGTTTTAAAGTTAACTATATACTAACGAATATCTGATAATAAAAAAAAGGTAGGTGATTTTATTGGCTATATAGAACTATAATCAGTTTGAATGTTTCCATATTCAAATTCGGAGGTATAATTTTTTTTAATGTGGGCGGAAAAAATTCCTTTAGCAATCCGAGAAAAAATATTTAATTTGCTCTGTCGGTAAAGTGGATACTAAATAGGACGGAATCAATTTATTTTTTCTAATCTGACATTAATCTCTCATTAATAAAATTATACATACCCTTTTCCATTTCATCTTTCCCTCCTCGATATCCTTCCACCTCACAAAATACCATAATTAATGGTATTATAATCTCATGAGTCAATTTTCACTACAAAAAATCCATTGAATATCCGATAGACTAGACTAGTTCATTTTGTCACTATTATTTCTCCATTAAACCGATCTAAAAACGGTGCAGCGTCAGAAATGGTTATAAATTATACATTTGTTTAATTGCCCGTGGTTGTGATACCGTCCGGCGACCAGTTATCAAATGTTCACACTCCAATCGCTGCGGGAAGCCAGCCGCCGTGGACGGTGCGATAGGAATGTGATGAATCTTACTCGGTGGTTTAACACGGCGAGCTTTTTCGCCGCTACGGTTAATATTAATGCTTAATGTCCGGTAAAGGAAAATTTATGTTATTACGGGATGTATTTGTTAGGTCAATTACACAAGCATTTATGACATTATTTATAACACGATACAACGTAAGGTTAGTAGGCTTAATTAATATTTTAACATGATTACAATAGTATTTATTACTAATTAGCATTTGTACAAAAGAACTCATTTCCGTAATGTGGAGCTAAGAAATTTGTTAAAAGTATTGTAAAGTGGACAAATAAGTTGCATTGACCAAGAAATTTTGAATCAGTTCGATAAGCTTTAGTGGGTCATGGCTGATATTTTGAAGGGTTAAATAAATATTATTAAAAAAATCGATAACCTAATTCTGACCTAATTTCTTAAAATTTCAAGAGAGACTCAAACTAATTTTTACATTTTTGGAGGCAAATGTTGGGCCTCCTGATATAGAGGAGGAAATGAGTTGGGCTTCCATTAAAAATGGGAGATATCGGTGAGTCCTGATATCCCCATGGGTCAGAATAGTGATGATGATGATGATGATAATGTATTTTCATAATTTACATGATGCACTATTTACATATGTAGAGTATTTACAAGATTATTTCGGCACGCGAACTGCAGGCGCGACCGGCTGTTACCCGGCCAGAGGGTCGTTGCCGAATTTTGACTAATACTGTAAGACTGAAAGATTGCTCTTGGCTTGCTGGAACCCTTTATATAGCCCGAGCCTAACCAGTACGTTAATTGCAGGCGAAATGCGCTCACGCTGGAACATTCCCGAAATTTCGGCGCAGCGCTATGTGTTGTGTGTTGCAGCAGCGAGACCTTCCAAGAAGGTGGTCAAATTGTACGGCATAGTAACTACCTAAGTAGTTAGCGCATGCAGTGCGAAGATACTAGGTAGATCGCTACACATTTATTATTATTAGATAAAATTAAGATGCTGAAATTAATTCAGAATAAACATTAATTTAAGTGCTCGCCGGAATGTTTAATTATCATAAAAGCTTCACAGTGCTGAAGAAGTAGAAAAATACTACAAGACATTAATGGAAATAATTAAATAAATGTGACTGGGTCATTTAGTTAATTCATAATAAACGCAAAGCACCCTCATAAACTCAATTGTCTCTAACCATTGATATAAAGAAGGGACAGATCGCGTTGAGATCCCTACGAGAACCTACATTAAAAGATGAAAAACCCTTTTAAACCTAGACCATAAATTAAAATTGAAATGTTTGTATTAGACGGAAGATGGAATCTTTGGGAAAAGGAAAGGTTTTACAACACAGATTTTAGATTACAAGGTAATATTGTAGCTGCCGAAATATTTTGTTTACGAACCTGATTTGGGAAAGTAATGGATAAGAGCCCATCTAGTTCAGCCTGTACAAGCAGTTAAAACATTTCCAGAAATGTAGATTAAAAGTCAAACGTACCTACTCGTTAATATGGAAAGCCTGAACAAAATATTATGAAACATTTACCATTTCATTTGAAGCATTTAATTTTCAAATGCCATTATTCACGATTTGTGAAATTTCATTTCAGTTGAATCAATATTGTAAGCTGTGTAGTTATTTATTTGCATAGCTTTAGCTCAAATTGTTATTTACGAATTCCGCGAATTTACTAAAATACGGTTTAATTCGTTCTCGGTTGTATGAAGCAATCAAAGAAGATTTTTTAATTTCACTCAAATATAAGATGTTTACACAATTCTTAAGGTATTTTTTCGCCTGCCATGCTATTGACTAGTCCCTGTATTTTGGGGGATTGTTCTCTTTATCTTAGATATTACTCACATAATATGCAATTTTAATAAAAATATTTGATTTTTTTATTATTCACCAGATTTACAGGAACGGGTTTAGTTTTTCCTATGGGAAAAACTAAACCCTTTCATACACTTTTCCATATAAATGATCATCTAGTAAATCCACGTTATGCAAGTGTATTATATAAGTATAATTAATACAAAACAATACAAGAACAACACGTTAATCTACCAAACTATTAAATGGGAATATAATTCACCGTCTCCAGATATTTTCATATCAGAGGGTTCGGCTCTGTGGAATTCCTAATTTGACCGATAAATCCTACTGATCCCTCAATATAAATATTTAAAAAATCTTTCGTAATTCTACATGTATTTAAAATGACTGATTTTTGCATTTTTATATACAAATTCTTTGACAAATCTAATATGCCTAAATTTTTAATAAGAGAGCTAGGTATAATGCCAGTAGCCGAAATAACAAAAGGTAATATTTTTATAGTTTGAGAATGCCAAATTCTTTTAATTTCATTTCCTAAATCTGTATACTTTCTTATTTTTTCAGAAACAGATTTTTGAATATTACAGGAATTTGGAATAGCTACATCAATAATATAAGTTATTTTTTTAATTTTGTCATGTAAAACTATATCAGGTCTGTTATGACCAATTGGTCTGTCTGTTAGTATAGTTTTATCATAGTAAATTTTAAAGAAATTATTTTCTAAAAATGAATTTGGTTCGTATTCATAATATGGTACTATATTATGACAGTCAATCAAGTTATGTTTAATTACCAAACTTTGGTGAATTATTTTTAAAACCTGATTGTGCCTAAATGTATACTCAGACGGCGCTAATATAGAACATCCTGATATAATGTGTTCTATAAAATAGGATTTTTATTCAAATGAATACTTATATTTATTTGCATTTTAAAGAACCACCTCGGATAATGGTGACCGGATAACTCATAATGAATTCAACTGAACACCTCCTTTGAAAAGTCATTAAAAGTTATAAATATTAGGTTAGGATAAGGGCTATTTTTTTCTTAGTCTTTAACAACTTTTTAAAGATTCTGAGTTGACATTGAACCCTGATAATATGTCATCTGCCCTGACGATGGATTTTTCAAAGTTGACTAAAAAATTTTAGGGCGAGCATGGCTTGCAATTTTCAACGGAAGATTATTGGCTGTCAAAACTTTTATCGTAAGGACTTGGTATTTTGAATTTAGATATTTTATCGTGAGGAATGATATTTTGTTCCTTGCACAAGTGTAGATATCAACTAAAGATAGAAAAATATGTGGAACAAATTGCAAAAATTGTTTAATTTGAAATCTAATACCAATTGTAATCTTCATATCATAAGTTTTTGTCTCGGAAAATGATAAATATTGACAATATCTAAGTATATTTCACCCTTTTGTTCTTCGTTACACAATTACAATAATTCAATATTAATGGTAGAATTTTTTGCAAATAAAAAATACTGATTAATTAAATACAAGTTAATAAAAAATAAATCAAATACAAATTAATCAATAAAAAATATTAGTTAATCAAATACAAGCCCAATAGATTTTAGTCAAAACCCTTACCCCTAGCCGGGAAAGACGCCAATCGCGCTTCCAACATTCGTATACACGGTCGATCACATAAGAACGATTTATCACATAAGAACAGATCATTTCTCAGCTGTGAAACAATCTACCGGCCTATGTGTTTTCTTTCTCCTACAGCATAATCGCTCCTTCCTCTCCTAAAAAACTCTCCACACGGCACCCCCAAAGATGACCTAGGACCTGAGGAAAAATATTTTCCTCAGGACCTCCAGTGTGGAGTAAAAGAATTTTTTTTTTTATATCCAAGACAATCTTCATAACTTCGATTAACATTTTAGCAACCACATTTTTTTAACAAAAACTCTCGATATTTTCTCAAAAATAAACAGAATTTGCTTAAACATTTGTCTTGATCCTTTCTCAGATCCTGTCAACAATTTTTCAGGGCGTAAGATTATCCCATTAATTCTGCATCAGCCACGACACCGCATAAGGTTTGTAAAACACATCATTATAATCTTATATAACGCTCGATAAAGCTTAACAATATGAAACAAGAGCTGAGAAACGAAGTAACTGATACCCTTTATAAGGCTTTCTACATACTATTACGTATAGAGACTTTAACCAGAATCTAGTACATACTTAGTAATTGAAATTTCTCCAGTTGGAATTGATATTTTCCTCATCTAGTAACATTTGTTTCATTATATTTTTAATTTTCTTAATTTTTATGGTAAGTGAATAAGTCATTATTTTCTGTTGATCCGAATAGACAAAAGAGTCAATCTTGCTGTTGAACAGAATTAATTCGGATATCGTCATATTTAGCCTTAGTGAAGGTGCCTTCAAAAGGCAAGCTTTATTAATGCTTGTATAGTTAGTATCCTTACCACGTAAGATTAATGTAATACTTTGTAATACAATTGTCCCCACTTAAAAAAATGGAATTAAATGTCAATTTTTGTAATGTTTTTAAAGGAATAAATTGAATTGAAGCGGCATAATGACAATAAGTATGGAGATAGAAAAAGTGTGTAGTTTTTAAATTAAACCTTTTATTGGTACATGTCTATTAATTGCGATGATAACTAACGGCTGATCTCTTTTTGTGTGTACCACACAAGAGTCTCACCTTATCCCGTCTGGAGCCGTGAGACTATGCCATTTCCAATTTGGGTAAGTTATGAGGCTGAAGAAAATGGGAAGAGAAGAGGTGAAGGAGGAGGGAAAGAGGAAGATGGGGAAGTATCTACCTGGCTATTCAGATCTGGTCATCAAACACGGTTAAAGACATTTCAAGCAATGTTTGAAATGTCTTCTTGGAAATGAGGTCTTGGGTCATTCCCTAGATACGACCTTATCGTTTTACGATTTTTCTTTTTTAAATTTTCGTTTGAGAGTTGTTAATATTATCTAAAATGATTAAATATTACAATTTGAGTGTTTAGTAACAAGTTATTCCACTCTAAAAATGAAATAATTTGAAGGTTAAAAATAAAATATAAATTATTTGGAAAAATATGTTTTCCTTTCTAATATCAAAGCTCTTTGAAATAAATCGAGTTTTTTGCGAATAATATCAATAAGTTCTCAAGGTTTAACATAAAAAACTTTACTTTATTGTAAGATATTTCTAATCTCTTGAAAAATAACTTAGCCTTCGATTCGAAGGTAATTCTAGTTTGTGGGAAAACTGTTTTACAAAATCAAAATCAAAATAAAATTCGTAGGAATTATTTCTTACAACAATTTGTATTTATCGGTAAATATATTTTTATAAAAAATCGGGGTTATTTTTGATTAGCTCGTGAAAACCTTCTGAATTTCAAATAATTTATAAAAACAAATTTTTTGTAATATATGGTGAGGTAGCCGTAACAAGCAATTTATGTTATTTAGCTCTACTTAGAACGGTGGGTATATACATAATTTGGAAACAACTGTCGAGGGATCAACTGTCGAGGGATCAACTGTCGAGGAATCAACTGTCGAGGAATCAACTGTCGAGGGATCAACTGTCGAGGAATCAACTGTCGAGGGATCAACTGTCGAGGAATCAACTGTCGAGGGATCAACTGTCGGCTCACCAAACATCTGCCGGTGGGTGTCACGAAATATACACATCAATTTCTATTCGCAATTAATTCTAAATAAATGAAAAATGTATCATAAATTAATCAAATTAGCAATTTTATTGAAAGTATTGTTATCAAGTTTGATTTGTATAACCCAATTTAATTTAATTCAATTTATATATTCAAGCTGTTTTGCCTCCTAAAGGAATTATCAAAGTGTTTGACAATGCCTTAAGAAGGCGATACAGCTATAAAAATTATTCATAAATAAACTTTTTTTATGAATTAAATAATAAAATTATTGAATATAATATAAAAATATATTATTTAAATGTTTTGTGAGTGTTTTATAATTGTTAATTTTTCAGTTCTCTTATAAATTTATACAATAAAATTAGCATAACAAATGTATACTTTGACATTGAAAAAAAAAATAATATAATATGGCACGAACTAAAAAGAAAATATTAATATTTTTACTCACTTATTTATTATTAATCTTGGGAACAAGCTCACCGGCCTATTACCCTATTAGCTCGCTTAGTGAAGCAATAAGGCAATGAAGCGATTCCGACTAACTTCAGATAGTAATTAATATCGCGGATGAGAAGGTAACTTAATCGGTGCAAAGTGGCCTCAGTCTGTCCACAGTGCAATTATTATGAGCCATGAAAAGCGCCTATCGAGAAAGACGGGCAGGGCCGAAGCTACTGTAAGGAATATCTTTGAAAATTTTGTATAAAATTCTATCAGTTTAAAAAAAAAATTCAAACTTGCCAAATATAAAAAGGTTATAAAAGAGTATTTCTCTGATGTTTCGTGAATAATATTATGTTTCTATTGTTTATATTTATAATTGTGTTATGATTTGATTTGTACATACAACCTTTCTTCTTTTGGTTACCATTGTATTGATATTTTTGTTTTATGAGATTTTTCGTTTATCTAACATGTTTACATAAAATTTTCACGGCCAGCTTGATACTACACTATTTCTTAGCAAAATTTAAATAAATGTCCCCAATTCCCCAAGTTTAAGACGCTATAATACTTTTCACCTGAATACATTTAAAAATAATATCGCCTACTTTAGCCCTCTGACCCAGATGTGTCGTCTATATAACAAGATAGAGTGTGCTGAAGTAGATACATTTGTCGATAATTTGTACGGATGTCAAACTAAGTATATTGTGTCAATTGTCTCTATATGCATGCCTCTCGTGTTTCGTGTGTCTCTTGCCTCTCATTGTAATATGTGTTAGTTGAGTGAGTTTTGTGTATAATTTTGTATATTTTTATTTGTGATGTTTCTGTTTTTTTATTGTATGTATCTGTATTTAATTGTATGTAATTGTACATTTTTGTATTTGTATATTAACTGAGTTTTTATGACTGGATTGTTCACACGTCAGTGCAAACATCTGTAAAAACCCAGTATAAATAAATATTTTTTTTTTTTTTTTTAAATTTTTGACTACATATTTCTTTCTTATAAATTTAATTATTTCTTATTCCTTATCATGCTGTCTTATTATAGGTTAAATCACAAGGAAGAAATCCATTGGTTTTATTTTGGCAAAATTATTCGTGTACAAACTGAAAAAATGTAAACTATCGATTTCCCGAAAATGATCAATTACATAAATAAATCAATTCTTGTTTAATTACAACACTTTTTTATTAGTGTATTGAAATTTTTTTTGATTAGTGTATTGAAATTTATTTTCTATTGTTCAGTTTTGTGTCTACACGCAGCGACTTGCATGCACAACCAGTTTGTGCAATATTTTGAGTTAAAAACACGGTACACTGTGCGGCGTTTTGCCATATTCACTTGCTTGCGCACACAGTTTGTGCAAAAGTTTATGCAAGCCATTTACCCATTACACAGTTGCTTACTTGTGCTAATTAGAAAATTAGAGTCAATTTAGTTTGCGCAAATTAACGTTCGTGCAAGCCGTTTGTACTGTAACCGTTTGAACATCTTAACGTACAGGCTCACTTGTGCAAGTAAGATTGAGCGTTCTGACGGACCTTTTCACTAAATCTTTATTTTTTCCATTTGGTTCACATACACTCGTATATGTTTTTGAAAAGTTATTTATTTACAATTTAATTTAAACATTTTACTAAATATGTAGATTTTTCCCACGGCTACTATGACACCCTTCGATTTGGGAATAATTGCGAATAATAACGAGAAGGAGAAGATGACGAAAATTGACCGGTCAGTGGTTGAGTGGGTATAGCGTTTGGGTCCCACCTAAGCGTTCCGTGTTCGATTCCTCGGCTGGCTAAGTCCTCCATCACAACACAAGCAACATCTTCCGCTTAGAGTGGTGGTAGTAGGAGATTTTCAAATATTGTTGGGTTATTCGTAACCCAGGAATGTTTGTCTTTTTTTTCTTTTTTTTTTAAATGTGTGTGATATATCTAGATATTTAATTTAAGATGTTACGAAAATAACTCTTACGTAAATAAGTTACGGCTTACTAACTATTATGCCGTTTATCCGAAATATCTGTCATGGAAACTGTTTTTTTTTTTACTTCAAATAATACAATTTCTTTTCCGTATTCTATAATGGCTATAATTCAAATACGAGAAATGTTTTCTCTATTGAGTTGGGTAATTTTGTTAACATAAAGTTCTTTCTTGTTGGCTTTAAGAATCTATTCTTATTTTAAATTCCGTTAAACGTATGTATTTTAACAAAAAATGTATTTTAAAATTCAAGTGTAGGTCCGTTGATCCACCTACGGATTAGAGAGTCAAGCCGGCCCTGACTATCGACGTCGCGACGCTAAGCGCCGTTAACGACGCTAATGACGTATAATCGTGACGTTAAATGACGCCCCGTTAAATGATGCCACGTAACCGTAACCCAGAGAAGATGGTGCCACGTGGAGAATATTATATCCATACCACTGAACTTCATAATTCTAAGAAAGGAAAAACAAAAAAAACTGATACCACTAGTTAACATGAAACTATGCTCCATCGAAGCCGGAGTTAAGTTATCTTCTCAGAAGCTGGGCTTACTGTACAGGGACCGCAGACACTACATAACTGCTAACCCTGTATAAATCGGAAGAATCTAACTCTTCAAGACACTGGTTCACTTCTTCCTTTCCACAAAAAGACACCCCACACAGCATCCACAAAGATGACATAGGCCCTAAGGGAAATTATTTTCTTCGGGATTATGTGTGGATTTAATGTAATTTTTTTTTTAAAGACTTCTCGACTCCTGGATCCCAGACAGGCCTAGGAAATAGACAATTTTGTAAAGAATTTCGTAATTTGCAAATTTTAACAGGGAGAAAAAAATCCTTCGGGTACAACGACACGCCCACAGAACCCTTCCATCAGTTTAATTCTTCAGTGATCCATACTACAGATATCCCATTTCTTGGATATTAAGTATCATAATTTCTCGGTTATGGCATTCTTAAATTCTTTTCTGTGAATATTACATTCTGGTATTAGCTGTCCTACTTATAGTATTTCACAAACTTAGGGGAATTTTTAAATTGCAAAGACGTGAAGTTTTTAAATGGAATTTTCATAAAATAACGATCTGAGCCTCCCGGCTTTAGTCCTTATTAAAATACTTAATGTCTGCTTCATAATGTGACCGCAATTTATGATTTTAACCACTTTACCAGATAAAGGCGGATTTGAAGCATTAAATAATCATTCAACCTTTTATATTCATTTATTTATTCTTTTATACGCCCATATGCCTTTTA
The DNA here is from genome assembly GCA_951813805.1 of Limnephilus auricula. NCBI lineage: Eukaryota > Metazoa > Arthropoda > Insecta > Trichoptera > Limnephilidae > Limnephilus > Limnephilus auricula. Next base: position 14,482,066 of record OX638403.1, read on the forward strand.
AATTTGATACACATTTTTACACGAGGGGTAGTAATAAACAATAAATTGCAAAAAATAATTTTTTCCATTAAATAATCGTAACATCCAAAAATTATGTAATTACAAAGCAATAAAAAAAAAAAAAAAAAAAAAAAAAAAAAATTGAATCAATTTGAAAAAAAATAAAATAATAAAACTACTAAACTGAAACTATTAGCAATAATGTGTTGACATACAAAAAATGTAATATCATTTGTGCAGTTGTTTGCTAAAGTATGTAAGCTAGGAGTTGACGAGTTTGCGACATAATTCATTTGTGAAAGGTGACTATGAAATAGGTGCTTATTCCAAGTAAGTTGATTAAGTATTCTAATATTGACTACACTCGATTGTCCCTTTAGCCCCTGTACACACTCTTTAGTTATTCTTTGCCGATAAGTATATTTCCTGATCTATGGAAACATAGTTATATAACACCTATCTTCAAGAAATGGGACAAAAACGATGTAACTAATAGAGCCCTTGCCCCGAATAATGTTGTATCCGAAAACACACATGTTTTTAAAAAGATTGAAAAAACGAAATCGATTATGTTTTATTACATTTTATTTTTAAAATAAATAAACGTACAATTCTAAAGATTTATACACACAAAATGGTAAAGAAAGGCATTTAAATTAGTTTTCCATCAACAATTCAACATTGATAGTTTTTTTTTTTGGATACAACATTATTTGAGGCAAGGGCTCAATTATAGACCGATATGCATACTTTCAAAAACTCCAAATTCTTTGAGAAGATGATTCTGGTTAAAATAATTAGCATATTTAAAGATAGTATAAGTCCTGGACAGCGTGGTTTTATAACCGGCAAATCAATACTAACTAACCACATAATCAAATCTATATCAAAATTTCATTTCCGATGCAATAGCGGACTCAATTTACACTGACTTCAGCAAATTCGACAAGGTTTGTCACGCTCTTCTCGAAGAAAAACTAGTTAAAGCCGGAGTTCTTGTAAACATGTTGCATTGGTTTATAAGCTTTCAAACAGAAAACTTAGCTTTAAACTAAATGGGAAATCATCATATGATTTTATTGCATCCGGTGGTGTTCCGCAAGGTTCCCACAACAGACCTGTATTATTTATCTTTTTTGTCAACGACATTTGTAATATTTTTAATGATATCGACGTAGTCATGTTCGCAGATGATTTGAAACTTTTTAAAGCAATTCGAAGCCTGGACGAATGTTATATTCTCTCAGCAAACCTGTTAAAATTACTTGAGTGGTGTAGCGATAACAAGTTATACGTCTATGAGATTTTAATAATAAAAATCTATTTATTTCAATTACACAATCAATAACATCATTCTCGAATTAGTTTCCGAAATTAATGACTTAGGTGTTACTTTAAACACCAAAGTTACCTTCATACCACCCTAGAAAATATTTCAAAGAAGGGTTTAAAAAGTTAGGTTTTGTACGAAATGCGATATGTGATAATGCTATAATATTTTATAATATAATATAACATAATATATATTATATTCCTTTTTAGTACTTTAATATTTTTCCTGTGATTTGTATGATCACACTCTTTATAGGGCTAATCCACACTTCCAATTACCTTCCCATTTTATTGTATTGAAATTAAAATGTATTTAATAACCAAGTTAAATAGATTTATGGACCTCTACGTCTGTCTCGACACAGGTATATCCGACAGGCACTGAAAAAAATCACATGTAATTATTCTCTATATAGATTAAATAAATAATAAATACGTAACCCAATACTATGTTTACATTACGTAATTGAATTCGGGTATAACTAGACCCATGTCCCTGAGAATGTTTTTGATTCTTTCATCGTTGTAGTTAGTTAGAATCTCTTGGGCTTTTAGCAAAACTTAAAAGCCTCGTTCGGTAAGAAAACATTATGCTGGAAAATACATATGTGGAAAACTTTGATTTCCAATTGAGACGTTAAGCCTTTACTATTCTAATAGCAGTCTTCTTCAAGATGGTACCTCCCATACAATAATGTATTCAACCCTACGATTTATATAAGTGCCTATGTCTATGTGTACAGATGTGGGTACATGGTCTCCACGAAACAAATAAAATATTTTAAAGATAACAAAACAAAAACACTTTAAAAAAATATCAGAACATTTATTCGATGAGACTTTTGTAGCGCTATTTTGGTTTGTCCCTTTTGTTTGCTTTAGGCGTAATAACTCAGCTGTATGATGTGTTGTGGGGATTATATTTGGAGTAGCGTGTCATGTTCCGTACTAATTGTTGTGACAGCGTGCATAATGCCAGCATTACATCTCAAGCATTTCATATATAATGTAAATTAGGCATCGAAAATTTATGCCTTCATGGAATTTTGCCGCTCAGTCAGTTGTGTGAAATTATTGACTGGCTAAAATAACTTTATGATTAATTTGTCTGGTAAATACAGTACAAGATTTAGATAGGTTTGTTTTTCATACATTTTTTTGTTGTTGTTTAGAATTTTAATAATATAATCTTTTTTTTTAAACAATCTCGCTAAAAAAATTGTGAGCATAACTAAAAATTAATTAATTAATGAAGATAATATTAGCGAAAGTCAATCGAAAATCCGAAAAAGAAAAATCAGAAAAAAATACGGATACATCTGGGACTCGAACCCAGGACCTCTGGCAATCCGGGCCAATAGGCTATGGCGGGATAGCGCTTGGCTGGATTGCCAGAGGTCCTGGGTTGGAGTCCCAGATGTATCCGTATCTTTTTCTGATTTTTCTGTTTCGGATTTTCGATTGACTTTCGCTAACATTATCTTCATAAATTAAAAATATTATAATTTGAGGTTTAACTCATTAAGTTAAAAAGTTAAAAATAAAAATAAAAAAAATATTAAATTAATTATATTAAGGTAAATATTTTTTAGACGCTGCGATAATAACTTCCAATACAAGAAAATTATTTTATAAATGGTAAGCAATGTAATTCAGATTTATAAATTGATGATTTTTTAAATTAATGTTTCTGTGACAGTTAAAAGAATTTATATCTGCTCTTCCATAGATGGCGCTAGTTTAATTATTTTTTTGCAAGCTATGCTTAATTACTACATACGCTTATGCGTACATCTGCAATATGAGTATGTATTAATAGTTTGTGCGTATACAAACTCAATTCTTCAATAAAAGGTATCGTCGGTATACTGATAAAACCCACTAAGTGCATGAATGACGATTTTGAGAAAAATCAATTTGAAAGTTTGACTGTGTAAAAGTCATGTTCGCATTCTAAATTTTCAGTTCTGTAAAATGCTGATATATTTATAGTTTAATTAACTTATAATTTTCATAAATAATTTCAACTTAATAAATTGTTTAACCCCAAAAAAAATTTCTAAAGATAAGATGGTGGGATTTTAACTGGTTTTATCAGTACACGATATAAGCCAGTACTTTGAATTTAATGCTCAAGAAAACGTTAAATACCTTCAGAGGATTTAATTTGTAGAAGAATTAAACCATTATTAAGATAATTTTATTGTGTATTAAAACAAAATGTTAAAATAAATAAAAAATTGCATTTTTAATTATCTAAATCATAAAAAGCGTTCTAAGAAAAAATAAAATAATGAAACTATTTCGATATTTAAAGGTAATATTAATTAAGGCAAGAATGAATTATTCTTGAGTACCATTATCTTCAAGCTCACATTCATCATCAGCGGGCTCCGGAACTCGATCCTTCAGATCGATATTAGTGCGGAGTCCATTGCATTTTTTAATTTGTATTTTTTAAACTGTATTAATTAAATTGTATTTTCTTACTAGATGTATGAAAAAAATGTGCATACATCTAAATAAACATAACAAAAACAAAAAAACATTGTACCATCCATGTAATTCTTTAGGGATAATTCCCTTTTGACACAGTTTCAGTAGGTCATTTTTCTTGGCCTGACTTAACGCCAGTGGTTCAAGTTCTTTTGGTTAGAGTCGTTTTAAGTCTCGGAGAATAAATAATTTTGGAAACATTATTTATTTGTGGGCCAGGTGAATTAAGAGAAGATCTTGTAATTGATTTTCTGTCAGGTGCTTTAAAAATGAAATGTATCAGACATGTCATAATTGAAGAAGATTTTTTTCCGTTTCTCCTTTCACATATCTCAATCTTTTTATTTTTAACTATCTAACTTGGTTGCCTTGGTCATCCTTCGTTCTGTTTATCATAACCTTGTCAGCGAGGTCTTTCAAGTCGATAAATTCATCATGTTTAAACTCTTTAACTTTGTATGGCTTGACGGTAACTATTTTTTGGTCAATTTTGCGCTTTTTTGTGATCTAGCTCGTTCGAAGATATTAACCCAATCATGCTTAGTATACACAGAAGACTTTTTCTTAACATGTTCTATGCTACTATGCATTGAATCTGCTTCCATATGTGTGTGACCAGATTCTAGAAATTTCTGCTCAATTATGTTGATGTGCTCAATGTGTTGAACGGCTCAGAGTAGTATTACTGCTACATATTGGTTTCGATTCTGCCCTCCGCATGTGTCAGAGAAGAAGCTTATTTCATTAATATAGTCCGGTAAGTAATTTTTGAGGTAGTAGTACAGGATAGAGCCTATTTCGCAACTCCCAAGCTTTCCATTTATTTCGGACCATTGAAAACAGTACGCATTGTTGGGGGCAGGTGCCTCATATAATGTAAGATTATACACACATAATTTTCTTGCATAGTAGAGAAGGCCGACTTTTCCGCTTGGTATTTGTAAAACTGCCTGTAGTTCGAATGTTAGCGACATGAAGTTGTTTTCATTGTTAGACCTCTCTTTATCTTTTTCCTTCTCCGTATTGCAAATATCTTTTCTTTCCATGTGTTCTTTGTAGTTTTCTTCTAATTTGCTTTTATCACCATCCTTTGCATAGTTTGAACAAATTAGGCACTGATCCTTCTTTGGTACGAAGAAACTTAGATTGTAATTTTTTGAAAATATTCGTCGGTATGTTATTTCTGTAACAGGTTCGGTAATATCAGTTTCTTTGCTCCACGTATAATAATAATAATAATAATGTTTTATTCCATTTATAGTGCAATCCCCCACGTCCCATATAGTTACAAATACAGTTAAATTATAAATAAAGTATAACAATTTAAAGAAGGTACAAAGTTATAAATAGGTAATCAATTTATGCGTGGTCTTGAGTGAGCTCGGGCCCAGCGCTCACTCAGGAGTGGCGCTTGGTGCTGGAAGGCTACGTTCTCCACCGTGTTGTTGGAGGCCATTAGCCGCATCCTGGCTCCAGTGACCTGGTGGACCTTATGGATAGAGAGCTGTCCAAATACTTACGATTTGACAATTTTCTGACGTAGTGAGACTCCATGCTTGGAAATGATTCAATGTGTGATTTCACATGATTAAAGATGTCCACCTTAGTTTTATGTGGAGGCTCTTTTTGACCTCTCTTGTCATCTTGAGTGTAAAATCCCTGTGCATTTTTATTCTTGATTGTAAGTTTTATAACGTTTGGTGATATGCAGATAGTTTTGGTCATAATATTTTGGCAAACTGTTATCTTGTCATTCCCTTTGGGAAAAAATAATTTCTTTATCATACGATCTTTGTTTTTTGGGTCAATAGTCAATGCTTAACTATCTAAACGTCGCTATAACAGTCTGTTGAAATCACTTATTTGCATTTAACGTATTTTAACTGTCAGCACTCTTCATTTTAACATCACCAACATGGCCCATTCAAAACACCTATAAGACTTTAACTGGTTTCAACTGTTAACAAAAAATCATTTCGTTCATCAGTGTTAACAAATCATACCGGTTATAGTAATTTAGGGTTTTTTAATTGAAATTATTTCCTGTGAACGTGCATGTAATGAACAAATAAATAACGCTAAAGCGATTTAAATGGTTTTACGTGATATAATATTATTCGTTCAGCAAAGTGAAACAAACCCATAAAAAAAATTAAAGTGTTATAAATTGTTTTAATAGAAGATATTTGAAAAAAGTTTCCACTAAAGGGATTTAGTTGTTTTCAACGGAATACATTTTTAGGTTACAAGATGGTTAGAGGTTTTTAGAAAATTCTAACTTTAAAACGAACCATCGAAGGATGTTGTGGGTTTTAACAGTCGATAGAGCTCATGAAACTGAACAAAACGGCATTTTTAACTCATTTCGGCAAGTTTTGTCATTTAGCTGGTTTTACCAGTATACCGACGGTATACAAATTCAATATTGAATCGGTGATTTAATTCAATATTGTATTTATATGCCTTTCTCAAAAGATTTTTTTTTAAATTAATAATTTTTTTGTTACATACAAGTTACAATAAAAGTTTTTTTTTTATAAGCAGTAAAAAGAGAGAGCAATGTAGTTGTGTAGACAAAAGATTTAAAAAATATATATATATAGAATTAAAAACAGAAAATATATTAATTTAAACGCCTCCAGCAGTTAGGAAGCCGGTGAGAGTTGGTCGTGCCAAAGTTCGAGACTCGAGTAGGCGGACTTCAGTCTGTTCACGTAAGAAACGCGTTCGTTATGAGATTGATATTTAGATAAATTCTTAGGGAATTACTATTTTAATTTATAAATATGTTTCAGTTAGTATCTAACTGAGCTGGCGCCCTTATACAATATATTAGTTCTTACAGATGGCTTCCCTATTTAGATTCAGTTTTCTTTTTGCAAACCATAAAAATGGCTACTTCTGTCTTCATTTTTACATGACCCTAGATATAAATTTTAATAAGTCTCATGTTTTAAAATAATTGTGCATCATCATTCCATTGGTTTTGTTTTTAAAATAAATATATTATTTAAAGGATGGTTAATGAATTCTCTTATTTCAGTAAATTCTATCCTCTCCCAAAAAAATTTTACCCGCACATGTCAATAATATATAACCTAAAAATATTGTGTTACAATATTTATATATTATATATAAAAAAATAATTATATAATAGATATTTATATATTTACATATACAAATATCTATCCATAGTGTATTAGACGCTATATACCAACATACATACACACAAACATTTTTTTTTATTTTTTATATACATATATTTAATACTAGCTGACCCGGCAAACTTCGTAGCGCCTCAGAATCAATAAATGTTGTGTTTAATTTATTAGCTGAAATAAATTATGTTTTTATTAAGTTAAAATAAATAGGTACCTACTATAAGTTCAAAAATGAAATTGAGCTGTTGAGTAAGCACGAAATGTTCGGCACACTACACCATTGACAGTTCGAATTGATTCAAATTATGTCGACCAACGCACATTATTTGAAATGCCATTCCATACAAAATATATGAAAAAAATTATTTTCTTCATAATTATTTTTCCCGTGATTTTTTCCGACGTTTTAATAGTTATTCTGTTAATCGGAACGGAGACAAATCCAACAAATCAAAGATCATAAAAATCGGTTCAGCCGTTCTTGAGTTATAATTGGTGTAACTAACCCGACTTTGTTTTATATATTAAGAAGATAAACATAATATAATAGTATGCATAAATGTATGATACCAAAAATATCCCACATAGGCATCGCCAGTTCGTGGGTATACTTGTGTTCCTTTAAAGCAGTTTAGTTAAATTTACTCTAAATATGTATATTATCTTTGTAGAAATTGCAAAAAATAAATAATAATATAGTAAAATCAGTATTTACGGAATTAAAATTTAAAATACGAGTAAAATTGAGTTTGTATATGGAACAAACTATTTATTCACATTCATAATGCGAATGAATGTAAATATTTCGTATAAATATTTTAGGACATAACATAAAAAGTGTTTTTTTTTATAGAATAATGAAACTAGCGCCATCCGTAAAAGAGCAGATTATGAATTATTTTAAGTATCACCTTAAAGGATATTTTTTATAAATTAAGAAAGGAAATTTAAAATAAAGGTTATTTTGGAATAAAGAAAGCAAACTGACTGCCAATTAGTTATCAGAAGTATCACAAAAAATATGTTCTAGTTGCCAATTCCTGAAAATTATATTCTAAGTTCCTGAAGATTTTCACTGACCTGTATAAGTCTTGCCTTCCCAGACATTTATTCCCTTCTTGTCATGGATAAGGTATTCAGTGACAATTTGAATTATCCCATTAATTTCAGTAAAGCTACTGGTTGCCTTCGAATCATTATTCAAATTCTCGGCCGGATTCGCACAAAGCAATTTTAGGATTAAGCAGCGGGATTAACAAAAAACATTTTACTTTCAAATTATACTCCTTCCTTTGTAAGTTATCCGCAAGATGTTCCTCTAACGCGTGACTTACGCAATATTATTCTATTGTATTAAGTAAGAGAACCGATTTTATTATTTAAACAAAAGCTTTATTTTGAGCTTTGTACACTAAACCCTTTCACTAATCATACATAACTTGCTATGAGTTGGTATTGATCATGATTCTTGAACTTGAAAGGAGTTGTTTCCTTCCGAATGCTAGCCGAGCTCCCTACCCACTTACTCTATACCGACTAACTCTATAAATTTTGACAACTATCCAGGGTGAGTGGAGGGGTGGGTGAAGTGTCAAAACCAAATCTTTCGAAACATATCTTCTGTGATTCAAATGACTGATATTGTAAAATTTCTATCGCTAAATCATTCGAATAACTTCTAAGCACAGGGATATGTAGAGAGGATAGACAGAAAATATAGAAAATGTGAAAATATAAAAATAGTAAAATTTTGATCGCTAAATCATTCGAATAACTTCTAAGCACAGGGATATGTAGAAAGGATAAACAGAAAATATATGCCAAAAACATTCTGGTAAATCACCTCAAAAATGATTCACAGGCAAACACCTCACATACTCATATAACCAGAGCCGAACAAACACAGATACTAAATATATCAAAGTGTAACTCTACCTTTGGACAAAGAAGTTCTGAATTTTTTGCAGTAAAGGGATATAACAAACTCCCACTTAGCATCAAACAAATTAAAACCAAAAATAACTACATTAAGGACATTAAATCTTGGCTTAAAGATCTAAGGAATCTAATCTTAAAATATAATCGAATCTTAATGAAAAAGAACTTACTAGCATATTTAAAACATCGTCGTAGAAGTTTCTGGAAAACCTTACCCAAAACATGAAGTCGAACCATAGAAGTCGCTGAAAACTTATCCAAAACGTAGTCCCCTTCAGCATAGAATCTCCTAGTGAGGAGGACTACGAATATAACCAACATCTATTATACATATTTAAGTTAAGAAAGTGAAATGTTAATTTATTTTAACTTTAAAAAAAATTAAAATAAAAATAAAAAAATAAAAAACTTTTACATATAAATATATATAATATAGTCTTATATATGTGTAAAAAAATAAAATATAGTTACTAAATAAAAAAAATTAAAAAAAGATATTCCCAAAGCAACAAAGATTCCCCTTTTTATGATAACCCTTTTTTGAAGTAAATACTTCTTTACGCACGCTTGACTTGATGGGTAAACTGACGAATTCGTTACGGAAATTACAGCGTTACGAAAAGTGAAATGCGTTGCGAGGCAAACGGGCTGTATCACATTGTAGAAGCAAGAGAGAACTCCAAACGCGGTGGGGAGCTATAATAAATTTAAATATATATTTGTAGAAAATTAATGTATGTATATATTTTATACATATAAACATATATATAGACAAATATATACATGGAGCTAAAGAAGTATTTACTTCAGTCGTGTGGTCTAAATCACACTCGTATTTTTTTAGTATTAGCCATTACGCACAGCTTAGCCTTCTATTATTTGCACACTAAGTTTTACCACACGTATCCTCAGAGGTCTTATTTCTATGGCAATACTTATATTTCAATTAAACTGACAGACTGGCTAGCTAGTTTTCTCTTTAAAAAAATATAAAATACGTTATTCTGTTAGACATTACCATTAACTTTGGAAAATAATTACAGGCACCTTCAAAATCGTAACAGATATTCAGAATAACATACAACCCATTTTGATGCTTGAACACGCAATGTCACAAAACCTCTTAAGCCTCCAACTTAACCTCTCTTAAAATAACCTTAACCAATTGAAAACCTGTCAAAATACCCATTATTTCTTATCATTCAAAAAGCATGCCTTTGGATTTTCAATTTCGCGAATTTCTGGAATTTCATATTTTAAATGGGGAATTTAAGGCTCTATCACTATTCTCTCTTCTACCACGTCTTTGTGTTTAGCAGACTCAGTTGAGGCTTTCTCGGATTGGAAATGTCTCCCGTTTGTCTTTCTCTTTCTCCCCTCGCCTTCTCAGTAGCAATGTGTTGACGGTCCGTACAAGATTGAAAACACCCAACCAGCGGGGACGTAGAGTGTCTATTTTACAGAAACGGATTTTGAATATTTTCACTTGCAACAAACCTGTTAATAACTTCTAGTCTGGACACAAATATTATGTAAAAATACTTGGAAAAGGATTTGATATTTGAAACATTTAAATCAAAAATTTGTTTTTAAAGTCCACGGTACATACGAGTACTAAACTTACTATAAACGAACTTAACGCATTTTCCCGTCGTTATACCCAGGGAGAAAGAAAAGCATGTCAATTCAGTGGCGGTTCGTGACTTTTTGTGTGTTAGAGTGTTAATATTAACAAAAATGGCATTATTTATGACGTTGTAGCCGAAATAATTTTTTTTTTTTTTTTTTAAATTTTTTTTTTTGTATGAAATTTGTGCGGCGCACGGCAAAACTGAAATTTCCTAAAAATCTTTATACAAAAAACAGATTTGCGAAAAAAAATTTTTTTTTGGCTACAACAACATCAATAATGCCATTTTTTTAATATTAGCACTCTAGCACATCCAACAGTCACTGGCCGCCATAAAGATGAACGCGTATTAGAGCGAACATACTAACTTGCTCGAAGATTTTAATAAATGCATCAAAAACTGAATGCATTTAATACAAATTCATTATTATGCTAGCGCAGACCCGTGAATAACACAAGATATAATAATTCGAAAGAGGCGATTAAAATAAATTTCTGTTGAAATGATTTGTTCAAACAAAGAAAGTCAATTGTGAAAATGAAATTCAAATTCAAAGCAAATTCGATCGAACAGAAGTTACGCGGAACATACTCCAAACTAAAATTAGTATTTTTGATTTTTTTATTTATACATTCGCGGAAACCTTTTGTTGGAAGGTTATCTTTAGAACTACTTTCAGTTCCACACAAAGATTATTCACAATGATAACTGGAGCATCCATGTAAATTCACAATCCCCTGCTAGGAATCACTTTTTCAAACCGTTATCCGGAGGACTGGGTAAATTCAATGGGAACAAATGAATCGGAAAACAAAGAAAGGGAGAAAGGGTGGCCTGGAGGCAAGAATCGTTCGGAACAGAGATTCCCAAAGTAAATCCTACTGCCACCTACATACTACTACCGGTACTAGAGGGCGCTGGGCTTACCATGTAATGGTATCAAGAGGTATGGGGCAGTAAAAGCAGAGAACAATGCCAACAATTTTTTTCTAGTTTGACCTCTCCACAGATTGTTATTATTTAAACATCAAATCGTTACTTTGCAGTCAGAGTGGTACACGTGCAAAATTTAATTTTAATCCTGTCTGTGGTTTGAGTCCTCCCACTTAAATCCATATTTTTCTGACCTATTTCACCACAGCGCCACTCTACTTTCTGGTTTCAAACTAGATCATATATATAATTAATACAAAATGTATAAGTGATGCAGGTATTGCTTCACTTTGGTTGGGCAGGATTCTAACGTCACTTTACCTCGTTCTGGGATATGAGGTGTCAAACTTTGAAAATACAATTTCTCATAATTTATTCATCAATTTTTGATTTTTAAGTTTATTCTCGTAAAAATTAGTTTAACATATTTTAAGGCAAAATATATATGACGTATGCTTACTATTTTAGAACATAACGTATCGTGCAGATAGAAGCATAGCAACCAACTATGGCATATTAATTCGTTGCAAGGTGCTAATTGCATTCCCCTAATGCCATTTTCCTAAAATAATGTGTTAAACTAAATGCTTTACGCAAGATTGAACCTCAAAATCAAAAAATGTTAAATATTGTACGAGAATTCGTATTAGTAAACTTTGACACCTCAGAACAAATAAGGCGAAGTTAGAACCATATCCAATCAAAGTGATGAACTAAACTACGCATGGTTACGACGTTCAACTGTCAGATACAAACAAAACGGCAATTGCAAAAAGTTCAAAGTGATTTTAGAACCTAGTAAAATAAATGGCATCTATAAAAGCTTGATTAGAACTTGTTAGAACTTCGTAATACAAGTATCTACGGAAATACAACGCAGATGGCTCGGAAAATTATTTTGATTGTAGAAATCAACAAAAGAAATAGGTTTGCATTCAATGGTTATTTTTTAAATAAATATCAGTTAGAACCTTGTCCGAACGAGGTGACGATTGAAGATGAGTTTAAAATCAAAAATATAATATAACAAGCTTCTGCCCGCGACTTCGTCTGCGTAAGATTAGTACTTCGAGTAATCTATTTTCTTTTCCTAGGTCCCATCTACGTTTATACCAAAATTCTTAACCTATTTATTTAAAATATGTATAATTCTTGATTTGATTCAAAGTATTAGGAGAGTACTTCAAATAAATTCACTAATTTAAATATTTTCCAAAATAGAATTTTGATTTAACAATCGTTGTTTTGCAAAATGTCATTCCCAAATTTTGACGTCTTCTATTAAACTGTAATTATTATTTTAAATATATTGAAAATAAATAGCTAGCTTCGTAAATTATAGCCTGTATGTTATTCTGATGTATGAGCTACATTATTGTAAAGTTTCATTAAAATCCATTCATAAAATTTCGATTTAAAGAGGAACAAGCATACATACATCCATACAAACTTTCACGTTTATAATATTAGTATAAGATAGTAAGATAAGATAAAAAGTTTGAAACTACTGACGTGAAATGATATTCTGTTGGTTTCACCGTTCAAAGTTACACGTGAAATACCTTACAATGTATTATTATTTTTATTGTAGTAATAAAATAATGATTTATACAAATCGTAGTACTTCGATTTCTATTACTACACGATGTTAATTAATCTTATGATTGTGTTTAAAATCTACGCCTCGAAACTCTCTCAATTCCTAGGAATATCTCCGTCTTAATTAAATACAAATTTAAATTACTGAGAGTATATACTATTACAATATTATTAAGGAACATAGGTACCTTAAGTCTTTGTTCTCCTAACGAAGATGTTCCCAAAGTGTTTCCATATTCAAGTGCTCAAATCTCTACACAAGAATTGTCTTTCAGACAAAACTTCCCCCTCGCAGACGCCAGCGCTACACTTACCCTTTCAGCATTATTGTTCAAACCAGCGCTTGGGGTAGTTGCTACCCCGCCCGCCTATTATTATAATAATTCTTTCGAGAGCTTTTTCTCTTTGGGAAACTCGGCAAACGCCAGTCTGCCAGTATTATCTTTTCCACGTTAGTTTAAAATTAATTAAATATCTAATTATTCTGTCCCGGTACTCTGCTTATGCGATTCACACCCTCTCGCGTAATTAACGCTGTATTTCACTGGAAGCGCTAATTTTTACTTTTTTATTTTATGCAAAATGAATATTCATTGTATTTTCTGGAATCCGGCTTACGATAAATACTTCGAAAAATTATTTTACAACCTTTTTCACGCCTAATCGTCTGAAATTCCAAGCTTGATCCAATTAATTGTAAAATGTTTTATTATGAGTGAATTATCATTTGGACGATGGGAAACACGTTTCTTTTGAGAAACTGAAATAAAAAGTCTTTAATTATTACACTGAATTTTTTTTTTTGAAAAGCGGTTACTTGCGTTGCAGGAAATATTTTCTGCTCCTAATGTTAATTCCATTATGAACTACGAAGCTTTGCTTAAAACCTCCTCTTCTGGCACCTTCTACTATCTGAGGTTGACTATCATCAGGCTTCACTTCACGCTACAGGCTGCAACCCAAAAAACTTTGTGGGACTGCACTCCTACTTCGCAGGTGGTCTTCCTAGGTTATTAGGTGTTGTATTAACCTATTCCTGAAATATCTGTTAAGTTATCGTGTGTTTTTCGTTTCTTATAAAACACGTTGTTTGTAAACTAGTAATTGTAAGCGGGAAACTGGTGAAAATATATTACATTTGGAGTCGATTCTGCGGTAAGACTTTTTTGATTTGAGCTTTAATTTTCGGTAAATCAAGTCCGAAGTTGAAATTTTTTTAAATTTGAAGTCAATTTGAGGTCAAATTTGAAGAAGTGGTAGTGAAATCGGTGGGGATCAGTGATCAGTGTTAAAGATATCTTAGCTTTTTCTTGTTGTAGTTAGTACAATTCTACAATAATGGAGGTGGGTATGGCTACCGCCGCTCCGGGAACAACTTATAGGATAACCTTCATCTCTTCCATAGGTCATCCCAAGTGGTTTGCTACTAAGTGGTTTGGTGACTAAGTAGGGGTTTAGTGACTAAATAGGGGTTTGGTGACTAAGTAGGGGTTTGGTGACTAAGTAGGGGTTTAGTGACTAAATAGGGGTTTGGTGACTAAGTAGGGGTTTGGTGACTAAGCAGGGGTTTGGTGACTATGTAAGGGTTTGGTGACTAAGTAGGGGTTTGGTGACTAAGCAGGGGTTTGGTGACTATGTAAGGGTTTGGTGACTAAGTAGGGGTTTGGTGACTAAGCAGGGGTTTGGTGACTATGTAAGGGTTTGGTGACTAAGTAGGGGTTTGGTGACTAAGTAGGGGTTTGGTGACTAAGTAGGGGTTTGGTGACTTAGTTGGGATTTAGTGACTAAGTAGGGGATTGGTGACTAAGTAGGGGTTTGGTGACTAAGTAGGGGTTTGGTGATTTAGTTGGGGTTTAGTGACTAAGTAGGGGATTGGTGACTAAGTAGGGGTTTGGTGACTAAGTAGGGGTTTGGTGTCTAAGTAGGGGTTTGGTGACTAAGTAGGGGTTTGGTGAATAACTAGGGGTTTGGTGACTAAGTAGAGATGCTCGGGTTCATGGGGTGAGGATTGTCTAGGTCTTGGCGGTGGACGCGTTTGTCCATCTTTTGCGTGGCGGGCCGAATTAGGAGAAACTGGTTAGGGGAAACCTTTTCACCTCTCTAGCCGGACTCTCTCGACCCATAGCTTTGCACCGCAGTGAGAGGGATGGATTTAAACGTCCGTCACTCCACTTCCACTACCTTCCAGATACCTACCCAACCCTCATACCTTTTTCTTCCCAGCATCCCCAAAGATGAAGTAGGCCCGAGCGAAAAAACCGAAAAAACCCCTTCAGGGCGTCCTGTGTAGAGCTAATGTAAAAAAATAAAAAAATGTAATTCGTTAGATAGATACCCTTTTGTCCAAGATATTTTGAGGGTGCACCTTCATTTATTTATTTATTTATACTGGGTTTTTACAGGTGTTCGCACTTACTTGAGAACATCCAGTTATAAAAACTCAGTTATTGTACAAATAGAGACATACAATTACAAAAAATCTACAATTACGTATAATTAAATACAGATACATACAATTAGAAAAACAGAAACATCACAAATAAAAAAATAAGTAATAAAATTAAAATATTTTTTTTTATAGAAGCTCCTTAAGTACTCCTTTACTGTTCAAATTCTTCTACGAGATGATAGCACATTATTTGATTTATATTATTTTTCAATTTTTCAACAAGAAGAAAGAGAACGAACAAAGACGGTACGAACCTACCTACTTATTCATACATGTATATTTTCATTTAAGTATTTTTTGTTGTCAAAGCTAGTGCGTCAAAGAATTTAAATTGGGTTCAGAGAACACCCTTTCTTTTGTTGGGATAAAATATTAAATAAAACATCAACCCCTTAACATATCCAATACGTCAACGAGACAACCGTCCCATTTCATCGCCAAGCCTATCAGAGGCCGTATTAAGAGACTTGCCGATGCGTGAAATTGAGTTAACAACGAACCTAACACCCCTAACTTGTAGACATAATGGCCGTACATTAAATCGAACCGTCCTTATGCCGAACTAATGGGAAAGAACAAAAAGATCCTCAACTTTCGAGATAAAAATATGTTCACCATAATGGTGCTGTCTTCAATGGGCACCGCTCAAATTATTCAATGGATTATACCTCGAGAGAGGCGTGTGAAAAATTACGACTTTTGGTTTGAAATATTAGATTCTATTATTTTAAATTAGGATTTTCATTTAAATTTTCTTTACATATAAATAGTTATTTTAATTGTGAATTTATTAATGAGTAACTTTTTTTGTTTTATAACACAAAACCGTTGAGAGGGTATTATCAGAGAATACCGGAAATTGTTCCTTTTTTAAATCAAATTCTATACGTATTGACTCTTTTTTACAAAAAAAGCATGAATTGATTTTGAAAGATTGTTATTTTATCTGGTAAACGCATTTTTAAAATTTTGAAAATTTTAGTTAATTTTTAATATACTAAGGACCAGTTGTTTCGGAAAATTTCACGTTTGAATTTCCTTCAAATCGACATTCACCGAAAAATTGGGTTGTTTCAACCTCCGTCAGAAGAAATTTCATCGAAAATTCCATAGGACCAGTTGTTTCGGAATTCCCTTCAAATTTGAATTTCCTTCAAATTTAAATTTCCTTCAAATCGTCATTCACCGAAAAATTGGGTTGTTTCAACTTCCGTCATCAGTGAAAATACTATAGAAATGTGATGTGAATGTGAGCAGCCGAGTCCGGACGGTTAGCGAAATATTTTTATTTTAAAAATTTGGTTCGTGGAATAATCGACCTTTCTCATCCGAACCTCCCTGTACAGTTGCAAGCATTTTCAAACTTTTATTCTCAGCCACTGGTCAATGGCTCTTAAGCGTTCCGCTCACGAGGCAACTGAAAATAAAAGCAGTTTGCAACTAAACTCGCTATTCTGTGTATGTCAATGTGATGGTCCGCACACTACACCTACACAATATTTAAAAAACCCGTTGTCAATGGCAACGCAAGCGGTGACTCGCAATTTGCCGACCTAGTTGCTTCGATGAAAGCTGATTGTTCTTCGTCTATGGTTAAACAAGCTGAGATAATTACTGAAATTGTAAAATTGAGTAGCGCCATGATAGAATTTTGGTTGTAAACTATAGCAACCAGCCAGTTTTAGTTTGGTTTCAGGTTTCAGTTTCTCCAGTGAGCGGAGCGCCTTAGTGCGTCGGCTGACGAGGCAACTGATAAAACCCAGTTTGCAACTAAACTCCCTATCCTGTGTATGTCACGGCAACGCGCTAGTTCCTGGTTGCCAGTTTTGTTGTCAGTTTTCGAGGTGACAGCTGAAATGTTCGTCCTCTATGGTGAAAGAAGCTGAGATAATTTCGGAAATGGTAAAATTGACATGCGCCATGAGAGAAGTTTGGCTGGCAACCATAGCAACATGCAGTAACTGGTTTTCTTATGGTTGTAACCATAAAAAAAACCAGTAGTTAGGTTTCAGTTGCTCCGGAGAGCGGACCGCCTTAATGTTGTGGATTTACTCGGGTCAATTATTTTGAGTATCATTTTCATTTTTTTTTTCTGGTACACAACTCATTTGGTTAAGAAAGGTATTTATTCGAATAAAATTATAATTTTTCAAAAAACATCATGAATAGGTAAAAAATATTATCAGAGTTCAGTTTCGAGCACTATTTTTCTTCGGAAATGAAGGGAAATCTTATTAAAATGTTACGAAAATCAAATTGAAAGATCAGCCTCTGATGATATTAAAGCATTTCCTAAATTCATTGTTTCCATCTCCCCTCTGAGAAAACCTTCATCTGTTCATATGTTCCCCTAAGACGATTACTTAGAACCTAACTAAGAAAAGTTCCTACCCCAGGCAGTGTAAATACCTACTGTGAGGTAGAACGTAATTCTATACTACATATATATACAAGTACTCACTGCTCAATATAACTCGTATTAAACAACGGTGAAGTAACAAAAGAGGACCCTTCGTGTCTTGAAGAATTATCGCATAAAAAACGTTTTGTAATAATAATTTCAATAAAAAATACCATGAATATCTAACGTTTAGTTGATTAGACAGGCATTCCCAAATACTATGTTTGAGATAATAAAAAATCAATATTCCAATGCTCGTTATGAATCAAATATTTTATCAAGTGTTTTAATATTAAACATGCTATATAATAACCCCGGAAGGCGTAACGATTTAGTATATCAAAATGATATTTTGAGATACGTGTGTATGAGTAATCTGAGAATGTACCAGATAGACATTTACTCATCTCAAATCTATCAACTAAAGAATGGAAGAGGGCACGCGGAATAAGACAATCCAAAGTACTCATTTATTTATTTATTTATTGGTAAGAGGCAGACAGCTTATACATAAAATGTAAAGATAAATATATACATTGTTAAATGAAGTCAAGCCAAAAAAGTCTCCTATGTTAAAGTTGAATGGAGATGGAGTTTTATTACAATTAGTTTTGGGTGAGAAGGAGAGGAAGAGGAATATAGGATGAGGATAGGAGATGCTCCGAATACATTCCACACTCTTGTATTAATTTTCGATCGTACGTGTTACTTTTAATCGATATTTGTGAAGTGTATTGTTAAATATGTCAATATTTTGAAATTTTGTGTTATATTGTGCACATATACGGGGAATTGGTAAATTTTTTCTAAAGTTAGTTCTATGTGTAGGCAAATGAAAAAAATGGGATTGCCGTGTTGATCTTGTCGGAATATGAATATTTATTAAGTTGGTTAGTTCTGGCGAGTCCAGGCCATTATTAAGAATTTTAAATAATAAGATTTGGTCAAAAATTAAACGTCGTGTATGAAGGCAGTCGAAGTTATGGTAATTAATAGATTCGGTGTAATTTGAGAAGTTTATTTTTTTTCTCATGAAAGGACCAGACCCTAGACGGACCAGGAAACTTCTCGATATGGACGAAAACTCGCTGAGGGAACTGGTAGGACTACTAACGTGACACTGCCATTTCAGGAGACACATGCAGATATAGAAAACACCAATAGATGCAGGAAATGTGAAGAGGATGAAGAGGATAAAGAGACTCCAATTCACCTATGGTGCCAATGTCCTGCCCTAGTGGGAACTAGACTCAGATACCTGGGGAGACATACAGTAGAACCAGAAGACATAGCCACATATCCAATGACAACCCTGTTGAACTTTATTAATGGGTCTGGGTTGTTATTAAAGGATTGAGGTAAAATGGGAGATATGGGCCTATTGCCTAACTGCTCTCGGGAACTACTTGTAAACCGTCTCCGCCAAAAAAAATCAACTGAACGATCGATTGTAATTGATGTATTTTAAATCGGCATCGTCATTAAATCTCTTTTTCGATTTCGATTTTTCTAACTCCAAAAAATATATATTATCGATTTTGTACACTTCGGAATAAAATCCAAATAAATGGAATATTTCTGAACGTATCAAAAAACGTGACAAAATAGGCTGTCAAATTTTGTAATTCGAAATAAACATATATTTTTGGAAATATTAAATTTTTGAATGCCCACATGAAAAAAAGTTTTAAAAATAGCTCACCTTACGTTTTTTGTAGCCAAAATTATTGACGCATTGGTTCTACACGGTAGAGCATGAAAAATATTATAATGTGAATATCAAAGTCCCTGCTAAAATCTAGACCTGTAGGGCGAAGGAGCCTGGGAAGACCAAAATTAAAATGGAACGACAACTTCCTCAAGGACCTACGTACTTTGGAGCTTCCAAACTGGAGAGAACTAGTGGAGGTGAGAGATGAGTGGAGGAAGACTCTCGAGGAGGCCAAGACCCACCAAGGGTTGTAGAGCCAATCATGATGATGATGATGATGAATTTCGTTTGCATTACAAGCTGTCTTTAGAAATGAATGTTTGAATTACATACTTTTCTTGAGAAAGGAAACATAAACAGACGACATGTTCTGTTTTGTACATACTCTTAGGTACCCACAATATAATATTTATTACGAGCCTAACTTACAGGTAAAACATTTTGTAAAGACGATGAGCACACAACTTTGTCCTCTACAAATCTTTATAGCAAGGTTCGCATTAAATAACATTCAAGTTGCTACGAATCCCGCATAGACAGACTAAACAAAGGGTGCAAATAATACTTCAAAGTATTCTTGAGGAAGGAGTGTCTTGTTTGTTTGGGGCCCGCATGTAATTAATTAAAACTCCCCTCACTGTGAGCACCTAACTAGTATATAACTAGTCACAAGTGTTCTAGAAATTGTAGTGTACTAGCTACAGGTATACTTTGTAATGAAGATTTCCAAGTTTTTATTTTCTAAGTTGATATTTGACACAAATCTACAATTTATACGTAACCAAAGCGATTTAACGTGCTTTTGGCCTTATAGATATCGATAATAGGAAGCTTTAGAAACGTCTGTTTTTTTGTACATTAGCTCCACACATCAGGCCCTGAAGAAAGTAATTTCCCACAGGGCCTATGTCATCTTAATGTTTCCGTGTGGAAGGTCTTTTTAAGGAAAGGAAAGAGAAAATTCTGGGGAAAAAATGCTATGATCTGGGGGTCAGTGTGTCCAGGAGTGACGTATAAGTCTATCCCTGCAACTGCGATTGGTCGAGAAAGTATTAAAAAGTAGTCAAAAGACCTCCCTTAACCAGCCGCTCGATCCGGCCCGCCACGCATTTGGTGGGCAGGCCCAACCTGATCCCATTAATTAGTAGACTGATCCCATAAATTCGGGAACTGATAGGTCCCAATCGTAGGCAACCATTTTGAATAAAACTTTCTTGGAACTTGAATATTAACTTTGAAATTGATGAATTTTTCAAGTTATAATATTTTAATTAATGAAGACAATATTAGGGAAACTCATTCGAAAACTTGAAACAGAAAAATCAGAAAAAGATCCGGTCACATCTGGGACTAGAGCACTTTCGGCTTTCCGGGAACACAGAACGAGGACAATGATAATTCACTGATCAGTTTGTTTCTGAAGACTTTAAAGTCGTACTTAATCTGGATTTTGGATTTTGACACTATTATAACTAGAAAATAATAACCCTATATATTAGACTACAATAATGTCCATATTATCTACAATAATGTCCATATTATCTACAATAATGTCCATTACAATATGTTAGCTTTATAAACGGACTTATTTCAAAGTTCTCTCAGTTTTAGTTAGTAAACGAAGGCATTTTTCCATAACTCTCCCATGATTTGATTCGGCGACATCTAGGACGAGAGTCAAATATAATAATATTGTCTTTGTCAGTAAGATGGTAATATTCTATCCATAGGGATTATTATTTTCTAGTTATTATAGTGTCAAAATCCAAAATCCAGATTAAGTACGACCTTAAAATATTCAGAAACAAACGGATCAGTGAATTATCATTGTGCCTGTTCTGTGTTCAAGGGAGGAACCCTCCAGGCGAGACGAAAGGGTAGGGGCAAGAAAGGGCGCAATCCGATTTAAGACACGGTACCCGGATTAAGATTGATGGAACAAGTCGGTTCCATTCCATTAGCATCGCAGACCTTTTTATGAGCGTGATCCATTTCGGGTGTTGTTTTATTTCATCCATCTTCCTCTGACAGTCTTTGACAATTCTGAATTCGAATGCTGTACTGTTATTGTGTGATAACCTTTGTCTTCTTAGCTTTTATGTTACCTTTAACGACCTACATTTTTTTATTAAATACCTAAATAGAAGTTTAAAAATGCTTGCAACTGTACAGGGAGGTTCCAATGAGAAATACCAATTATTCCCTGTTTCAAATTTTTAAAATTTAAAATTTAATATCGATTTATTTCATTAAAAATTTGCTTTAATATATGCCTACATTCAAGTAAGCAATAAAAATGCTCAAAACGCACGATGGTAAAGTATAAAATATCGTGTACTTCTTGTAAGTATTTTTTTATCATAATTATTTGTGATTTTTTAATTAAGTTTAAATAAAATAAGTGTGTAAAAAAATTTGAAATATTTTCGTTTGTAAGACCTTAAATAAATAGAAAAACTGAGGTATTTTTGGCACAAAACACGTTCTCGGATTTATTTTTTAATGATTTAATTTAACTAAAATAAAAGTTCTGAAAACTGTGTTGACTAGATTATGTATTTATTTATTTTGTTGTATGATTATATGATTTGAAATTTATGTTGTTAAATAGAATCTATCGTTTGAAAATCGAATAAATCTGTCAACGACCAACGGTATATATAACCTTAGTATATTAAAAATACACTTAGTTTTTGAAAATTTTAAAACTGCGTGTACCAGATAAAATAACAATCAAATCAAAATAAATTTATGTTAAAATCAAATCAGAATCAATTTATGTTTTTTCTGTAAAAAAGAGTCAATACGTCTAGAATTTGATTTAAAAATGACTAATTTCCGGTATTCTCTGGTAATACCCTCTGAAGGGTGATTTTATATGATTGTTTTAAGTACCAACCACTATTGAGCGGTGATTTCGACATAGTGAAATTGATAATGCCAGAGGCCCTAGCACGCTCGCTCTATAACGATCGGTAGGATAACTATCGGTAACTTCTCATCGTTCCCTAGGACAACTGCACATCGCTAACGTACAAACAACAGTTGATGTCGAATATGTTAAGGACACTTAGTCATTGTGAACTGTCACTTATTCGTTGGCGATCTGTAGTCATGCTAGGGAAGTTACCGATAGTTATCCTACCGATCGATATAGAGCAAGCGTGCTAGGGCCTCTGATGTGTGTGTTAGAAAAGGTTATCTCTCAAATACTTTTGAGAAAATTTTATTAATTTTTTTTTTTTTAGAGAATACCTCACATGCCAGTTGGGGTATGTTGTGAGGCTGAAGGAAAGTGGGGAAGGGAAAGAGATGAGGAAGGGGAAGGTAGGAAAGTACCTGGCTATTCAGATCCTAGTCACTAAACACGGCTAAAGCCAATATTAAGCAACGTTTCATAAACGACTGTGGATGTAAAAACATTACATAACATCCTTACTAATAAAAAAAAACACTTCCCAACCGTTTAACGGTATTTTAGGTGCACATTAAATAAAAACTGTACAGTTTCTTTTTTACCGCTTTATTAATAAAAAATATATTTAACTGGCTGCGAAAGAGAGCAACGTTGCATTTTGGTCGAGTGGCGCGTGAGGTTTGCGTCTTCAAAATGTTAGGTTATTTCAGACATGTTATTTTTTTTATTAACGCGTGTTTTTATTAAAATTCCACGAAACTGATGTTTTTTAATAACATAAATGCCCAATGCAAATAAGATATCCAAGAAATCAACGTTTTGTTTTGCGCAATATTGAATCCAAGGTGTATTTTTTTGTTTGTTCATAATTAGTTTTATTTCAGAAAATAAATAAAAAGTGGGGTGACAGTTTTCTTATTTTCAAACTTTCGTATTCTCTATGATTTTTCAAAGATTGGAGTGTAAATATTTGTGTTTTTTTTTCAACTTTTTTATGTTTCAATTTAAAATATTTCAATTTATAAAATATAAAAAAATATTTCAAATACAAAAGCTTCTAAAATTAAATGTTTCTAAAAACGGGAATTAATTAAAAAGAAAAAATATATTATATTAAAATATAGCACATTTAAAGTCCTTTGGAAATATCCTGAAATTCTAAGAGAAATTTTATGTTTATACAACAAATAAACTCTTCTGCCTTATAAACAATGTATTTAACTTTTTATGGCTGTCAAATATCAGTTTCGACAATTTTAGTTTATTAGTAAGGTTTTCACATATATCTACGGTTGTTTATCAATTGCCCATCATTTACACTTATTAGGAAGGGCAAATCTTTGAAATTTAAAATTAAATCTTTATTTTCAATTAAATATTAAACACAGACTACCATTTTTTTAAATAAAGTATTTTATTTTTAACTACACCCATACCCTTATTATATTACCTCCTCGAATGTAACCTAACGAATTGTACAATAAAATTTCTTTTAATATTTTTTTTATTTTAAGTTTACAAATTTATTTATTAAATTATTTACCACGGTATTATAACATAACGTATGTACAGTAAATTGTATACCTTCAATTGAATGGTTTATTTTCTAATTGCTGTTTTTTCTTGTACACGGAGGAAAAGTGTTATTCGATAAAACGATCATTTTAATAGTAAAAACGATTAAAAACGGAACAAATTAACAGGGTTTCAATGTTTGTTGGCGAGAACATGTAAGAATAATTTGTTGGTGTACGTACGAAATTACGTATACCAACTAATTATTCTTACATGTTACCGCCAATAAACATTGAAACCCTGTTAATTTGTTCGTCAGAACTTCAGTCCCGTTTTTACTATTAAAATGACCGTTTTTTCGAATAACACTTTTCTCCGTGTAAATGGTTTATTTTTGTACGTTCTGCGGGACAGATTGTAGGTTACTTTAAAAAAGGTTAGCTGGTCAACAAATATGTCTTGCAATAAATAGCCATTCCTTCAATGGACATTTTGTCTTACGTACGTACATCATTATGTCATTTCGGTATTTAATTTTGATGTAACCTTACAAACCACATTATGCCTTTCCAATTCCATCAAATTTGTTATTTTTATTAAACTCACCTGGTTGAGCAAAATTCTCATTTATGTGGTTTGCTTTTTGCTGGAAAGATGGATGGGACTTAGAAAATCATTTTATATTTGTATTCAGAGCATAGGTTGTCCTCTCGATGTTGAGAAATTAGTTTTTTTTTCTCCCAGTTTTATTGAATTCTTTTACCTAGCTCTACCCTTTTACTTTGTTTCTAAACTCATCCATAGACGTTGAGTGTTTTCTCCTTGATCTGTTTACCTGAGAAGTTGTATTGGATTTGTGGAAACTTTTTTCTTTTGTCTTTTTTTAAATTATAGAATAGCACGTGTAAACAAATTGTTACCTCTGTTGTATCAAATACCAAACGTTCTTAAGCTGGTATAATTATGTTGTTTCAAATAACGTCTATCGTGTTTTTCTAAACCAATAATAATAAGAATTTTTTGATATTACAATTTTTATTCATCTTATTTGACTGAGCGTATGTAGCGAATAACTCTTTGGAGGGCCAGGTTTTTTCAAAAAAAAAATCAATCAGAATTTCACTTTTTTTTCGTCACTTCAGAATTTTTTTGTGTCGCATTTTATAAGTTTACAGTAACAATTCTTTCAGATTTTGGTAGTTTACAGAACTGTTGTTACTAATAATATTATTTTGTAATAGAAACTCGAAAACAAATAATTCTTTTTTTATTTTTAAAATTATATTTTCCGGTAGCCCACCGGAGGGCAAACGGCCAATTAAAGGTTAACTTGATCGTTTTGCATTTCATTTGACTGATAATAATAAACGGTAAATTTGTTTGTACGTAGCATTTATGTTTCAAGATGGTGGCCATTTTAATGGTTCTGTTTTTTTTTTGAAATATGAAATCGTTGGGTTTATGTATACTAATGAACATTCGCATTTTATCAATATAATTTTACCTATCTGCCTGAAGAATGTTTGAATGTTGAGATGTCGACGTTTCTTTGGACAAATTCTATAATTCCCCTTTCGAAGTAAAAAAAAATAATTATCCATAAAATATTCGGTTTATTTTTTTATTATAATTAAGTAGGTGAGTATTTAAGTACCTAAATAGAAATCTTATGATTTGAGAGGTAATTTTGGTTTTGATTTATTAAATACAAGAAAATTAGAAACATACTTTTTTGGAGGCGAGGTCCACTATTCGAAACCTTTCCGCAACCTTAAGACTCTATATTCCCTTTACACAGCGTTCATCCGTCCCCACTTAGAACACTGCACACCGATTTGGACTCCTTTTTACCAAGCTCACATTGAAAGAATCGAAAGAATTCAAAAAAAAAATTTTAAACACATAAATTATATAAAAAAAACATAAACTTCTCAAATTACACCGAATCTATTAATTATCATAACTTCGACTCCCTTCATACACGACGTTTAATTTTTGACCAAATCTTAATATTTAAAATTCTTAATAATGGCCTGGATTCGCTAGAACTAACCAACTTAATAAATATTCATATTCCGACAAGATCAACACGGCAATCCCATTTGTTTCATTTGCCTACATATAGAACTAACTTTAGAAAAAATTCACCAATTCCCCGTATATGTGCACAATATAACACAAAATTTCAAAATATTGACATATTTAACAATACACTTCACAAATATCGATTAGAAGTAACACGTACGATCGAAAATTAATACAAGAGTGTGGAATGTATTCGGAGCATCGCCTATCCTCATCCTATATTCCTCTTCCTCTCCTTCTCACCCAAAACTAATTGTATGTAATAAAACTCCATCTCCATTCAACTTTAACATAGGAGACTTTTTTGGCTTGACTTCATTTAACAATGTATGTATATATTTATCTTTATATTTTATGTACAAGCTGTTTGTCTCTTACCAATAAATAAATAAATATTTCACAGTACTATCTAACTTTAAAGTATTTACTTATAAAATATCTATATAATTATATTCTATAGGTATTGATTCAATAAATGTTTGTATTATTACGTGAAGTAAGCAGAGTACGTAGTTAATCCAAAAATCACACTGGTGAAAAGCAACGAAATACGACTTTATGAGAATTATTGTATGGCAAATAATACAATACGCGTAAACAACACTTATTAGTGACCACTTCTTTGATGGCTTCTATGGTCAAGGGGTAAGGCTCTTCTCTACTACGAGTCTAAATGTCGTGGGTTCAAATTCCGACCCTCGAAACTAAATATGATTTCATTATGCAGCTGGAAACAGGCCAACCCGCATGGGGTTAATAATTGTATAGAATACATAACATTTTAATTGTGTATTTAATAAAAATAAAAAAAATTGTTTATTTTTATTTTTAACTTAATAGGTAAAACCTCAAATTATAACAGTTTAATATGTCCCTGCCACTGAGCTAATGTGGACACATTAGGTCAGTGGTTAGAGTATCTGCCCGGAAAGCCGAAGGTCCTGGGTTCGAGTCCCAGATGTGACCCGATCTTTTTCTGATTTTTATGTTTCAGATTAAGATTGAGTTTCGCTAATATTGTCTTCATTAATTAATTTGTTTTGTTTCACAATTTATGTATTTAAAATAATATATAGTTTATATTTGTGGCGTGTTCCAGAGTGGAAGATACTCCCAGTATCGAGAAGGTGTAAGGTGATAGACCACCTTACAGATTTGAAACGTTGCTTATCTCAGTTTAGCCGTATTTGTATCTGAATAGTCGCGCCACCTTCCTCTATCACATCTTCTTCCCTTCCCCGGTACCTTAAAGTTTACAACGTACCCCGATAAGGGATGCCATAGTCTTACTGGCTTCAGACGGTCGGAAGAAGATTTGTGGGATATTCAAATAAAAATAAAAGTCTGCTTACCCAGAACTAACTAACTAACCATCACGCTGTTTCCCCGCAGGGGTAGGCAGAGAGGACGGATTGCCAAACAACTCGGTCTTGCCACACACTCCTTGCCTCATTCACATTCCTACATCTTTTTTTATTTTTTATTTAATATTTATAGTTTTTTTTTTACAATAAATACATAATTTTTACATTTTATACAGTGTTAAAATAGTAGATAAGATAGTTTTTCCTCACCATAAAGAGACGAGGCTCTTGTGTTTGGTGAGGGAATTTTAGTTAAATTATATAATATCATTGTGAAAGTAAATAATACAATATGGCAAAAACAAGGGATAATTAAGAAAATGCAAGATTTATCAGTAAAGGATTTGAAAGAAATAATAATAATATTGAGATATGGACTCTTATAGTAGTTTTAGGGATTTTTTTTTAATTTTTGCTGATATTCCTGAATATTTTCGATAACTTTCAGATATAATGGTAGTTTGTTATAATATGTTATACCTAGTTAGAGATAAGTATTTTGTGTGTGCTTTGTACTAAATTTTGGGATTTTGATAGATCTTAACATACATTCTCAATATATTATTCTGAATCTTGACATGGCCCGACTTAAGTACCTGATTCACTTGATCGTGCCACGTCTTTCTTGGGCGTCCTAGGCTTCTTCTATTTCCCAATATTCCGCTTCGCCGAATCTTTTCCCTCCACAGTTCTTCAACCTCACAAAATAACCGGGAGTGCCATAGTCCTACTGGCTCCGTCAATTGAGATCATAAGCTTAAATAAAAAGACCTTGTTAAAATGTAGATAAGTTATTGCCAACTTTAAATTCTTATTTTCATTGTTATATCTCAAGAACACATTAAGAAAACGTGTAATAAATAATATTAACAGTTGAATTTTTTTTTACTACCCATTAAAGGCGACAGTGATTTAAAATTAGAAGCCTTATTAAAACAACACCTCGAGGAAAGATTTCTTCACGAACAAAAGCTTTATGGCTAAACAGCTTAGCTTTTTGATGTCTGTGAAGTTAACTTTTTCTTTTAAAAACACCTGAAGCACGGTAATGGTAAATGTCAGAAAGTACCTAATAGCTTTCGACTTTCGCCTTGTTTTACATATTTAAGGACACGCTTGATTTGTTATTTAAATTTGAGGCTGAAATTTTTCCTTCGTGGAGTGAAAGCTTACATATTTTCTACAAGTTAAGAAACTAACATTTAAAAGTTTGTAAAACAAATATAGAGCATCGTTTCGCATAAAGAAGTGAAAACAAATTGGAAGCGGGCATTTGAATTAGCATTTAGTTGTAAAAATAATATGATAGGAATCTACTCTACATTACGACGCGACGTAATGTTAAAAGAGGTTTATTTATATTTATTGTCCTGGTTTCCTTTTGGGATATTATGCCGTGTTGCGCTACTTATTTGTCAATATTTTGGAAAGCGTTGCAGTGTCTATCATCAGGGCTTTATTTATTTAAAGTAACTACAGATCTTAGGGGATTGCAGCGCGCGATAAGGTATTGCATCTACATATACCTACATAAACATACATTATTTTATGAAACAAAATACAAACGATCAACGATCAAAGGAAAACGAAACCGCCGTCTAAGACAGTCGCCTACAGTGACAAGAGTTTTTGCGACCATGTTCACTTTTGTCTGGTTTGTGTCTGATACCGCCATTTTTTAAGCCGACCAGACACCGACCGGCCTACCACGAATAGTACCTGCCATCAACTGCCTTTCTCAACGCAACCCCGCACCCAGAAATAGCTGGCCCCACATAAGCTTCAACAGAAGACAGAGGACTCTCAAATAGTCTCCCCGGGAGCCTATCAGTTTACGGCAAGCACGAATACTGGAATCATCATCTACACGGTCCCCGGGCAACAGAAGCGTCAGCAGCCGCGACCCGATGTACAGGCCGGCAGCCATTCCGGTGCCCCTCTGATGCCCAACGCCACCGTGATGCCCCAGCCGGCAGTCGGACCTTGCCGCGCCGCAATAGGTCCTACTTCAGCCTACAAGCCCCCCGCAAGATACCAACAGCCTCATGCAGCACACGGAGATGGCTGGTCATCATTTAGTTAATTCGCAACCATTGCCGAGGTGTAGGTATCTAAAGGCGAAAAAAGTATTAACTCAATTTTCATCAGAAATTTGTTAGATGATGAAAATTGAGTTAATACTTTTTTCTAGAAAAATGCAGAAAGAATCACGAAAACCTCTCCAACAGTGATCTCTGGTGCCATAGATTTTTCTCAGAGTAGAATACACTCTCAGTATCGCTTCGGTTAAGGACCAGCATTTGGAATCAAAACCTTACTTGAAATGACTTTAGGGCCTGTTATGTGACCACATCTGAATAACCAGGTACTTTCCAAATAGTCCCCTTCCCCTGACAACATAACCCAATTATTGGGGATGCCAGAGTACAGTGCCATAGAAGCAGTTGGGACTCTTGTGCGATATTCACATAAATGAATTTCTAGGTAAACGCAAGTATTTTCTGCTGGCTAGTTATGCATATCTTAAAGCATGTTCGTTATTCATAAAGAAATAAAAGTGTTAAACTCTGGCTAAGCTCGGTAATAAGGGTTAGTATAAACTATAAATGGGAAATATTACACGGGTATCTGCTATTGCGATTGACATTATGACTAAATACATTGGTTTTTAAATAAATAATTGATCATTAGTTTAATTGCGTGATAAGAACAATTATAAAAAAATGATAAATAGGTAACATGGCAATTGCCAGCAATGATGCATTTAGTTCAATGCGACATTGATTCTCATAATACAACAAAGGCAGCCATTAATGGACTCTCATTAATTCGCAAATTGCATGTGGAGTAACCTTTATTTATATTTGTCACATGATAGGAATGATTAAGCTATCATGAAAAATGACTATTCCATTTATCAAATCATACTTTGAAACAAATATTACGATTATTAAATTTTCATGATATATGTATTTATTTATTTATACTGTTTTTTACAGATGTTCTCAGTTACCTGAGAACAATCCAGTTATAAAAACTCAGTTATTGTACAATTACAAAAATCTACAACTACATACAATTAAATACAGATACATACAATTACAAATACAAAAATATCACAAATAAAAATACATTGATAAGCTCACTCAAATAATTAATACATTACAATGAGTGGCAAGAGGCAGAAGAAACACGACAGGCATGCATATAGAGACAATTATTGGCACAATATAATTAGTCAATATTTAACTAATTATATTGTGCCAGAACTTTTTTTCTGAATCCATACAAATTATCGACGAAAATATCTACTTCAGTAAACTCTATCTTGTTATATAGTCGACACATCTGGGTCAAAGGGCTGAAGTAGGTGATATTATTTTTGAATGTATTCAGGTGAAAAATCTTATGGCTACTATTAAAGTATCTGCGGGCCCTGTACAGTACGCCCAGTTTCTGAGAGGCCAACTTAACTCTGGCCTCGATGGAGCCCGTCACTTAGAGCTACATCGAGCATATCAATGGAGGACCTGTTTGGAAGAATGCTACCGTTGAAGGAGACTAGATTGTCATTTCGATCCCTTTTAGACGTAATCAGACATGATTAAGTCTTTGAAACATTGAATTCGATGAAATTATTCTTACCCCAAGAGAAAACACTCTCGAGGTAACCGTCCATTCTTTGCTTCATATTTGCTATGTGTTCACCGTCTTTTGCGGAAATATCGTCAAGATGCATTACATTAGGAATTCAATTGGTTTTTCGTAATGATTTTGAGTATGACCAGAATACCTTTATGTTACCTTGCAGACCACTTTCGTCAGAGTTGATGTATGATTTATAACATTCGCTTTTTTTATATTTTTCATAATACAAAAGATTCATAAAATAATACAAAAGGTACTTGCACAGAAATAAGATTTGATGAAAATCATCATTATTGTTTCCTTTAATGTGTGTTCGAACCCCCGAGGCGCATATGATTATGTAAATGGTAAAATCATGTCCAAGAGAGGCCGATGTAAGCGTTATAAACACGATAATAAAGGGAAAATGGTTTGGTCGTGTAAAGCGGATTGTCAAAATAAGGATTGTCAAATAGATTTGATGGGCAAATTAATGAAAAAAATTACTTATAACATTTATATTATCTTCCTATTTTTTAACGAATATAAATAATGATATCCTTAATTGGATCTACCGTTTAGATTATTTCGTTTAAATGAATTAATAGTACGAATAATTAATTGTGTAGTGTTTTTTCTGTAAGAATTATACATTATGTAGTGTTTTTTTATTGCAGTAGAGTGGTTTCGGTTTCTGTCTGTATTTAGTGTCAGTATTTTTATATTTCTTATCTCACTTTTATGTATCCAGCTTTTTATTTGAGATCTTTATATAATAATGCTGTTATTTTTTAATGAGAGTGAGATTTTCTTTTATAGTTTAGTACTATAGTGTAAGAAGCTTTTTGTCCAAATGTTACATTAGTACTTTGCTTGTTGGATATGTTTTCGACCCTGAGATTCAGTGTTTCTGATATTATGTGTTAGTTGTTATTTCTTATTATTTGAAATGTGATTTTAATGATAGGCAAAGATCCGTGTATATCTTGAATAAATCTTTTTAATACATTGCATCTAAAATATACAATAACCTATCCGACAAAACAAGACAATCGAATAATATTAACAAATACAAAATCCTGATCAAACAATGGATCATCGAAAAAAGTCGTGTAATAATTAGTCACCTATCCCAAATGTAATCCTCTATCTC
This sequence comes from Limnephilus auricula, assembly GCA_951813805.1. Classification (NCBI taxonomy): domain Eukaryota; kingdom Metazoa; phylum Arthropoda; class Insecta; order Trichoptera; family Limnephilidae; genus Limnephilus; species Limnephilus auricula. The sequence goes on from OX638403.1 coordinate 14,514,378, forward strand.
ATTATTGTTACCACTACCTGAAAATTTTTGACAAATATTTTTGCTCTATTGAAAAATGTACTTTATTTAATATTTTGAAACTAGTCTGTCTCGACACAGGATTTCCTAGAGAGACAGGCAAGGCAAAAAAAAAAAAATGTAACCCTTTTTTATATAGATGCACATGTAGAGGTATCGTAATAGGACACCTTGGCGTTTTCTATAATATTATAATAATAATACACGTTTGATAAATAAGATGTTTATTTATTATAGTATCTTGTAGCGTAAAATTACTACGGCGGAATTTATAGGTACGACACAATGAATGCGAAATGATACTATAATAAATAAACAACTTATCAGAAGGTTGCGTGTTCAGATCACGTCGGGGTCACCACTTTAGGGGGAGGATGCGTGACTCCATGATGAGGTGATGATTGGGCCTCCGGTTGGAAGAGGAGATACCGGTGAGTCGTTCTCACTCAGTCTACGCGGCAACAAGCTGGCGGCCTAGCAACTCAACCTCGCAATCTGCGGTTCGCGTGTCGGGAATAAATTTCATTTGTAAATACGGTGCATTTGTAAAAATACTGTACATTTGTAAATATTGTAAATATATCATCATCATCAATCATCCTCGCATTATGTATTCCGACCCACAGCACGCGGAGATATCACGACCCACCGGTATCTCCTCTTCCAACCGGAGGCCCAATCATCACCTCATCATAGGAGTCACGCATCCTCCCCCTAAACACATAATAAAATTAAAAAAAAAAAAAAAAAAAAGGTTCTCCTTTCCAACTGAGTTTGCACCAAATCCGTTTGGAGGTAATAATATAATTTAAATTTATTCATTGCATAATAGCTCAAGCCAATCAAATGTAAATGCCGCCAATACCAAAATGAAAATTCACGAACACAACACTTTTCTACATCTTTTCTCAGAGCGTGGTAATGTTTTGATAAGACATTTACCTTTTCCGTATTATGGGTAATCGCAATGTTGCGTTTCTGTGCACAGTTTGCATCAAGCAAATTGTTTCCACCTCAGCAGTTATTTCATATTAGAAAAGTTTATTTTGTGGTTATTTTGTAATGCACAACCCTGATCATCCCCCAACTGTCATTATAATGATCCAAACACGAAGAAGCGACAAAACACGTCATTGCACCGCGACAAAGGCCGGAGGGAGGTTTCCCATGATAATTATTGCCAGTTACGTAATTCATAAATATTTTAAATGCAAGTCAAAAGTTTGGTAATTGCTTTTTGGAATCGCCTGTGTTACTTCGGGGACCACAGCAGCCTTCATGGGATGAGGTTCATCTGGTCCACAAAACCGATCGGCTGTTTTAAAAGGTTTGCTTTTATTGGTACATTTTGTGATTGAATATTTAATGTTTATGCGCTCGTATCGATGTGAAACTTTTAATATAGTGGTTTCCGGTTTGAATAAGTAATTATAGTGGAAATAGCGAGCTTTCATAATTTCAACTAACCAAACATAATTTAACCAAACCATACCTAACCTATTTGTTGAAATTCGATGCGTTATTACGACTAATAATAATTATTCTTACTATTTTGGTAATAATTCTACTAAAATTCTCATAACTTATTATTTCATACAATATTCTAAATACATGTGCAAAAATATTAAAATTATATGAGAAAATAGAATTCATACATTATTACGTACGTAATGCAGGCACTGTTGAAGGTAACGTTATACTGGTGTACCTATAATAAATCGATAACTTATTAACTAGTCGGAAACAAATACATCACTCCGCTCGCTTAACTTTTTTATTTATTTATTAACTTAAAAATTAACTATATTTTATTTTTTTTACATTTTTAAAAGAATATATATTTATATTGCTGTGGTATGGCAAGAATACAGATGACCAACGTGCTAGTGGCACTGGGGCAGGGGATTGGTGGGGCAGGGCTCCATTAGGGCTCCGGGGCACTTCCCTTATAATGTGGTGATGGGTTTGATGAGCCTTCGGCATAGCTCAGTTTTAGCAGGGCAAAATGAGGCTCTCGACACCCAAGTCGCGAGTTGACGCACAGGTGAGATTCTTCATTCAATGATGCGACAGACAACTCGGGATTTTACAAATGAAAGAGGGGTTATCAAGTGTACCAAATATTAGAGTTCAAACACACAAAAACATAGCGGTGAGGGGCACTACGCTAAACTCTCTCTCTCTCTAAGACGATTGCATGATGTTCAGATAGGAAAATTACTGTATTTATGCACATGGAAGGACAAGGTTTGAGGCTGCACTTACTACTTTATGTCGAGGTACTGGTTCCTACTTCCGGGGCCATCACGCGGGTAGCACGTGGCGTTGCTCGCGTAGGACAGGTCCCTTGTTGATTATATTCGTTATATTCGTCCCTTGTTGGTTATGTTCTCCTCACTAGGAGATCCTGTGCTGAGGGGGACTAGGTTTTGGATACGTTTTCAGCGACTGTGGTTTGTCTTCATGTTTTAAATATGCTAGTAAGTTCTTTTTTCCCGTAGTTCCTTAAGCCAAGATTTGTGTCCTTTGTGTAGTTATTTTTGGTTTTAATTTGTTTGATACTAAGTGGGAGTTTCTTGTATACATTTACTGCTAAAAATTCAGAACTTCTTTGCCAAAAGATAGAATTACACTTTGGTATATTAAGTATTTGGTTTTACTATTGTTAGATTCATCCTACAGGCAGAAATATCAAACAATTTACATTTACATTAACTTTTGAAGTATCAGGAACATAGAATTATCCAAAATAACTGATTCCAAATAACTCCACGGAGAAAAATGTTTCAATGTTTATTGGCGGGAAAATGTACAATTAATGTGTTGGTATACGTACGAAATTACGTATACCAACAAATTATTCTTACATGTTAGCGCCAATAAACATTGAAACCCTGTTAATTTGTTCGTAAGAACTTCAGTCCCGTTTTTAACCGTTTTTACGAATAAAATGATCGTATTTTAGAATAACATTTTTCTCCGTGTCGGCAGCAGAAAAATTTGTTGGGGGCATACCACTTCCTTCTAAGGTGTACATAGTGAAATTCCGTAATGTCCAGAAATAAGCTGGTTGGGTCAAGCAACGTATATAATATACATATGGAGAGTTATCTCAAACCCTTTCCAAGATGAGGAAGAAACCCTCGCTAAGATCGTAAACCTCGGAAGGATCGCTAGAAGTTTTTTTGTCTCTGTATTTTTTCAAGTAACTACCTATTCTTTTTCAGAATATTCTGGATGATCTGCGTGAGTCTATCCATCTTCGGTCTGTTCTGGATCCTCGAGCAGTCGAACGACTTCTTTGAGAACAAGTCTCTCTCCTTTGTTCCAGAGACCAGCAGCCTTCACTGGAGCACTGATTTCCCAGCAGTTACGGTCTGCGAGGCCGCGGATCCTGATAAGATTGTAGACTTCTATGAAGAGTGAGTTAAGATTTTCAAAAAAAGTACTCGGTTTAAAATAAAGTTTAAATCTAGGAATACATGAACGCAGTCACTATCGATATCGACTACTATATTAACTAACTAGGCAAAATTAACAATTATGTACAATTAGTTATGGGTACAAATAACAAGATAAACAGAGAGATTATAGAAGGAAAAGTGTTAAGTATAAAATTAAAATTGACAAATGTTGGTATAACCGATTGACTGGCTGTTTGAATGTAACCTTTTCAAATTACTTCAATATTTAAAGGTATTCGATTCAACAGCAGTCATATTTCTCAAAGCTCCAAACAACAATTCTAATAAGAAAATTAAACCCATTGAAGTATTATTTCGGGTTAAATCTTTGCACGCGTTGGTTATCCAATTCCGCGCATTACAAACAGTTTTTTGAATGGCTGATAACTGATTGAAGACGAACACATAATTAAACTTTTTCGATTAAATTCGACGAAAGCCGACTAATTATCCATGCCTAATTACTCACAAATCTAAAATATAAAAATGAATGTTTGTTTGTGTGTTCGTACTTGGTTCGTACTTCGTTACTATGCGCGGCCATACGGTTCATCCGATTGCGATGAAACTTTGGGAATATGATGTGCGGATACCCTGGAAGGTTATAGGATAGTAAGCTCAGGCGTTATGAAATTATTTCCTGTATTATTCATACGATTGCGATTAAAATTTTATCCGATTGCTATAAAAAAATTTTGAATTTTTGTGAACATGCCCGTGAATACTTCTATATATATATATACTGGTGAGCTCTGGCATTACAAAATTTGCATTAAAAAAAAATAGGTCACGCGAGTTGTTGGAAAAATGGGTGTATTTTATGGAGTAAGGCGGCAGGGAAAAAAGACTGGGGTGAGGGGTATGTGGCAAAGTCGGTTGGGAAATTAAGGAGGGGGCTTTGCGGGAAGCGGAATGCGTGAGTGGGAGGGGGGGGGGGGGTCGCGAGAAAAGGGAGATCGGGAGAGGGGAGGGGGAACGCGGGAAGGTTGAAAGGGAACGCAGGAGGGGTTAGAGGTAGAGGAGGCGGAAGGGAAATGGGGACAAATGGGAAATGACACGAAAGGAGAAAGAATCTATTTATTTAATTGGCATTCAACGCATGCCGGGTATCAGCTAGTAATACATAAATAATTGTTATTACTTAGTATCAGTATCTACTCAGTAAGGTACTCAAGGTGAAGCTTAATGCTAAATCACTATTTTAGTTTAATCTTTACTCTCAATCTGTTTTCACTAGGAATACCAAAAAATATGGTTTGGAGGAATTGAAGCTTTTCTACCATTCCACGGAGTAGAATTAAAATAAAAAATATGGTTTGGATGAATTGAAGCTTTTCTACCATTCCACGGAATAGAATTAAAATAAATTTGAAAATTACTATATAAAAAATATAAGCGTAAACTGCTAAAAAGTATTTTTCCACTAGAAATGGTGAACGAAACAACTATTTTTAAATACGTTTGTGGGTTAAAATGTCCCGTTTCCATTGGTAAACATTTTTATTTCTTATAAAATTATTCATAAAATAAATAAAAACTAATTTTTTAATATTAGTAAGATAAAAGATTATAATTTCTGTTGGGACTCTGTCTATGAATCCGTTTCTGGAACTCTTGAAATTTTGATTTCAATTTAAGTGCCATTATTTTCAAAATTGGAACAATTTACTTGGAGAATTCAGATATCCAATAAAGTACCTACCTATATGCTATCATATAATATTAACAGAAGATTATTTTTGTTGCCATTTTGAGATGCCAAGATGGAGAGATACGACAATAGGAACGTGGGAGCGAGCGCGCTAACATTAAAAACCATAAAATTCATGCGAAAATTGTATAAAATGTTTAATAAAAGACGAATCGTTTGAAAAAGAGCAAAAATCTCGTGGGGGTTGTGTCAAGCAGCATTTAAAGAAATATTGTAAATTTTTTCATACATATAACTTGTAAAATAACAGAAACAAACGTGTAAATAATACCTTTCGGAGCATGCGTAGCGATTTATTTATATCGAGTAAATTTCAAATAATTACCGTTTCGGCGTAGGGAATGTATAGATACTATCTTAAAGAATAATATATATTTTTTTAAGAAATTAAAAACTTCAAACGTTGAAGGAAAACATGTAATAAATCGGTAGAAATTGGCAGAGCGGCCCCTTAAGTAGCGAAAATGTCGGTTAGTTGGTTTTAGCAATTAGTTCAACTTAACGTCCGGCGCTCTACGTCGAAGGAACGAAACTACCGATTCCGGTCCCCGCGCACTGCTACTCGCGTGATAATAGTGAGACACGTTCCGAAATAAATATATGACTAATCCCGCGACTTTTCACGTATCTGCGATAGTATTTAAATAAAAATGGAATTTCTATCTTTTATGTGAAGTAACTCGAGAAACCTCTGTCAGATGAATTATTTGTGTAATGGATTGAAATACACGTCAATGCAACTGCGATTTATTCTATCTTTTTATGAGCATAGAAAATTGAGTTCTTGGAAACAGTAAAAGAAACCAATCGTGTATAGAATAATAAAATTTCTTATTCATTCTGGAAACCATGGAAAAATACGGTTGTGTGGAGAATTACAAGAAGTTTAGAAGGAATAATACACATGTTTTAAGAATGTGAAACTTATTACGTAGCTATAAAACAACTAGGAATGGAAAATGATTCGATCATTAAAGTTTTCATAATATTATCGTAATTTTAACGAAAAAGTCACATAATACAATTACGAATATTTTACTCATTTAAAACAGAAATTATTTTTATCATTTGCACTTTGTCGAGTTTTTTTTTTTAATTTTGGATTAATCACGGACGCCATGCAAAATACTTAACCAAAGTGAATAATATTATTTTTAATTAAAAAGTACATCCATTATCTATTACAAATGTGAGCTCTTTTATTTATGTACGTTTTAAATTATATAAATACAAGTCACACAATTCGTGATTTCACTTGACACATTTCACGTGACTTCACAAATGCAACATTGACATTTTTTTTAAAAGTGTTCATCAAATCATTTCATGAAAAGGGAAATTTATAGTTTTTTTTTTTTTTTTTTTTTTTTTTTTTTTTTTTTTTTTTTTTAAATTTATAGTATATTTTATAATTTATAACACAAATAAATAAAACAGCTTGCACCCGTACATACCTTTTGATTAAAAATTATTATTCAGTTTGGTTGGGTTTTATGGTCTCACATTGACATGGAAAAATTAATGATTTTGCTATTTATCATTAAAACATTCCACAATCATCTCTACTTGACACTGGCTAGAACACTCATTTGGGGTGAAAAAGCCATTAACAAAAATTGAGTGCTTCTAACCTTTCCGGTTGAAGTAAAACTTCTTTGACTAAAAAGTAAAAAGTAAAAAGTAAAAGTAAAAAGTAAAAAGTAAAAAGTAAAAAGTAAAAAGTAAAAAGTAAAAAGTAAAAAGTAAAAAGTAAAAAGTAAAAAGTAAAAAGTAAAAAGTAAAAAGTAAAAAGTAAAAAGTAAAAAGTAAAAAGTAAAAAGTAAAAAGTAAAAAGTAAAAAGTAAAAAGTAAAAAGTAAAAAGTAAAAAGTAAAAAGTAAAAAGTAAAAAGTAAAAAGTAAAAAGTAAAAAGTAAAAAGTAAAAAGTAAAAAGTAAAAAGTAAAAAGTAAAAAGTAAAAAGTAAAAAGTAAAAAGTAAAAAGTAAAAAGTAAAAAGTAAAAAGTAAAAAGTAAAAAGTAAAAAGTAAAAAGTAAAAAGTAAAAAGTAAAAAGTAAAAAGTAAAAAGTAAAAAGTAAAAAGTAAAAAGTAAAAAGTAAAAAGTAAAAAGTAAAAAGTAAAAAGTAAAAAGTAAAAAGTAAAAAGTAAAAAGTAAAAAGTAAAAAGTAAAAAGTAAAAAGTAAAAAGTAAAAAGTAAAAAGTAAAAAGTAAAAAGTAAAAAGTAAAAACTATAAACTAAATAAAAACTTAGGTACTTTTTTTTGGCGGCGGAATATGATTAGGTTGCTGAATTTTTCGTTTATAATTATTTATAGACGAAGAGGTTAAATTTTCCTGCGATTCAGCCATTTGAATTCTAAACAACACTATTTTTATTGTCACACTACTGCCACTTTTTACTTCAATAGCTAGAATTCACAAGAATCAGAGAGAAAAAAGATAATACAAATCAAAAGGTTCAACTAAAATCTTTAGTTAAATCATATAATAATCAACAAAACATAACAAAAACCTGTCAAACTTACCTTTTTTTATATTAACTTCATACGGGAGGCTCTGAGGAAAACACTTTTCTTTGGGGCCTATGTCATCTTTGAAGATACCGCGTGGGGGGTCTCTTTGAGGAGTCTTGAAGAGACCCAAGTTGTAGGAAGGAGGAAACACAGAAGCCGGCAGATCGTTCCACAGCCGAGCTGTTGAACTCAAGAACAAGTCGTTAAAACGACCAGTTCTCATGTGACAAATGTACATATGTTGGGCGAGCGTTTAGAGTGTTTCCCGACTATGCACCGGTGCCGAGGAGATCAATGACGCTAGTTCCTCGGAGCATCTTCCATTGAAAAACCGGTAGAACAAGGATAGCATTCCCACCCGTAGCCAGTGCTCTAAAGAGTGCAATCCGTTTGTTAAGACAGCAGAATCTATCAAATGGACCGCCTGTTTCTGCACAGAGTCGAGGGTGTTTTTCAGGTACTTTGGGGCTCTAGACCAGAGGTGGCTGCCAAATGTAACCGTGGGGCGCACTTGCGATTTGTACAGGGTTAGCAGTTGTGTACTATTAAAGTGTCTGCGGGCCCTGTACTGTACGCTCAGTTTCTGAGAGGCTAACTTAACTCTGGCCTCGATGGAGCCCCCATATCTGAGCCGGTCACTTATACATTAGTAAACAAAAATAAACGGGTGACGTCTGACGTCTGACATTTGAGTTCGCTTTGACGTTTTGTTATTCGTTGCTAGGCTTAGGAATCATTGTTGCCATACCTACTATTAACACGATGAAATATAAATCGAATATCATATCCGTTAATGTTATTTCCGTCCAAAAAATATTTGAATTACCCGTCGTAAAGCCCCTAAAGAAGTCTTACTTAAATAAAAAAAAAACTAAAATATTCTACATTTTTTTGCTGCCTCACAATCGATAGCCATAGTCGAACAACTCCAGAAAACAGAAATTGATTGTTTAGCATAAAATAAATCAATAAAATTCTGCTGTGGCACCTAAGTCAATAAAAATAATTGGCAGTAATATTGAAATTCTTCCAACGACCATAAAATAATCGTTAGATTACAATTATTCAATCGAAACAACAAGAGAAAATTTATAATTCAACGTTTTCCAAGAAGCACACATCGTCTGCCAATATTGTCTTTCAATTTCCCGGCACAATAGTTATGCTGTATTGTGTTCCGGAGCTCTAGAACCAACAATAGCTTATACCAGTAGCTAGCAGTCTATAGCTTATTAATTCGCAATAGAAATTCTATAGAGTATTAGAAGATTGTGTGCTTTGTCTTTACTCGTAGAATGAGGCCGCCTTGTTATTTCAATTATCATTAAATAATTTACGGTTATAAATTATGATAACAATAAGACGCTTAATTCGAAAACCACGTTAAATTATTATGTGAAAATATTTAAATCATATTTACGCCAATTCAGCACTCTTCTTGAACAACTCACCAATCAAAATTAGATGTTGATGGAATGACGTTTATATTGTAGAATAGCTAATGCAATATTTATAGAAAACTATGACACAATTATAAGATCTTTTTATCTTCATTAAATAATACGTTAAGTCATTTTTTTATGATTAATTGGCGTAATAGGATAATCTTCAAGTATTTTTAGTACATTGATGACTGATCTTTTGAAGGTGAATATTGAAGCCACTGGAAGTTTTGTTGAGATGTATTGTTGGAATTCCTGAAATCAATCTGTCAACGCAGACATTTTTCAAAAAAATAATGATTCAGGGTAAACTCTCAAATGACTGACAAAATACATTATTCCCAGATCTATAACCTATTGGCTATCCCCCAAAGAATAAAAATTATTTCATACGCAATACGCAACACATTAAAAACATAGGGGGCTGCGACAAAATAGTGTAGTGGAGTAGGTATTCAAGTCTTTCAAGAACAGAGCATTTGGCAAGATGTTGGTAGGGAAAGACTAATAAATTGAATCTATGAAGGTATAGTACGTTACATTAGCCAGCTCCAACTGCAGTATTTTAAAACCATACTATGGAGGAGGGGTGGGGCAAGACGGGGTATTTAATGTTTAAAGATAAATAAAACTTTGTTCTTCAAATATTAGAAAATTTATATTTTATTCGAATAATCTTTGTTTATTTAGCTGTAACATTCCATTAAATAAAATGGTTAGAGATATTTAAAAATACTGTAAAAAGTGAAATTTAAAAAAATGTCATTTGCCCCGTATTGCCCCACCAGCGGGGTAAGACGGGGTGGAACACCGAGCAAGATGGGGTTGAGGTAAAAACTCTGGGTAAACAAGTATTGACCCCTGGTCTTTGTCGTCGGCACATGCACAGGAACAGTAACCCCATTCTTGACACATTTGGGTTTATTATATATCCTTCTGATGACTCCAAATATCTCCCATTACAATATAGCCAACTTCCGAAGACATTTTTTTCGACTGCTTGACTTCTCTCAGTTTTTCTTTGTTTTTTGCAGCTTTCCGTTTTGTGTTCGTGTTAACAAGTGTTGGATGAGGTGTGAGATGAAGTAAGAAGGGCTGTCTTGCCTCGTGCTCTATTTTTTCGATTAAACTTTTAATGATGAGGTAGCATTACCCCCTGGATGTAATTTTTTAAAAAACTGTTATAAATATGTAACTTCATAACTTCGGCCAAACATAAAACTCTTACCTTAAGGACAATATATAGTTAATGTCGAATATCAGTCAAGCAGTATAATCGATCAAATAATCTTCAATGTGTCACGGTTTTTCGACATCAACAAGAGATGACTGCCGTCGCAGTACTAAATGCATGGGGTGAGGGGTACATATGGACGAATTATTAGGATCGCAGCTGGTTCTGACAAAGCAATATAGCAAAAACTCCATCTTGCCCCCCATCCCGTCTTGCCTCGCCCTCCCTTACTTATTATCATCAATATGTATAATTTCGTAGGATGTGTGGGATTGCACTAACTTCCCCACATTCTAAAATAAAAATAAATATTATTTTTACAATTCTTGATTTATCAGATTTTGAGATGAGGGGTTACAACCACTATTGGACCTACAGAAATGAATGACAGTTCTCTATGTCCAGTCATAAATCGTATAATTTTTTTAACAAAATTTTAATGGCATTACTAATAAAAAGTGAAGTGACAGTTTTGTTGCAGATTCTCTGTATAAAAGGAATGTGTTTTACAAAAAACATTAATTCTAAAATGGTATTTGTTTTAATTATATCTTGAAAAAGAAGAAATATATAACACATTTAAAATCCCTTCGAAATATTCCGAAATTCGAAGAGAAATTTGAAGTTTATACAACCAACTACTCTCTTCCGCTGTATAAACAATGTGTATAACTTTTTAATGCTGTTAAATATCAGTTTAGTGAATTTTAGTTCATTAATAAAGTTTTGTTCATTATTAAAGTTTTGCTTGCACATCCCCAATTGGGGTATGTTGTGAGCTAGGACTAGGTAAGGATATTAGAGAAACGGCATGTGAAGTGTACCTTTTCGATAATTTTACCCAGACATATTGGACGTTTAATACATTCCAAAATTTTTACGGCGTCAGCCATTTTCCATGGTGACAGCCAATGTCAGCCGTGTGGAAAAAAATCTCGAAAACGCACAATTGCAGCGCACGGGCACTTTTCATATGCCGACTCTCCAATATCAATACTCTTAGTTTGTGAGGCTAAAGATAGTTGAAAGGGGAAGTAGACGGGGAAGAGGAAAGTGGGAAAGTACCTGAATATTCAGACCTGGTCACCAAACACGGCTAAAGCCATTTCAAGCAACTTTTCAATTCTAAATAGTGATCATACACCCGGACGATACTGAGAGTATCTTCCACTCTGGTCACCAAACACGGCTTAAGCCATTTTAAGAGGAACGGCTGCGCGGCCGCTTTCATACAAAACGTAGTTTTGGATTTGAGGCCCCAATACCCAACTAAACTGAAAAATTATTTTTGTAATAAAAAGGTAGGTTCAATATCGATCTCGGATAGGAGCTACATTTTTGTTTTTTGCTTTTAAATGATGAAGTATAGGTAATTTAAGAAATCAGTTTTTGTTCATTTCGGAAGCAACTTTGGATTTTTTTTTGTGTGTTTTTTACAATTATTAAAAAAAAGTCTGCCTAATCCTTGGTTTTAAAATAATTAAAAATAGTATAAAAAAATAAAAAATGTTAAAAATGTGTTTCTTTGGGTAGGAATTTTAAGATATAAACGACAAGTTTTTGTTCCGATGTAAATAAGTAATTTGTATTTTGTTTTGAAGAGTTTTAATTTTCAATGTACTATCGTTACTTAAATTTTAGTTTTTATGCTACCGGTTTCGACACATCCGTGTCATTCACTAGCAAACTTAAAACTAAACTTAAAATTTAAAACAACTGTACTTGTTTTAAATTTTAAGTTTAGTTTTAAGTTTGCTAGTGAATGAAACGGATGTGTCGAAACCGGTAGCATAAAAATTAAAATTTAAGTAACGATAGTACATTGAAAATTAAAACTCTTCAAAACAAAATGTCTAGAAATTCTTACATAGTTAATGCCCAAGAAATACAAAAAAAAGTAATTTGTAATTTAAATTTACACCCATCAAAATTGTTTCTAAAAAAAAAACAATATTTAAAATTTTATATTTCATCGTATTTAAAAAAAAATATAGCAAATAAATGTAAACATTTTTTAAATGTTTACATTTACTATCAAATAACTTCCAAGTTGCCTTAAAAATCATAAAACATTTAAAATCTTTAATAGCCTATTTTTCAAAAATTAAAGCAAAAATAAATAAAGTAGCTCCTCCAGATCGACATTTGACATACCTTTTAGTTACAAAAAAAATCAGTTTGGTTGGGTATTTTAGCCTAAAATCCAAAACTACGTTTTGTATGAAACCTGCCGCGCAACCAATGTCCTTAATCGATTAATCAAATATGAGTGGTGGTTTTACATGTGGTGGTTTTTCAGTGGTGGGGATACTGAAAGTATTTTCTACTAGAACGTGCCATAAATAATATACCATAAAATATTAATTTAAAACAACTCATTCTTAAACAATAAGAAAAATTATCAGACAAAAATTTTTGCGCACTCAGGGATTTGAACCCATGACCACCGGATTAATTGTCGAGATTCTTATTCCTTGACCATGGAGGCCATCAAGTTTATTTAAACCTCAAATTATTTTATTTTTTTAAAGAGGTTTTGGAACGATACATAAAATGTTTCGTGTCAATCATTTTACAAAAAAATGCTTCAATTACTTAAAGATTTTATTTACGAAATTTTAGGACGTATACTATCCAAATGTGTCACTAATCCGTCGGATATGCTTTTATAAATAATCCCTTTGTGTTCCTCTCCCTTTTTCAAATCCCCCTCACCCTAATTTACACTTATGTTCCCTCTGAGGACAGATCTTACTGTGTGTTAAAAAAACTTCTCTTCTAATTCGCACTTGATTCTTGGACTTAATCTTCTTGCGCTTATTTCCAAAATACCACTTTTTTCTTTTCAACTATATAATTCCAGTAACAAAAACCTCAATGGCCCAGTCACAGTTTAATTTTCTTGCTCCAAAAATCTTCAATAACTTGACAATTAAAATAAAGACAATAACCAAATATTAAAGCCTGACCAGACTCGTGGCGAGCCACGACAACCCTTGACAAGTCCCACGTGTGTGGTCAGACCGTTTGGCTTGTCGTGCGGACGCCTGCGAGAGCGTGCCATAGCTCGCCGTTGACCCGGAACCCGGTGGATATTTCGGCCACCAAGCGGCAAGCTCGGAAAGCTTCAGTATAACTTATGAACTGGCCCGGTGCGGTCGCCGTTTTTGCTCCGTGCGGTTTATCGTAAATTGCGATAAAATGTAAAATATATTATTTTTATGTTACAGATTTTTAATGCACTAGTAAAATTTATTACGACTGGATTTACACAATAGCCCTAAATAATTTTTTTTTTTAAGATATATTATTTATTACAAGAATTTTTTTTTAATTATTGAATATCTCTTATTTATAATAAATAATAACTTTTTTAAGGTTATTCCCTATGTAAGTTTAAACTAATTAATAAGACGAGTGATCCTGGGTTCGAGTCCCAGTCTTAATTTGGAAGGCGGGAATGGGTACCGCAGCCCCGGGAACCATTTATTGGATAACAAACACCTCTGCCATGGGTCACCCCAAGTAGTTTACTACGTTTGGTGACTTAGCAGGGGTGTAAGGGTTCATGGGGTAAGGTTTGTATAGGTCTTGGCGGTGGATGATATAGACACACTGAACCCCAGATTCGTACCCAACCGTCATACTTTATTCCTTCCCAGAACTTATTTTCATTAAAAATACCCTCCACATAGCATCCCCAAAGATGACATAGGGAAATTATTTTCCTCAGGGTCTCCTGTGTGGACATAATGTAAAAAAAGGGTGCGCCGTTACCTTTTAATTTTTTTTGAGTGTTGTTCTTTTTCATATTTTTGTTTAGATTTATTATAAAAAAAAAAAATTCTACGAAGAGATAACACACGAATGAACAAAATACTAGAATTTAAAATAAATTATCTGGTACGGTTTCTGTAAATTTGAATCATCCACCATCTCTTTCGGCGAACTGTTTGTTTTTTTTTTAAATTTAGTACAAATAAGTTAGGGCAAATGTGACAGCCGATGTAGTTGTCCGCCATGCTTAGGCGCTCCGAACACAATGTCGAACTCGCAAGCTGGTGCACGTGTGTGGTGACCAACATTTGCGTGCCATAGCTTGCCGAGTCGTGCGACGAGCGCGCTTGGCACGTATGAGGCCATACCATTACACTTTCAGGAAGACGCTTGGGGACTTTTTGATGAGTGAATGAGAACTAGAAGCCTGTTTATCGTACTCGGATAGAGAACAAGAGATAGGAAATAAGAGAATGTTCATTGTTTATATTTGTGTAAATTAGTGTGTATATGTAAATATATGTACTTGTTTATGTGTATGCGTACACATATGTGCATGTATGCGTACAAATATATAGTTATATGTATTTGTGGGTATATGTATGTGTGCATGTAATCACACACGCATGCATATATAAATATAAGACAAGAAAAGAAAAATGTGTTAAATCTATAGTCCTCATCTTTTCTCTTTTATATTTTATACTTTTTTTATCTTTTCTCTTTTGTATTTTAAACTTTCTGTTATAGTTTTTCCAATTTCATTACAAATTTTTCTACTACAACTTTTCCAATTTTCAAGCATGTTTATAAACTCCATATTATATGCTTACACTAGACTTCATAAAGTAACCATATTCCATTGGTCGCCATGAAACAGGCAGCCGCCTAGTTTGGTGATTTAATATGTCATTTATATGTAAATGTTTTAATGTATTTCATGTATTTTATAAATAAACAAAATAATATAAGTTAGCCCCAAATCATATTGTATCTGGGATAGCGTAACACTTCCAAACTTAATTTATTTAAGTTGCAAGGAAATAAATTTATAATACTCGTAAATCCGTCACTAGTTTTAGTTTGAAATTAAATCAATTACTATTTAAAATGTGCAACAAGCTTGTCAATACTATTATTATCATTAAAGCGGGCGACAAACGCGAAGTTCACATCAAAAAGATACTGCGTTATAAGTATCTTTTCTACCGACACACTACGTTATAAAATATTCCTTCCTACGGCAGGAGAAGGGGTCAGTTGAAATCGGAAGCGGTCGAGAGAATATCATTTCTTTGTACTGGATATGTTAACTTGACAGCTCCGTGCATGCTCCGTGTATTAAAAATGACCCCCTCTTTTGTTTACCGTAGAGAGGGGGTCGGATAACTTTTCTGATACCGCCACTGTAGCGAATACGAAAAATAATTCCGATTAGCGAAGATTCTAACCGCGATCACAGCGCATCATCTTTTTACGTCTGGCGGGTCTCATGAGATTGTATGGCGAGCGCTATTGTGTTATAAATAACTTTTTGATGTGAGCTGCGAGTATGTCGTAGCCTTTAAGGTAGCGACAGATTCGCAGCTCACAAAAGTTATGCGACCCCCTCTCTACCGTAAACAGGAGAGGGGGTCATTTTTAATACACGGAGCATGCACGGAGCTGTCAAGTTAACATATCCAGTAAATACAATTATAACAATTAACAGTATAACAATTTTATAAATATTTTGGAGTCAAATGGTTTAACCAATTACCCCTTAACTTAAGATTGGAAACAAACTATAAAAAATTCAAAAGGTTAATTAAAACAATATATCAATAACATATTACAATCATTGTGACTGTGACTTTGGAAATCCCTTTACTTTTATACTCTTTTTTATTTTCTCTCTTCTTCTTCTTTTATATCTTTTCTTTACTCAATTCTGTTTCACCTATAATGTATGATATACATATATAAAAAAATTAAATATTATAATTTTCATTATCCTTACTACACATTTTAAAAATATATGTTGAATTGTTTTTCGCTGCTCCACCTTTTTTACACGAGCATTGCTCAAAAAAAAGGTGAATCACGATATTTAAAAAATGTATTAAAAATATATATATACAATGTATAATAACTGTATTTGTAAAAAAAAAAAAAAAATAAAAATAAATAAATGATATTCTCTCGACCGCTTCCGATTTTAACTGACCCCTTCTCCTGCCGTAGGAAGGAATATTTTATAACGTAGTGTGTCGGTAGAAAATATACTTATAACGCAGTATCTTTTTGATGTGAACTTCGCGTTTGTCGCCCGCTTAAATTCTTCAGTATCGTGTTACAATTGTTGAATTTGTTTTTCAGAAACAATGTCCCAGTCCAACTGGCAGCCTTCTATGAAGATGTTATATTCTTCAAAAGAGGTCGCTACTGTAGAAGCTGCTCCGATTGCAATGAGTTAAAATGTCCCCAGGATTTCGCATCGATTATGTACAAACTCAAGGCTCCTTGTAACGAGACTATCCTGCGATGTTCCTGGAGAGATCAGGTAAAATGACGATTACTGTTTTTGCTTTTCTGGGCCGTTGCTCTGAGCAATCGATGTGTGCGTAAACCTGAAATTATATATACTTCTGTATCTGACTTCTCATCTCTCACCTCACACCTCTCACCTCTCACCAACCCAAACCAACCATCAAGGTATTGATTAAAGACTAAAATAAAGTTTCCGCATCTCAAAGCTTCGAAATTCGACTGTTAAAAAACAGTTGCTGACTTATTACTTTCTGCTGCATGCAATAACAGAAAAGTTTTTCTTGGCATCCAATAAAAAGTTGTGATTAATGTTAAATTGTAACCATAACCAAAACCACAATGCAAACATGAACAGAATAAATTTTAAAAATACCACATACAACACAAAGCAAATCGTATTATTTAACACTTTAGTCAAATGAAAATTTTGCACATTCCGCGGTGCGCTATTTAATTATTATTGCCTTTAGCAGTAAGTTTTATATTAATTTATCTTTGCAGGCTTTCAACTGTTGCGAGAGATTTATGACCATGCTCACAGAGTACGGTCAGTGTTCTGTTTTCAATTCTAAACTCTTTGGTGGGGAGAGGATGCATTTGTCCAATCGGATCACGGGGCCGGGATATTTGAAATTCACTGCCATGGAGACCGTTATGGTAAGGGATATAATACATAATATCTTACTAATATTATATACGCGAAAGTTTGTATGGATGTATGTGTGTTTGTTACTCTTTCACGCAAAAACTTCTGAAGGGATTTTAATGAAACTTTACAATAATATGACTCGTACATCAGAATAATAAATAGGCTGATAATTTATAACGAGCTCTGGCATTATGATATTTGTATTAAAAATTTGAAGTAGGTCAAAACCGAGTCGTTTGAAAAATTGGTGTATTTTATGGAGAGCGGCAGAAAAAAACGGTGAGAGGGGGAGTGGAATCCTGAAGGGGAGGAGGGGAATTAAGGAGGGGTGGTTTGCGGGAGGGTGGACGAGGGAGGGGGGAAGGCGGAAAAGGTGGAAGGGGAATGCGTGAGGGGGTCGCGAGAATGGGGACAACGGGAGAGGGGAGGGGAAAGTGAAAGTGGAACGCGGGAGGGGAAGGAAGAAGGAAGGGAAAGAGGAGGCGGAAGGGGAACGGGGACAGCAACAGCAACGCGTGGCCGGTTAATCTAGTATTATATAATGAATATAAATATTACAAAAAAAATATATTTTAAATTGTACGTATTTATACAGAACGTTAACAGATGACGCTGTAAAATGCAATCATTTGTAAAAAAAAAAAAAAAAATTCATGAAGTAGTTATGTATTCTAAAATTCTTTATTTATGAAGTAGTTATGTATCCATACAGTTTTTTTACATGCTTTTCGACTACCACATTAGACACACGCCCATATTATGGTAGTCACATTATTTTCATTTAACTTACTGTGCCCGAATATAATGTGTGTACTTTGCGTCCGCTATACTAGGGCTATTATAGCCTTTGTTATGGACGACTATTGAGAAATCTCAAATAAGGGCTTTCAAATGATGGGATTTATAACAAGGCTAACTCGAGATTTCAATAATACCAGTTAGAAGTCAACTTGAATACAATTCTTCCGTCTGGAACCCACCTTATAATATTCGTGTACCTACAATCAATTGAAAGCGTACAAAATAAATTCTTACGTTTAATAAATTTTAAAATAGGAATACCAGTAATTATGTTAAACTACAATACTCTTTTAAATGATATGAAAATGCTTAAATTTTCCGATAGAAGGATTTTCACTGACTTGATATTTTTATTAAAAAAAAATGAAATTATGTAATTGATAGTCCAGAATCGCTTCCATGGATTCCACTACGTAATAATAGAAGTCGGTATTTATTTCAGTTTCTTCTTTCTGAATTCTGGGACTAACTACCATATGTATTCCTCTTTGCCCAGAATTCTAATGGAGGGAAATAATTATACCAATTTAGTGGACATCTCCAATTTGTCACTAAACAAATACAAAATTTTGTTACTAAAGCAGTTCAGTTATCTACAATAAATAATGCATATTTTACCATCATATGTAAAAGCAATTAAAAATATATAAATTAATAAAAAAATATATATTTTTGCGAAAAATTGTCAAGGAAACTGACTATGTGATATACCCAGCTTTATTGTTAGGTACTCGAGGAAATTTTTTGATAATGAATACAGCCAAACTGACCAAAATAACAACAAAAAAGCGTCGATTTTTATTATTTTTTAATCAACCTTTGAAACAATAAGTATATTGTCGTGTTTTCACATTTCAATACGTGTTTTTAATTAATGTTTCGTAAAAAACATTTTTAAAACCTTCCTAATGCCTTTGAGTACTTACATCTAAAATATAATATTTTTTCTAATATTCTTTAAAAATTTAATGGCATCTTCATAATTTCTAATATTCATCACTACATTCATGTCTGTGCCACATAGAGCAAACATTTTTCTTTATTAGATGTGTAATGTAAATTGTACACCCTTTATCTAAAATTATATCTCCTAGATAATATTATGTCATGGAGAAGTTACTATGATCATTACAGAAGTGATTAATGTAGATTTTTTTTTTTTTTGAATTGGACTTACATTCCTTTTTGGTTTATTATTATACTATTTATATTATTTCATAATCTCCAAAGCGTCATATATGTGTAGTCTTTTAGTAGGACAATACAAACATTAGATTTTGTTATGTTATCTTATATACTATACTATGGGCACTGTCATTCCGTCGATTCGGATCTAATAAACAAATCATTTTCAAAATATATAAAGAAAAATAAATTTAATGTTCATTGCAACATGACGTAGGACATTAATTGCATACCAAGTAAAAGTTCTATATTTTAAATACATACCCATGTCAACCTTAGTAAAACATATATTTTATTAAATTACCCTATTCGAGGCTTTTTATTATTATAATAACAATAATTGGATAATTTTTAGAGTGCCGTTTTGTGAAAAATCATTTAAAGGGTTCTGTACAATTTATTTAGAGTTCTAAGGCTCTATTTAATTTTATTATTTACAAACAGATACAGAAAATATACGTACTATTCTGTATATTGTGACAGGTAATTTTTGATGAAAACACTTTTATTAGAAAGTGTATGCTTAACGTTAATATTAATAGCATGTTCTAAGATGAACATTATAACATGCTATTTTTACCAATATAGCATAAACTTTACTTTATAATATGTAGATTCTTCACACATCACTTCCAATTTTGAAAATGGCATTTAAATCAACACAAATCCGAGTAGATTGAACCAGAGTAACTCGAACAGGCAGACACACAACCGATATTATGTAGCATGTTTGATAAGACATACAGAAAGCTCTTTCTTTTTTTCTTTCAGATTGACGTACATTCTCCTGACGATGTATTCTTTAGTAATTTTGACAAGTTTATAAATGGAATTGATGCTCATATTATATTTGCATCCGAATACTTGCTGAGGCTAAAGGTAAGTTAGTGTGTAACTAAGTACTAGATGTGCCCCATTTCTCGAACGAATGCCATCAATCGTAGCTGGCACGCCGCGACCCAAGATTGAAAAATCATCCAATTTTAACATTAGCTTTATTCAAGAGGCCCCGAGGAAAATATATTTCCTCGGGGTTTATGTCATCTTTGGGTATGATGTGTTTTTATTTTATTTAATTTATTTATTAATTTAATACAAAAATTAATGTACATTGTAAGGAAACTTTGTCCGTCCAACTTGGAAGGTTTCCCGTTTTAGGACAGTCAAATTGCCTGGGTTCTGGGAAGAAAAATGGTATGACGGGTAGATAGAAACCTGGGGGTCAGGGTATCCAGGAGTGACAGACGTATGCACGTATGACAGACGACCACAGCAGTGTAAGGCAATGGGTCGAGAGATTCCAGCTGGAGAGTTGAAAGGGTCTCTCTCAACCGGTCTCTCCCAATCCGACCCATCACGCAGTTGGTAGGCAGATGCATCCGCCACAAACCTCCCAAACCCGAACATCCCTGCTAATTCTTCTAACGTAGAGAACCACGTAGGGTGATCTATGGCAAAGATGTTGGTTTTCCGATCAATACTCTCAGGGGCGGCTGTAACCATACCCAATACGACAACTGGGTTCGAAACCCAGCCTAAAATTAAAAAAAAAAATTATATGGGTTATTTAAAATATTTATAGAAAAAAAATTTACTCGTTTTAAACACAATCCTAGTTTTTAAAATAATCCCTAAATACCATGGTGAAAGACCAATATTCAGCTTCGAAATGGATTGAAATGGATTTACCTAAATATTGTGGTAATCCCTTTATAACCAGTTATTTTTAAAGATTTTTCCTGCCCTTCTCTTTCCCCTCTTCCAATTCGGTGTACTTGAAACATTCACTCATATTCATTTATAGATTGATAGATATTTTCAATATCACGCTGTGAAAGACCACCATCGGAATTCAAAAGGTGTGCGTTGGTTGTTTTAAATGGCTTCAGACCAGATCTGAATAGGCAGGTACTTCCCCACCTTCCTATTCCCCATTTCCTTTCCCCACCCACTTACTTATTCCTGCCCCAGTCTTACTTGCTTACTCACATAATATATGAGGTGTGCAAAATCAGAGGCAGTAATCTCCATTTCGGCCGCATTGCTATGTTTCCTTTTGAAATGACATGGAGATAGTGGAAATTAGAATTTTTTATTTAATTTAAATTAAATTTAATAATGTTTATTATTAAGTTCTACAAGTGATTTAGTTTTGATTATTGTGATAGTTGTTTCGGCTTACAAGGCCATTTTTAAACTGTGGTATTCCACAATTAATAATTAACATTATTAAATTAAATTTAAATTAAATTACAAAACAAATGGAGTTCTACGAATTAAACACAAAAACAATAAATAAAAAAAGACATTTGAGAAGCTGTTAAGGAAAATAAATAAAAAATGAGTTCAATATGTCATTTTTCTCGGTTTTTTCTCGATCTGCGTCATCAAAAAATTTCTAGGAAAATAAATTTGTCTTTTACGACGTGCATTTTAAGAGATTTGTTTGTGAAAAATTAAAAATAAGTAAATGCTTTTATTTAAAAAAATTACAAAAAATGTTGAATATTCTGAAAGATCTATTCAATTTTATTGAATAGTAAACATTGATAGGTCTACAAAAACAGTAGATATGATTTTTTGAAAAAAAAATTTTTAAAATCTTTCTTTTTGCTCTCCTGAACAATTAACATTTTTTCTTCAAACTTCGCAAAATCACTTTGTGGCGTCATTTTGAATTAAATTAAAACAAATAACTTTGTTTAAACCACTAATATAATATAATATAATAATAAAGCTTTTTACACAAATAACAAATTAAAAATTATATTTTAAATAACAAGGATAAGGGTGATTATTTGAACAAATCTGGAGTTTATAAATTAATGTGTAACGATTGTAACTTTTTTTATATTGGAAAGACTTCTAGAAATTTTAATATTAGAGTTAAAGAACATCTAAGGTGTTTGAATAATAATAATTATTCTGAATTTGCAAATCACATTTTAGAAACAAATCATTCTTTAAATAAAGGGTTAAAAATTTTACACACAAACTCAACAGATTTACAATTAGCAAACTTAGAAATTTTAGAAATTAGAAAAAGTGTTAATAGTAAATTAAATATTATTAATAACCAAATATTTTTTTAAAATAGCCATCTCTTAAATTTATTTTCTTATTAATAATTATATTTAAAATAATTTACTTTGGTTGTTTAAACATCTTTATTATATTTTGATAATTTATATAATGTATTTTTTTATATTTTTAAAATAATTTTTATATTTAATTTTAAATAATTGTTTTTCCGATATTTTTAATTAATTAATCACCTCTCTCTAAAATATTTTTGTCCATAGTTCTTTTTAGTCTATACTTGTTTGTTTATTTTGTTATTAATGTCATTACTACCCTGACGAAGAAACCATCGGTTTTGAAACATGTAGGTAATTGTGATTATATTAGTGGTTTAAACAAAGTTATTTGTTTTAATTTAATTAAAATTTTGTCTCTGATTTCCGTGAGCGATATATTTATTAATATTTTTTTAATTTACAAAAAGAAAAAAATAAAGAAATATTCCACTGACTCCCGTACTGTTGAGAATTTTTGTACGGAATCCTAAAATAATAAAACATAAAACACTGCACATTCTTTATTTTCCATCAAAAATGTTATGAAAAATGCAAAATATCTCATATTTCAGTTATATTTCCACCAAAACTGAATATTTCACTGAACTCCGTACCTCCCCAAACTCAACATCACATTAATCAATGACATTCCGCATCCTATTCATCAATAACGCCATTGAGGTCTGGAAAAACAGCGAATAAAATTTTCAATTCTATGCCCCCGGTTTTCATCTCGAATGCTCTGGGAGTCTTGGCAAAAGTTCAAATCGTTACATCAGCCACATGCTAGTGATTGCTATAAATTACCAACGGAATCCCATATTTCAAAGGCTTTAATGGTTCACTTGATGGCCAGAAGCTTCCCATAGTAAAAATAATATAATTTCATTGGGTCTATTAATTTCCTATTTGTTATTTGAATGCGGTATGGCAGGTTTTCGATTTATGAGGCTAGTAAAAGGTCAATATGATTTAAGTCATGAAATATTTTATTGTTAAGGTTGAAAAACAAATTAATGAATATCTTTCTATGTGTTTTTGTTTTTTTTTTCATAAAAATGATTCATATTTATTACATTGTGTTATTCAATTGAATGAAAATAAAAGAGTTAAAGTTTCAGCATAATGATTGACTTCATTATACCCAAGGGATAAGCTGAAATGAAATTATTCCAGTGTGATAAATTATTTTCATGAAGAGTATTTTTGCCATTTTCAAGTTATATCTAAAACGTGATATTAGGAACCTATTATAGTTTTTTATCCACTGGAGCGACAGAGCAATAAAAATATTTTTCCGCCCACATTAAAAAAATCATACCTCCGAATTTGAATATGGAGACGTACAAAATTATTATAGTTCTGTGTAGCCAATAAATTCCCCTATCTTTTGTCTATTATCACATATTTGTAGGATTTATAAAAATCATGTAATTAAATCTTTAACCTGAAAACATTTTAAAGACATGTTCTTAATAAGCATTAACTTTGTGGCTCGCCATAATTTACAATAAAATATATAAATTTGTTTTAGACCACTTTCATTTTAATTACACTCTACCCAGTTTTAATAATTTTAATTTTTAATATTCTCCTGACGAAGGAAGGGTTCTTCCGAAACCGTTAGAGTGTAATTAAAATTAAAGTGGTCTAAAACAAATTTATATATTTTATTGTACATTTTAAAGAATCTAGAGAATATTTATTTTGCTATATTTTGAATTTATAATAGATTATATAGTCGTTTTAATTAAAATAAATTAAAAAAATAATTTGTTACATTTTGGCAAAAAAGCAATCCGAGGTTTTGTAAATAGTGCCATAATGTGGCAAAAAGCGCTCGAGTGGTTTAGAAACATTTTTTTTTGTAATAACTCTATTTGAAAATATTACCTGCATTAGGTAGAGATAGTAGTAGTCAGAAGGAAAAAAAATAATTTCCCTTAGGGCCTGTGTTATATCTTTGAGGACGCTTTGTGGAAGGTCTTTTTGCTCTTATCTGTTAATTGTCTTGAAGAGATCCACGTTTTAGGAGAAAGAAAACACACAGCCAAGATGTAGAAATCGAGAACGAGTCGTAGAAACGATCCGTTCCCATGTGTCATCCCATTGTTGGACGCGCGTTTGATATGTTTCCTGATTGCGCACTGATGACATTGATTCCTCGAAGCATCTTCCATTGGAATGCCGGTAAAACAAGGTTTAACTAACTAGTGCAATTTCCTCGCAGGCAAAGCGTATGGAATGCCCAAAACTCTTCCTTTGCACACATTCCCAGCTTTATTCACATTTATACATTTTTTTCAGTTATTCATACCGTTTTCAGGGATTTCAGAAGCGGGCAGTAAATAATTTCCCTTTTCATTAAAAATCTATCTTTAGTGTCATGTCAGATTTTTAAAGCTGAAAAATTTTCCAGGTAGAAGAGACAATGAACGATGATGACGTATTGAAAGTGAACGTACAAAAGCGTGAATGTCGCTACGGTCACGAGCTCCCTACCCTCCCGTCCATGTTCTCCCGATACAGTTACTCCACCTGCATCGTTCACTGTAGGGCTCTGCGTCAGTTGCAGGAGTGCAACTGCACCCATCACATGCTGCCCAGAATAGGTACAAATACTTTAAAATATATATAACTTAACATAAGAAGCCACTGAATGAAACCACAGGTCCTATTCCATATTTTGAAGTTCTGTTTTAAACATAGTAACTACTATAGGCAGACAATAATGTTAGGGCGCTTCGCAGCACAAATGTCGAAGGAATCAATTTAAATAGAATAATTAAAATTGTGGCTGAATGAATTCAGATGTTATAGATAAACTATTTTTATTCATTCGTTTTTTACTTAACAAAACGAACATTATATTAAACTTACTTACATATATACATAACCTTACGTTAAAACTCGCTTGTATTATATTTTATTTTAAAAGTATATTTTTAATTTTTTTATAAGAAAAACGCTATTTTTATATGTTGAAGGTTATTCCAATCAATGTAATATATCATTGAAAAATAAGATAATAATAATAATCTTAATTAAAATATGAAAATGAACAAGACACAGAAAAATCATAAAATATAACAAAAAAATGATGAAAATGTAGCTGCTGATAATATGCAAAAAAAAACATTAGTCGAAGATAATATTGTTAATTCTGAAATTATAAATATGACTTTGACAATTACGGTGGTTTTATAATAGGTGGCAATGGCTGAATTGGCATAGCACACGTCCAGTAAGACGAGAGATCTGGGTTCGAGTCCCAGTTGCTTCTGTGACCGTTATCTTTTTTTAATTTTTCTGTGCAAATTTTCATATTTTAATTTAAATTATATTGTTATATTCTTCTTCAATGGTATATTTTCATTATTTTTTTTATTAGTATTTATTGTTATCTGCATTATTCACACACGCGCAGTGCCTTTAGTGGGTTCCTATTACTGACAGTTGATTTATAATCTATGCCTGTGTAGTGTTTTTTATGTTGTAAAATTAATGGCGAAAAAATAAATAAAAAAGAATGCCTTAAATGCATTGTGCACTTCTCCCTTTTGTCAGTCTTGTGGATACACTATTCTGCATGCCAATAGCATAAACTGAAGGTTTTCTATAATAAAGTCAATGATGTTATGTTCCGAAGCTATTTTCCCGGGGGAATGAAATTTTAGTTTGCTTCCTCCAGTAAAGGTTGAACCAAAACCAGCGAAATTTGTATTAAATTTTTGTACATTGTATTGGACTGGTGCATGTTTTTGGTGCACCTCCTCTGACTATAACTTTCCTAAAATTAACAGTAATTTTAAAAACTTCCGTACAAACGAGGATTTTAGGTATTTCATTGATTTTATTTTTTTCAGATCGAGAACCTATGTGTGACATAAACGGCCTAATTTGCCTATCAAATATCTCTCGTAGGTATAAATTATTTTTAAAATTATTTCATTACGTAGAAGCACTCAAATATTCATTTTATTCGGCGTAAAAATACCGTAGAGCCATCAAAAAGTTTTGAAAGAAGTTTTATTTGTTCGGAATAAACCTTTGACCCAAATAATCTTCTCGGAAGACGAATGAGATATTTAGGTGCTGATTTCGAAAAATATCATAAAATTATAGTTTCATTGATAAGTTTGTGAAGGTAGCTTATAAATTACTTGGAAATAAGAAAAAGTTTTCTTTTCAGAAAGAGGTGACGAAGATGATTTTGATATTCAGTGTAAATGTCTTCCTTCGTGCCAAGAACCGGAATACGAAGTTGTTGTACTTCAAAACAAGTAAATATATAAATAATTAATATCCTAATTTTTATAATAATATTTCATTTAGAGATATTTTAGATAAGGTAGTCTAAATTTAACATGGTAGGGTTGTGTCTATTAAGAGGAACGGCTGCGCGGCCGCTTTCATACAAATCGTAGTTTTGGATTTGAGGCCGCAATACCCAACCAAACTGAAAAATTATTTTTATAATAAAAAGGTAGGTCCAATGTCGATTTAGAATAGGTGCTCCTTTTTTTTTGCTTTTAAATAATGACGTATAGGTAATTAAAGAACTCACTTTTTGTTCATTCTGGAAGCCACTTTGGAGTATTTTTGTGAGTTATTTATGATTATTAAAAAAAAAATCTGCCTAATCCTTGGTTGTAAAATAATAAAAAAATTAAAATTAAAATTAAAAAATGTTAAAAATGCGTTTCTTTGGGTAGTAATTTTAAAATATAAACGACAAGTTTTTGTTCCGATGAAAATAGGTAATATTTAATTAAAATTTACACCCATCAAAATTGTTTCTTAAAAAAAATCATATTTTAAATTTTATATTTCATCATATTTAAAAAAAATTATAGTAAAAATATTTTTTTAAATGTTTACATTTACTCTCAAATAATTGTCAAAGTGGCCTGTAAAATCATGAAATATTAAAATCTTCAATAGCCTATATTTTAGAAATTAAAGCAAAAATAAATAAAGTAGCTCCTATACAAGATTGACATTTGATATACCTTTTGATTAAAAAAATAATTTTTCAGTTTGGTTGGGTATTTTGGCCTAAAATCCAAAACTACGTTTTGTATGAAACTTGCCGCGTACCCAATGTCCTTATGCAGAAACCGGGCGGGGTTATGCCCACAAACGTTTTTCACAAGTTCCTCTCTGGATTTTGACACCAGTGAAAATATTTTTTAACACAATGTTGACCACTAGATTGTCCTAAAGTTTTATTTTTTTTGATAAGTTACTTGTATCGGAGTTAGGACCCTTTAAACATTGTTTTAATTGCCTGATTTGAACGAGATCAACAGACGTTTAATATACAAAACAAGTTTTAAAAAAAACATACATACGTAGAATATTTTCTTTTAATACAGTTGGTGACAGAATTCTTAATAATGGGTCCAGTTTTGGAGGAGAAAAAATGGGAAGTTTAATTAGGATTATGGTTATTGATTTTATAAGTATAATGTCGTTATGCTAACATATTCATAAAGCTAGAGGGATTCTATGTTTTTTCATGTAACTTTTTTCTCCTTTGACAACAACAGAAAACAGTTTTTTATTTATTAATTTATTTTATTAAAAAAAAGTTTTTTATTTGTATTTTTTATACTTTCAGACCAAATACTGGCACGTTAACAGATGCATTAATAGATCGAGGAAGTTTGATATCAATTTACGTGGAATTTATACCAACTGTAAGAAACAGGAGGATAGTTGTGAGATCATCCCTGGACCACGTTGGTAAATATATCTTACATTTTTCTTACCTTATTCACTGAACAGAAATAATCCCTTGTGGTAGATGCTCTCAATTTCGCCCTGTTCAAAGAGAACCATTTATAATCAATACATTGCTTGAAATGGCATTACCCGTGTTCGGTGACCAGATGTTAATATGCAGGTACTTCTAAACCTTCCGATGCCCACCTCCTTCTCCTTACCACTCCCGTCAACCTAATAATATATGCCAATTGGGGATACCATTTTCTCACTTATTTTGAGCAGTTGGCAGTTGTGAGGTGCTTACACAAAAATTTAAATATGTGATTTATGCTGATTTGAAAGAAAACAGTTTTCATCTTAAAAACGAAAAAGGCTACGAAATGTTTAGTACCTACTTGAATGGCTAGCTTTACACTTCTGGCCAATGGGCATATTGCATTTTGAAAATCCAATGTGCCCATTGGCCAGAAGTCGTAAACTTACGAAAAACTTACAAGTGTAAAGCTGGCCTACGTTCAAGAAAGAATTTCGAATTTGAGAAATTTGATCAATTTCCAAGAAGTAAGGTAATTGCGCCTACTCACAACACGATTTAAAGCACTGCTTGCAGAGTTTCTGCAAATCGGATCGTTAGTAGGAAATTATTATTATTTTCTTTAACGGACCGTCGGAATAATAATAATTCGGTTGGGTTAGGTTAGGTTAGGTTCTGCAAGAACCCCCAACCGAAGGCAATGCTTTAAATCGGATGGTGAGTTAAGAATTTAAAGTTTAGCTTACTTCGGGCACACAGACACGCCCATAACACAATTAAATAAGTTTAACTATTCAATGAACTTATCATAAGAGTTACTACGAGCATACATTAGAATATACATTTTTAACCATTCTTTCAGTATTTATTGGTGGTACTGCCGCAGTGTTCTTTGGAGCATCCATCCTAAGCATCATAGAGATATTTTATTTGCTGTTCATTCGGAAATATAATACTTAATTCACATACACTCGGATGTTCGAATAAGTCATGGAAAGTTTTTCAATTTATTTCACGTGCCTATATAAATTGTTAAACTGTAAAAGAATGTTAATAAATCATTTTATAATACGATATTTTCCTTTTATTTTCCTCACGGAAATTACTCACATTTATTACTGATTTGAATTGCCAATTTTCCTTTGCCAAAAAACATCATATTTTTTATACATATCATTTTGTCAATTTCACTATCAACTCTCACAAAATGACCATGATATTTTATAAAACAATTTAATGATAAAGAATACAAACATGTCTATAAGTTGAGGTATTTAATTTTTTTTAAATATGTAAATAAAATTTAGAAAGAACGGCTGCGATGCCTTTTTCATAAATTTGCCTATATAAATTAAAATTACTACCCAAAAATGCATTTTTTACGATATTTATTTATTATTTATTCTTTTTTATTAAATAACTATTTGGATAAGACAATGCATTTCTTTTAATAATTATAATTAACTCACTAAAAATACAAAATTGCTTCCAATAAAAGAGCAAAATTGAGTTTTTAATAAAAGTTAATAAAATATCACATATCCGTATTTGATAATTTAATTTAATATAACTTTTGATTGAAAAAAGATGTTTTTCAATTTGGTTGTGTATTTTAAAATCTAATCCAAAATTAGGTTTTGCATGAAACGGGCCGCGCAACCGTTTCCCGAGGTCAAAATTGGCAGTGTTATGAATCTGAAGAAAATAATGAAGAAAATTCTCGTTCTATATAACTAGTACCTACCTAAATTTAAAGTGTTCGTTCTTTATAAAACATAAACAATATGAATCTTAGGTAGAATTATAGTAAAGTCACAATTTGTGTACCTTATTTTGTCTTATAAAGGTCTGTATGTTGTATTTAAATTATGTTAATAAATTATTAGCATACAAGAAGATGTGAGCTAACTCAAGATTAATAAATAAATAAAATATATTTAAGCAGGACTTGTAATAAAAACGCAATAAAGTCGGTTATCGCTATGAGTATTGAACTCGACCCTCCTGACGGGGTTTTCGACCATTTATTCGGTAAGTACCATTCGTACCTACCTACCTTCCTACTTTAGTTTCGTTAGCGTTTTGTGACATAGGTACATATACAGGATATACTTCGGCTATAATAATAATAATAATTTTGTTTTTGGATTGTGTTTGTTTAATGTTTTATTTTATTTTTTCGTTGAGTCGAATTATTGTGACCATACGGACCCGATTTATGGCATTTTCCATCACCCTTTCAGCGATAGGTTCTCTTCTTGACAAAAAGACGTCTGAAACGATTAAATCTAGCGATCTTGTCGGCTTGTGCAACTCACCAAATGAGAATTTTGGTGATTTAACACTGACCGGTATCAACCAAAAAAACATTTTTAGATTTTCACGGCCAAAAGCATTTCCGTTGTTTGTTTTTGGGGTGTTGTGCCGTGTTACATACGATGTGTGACATCGTCGGATCTGCCGGATCTGCCCTGATGATGGACACTGCAACGCTGTCCAAAACGTCGGCTAAAGAAGGAGGTAGCGCAACACGACATAACACCCCAAAAACAAACAACAACAAAAACAGTTTTCCGGGTTTTTGAAGGGTATAGCGATTCAAGTCTTATTGACGTGTGTTTTGTATCTATTGTCTTCCACAAATGTCAAAGCAGAACCGACATTTGTCACCATTTACAAAAAATGGTGATTTCAAAATTTACTAAAATTTACAAAAATCTTCCGATAGGGTGATGACTTTTGCGCCACCTTGTACATAAGAGATTTCAGATTTTCGGCAGAAAATGTTTAATTTTTTTTTAAGTAAATTTTTAAAAAATTAAATGGACTCTGAATGGAATTAAACACAAAAACACTAAATAAAAATGTTTCAAATGGTAAAGTTGAGTATTATTTTAATATAAGTTTTTTTCTACAAAATCAGATTATCGTGCAGAAAACAGACTTTCATACAAAAAAGGTGAAAATTAGTGAAAAAAAGTATCTAATACTTGTAGGTACCTAAGGTTTCACAACCCTTTAAAAGAAAATTATCTACCCACTGCTTTATGTCTATGAAAATGTATTTGCATAGTAAGTATTTACCCGGACTTTACGACATATTCGTGCGTAAAAAGCGTTCCACAAATTTATTTCATTTTCTCCATTCTACCACTTAACGCAAGTTAAGCAAAAAGCTCATTATTTTGGGTAAATGCCTGTACGAGTAATGTATTATGTAAACACGAGTAAGTACGACTGTACCAATATTCGATAAGTATTATTCCGCCTGAAGAATATCATTTCAAGCATACTCGCATCTCGTATCATCCCGAAAGCATTTGACGTTCGAATTAAATCCACCCATATTATACGGATGAAATTAGAAGATGGATTCTAAATTCTGAATTTGGTTGTGAATTTGATGAAAGAACAATGTTGTGAAAGGTGTTCGTACGCCTTACGAAAATGTATAAAAATCTGCAAATTATTCACAAACGTATTTGAATATAGCTAAAAGTCAATTCGATAATGTACGTGTTAGATGGTTTTCTTAACACTCTGATTCACTTATCCACTACCTCCATCAAACTTTTTTTGTTTTAAATATACTGATATCGCAATTTTTAGTTGATTGATCAAAAATAATAACACAAAAATGTCCATGTTTGATTTAACCAACTGTATTGTATTTATGGCTTATTTGTTAATACACTTACCAGCAAAAATAGAGTAGCAAAAGCAATAGGGAGCATACTGGGTTATACTACCTATTTACCTGTGATGTTGATTAAGAGTGATTGACCAGCGGCTGAGAATAAAAGTTTAAAAATGCTTGCAACTGTACAGGGAGGTTCCAATGAGAAAAATCGATTATTCCCTGTATCGAATTTTTTTTTAATTAAAAATTTAATAACGATTTATTTCATTCAAAACTTGCTTTAATATGTACCTACATTCAAGTATGCAATAAAAATGCTCAAAAAGCATGATGATAAATTATTAAATATCGTGTACTTCTAAGTATTTTTTGATCATAAGTATTTGTGATTTTTCAATAATATCTAAGCAACATAAGTGTGTAAATTTTGTAAAATATTTTTGTTTGCAAGACCTTAAATAAATAGAAAATGTGAGGTATTTTTGTCACAAAAACACGTTCTCGGATTTATTTTTTAATGATTTTAATTTAACCAAAATTGAAATAATCAAAACTGCGTTGACTAGGTTATGTATTAATTTATTTTGTTATATGATTATATGATTTGCAATTGGTGTTGTTTAATATAATCTATCGTATCTAAGTATCTTAAAAATACACTTGGTTTTTCAAAATTTTAAAACTGCGTGTACCAGATAAAATAACAATCTTTTAAAATCAATTTATGTTTTTTTTTTTGTAAAAAAGAGTCAATACGTCTTTAAATTGATTTAAAATGGACTAATTCCCGGTATTCTCTGGTAATACACTCTTAAAACTGTGTTTTACTATGCAAGTGCAGTCGCTTAGAACTTTGGTAAAAGCTCAATTTAGAAAAAAACCATAGAAACGTGAAAACTGGTACAGGTACAGATTTCTGGTCCCTAAAACGAATCGGGAATTGGCGTTTGTGTTTCTGACTATCGACTATAATAGTAGCTATACAGATATTTTAAAACATTTGCTGCATCCCATACAATTATTTTAATCCTCTGAGTTACCATTCAGCACATAGTAAATCCTCGCATTCTAAATCTAATCCCTTTGAATAAATGTAGCGTTCCTGCAAAACGGGGGCCGGCTAAATATTTCCATTCGGGGTTAGCGGCTTCGGTATGAACACCACGAACAACTACTTCTCTCTCTATTCCGCTGTGGGCCATGTGATAACTTAATAACGACTACATACTGCTAACGTTTAGGAAGTGAAATTATTTCGCAAAACGTTAAAAAATTCTTTTTGGAGTTGCTCTTTCTATAAAACGATTCTTGAGCTAACTGAAGTAGGAGGTTTTTTTTTACATTAGCTCCACACAGGAGTCTTAGAGGAAAAAATATCCTCAGGGCCTATGTCATCTTTGAAGATGCTGTGTGGAGGATCTTTTAAGGGAAAAGAGGGAGAGGCAGTCCTGGGAAGAAAATAGGTTTGAGGGGTGGGTAGGAATCTGGGGATCAATATGTCCAGGAGTCATTACGTTAAAGTTAATATTTTTAGCTTACAACGGTATTTCTGTAATACGCTATTGCGCTTTGAAATATCATGTTCAATGATATTTTAAAAAATAATAGTTTTGTTTTTTCTTCTATACAAATATATGTATATTTCACAGTAATTTAAGCCATTAAGTAATTATACATATTAAATGGAGAAATTCCGTTCATCCGATTGCGATGAAACTTTGGGAATATGATGTGCGTATATCCGGAATGGTTATAGGATAGTGAGCTCTGGCGTTATAAAATTATTTCCTATACTATTCATACGATTGCGATTAAAATTTCATCCGATTACTATTATATTTTTTTGAATTGTTGTGAACATGCCCGTGAATACTTCTATATATATACTGGTGAGCTCTAGCATTATGAAATTTACATAAAAAATTAAATAGGGCACGCGAGTTGTTGGAAAAATGGGTGTATTTTATGGAGTCCGGCGGCAGGGAAAAAAGGCTTAGGGGAGGGGTATGTGGGAGGGTCGGTTGGGGAATCAAGGAGGGGGGCTCCGCTGGAGGGGGAACGAGGGAGAGGGGAAAGCGAAAAGGTTGAAGCGGAATGCGTTAGGGGGGGGGTTCTCGAGAAAGGGGTGAGTGGTAGAGGGGAGGGGGACGCGAGAGGGGAAGAGAAAGAGGAGTCGGAAGGGAACGGGGACGAATGGGAAATGACACGAATGGAGAAACAATTTATTTATTTAATTAACATTGCAACGCATGCCGGGTATTAGCTAGTTACATATAAAATATCCTGCTGTACACAAAGAGCAATATATTATACCTGTAATACTATTAAAATGACTACTCTTAGGAGCCATCCTGTACAACCCTCACACAACCCAATTTTTTTTTTTTTGTATTTCACGCCCTGATGGGGTTATTTTTTTATTAACAAAGTACATCTAAATCAGCATTACAAACAATTCACACTAAAGCAAAAAATAAAATTAAAAATCAAAGTGCATCTAAATAAGCATTACAAACAATTCAAACAAAAGCAAAAAATTAATTTATAAAACAGAATCTAAAACAAAATCCAAAACAAAATCAAAATCAAAATCAAAATCAAAAACAAAATCAACAACATAATCTAAAATCAAATCAAATACGAGTTAGATAAAAGCAGGACACCCTGCCATGCAAGATAGAGAAACAACAGAGTGGGATAACTACAATTCGTAGATTGAGCCAAGGAGAACTATGTGGTATATTCAATTAAATATTATTGATCTTTTTTCCGATATACATTTTACTATGAGGTGTTTATACTTAATAAATTATGTGTCAAACATTTCCACAAAGTCCTTAATATTCATTTCCCAAATTCTGAATTCGGCGAATTGGAGTACACAATTATGATTCCGTGTTTTCGCAATAAAACGGAAGATATTGCCTCGATGTTAGTTTACGAGATATATGGAAAGAAATCAAGTACTTATAAGAGTTCAGGGCTGTCAATTATGAATACTGTACAATGTAGATTCATTGCATTTGCATACTACAGTGGGCGTAAACTGAAGATGTTATGTTATCCTTCAGGAATGAATCAAATTGGTGATTAAAAAATTAATTAATTTATTATTAGCAAAATTACAATCTATTCCTCTTAAATATTAATACTGATGCGTGTTTTGTGTTATTATGTCGAAGGACCTTGAAATGTGTGTATGCGACCACTACACAGGTAGAAAATATGCACATATAAAGGGGAGGATAGACAGGACTTACTGAAACTGTTTAACATGCACTTTATAGCGATAATATTTTGTTGCGGTACGTTTCTTCTCTGCGGCGGTGAATAGCGAAAGTGTGGAATAGTAATGCGGAGATGTTTACAGGATGAGTATCGATTATTGACTGACATGTGGATAATGGAATGTGACAATACTAACCACAAGTACAGCAGTTCATGTATGTAGGTAAGTGTAGGTAAGTATTGTGTTAATGCCCAACCAAATACATCAGTGTGCTGAGTAATGACAATTTCCAATGTGAAAAATATTATTTTAAAAAGTAGGACATATTTATAGAGAAAAACAAGCTTCCAGTCTGAAAATGGTTTTATATTATGGTTATTGAATTTTAAAGAAGGAATGGGATCCATTAAGTAACGGCTTTTAAAATTATAAACTCTTTCATTGACAGTCCATACCTCTTGGCATGCTACAAATTATTCGTACCGAACAACTACCGCCAGGGTCTTCACATGGGCTAGCATAGCATGACAAGAGGTATGGTGCTGATAAATCATATCTTTAGGTCTCTTGACATCTTCAAGATTAGCCTTGAAGGTTTCAAGAATAATTTTAAACAAGAACTGCAAAATAAACATTATTGTAAAATTTTCATTTATTTATGTAAAGTTATGTATATGTCATGTGTTTTGAAATAGGATTTGTCAATCTGTTACACACATAAAAAAAAATTAAAAATACATGGGTCTCTTCAAGACCCATGTTCACTCCTTCCTTTTCTCAAAAGACCCTCCACACAGCATCTT
Organism: Limnephilus auricula; assembly: GCA_951813805.1. Taxonomy (NCBI): domain Eukaryota; kingdom Metazoa; phylum Arthropoda; class Insecta; order Trichoptera; family Limnephilidae; genus Limnephilus; species Limnephilus auricula. The sequence goes on from OX638403.1 coordinate 14,550,211, forward strand.
CATAGATGACATAGGCACTGAGGAAAATTATTTTCCTCAAAGGCTCTTGTGTGGAGTTAATGTAAAAAAAAAATCTGTAAGTACACTTTTCAACAAAAAATTTTTTTAATATTGAATCAGATATTTTTTTTAAATAAATGAACATAATGACATCTTCACTGCAACACCAAAGTATCGTATGAACTTGAACTCCCGAAACTAGAGGTAGTTGTTACCTGCGGTTCTAGTTACCGGACACCCATGTGGAACAAGTTCTTTATCCATTTACTTTTGGAACCGATTCCTTAAAAGTAAAAAAAAAACATTGGAGATTGATTTGAGAAATTGGTTGAAAAATTGAGCGGGTTCCTCAAAAAATTTATAAAAATTGTCGTTATTTTACCATTTTTCTAATTACCACGAATCTACATCATCAATGTGGAAGCACGGAGAAATTTTTTATTCTAAAATACGATCAATTTATTCGTAAAAATGGTTAAAAACGGGACTGAAGTTGTTACGAACAAATTAACAGGGTTTCAATGTTTATTGGCGGGAACATGTAAGAATAATTTGTTGGTATACGTAAGTTCGTACGTATACCAATAAATTATTCTTACATTTTCCCGCCAATAAACATTGAAACACTGTTAATTTGTTCGTAAAAACTTCGTTTTTGCGAATAAAATGATCGTATTTTAGAATAACATTTTTCTCCTTGAGTAACACGGTTACAATCATATCTTTTTATCCGAATTCTAGTTTTAATAAATCATTATCATCATCATCATCTTCGTCCCCTTGTCCTATTCGGGTCGGGGATCCACTGCATCGAAAAGGCTCCTCCATACGTCCCTGTCTTGCGCTGACTGTTCGGCCTCCATCCATGGCAGACCCATCCTCTTCTCATACAGTTTCTGGAGTTGCCTCGCACAACTGTGTCTGGGGCGGCCCACTGGACGTCTACCCTCTGGAATCGCACTCAGTATCTTCCTCGGAATTCGGTCATCAGACATTCTTAGTACATGCCCAAGCCATCTCAGTTGCGATTTTTCTATGAAGAGTAGCAGTGGTTCAATGTTTAGATCATCTCGGATCATCGAGTTTCTTATATTTATTTATACTGGGTTTTACAGATGTAATACATTAAATAAGTTAAGTAATACATTACAATGAGTGGCAAGAGGCATAAAAAAACTTTAGACGCATGCATAAGAGAGACAATTGACACAATATAATTAGTTATAAATTTTAACAGCGCCAGAACTTTTTTTCTGAATCAATCCCATCATTTTTAATGATTTGCACTTGATGTCGTTAATGTGTACATCGAATATGAATTTAGAATCAAGAATGATTCCTATATCTCTTATTTAAAACACTTTATTGAGAATAATATTATTAACGACATAGGAAAAATCATTTATAATTCGATTTCTAGTGAAGCTTAAAACGTAACATTTTTCAACGTGTAAGTGCATATCATTGACAGTACACCAGTTATTGAGCGTGTCGAGGTCAGACAGACTTAATTTTACGAAAAAATTTAAGATCATCGACGAAAAAAGCATAATCACATTTTAATTTCGAACCAAGGTCATTTATGAGTATAAGAAAAAGCAGGGGGGCAAGATTTGAACCCTGTGGTACACCAGAAGTTACAATATATGGGAAGATTTGTATCCATTAATAATAACTAATTGAGTTCTGTTATAAACATATGATTTCACCCAGCGATATAGGTCTCCATGTATTCATAATTGTTCAAGTTTTTTTAGTAAGATGGATTGGTTAACTTTATCTAATATGATTCCATTTCGTAATCCCTGCCACTCCTTTCAAGTGTCTCATTTCGGCAGCTTGGACTCCGGAGGGTGTTCGTTAATAAATGAAATTGAGAATAATGTAACTGAGTTTTGGTATACTGTATTTTTATTTCTATTTTGTATTTCTTTCCCAATAGATTTATAAGAATTAGAAACAAAGGAAACGAGATACTTAACCCTCAAGAAATTATATGTTTCCAGCTTCTTCTCTTATATAAACAGTTCAATAATTCTGATGATGGGAATTATAGATACAAAATTGTAATGCAAAAATGTTCCTTTATCCGAATTTTATTGAATCTGAATACCATATTATAATTATCTAGCAATAGTATTTGTATTAAGAACAGAAGAACGTTATCTTCATAATGTATTTTGTTAGAGACGTTTTTCGTTGTTTTTTTAGCCTAATATATGATCTTATCATATATTAAGCTTAACATCTCAACAATGTCACATTTCTAGGGATTAGCTACTACGTGTGACGCAGGTAGATACACATTGACTACATAGCTCAAAATATTAATTATACATTAATAGGTAGGGAGGAGTCTGAAAAACTAATATGTAATGTGACTTAAAACTATACATGGTTACCTATGACTGGCACATTTTGTAAAAACTTAGTATAAATAAGTATTAATTTTTAAAAAAAAATAATCATTTAAATTGCATTTGGCACTTTACAAACTTTGGTTCCTTAGAACAGGCAATCTGCCTAGCTAGGAACTAATATCGACCTAAAACAACTTAATAATACTTGTGTTCATTTTAAATATATTCTCTTATTATGTAATATTATTTCTGTTATTTTGGCTTTAAATGTATCAAATGTAAATAAATAAATAAATAAAACATTAGGAAGTAAGCATAGTTCAATAAGTACATAGTTTAACTCAGTTTCGACCCTCTTTAAAAAAATAATTTCCCGAAAATACTAAAAATTGTTCACTCTTATGATTATTATGTTCCGCCCTCCGGAATCAATTAGGAACTTAGTATTTTTACGTCGCGGGAGTCTGGAGCAATGACGCTTATTTTTCATGCGTAATGAAATCCATAACTCACGCCTCCTTGAACAAAAAGGCAGCTGAAATTCCCGACAATAATAACATTTCCCCCGGCAGGCAGTAATTTTCGGTACATTAACCAAAGAAGGAAGTAATTTCCTCGAGTTTCTCCCACGATTCCTTCTCTCCTGGGACCCTCAGTCAAAATGGCGCTACCTGTCCATTGCCTTCTGTTCATTAGAAATCCTAAAGGTTGCTCTATTTTCGGTCCGCGTTATTAGGCGCTTTGTTCTCGTGACAAATTGACCTTTTGTTGGAACGAACTTGGAAGCATTTGAGACAGTTAATTTCAGACAAAAATAACGTTTATCAAAAAAAAGGTGAGGAATACAGGAAATTGAAAACCCCGAAGATAATTAATCAAGGTTTGTGGTTTCACAGCGGACTTAAAATTAAAATTTGTGTAAAAAAACACCTCAATCTTTTTAACATTTCGAATGGTGAAAAAAAATTCTTATTGATGTTTTCTCATATTTTGGAAGTACGTACAGCGTAGTGTTACAATTAATTTGTTATCGTCATTTTGGAATTTTTTATTTTTAAGAGGCGTTTTGAAACCATTTATGTACAATGTACACCAAACCTGTTCATATTTGGATTAGGTTAATATGATCATGATGACAATCCGTGAGCATTTACTTGCTCTAAGTTTATAAGACAGTAAATTTGTTTTCGCTGTTCTGAAAGCACAGTATTTTAACCAAACATCAATCATTATGTATTAAAATAATATGTAACTTTTTCACTTGCTCTTATTAAGTCTGTCTGTTGTTGTCCGATGTGTAATATTTATAAACATAGTGTAATTTTTACATAAATCATAATACATCTGAATAGAGATAAAGTATTTTAATAATAATTAATGCTAAGACGATAATTTTCAACATAATCCCAGCTTTTTGTAATTATTTTCATTTTTAAAACTACGTTGTACATTCTTTTTTGTGTCGTCACGATCATTGCTGGATTTACCATCGCCATCAGTTAGAATGAAATTGGAATTTAAAATGTAATTTTGAAAAAATTAAATTTTATATTACAGTGAGAAAAATGTTACGGCAAAATCATTATAAAACTTTGTTTCAATATTGTACATTGTACATTGTTCATTCGTACATTGACATCGGAAGAGCGCACATTGAAATAACCAGATCTTACGCATAAAAGTTAAGTTCGCTAAAGTAAGTCCATTTTAGGACTTTTCTGTGCAGGATCTAAATGTGTTTTTTTTAAACAAACCGTCGAGTAATGTGGGTAAATTAAAACTAATTTAAAGTGTTTAATAAAATAGTGTAAAAAAAATTTTAATTTTGGAAACAAGTCTGAATTTTGGTTTACCCGACTATGACAGCCAGCAATTTGAACGAACGTTGTAAAAAAGGACCAGTAATTCGGAAGCAGATTTTATTTTCGAGGACTGATTTGTAATTTTTTTTTGTGATAATTTGAATGAAGAAAAAATTATAAAAAAATCAAAAAAAAACTATTGATTTGTTTTATGTTTAACGTAAATTAAGCAAAAATACAAACTTAATAATTTTATGAAAATTTGATTTGGAATTTCTAACATTCATTCATTTGAACGAACGTTGTAAAAAAGGACCAGTAATTCGGAAGCAGATTTTATTTTCGAGGACTGATTTGTAATATGTATTACACTTTGAATGTCTATACAAAAAATTGGTCAAATATAAAGTAAGAAAAATGAGCTTGTTGAATGTGTGAGGTAACAATCATCCGAAGATAAACCGCGAATTATTCTATTAATAATAATGTATTACTTCTACAGCATTTTTTCTTGGAACACTCAAGGGCGCATATTCAACAAACATCAATTTAACCGGAATTTTTGTGAATATTTGGAGCTGCTGTATGGAATGATATTTTTGTAAAGGAAGGAGAGGAAGTTCTGGGAAGGAAAATGGTATGAGGGGTGGATGGGAATCTGAAGTCAGAGTGTCGATGAGTGACTGATATGAATATGAATATATAATATGAATTTATACATAGAAAAATGTTATTCTAAAATACGATCATTTTATTCGTAAAAACGGTTAAAAACGGGACTGAAGTTATTACGAACAAATTAACGGGGTTTCAATGTTTATTGGCGGGAACATGTAAGAATAATTTGTTGGTAAACGTAATTTCGTACGTATACCAACAAATTATTCTTACATTATCCCGCCAATAAACATTGAAACACTGTTAATTTGTTCGTAAGAACTTCAGTCCCGTTTTTAACCGTTTTAACGAATAAAATGATCGTGAATAACATTTTTCTCCGTGTAATATGAATCCAGCTGGAGAGGTCAAAGCGTCTTCCTTAACCGACCTCTACCGATCTGGCTCGCCGTGCAGATGGTGGCCAGACGCATCCGCTGATCGGCCACCAAGTTCTTGCCAAACTTCACCCTGTGAATCATTTCCAAATAATTAAGATTACTTATTGCGAATCAAAACATGCGGATAGTATTGATTGGCGATCTTTGTACTGTTGTGAACACTCCAAAATTCAAACTAAGCATGGATTACATAGTCCGAATCGATCAGAGAACACAATAAATGAGTCAGTACATTGTAGTAAATTTCCAAAAAGAAAAATATTACGTTTTTCAAAGATAAATTGCGACTACGGTAAATAATATTTTATCACCGATAAAAAATATATCCCAACAAAGTCCTACTGTATTTTGAATCCCAACCGATGATCTTCCGATAAGTTTATCTACTTAATATGAAATATCAATGTTATTAGTAATTAGACTTATCATCAAAAGATAAGATAATATTTTCTTGGATTACATTCATTTTCTCAAGGAAGTACGTGAACTCTGTGTATATCTGAAAAATCTGATTTTCTCATTGGTATGAATTAATTCCGAGAAAAAAAATTCACTGTGTGAAAAATATCCATATGAAGCTGTAACTAACTAACTAACTAACTAACCATCACGCCGTTTCCCGCAGGGGTAGGCAGAGAGGACGGACCGCCAAACAACTCGGTCTTGGCATACACTCCTCGCCTCATTCACATTCATACATCGTATCATTATCTTATCTTATCATGCTCTTCTATTATTCTGACTCTTGACATGGCCCGACTCAAGTATCTGATTCACTTGATCGTGCCATGTCTTCCTCGGGCGTCCTCGACTTCTTCTACCATTCACATTAGTATCATATATTTTCTTGAGCTGTATTTTAAGCTGTAAAAATGTCAATTGAAATGTGCATTGGAGAATCAGTAAAATTATTTAAAAATCTTGGTCTCAAATAGATGTGAACATAATGCTAAAAAATTGAAGGATCCTAATATTGAAAAGGCTTTTTTTAAATTTCCTACATACCAGAGGCTCTGAGGAAAGAAAAATCCTCAGGTCCTATGTTATCATTGGGTGCTGTGGGAGGAACTGTGGGAACTTTGAACCGTGGAAGAATGGAGAGAAAGTTTTGGGAAAGAAAAAATTGTGAGGGATGGGTAGGAATCTGGCGTCAATGTGTCCAGGAGTCACGGACGTATGAATTAATGTCGAGAGAGTTCGGCTGGAGAGGTCAAAAGGTCTTCCTCACGCAGAAGGTGGGCAAACGCATCTGCCGCCAAGAGCTAGACAAATCTGGCCACGTGAATCCGGACACCCCTGCTAATTCACCAAATGTAGCAAACCACTTGGGGTGACCCAAGGCAGGGGTATTGGTTATCCTACAAATGGTTTCCGGGACGGCGGTATCCACATCCGCCTGCCAAATTGAAAGCTGGTACCAATTCGATTATTCAAGGAATCAAAACGTACTTGTGTTCGTGAGTAGGTAGCGGTGTAGATAGTCAGTTATCTTATTATTTGGAATTATTAAAGAAATCTCTAGAAATGAGATTTTTTTCAAACAATTCTCATAGTCAGTGAAAAATTATCAATAAACGCATCATATAGTACAGAAACTAGTATACTAGAGAGGACCTAGATTCGAGTCCCAGATGCGACCGTAATCTTTTTATTTCTTGTTGTATGTATGGTCGAAAGCTATAGTTTCAGGTATTCTACCTGTTTAGCAACGAAAGAAAGTCAATAAAATGTTTGGCAGATAACTTAAACCGATCTGATTGGTTTAAGTTATTAGTTATTATCTAAAAGTAATTACTAAAGTTATCAATAGTTATAACTTGGTGGTTAAAGGCGGTGAATTGCAAAGTAGATTAAGATGATAGACTTCGCTTTTCGGCCCATACAAAAAGGACGCCCGGGAAAAAACACTTTTCTACATCGAAAATTGCACAAAATGAATATATGTTTTTATACTGCCCTCTAGAGGGTGAAAACTATGTCGGTATGTTTTCGAATTTTCGATGCGTTTCGTATTAACGTAAACATTCACTGTCAAACATGTACGATTTATCAAAAAATATTATTTAAGGAAAAAGTGCTGCTAACTCAACTCTCATAAAGAATTGTAAAATTATAAAAAGCTACCGACGTAGCTTCTTCTTTCTAAAAACTATATATTTTTTAAAATTTCAATTTCGTGATAGTTTCAGTGTAGAAAAGTGTATTCTCCATAAACCTCTTTTTTAGCGATTTCTGTAGCGATTTCACGAATATATTTCGAACGCACTGTATATATCGTCGGTAATCTACGTCACTGCAATAATGTCCAAACATTATCATTTGTTGACGATTTTTTATATTTATAAAACGCATCAATCCAGTATATGCCGATAAACGGTAAACGCTGAAAAATATGTGATGTGTTTACAACGTAAAGTGCTGAAATTTAAGTGAAATAATTATATAATGGAGAAAATTAGAAATCTCTTGGTGTTATGTTTATTGTGGTGTACAGTGTCATACCCAGCCGGATGTGAATCAGGTAATTAATTAAATCAACCTTCATATCAAGTGTGGACACTTTTCGAAATTTCTTGCAGCTCGATGTTTGAATTATGAAAAAAATAACTTTTATTTTTATGCAACTTTTTAAAGTATTTTTATGTTGAGAGGCACTGATGAAAACCAGCTGCAATCCGACTGCAAAGAAGTGACCTATTTGTCAATACAATCAATGTTAAATAAACAAGATGTATAAATTTGTAAAAAAATGACAAATAAACGTGTATTATTATTATTATTATTTGAAATTTCGAGAATTCTTTTCCTTAAGGAGCAATAATCTGACAAGAATGTTAACTTTTTAATGTACGTATATTTTGATATATGATTCAACAATATTTTTTTATTTAATTTACAAAAAACATTTATTTTTTTATTTACTTTTTTATTTTAATATTTTATTTGTTACAATATTTTTACATTTTTGGTATAATCCAGTAATGTTGGCCTCACTGAGGCACGGTGTACTGAGGTATTTATAAATGAAAAACTTAAGATGATAGACTTCGCTTTTCGGCCCATACAAAAAGGACGCCCGGGAAAAAACACTTTTCTACATCGAAAATTGCACAAAATGAATTTATTTTTTATACTGCCTTCTAGAGGGTGAAAACTATGTCGGTATGTTTTCGAATTTTCGATGCGTTTCGTATTAACGTAAACATTCACTGTCAAACGTGTACGATTTATCAAAAAATATTATTTAAGGAAAAAGTGCTGCTAACTCAACTCTCATAAAGAATTATAAAATTATAAAAAGCTACCGACGTTGCTTCTTCTTTCTAAAAAATATTTTTTTTTTTAAATTTCAATTTCGTGAAAGTTTCGGTGTAGAAAAGTGTATTCTCCATAAACCCCTTTTCGATCGATTTCTGTAGGTAAATTTGAGCGTTGTCTCATTCGCACATTTCGCATTCGCAGTATTGTAAGTGTGCGTGAGCTTATTGTGAGCGGGACAGAATGACAGACGCGGGTATTCCGCGTGTGGTTCAAAGTCTAGCCTCTTAAGATTGAACTGAAGTTCTACAAATTAAACTTGATAATAATAATTAAATGCGTTCAACTGCACGGAATATAGTTAATAGAAGACTGTAATACCATACTTCATAAATAAATACTAATGTTAGCGTATATCATTCTTCTACATGGGCTCCATTTTATTCTGTGATTAATTTTACTATTTTATTACTGTTTCAATAAATTATTTTGAATATCACTTGTTTGTAAAAGTTCGTATAGGCGTAAAATGTAAATAAATAAATACGAGTAAATAGACAAAAAGTCGATCAATAGAATGTTTCGTTGTGGGCACCTATGTAGGTAATTAGGTACCCGCAATGTAGGTTTATTGAGTTTTTTTAAAGTCTTAGAACTATTGAAAAACTCTATAAACCACGGGACAGACACGAAGCTCACATCAAAAGATACTGTGTTATAAAGTATCTTTTCTACCGAAAAACTACGTTATAAAAGATTTCTTCCTACGGCAGGAGAGGGGGTCAGTTGAATTCGGAAGCGGTCGAGGGAATATTATTTCTATGTACTGGGTATGTCAATTTGCCGGTGCTCAGTGACACTGTAGCACGCCGATTAGCTAAGATTCAAAGCGCGCTTATAACAAATGATATTTTTACGTCTGGCGGGTCTGTGTGGGATTGTATGGCGAGCGCTATTATGTTATAAGTATATTTTTGTGTCTATCGCTACCTTAAACTAAAACTTGTACGAAAATATAATGTTATCACCTGTGAGCGATATCAGTTTGTTAGCGAACATGTACTTCACAATCAATATTCACATTGGATGTATGGTAGGTTGTCCTATGTTTGTGCATCCAAGTCCTTTTGTTGTAAATTCAATTCAATCTTGGATGCAAAGTTTATCTGGGTATCGTATCGTCAAAGCACTCGGACGCTTGCACGTCGACAAGCCCGGATCTTCACGTGCTGACGCATTGCACCTAGTGTTTCTAATGATGAAACCTAACAAAATCGAAGTAATTCAAAACAAATTCCTAAAATATCTTTTTTACAAGTCATTTGTAAGATTTAATAATTATGCAGAGGCAGCTTCATACTTTAAAATTGATTCATTGAGTGTACGAAGGCATCATATATTAAATAAAAATAAAACACTTTTTTTGTTTTAAAACCACGATATTTATTCATTTACTTTACCGACCGGTTTCGCTTTACTCAAGCATCTTCAGGGTACAAATTAATACTAAACAATAACTACAAAATGTATGCTTATATATACATATAGAGAGAGACAACAATTTAAAATTATTACAAACAGTGGGGATACATTAATACAAATGAATTGGGAAACTGTTTGTAATAATTTTAAATTGTTGTCTCTTTCTATATGTATATATTGTTGTCTCTCTCTATATGTATATATATATAAGCACACATTTTGTAGTTATTGTTTACTATTAATTTGTACTCTGAAGATGCTTGAGTAAATCGAAATCGAAATTAATTTACCGGTAAAGTAAATTAATAAATATCGTGGTTTTAAAACAAAAAAAGTGTTTTATTTTTATTAAATATGTCAAACCACAAAGTGATTGCTTTCTACAACAATACATCATATATTAAATAACAATAATATTCAATGCCCAGAGTTGGTAAATAATATTTAATTTAATGTACCTGCGCGTGTAGATCAATGCAAAACGAACTGTAAACAAAATTCTTGCCTAAACAGATTATGCAATAATTACAATATCCTATTATCCTAAGTGGACATGTTCAATTGCGAACATAATAAATATAAAAAGTCCTTAAAGGAGTATTTTACTGATGTTTCTTGAATAGTGCTGTGTTTCTAGTATTTATATTTATAATTCTGTTATGATACGATTTGTATATGCACACGGAGAAAAATGTTATTCTAAAATACGATAATTTTATTCGTAAAAACGGTTAAAAACGGGACTGAAGTTTGTTACGAACAAATTAACAGTGTTCCCGCCAATAAAAATTGAAACCCTGTTAATATGTTCGTAAGAACTTCAGTCACGTTTTTAACCGTTTTTACGAATAAAATTATCGTATTTTAGAATAACATTTTTCTCCGTGCACAACCTTGTCTTCTTATGGTTACCAATGTATTGATATTTTTTATGTTATGTACTTTTTTTTATTTTGTAATTTTTTTTTTGTTTTATAAAATTTTAGGCTTTATATTCCATTCTCATAAATTTAATTATTCCTTATTATGCTCTCTTAAGTCACAAGGAGGAAATCCATAATTGGTTTTATTTTGGCTATTTTACTTATCTACAAATTGTAAAAATGTAAACTGTGGATTTTCAGAATATTAATAAATAAATTAATTACCTTGGGCGACGTTTTCTTCTCTCCTCCTCCGTGCTCATCCTGTTTTTTCTCGTTGAATTGAATCTAGGATTGAACTAGCCTCCGTGAACTTCTTGATCAATGAATTAATTATGTTTACACTACGACCACGATTAAAATTGTGTAATCAGAAATGAGCAAGAAAAAGGCGCCGAGCAATCCCATTGTTATTTCTGTACAAGTGAATCAAGTTTTCCGGTATCGCTGACCGCGTGTCCCCGTTTGTCCGATTCTCCCGCAGGAGCGATATCAAAAATGCAAAAACTCTTGTCGCACCCTATAGTTTTAATATATTAACAAAAAATATTTTAATTTAATGATGATCATCATCGTTCTATGTTTGTCAAACATTTCAAAGACTTTTTAACTGGGCGTGGGTAGACACCTAATTATTGGTATAATCATAATTACGTGGGTTACCCCGTCCTTAAGACTACTTTCTAATTAAGAACTTGCGATCATTGTATTTAAAAATGTATTGAAGCTGATATTTTATCTTCTACTTCAGGATCTTGTAAATATTTTTTTATTAGAGCCTTATGATAATTGAAATCTATTCTTTGCTCAATAACATTAATTCATTGATAAAAAAATAATTGCTTTTTTAATTGGTGTATTTCAGTTTTATTTAATTGTTTTAGATTTCTTAGATTTTTTTCTTATCTCCTAGCTAAAAAAACTGGAACAGTGTACGTTATTTAACTTTTTAAAGGTGGCGGCAGACACGACAGTAGTTTTGTAACAAACTTCACGTAGGAAAATAGTTTTGCATAAGGCACGGCGTCAGAGATATACTCGAAGTCGGGTTCTTCAATTTCAACCATACAGTCGCCAGTGTAATAATAATATCAGATTATCCTTTTTAAACTTTATTTATTCCTAATAAAATAAAGACATTGTCATAAGTCATAACTAATAGTTCACCATGCAGACAAGTCCTTTATGTGAATTTTTAAGATAAAAATACTTTTATCAAAATAAAATCTTATCTATATGTATTTATATAATTGTAATTGATCTTGCATCAAGAACATCGAGTCTGCATTGCAGCGAGATGCAGGTACCTAGCTATCCGTTATACTTTTCAAATTTGCAGACAACGAATAAGTCGATCATCACAAAACCGTTTTTATTTTTTTTTAAGTGTTTTTTTTTTATTTGAGTCTATTAAGGAAACATACAGTTGTGTAAAAGATCATTTAACATAAGATAGTGAACATAATATCAACCAATTGACTGCACTGTAAAATAGATGAGAAATTTAGATGTTTCATCCGGGTTTTAATTAATTTTAAATCCTTTCTTACAAAACCTTCACATAAAATAATTGTATGACAAACTACTGCGGCAGTGTCCCCATCTTAAGGTGGCATTGATCCGGGTCTTGGCGCTGGGAGAGACTGGTTGAGGGGAACCTTTTGGCTTTTCCAGCAGAGCTCTTTAGATGGGAAGGCTGATAGAGACATTGAAAGGAGAGTAAATGCAACTCCATTAATGGAGGACTGAATGCCGTTGGCGCTAACAAAAAGCTGTCCAAAGAAGCGAAGTTAGCAGTCCACAATGGAGTGCTTGTACCTTGATGTATGGCAGTGAGGCATGGAACTGGCAGAGGAAGGATGAAAGTAGACTGAATGCTGTTGAAATGAGATCCCTGAGGCGTATGTGTGGTAAAACCATGTATGATCGTGTGAGAAATGTGGAGATTCGAAAAGAATGCAAGGCTGATGTAAGCGTAATGAGTAAAATTAAGAAAGGAACCCTTAGATGGTTTGGGCATGTAGAGCGAATGAACAAAGAAAGGAGCGTAAGGAGAATATATGATGCAAGTGTGAATGGTATAAGAAGTAGGGGACGTCCGAGAAAGACATGGCACGATCAAGTGAATCAGATACTTGAGTCGGGCCATGTCGGAAACGGCGTGATGGTTAGTTAGTTAGTTAGTCTCTTTCGGAACATCACCTTGCGCCGCAGTGGGAGGGATGGAATCATTCGTCCGTCACTCCTGGACGCACTGACCTCCAGATTCCTACCTACTCCTCATACCATTTTTCCTCCCAGAAAATCCTCAGAAATTCATTTGGCCCAAACGCTCAGCTTTCCGTCTTACTCACACTCGCCTGACATCGTAGATCTACACCCCATTAGATTTTCAAAAACACAGTTATAAAAATAAAGGCCTCGATTAGGCAAATATTTGGATCACGCCTACAAGGCACTTCTTGTGTTATCCCTTGATCTATGGTCTTTGCAATTTTAGCGCCACAGTGAAAATTCATGTTTCGGATCTTGGACAATGTTGGGATTCTGTTTACATAATATATGGCTCTTCTCACAAAAAAGTTTTCCGACCCCTGCGGTAGGTAATTGTTCTGAAATCCTGAGCACATGTCCAATAATTGTATAAGCCACCTTATCAGCGATTTTTTATCTAAGAAGTAGCAATGGTTGTCGAAGTACGAATCTTTTTACAGATTAATTGTAAAGTAAAGTGTTTTTCACTTTTGCAAACTCATTTTCAAAATTTTATTCAGAAATAAAGAAATTGGGATCAAATTAAGATAAGAATTATGAAAGTACCAGTTATGCTTTAATAGTTTTTTTTTTTTGTGCTTTAATTTTTTTTAAACATGCACTTTCAGAATGTTTTCGAATTTCAGAAAGTTTCCGGTTTTAAAAACCCGCTACCTAGATTACCGCTCTCATGTAGAAATCGTCACTTAACGGGCCGCTCTGCCAATTTCTACCGATTTCTGACACGTTTTCCTTAAACGTTTGAAGTTTTTAAGCTCTTAAAAAAAAAATGTTATTCTTTAAGATAGTATCTATACATTCCCCATGCCGAAACGGTAATTATTTGAAATTCCCTCGATAGAAATAAATCGCAAAGTATGCTTTAAAAATTATTATTAACACGTTTGTTTCTGTTATTTTACAAGTTATATGTATGAAAAAATTCATAATGTTTCTTTAAATGCTCTTTGACACATCCCCCTCGAGATTTTTGCTCTTTTTCAAACGAGTCGTCTTTTATAAAACATTTTCAAAATTTTCGCACGAATTTTATGGTTTCTCGCGCGCTCGCTCTCACTGCTCGCTTTAACTGATCCAACATCCCCCTTTCATAATTTTGCAACATAAATCCAATGGACTAAATTCTTCGTCGTCTAAATTCCGCATCCCTTAAGGGTAGTTTCTACACTGTCCTTTATCGTTCTTTGCCTTTAAGTGCATGAAGCACCTGGTCCGGAAGCTTACGGCAAAAGCTTCGCATTTATCTAAGGGCATTAGGCAAAGTTCCGTGTGTGTGGTCAGTGCTAAGACCGGATGACTACAAAACGTGAGATACCTTAATAGGGCATAATGGGTGACATTACAAACTCATTGTACCTGCATGCCAGGTTGCCAGGTTGCCAAGTAGATAAATAAAATTCTGAAATACCTGGTTTAAAATAATTTTAAAAGATTTTGTTATTTTTTGCATTAAGGGGAACGGCTGCGCAAACCGTTTAGACCCGTTTCATAAAATATTTAATTTTGGATTTGAGGCCAAAATAACCAACCAATCTGAAAAATAATTTTTGTAATCAAAAGCTACATTTAATATCTGGTACGGATTATGGATCTGTGCTGCTTTAAATATTTGTGTTTTAAAATAAATGCCATTAAAGATTTAGATATTTCATAATTATAGAGGCAACTGGGCAATTATTCGTGAATAAATTATATAATACTTAATTAATATAGCTTTTGATTACAAAAATAATGATTCAATTTGACTGGTCTAAAATGGGAAATCTTCCTAGTTGGACCGTCAAAGCTTTCTTATAATGTATCTGTATTTTTAATCAAATAAATAAATAAAATAAAGATTGGTTGGATATTTAGGCCTCTACCCAAAATTAAGTTTTGTGTGAAAAAAGACGCATGACCGTTTCTCTTACGCACATGCAAGTCTTGAGGTTTCTTTGAGAACCTATGTAATATTTGCTTTGTGAATAGTATTTTATGGAAAGGATGGAGTGAACCTGAACAGCGCCGGTTCTACGAAATCTGGCGCCCTGTGCAGGAAGTACCGATGGCGCCCCCCGCCCCCAATTTTTTTTTTAAATTAGATAAAAAATTTATATACATATATAGATATACATATCTATAAAAAAAAAAATATTATGCAATACGTTCAAAATAAATTAATATCCCGCCAACAAGAATCAAGAGTAACTTTTCCAAGTTACCAGGCAATATCTATGACACTGGGCAAAATAAGAACATCATAACAAAATATAATATAAAACAGGAGGCAGTTTATGTTCAGAAATAATAATATTCCGATCAGTTTGTTTAATTGGATTCCTTTTTATCTTTAAATGCATGAATATAAATCGAATTATAACCTAAAATTCTTACCTTGACTTGACAGAGCTGTATGGTGCCAAATCGCGCGCGAACATAAAATAACGCGGCGAACGCCAACGAACAACGAAGGCATAAATTGTAACGAAGGGTTTCCTTCGCGAGCAGCGATCAACGAACCAATCACAATGTTTGTTGAATTTCGAACGATACAATGGTCGTAAGAGACAAGAAGGAAAAATAGGTCTTACGTTCGTATGAAATATATCGTATTTGGAAAAAAATTCCTTGACGAAAGTCAAATCCGTATTTCGTTAAATTTTAACCATCGATGCGCGCGCATTAGGTTCACGCATATGGAAAGTGAGTGTAATAATTCCGTATTACGAGTAATTTTCAAACGATTCGGGGAATATTTTAATTAAATTTTAAAACAATATTTATTTTATCACGGCGCCCCTTCGAAGTTGGCGCCAGGTTTTTTGCACGTTTTTGAACGTATGGCAGATCCGGCGCTGAACCTGAATCTTGAAGAGATCATAGTAAGAAGTTTAAGGCATTAACTTACTGAATTAAGATGATACCCGGGTGGTGGAGAAATTTAAAAATAGATTTGTTGACTAAATTGTTGCTGTCACTGTTGCTCTTACTCCACCGGATATTGAGCGAAAGGGACAATGCACCTCGGGCTACTAATACCTAACTATGGAGGTTTTGTATACCCCACTTTTCTCCTCCAAAAGTGGACTGATTTTCATTTTTTTTTACCAACTACATAAGAAAAAACTATTCTAAAAACTAAATAAACATTGTCTAGTTTGTATACTGAACGTCTTTTGACGGCGTCTAAACCAGTCAATTTTATTGATTTTTGGAAGGTCATAAATTCTATAAAAAGTAACTTATCAAAAAAAACAAAAAAAACCGACACGCTAGTAGTTGATATCTATTTTACGTAAAAACAATATTTTCTCTAGGGTTAAAATCCAGAGAGATAAATAGGGAATACGTTTGTATGGAAAAATCGTATATTAAAAATAAACCTAGTTTTTCTAAATTTAAAAAGTGCATTTACCAGATAAAATAACAATCTTTCTAAATCAATTTTTTTGCAAAAAAGAGTCAATACGTCTAGAATTTTATGTAATAATTACTAATTTTCGGTATTCTCTGGTAATACCCTCTTAACATGGATTTAATACTAATACAAATTTGAATAAAAGTAATGAAATTAATTTTTGTTTTCTAGCTGGGGTTGATCGCATAGTTGGAGGTTCCCCCGCTCCTCCAGGAGTGGCACCCTACCAAGCGTCTCTGCTTAGCCTGGCGGGAGCTAACGTCTGCGGTGGAGCCATCCTCAGCAGCAGGGCGATTATATCAGCCGCACATTGCTTTCTAAATGCGGATGGAACGTAAGTAAAACCTGATAAAATAAAAGTTGACAACCTTTGTTAAGCTCCCATTCAACTAGTATCTAGTATTTCTATCTTGTGAAGACTTAGCTAGTAAAGCTTTTTCCATGGCTTTTTGTGTGAACCTTTGGAGAGAGTTCTATTAGCGCTTCAAACACAAACATTACACACATATATTCTAATCTATGTAAATTAAAATTTAATTTATTTTATTTTTATTATTTTATTTAAATTTAAATTAATTAAATTAAAATACATTTATTAATGTTATTTTTAAGTTTTGCAAGTATTTTAGTTTTTAATTGGTGTGACAGCTGTTTCGGCTTACAAGGCCATTTTCAAAGTCCACAATAATAAAAAAATTAAAATAAGCAGAACTTAATAATAAAATTATTGAAATTGATTTTAATTAATTTTTTTTTATATAAATAATAATTTATTTAGCCCATCGACTAACAAAGTCTGGACTGGGCGTGTGGATCTTACAAATGACACTGAAACCAAAATTATTGGTTCCAGGAAAATGGTTACGAAAACATTTATCAAAATGAAAGTGCATTCTTTCGCAGTCAAAAGATCGCAAGAAGCATTGCTTTTATCTTTGTTTGGTCTGCGACGACCTAATTTGTCTCTCAAGATATTATGCTTTGGAAGCGAGGTGACAGAATCAGATAAGAAGTATGGTTATAAAATTACTCATTATTGGCGGAATCATTTAGCCAAATTTTAAAACACGCCATATCTAGAAGTGATATACCGATGATTGTACCAACCTTTACAATTCATAGCTACCGCGTATTTCCAAGACAAGAAATCAAAATATGTGTCAAAATTATCGGAGATGAAGGCTTTTTGATAATTTAGAGATAATAATCATAAGATTTCCCATCTGTAATCAAAATTAATGTAGGAGTTTCTCTTTGTTTATTTTAGCACATTTGTCTTTGTTACAACTGCCAATGTGTATGTGTCTTTTACTCCAGATGGAAAACGTACTGCAAATCGCATCTTGTCTTATTAAAAATAGCTGGTATTAGCATAATGTGCTTGCAGGTTTTATTGTTCCAATACAACACTTATTACAGTTATAATACAGTTATACAGTTACTTAAAACATATGTACTTATAATAACATTATTATATACTAGGTCTACTATAATAACTAGTCGAAATGTGATTTCTAGTTGAACAAATTGATATTGAAAAATACGGAAAAAAAAACTGTATTTTATATTACTGAACTGAAAACAATAGCGTTGACTATATATTGTATAATCTAGACTGAAATCACCATTGATATATTTTGCTTCTTGACACAGAAGACAAATAAATCGAATCTCCATTTTATAGATAAAATCGATGGCCTAGCGCACACGTGTTTTAAGAGCAAATTGAAAATTCTATTTAAGAGAATACTACCGGTTCGTCATAAGATTAAAACAACAAAGTTAATGTGAAGATCCGTTGTTTATGCATTCTAGAATTAATGAATAGCCTTAATTTACTAAATTTATTTATTTATTTATTTATTAAAGAATTTTATACATAGTATACATATTGTGTTATTTCGCCCGCCATGCTAGGGATGTCCCTGTGTTATGGCGGGTGTAGAATAGTGTAAATAGAATATCGTGAGAAATGTTTTACAATACACGTAATTGTATTTACTTAAAAGTGCACTTCAGGGGGCAAACATTAATTAAGTGAGGAAAAAATAAGGGAGGGTCCAGTAAAATCTCACGAAATCTCATTATAATGAAGGGGGTGGTCAATAAAAATTTCACGTCAACCTTAAAAGTGTATATATTATTAAAATATAATAAAAAAATAAAAATAAATTTCACTTCTTTTGAAGTGTCCCATTTTGCCCGCCGAAATATGGCCATTATGAAAAACATTTATTTCGAGAGTAAGAAAAAAACTCACGTGAGGGGGGGGGGGGGGGGGGGGGGGGTTCCACTAAATCTCACTTAATCTCACCAAGGGGGGGAGGGGTTAACTTTTAATGTGCGCTAGACCATAGAAATACCGATGATAAGAAAATCATATTTATTTAGTTAGTGTTTCTTATTTGCATATAAATAAAAAGTCCTGACACTTCAGTATTTTGCGACTTCGGAGAAGCAGACATTCTTCTTTATACGAATGTAATATGAATTTATATGAATGTAGAAAAAACGTCATATATACCTTTTTACCTTAATGATCCTGTCACTGATTTCAATATTAGAGTGATAGTACATAGTCGATCGTGTAGAGGAGGAGAATGTAACGATAATTGTAAAATCCTGAAGAAAACCTCAGATGTAAAATATCTAGGGATCACTATAGAAAGCAACATGAAATTTAAGAAACACGTTGAAAACTGTGTCAAAAGAATTAGAAAACTTACTTACATTTTTATACGTTTAAGAAATATCCTAAATCTTTCAAATATTAAAATAGTTTACTTTTCGCTTGTACAGTCAGTTTTGCAGTACGGCATAATCGCCTGGGGAAGCATATATAAGAATAACCTGTATCCGATAGTAACAACACAAAAAATTATCATGAAAGTTATTATTAAAAAACCAAGAATTTTCCCAACCAATGAACTTTTTGAAAAATTTAAAGTCCTGTCGGTTACAAAACTATTTGAAAAAATGCAATTTTAACAGTTTTTAAAGAATCTGAAGTGTCCTCAACACGAAGTAAAAGACCTAGAACATCTGGGAACATATATGTACCTAGATGCAACACGACAGCTGCACAACACCATTACGAATATGTAGGCCCAAAGCTATTTAACGATTTACCCGATACAATAAAAAGTGAAAAAAACTATTTTAATTTTTTAAAAAAACTCTCGTTGTATTTTTACAGATAAGCAACAGATTGACTTATTTTTTATCGATGATTTTCATATATATTCCGTATTCTGTTGCCAATATTTTTTTTGATATTCCAATGCTAAAATATATGTATTTTTCTCATTGTACAATATTTTATAATATCTTACAGTATTTTTGAAAGTATTTTACTTTCATTTTGTAACTATACATATTATCTATAAGCAGTTCTAAATGTATAACATAAGTACATAGACTAGCTCCCCAGTTAGACTCGAGAATATTTCTTTACTAATTGGGTAACTAAAAAATTGATGAATGATATGTAATCAAATGATATAATTGTAAATAATATTATATGTTATAAATAAATTTAAAAAAAAAAATAATAATAATAAATACAAATTTGTAAATTAATATAATTTCTTTACCTTCCAGAGATGTAAACCCTGAATACATAGTCATATTGGTCGGGACTAACAATCTATCTCTACAGGGGCAAACCCACAACGTATCCCAAATAATCTCTCACGAAGGATACAACAGGGACTCAAAGGAAAACGACATTGCCATCCTGATTACCGTAACCAAAATAACAATGAATGAAAACACAAAGCCCATAGCTATATCGGCTGAATATGTCAGAAAAGGGGAATCGCTAACTTTTACTGGCTTCGGAGCTCTTTCAGTAAGTATACGATAAAAATTAATTTTCAAAACCTCTCGAGAAAATCGTCTGGCATTTAAGGGTAAACCCTCTTCAAATAAAATAAATTGTATCTTACTAAATTCTGTAAATACTTAGCATGATTATTGTTTAAGTAGTCTAAAATAGATTAAAGATAAACAAAAGACAAAATAATGGATTAACTTTGTCTCGAGTCTGTTTTAAAATAAATTGATTACGATGGTGGATTGTGTCAGGTTGTCAAGGTCGTTAAAATTGAAATCCATTCCGATGAATGTATTACTTACATCCTATTTCAAGAAATTGATGTTTACATTTAATTGATTTGCTGAATTTTGCGATAAAACAAAACGTGAGTAATTTATAAACAATAAAAATCAACCTTATTCACTCTTGGTTACTTATCCTACGTATTACAACGAGAAGAATGATTAATGTAATTATTCGTTTTATAATACGTAAGTACCTTTCTATACCATACATAAAATCTGCACACAATTTATTTTAAATAAATTTTAACCAAACACAAAACAGAAAAATACACAAAAAAATAAAAAGTAACGGTTTCACTGTGATAAAAGTTATTTAAAAAACGTTATTCCAATAAAATTGAATATATCTTCCATAAATGGAGACCTGACAGAGCTGTAAGCATCTTGACTCTGACTCAAGAGAATTCGGGGTCATAATCAAACGTTGACCAAAAAACTTTATTTCCTTTTCGTAGGTATAAATAAAATATATAGTGTAGGTAAGTATATTAAAACCTCTTTTCTACGCTTTAGATTCCCTTAGGATAGTCCTGATGAGATACCACCATTCAAAACCGAAATGCATTGAATGACTGCTTTATTTGGGGACCAGATCTGAATAGCCAAGTTCTTCCTAACCTCGGCTCTACTCTGTATCCCCACTTCTTTAATCCTCGCAACATTCCTCAAATAGAGATGCTTGGCTATGGATAGTACCAACTTTTATGCGGCATCACATATAAAAATAATATCCCCTTAATACCTAAATATACTTATTTTTTACAGAGTAATTCTGACGATGTAACTTCGGTAATGCAAATAATACAACTGAACGAGTTTGACCTGGAAACCTGTAAATACGCATACAGAAACGTGAGACCTCTGTTCGACTCTCAACTGTGTACATTCACCTCTGCGGGAGAAGGTTCTTGCCACGTAAGCATTTTTATAATATATCCTATTTTTAATTCCATAAAAACCTAACTTAAATCCACATTTTAAACTGATCGGAAGTAATATGTTTTCCCGGCAGTGATTTAAAAATTCCGCTAAAAACCTCTGGGCATTTTTCTAATTTCCTTTGAGGTTTCCCGTCTGCAAAACTTCCAACAATATTATTTGAGAAGGCAATCGAGAAAGAGTGTTCAATGAAGCAGAATTAACCACGGGCCGTTTACGCAGTTGATTTAATTTTATGCCCTCGGGGCTAAGGCCAACCACACACACACACTCCTGAATTCATTATTTTTGCTGGAAAGAAATTGATGCCAGTAAGCCAGTATAGATTTTATAATAAAATTATGTTTGGTAATAAAGGCTCATCAAATAAAATATAAGGTGATTGTCTTTCGTAGAGATAGAAATACAGTATTTGTATATAAACCTAATAATTAAATATTATTAATTCGATCTGCCAACAAACATTTGAAAACAGAGAATTTGGTTGTTTATCGGGAGGGTATTACCAGAGAATTCCGGAAATTGGTTCTTTTTAAATCAAATTCTAGACGTATTGAAACTTTTTTTCAAAAAAACATAAATTGATTTTGAAAAATTGTTATTTTATCTGGTACACGCAGTTTTAAAATTTTGAAAAACTAAGTATATTTTTAATATAAGTTATACCGTTATTCGTTGGCAGATTTGATCAATTTTCAAACGATAGATTCTATTAAACAACACAAATTTCAAATCATATAATCATACATCAAAATAAATCAATATATTATCTAGTCAACACAGTTTTCAAAATTTAAAATTTAGACAAATTAAAATCATTAAAAAATAAATCCGAGAATGTGTTTTGTGACAAAATACCTCAGTTTTTCTATTTATTTAAGGTCTTACTAAAATAATTCAATTTTTTTTTACACATTTATTTCGTTTAGACATTATTGAAAAATCATAAATACTTATGATCAAAAAATACTTACAAGAAGTACACGATATTTAATAATTTATCATCGTGCGGTTTGAGCATTTTTATTGCTTACTTGAATGTAGGTGTATATTAAAGCAAGTTTTGAATGAAATAAATCGATATTAAATTTTTAATTTTAAAAAATTGATAGGGGAATAATTGATCTTTCTCATTGGAACCTCCCTGTACAGTTGCAAGCATTTTTAAACTTTTATTCTCAGCCGCTGGTCAATTGCTCTTAAGTATACTAACGATAGAAAGTGAGCACCAAATTTGGTATCAATATAAATAATAAGGTGGAAATAAGTGGGTATGTGCCGTAATGAACTGTAATTATGTAAACAAGCGGATTGATTGTATTAACTCGATTAACAATACTGGTTAATAACTTTTCTTTTATTTATTTTAATTTTAAATTTAATGAGTAAAACCTCAAATTGTAAAATTTTCTCAATCCAAAATCTGAAGCAGAAAAATCTGAAAAAGATACGGTGATTTTTAAAAAAATAATTTTAACCAAGCTTTTCAAAGTAATCAAAATGTTTTACCTATTAAAAAACTTATACTTATAAACAACTTTCAAATATAATCTTCGTGAAAATATCATGTCGGATTTCAGAACCCGAAGGTTTCAGAATTTAGCTTTCTTCATTTTGATGGAAACCCTGAAATGGGAAAAAATAATCTAAAAAAAGCTGTAGGTACATTAATTTTAAAAAATCAGATATAATTCATTAGCATTGAGTGCTGAAGGTACAGACAGTTAAGCGATCCGCTCACTGAGGCAACTGAAAACTGCCAACTGGCAACTGTCTTTGTATGACAATGTGATGGCCCGCACACTTCACAATCACACAAAACCCCGTTGTCAATGATAACGCAAGCGGTGACTCGCGACTTGCACTACTGATTGCCGTGGTCGGCCGTTGCTAGTTGCCAGCTGTCAGCTGATTGTTCTTCGTCTATGGTTAAACAAGCTTTTTGACCAATCAAGACATAGAAACCAGCTGGTTTTAGTTTGTTTTCAGTTGCCTCGTCAGCGGAGCGCCTTAGAGAGTCTCATTTAAAAGAAAATTATTTTTTTGCAGGGTGATTCTGGGGCGCCACTCGTCCTGGGCCACTACAAGGGTCCAGTTCTTGTCGGTATAGCCTCATTCGGGATCCCTTGCGCTACGGGCTATCCCGACGTCTTCACGAGAATATCAGCCTACGTGGATTGGATGCAACGCCACGTGCCAGACTTATGACTTTCTGCGGGAGTACGGAAGACTCCAGGCTGGATTTTTTTTTATATGAACGTTATTTTGTTTTTTCTTGCATGAAACATTTGGAAATTTTATTTTATATGGGCACCTATTTATAAAGTTACATTTCATAAAACTTGAAATATGTTTTATTTTTACCTCTACCTACAGATATTTAAATATATTTTAAAAGTAAAGAAAACTCTCCAACGAATAAAAAAAAATATTGCAAAATGGCGGCCAAAAGGCTAATTTTAGTTTTCTTTTTTTCTGATGGATGTAGGACATAAGTACTGGAAAATTAAAACCATTGGATAATAAAGAATAAAAGTCAGCCCTACTTAAAAGAATATTTCTTTTATGTTCATGTTCGATGCACGAAATGTGAAACATTAATCCAAAACATATTTTGGCAGACCGTACCTGGAAATCTGCTCTTAGGAATATGAGAGTGGTTCATGAAATTACTTTACTCCATCTGGGTAGGTACATGCAAATAATACTTTGTATTTATATTATACGCCTTCACGGGCTTTTACAAACATGTGATATATATAATTATTTGGTGGCACAGTAATCATTTATTCATTTATTAAATGAATTTTATACATAGTGTAGACATTGTGTTATTTCGTCCGCCATGCTAGGGATTTCCCTGTGTTATGGCGGGTGAAGTTTGCAGATTATATAATTTAAGGTAATGAAGTACGTTTACTGATAATATAATAAAATGATAATGAGGTTTACAATTAATGCAGCAATGAATTTATGATAATGAAATTTACATATAGGTAATATAGTAATTGATGATAATGATGTTTATAGGTAATAAATATAACAAGGAATTTATGACAATGAAGTTTAGATATAAAATAATAATTGATAGATGAAGTTTACAGATAATATAACATTGAATTTATGTTAACGAAGTTTACAGATAATATAACAATGAATTTATGTTAACGAAGTTTACAGATAATATAACAATGAATTTATGTTAACAAAGTTTACAGATAATAATAACATTGAATTTATGTTAACGAAGTTTACAGATAATATAACAATGAATTTATGGAAATGTGGGTTACAGATAAATAATAGTTTATTTAAAAGTTACATAGTATGGTTGATAAATTGAATTATAATTTACTAAATTATACAAATTAAATTAAATTAAATTACAAATAATATACATCGAGGTTTCTAAATATTTTTATAATAATAATTTATAATAATAGGTTAATTATAATATTGATAGATATTGGAGTTATACAAATCAATTTAAATATAAAAAAGAGATTATATATCATAGTTCCTAAGTGTGACGATCCATAGAGATAATTTATTTATTTATTTTTTTTATTGTTTTTTCTGATTTTATGTTTTTCATGAAGTAAAATATTTAATTAAAACTACATAGAACCTATGCAGACGATTAGCATTATGTTAACATCACATAGATATTATTATTCAGGTAAGTTATTATTGTCTTCTTGTAACTATATTCCGTGCAGTTGAACCACAGCTTTCTAGAACGCAAAAAACTAAAACCTATCATGGGGCACTACCAGAACTTAATGAGCTAAGATCATCGATTCCAATCCACCCCTTTCATTTATATTTCCTAACTGAAACTTGGTTGGACTCGTGCTTTAACACAGAAGAACTAGGCTTCACTTCACACAACACCGTGTTAAGATGGTATTACCAGAGAATACCGGAAATTAGTCCTTTTTCAATCAAATTCTAGACGTACTGACTCTTTTTTACAAAAAAAAAATAAATTGATTTTGAAAGATTGTTATTTTATCTGGTACACGCAGTTTTAAAATTTTGAAAAATTAATTTTATTTTTAACATACTAAGGTTATACCGTTGGTCGTTGGCAGATTTGTTCAATTTTCAAACTATATATTCTATTAAACAACACAAATTTCAAATCATATAATCATTAAACAAAATATATCAATACCTAATCTAGTAAACACAGTTTTCAGAATTATAATTTTCGTTAAAATCATTAAAAAAATTTGACAAAAACATCTCAGTTTTTCTTTATTTAAGTATTTAATTTTTTTAAATATTTCATTTTTTTACACACTAATTTTGTTTAGACATTATTGAAAAATCATAAATACTTATGATTAAAAAATACTTACAAGAAGTACACGATATTTAATAATTTATCATCGTGCGTTTTGAGCATTTTTATTGCTTACTTGAATGTAGGTATATAAGCAAGCTTCTAATGAAATAACTCGATACTAAATTTTTAATTTAAAAAACATTGATACGGGGAATAATCGATCTTTCTCATTGGAACCTCCCTGTACAGTTGCAAGCATTTTTAAACTTTTATTCTCAGCCGCTGGTCAATCGCAGTCGGCCGTGGTTGAACAAATAATATTGTAGATTTTTCTTAACTACTTTCGCATTTTTTATGACTGCTACTCCCATCTGCTTAAGTTTTTTAAAAGCTTGTCGGAAAGCATAATCTATGATTTTTGGTTCGAGGATTGGGGGTAGGTACCACTACTAGGGATGTGTAGAATTTAAACTCAATTAAGTAATGGCGAACGGACAACTCAACAGAGTGGCACTTCAACACACCTTTGAAAAGTCACATTTAGCCATGAAGAGTGGGTTACTTTATATATCACGTTTCAAATGTGTGTTGAAAATGTTTCAACCTTTGTTGAGCTGTATGGAACCTTTAGTAATAAATCTAGAATGTAATAAATTTATCAGAAGAAATCCATTGTCCTCCAACCCGGAAACAATCAAGTAATCTGAGCTATGACACAACGAAAGTAGGGGTGATATTATTTTGTAGTTTTATCAAATTACATTCGGCGGGATATCCTTCGAATAAATAAAAGAAATGTTTAGAATTTTTAGAAACTTTCTTTCGAATGATATGTCGACTGCGGTTGGGTAAACCATCCAAGCCACAAAATGAAAACTTGTACGAATGAAATATTTACAAATACGTTTCTATATAAGTGGTTATTTGTTTACATTTTTTAATTTAAATTATTCTAATTCTGTCGATAATGATGAGAGATTTGTTTTCTCGAAATAATGTTTAAAACATGTACGAATAAATTTAGTTTTTAGTATTAAAAAAACCTTAATCAGCAAAACCATGTTCAACTTTTATTCGGTATAAATCTATCGAAAAGTAACATTACCAAAAAATGTGGCTTGAAATGTTTTACCCAAGACAAATTCGATATAATGTTACATTATCATGTTTGGAATCAAAAGATTTCGAATCGAGATATCGATTATTTCGAAAAGAATTTGTTGATTATGTCCGTCACTAGTTTTGTCTATGGAAATAAGAAATAAGTGACAGCCAGTGTCAGACACTTGACAAGCCAATAATCACAAAACATAACAGTAGAAAAATAAAACTTTAGTTAGGTTAGGAAGTTTTCACTGGATATATACTTATTACCTTTAATATTTATTTAACTTTACTCAATGCAAGGAGAGTCGTTATTTGCTTACAGTATTAAGTTTTCTCTTAACTTATTTAATTCTTGCCTGGCAGTAAATAATTTGAACAGAATAACCTAAAAATATACTACTATGGCGTCTAAACTTGTACAATATGTCATTGTTCGGCATGATCTCCTGAAAGAACTGAAATGGCCGATGGGAGCGTTTATGGCCCAAGCTTGTCACGCTGCTACTGCCTGCCTGCACCTCTATAAAGAAGACCCTCAAACTCAGGAATACTTAGCCGACTTGGATAACATGACTAAAGTTGTACTTGATGTAAGTATGAAAATTACACACTGATAACTATAATATGTAAAAAAAGGTAAAATACCAGAATTCCCTCCACACGCACAAATTATTGAAATAAAAATTCATTTCAACTTAATTACTACAAGTAACAACTATTTACGTTGGTATATCATCGGTGATTCAATCCAATATTGTATTTGTTTAGAAGTTTTTTAATCAACAAAACTATTTGTTAATATTCATATTGCTTGTGTACTTTCGCGAACAATAAAATTTTCTTAATATTTCAAAGCATAACTTCTAAAAAGCGTTTATAAGTAAAAATACTATACGAGCGCCATCTACGTAAGCGTAGAATATGAATTCTTTTGACATTCACCTTAACCACATATTTTCACATAACATATTTATATTTTCCTATATTTGTTAACTCTTGCGCATTTTTATTATTATTTTCATTGTAATTTGACAATATTAATTTTTTTATCAATTTATTCAATAAAATAATTGAGTCAGATCATGTCTAGAGTCAAAATAATCGGGGCCGGCCCTATAGTCCAGTCAAGTTAAACATGAAAAGGGGGTCGTGCTTGCAAAAGGTCCGATCTTTCTGAATTTTTTATATGTTGTTAGGACCTAAACCAATATTAAAAAAACAGATTTGCAATTTCCAAAGTGCTGTGCGAGCGGCGGTGTACCCAAAAAACCATGAAATTTTCGGACTTTTTTCAGTTTTTGCTCAATATCTCAGTGAAGGAAGGGTCTGTCCGGTATAGTTGTTCAACACTATTTTAAAGTAGACTAAATTTGCTACAATTTGAGACCAAAGGGAGTTCTCTACATGAATTGGTTTTTAAGATACAGTTCTTCGAAAATCAACAATTTTTTCCAAAAAATGATTTTTTCTCGAAATGGTCATTTATTTTGTGAAATATTTTCTAAAATACGCATCCCACCTCAAATATTATATGAAATGAAGTTGTAGTAAATTTAATTAGCTTTCATTTGAAACCAAATTGCTACCTGTAGGCCCAGCGGTTCTCTCAAAAATTGCAGATAACCAAAGTCAAAGTGGGTTTTGGGGGAAATGCAAATAAACTGATCCCACGTCTTTTTATGGCTTTACTTATCAAACAGTTACAATTTATTTATTTTTGTTATTGTTAACAAATTGTGTGATGTAAAAAGAATAAGATAATTTACCTATCGGGAATTACGTGGTCATCAAACATTTTTTTTATATACCTACATACTAAAATGCTTGAACAAACATCATGGTACCTTCTATAAGGACAAATTACATTTACTCAAAAAAGAAAACTAAAATAAATCATGTAGGATTGTGTTTTGATGGCCAAATCATGCCATTCTTTTTATCTTAGATGGCACGGGCTTGGGCTCGCACGAAGATGGTGTCTCGAAGGCTGTGATGGACGCTGGGAGAGGCGTCCAGTCTGCAGTCGGGTCATCTTTATCGTGTACCATGCACAATTTGCCAGAGGACTGAGCAGTGGAGTCCAGCCTTTCTGCATCTGCACAGCTCCCAGAGCAGTGGAGTCCAGCCTTTCTGCATCTGCACAGCTCCCAGAGCACCCTTTCTTGCATTTACATGAAATTTTTCGCAGAAGTGCGGGATTAACGGTGGTGGAGGTGGGGATACATGGAAGAAGAAGTGTGTCTTATTTTCTCATGCTCTGATAGTGCTGTACGAACTCGATCTTTTGTTTCCTCCCTTCTGATTAAAATTAATACATACTTTTACCGAAAATATGTGCGCTGCGCTGGGGTTATCCTGTTCTTATTCAGTAGCTGTGCAGCTTGAAACTTCGGCGATCTTGCGAGATGAATACTCACCACCAATAGGAAAAGAAGGTGAACGTTAACACCCTAGATGGTGATAACACATTTCATGAGATGGAAGGCATTATGTGTGTGACCCCCCCGAGAGCAGTAATGCCAGATAAAAACATCCCACGTATGCAGAACTATGTTTCTGCTCAAAATGTGACCTCCAGCAGTGAAGTACAAATCAAATGAAGTACAAACGGCGCTTTAGTGGGAGAAGACGCCGACCTGCTTGTTCTTCTCAATTGTTTAGGCGCTGAAGATACAAAAGTCTACGTACAGAAGAGCACGAAGGGCGAAGCTGGTTGCTGTCACTACTCTACCACCTGCTACAACCACCAGGGGTGCTAGCATGGTAGTCATTGTAAACTGTCACCTATTCGTTTGCGATCTGCAGTTGTCCTAGGGAACGATGAGAAGTTACCGACAATCGGTCGGTAACTTCATATCGATCGACCGTGCTAGGGGTGCTGGGACGTTTTATACTATTCACTCAAGCGTTTACCGGGTGCGATACTATCACAGCACCGTTTGGCCAAGGAAAGACCAAAATCACCATACTCCTGAGCAAGATTGAACCACTTGCTGAGCAAGTGGAGGACGTCCTTCGTCCACCCCAAAAGCCGTGAGAGAAGCAGACATCAAGTGCTTTGTGGCTTCATATGGGGGTGACATCGCGAGGGATACTTTGGATTTCCTGAGATATAAGACGTTTGTCACTTCAACGAGCATAAACCTCGCCCGTTGCCACAGGCCATATGCCGCAGGCCACCATGCAGCAAGGTGCTACCTCCAAGTGCAGAAGTAGAGGTGTGTCAACTAGAATCCCACTGATTGGGGTGGAAGCTGTCTTCTCAGGGACTCACCCCCATCCCCACCACCGTTAATCCCGCACCTTCTGCACTTCTGCAAAAAATTTCATGTAAATGCAAAAAAGGGTGCTCTGGGAGCTGTGCAGATGCAGAAAGGCTGGACTCCACTGCTCAGTCCTCTGGCAAATTGTGCATGGTACACGATAAAGATGACCAGACTGCAGACTGGACGCCTCTCCCAGCGTCCATCATAGCCTTCGAGACACCATCTTCGTGCGAGCCCAAGCCCGTGCCATCTAAGATAAAAATAATGGCATGATTTGGCCATCAAAACACAATCCTACATGATTTATATTAGTTTTCTTTTTTGAGTAAATGTAATTTGTCCTTATAGTAGGTACCATGATGTTTGTACAAGCATTTTAGTATGTAGGTATATAAAACAATGTTTGATGATCACGTAATTCCCGATAGGTAAATTATCTTATTCTTTTTTCATCAAACAATTTGTTAACAATAACAAAAATAAATAAATTGTAACTGTTTGATAAGTAAAGCTATAAAAAGACGTGGGATCAGTTTATTTGCATTTCCCCCAAAACCCACTTTGACTTTGGTTATCTGCAATTTTTGAGAGAACCGCTGGGCCTACAGGTAGCAATTTGGTTTCAAATGAAAGCTAATTAAATTTACTACAACTTCATTTCATATAATATTTGAGGTGGGATGCGTATTTTAGAAAATATTTCACAAAATAAGTGACCATTTCGAGAAAAAATCATTTTTTGGAAAAAATTGTTGATTTTCGAAGAACTGTATCTTAAAAACCAATTCATGTAGAGAACTCCCTTTGGTCTCAAATTGTAGCAAATTTAGTCTACTTTAAAATAGTGTTGAACAACTATACCAGTCAGACCCTTCCTTCACTGAGATATTGAGCAAAAACTGAAAAAAGTCCGAAAATTTCATGGTTTTTTGGGTACACCGCCGCTCGCACAGCACTTTGGAAATTGCAAATCTGTTTTTTTAATATTGGTTTAGGTCCTAACAACATATAAAAAATTCAGAAAGATCGGACCTTTTGCAAGCACGGATGTACATCTTGACTGGACTACTAGGCAGGCCCAATTTGAGCAGTCCGATCCGGGCACCGTCTTGCCAAGACATCAATGAGCCAAGGTGTCGATAATATCTAACACCTAACTCAGCGCCATTGAAATTTTTATTAGCGTCCATCCTTTATTCCAAGGGTGTCAAACTGGATTTTATTAAGTGCCATTTATAAGATTTATAATGTGTAAGCGGGCGAGACTCAAAAATAAAAAATTAAATCCATACTTAATTGTTAAAATCTTTATTTAATTAGATACCTAGTTATTCTATATTTTCATGAAAGTTAAAAAGGAGGCTAAAATGATAAATTATCTTGAGCTGGACACCTGACTTCTCTTGTTTTTGATAAACTTATTAATGTCGGGTGTGATACCCATGGTAGAGTCGATTGAAGATTTCATCCCTAAGCCTTGAGCGATCTTTGTTCCTATTTATTTTCAAAACGGAAAACATCTGCTCGCATAAATAGGTACTACCGAACATACGTATATTTGGATAGTTATTAAAACTTCCGAAATTCTATTATTGAATTATTGAAAAGTGGGAATTCCATTTCATGCATCTTGCGAAAGTCTTCAAAACGACTGTTAAATTCTGTGATCAAATTCAGCAAAAGTTTAGAATACTCATCCAATTTTGTTTGGTTCACTGTGCCAAATGATTTCACTTGAGGGAAATGATCGAGTGAAATTTTTTTTATGTGGAAGGTTTTGATCTCTTGGCGATTTCTAATGCAATAATGAAACTGGATTTTAAGGCGTCTTCGCTTTCAGCTTTAGCTTTAGTGAAATTTCGACTGTTGGCCTTGACATAATGTTGTCACGTGGTAGCGGGCTGTAATAATAGGGGCTGAGGGCTGCATACCGACCGCGGGCCGTATCTTTGACACTCCTGCTTTGTTCCTTTCTCTGCATCGAAATTAAGTGTGATAGTTTATTAGTTTCTTACTAGAAAGTAAATTTGGTATTTCTAATGTAACAATTTTATGATTCTAGGTTCCTAACGAAGCCGCATTGATGAAAGTAGCTAAATCTCTGGAAGATAACGGACTCTTACATAAAGTGTGGATGGAACAGCCAGAAAATATTCCCACCTGCATTGCTGTGAAACCATACAGAAAAGAAGAAGTCAAAAAGTCACTAGGAAAATTAAGATTGTACTCCTTCACGCTAGAATGAATATGCAAATAATAAATGAAATAAATCACTACTTAAAACCAATGTCTTCTTTGTAATTTTATCCTTACAGTACGACCAATCTGTTTCAGTATTCTATGGAATTATTTGGTGTAAGTTTTTTTTTTCATTTTCAAGACGATTTCATTCAAGTGTTTTTCAAATTTTTGCCATTGAACTAAGTATTAAGGTAGCGACAGACTCGTGCTCACATCAAAAAGTTATTTATAACACAATAGCGCTCGCCATACAATCCCATGAGACCCGCCAGACGTAAAAAGATGATGCGCTGTAATCGCGGTTTGAATCTTCGCTAATCGGAATTATTTTTCGTATTCGCTACAGTGGCGATATCAGAAAAGTTATGCGACTTCCTCTCTACCGTAAACAGGAGATTTTTAATACACGAAGCATGCACGGAGCTGTCAAGTTAACATTTCCAGTACAAAGAAATGATATTCTCTCGACCGCTTCCGATTTCAACTGACCCCTTCTCCTGCCGTAGGAAGGAATATTTTATAACGTAGTGTGTCGGTAGAAAAGATACTTATAACGCAGTATCTTTTTGATGTGAACTTCGTGTTTGTCGCCCGCTTTATGCTAGTCTCATGCGAGTGCTTTTTTTTTTTTTTTTTAATGTTTCTTTATTTTTTGAATAGTAAATATAACATTTGTGGAATTTATGGCCGCCATACTAGGCACATGCCCGTGTTATGGTGGCTTTGCTCTCATTTTGACTCCAGATACTAATATCTACAGCCTATATGTCGGACGAATATCTACAGCTCATATGTTGGACAAATATCTATGAACTTCAGAGTGAAGACTAATATCTATAGAGCAAAGGTCGGATAAATATCTATTATGGTCCCAGTGGTGACGAATATCTATGGAGCGTAGGTGGGACTAATATCTACAGAGGGCAGCTGAGCATGAGGTTTTACGGAAAAGCATAAATTACTTCAATTACGTAAAGGCTTAAACATTTAAAGTACGTACATAAAGTTTTTGCATAATATTACGTATTTTGCTGTAATGTTGAAATTGGCATAGCGCCTGCTCGTGTCAAGGCAAGAAAAACATCCCAGTATTCAAGTAGTTTAGCGGCTACGCTAGATTTGTGTGACATGGTTTGTCATACAAAAGAAAGTTCTTTAAACTGCATACGCAATATTACGTTATTCCAATATGCTATACATAATTGCAAATCCAACCTCTGCCAATACTGTAGATATTCGTCTACATCACTTGTTCCGTAGATATTAGTCAGCAGTTTGAGCTGTAGATGTTCAGATCTCACTTTGGTTCCCATAGATATTGTTCAAACATACCTCATATAGATATTAGTCAGAACATGGATTCTCATAGATATTAGTCCGATTTGTTCACTTTTTGAAATTCCTGTAGATATATTAGTAGACGCCTCCCATTGTATAATATGGTAAAATAAACCAAGACCACATGTATTATTAGAGTATTATAGCTCTAGTGTGAAGCTAACTTTACTTTTCAATACTGATAGGTACACCGGGCCAAAAGAGTTAGAGCTTGATAGTCCAAGCTAATCTCTCTCTTTGCCATTACAAATTTATCAAAGTAAAAGTCAGTATGAACCCAATAAATTGCATTTTTGGGTTATATGATGTTCACCCCAGTTGTATCTTGTTTTAAGGTCAAAATCACCATTTTTCACTCTTTTAATTTTTAAATGGAGATTACACAAAAACTAAAAAAAATTCTTCAAACTTCGCAAAATGGTCGGTTGGACAATTTATCACTCGGGCGACGGTATGTCAATACAAAATTTCTAAAAAAATTGGTTCTATCTTGTTATAACATTAAGGCTGACGAAGCAACTGAAAACAAACTAAAACCGGCTGGTTTCTATGTCTTGATTGGTCAAAAAGCTTGTTTAACCATAGACGAAGAACAATTAGCTGGCAACTAGCAACGGCCGGCCACGGCAATCAGCAGTGCGAGTCGCTTGTCACCGCTTGCGTTACCATTGACAACGGGTTTTTGAGTGATTGTGAAGTGTGCAGGCCATCACATTGCCATCATCATGTTGTACAAAGACACAGATGCCTCAGTGAGCGGATCGCCTAAATTTGGATTTCCACTAGAATCAACGCTGATATTTTTGAAATTTGTTTATTATTTACTAGGTACCTGTTAAATCTTCATGAAAAATGGGTAAATATTCCTCTAACCGCCATACTTTTATTAGGCACAGTTTTTGGAAATTACACTAAATTTCAACTTAATTACTACAAAAAACAACTAATAATTACATTTGGATAGATGGTAAAAGATGCAATAAAATTCAATTTTTAATTTTATAGTTCAAAATTTCCCGCATAAAAAGGTTCCCTTTACCGCCATTTCGAACTTTATTTTAAAAAATCAAGTTGGCAACTGGCAACACTGTGTATTGTATTTTGACAGCAAAAGTGACAGGTCTAGAACCGCATAAAAATAACATTACTCCGGCTGGATCGTTTCGCCGGTAAAGTTTTCCCAATTTATTCAAATTCTAAAATAAATACGAAAAATATCGACATATCTATAACAGTTATCGACCACTGCGTGTATTTTTCTCATTTCGTAGTACCACTGCGAGTATTTTTCTCAAAACGTGTTATTTTCGAACGATTTACGGGGTAACAGCTGAAAATGTCTAAGCTTGTGCAATATGTTATCGTTCGCCATGATATCCTGAAGGAAATGCAGTACCCAATGGGTGCTTTTGTCTCCCATACCTGTCACGCTACAACTGCGTGCCTGCAGCTATTCAAAGACGACCCTCAGGTCATCGAATATTTGGCGGATTTGGATAATATGACCAAGATAGTAATCGATGTAAGTATTCAATATGTTGTTAATCTGATAAGAAATCAAGCTCGTATTTTGGTTTAAAAAATGGTAAATTTCCTGCGTTATTGTTTCTGCAGTAACCCCTGAACCAAATGATACTGATATAAAAGCAAAGGCCTAATTTAACTGTGGATGCGAACTGCACAAGGTTCTTACTGTCCGGAGCCAGTGGCACTACGACATCCTCTATCGGGTCGGGGTATGTCCTGAGGCTGAAGGGACTGAGGATAAGAAGGAGAGAGAGAAGGAAAAGTACCAGCATACCAAAATGTCAAATTGTAAAACATTAATATAGCTGTAATCATAAAGGACGAAAGCAAATTTTAAATTTTACATAATTGTAATTTAAAATCCAGTATTTTCCGTTTCCAAAGTGTAAATATTTGTCTTTTATTGTAATTCAGCTGAATCAAAGTGTTATTTAACCGCCCTACCTTTGGGTTATTTCCGCAAAATACTCATACCTGATAAGATTTTATCAAAATATATGCATTTACAATAGGTTTATTAAAATAAAAGTTTTTAAAACATTAAAAAAGAAAATTAAAATTTGAAAAAAAAAAAAAAAATTAAATTTTTAAAAAATGCGTTTGTGATACGGGATAGTGCAGAATGGTACAATCAACATGGGCGGTTAAAAAAAAATCTTATCAGCGTATCCAGCTATCCTAAAAGTTTACCAACACGGCTATTACCTGTTCAAGCGATGTTTCGATTTTGAATGGTGGTATTTCACCAGGACGATACTGAGAGTATCTACCACTTAGCTTCATTTAACCTTTCTCACTGTATTAATTAACATATGTATATTGCACTTTTAGTCTCTACTCAACCAATAGGGTATTTTCACAAATGAGGGATTCTGTTGAAAATGTATGGAATGTATGGATAATTTTTCTGATTTTAATCATCGTAATAAAAAAAAAATTGTTTTTTACGTTTTCATTAAAATTTATTCATTTTAAAAACGCTCAAAAATTTACAAAACTAAAACGGCCCGTGATTGCCAACGACGCTTTGTACGCACGTCATCAAACAAACAAAGTAGAACTGTCGGAAATTTTTCAAGAACGAGCGACCCTTGTGACTTCACATGTCGAAAATGCCATTTTGGCAGATTACAAAAATGGGCAACATTGATTTGCTGTAGAAAATTTATTCGTCAACATAAAAATAAAATAATAATGCCATAATAATTGTAATTTTTTGCAAATTTTTTTTTGCAATAAAAAAAACGCGGAAATACCCTATTGCCGTGCTTCTTATGTGATCTTAGGCACAATTCTCCAACACTTCAATTGCAGGGCTCCAGCTCCATGGGGTTAATGGTTTTTTTCTTTGTCAAGTATGTTATTGAGGCTTTTTACTCACATAATGTTGTCACATTTTTCCTCAAGCTCTCCTGTAATGTTGTGTCTACCACCATCTCAGTAACAACCTCACTTTCAAATTCAAATGTCTTACCTCATTTTTTATTTAAGTTCTTTTATCTTGTCCAACAAGATATCTATTTATTTGTTTAAATTTTTTACACAATTTTTCTAGGTGCCAAATGAAGAAGGGTTAATGAAGGTTGCCAAAATACTGGACGAACATGAGATCAAGCACACCATATGGATGGAACAACCGGAGAATATGCCCACCTGCATCGCTGTGAAGCCGTACAGAAAAGAAGAACTCAAACCCTACATCGGAAAATACAAGTTGTACTCCTACACCATCATCGACTGAGTTCTTCATCTACATTGCTTGGTATAGTTACGTGTCATGCTTTAATATGTTATTTTGCTAAGGGCCTGTTTTGCAAACCATGAATTAAATTTTGAATTATATTGCGGAGTACACTGTTGAAGATTGTTCACTATACTATTTTTTAAAGTATGTATCAGTAATGCTGCATGGTGCAATACTGTATGCATTAAAATGACTGACAGTTTACGTAGCCTCCATCTTCTCTCCAATTATACGAAGAGGAGAAAAAGTCTTGTACATTTTCTTCTGGACTCTAAATCAACTCGATGGATAATTGTGTTAAATTTTTTTTTATCCTGCATAATATATTGCGTGAAACAGAAATAAAAAGAAGGATTTGCATGACAACACAGACACCATAAGCAAAATATATGGAGTGACTAATGCATAATAAGCTGATTTTTCTCACATATCTATTCGGTGAGGAAACATGGACCTTAGAGCCAGCAAAAGAAAGCGAAAGACGCCTTTGAAATGTGCTGGAGAAAATTGATCAGGATTCCATGGACAGTTAGTTGAACTAATATATTTAGAGTTAGGTGTCCACAATAGGCTATCAACTATCTGCCTACTATCGTATTTTAAGATATTTTAGATGCATTGCTCGCCAAATCGAGAACAATATGTCAGAGTGGAAGGCAGGAAAAGCAGAGGAAGATTGCTAACATGTTGGAGTGACCGAGTGTCACTGGCGTCCTGTATGTCAGAGTCAGCAGCTCTCTACGCAGCGCAGGTCACAATCCTCAGCAACGAGGAATCGACTCAAGGTCGGTCGGTCTATCTGTAAATGTATGGTTCTTATACATTTATAGATAGACCGGTCAGTGGTTGAGTGGGCATAGCGTTTGGGTTCCACCCAGGCGTTCCGTGTTCGATTCCTCGGCTGGCTAAGTCCTCCATCACAACACAAGCAACATCTTCCGCTTAGTGTGGTGGTCGTAGGAGATTTTCAAATGTTGTTGGGTTATTCGTAACCCGGGAATGTTTGTCTTTCTTTTAAAAAAAAAAAATGAAATTAATGTATTCTAATATACGGTAATAGGGCATTTTACCATATATCTATCTATTAAAAGAAATGTGCATTATTTACAATAAAAAAAATCATCACCATACCTCTAGTATCTGATGAATGAGCTCTTTTTAAAATGACAGAATTAACTGTGATAAAATTCAGAGTAGATGTCGGTTTTTGGTCCTTGGCTTCTTTCAAACGCTTTCTTTCTTCGAGTGGCCAACAGAATGTTAATTATGTAATGATTTTTTAATTAAATTTCAAGTTTAGCATCACAAGTACTTCGTGTTACAATTAAGGAAGGTGGAAAATGATTCGCCGATCAGAAGCGTATTCGTAGTTTGTAAAACAGGCCCTAAATGTTTATTTTTATGTTCTGAAAATCTGTAGATCTGACTATATCAATTTTAATAGCTGTTAAAAATATATTTCTTGTACTCCCCAAGTGTTTTATGAGTTCAAATTTGAAATTGATATCAATGGCCTAAATGTTGTGGATAGGGTGCATCAAAATTTTATTGCCTTTTTAAAATTTATTAATTTCAGCTATTGATTTATATAAGAATTACCAAAGTATTACGTATCAATAGGGTCAATTAGTATTATGCTCCGTTTTGAATAATTATCATGAAATTACAGTTTGTGTGTAAAATTTTTCTTCTTTAACTTTCTATACCGGAAGTTTCATTTTAAGTTGGCTCATTTAGAATTAATGGAGTTCAATTACTAACTAATCCTTAGAAATTATAATTAATATTTTGACTCTCATATATCTGTAGCTTACTTCTAAAAGAATTAATGTCACTTTTTCAAAATATACCTATGTATTATTTTTCACATCAAAATTACGATATCTTCTGAATTCTAAAAGAACCAATGTCAATTTCTGCATTTTTTTCAATTTTCGGGGACCAACATTATAAGAAAAAAGCATTTCTTAAAATTAAAATTTGATAAAAAGACTAAGTTTTTTATACTGACATTGGCGCTTTTAGAAGCAAGCTATTGATTTAAGAAGTCGTCTTCCAAAATTGGGTAAAATAATTTGTTAATGGCTCAATGATGTTATTAATGGTAAGAAATCTCTTTTGGGACAGCTAAATGGATATTTTAAAGCTCCATAACTCATGTCAGAAATATTTTTGCCACTGTATTGAAAATTCAATGTCCATAAATTCAATTAAAAAATGTGCAAATTTCATGATGCCAGAGCTCACCGGTCAAGATCTGTAACTGCCTCATGAAATCTGGTCTCTGCTTTTATGAATGTAAGGTTCATTTACTGAGGTATTTCCACATTTTTTCTATTGTTTAAAAAAATTAAGCAAAAAATTACGATTATTATGGCATTTTAATTTTATTTTTATGTTGACGAATAAATTTTCTACAGCGAGTCTAAGTTTCCCATTTTTGTAATACCGCCAAAACGATATTTTGGGGCGGGGCTGTCGTTTGACATCATAAGCGTTGGCCGGCTTTGAAAAATTTTTGAA
Source organism: Limnephilus auricula (assembly GCA_951813805.1). Taxonomy (NCBI): domain Eukaryota; kingdom Metazoa; phylum Arthropoda; class Insecta; order Trichoptera; family Limnephilidae; genus Limnephilus; species Limnephilus auricula. The sequence continues at coordinate 14,589,863 of OX638403.1, forward strand.
AGTTTTTAAAATGAATAAATCTGAATAAAAATATAAAAAACAAACATTTTTAGTAGGATGATTAAAACCAGAAAAATAATCTGTATATTTTCAACAGAATCCCTCGTTTGTAAAAATACCCTATTGCTCTGTCCTGAGCATTTAGAATCTCATTATAATAATATTATCTGCTGCTTTTTGATTAATTAAATTTAAACATAATCAAAATTAATAATAGTATTGTTTAGTTCTGTAAGTATTTCAGTTTGATAATGGCCTTGAATGCCGAAACAGATGTCACAATAATAAAAACTAAAATACTTGCGGAAATTAATAGTAACATTTTAAAATTTGATTTAGTGTAAATTGAAAAAAAATCAAAATGAAATTTAGTTCTACATATTAACAGTGCTACAAGTATAAGTTGGCGTACAATGAAGGCGCTGTCTTATATGACTTAACAGTAGTAAGTGTGGTTCCAGATTAAAATATAAAGATATAGCAATACATAGTTCATGTTTACGCCACCGCCAACTTATAGGTGTATGTAGCGCTGTATTTCTCTAATTAATCTAACCTTCGAAAGAACTATCAATTTTTTTAATGCAATTCTTATTTTTGGTAATTGCTTTTTTATTGTGAAGCATATTTACCGGTGGGTATTTATTTGGTAATGAATACCTCTGATACAGGACACCCTTGGTGACTTAGCTGGGTTTGTCTAGGTTTTGGTGGCGGATGCGTCTGTTCACCAACTGCGTGGCAGGCCGAATCGGGAGAGACTGGTTGAGGACTGGAAGAGACTTTCTTTTGATCTTTCCAGCAGGACTCTCTCAGATATTGCCTTGTACCGCAGTGGGAGGGTTATTCAAACGTCCATTACTCCTGGACACACTGATCCCCAGATTCCTATCCACTCTTTTTCCCTTTTTTCCTTCCCGGAACTTCACTCGTTTGATTGTTATCATCCCACTTATATTTATACAATTTAGACACCCGAACAAACATTGTTAATTATGCCATATTATTAAGTGACAACCATCCTAACTTGTACATTTGTATCTCAACAAAAGATTCTAAATAGCGTACATTATTGTAACAATAGCAACAGATGTTTTGTCTGCAATTTGAATGTTAATTACCTGCCTAATATTAATCTCATTTCACAGACTGTTTAATCTGTTGAAAATATTTTTTTCTCAATACGTCGTAAAATACTTGACAGTTCTCACCTTTCTTACGAACTCAATTTTTATAACATTTCTTTTGTTATATATTACAAAAATTACATCAAAATAATGTAGATAAAACGATCTTCCTAATAATCACTCAAATCTATGCTTTCCACAATGGATTTATATCAAAAACAATGATAAAATATAGACTTCGAATACGACTCTGTTCATATTATCAAGCGGCAGCCATTTTGTCCGCCATCTTTGATGCCCAGCGCGTCATCGTGAATCAATTTGAGTTATTCGAAGAGGCTAGACGCTATCCAGTATTTCGTTACGTCAAGAACGAGAATGGTTCAAGCGATTCTGACCTTTTTCTTCTTACAATTTCTTTATACATAAGGGACAAAATCGCTTCCAAAATCGATGGTACACAAGAGTACGTACGACCAATGGCAGGCCAATTAATTCACCCTACTAAGCAAAGTTCCTTATTACATTTTATATTTGTATTTACCGTGTTTCTCAATAGTTTACTCAGCTCAATTCAGATATGCCCTAGGTAAAATACATACAATCTTATATGAAAATTTGTTACTTTACAGTAAGTGACTCCGCTGTGTCTGCTTTTTTCCATATAAGGTCAATTCATTTGCTGTTTCAAAATTCATATTGATTTTGCAGATACATGTGAGGCGTGTTGAAACAAAGACAGGCAATCTCCAATTATTTTCATTTAGATTTAAAATGTCAATGATAATAAATGAATACGCTCACTTTCAAATTGACATTTTAAATCGTATAAATATCGTTGCCTAATTGTGAAACACCTCAGTTTGAAAATGGCCTTGTAAGCCGAAACAGCTGTCACAATAATAAAAACTATAACACTTGCAGAACTTAATAATGAACAAAATTAAATTAAATTTAAATTAAATTTAAAAAAAAATAATAAATAAATAAAAAAGCATAATTTTCTTTAGTACTCTGCGGTAATATTTTATTGCAGGTAAATGGTAAATTAATTATTATTTTTTAATTGATAAACTAATGTTTAAGACAAGATTTTTTATGCATAGCACAAAGGGTAACAAATATTATAAGCAATAATTATTAGCCTGAAACACTCATCCATATTGAAAGAATCTTCCGAGAAAAGATGGTAAATTATTTAGTTATCTTCAATTAATAGCTGGAGAATGCCGCTTTTGTTCTGTCTCTCTGATTGGCCCAAAGGGATACTGCCGTTTTTGTTCCGTACCCTGCAATTTTTAATTGAGATTGCCGTTGTTGTTGCAGAACTATATACATTTATTAAAAACTTACACAATTATTGTCATTTATGCTTCGAACCCTTTGTAGCTGTCAATAGTATTTTTGTTTCTCTATCCATCGCCATGACTCATTTTAGACCCTTGGTGGAGATTGTCGTCTTTGTTCCAACACGCCCCATATACCTGTATTTTATAAATCTTGATGTAGCACATGTTTTATACAGGTAATAGTTGTGATATTGATAATAACTCTGGGAATAAATGTAATTTTTACAAATTAGGAATCAAAAACATTTTTTAAACTTTTGCAAGAATGTCAAACCTATTTTCTCAAGTGAGGGAAAGAATTAGGCCAAATTCCTTGCCGCACTTGAAAAAATTTAATGTAAAATTAGTTTAACCTCCTGTGTGCCGCCGTTGCCAATAGGCGCAATAAAAAATCCATTTCTCTGAGCTTTTCTGGAGGAACTACTTATGGTAGATTATACACTATTTTTATAAATTTATAAACACATTATTGGGTAAGACACTACAATAATTTACTAACAAATCATTTTGCTAAAAACAAGTAAGTTATTACAAAAATAGAATCAGCTGGCGGATGCCGAAAATTTATCATCGGTAGACGAGTTAATCAGTCAGAAAACCTCACTAACATTAAAAGTACCTACGTAATCATTAACTTACAGATAACTGAGAAAATTTCTGTAATGCCAAAGTTGTTCATAGATTTTATTGGTGAAAAGGTTTTTCCCATTTTATTATAATAACTATATAATATGTGCACTTAACATTTTACTCCACTCTTTTTTTTAAATCTAAATGATGACCCATACTGTACCACAAAAAACCATTTGAAGTCTGACTCCTATTTGCATTTATTTTGTTATTGTTTTCATGTTTTTTTTAAATTTTATTTTTTTATTTATTTTAAGAATTTCTGAAGATATGCAAATACATAATATTCAAGTCACTTGATTTATTTTTAATCCTAATTTAAGAATAATAATACTATGTAATTATCAATTAATGTGCTAGTCATCATAATCAGTTTTTGTCACTAAATATTATGAATTTTTCTAACCATTTTTGAAATGTGTTAATATTATAAGACTAACGGTTAATATTTAAACAATCAAAAGAGTTTAAAACAAAAATTAATGTATTAATCTTAGGTATGTACAGATAACTCCACTGCTCAAATTGAATTATGTAACTTATTATGTCCCCACATCTTCCACACTGCCAATTTGTATTGGCTAGCTCATAGTAGTTTAAATTACGGAAATATTATCTACCTACATATTTGCAAAATCTAACATCAAATTTATACTTTGAGACATCAATATGATAATTTTTTCTTTGCTGTGTGAAGTCAGCAAAATAACATTTTTTAGTTTTAGTTGATGAAGACAGAATTCTCTTTTCAATCTTAATTTGTTCAATATTCAAGGCCTAAATTTTTATTCCTAAACAATTTTATATGTATGCATTGGGTTAAGCTAACTCTGTTTTGTCTAAAATATTTTAATTATTGTGTAGCTGTGTTGTATGTGTAGTTCTATATTGTGTCAAATTTTATATCTAGGTATTATGTATGTATGTAGTTGCTTTTTGGTGTTTGGTTACCACTTATTTTATTATATAAATTGTTAATATGTATAGTATATTTTCAACGTCACTTACAGACAGTTCAGCTACAACCTTTTGACGCATGTCACAAAATAGTAAAACTGCACCCATGATCTTTTATACTTACATGTACCTCAAATTTGTAATCTTCTCTGTAATACAGCGGTCACCAACATACTGCCTGAAGATTTTCATCCGGCCCTCCAAAAATTCTGCTAAATAATTCGTATAGGATATATTAATTTTATAGAATTTGTTTATTTGGTTGTGAATTCACGGCGGCTATATTTTGATTCATCAATCGGAATTTGATTAAAGTAAAAAAAGTTGGGTATTTGAGATAAACAGAGTTTTTGGTGTTTTCGCTGAATTCGGTGTTAAAGGAGACCAGATGTTCGTTACTCGAAAATTCCCCGGTCTCTTTCATTTTTTGTTGAAATTCTAAGAACGTAGGGCACGCATGATAAAAAAAGATAATCCAGGAAAAACAGAGGCCGAATATATATATTTATATATACAAGAACAAACATTTTCCAAATATTAAAATATATAAAATCAAAAAATTACGCCTAACGGATTCCGATTTCGAATCTTACTTGCAAATTGGCACCACAAAATTAAAACTGCATTTAAAAGAAATAATTTCATCAAAAAAGGTGCAAACTTCGCACTAATCTCAATTTACACATGATATTATCAAATTTATATATTTTAGTTTGGACAATGTCTATACACATCATAACTATATGTAAAATTAAAAAAAACCATGTGTAGTAAATATTTAATTATTTAAATATTTATTCTCCAATATTTGAAGTACCTTTATTATTACTTTCTTCCTTTTCAATATGTATGTAGTTTGATCAGTATGTGAGTATTTCTCTTAATTATTTTATTTGTAACTCAATAGATAAAATAACATTCATAAAATATGTAAAACTACACAAAGAAATAAATTTAATAATTGAAAGACCTTTATTATTATTTTATTACTTTTTTTAAATTAGCTGCAAATATAAATTAGATATTCCTACATTAATAAACATGTTTCTATTGTAAAATTATTATTCTAATTAATTGAATTCTAATCGGAATAATAATTTTTTTTCATCCGGCCCCCCAGGTTTTAAAAAAAAATCAATCTGGCCCTTTTTTCAAAAAAGTTGGTGACCACTGCTGTAATATATTGGTGCATAACTGTTTTATAGAGAACATGATCAAATAAATATGTACTCTTTTTCTTTTATATAGGAAATCTCTTCAATTTTTCGGTTCTCTTCAACTTCAATTTAGAGCAGTTCTCTTCAAAAATAATTTAATTATTTTATCATTAAAACCTTGTGGCAATGTGTTCGGGCAACCATGCAAACTGTGAAAGGAAGAACAATTCAGACCTTAGTTGATGGTTCTTCTTCCTCTCTGCACCAAATCAATGCGGGAGTGCCACAAGGAACTGTGCTGTCACCAATGCTGTTTTTATTCTAGTTGAATGTGCTCCAATTCATTGCTTTAATATGCTGTAGCAGTGAATAGGAGAATGTTTCATGATTTTTTCTGAAACACGTTTCACAAGGATTATTTCGTCGAGTCCTCTTCCACTTTTGATTTTAATAAATCCCTTCTTACAGCCCCTATCTTAATCTGCTTCGCAACGCTGCCCAACACACGCTGTACACCACCTACACTAAAAATCTTTGTATCTATACCACTACGAGTCTGTTTATTGTGCATATCTTATTAAAATAAAAGTCAATTCAATTTCATAACATTTATTTTAGAATGAGAAAATTCCATAAAAAATAACATTTTTTATCATAAAGTTTTCCATCGACAACAACATGTTGCATCTTTTTTTTATTCAATTTTCTTAAAATGAAGCGACAGGCATGTTTCTCTTTCATTCTAGTATTATTTTGTTCTCATTCATTCTAGTATTATTTTGTTGTGGAAAATCATTTTCACTATTCTTTGGAATGAGAACCAATTTTTAGAGATTAAATCGAGGTTTGAGGCCTAATCTATGTTTTTTTTTAAATATTTTGTTGTTTCTAATTTTTACCAGACGTTTCAAATATAATTTAATTTATATTATTTATTGATTTTATTTATCCTCCAATAAATGAATAATTTATATAATAATAATATGTAATATCCAAAAGTGACTTGCGGAATGGTTTGAATATGTTTGCTTCTTATTTTTTAATAATGCTGTAGTTCACAATAAAATTAAGGCAATATGACAATTTTTTTTAGTGTTTTGTATTCTTCACCGTGTATTGCCAAATTATAAATGTGATCGATGTATTTTTGCTAAGAATAAAATTTATGTCAAATAATTGTATTTATTTTAAAACTGAACTCTTTTGTTGTCCCATTTATTTGCAGTTAGATAGAAGAAAAGAAAAATGTATTCATTTTCTTAGTATATATTACAATAGTCATTTGGCCACAAAATACTTCAATAATGTTCTCTTTATTATTAACAATAATTATTCTACTAATTTGTTGTTCGAGATTCATTATAAATTATGGCTTTATGATGAAAGGACACAAAATTTATTTGTAGAGTAATAAATAGGTATTATTTACTTATAAAATAGAAGTGTTACACACGAAGATCAACTAATTTAATTGCAATTTTTTTTCCACGCACACAAACATTCATACGAAATTGTTATTATAAAAAGAAATTTTAATTAAAAATTGTATAAACCCCTGTAAAGATAACTAATCAAGGAACTTGTATTATTTTCCAAAACATAGAATTTATATACATAATAGAGAGTGATTTTCTGATTGCATTATTTGAATACATCATAAACCCTGAACATCAAGTTATTAAATAAAATTAAACAAATTTTTAATAAAATTAATACCCCCTTAAACAAGAATTATGCGTGTCAGTGAAAAATAATTTCGGTTGCAAACAAAGGCACTATACATACATAATATTAAAAATAGAATAATATGTTTTTACTTAAATTATGGCAAATTCATCTATTTTACTGTTATAATATTTACAAATTGTACATCAAATTAATACTAATGTTCAGTAAATCTGAAATGTTTTTCAGGGCAGAATTGATTATTCTATTTACGACAGTAAAGGGAATTGGATCTTCTTGTTTTTGTAACATTTAATTTATATAAATAAATTCGCACTGATCTTAAAATAACTATCAGTTTTTGAGTGAGGCTTCAATTCCTAATACAACACATATATTTTTATTTAAAATTACATTACCTATTTAAAAATGTATGGTGACCAAAAAAATATGTGCTTAATTTTTATTAAATGAATTTTTTACCCAGTCAAATCATATTTTTAAAACCAAAAAGTTGATTTTGTGTAGCAAATTTTAAGCATTATTAATTTTTTGTAATTTGCAGACAAAGAGGGCTTTGCAGGTTTATTATTATTTTTAATTAAATATTCTTATAAATTATGAGTAGCTCATTCAGCAAGAGTAGTATTGTAAAAACCCCAATTTACATTGTATTTACAAAAGACTTCTCTATTTAAAAAAAAAAGTGTTACGGTTTTTTCACATTTTTTACAATAATATTAATATTTAGTTGAGTCCAGTCACTAAACTTATTATTAAGATTTTAATTGTTTATAGAACTATCTAGTTAACATTGTTTTTTATTCGTTGAAGCTTCACCCAATCCAAGTGTGGTTCCTGAAAAGTAAAATATTAAATTAAAATTGAATCGACGAAGAAACAGATTGGTTTGTTTGTTGATTGGTTGGATATGAATATCTGATATTTAAGGTAGGGACAGACATGAAGGTCACATCAAAAGATACTGTGTCATAAAGTATCTTTTCTACCGACACACTACGTCATAAGCGGCCAAGGGAATATAATTTCTTTGTACTGGATATGTCAACTTGACGGCTGACAGCGGCTCGACACGGCGCTCCGTGTATTAAAAATGACCCCTCTCCTGTTTACGGACTCAGGGGGGGGGTCGCATAATTTTTCTGATGTCGCGCCACTAGCAGTTACGGAGAATAATAACAAATAGTGCAGACTCGAACCGCGCTTATAACACATGATCTTTTTACGTCTGGCGGGTCCGTATGGAATTGTATGGCAGGAGTTATTGTGTTATAGAGTATCTTATAATGTGAGCTTCGCGTTTGTCGCCCCTTTCATACATTTTGTTTGTGGGATTTTTGCAATCAGCACACTAGTTGTGGGAGCTCGGTGTTCCAAAGGTTAACAGACTAATAAAAAATTGCTATACATACTAATATAGGATTATACTAGATTGGTTTTCTGTAAAATGACATCTTCAAAAGAAGCAAAAACCTTAAACAAAAATTCTATAATATGAAATCGGAATAGTAATAATCAATGACATCTGCAACTACGAAAATATCCTTGCTTATAGGCATGGAGCCTACTACCAATTAAATTGAAAGCATATAAACGAATTATTTAAATAAAATATATATTAATACTTACACATCTGAAAATATATTATACACACACCATTTTATTCGCCCACGTTAAAACAATCCAGTAAATTTAGACAGAAATGAATGTTATCAGTTCATATTTTTTAGTTAACAGTGGTCTGGTTGAATTTAAAATTGTTATAATACCGTTATCATCACTAGTTCACAGAACATCACCACGATTAAAAGAAGCAAGCTTAAAGTAAACACCACTCCCGAATTGTTAGTATTAAGTCTGTTATAGACGGTGTCGTTGGATAAAGCTATATGTTATTTGTCTGTATGGTGGACATTGGTGGCGCTATTATCTGGGTATTCTTCGTATTCATCATTCCCGTCTTGGTTGTCGTCATATTCTTCTCCTGGTTCTTCTCTCTCTTCGGGCCCCGGGTCGATGCCCTCGTGCGGAGGCGAAGGGGGGTTTATTTCCTGTTGAAGGTTAGTAATGTTGGGTTAGTTGGTTAATACAATGCTACACCGTCACCACTTAAAATAGAATCTCAAATTCTGCACTCGAGAGGTCTAGCATGCCCAGTAATCCCAAAGCAGAAAATACAACAATTGTACGCTTTTTTTGCAGGCTCATTCATACTCGGTTTGTCTCTTTCATACCCACCTGGACGTACGTTTCCTCACACTATCATCAGAATTGTAGCCATAAATTTTCTTTATATTTTTTTACAGTTTTCCTTATACTCCAATGATCCAATGCCATCAGGCCTTATTTAGTGTTGGATTGGTGAGCATTTTATATCCCTTAAACATATTTCATGAACTCTTTTGATAAAAGGCATTAGCCGTATATATTGTACCGAAATACATTGAATCATTATATCGCTTTTATTCGTCAGTAATTTAATCAATGATTCTAAAAATTTCAACAATAATTAGGCATTTAACCTCTTTTCCGCCCGCGTATCCTTGGATACTATTTAAAAAATAATTTCTCTGAATATAACTAGCTTTTCTAGAGAAAGTACTTAGGGTACATAGATTAATTATTTTTTTATAAATTTTTAAACACATTATCTAGTATGACGGTACGATTTAAAAAAAAAAAATTTCGCAAAAAACAAGTAAGTTATTACGAAAATAGAATCACTGCGTAAATTTAGCTTTGGGGATCAAGATCATCATATTTTTAGTTTTGGTATATTTTTGCTAACATAAACATTTTTATTCTGAGAGATACTTACATTCGATAATGTATTATTATCCAAACTAGAATTATATAGCAGCTGTCCAAAATAAAATTCATTCTGATTAGTGCACGAATTTTTCAAAAATCAAAACCAATAAATATTATTCATTTTTAGTAAGTAGTGTTAGTTATTATTTAATGGTAAAAATTTGTTTTTTCAAAAATTTTAAACATAATGTTGGTGGCCAAATTAGTTCCAATACTTACATCTGTTCTAGTCAAGTTATCCCAACTTTCATCGAAAAGCTGCTGTTTCAAGAAAATTAAGAATATTATAAAATGTTTTATTTGAAAATAAGTTTTGTTAGTATAAAAATAAATATTATCTATTAACTACAAACCACAACCATTCAATCCACGGATAAAAATATTTCAAATGGAAGGGAAACAACATAAAGCTCCAATCGACATATTTTCCGGTAAGGAAATTGACTCCATGTACATTATTTTTAGTAGTGAAATTCAATTGACACTTTGGGGAAATTCATTCAACATTATGTGGTGGAGAAATTTAATTGTCATTTTCTGAAAGGTAAATTCAGATGAATGTTTTCTATTTTCTATATAATGTCAATATCATAGATATCAAAATTGATAGACCAGCCCATCGGGGAAAGGGGAACAAACCAAATTGCGCAAAGCGGGGAGGTAACATAACCATCTCCCTTTCTGTGCTTTGTCAATAAATGAATCTGATTGTATACAGGTATTCACTGTAATTTCACTATTAAGTCCTCCAAAATACTTAATCACAAATCCTTAATCGTGTGAAGAAAAATTCGGGCTTGTTTCCAAAATTGAATATTTTGATACACTTTTTAGTGAGGCACTTTCATAAATCGACCCTTTGGAATAACGAGGTTCCATCCTTTAACGTCATGCGATAATGAACTCTAAGGTAGCTTACCATAGATCCCATAACCGCGTCACGTTTCCGCAACAGATGAAACCTTATTAACTCCAAAGGGTCGAAATGTGTTATAATTTACCCACCTCACTCATTTACGCCAGGCAGTTCGGTTGAAAACGAACATTCAGATTCCGCACAGAAAAATGCCACAATTGCGAGCACAATCAGTTGCGAGCTTTAATTTTTTTGCACATGGTCGGTCATTTCAATGTGCACTCTTCGCCGATCGACGAATGTAGTTTATTCAAAGCATTCTCGAATCCTAGTGCCAAAAATATGGCCACATGCTTTTCTCCAGCTCATCGAAATGATACCCAGATTTTAGGTTAGGGCAAGCTATTAATTTGGATGTCTACAATGGATGTATTTTATAGAATTGAGGTCTTTTATTAAAATCTGGAATTGAGGTTCTACTTCTTTCAGGAAAGTACTGGATGGGAAATAGTCAATCAACTTGAATGTATCAGTACCTTTGGAGGTCTCCATCCACATCCTGGTAGGGGCAGGCCGTCTGGCCCTAAGGGACAAGGAGCATCCAGTCCAGGCACCCCTTGGTCACCCTTGTCTCCCTTGTCGCCCTTCCTTCCTCGCTTCCCAATGGGACCCTGTTAAATGTTAGAAAGTCAATGAAATGACGAATATCTTATAATCCCTACTTCTTTCTTATCTACGTCAGCTATTACTTGAAAATTTTGTGATGTATATCAATCACAATATTGGTGCATTACTTCCACCCAGTTCAATAAGAATCTTTGTAACTTTTGAATTTATATTTGCCCATTATTTTGGAAAATTAGAGCAAGTCTAATTCTGCAAATACATTTGCGAACCGATATGAGAGCTAAGTTACAAATTATAAGCGAGGAATGAAACAAACAACAGGAGACGTTTCACGTCATTTACAGTTGCTTCATTCCTTTCCCACAAGTGATGGTTCAGTTCGGTAGTTTGGCTTGTGTGTGTATACGAAGCATAACATGTATTACATTTTTTTTCTGCTATTGAATTTATCACAATGCTTAAATTATGCAACAATATAACAACATAGAAGGGGTAATTTTTTAAAATTAATAAATTATATTTTCTGTTATTGGGTATGTAAGGTAGTTATTATACTTCTGCACCAAGAGCATGGGGGCTGTGAAATCGATAGTATTGAGTATATTTGGTTCTAAAAAGTTTAGTTAAATAATAAAAGTAATATGTACAGAATTTCCCGATTTCACCACCCTTAATCTCTTGTACTATGCATTGAAAAAATATGAAAGGATAATAAATAATATGAAATTTGCATAACAAGATAAATTCTTATTGTAATGCTGAACTAAATGCTATTATTTATTTAGAACAAAGCCAGTTATTTAATGGCAGCCATAGCATGCATGGAAGATGCATGATGTATGATTGTGACAAAAGTACATTAAAAACTTTATCTCATTTAACAAATAATAATAACAGGAAAACTTTTATTTTGTTTTCAAAATTAATTTCTCAGGAAATACTCACAGGTTCTCCTTTGTAACCCTTATCTCCTTTAGGTCCCTGAAATCAGTAAATAAATAAACAATTATTATTTATATTATCGTTGTTACAGTCTGATTACATAGTTCTTGTAAGCACTTCTTTTAATGCCTAACACACTTTGTGCTGTATTCCATATTTTACCAAATTTTATTTGGCTGTTACTGATACACAGTAGCCCAGTCATTCGGATCACCATAGTTGTTATTGTAAAGCTGAGAGATGTTTCCTGGTTCTTTAAAAAGGCTCACCCTGAGCCTTTTCCCATGGTGTAACATTAGTATCACATAGATGAATCGCTATTTCTCCATTATTTGTCATTAAAAAATCTTTAATTAATATAACATATCAATTATCAATGTGACACATTGAATAAAGGCAAGTACTGATTATTTAATGAATTTAAGGTTTTAATATATTTTGTATGCATACACACCTCTTGTCCAGGAATTCCGTCAGTACCCTGAAATTGTCATAATTATTGTGTTAATTTTGGTTAAGCAAACATAATAATTACATAATTTAATATCAAAAGTGCATCTTGCAAAAAACATGCAATAATGTCAAAAGAATTCATATTCTACGCTTTCGTAGATGGCGCGCATATAGTATTTTTTACTTATAAACGCTTTTTACAAGTTATGCTATGAAATATTAAGAAAAAATTATTGTTTTGCGAAAGTACACAAGCAATATGAATATTAACTATAGTTTTGTTAACTAAAAAACTATTTGTTAATATGTATTCATATTGCTTGTGTACTTTCGCGAACAATAAATTTTTCTTAATATTTCAAAGTATAACTTGTAAAAGGCGTTTATATGTAAAATACTATACGCCCGCCATCTATGAAAGCGTAGAATATGAATTCTTTTGACATTCACTTTAATTTAAATTAGTTTGTACTGTAAAGGGGTTGAATCTAAATATAATTTAATAGGAATCTGCAAATTGAATCCTGAATACTGTGCTTTGTAAGCCAAGCTTTAAAAGCTTTGAGAACTTAGTAAACTTTTGGGCAGATGTCACTAAACACAAAATCTCGAGAAAAAATATTTTCATGAAATAATAGAATATTGTATTAATATTGTTTTATTTATTTTACCGGTAAGCCAGGGTCTCCTCTTTCTCCCTTCGATCCAGGCTCACCCTGAGCACCCTAAAAATGAATTATAAAGTAAAAATAATCATGAAAATCCTTTAGTTTTATAGTCAGTAGTGGTCCATGACTTTCAATGAGCAAGAGTGCCAAGATTTAAAAAATATGGAATTAAAAAATTCATTTTCAGCTACAACCACATCAAAATGTCGTATTTTTCAATCTTAGCACTCCAGCTCACGAAAAGTCTAGAACTTCCCTTGTTTGTAGTGAACCTATAAATACACCGATTCAAAAAAAAAATCCAAGGAAATCAATACCCTGAACTTAACTGTGAAAATTATTTAATTAAGTATTATAATTAGTTTTTTTAGTAGGAAAAAATGCATTAATAATAATATTATGAAAAGTGTTGATTAATAAATCCGTTGACAAAAGAAGGAATCTGTCGAAGCTTTATTTGTAACAAAATAAGTGAAACCCTCTTAAGAAGTTCTCTTAAGAAGTTGGGTTTTTTCGGTCCCTTGAAGACCAAATGGCCCAATTTTCTCCATTTATAAAGTTTTCCCGCCTAAGAAGTTTTTTTTTCCGGTTCCTTGGAAAACTTCTTAAGAGGGTTTCACTGTAATTATACTTGTTAAAATGTGAGATGATTATAAACATTTTTTTTTAAAATACTAGCACCAGAATGTTATTGACGTTGATTATAGTAGTTACTTTTATTAGTTAAATTATAAAATGATGATAAAAATACTATTAAATAACTAAATTACTATAATTAAAATATATTCATACCTTCATTCCATCAAGTCCCGGCGGCCCCTGTTGGAAAGAAAAATAAATAAGCTCTGAAGCATTTGTATAGAGGAGTTAATAATAAGATGAAAGATTTATAACAAATAATTATTAACGATTTATAATACAATATTATGCTTTAAATTCAATTATTTTGTTAAGTTAAAAAGCTCAGGATTAATGATTATAGAACTTGTTTTAATGCTTTTAAATTTGACAAATGATTTTGTTGACATGTTAGTCAGAGGAGTTTAGTCCGCAAATGCAGTAGAACTATGCATTCCCCAAGAAAAGTATGTAGAAGGAAAAAACATTGATTAATTTATGAAGGAATACAGTATATTTTCCATGAATATAATATTAGAAATATATTTTTCTTTCTTATTTTCCTGGTGCATTCATTGCTTTACAAACTCTATGGACTGCTTCCCCTTGATGTTAGTTTTAATATTAATATGTTTTTATTGAGTATTCGTTTTTAAATCAACGAATATATAATATTAGTGTAATGTAAACTTTTATATTTGAGGTGAATTAAAATTTAAGGTGAGAAAAATATTGTTTTTCTAACATTTAGATATCAAAAAATCAACTAGTGAAACCAATGCATCGGTATGTGACGATATGACTACCAGACTAGGATTTTTTAATGGTTCGTGTTGAAAGTAAGATTTAATACAAAAATAAAACTTACGCGTGTAACATTTGATGAGTGTGATAATGTATGTTCGCATGTCAAACAAAAACAGTCATATAATCATCATGAACAAATAATCGAGAAGGATACGTAACATACACGCAAATGCATTAGTAGTAGTAAAATCAGGCAAGCAAAAATTTTATTATTTTGAAATATGTAAGCAAAATTTTCATTCAGTAGTAAAATTAGTAAGAACAACCGTGATATAGAATGCACCAGATGAGTCCTCCACAGAAATAATATTAAAATGGACTTACTTTTTTTAGAAATGTTTTATCATTTATTGTTAGGTAATTATTATTATTAACAATTTTTTTATTTATTGCAAGTCTAAGCATTAACCTAGACTGCTCCGAATTTAACTAGTTTAAGTTGATCAAATGAATGTTGGAGCCATATACCTAAGAGAAGGACCTGGCATACCGATCCAAATACATACCGAAACGGTTACACAAAAATGGCGTTACATTCAAATGGTTTCCATCATTCAGTTTAAATGATAAGTAATAACTATTGGTTCCATCTTGGCTGCCATTTTTGTATAACCGTTTGGACAGAATGTTTTATTGGTATGTCAAGTCCTCTCTTAGAGTATTTTATGTACTCATTGGGTAGAGCCAATTTTTTAAATATCCCAAGTAGTTTGCCCAAACTTAAAACACTATTTTCAAAGCTCCTTAGCTCATAATGCGAAAGAGTTGTGAGTGGAAAATATTTGAATTGGACTATAAAAGTCAGATCAAAGAAGTGTGTAAATTTGAAAAGCTTGACATAGCAACAATATAAATTAACAATTTTTTAACGTTCGGTTAATTTAGAGATTTTAAATTAGAAGCAGTCAATGAATAAAATTCCTTTGTGGTAAGCCACTGATTTGTATTTAGACTTTTTTTTCAAGTTAAGTTTTGTCGTCATAAGCCTATCTCGTATTTTCTATATCAAGGAAGAAAAATGCAAAAATACATTTAGGTACTTTCTGAAGAATGGATCTACAGTGATTTTGCAGGTTTAGTAATGAAATATTATTTTCATGCACTAATCAATATATACTAATAATGTGTGTAGAGTATTATAGATTAATTATCAAGATAATGTAGAAGTGCTTAGATTTGTAATTTCTTACAATATTCATTTCAACTTATTATAATTTCTTTGCAGGGCAGACATTGATTTATGAAATCACTTTTCATGCAATATTTTTTATGTCCATAGTTTATGGTATTCATTGTAAATATTGTTTTTTTAAATACATTAGACATACTCACAACATTGGTTATAACCGGGTAGTAAAACATTATACTGTTTGTACATAGCTCTTTTTATAGCTTTCAATTAAACAAAATCCACTTCTGTTATGTACTGACACAAATAGTCCAATGCTAACAACACTAGCCGTTCAAATTTTCAGGACAAATCATTTGACAAACCAACTATTGCTTCAATATGCAAAATCTAAAATATTTCAATGGCATTGTAGGATAGTGACTAGATTTGGTATCTGCATTATTTATAACAGACGTGGACAAATCAACTCTTCTTAACTTTTGTGTAATTGAAGTTAAAATACTTTATTTGTTCACATGACATCTACAACAACAATAACTCAGTAAATATCAGTTTTATTTTTTATATACTTAATGCCGGTCGGGTTTTGCTACAACCATAGCTTCTTCAGGACAGTATAATAATACGCTACTAAAATCTACAAGTTTAACAACATAAATAAATAATATATTATATGCTTTCACAGTGGATTGAAAAATGGCCTGAGCTCCAGTGGAGGAGTTAATAGGTAAGTCTTCCTCAATAGGGTACAAACCTAACGGCCGCTGTTCCTAATTTTTCGATCAATCTTAGGCCGCGATCAGCTAAGCATTTTGTAAGGTAAACGCTCGTTTCATGTTGTTCCCAAACATCTTATCGTTAATAATCTTAAGTGGCCTCGCCCACTTTCATAGACATTAAAATGACATCAAAGTAAAAACTTTTGATGTTAAATTAATTTTATAGAGTTAATTGTTGTATTTATTATTAATACACATAATTTCTTTTAAATATTGTTTTCCTTAAACTGACATTTTATATTTTTTAAACAAACGTATATAATATATTATAAATAAAATGTCAGCTTGGTATTTTTTTTACTCTGTTGACATTTTTTATAACTAGTCCTTTACTGAGACAGCCGAGTCAAGCTTGTCCGGCTTCCTTAGGTTAAGCGATGCTTAAGGCATGCTTAAGCGATGCTTGTGTGTTGGGAAGAGCGTAGTTGTGCATTTGAGCAGTGTTGAGCCAAAGTTTTGGCTTAGCAATTGATTAGCAGGATTGGGAACAGCAGACGTGAGTATCGAACATAATAAATTAGTAAATAAATAAAAGTCCAATACTAAGGTTGTTCCCTGTTGAGGAAGAGCACTCTCTTACCAATCCTCCACCTACCCCTATTCCCCCCTACACTTTCGATCAGCCCATTTTTTTTCAATACAATCAATTTGTATAATACTCTACTAAACTTGTAGATTTCTACTGCCCTGAAGAAGGTACGGTTGCAGCAAAAACTGGTATAGTATATAAAAAATAAAAGTAGTGTTTACTAAGTTATTGTTTTATTTTAAATTAAAACACTTCAATTCAATGTAGTCGATAATATTATGTATAATAAGAAAATATTATTATCTACCTTATTGGTTGATTTGGATTTAACAATCTGAATACATCCATGAAGAAACTCGGCTAGTTTAATTTAAAAGGGTATTTTATTTTCATGTAGCTAAATACAATATAATAAACATATTCCATTCAAACAACTTATGTACATTTTGTACAGCAAGGGTAAACCACAACACTTAGGATGAGGGCTATTGGGGTTTATAGTATACATATATTTTTAAATAAGAGTCGTAGATAATTTTAATTCTCTACAAAGTGACTTGTACTTGATGTGAAATATTGTGAAAAAATCGAGTCTTAATTAAAATAATTAGGATTTCAAATCATCATAAATTGATAGATTGAGTAGGTACCTGTAGGTAAGAAAAAATCACCCCTTACATAAGAATCGTGTCTTTCATTATGATTATTGATTTTCCTAAATGGCCCAATTTATCCCACGTATAAGTTTTTCCCATTTAAGAAGTTTTTTTTAGTCCCTTGGAAAACTTCTTAAGAGGCTAGACTTTGAACGACATGCGGAACACCCGCGTCTGTCATTCTGTCCCGCTCACAATAAGCTCACGCACACTTACAATACATGCGAATGCAAAATGTGCGAATGAGACAATGCTCAAATTTACCTACAGAAATCGCTCGAAGAGGGGTTTATGGAGAATACACTTTTCTACACCAAAACTTTCACAAAAATGAAATTTTAAAAAATATATATTTTTTAGAAAGAAGAAGCTACGTCGGTAGCTTTTTATAATTTTATAATTCTTTATGAGTGTTGAGTTAGCAGCACTTTTTCCTTAAATAATATTTTTTGATAAATCGTACATGTTTGACAGTGAATGTTTACGTTAATACGAAACGCATCGAAAAATTCGAAAACATACCGACATAGTTTTCACCCTCTAGAAGGCAGTATAAAAAAAATATATTCATTTTGTGCAATTTTCGATGTAGAAAAGTGTTTTTTCCCGGGCGTCCTTTTTGTATGGGCCGAAAAGCGAAGTCTATCGTCTTAAGAAAGTTTCACTGTATCTGCATTTTTCATTATCGTCAACTTCAAAGCGAATTCATTTGATTTGTAAACTATTGTAGGTTTTGAATAGATTTTGCACATAAAAGTAGTTTTATTGTATGAAAATGGAAAAAAATTCTCATTGTGTACTCCAAATATTGTGTAGCAAAAAGTTCACGGGAATGTAAAAAAAAACTCTGAAAATATGGAATATAATATTATAATTACGTATTCAAATTATATCTCTGGGAACCAGGGATTGTCGGTTACTTTTACGTTTCAGTTGCTAATATCTCAATAACTCTTGAGAAATGATGTTCAAATGAACTTTTTAACTTGGAAATAATGTCTCCTTTATTACGTCTCAGCATTTCACATCAGGTAACAGTATTAATTCAAGACTTTGATTGTTTATCCTAAGCGATGTGGTTAGGCCTCATAAAGTAAAAAAAGGATAACTAAAAATAAAACAATAAAGGATGATGAGAGAGAAAAAAGCCAAGCACATTCTGGAAGGACAAATAATTGAGAGCAATTTGGTTATATTTATGACGTGCACTTGCACACATTTATTTAGAAAAATCTTATCAGTACTTTTGAACATTTACAATTTACATAATATGGCTGAATACATAAGATTTGTTGGAATCGTCATATATAAATGGAAAATAAATAAACTCTTTCACACCATAAAGCTAACAGAATATTGTACATATTGTTGGTTGCATTTCAATTTAATGTAGATAATATTATTATTTACCTAATAATATATGTTATTTTATGGAAGTCAATGAAATAACCCAGAGTGAGTTACATCAACGATTAACGTAAGTACACATCAATGGCCAAATTCAAAACTGCAACAACTACAAAAAATTAGAAGAATAAATCATGATAATTATATATTATGGATCTATAGAAATGGTATTAAGAGCCAATTTATTAGCAGTTATGGTTAGCAGCCAATCTGATTTTAACAGTAAATTATTTTTTTAAACTTTCGAGTTATATATTACTGTTTTGAACCAAGTCATTGTTAGGTTTCTGAAAGATTTATTTCAAAAATAAATCTTTTAAGAAATATATTATTATTATTATTATTATGTGTTAGGCGACATTATGGTGTTTTGAGTATTAATTTCATCAGGCGTTATATCATAAATCTTAATGGTAGGCTATGCTAAAATAAGTTATTAAGTTTACATACAATGGATGGACAAGATTTTATTTATACATTATGAAACAATAGTTTATTCTAGGGATATATTAACCATTTAAATATCTGGTGATTTTAATTTTTAAAGAGTTTTACATTTTCAAAAAAACATTAATATTGTGAAGACATAAAATATTAAAAAAAAATTGTTTCTTTTACTGTAAGGTTAGCAGTCAAAATTGGTCCTAATGGCCTTTACACACTATGCTGCAAACAGCGCAGCATGCCGGGCTCTTTGACAAATTGCATCGTTAGTAAGCACAACCGGCTACCGAATCCTTTGCGATTTGTAGCCATTCTGCAAACAGCCCGGCATGCTGCACCGTGTGTAGAGGCCTTGAACATCACTTTACAGACTGCTAACTCAAGCAACAATACAAATTATTTATCTGTAAATTCTGTGTGGGTATGTCTAAGGTTTCTAGTTAGAAAAATCCTCAAACTATAATCTTTAAATTCTATGAAACACTTACCAAAATGTATGAATACACGTACAGTTTGAAAAACTAGCAAAAGCATTTTCGAACATTTTACTTAAAATTCCAGATTGTATTTCATATACAGGGTCATCGAAAAAAGTGTCTGTGATTTAAAATAAAATAAACTAAGTGTGAATGTAAGGTTTACTATGTATTTTTTATTTTTTTGTTTACAATAGCTCCATACAGGAGGCCCTGAAGAAAATAATTCCTTTCAACGCCTTCTCAATCTTTGGGGATGCTAAGTGGAAGTTTTTTTAGAAAACGAAGGAGAGGAAGTTCTGGGAAGGAAAAAGGTATGAATAGGTAGAAATCTGGGGGTCAGTGTGTCCAGGAGTATGATCGTAAGAATTCAACCCCCCCACTGCGATGCAAGGCGATGTTCTGAGAGAGTCCTACTGGAGAGATCAAAGGGTCTCTCTCGACCAGTCTCTCCCATCAGTTGGGTAGACGCATCTGCTGCCAAGACTCGGACAAACCTCACCCCATGAACTTGGGTACCCCTGCTAAGTCACCAAACATAGCGAACCACTGGGATGACTTGTGGGAGAGGTGTTAGTTATCCAATAAATGGTTCCCGAGCTTAATAAGTTAATACACACGCCTTACAAATTTATACCCCAAAACACACTGAAACTCTATTTTATTTTAAAATAAAGGAGATCTTTTTCGATAACGCTGTATAACTTTAAATCTTACAGTTTAAGAACTTTTTTCATTGGAAACCTTGCACATTTTCCTAGCTACCCATATAGTATTTCTTGCATTACCACACTACAAAGTGTATATAGCAGCTGGCTAAAAATCGAAGATTGGAGGTTGTCTCCTGTCTCTTTTTTCCTCATGCGAACCTTTAACAATCTGTTTCACGTTGCCTGCAAATTGGAGGAAACCGTCTGCCGCTAGTACCAACTGATGCGCCGCAGTGAAATAAGATGGTGATATTGAATTGGTTGTGTAATAAAAGAGACAGAAGGCAATGTGAAACAGAATGTTACGGGTTCGCACAAGGAAAAAAGAGACAGGAGACAATAGCCAGCTGCTTACAGCCCAATATGTCGGGCTGTTCGCAGCATGGTAATGTAATATTTCTCTTACAGTATGTTGAAATTATTTCACAATGTTAAATCTCAAAAGGATTTTATTTTAAGCAAAAGGTTTCGATTATTTGTAAGTAAATATTGTGTAACACAAAATTATCTTCAACACAATAACATTGACAAGATATTTTGAGAAGTTGGCAGTAAATTTGTGAATACAGTGAAACCCTCTTAAGAAGTTCTCGCTTAAGATGTTTTCCTGCTTAAGAAGTTTGGTTTTTTTGGTCCCTTGAAGACCAAATGGCCCAATTTTTCCCACTTATAAGGTTTTCCCGCCTAAGAAGTTTTTTTTTTCCGGTCCCTTGGAAAACTTCTTAAGAGGGTTTCACTGTAGTTTGTATTTTAACGAGCATGAGATTAAAGACTTAAACATATTGAAGGCTTATCATATTAAAACTGTATGGCTGTGCAGATGGACTGCTGCTATTTACAACGAATATATCCACCCTGAAATACAATGTTCACTTGATAAAAATTAAAACTAGCCAACTACTAATAAGAAACGTAAATTATTGTCTTATAAATATAACAATAAATTTATCAGTAAAAACTTGAATTCATCTTTAAAATCAACCTTCAATATTGTAAAAAAATATAATACAACTTACCTATAATATATAATAATAATATCATCTATATATTACTTATTTACCTATGTTTAAAAATGATTAATTATCTTAATTGCTAGAATATCTGCTAATTTATGAACTTCACTATAAATATTATTATTTCGATTTAACAAACAGATACTTTAATACGCATACATTATATAAAGTAACACAGCAAATTTATCGTTGAGATTTTGTACACTTTATTTTAAATGACACTTGAGATAATTGGGGTACATCTGAACACTTGATTATTTGTTCCGGAGTGAGAGTCAAAAGAAGAGCATGAAATTTATTACATATCTCTGTGAGTACAGTTGTATGATTTATTAAGTTTTATTTTACAGTTTTAAAGACAGCGAGGCGTTTAATAGATACGTTATTTAGAATGTCAGTTTATGTATCGACTGTTGTACTTGAAAGTTTGATTGAATGTCTATCTTCTGTATTAGTATAAAAGCAAGATGTTATTTGTGCCAGTGGGAAGTTAGTGATTTTTCTGCCCATTGCGCGTCCTCTTCACTCCTCCCTAAATAAGGATTAGGAATTTCAAATCTTTACGCACCATTTAGAGAACACTGTTTGAGGAACACTGATGTACAATATATATGTGGAGTATTCAGGCAGAAAATAAAACATGGCCACTACAAATAATGAGTAATTAGTATCGAAAATATATTATGAGGAGCAATAATTATTTTGGGATGAAGTACTTGAAACATTCCAGATCTAAGCATGTTTTCGTTAATAAAAATGTCTTACATTATTTGTTTTCTATGATATGTTTTAGGGGTAGTAATATGTACCAAAGAAAAGTCATTTTCATAGCCAAATTGGGAAAACAAATTCATTCACTAAAATAATCAGTTTAACGGAACATAATGAATTATTACGGGAGTTAATTAAAATAAAACATGAGTATGAGAATAAGTATGAAATAAAACAATTAACATTCAGCAAACCACATGTATGATTATCTTACAAAAATGTTAAAGTATGTCGGGTTTATAACACCAAAACAGACACAGAAATGGGTTTAATGCTCTACTGGACGCGATTGCTGGTCAGCGAATTGCTTACCAAAGGTCCGGGCTTTCCAAATTCACCCATTCTTCCAAGTTCCCCTCTTAATCCCATGGGACCCTGGAAAAGTACAATTTGTAGTGCACGGGTGTTTGCGTTATGCACAACTTTCACACCAGATATCTGGCTTCATTGCTGTCCAACCAACGGTGACTGCCCACTCATTATAACATCTCTGGTCTTGGACCAACATGATATCAAATCACATCCACTGAGTTTTACTGTAATACTCTTCAGGGATTTATCAAAACCCTAATCCTAAATGATAGATGTGAGAAGATTGTGAGGGTGATAGAAGAGTGGTATGTGTTAGTTTGGAACTTGAAGTGGCAAAAAATGAATATACATAATAGGTACCTAACTAAGATATTCAATGTTCTCTTCAAAGAAATTGAGAAAACAAACACAAAAGCTGAGATGATGTTTAATGAAATTACCATTTCTTTATTATGATTATTTACGGTCAGACATGAAAAAAAAAATCCTGTAAATTTGTGAAACTTTATTCCTTAAATCCATTTAGCAAATTGTAGAAACACAATTATTGTCCTGCAAAATAGCACTATCACAGTGCTTGTTGTTAATAAATATACTTTTCCAGTGAAATAGTAATAAATCCTTTTCACCTTTCCAATCCAATAGTGTTAGCTTACTAATTGTGATTATGTTTTGTGAAGTAGGTGAAGAAGGCCATGCATTAATTAATTATTGTAATAATAAGAGACGACCTTATCACCGCAAGAAATAAATTAAGGACATTTTTCACAATGTGTTACAGAAGCTAATTTGTAGTGATTGATATTATAATATATATTTTTAGAGTGGGTTGATTGGGGATTTACTATGTTGAATACTTACAGGTAATCCCATCGGTCCCGGGTCTCCTTTCTCACCCTTTTCTCCCTGTGAAAATTTAAGAGATATAAGAGAAGGAAGATATTATTTACTGTCACGACACCAAGCTGATGTGGTAAAGAGCAAAATCCAAGAAAGAGAACATTTTATAAAAGGAAGTTATATTTCTTAGAAAGTAAAGCGGGTGACAAATGCAAAGTTCACATCAAAAAGATACTTATAACACAATAGCACTCGCCGTACAATCCCATACAGACCCGCCAGACGTAAAATGATCACGTGTTATAAGTGTGGTTTGAATCTTCGCTAATTGGCGTTATTTTTCGTAACCGCTACCATCGCTATATCAGAAAAGTTATGCGACAGGCGCGGATCCAGCCCTTGAAAAAGGTTGTGGGCACAGCCACCCGAAAAACGGCCAAGTGCGAGTCGGAGTACGAACTCGCCCATGAACGCCTTTTGAATTTGATTATTTCCCTTTTTCCGCGCATCAGGACTTTGGCCTTAGGAATAGAAGTCATCATTGAAGGAAGTCAGACCCGATTTCATCCAATTAAATAGTCCAACAGTTAACGATTAAATTCCAAACCAATTTCAATCAATAAATTATTATTTTTTCTAGTAACCAGTAAGCCAATATACGGATACTAGACTGGGTAAATAGGTATCTTGACGCTGTCTCAGGAGTAGTAAGTATGTAGGCGGGACTTAATTAGGCTACCAATACCATTACAACTACGGAACCGATTTTGATAAATTTTTTACATCTTCAAAAGGATATCAAATCAAATTAAACGCTAGGAAACGCTTTACATTAAATAACTTTATTTAGGTGCTTACTTAAATTACAAATTCAAGCTTACGTTTCTTTTTCGCGAAAACGTTGATAATTTCATCGATATCCAGGTTTACATCTTTGTATATAAGGGTGTTAAGCATCGTACTTGACTTACAAAACCAGTGATTCTTGAGATTATTTGAAGTAAAAATGTTAATAAAAATTTGGTCTCTGGTGACATTTTTGAGGTTTTTTTTTTCTACAAAAACTTAAAAATCAGTAGGTATTGGGATGTTAGGGGCGGGGTAAGGGGTTGGTTGGTTACTTGGCTTAGTGACCAGTGACGACATGTGAAAGATTTTTTTTTTCTTTGATTTTGAAGAAAAAGTTTTTGAAAAAAAAACCAGTGTGCTTTAGACCTCTCGACTGAAGTAAATACTTCTTTATCTCCATCTATATGTATGTCTATATATATTTTTATATGTATAACATATATACATGTATTTACATATATTATTTTTCTACAAATATTTATTTAAATTTATTATCATTCGCCTCGCCCGATCAAACCGCCGCTTATTACTTTTTTTTTCACCTGCAAACAACCAACTTTATTTTTATATTAGAAAGGCATTGTAAGTGTTAAATCTCCCACTAGGTGATGTCGAGACATATCATGTCTACATTTTTTTGGTGAAGTACTTTAACTCGTCAAAAAATATTGATTATTTTTTAATTGATAAACTAATGTTTCAGACAAGATTTTTATGCATAGCACAAACGGTAACAATTATTATAAGCAATAATTATCACCCTGAAACACTCATCGACATTGAAAAAATCTTCGAGAAAAGATACATGCCGGGGGCATGTATCTTTTCTCAGAAGATTTTTTCAATGTGGATGAGTGTTTCAGGGTGATAATTATTGCTTATAATAATTGTTATCCTTTGTGCTATAAATAAAAATCTTGCCTTAAACATTCCTTTATCAATTAAAAATAAGGAGATGTACATAATTACGAAACCAGAAGTGTAAATAGTATTAGATTGCCACGTATGACGAAATCCAAATCACAGAACTGCATAATGTACAGAGGAATAAAGATGTACGATGAAGCCTGAAAGTCTAAAGAATGGAGGAAGAATGAATGTATTTAAAAAGAAATGTTATGTAAAAATATTTAAAGTTACAAAATGAAATATTATCTTGTTCATATTAGTTTATATTCATGTTGTCTCAACAACTCAATAAATAATAAAAAAATATATCTTTTTTCCAATACAAGTATTTTTTTAATTAAGTAAGTTTTTCCAATATGAGGCAATTGAAAACTCTCAACTGCCAACTGTCTTTGTATGACAATGTGATTGCCCGCACACTACAAAATCACTCAAAAACTCGTGGTCAATGGTAACGTAAGCAGTGACTCGCGACATGCACTGCTGATTGCCCTTGCCGGCCGTTGGTAGTTGCCAGCTGTCAGCTGATTGTTCTTCGTCTATGGTTGAACAAGCTTTTGACCAATCAAGACATAGAAACCAGCCGGTTTTAGTTGGTTTTCAGTTGCCTCGTCAGCGGAGCGCCTAAGTATTCATGTGCCAAGAAGAAACTGATAATGTGTTGTCAAAAATGTGACAAAACATGTCAGCATATCGTCTATGGCTCTTTGCTGCGTTCCGAATCACGCACGATTCATGATTTATTGTGTTTTTTTTTTAAATTTTATTAAGGCATAGCGTTTATTATCATCGGCCTATTGATCACAATAGACCGTGAAAGTGTGACGTTACAAGTCCATTAGGGTTGTGGGCATGCCCACCGTGCCCACAACGGTGGATCCGCCCTTGTTATGCGACCCCCCTTCGCCGTAAACAGGAGAGGGGGTCATTTTGAATACACGGAGCATGCAAGGAGCCGTTAAGTTGACATATTCAGTACAAAGAAATGATATTCCCTGGACCGCTTCCGAATTCAACTGACCCCCTCTTCTGCCGTAGGAAGAAATCTTTTATAACGTAGTGTGTCAGTAGAAAAGATACTTTATAACACAGTATCTTTTTATGTGAGCTTCGAGTCTGTACCGTGCTTGAGAATTATTCATTGCTATTCGTGCTTGTATTTAAAATGTCTACCTACATACACTCTTTAAGCATAACAGTTCAGCATTTAATAAATTTTTAATATGAAATACAATCGTTTATATGTATTTTGAAAAGAATTTATTTAATCTTTCCCCGATCCCAATTGCTATTTACAGAATTTCCTCGCCACAAACAAGCTGTGAGTGCGAGTGAAAAGGTGCATTTTACTGGAAAGAGCTACAATAATAATATATTATGTAGTTGAGTTACACTTGAACCCTTTCGCACTATCACTTTTACAATTTTGCATTAATTAACCTCTAGTTGGCCGATTGATCACCGGTGATCACCGGTTTTTGGAAGCGATTTTGTCCCTTATGTATAAAGATATTGTATGAAGAACAAGGTCAGAATCGCTTGGGCCATTCTCGTTCTTGACGTAACGAAATACTGGATAGCGTCTAGCCACTCCGAATAATTCAAATTAATTCACAATAACGTGCCGGGCATCAAAGGTGGCGGACAAAATGGATGCCGCTTGATAATATGAAAGGAGTCGTATTCGAAGTCTAAATTCTTTCATTGTTTTTGATATAAATCCATTGTGGAAAGCATAGATTTGAGTGATTATTAGGAAGTTCGTTTTATCTACATTGTTTTGATGTAATTTTTGTAATATATCACAAAAGAAATGTTATAAAAATTGAGTTCATAAGAAAGGTAAGAACTGTCAAATATTTAACGTCATATTGAAAAAAAATATTTTTCCTATGCTGGCTTTCAATAGGTTAATGATTGGACTGTTGAGCAAAGATGGGTGATGTCGGCAGATAGGTGTAATTAATATCTGAGTGTTACTGGAAAGGGCAAAAACAATATTAAGAGTCACGATCGCACCGCATTATATGGGTGACCCAGTGAGCCCCCTCGTATATGTAAATGATTTTTACCTTTACATAAAGGTTAAAAACATTACATAGCGGTTAAAAATATTAGAATGTTAGTGTTTTAACCATTCAAACGATGGCTGCCCAAACTTAGGTTGTTCTGGGCCTTGAGCCAATTTTTTTTTTTTATAAAATCTACAAATAACAAACAATGAAATGTAGGTGGATTTGTTGGCTTTAAATCAGAGTAAGTAGTTTATTTGTTTCCATATTAATAATATTCAGAGGTATGATTTTTAAGTGAGTACTGGTGCATCGAAAAAACTGAACCCCCGGAAACCTCCATCGCTCAAGGCATGTTTTTGTAAATACGCCATCGCTCTAGTGGCTAAATTTGAAGTGTGGCTAAACATAAATAACTAAACCACAACTTCAATGATATTATATTATTAAACAACCCGTCCATAGTAGTTAGTTCTAAGCGTTGAATATCTATGTAAATAAAGATTTGTTAAATAAAATAATGATAAAAATGAGTCTCACTGTTTCTCCTTTGCCTCCATTACTGCCCCGGTCCCCCTTAATTCCAGGAGGGCCCTGTAGCCCGGGCATTCCTATGGGCCCCGGTGGCCCGGGTGGACCAACAATCTAAAAAACCACATACAAGTATTTAGCTTATGTTTTGGACAGAAGTTGTCAGTGTTTGCTTAATATAAAAATATTATCAAGTCATTCAAGTTTTCGCCTATGTAGAAAAATAGGTTTTCTGAGACGCTTTAAAATATCACAGATTTAGAAATATCATCGATTTATTTTTGTTGTTTATTTTTGGGATATTATGGCGTGTTACGCTAACTCCTTCTTTATCCGACGTTTCGGACAACATTACAGTGTCCATCATCAGGGCAGATATGCAGCACATCTGCCCTGATGATGTACACTGTAATGTTGTCCGAAACGTCGGCTAAAGAAGGAGTTAGCGTAACACGGCATAATATCCTAAAAATAAACAATAAAAATACTTTTGGCCGTGAAAATCTTAAATCATATCATCGATTTAGTTTAAAATATTGGAAAAGTTCAGGGCAGTTCCCATTCTGTTGATATCTCTTCTAAATCTTCATTAATAGATCGGTTACATCAGTGATCAGCAACCTGCAGCCTGTGCATTCCTGCGGCCCACTTGGCTAAACGAAATATCAAAAAAATTGCTGTAAATTTTTTTTAACCCTTTCTGTTCTAATTTGCAAAAGTATTTACAGGAAAACTTGAGTCTTTCATCAATGTTTTGAATCAGCCACTCAAAATAATAAGTTTTTTTTTTCAGCGCAAGAATATTCTAAAAAATCTTAATTGTAGAAAAATTGTCACATTCGCAGCTCAGCGCTTTTTGAGATCTATGTTTGGTGCATTTTAAAGGTTTTCATTTTCTAAAATACCAAAAGATTTCTTTAATTTACCGAATGATAAAAATAAACAGCATTTTTTTAATTAAGTTTTTTTTTGTAATTAATGTATCAAGTAATGAAATCATCGATCATTGCATTAGCAACCTTTTCAACTTATAATGATGGTAGTAGGAGGAATTAAAATATTGTCAGGTTATTCATAAATCTGGGAATGTTTTCTTTCTTTAAAAATATATATGTAGGTATATACAGTAGAATTCGGATATAACGACTTTGCTTATAACGGCTTACCGTTTTTAGCGACGACAATGTAAACTCAAGTTAGGTTTCATAGTTAGGTACTAGGAAAACATATCCGTTTAATACGACTCCGTTTTAACTGACCAACTGCATTAAGCGACCTATTTTAATGATAATTCGTCTGGTTAGAACGATGCGCAATGTTTTCTTTACAAATCCTATGCGCCAATAGGAATAGACTTCTGGCCAAATGGCACATTGGTTTTTGCTTATGTGAGCGACTTTTATGTATTATTTATCTAAAAAGAAATTTTACAATGACATAAATAAGTATCATAATAAAAATAAGCTTAAATTATCCGGCCGTTTTGTGCGTCGTCCGGTTAGTATGATAAAGTATCGCCGGTCCCTTGAAGGTCATTATATCCGGATTCTACTGTATATTAATTTTTTAAAGAGAGAATATATTGGGCTTAATCGGCCAAGGTACATCATGTGTTGCTAAATGCTTTAAAGTAAACACATATATTTTTAAGGTTACCTATTAATAAATTGCTAATTTTGATACAGGTTAGGTCTAGTGAGGTTAAAAGTTGAATTGTAAACAATAAACTTTAACTTGTGAAGAAACAATAAAACAATATGTTGATCCTGAAAAATACAAACTTGTTGAATACATTTTAATAATGGTTTTGGAATACCAGACAAGGACTGATTTATAGTGAAGGGGCCCTGTCTCACAATAAATTCCCGAGTCGTCTTGAGACGGTCCATCTTATGTAACTTTTTGTTTATTTTTAACGAAGGTTAATAATTTGTTAACCTCGTTACAGGCTTAGTCATAATGAAGTAAATTGAATTGTAAGCAATAATTTTATTTTAATTAATGAAGATATATTGCGAAACTCAATCGAAAATCTGAAACAGAGAAATCAGAAAAAGATTGGGTCACTAGGGACACATTAGCTCAGTGGTCAGAGCAGCAGCCCGGAAAGCCGAAGGTCGTGGGTTCGAGTCCCAGATGTCCCGATGACCCGATCTTTTTCTGATTTCTCTGTTTCAGATTTTTTATTGAGTTTCGCTAATATTGTCTTCATTATATATTATTAAAAAATAAAAATAAAAACAAAAACAATAAATTTTAATTTGTGAAAATAGCTGTACGGCGGTTTATCCATTTATCCTTTCCAGTGGCTATATAGTAAATCAATTTTTGGAGTTAAAATATTGTTTTCAAGTCGTATGACGTATTTAGGAATGTTCTTTGTTGCTCCAGGTTTGGCTTCCAGTTTCTCAGTGATTCTGAGGTCTTTGAAAAGCAGGGCCCCTTTCAATTGTGACATCTTCAACTCTATGGGCCGGTATAGCAGTTGGTCTAAAGCTCGGCTTTGAAGAAATGTGGAGCTCAGCATGGCTTAGCACACAATCCGTATATCAGTCGTAATCCTAGAGTTGACCAATTTTAAACGTTTAGTCTATGATAATTTTAGTCATTTCTATGCCGAACCAATCTATTTATGTAAGTATCTATGAACTCTATGGTTTTATCAAACAACCAAACGTCAAACGATGTCTAAATCGTCATCACTCGAAGAAAGTTCGAATTCCATGTTGATAGGTAAACTTATTCCAACAATGTAATTTATTGCGTCCGTACGTAGCATGTACGTAGCAGATCGAAACCGAAGCAATGTGAAATCTAACAGATGACAGATTTGTTTTTGCCAATAGCACTACAGCGTCTAGCAAAGGAACTCTTCTGCGGCTTACCACGGCTTAAGCGGCCGATTTCGGCGGTGTAAGTTGAGCGAGGAATATGCTCCTTAGCAAAGACTGATATACCGGCCCTATAAATCTAATAATGACTTTAAGCTTACAGCTTAAATTTTACTTTAAGATTAATGTGCGAATCCTAAATTATTCTTGCAATGGTAGATACTAGATACTAAATAATGTTTAATTTGTAAATAAAAGGAACATTATACTTACAATTTCCCCGCCCATGAACTCCATCCCTGTGCCATCTCCCTGCAAATTCAACATTGGCTATAAGATTAAATGTCAAACCTGAGATTTCGGTTTTTAATGGTTTCTTTGAAGAAATTAAAACAAAGAAGCAGCTTATGAATAAAGCGTTATGAGAGATGGCTCTATCACTATAAGCCTAATTAAATTATTAGTAAATCAACTTGAAAGGGAAATTAATATTATTTATTAATAAAGTATCAATCTACGTGTACATACATATTTTTTGCTCCTTATTATGAATATGTAAGTACACGGTGATGGATTCGGAGTGACGAAACGCAGTATTAGTTTTTTTCCTAACATTGATCTCGTTAGGTATAATCAGATGAATGTATCAATAATTGCTTCGTTATGGGAATGATTGAATTGAATAATATGATTGTGAGAAGTAATTGTGTATTTTGATTGATTTGGGGATTTATGTTGATGTCAATAGTTACCTGTCTTCTTCTAAGCTTTTTGTATTTCTGCAAAGTGGACGCAAAGCAGCAACAGCCGGAAAAGAAACAAAATGAAGGAATTAGATGGACATTACAATTCTACATATGTACAAGTTTCTTACTATCCAATTTACAAGCATGCATTGTCTAAGATGAATTACCAACTCCACAAATAATTTTTGTACAGAATTAAACAATGAATTTAGTGGAAAACATACGCGAAACCATTTAAATAACAATACCATTAAATTTCATAATTAATTATTTTATTTGATGACAACATAAGATTCGCAACTGTAGGACCAAGACACCCCCAAATATCGAGGAATATTATGAGGTGGAAAGAGTGTGGGATGGGGACGAGAAAAGATATGAGATATTTGAGAGAATCTGACTAGCACAATTTGGTCTGAGTCAATCTGCCCACAACCATTGGGAATACACATCTCCAATATTGTGGATGATTGGAGTTCGAATCCCACAGCTGCCAATAACTTAATCCATTTTAATTATGTGAAAAAGAAGTTCGTACCAAATGAATACTTACAAAGGTTAAGAGTTCTTAAATTATTACCTAACTAAGAATCATGAATTTTTTAAGATAATTATTTTAATGAAGTAGGTGCTTTGAAGGGACTGACCGATTCGCCTTTCTCTCCTTTCTCTCCTCGGTGGCCGGGGTATCCCGGGGGCCCAGGAAGCCCTGGAGGTCCCATGAGGCCCGGGGGACCGATGTCTCCATATTCTCCCTTCTCGCCCTTTGGTCCAGATAATCCCTAGAAATTAAACGATTCACTAATCGAGAGATGGGCTCAGAAAAAGATATTGAAATCAAAAAGGGCAATAAGAGTGTCTGTTTTACAGATAGTAGAATATAAACTTCTCAGAGGAACTAGCAGCATTGGTTCCAGTGAGAAATCAGGTAGATAAGAGTGGAACATCCATTCAGAGTATGTAGTTTATGTCAGCAGCATTCAAACAAGTTGTTTTTCCAAAGGGTTATAAAATGTCACAAATGTGGAATAAGCTGTAGCTAGACCACAAGCAAAAGAAGGTGTCCAGACACACGTCTCGTGCCTTATGCAGAAATAATGTGATTAACTAGTAGTTCGCTAGTCTTCTTTGTTGGCTTTCGTGTCCCACACTAGATCTTCAATCTGGACGACGCTAGAGAAGGATTTTTTTTTTGATTGAACTACATAATATACTACTTTCTTCCTTTGTATTTAAATATCATAATTAAATTTTCTATAATAATTCAGTTACGTATGAGATATAGCAAAGTTAAATTACAATACACATTGTATTGTACTTACGGGGTGACCAGGTGGTCCTTGTGGTCCTGGTTCTCCATTGAATCCGTTTTCTCCCGCAATTCCCACTAATCCATGGTCTCC
This sequence comes from Limnephilus auricula, assembly GCA_951813805.1. Lineage (NCBI taxonomy): Eukaryota > Metazoa > Arthropoda > Insecta > Trichoptera > Limnephilidae > Limnephilus > Limnephilus auricula. Next base: position 14,622,901 of record OX638403.1, read on the forward strand.
CTTCTCACCTGAAATTCATCCAATATTATTTTTAAATATTCTTTGTTATTGAAAGTTTGTAGCAGGCAATAAATAGCGTACACATTTTATTAAATTTAAGATCTTCTTTTTCGTCGTTCCGATGACCTGTGAAAAGAAACTGGTTGGGATTTTAGGAATTATCTATGGGAAACTACAACTCAAATTATATTATTAACTAATATCCATTACTATACCATATAAAGCATGCAGAAAAAATATAACAAAGGTTGAGGAACCAAAAATAATGAGATGTTAAAATAATATTTGTTAGAGTACTCTAACTATCGTTGAAATGTAACGTGAAAAGTTTTGTGTCAGTTATTTGTAGTATTATTTAAAAAAATAATAAGTTAATTTGTTGTGTTGAAATTTATATAATACACACAATTTTATAAATGTATTGCAAAATAAAATTGAAAGATGCTTGCTGGGTATCACCTGAACAGATTAAAAAAATATATATTAGGAAGCAAATGGTAGTGACTTTCATAAGAATTGAATGTGTCAAAATATACAGCAAAGGATTAGTTGTTGTGGAAAATTTGACGTTGGAATTTCCTTCAAATCGTAATTCACCGAAAAATTAGGTTGTTTCAACCTCCGTCAGAAGAAATTTCAACAGAAATTTTATAGAGATGTTTCAGAATATGAAAAGATTCTTTTTTCATTTCAAATTTGACACGCAATCATGTCTTTCTTCATTTCAAATACGAAATGGGTTATTTCAATTCCAAAATAACTTTCGATAAATTTGAAAATTTCACTCAGGGTTCCCCGCTGAATCACAATTTTGACGTCTGCGCATGTGCCTTTCATTGAATGCAAAACGTTTGAATCCAGCTGATCACATTTAAAAAAATTTACATCACATTTCTTTGGTATTTTCGTTGAAATTTCTATTGACGAAAGTTGAAACAACCCAGTGATTTGAAAGAAATTCATACGTGAAATTTTCCAAAACAACTGGTCCTATGAAATTTTCGTTGAAATTTCTTCTGATGGAGGCTGAAACAATCCAATTTTTCGGTGAATGACGGTTTAAAGGAAATTCATATGTGAAATTTTCCGAAACAACTGGTCCTAAGTGATCTAGGAGACATCAGAGAAAACAAGAGAATGATTTTTTCGCTGAGTCAAAGGGATAAAAAAGTTAAGCGGAAACTTGTGGCAATGCAAAGCAAGGAACCAAGAAGTTTCGAAGCAGCTAAGGGTAGCCTTCATCCAGTAGTCGATAGACTCAACAGAATTTAGAGTGAAACTCAAAACTTATCAACTCAAATAATGTTTTTCATTCAGTGTAGAAAAGAATATTGATGACTAGAGAACCACGGAGAATTTTATAGTTGCGGTATAGGGGCGATTTTTAATGCGGTAGCCTGGTTAATAAAATAGCTGAGACATTTTTTCAATACAAACTTTGATGAAAGAGGATCAGGATTCAAATCTTCATCCAAGTTCATAACTCAAAGGACTACATCATCAATCTGGTGGAATGTTTTTTTTTAGTTTGGTAAGTATAATAGTTATTTGTTTTTGGTAACTTATGTTTAAAGTTAATATTATTAGTAAGTGTTTTAACTTACCCAGTACTATGGCGCCATCTATGAACCACGGAGTATCTGGTGCAATAGTTTTAGTAAAGCTGTGCTTCAGAACTTAGGCAGTGATTGTTAGAAGCTTGCGCTTTCTCTCACAACTTTAGCTGTTAGCGACTTGTTAATGTGGTTAGGTGGTAATTAAAAAGCTAAAATAAAATCATAAATACATCCTGAAATACCAAATAAATAAAGCTAAATTTACATCACTACAAAATAATAACAAAGTTTACAACAAAATATTGGTAGGTAGTCTCAATAAGGAAATCACTTTTTATCAGTAGCGGTCCGTGAGTTTTCAGTGAGCTAAAAAGTGGTAAAACTAAAAAATACGACAAATATATATTTTTTTTTTCAAATTTTTTTTTTGTCTGAAGTTTTTTCAGTTTGGGGAGGTACGGAGGGATATTTTCAGCTACAACAACATCAGTAATATTGTATTTTGTAATCTTACCACTCTGCTCACGTATAACTCATGGACTGCCACTGCTTCTTATCGATAGCTCAAAATCATTAAAAAATAAACAGAAACCAAAACAACATTATAAGCTATTTTGATTAAATTGTTAATCTATGTTTTGCTGCTTCCTCCTTCTTAAACTAATGTTTTAGATAGCTTTCAGTGACCATCATCAGGACAGATCTTGAAATACAAGGTTCAGGAAGATGAAGGGAACAAAACACATCTTAATTATTAACACCATAAAAATTAATCAGCATCGAACACCACAAACAGTTGCACTTCATTTTACGTAAATTATTACAAGCTCTAAAACTAATACATATTAATAATAACAAATAACTTAAATTACTTATATTAAATTACAAAGAATAAAAACATTAATTCCACAAATACATGTGATTGTACTGGCACACACGCTCATTAGTAGCATGCTCATTTCCCCTTCCACCCGCGAATCAATGAGCATGCTCATTTATGAGTATGTGTGTCAGTACCATAAAGAGTTGATTTACTTTCCTGCTTGCAAGTATTGCCATCTACGAAATTTATTTGAAAGTGCCTACATTGTATACCATCATGCAATAATTATAATACTTTCCATGCAAATGAGCAAACTGCATGCCAGGATAGTTAGGAAGTGAGAAGACATAGGAACTTATTTTAAAAAAGAAGCAATCATCAGTTTAAAAATGTTGCCATTTCATAGGCATAAATAATAATAATATGTAGGGTAATACTGAAAAGGAGAATACATATTATTTAAAAATGAAATGAAGATATCTGTATGATATTTTGACAGCTGATCTGCAAACACTTGGCATTCATAATAATATTTATATTATTTTTAGATCTGTTGAAGAATGGGGTATGTTGTTTCATTCAGCATTCTTTTGGGGCAATACGTTACCCTTTTGCCTCGTTTGCCCCTTGCTCCCTTTTCTCCTGCAGTGCCCATAGGGCCAGTTGGGCCAGATTCACCCTTTTCCCCTCGGCCGTCCGGTCCTAAATTTTACACTTTTTTATGGGACATGTTTCATAGCGAAGTTAAATAATATAGAGGGATCGTCATAACTTCCTCAAACTGAAATTCTTATATTATGGCAAACGCCAAACTGACATTAATGTCAAACTGGTGTAACTTGGATAGTTTGTTATTGCTTAAAACTAAATTTGTGAGTTTGTGCCAGGAATATTAGTAGCAAGAGTTGCAAGGTGACATTCAAGGCACCAAGTACCGATAAATATTTTTTTCAGAATCATTAAAAAGCAAAATAAATTATATTTGAAATAATTGTATTGTGATGAATTGAATAGGTAATTGTTAAATTTTTCATTCCTAGATGCCATTGTGTTACCCAATAAGTTTTTTTAAAGTTAAAAAATGGTGGTAGGGTGATTGGCAGTGGCGGTTTGTGACTTTGCAGTGAGCTAGAGTGCAGATTGAAAAATACAATATCAATATTGTTGTATTTTTCAAACTTAGCACTCTAGGTGACGAAAAGTCTAGAACCACCCCTGCATGTTGGATAGTGCAATAATATTATGCTCAAAGCCATAGAAATGCTTAATTGGCGCAAAACTTAATATAGCATAAACGCCAATCTGCCATTACTTACATCAAACTGACATTTGAATGTTAAACTGACATTCGGATAATGTTCAAATTAAGAATTGTTGATTTAAAAAAAAATGAAGAATCAAATAATAGGTCTTTCAGTTTTCCCCGTAATTTTTCATTGGTCTCTCAAATAATGATTTTGAAAGTTCAAGAATAGTTTAACGCCAACGCTCGCCACAAAACCACCAGTGATAATGATAGTTTTATGAAATTAGTAAATTACAAGCTTTTTAAAAGCGAAAGGTATTTACCTGGAGGTCCAGGAGGTCCGGGAGGTCCTTCAATGATTCCTGTAGGGAACTGGTCTCCCTTCAAGGTCGTTGTAAGTCCTCTCTCTCCCTTGTCCCCTTTGTCACCCTGCAAATAGTAGTCAAAATATGAGTTGAGGAACTTAAAATATATATTTTATATGTTAACCCTTCACCATGAATCACCTCACCATGAATGAGCCATTTTGATTTGTTTAACCGCTTGGGCACATAAGCTTGTTTTCACGACAATTTAACGTAGGTAGACATAGGAATGACGTATGCCCCGCACCTGAGTTATTAAATTGTAATTTGTGAAAACAATGATTTTGATTTAAAAATCTTGGGTTACAATTTATATTATTACAGATTTTATTTGTGCTTTACATGGTTATATTTGCAGGTGAGCAAAAGTAGACCATCAAACCATTTGTTTAATTCTTTTGGATATATTATAATCTACAGTGGCATATGTTTCGACGGCCGGCGTAGTCCAGCGGTAGGGCGTTTGACTCCCATTCCGAAGGTCGCGGGTTCGAACCCGGCGTGCGCAAATAAATTTTATTTAATTGATTTGTGTTATTTCACAATTAATTAAAAAAAAATTATATATAGTATATTTGCGGCACGTTTCAGAGTGGAAGATACTCTTAGTATCGCCCTGGTGTAAGACCACCATTCAGAATTGAAACGTTGCTTGTAATGGCTTTAGCCGTGTTTAGTGACTAATCTGAATAGCCAGGTACTTCCCCACCTTCCTCTGCCTCGTCTCCTTCCCTTCCCCACTTTCCTTCAGCCTCATAACATACCCCAATTGGGGATGCCATAGTCTCACTGGCTCCAGACGGGAGCAGTTGGGACTCTTGTGAGGTATTCACTATAAAAAAAAATAAAAAATAAATGTACTTGAAGAAAATATTACTTATCTATACAATTTTCATAGGGATTTAAACGAAAATAAATAAAACTATGAGATTATTTTTGTTAGTTTACCATTTGTCAATTTTCTGAAGAATTAAGTACTAAAGTACTGAACAAAAATATTTGAACATCTACTGAACCATAAACCAAAATTATTTAGAGACGTGAAGAGATTTATTTCCCGTTTCTCATTTACAATATACAATAGTACATAGTTCTACACAGGTAAAAGGGTTAATAGAATGTTTTATTGTTAGTTTTATTAATTATATTTATCTGAGCCAAAAATACTGCAGACCACCACCAATCTGTAGAACTCTAAGAATGTAGATTAAAACTGCATCTTTGGTTCTTACTGGTCGGCCCGGCAATCCCGGAAAACCCAAACGTCCCGTGGGACCTATCTGTCCCGGGAATCCCCGCAATCCCGATATCCCGGGCACTCCGGGCATTCCCTGAAATTATCACTCAGTGCTGAAGGAAAACATTGACATTTTTGCTGCAAGCTTGTACTTATAGTATAATAGGTTTTAATATGGTTTGAGATTTTTACAGCCAAAAGATGATTTAATTTTAGGGCATTATGCCGCATGGAGCTTCATCAAGGCTGATTTCAATATTTCCTCTGGTGATGGACACTGTAACGCTTTCCGAATCGTCGACTAAAGGAGGAAGTGCCATAAGGCATAATACCCCAAAAATAAATCATTGTAGTTTTTAATAATATAATTTCGTATTATTTGTGATGATGATGTTAATCTATTTAATTGTTTTTTATAAAACATAATTTTATTTGCTGCTAAAAATACATAATATCAGTACAACATGTTTTTACACATAGGTATTTGCAAAATATTATGTATCATCAGTGAAGAACATGATACCATGAAACTTTCGTGCTTTAATCACACATTATTATTTCATGTATTAGAAGTACGTAGGTATTTGTTGGAACAACCCGATATCGACTTTCTAACTGCAGGAAATACAAAAAATCCTATACATGTGAATAATTGTGATAGAAAATAAAAATATGATAATGGACCCTTTGTGAATTCCCGCCACCACATTCTTGAGCGACAAAAATACCTGTGCTTCTAGATGAAATGCTAACTTTACCAAACATGGAGAAATGCATAGATCAAAGAAATAATTTCCAAATGTGGCAAGTTGAAGCTTGGTTACACGAAACAGATTTAAAATAAAACATTCGTTTCTCCATTTGAATTTGAATGAGAATTGAGAGCATCCCAGCTGATCCTAGATTCAAGCTTTTAAAATCTGCACACAGATGTCAGTATTCCACGTAAGTGAAAAGACTACTTGGAGTAGGTACCTAAAATATTATCAAAATAAAATAATTTCTTTGCTATTCAAAAGTTAATTTTTTCAATGACACTGACCTTTATTTAAAAAGAAATCATTATATCAAATAGAAATTATAATATATTGTAAAATTTTATTACAAAAATAGTATAATAGATTTGTAGAAAATAGAATACTGATTACAGTGGGTAGGTGCCTAACTACATTTTTCAAGAAAACTTAGGTATTTTTTATCGCTTTCAAATGTTATGAATTTATTTAATTTGTCTATCTTTCTTACAATTAGGCCTGGCATCCCAATTTCTCCCTTCTTTCCAAATCTTCCTGGTTTACCCTACAGAATATAGAATAACCACAAAATAAATTAATGTATCACAATTTTTTGTAGATGGGCAGTAAGGTGCCTTATTCAATATAATGTTAGCTGTGGAATAATAGAATACAATACACTTACAGTTAAATATTATAAGTTTTTATCGCAGGTATGTATGTTCGTTAACAACATCAACTAATTACAATGTTTGAATATTAATTTGATAGCTTCGCAAACAGCAGTACGAGATACTGGTAGCGGGGTAGCTACCACCCGCATAATCCGAATAATGTAATAATATGCTATTTAATATGTAGAAACAATTTCCATAAATAATAAATAGGTAGGTGGGTAACTTCACGTTAAATAGTCATTTTGTCGAACTCAGTAGTAATGAATTCGGTCATTACGGATATTCGTAAGACCAAAGAACTGCTAAAATGTAAAAAGTTCATAAAAAATAATATAATACTGGATTTTAAAAAAAATTATAAAAATAATAAAAACAGGCAGTGTTTGTTTAGATATATTGCACCGTAAATAAAGCACAATCTGTTTTCTGAAACAGTAAAAATGATCTAAAAGTGCTGCAGCGTCATGAAATTACACAGCTTTTCCGAAGTTTTTCCAGTCGAAATTTCTAGAACTTTTGTACTTTTAAAATTATTTTCATCTTATGTAAAGGAGGTGTGAAATTTATTATTCCAATTTTTTTTTATTATTCGATATAAAAAGAGTGTTGAAATTCAATGAATGTGTCACGTGTCTTACCTTTGGTCCCATGGGCCCGTTGATTCCTGTAGGTCCGATGGGTCCTGCGGGTCCTGTGAGACCCCTCTCTCCCCGTGTCCCGGTCTCTCCGGGGGTCCCGGCTCTCCCCTCTCCTCCTGGTAGTCCCTCAGGCCCTGGGGTGCCTGGCGGTCCTGGGGGCCCGGGTTCTCCTGGCTCTCCCTAGTGGTGAAATATTGGATTAAAAAAGAATAAATGTCAAATATAGATAAAAATTGATTAAAAAGCCGATATTTGGGGGTAAACGGTTTGTTACAAAGTTTAAAGTTAAAAATAAGATAATTGCTTTTCTGAGAGAAATTATTAAAGTATTTTATTAAATATAAGTAATCGGAAGTTACGCGATGCTCTCTAAAAAATGTTAACAAATAATTTCGTATTACTATTAAACTGGTGGATAACAAACAGTACATGTGTAAAAAAGGCGAAGGAAAATTATTTACTTTATATTTACTTTAATGAAAAAAATATAATTTATTGTTGACTCCTATTTGGGATATTAAGGAATTAAAAATATGTTTATGCTAAAAATTTACGCAACTTGCAATACGATATTTTTGTAAAAAGAAAAATAGATTTTCAAAATCCTCAAGATACTCGTGGTACAAATGGGAAACTTCAAATCGTAATGTACCGGAAAATGGCTACGCCACAAAGAAAAACAAAAACACAATCGATCTGAGCATATCAATTAAAAAAAAATAAATATATATACATATATATATCGGTAACAAAAGGATTAAAAACCTTTTGTAGCCGGGGCTACGCTCCGCCTCACTTTCAAATGAGAAGATACAGCTGATATTAACCCCCTGGCAACCGATTTCTTTTCAACTTTAACCAAAATGAATAATGCAACTTCGGACTTAATTTACTAGAAAACGAAAGCTCATTAAAAAAAAATTACACTAAAAGATTGGCTCCAAATGTAGTGATTCTGAATGATTATGAATCCAGCTTACCGCATGGAGGAAAATGTTATTCTAAATTACGATCATTTTATTCGTAAAAAACGGGACTGAAGTTCTTACGAACAAATTAATAGGATTTCAATGTTTATTGGCGGGAATAGTAATTTTGTACGTATACCAACAAATTATTCTTACATTTTCCTGCCAATAAACATTGAAACACTGTTAATTTGTTCGTAAGAACTTCAGTCTCGTTTTTACGAATAAAATGATAGTATTTTAGAATAACATTTTTCTGCGTGGCGCTTGTACTGCGACTTTCCGGACAAAGGGTATAATTTTATTCTTCTTTTATTGGGATTTAAACAATTATACAGTTTTATAACATGTACCTACTGCACGCACCTGGGAAACGAAAAACTCAAAACCAAACGCAAGATTATTCACGCATCATATTTTGTGTAAGCACATTTAGAAGCGCGTTATAATTATATGACAAATAGCGTCGTGACATAAGTTGAAGGCTGATAAAAGTTAAGTCATAAATCAGATAACATTGGCATTCGATTGGCCGCAAAGGCTAAGTCAATGATAGGCTTAATGGATTTAATGGACTTGTTTGGCCACTAAGGCTTCGCTAATATGAAATGTCAAACAGAGTAATAGACAATGAGCACAGACTATAAATATACACAGACTATACGGAATAAAGAAGAACAAAAACTACCACAGACATGCAATAATCAAATCCTAAAACATTAATCCCATTACTTCTGGATAAGTAGGTAGTTAGGTGGGTACCTTCTATGTAGTAAATTTATTATAATTAATTATATACGATAATTTGAACAAACCTCCACACATTTTATAAGTTTTACGTGTCTATTACTTTTTGATTACTGGTAAAATATGAATACATCGGAGATTAAGGGCATATACACGGAGAAAAATGTTATTCTAAATTACGATCATTTTATTCGTAATAACGGTTAAAAACGGGACTGAAGTTCTTACGAACAAATTAACAGTGTTTCAATGTTTGTTAGCGGGAAAATGTAAGAATAATTTGTTGGTATACGTACGAAATTACGTATACCAACAAATTATTCTTACTGTTCCCGCCAATAAACATTGAAACCGAGTTAATTTGTTCGTTAGAACTTCAGTCACGTTTTTAACCGTTTTTACGAATAAAATGATCGTATTTTAGAATAACATTATTCTCCGTGTACGAGTATAAGGGCTGGGTGAGGTGTTAGGGGGTTCAACCCCCTTCCTCCATCGACCTCAGTAATGCGTAGGAAAAAAAGGATACTACTTGTAGATTAAATTCCTGGAAAATACAACAATATTATTTGCACCATCTCTTTTATCAATGTGACGTAAATAATAAGTTGTAGTAAATAAAATAATAATAATTTAAATTGCATTTGGCACTTTACAAACTTTGGTTCCGTAGAACAGGCAATCTGCCTAGCTAGGAACTAATATCGACCTAAAACAACGTAATAACACTTATATTCATTTTAAATATATTCTCTTATTATGTAATATTATTTCTGTTATTTTGGCTTTAAATGTATCAAATGTAAATAAATAAATCAAATAAATAGAGGTTACAAAAATTCTCTAATAAATTTTAGGATCGAACCTCCATGTGAATGTTGTAGCTACGCCCTTGTTGGAGATGATAAAAATCAGATTAAAAACAAGACATGATACATTTATATTAAGAGGGTTTTTTAAGTTATCCCTATCTGATCAGTTTTGTATTTTTATATCAACATGCAACTGAGAAACTAAGGCCATTAAATATGACGGACAAAGAACAAAACCGAATAGATACAATGATAAAAGATTTAAAAAATATAATACAGGCACCAAAATTATTCTGAAATGTGTAAAATCTTGAAAATGAGAATTTCATCTGAAGGTTGGCAAATAATACGTTCCCTACATTTTGCAAAATAATATTTTGAAAAAATAAGGTAGTTTAGGAATAGAATAGCCTTGTAATGACAGCATTTGTAAGCCTGAAGGCTCTATAAAAAGCTACGTAGGTAGGTATTTGGGTACCTACTTACGAAAAAGCTTAAGGCAGACTAGATACGCCCTCCAGCCGTAGTCTACCCACCACGTGGAGGAGTTCATTTCACAGAATTTGAACATTTCATCAAAATGTTGCGTAAAAATTCAAGTATTGTCAAAATTCTATTCAAGTTCCGCTTTTATTTCATCATTGGCAGGTTATTTTACAGTGCTTGGGTTAATATCAGAACTTGAACAGGACTTATACAGACTTTCAATAATGAAATTTAATTTAAAATTAAAATTCTATAAAAATTAAATAAGTTAAAATTCCACGAAAGAGTGAACGAAATCTATTAATTATTTTAAAATATTTGATGACTTCTGGTTAAGAATACCAATACAAAAGGGATATTTTAAATACAAAATATTTTAAAAAGAAATGAAGTAGGCTGCCGTTAATTATTACCCTATAATCATGGAATATTAATTTAACTTTTTTTGTATTAATAATCTTTTCACAGGTGAAAACAAAACTACACTTACCTTGAGGGTTATAATCGTCTGCGCTGAAATATTGTGACCAGCGGCTTGCAGGCCCTAAAAAGCAACGACTACTTAGCAAAACAAACCAATATAAAATACAAAACAACATAAAACCTTATAGTGCATACTTAAAACAACAACAATATTTTACACCAAATAATTGTTATGTGTACGGGAGAAGTGATCTAGATTTACAATTGCCTCAAAACAGAAGAAGCGAGTAGGTAATTTAATTTAACTAATAAAAGTCTGGAAGTTTTTTCAGAGAAAAAGATTCCAATTTAACGTGTTCAGTGTTAACGAAATTGTTATATACGAAAAAAATTGCTATTATATGTTGCTCCAGCAAACTTTGTAATGGCATATCCAAAACAGAGATAATTTATACCAAATCTAAAGTTGTTGTTGTTCCGAGAAAGCACGATCTAACAAACACAAACAATATTACAAAATAACAACATTATAGTTACAACTTACCATATTACACCAGCAAAAATACCAAGGCTAACTACACACAACGTTAATTCAAATAAAGGAAATAAAACCTAATAAAACAACATAAATTCAAATAAACCAACTCGATTCAGCGCAAGTACGGAACAGCACAATAAAACTAAAGCACACAGGAGAATAAAGTCTACGATTTCAAGTCTACGGTTTGCCTACGGTGGTTAAATTAGAAGTACCTTAACTGCTACGATTTCTGCGTAGCCTAGAGTTCCGCCACGGAGAGTGGTTACTGATCTTTTCATGCCCTGTAAATGTTTATCATACTTTGTTACTTATAAAAATGCGTTAATTATTTATAATGAGTTTTCAGATATCGAAAACTTATTTGTATTTAAGACAAACAACCTCCCCAAAGATATTGTTCGCTTACAGCTACAGCGATGTGTGTATTTGATATCTATGATCAAAACATAGATAAATGCAGCTGTAACAAATTTACCAATTATCTCCACCCTTCTGCGAATAAAAAATATCAAATCTTCAGTGAACCCTTCAGCTCTGAATTTAAACTGGTAGTGGTAGAACATAGTTCTTATCGCTTAAAATAATGTATTTATTGGAATACTTATTTGAAAATTGTAGGTAAACTTGTCAATATTTCATAAATTATTGTTACTACCTTTAAAACAAAAAAAGAAAATGTTCAATTCTCAGAAGTTGTGTTAAGAGTGTTTCATATAAAATGAAAAAATCATATGCTGTATATAAAAAAAATATAGGGAGGTAAAATTTTATTGTTAACATACAAATTATACAAACTAAACATTAAAAACATACCTTCAAAATTAACATTAAAAAAAAAAATGAGAGAAAAAATTCTCGGTCAATATCAAATCACCGTTATAAAAATATATTAATACCTAACGCCTAAACGAGTACCTAAAATTCAATGTAAAAGTGCAATTACCACTCAAATTGTTCATCGGCAATTTATTGGGAAACTAAAACCGCCAATTTTTATTCGCTCTAAATGGGGAGGGGAAAAATCGTACATCTACGTATTTTCAAACTCACGTACGGTCCAAAAGAATTAGCACTATATTTAAAACCATCTGAAATAACAAGATTAAGAACAGACCCGTTCTCGCAATTGTGCTGCCTTTTAGATTTTATTCTTCACTGAGTTAAATAATGTAATTGCGAATTCCTCCGTTTGATTTGTAAATGTTATGGTTACCTTCACAGCTGAAAATACATCAAATCCTGGGTTCCCTAGTTCTCCCTTTTGTCCTTTGTCTCCTGGTCTTCCCTGAAAATATAAACCTCAAGTTAACTTCAAATCATTTACTTCCAATTAATAAACTCATCGATATTTGGGAATACATTTTATTTATTTCTGTTTTCTGATGAATACAACATGGTTTTGACTCAATTTGGGATTTTTGAGAAAAATGGTATTACTTGTTTATTTAGGAATACGTTTAAATACTTACAGGGTCTCCTTTAGGTCCATCGAGGCCAATTGGTCCCTGAAGACAAAATAAATGGATATTCAAATATAATAGACACTACATAAATACACTAAGGAAGCAAAAGTTACAGACTGTAGAAGACACCAAAATAAAAGGATATAATATATACATAGCTCATAAAAAGTAGGAATGCATTAAAAATACTCTGGGGATATCATATTAATTGATTATTTCTAAGAATAAAACTGTTTACTCACTATGGAATTGTAATAAAATTATTAAAATACTTTATAACTTTTGTCCACTTATTTATTTGAAAACGAACCGGTTGCACTACCCTACGGGCATCTTCATACAGTATGAAGATGTAGTAACAGGGTGAATCCGTTCCGTTTCCAAATATATACCGAATGGACAAATTAATAAAGTTTTAATTCAAAATATTACAAAAAATTGATTCATTGTGTTAGCAAGGACTTATTTAAAGATCAGGGGTCAAGGATAGGTTTCAGTGTGCAATACGTGTGTATAATACAAGATATTAAAATATAATTTGGTGGTAAGGCACAAAATATTATAATAAATAGTTTGTTTCTAAAAAGAGATGATTATGATTGTTGTAGCCAGAACAAAATGATAAACCAAACGAAGTAGAATCCATACATCCGGGAAACTCCATCACCGAAATTGATGAGACCTAACAGATCACCGATAATATCGACAAATCACCGAATTCTAACCACTCTGTAGGCCATTATACCCCACGAGACCAATTTTAGTTATTGATAATTGAATGAGACAAACCGGAAATCCTGGAAAGCCTCGAATTCCTCCGAGTCCCTGGAACAGAGTAACTTCCGTTTCAAAATAATGTAATTTAAGTCTAATTATCCCATTTTAACCATGCAATAAACCATTACATGTCTACCTCACCGTAGATAATCGGGAATGAGTAAATAATCTACACCAAACTAATTTCCAATACGTGACCATACATTTAGTTTTACATTTGTTAACACTAATTAAATCTTTATAATGTATACAGTTGTGACCCAAGGGTTGGCCTTCGGTGACATTATTTCAAAGAAGACCACCATTAGATATGCCTATTCCACACATTATACACTATCGACGAGACCGTTTCAGGAGGCAGAGCGCGATAGTGTATCAGTCGGATTTTTCCTCGCTCAAATCAATGGACACAAGATCCAAAAATGAACCGAACGACCAACCAACCAACCAACTGCATGCTACGGGAGAGGAGAGAGTAAAGAAGAAAAAAATTGGATGATCGTCATCAATACAATGTATCCGAGTCAGGCGTTGAATAACACCACACTCCTGGTCATGGCACCATATGAGATGATAACACCCGGGATCCATCACTTAGGTAAAAGATTCAGTGAGACATTGGTGGAGACTTTACTCATCTTGCTGAGAATATACTGTACAATATATGAGGTACTATATAATCTAAATATCTACCTGTGTACCAAGCCATTGGCGTTGGCCGCATTAATGTCCTCCATTATAAAATTGAATAAGACTTGAAATCCTCAAAGGAAAAGAGTTACGAGTTTGTAACACGATACGCTCGTAAAGAAGGCGCATTTATAGCCATGTATATACGTCTTTGGGGGTTTTGGACACCATAATAACATCCGAACATCTATTAGGACTCAATATCGTGGCATTCTCTCGGCACGACACAATAGAAGTAACGGATATAACGCGTCAATGGTGATAAAGGAAGACTCTTTTGTTGAAGACGTATAAAAGTGGACATCATCAAAGCTGGGCACAGGGGCGCCACGAGGGGTGTGACCGCCTATCTGCAAATAAAGATGTCGCCCTAAATTATATGGGCAACTTTGTATAGCGCGTTTAGTGATTCAATTACCTCAATTAAAAGTAATAAATTTTCTTGTAATAACAGAATATCGATGGTTTAAATCACAAAGAAAAATTTATCACCACTTTTAGATTTTATGAATTGTGAACTAGAACAGCCTCTAAATTACACTATTCCCAGGATTGGGTTTTTTCAAAATTTTAGGCAATAACAATTTTGCTGTGCTTGAAACCATAGAAATAATTCCTGATATCATGTGCATCCCCATGAATGCCATCGCAACTATCTCAATTTTTCAATATCTGTCAATAGTGAATAAAACCAATTCCATGATTTTAAAGGAGTGCCAATATTTTAAAACGAATAACCAATGCAAATTTCACACAAAAGTGAAGAAAAATGTTCAAACAACCTAAGTGTGGCTGTTTTAATCTTTTTAATCTTGTTCATCACGCTAACATCCGTATTGTAATTTTTTCGATTCTCCTTATTAATAATTTGGCCAGAGTTGCCAATTTGAGAAACACCGCCAATCAGATTCGTATCATTGGATTTCCACCGGCTTTAGCCGTGTTAGGTGACCCCATCAGCATAACTTTAACTTCCTCTTCCCCATCACCTTCCCCTCCCTACTACTTTTAGCCTCACAACATATCAAAAATAGGAATGTCATTGTTCCATCAATCATGAAGAATCAGAAGTGTCGCCCTGTACAGAGAGGCTTATTTTTAGATCGCCCCCTAAATCGACCGCCTGTGTGCATCGTACGCGGTTCCCGTAGCGATGCGATACCCCTGGACAAGCAAAAAGATCATTCGGCTCGTACCGATAAAGTGGAGATAATTTCTACCATTCAGTGAAGATGAAAGAGATGCCGAGTATTCTATAACTTGTTGGAATTACCAGTGCCACAATGATTCAATTAGGAGATATCGTGTAAATGACCTAGATCACCTGTGCCAGATAATAGCCATAATTAATCTTCGAATAAGGATCATTATTTGTATCGTTGAAGATAAAGTTTTCTGTTTTCGGTTCATTTTAGAAAAATATGTAACTATTGTTTTTATATATTTTTTGAAATGTAGTATTTACTTATTAAATTAACAGATTTTTTTTTCAAATCAACTATGGACACCCCATTTTGTTTACATTAAAATGCGCTAGGCGCCTTTAGCTTAGTGCATTAGTATCCACCATAAGAAATGATAATGTAACAATATTGTTATTTCAAGATATTATTGTATTAAGTACCTACCATTATTTTGTGTTATTTTTGTTACATTGAATAATTGTTAACCTCAATACAGACTTGTCCTAGTGAGGTTGAAAATTGTATTATAAACTGTATTTAATACCTAACACGTGAAGAAACAAACAAAATTGTTTTCCTAAAGTCTTTCCAAAACTAGTAAAGGTAACTTGGTATTATTCTTTTGTTAATATAAAAATAATTGTTTCCTATAATATATTGTACATGTAATACAGGTACCTACTTACCTACTTTTATTTTTAATTCGATAATTTCCAATAACTACTCACAAAGTAACTACATTATGTTGTACTACTTAATTTTGTCTAAAATTCAGAAATATTCAAAATACCTATAACGTTTTCGTATTGTTATAATCTTACTAATATTATAAACGCGAAAGTTTGTATGGATGTATGTATGTTTGTTACTCTTTCACGCAAAATTTACTGAATGGATTTTAATGAAACTTTACAATAATATAGCTCATCATAAGAACACATTGGCTATAATTTATAAAGCTAGCTATTTATTTTCAATGCATTGTAAATGACAAAACTTGAGAATGACATTTTGAAAAACAATGATTGTTAAATCAAAATTCTATTTTAGAAAATATTTAAATTAGTGAATTTATTTGAAGTACTCGCCTAATACTTTGAATCGAATCAAGAATTACAGATATTTTAAATAATTAGGTTAAGAATTTTGGTATAAACGTAGATGGGACCTAGGAAAAGAAAATAGATTACTCTAAGTTCTGATCCTATACGCAGACAAGGTCGCGGGCAGAAGCTAGTTATACATAATTCTAAAATATTATTAGATACAATGTTTGTTAATATGTGCAATATTTGTGGATTTGCGTGTTTG
This sequence comes from Limnephilus auricula, assembly GCA_951813805.1. Lineage (NCBI taxonomy): Eukaryota > Metazoa > Arthropoda > Insecta > Trichoptera > Limnephilidae > Limnephilus > Limnephilus auricula. The sequence continues at coordinate 14,639,579 of OX638403.1, forward strand.
TTAGCAAACAGCGAATATTAGTGGGAACAACTACACAAAGGAATTCTGTTAAATTTATTAGTATACTTACTTCTAATACAGTCTGACTACCGAACCAGCAAATATAAACTAAGTATCCGTAAGAGTGGGAAAACATGTTTAACTCCAAAACTCAATACACTCTTTAGCTTATTCACATTTATACATTTTTGGGATAATTAATTTGATTCAATTAATTATTTTTTTATTTTTTGACTCCACATAGAAGACACAGCAGGATTATACCCTCAGGGCCAATATATATAAGATTTGGGGATATTGTTTGGAGGACCACGTGCCTTGTCCTTCATATTTTTTTTAATGTAAATACCGTACAAGTAGATATCGAATACCGTACAATTGACGGTTGGCGTAGTCCAGCGGTAGGGCATTGGACTGCCATTCCGAAGGTCGCGGGTTCGAACCCGGCGTGCACAAATAATATTTTTTTAATTGATTTGTGTTCTTTCACAATTAATTATTTAAAATAATACATAGTATATTTGCGGCACGTTCCAGAGTGGAAGATACTCTTAGTATCGCCTTGGTGTAAGACCACCATTCAGAATTGAAAGCTTGCTTGAAATGACTTTAGCCGTGTTTAGCGACTAGATCTGAATAGCCAGGTACTTCCCTTACCTTCCTCTTCCTCGTATCCTTCCCTTTCCCACTTACCTTCAGCCTCATAACATACCCCAATTGAGGATGCCATAGTCTCACTGGCTCCAGACGGGAGCAGTTGGGACTCTTGTGAGGTATTCACTATAAAAGAAAAACTCCCGTCTGGAACCAGTGAAACTATGGCATCCGTAATTGGGATAAGTTGTGATTTTTAATTGAGGTTTCAGGTAATGGGTAGGGGTAGGAGATGGGGAATAGGAACGTGAGGAAGTAACTAGCTATTCAGATCTGGTCGCAACGGCTAAAGACATTTCTAGGAACTTTTCAATTCTGAATGGTGGTCTTACACGAGAGTGATACTGAGAGTATGTCACTCTGAATCATGCAGCAAATTACAATTTATAATTTTTAATTAATTACTGGTTAAATAACCCAAATTAATTCAATGTAATTAATTTGGTCACGCTGGGATTTGAACCATCGGATTGCTGGTAAAGGACCTCACCTCTCGATGAAGTAGACCGTCTCTGAATCCTTCTATTTCCTTTCACGCCGTAAATATTGCACTATGCACACGCCAGAAAGGCATTCTTTTGTTAACCTGACTTGACTCAGGTATGTTTGATTCAATAAATGTCTTTCGATTCTTCTTCCTGGGAAGTGCCCAACTTCTATTCACTTGCATTCCAGACAACCTTGCTTGGGTATATTTGTTTATATCGGCATCCCATATTTTAGTACGGATATATAGCTATTTGTTTTGGCCACGCATATCGCACATCCCATAGAAGTGTCGTAAATCAAAAATTTTTATTTTATGTTTTATCCCTGAAAAGTCAAGTGATTGTGATTATCTGTTTCCTACGAAAACCGTATTTATGTTAGATCAATCCATCTCCGCAAGATGTCGTATTTATTTTCAACGGGAACGCAATTTCATCATCCATTCATTTGTTTTCGCTCTCCTGTAAAGTAATTTTTTTTGACTTACGACAATTTTCTACGGGATATACGATATGACTCCCCGGATTAAACGCATTCAACCACTTTCACCTAACCTTTCAACCATTTTCACCTAAACTTTCGTCTAACCTCTGTCAACACCACCCCATTCAATTCCGTACATCAACATTTCTATTAAAATCAATATTCAATTCCGTACATCGACATTACTCCCCGTATTTAACGCATTCAACCTCTTTCACCTAACCTTTCAACCACTTTCGTCTAACCTCTTTCAGTACCACGCCATTCAATTCCGTACATCAACATTGCTATTATCATCAATATTCAATTCCGTACATCAACATTACTGCCCGTATTTAACTTTTCAACCACTTTCGTCTAACCTCTGTCAACACCATGCCATTCAATTCCGTACATCAACATTGCTATTATCATCAATATTCAATTCCGTACATCAACATTACTCCACGTATTTAACCTTTCAACCACTTTCGTCTAACCTCTGTCAACACCACGCAATTCAATTCCGTACATCAATATTGCTATTATCATCAATATTAAATTCCGTACATCAACATTACTCCACGTATTTAACCTTTCAACGACTTTCGTCTAACCTCTGTCAACACCACGCAATTCAATTCCGTACATCAATATTGCTATTATCATCAATATTAAATTCCGTACATCAACATTACTCCACGTATTTAACCTTTCAACCACTTTCGTCTAACCTCTGTCAACACCACGCAATTCAATTCCGTACATCAATATTGCTATTATCATCAATATTAAATTCCGTACATCAACATTACTCCCCGTATTTAACGCATTCAACCCCTTTCACCTAACCTTTCAACCACTTTTGTGTAACCTCTTGCACCTTATATATTTTTATCCATTATATAAAAAGCTAAAACTACCAAGTTTAAAACAGACTAGCCTTTCTTGTGAAAAACCTGCTACCAAAATAATGCTCTCTACACCAAAAATACACGTTGAAAGTTAGGCTATATAAGTACTAAGGATTAAACTAAAATACGTTGAAACGGGCTAATGCCATTTCTTGGGGTGTTATTTTGTTAAAACTCGAGTTGTTGTTGGTACAAAGTAGCCCCTGTTAGTTAAAGCAAAACAAACTAAATCACCGGGCGAACAGAAAATGTCTTACCATGTAACCTCGTTCACCCTTTTCACCTTTCGTGGCCTGTAACGTAAGGGTGCAATGCAATCAGTTTTTTTTTCAGTGGAAATTTCGGTGTAAACAAAAATTTCCTATGAGCTTTAAACGAAAATACTTTAGAATAAAAAAAAAATGTATATTTTTTTTGGTTTTCGGTAAGAGTGAAATATAAAATAAGAAATAAAAAAATATATTTATACCGGAAATCCGTTCTTGCCAGGTGCCCCCGTAGATCCCTGAAAAAAAGCAAAATTATTTGCTTAAACAAAAAATGCAACATAAAATAAATTTGCCAAATAATACATAAAAATAAGCATGCACAAGTTATGTTATGAAGGATATCGTTAAAAAAACATTAGGGTCATTTTTCTTCTATTAAAAAAAATACATTTACACGTACAAACTAGAAACAGTAACATTATAAAAGTCTATCTTTGTATGTTTTTTTTACAAAACTAAGTTTATATACAAGTTTCCAAAAACCCCCGTGATAAAGATTTCCGGAAATCTATCTTTATAAATAAACTTTAGATGGCCAGCAATGTGTTATAGAATTGCTGGAAATGGAGTATATTTTTTACATATTTTATTATATGTTTATTTTGTACATTTTATTTGAATGCCTTATATTTTTATCATTGGCTTATGATTAAAATGAATCGAAGATTAGTGCCCTTAAAATTATTGAATGTTTTCGTACAACATAGCTACAATTGCATGACTGGAAAAAAATAGTTTCCGAAGTGGATTGTTTTCTTTTTATGGAAATCCGTTGTTTCGGAAATCGAATAATACCACTGCAAAGAACTGAAGGTTTTTCACAGCGCTGTGTATTCATACTGTCCATAAAATATAAATAAAGTGTTATAAAACGCGATAACCTTTAAATAAATCAAATACTTTACAAGACGCAATAAAGAAAAACAATAACCTTAACTCATTCAGAGCAGAACATAAAACCGAAGAAAAGTTAAATTGGAAAAACATCAAAAGATATTCAACTCGGAAGTTATTATTTATTGTTTCTGTACAGTTTCAACGGTGGGTACTAGTTTTGCGCTAGAAAATGCCATTGGCGTCCAGGAGAAAACGGATCGTAAAGTATAAGTAGAGAAATAATAAAATGTTTAATACACTTACAGCTGGCCCCGGTTCCCCCGCGTCTCCCTTCTTGCCCTTCTTACCCCTCTTTCCCGGAGGGCCTGGTGGACCTAAAACAAATAAATAATAATATATCAGTTAAATAAAAATATGTCCAAAGAGTTCTCGGTTTGTGAAAGGCGACTTTTGTGAGATTTTATTTTTTATTTTTTTTGTAGTGAATATTTCACAAGAGTCCCAACTGCTCCCGTCTGAAGCCAGTGAGACTATGGCATCCCCAATTGGGGTATGTTATGAGGCTGAAGGTAAGTGGGGAAGGGAAGGAGACGAGGAAGAGGAAGGTGGGGAAGTACCTGGCTATTCAGATCTAGTCACTAAACACGGCTAAAGCCATTTCAAACAACGTTTCAATTCTGAATGGTGGTCTTACACCAGGGCGATACTAAGAGTATCTTCCACTCTGGAACGTGCCGCAAATATACTATATATTATTTTTTAAATAATTAATTGTGAAATAACACAAATCAATTAAATAAAATTTATTTGCGCACGCCGGATTCAAACCCGCGGCCTTCGGAATGGTAGTCTAACGCCCTACCGCTGGACTACGCCGGCCGTCAAAGATACACATTACACGTGTTCTGCTGATGAAGATAGAGAAGATAGGGAAGGGAAGGAGATAGCAAGATAAATAGTAAGGTTGGGATAGTCGGGAAGTATAATACATGAATACTGCACAAGAGCCCTAAATACTCCCCCCCTTCTGGAGCCAGTGAGACTACGGCATCCCCAATTGGGTATGTTGGGAGGCTGAAAGTATAGGGAGAGGTAGGAGATGGGGAAGAGGAAGGTAAGGGGAAGTACCTGGATATTCAGATCTGTTCAACAAACACGGCTAAAGACTTTTCAAGCAATGTTTCAATTCTTAATGGTGGTCTTACACCAGGGCGATTCTAAGAGTGTCTTCCACGTGCCGCAAATATACCTTACATTATTTTTAAATCATTAAATTGTGAAATAACAGAAATCAGTCAACAAAAATCGACCTCCGGATCGCTAATCCAGAGCCTTACCCCACGACCACGGAGGACGTCAAACGCTATTAAGAGGAATATAATTACCAGAAATAGTTTACTTCTTACCCCTTTAGAACTCCGCTTGTTTTTGGTATTATCTTAAATAATCTTAGCCATAAATGGATATTTTTAAAAATATGTTTCTTATATAACTTCGTATTTATCTAATGAAAAAACAAATTAGTACTATACGCTGATATTTTTTATAATGTAATTAATAATTTTATCTTAATTCCAATAAATGGAAAAGGTAGGAAAAGCTTCAATGTATCCATAATATATTTTTTTCATATTCATAAAGTAAAGAGATTCGTAGTAAAGATAAATCTAAATAGTAATTTGGCGTATAGCTTAATCTTAAGATCTGTTTATTTTGAATGGTTAAAGTCACGCCCAGCAATGTTTAGCATCTGTATGGTGGTATTTCACGAGGGCATTATTCAGATAATATCTTCCACTATGAAATGAGGTGAAGATCATACTTTAAAAATGAAACAATATAAATAAACCAGCCTTTAATTCCGATATTCACCTTCACACAACACGATTACAAAATCAAATACACGTATGTATCATATATACATATGTAGGTATATCACTAATATATACATGATCTACTCACAAGATAAAATTTGTCGTCGCATATACGCAATGTAATGCATTACCTAATAATCTAAAACGTCCAGCATCAAACAAAAAACCATTTTCTCAGCAGCTATACCAGTGATATATTTAACGATATTTTTTTGTAACTCTTGTATATCTTTCTAAATTCATTTATGATATATTCTTCAAATTAACTGTATTAAGGGGATCTAGTCTGTTTTTAAATCTATGTACTTCGCATGGAACTCTCCTTTAAATTCGTGTTCTTGTGTAAAAATAATTTTATTTTATTGTGTGACGTTATCCTTCCCGAATTGAGTTTTATTAAATTCATTGTGATTAATGAATTATCAATATTATTGTTATGATTTTGTAATATACAAAGTGTCCGGGGTTAAAGTCCATTAACTTCGGGAGGTGATTCTACACGATAGGATAAAAATAGTTACATAACTTTTTTCGAAATTCCAAGTTTTAAGGGTACTTATTTGGTAAAAAGATAAAATTTGCACGGCGTGTGCGTTTCCGCTATTACAATGTGGGCAATTACAGCTTTCAATTCGCCGTCGCCGGCTGACTCGCACCAAATTGATCTGAAAGTTTGCATCTTACATTAAGGATTTTTAATAGGTACGTCTTTTTGTATGGGGAAAAAAAGTTGGAATTTCTGAAAAATTTATTAAACTTTTTTACTCCTACACGGAGAAAAATGTTATTCGAAAAAACGATAATTTTAATAGTAAAAACGGTTAAAAACGAAACTGAAGTTCTTACGAACAAATTAACAGTGTTTCAATATTTATTCTTACATGTTCCCGCCAATAAACATCGAAACCCTGTTAATTTGTTCGTAAGAACTTCAGTCCTGTTTTTAACCGTTTTTACTATTAAAATGATCGTTTTTTCGAATAACATTTTTCTCCGTGTATCATCATGTAGAATCACCCCCCGAAGTTAATGCACTTTACCCTCGGAAACCCTGTATTATCACTAAATAAAAAAATAAAAAATGTAACCTGTTTTGAACACCTCGAAAACATGAAAGGCTGCGAATTTCAACACCAAACTCATAATATTATTAAAATTCTCGTTTTGTGTTATATCTTCTATCTCAATAAATAAACTACCTGGTAATATTATCTGGGTTAACAAAACGACAAACTCGAAAATTATTTCCTTCATAACTTGCTCCTTTACTGTTCGCGTTTTGTTTTTGTGTAATCAAATATGATATATATGTGAGCCTCCATAAATATTACCTCACACGCGACCCTTTATTGAGACAAATTTTACCTACACATATCACATTCTCCCCATGAATATTCCGCTCGAATTCTTCACGAAGATTTTTCCTCAAGATGTTTGCAGCCATAAAGAATAATTTTTCCTTTGTCACCGCAACCGGATCTTGGCCATTTGTGGTCGGATATTGTAGGAAGTTGTTGGTACTTCCAGACGGAAGCTCAGGGCTGTCACATTTCAATTTAATTTATTATTCTTGTCACTTCATGAATACATTCTTTCAGTCTGCCACGATTTTTTTGAAAAGATGTTTTGTTATTTTTTTTTAAATGACTGTATTTTAACTTTTCAATTTAAATAAAAACTGACGGTCGCTAAATATGCTTCTCAAAATATTTTTTTCAGTTAACTGTTTAATTCAATCTTGTATGAAGTTGCGTAAAACCAAAGTAAAGTAATGTTTTGTTTGAATGAGTGCGTATTCATTACACATTTTATAGCAACATTATTGGTGAAGGTTCAGTGTCAATCATACCCAAATAAAAAAAAATCGTGAGGCTCATAATATATATTTCTTTCATTTTTAGTATTATTTATTACCTTTGCATTTTATGACAGACCATTATAATTTATTGACCGGTAATAAATTGAACATCCCCAGTTTAAAAGCAAAAATGTCATAATCTCTTGTACGGCATGATGTGATAAAAAAGATTCGATCGTATAAATTTCTGACGGTAAGATAAAAATTAAACGTAAGGAGAGAATATATTATGAATCACTTTGGTTAACATTGGAAATCGATATATCTTTGGATAAAATCTGAGTAGGTGAATTTAATTTTTTTCTGCTGGCTAGGTAATATGCAACATTATGGTTATTGGTTTACATAACGCAACAAATCTTTCTCTTTCCAATGGTGAAATAGCAAGTCTTTTTTATGTTAATGCCATATTACGTGAAACTTATATTTTTGATATCAAAATACCTATGTAAAATTTTACCTATTACCTCCCACCTTCGACCAAGACTCCTTGCGTCATTCACATTCATATATATTCTCATACATGCTCTTCCATTATTCCGACTCCTAACATGGCCCTACGCAAGTATCTGGTTCACTTGATCGTGCCATATCTTCCTCGAGGGTCTACAACTTCTTCTTCCATTCATATATGCGTCATATATTCTACTTACACTCCTTTCTTCGTTCATTCGCTCTACATGTAAAAACCATCTGAGGGTCCCTTTCTTGATCTTACTCATTACGCTTACATCAGCCTTGCATTTTTTGCGGATATCCACATTTCTCACACGGTTGTAGGTACATGGTTTTACCCCACATACGCCTCAGGGATCTTGTCTCTACAGCATTCAGTCTACTTTCATCCTTCCTCTGCCAGTTCCATACTTCGCTGCTATACATCAGGGTAGGTACCAGCACTCCTTTGTGGACTGGTAGCTTCGCTTCTTTGGACAGCTTTGTGTTGGTGCCAACGACATTCAGCCCATCATTAATGGAGTTACCTTCATTCACCCTTTTTTCAATATCCATATCAGCCTTCCCATCTCTCGTAAACATACTTCCCAAATAAGCAAACTCATTCACCTGCTCCAAGAAGAAAGCAATAAAAAAATTAGAAAGAAATAAAAACAATAAAAAAATATATATATAAATACGTTTCTTTTACCCTTGAAGAGTAGTCTTTGTCATCTTTCAAATTAAAAATAAATTTGCAAATTGGAAATTTAGACTTGGAAGAAATGGAATATTGAATGTCATAGAAACAATTCCAGATATGAACTAATAGAAAAGATGATATTTTTTATCGACATCTGAAGTGATTGAAATATCCCATTGGTTTATCACAGCAAGAACTTTATTTATTTATTAATCTGTATAAAATTTGATAATACGTGCTTTTAGTAACGTTAAGCATATATACACAAATAATATATAAAGGTTAAAAATATATTAATTAACATTTTTCTTTGATGTTGATAATCGATTGAAGATAATAGGAAGTGTAGGTTAAATCTACAGAGATTTATTTATTTATTAAATGAATTTTGTACATTGTATAGATATTGTGTATTTCATCCGCCATAATAGGGATGTCCCTGTGTTATGGCGGGTGAAGTTTACAGATAATATAATTTATGGTGATGAAGTATACTGATAATATAATAATTGATGATATTGAAGTTTGCAGTTAACGAAGCAATGAATTTATGATAATTAAGTTAACATATAATATGATAATTGATGATAATGAAGTTTACAGATAACATAGCTATGTATTTATGGTAAATAATATAATTATGATAATAATATTACAACCGTAGAAAGAAAATAAAATAGATATTGTAATAATTAATTTTAAAGTCAAGTTTGACTAGATTATAATATGTATTTTGTTTATGTTGTATGTAAACAAATATTCACAATATGTAATATGTTTTACAGATGTTTGTAATACAACTACAATACGGAGAGTCAAGCAAGCAATGATTTTTTTTAAATGAGGAGTACGGGTCAATTTCTGATTTTCAATCATGGAATTTACTACGACACTCACCTTGATATATATTTTTAAAATGAATTAATTAGCATTTAATGCTTTATAATTTGTATGTGAAATGTGCTGCATTTTTGAAATTCACCCTCGTGTTTAATTGTGATTTATTTAATTTTTTCACCCTTTAATTGGCCGTTGGCTCACCGGTGGCCTCCAATGAATTTTTTTTTTTTTTTTTAAATCATTATTTGTTTACGAGTTTTCTATTATAAAATAATATTATTAGTAACAAAATTTATATAAACTACCAAAATCTGAAAGAATTGTTACTGTAAACTTATATGATGTGACACAAAAAAATTCTGAAGTGAAGTTTGATTTTTTTTTTTAAACCTGGCCCACCAAAGGTTAAAGCGCACACAGCATTTAAAAGGTAGAACATCGTTAAGAACGAAGTGATTTTAATGTTTTAGTAGGATGGTAAAAGTAATAAGTGATTTAATTAGTATCAATTCCACTTTTCATAGTAGGTATCATTAATTCACAGGAATTGGTATAACTTTACAGTTTTGAGGGCTCAATTAATTGCCTTATCATGTTCCAGTACCTAATTATGTCCCTAAAATGGACAGCCTTTTCCTTGCAATAAACTGTTTGATGGCCAAGTAATAAAGTGCGAAGAGGATCACAATAATTTTCATTAAGATGGTGGTGTTTTAATTGGATCAATAAATTTAATGGGCTCATTAACTTTATACATCGCGCTATTTTACAATCTGTTCGAAGCATTAGAGACAAAGGTTTCGATCACGATTTCAGTTGGTAGATAATTACAAATATTGAAACCTAACAAGTTAAAAAAATATACTCTAGTACATCTGTTTTATTATACTACTCTAGGTACTATTGTACTGTTTAGACTTTTTTAAAGTACCTACCCGCAATAACTATTAGGTAGGTACTAGTTTGCTGTAAATACCCTCAAAATTAATATGTGAAGAATTTTTAAGGGAACACATTTTACGGCCTCCATGGTTGAATGGTTAAAATTCTCGACTACGAATACAGAGCTCACGGGTTAGAATCCCGGGCATTACTGTGTTATTTCATATTTAATGAATTAAAATGAATTAAAATACATAAAGTACATTTGTGATCCTTTCCGGGGTGGTAGATATTCTCGGTATCGCCCTAGTGAAATACCATCATTCAAGATCGAAACGTCGCTTCAAATGTGAGGTAAGTCCTCAGCTTCCTCCTTCCCATCTATCCCTCACCGTTCCCTTCAGCCTCATAACATAACCCAATTGGGGATGTCATAGTTTTACTTATGTTATTTCCAGATAAAAATTGAAAAATGCAGTTATGTAGCGCCACTTTTAAAGTGCAGTCCACCAGGAACACACAAGTTTGTAAATGGATTTTATAAACAGAGAACATGAGAGAATTTCAGTGAGTTTTATTAAATTTCCTTGGTAAAGACGGCGGTTGGAGTATATTAAATTTAAAAAAAAAATCATCTATATTTTCTGTGAGTAACGGAAATACTTGATAGAACGTAACAAACGATGGTTACATTTTAAAGCGATTTCTTAATAGATTTATACTTTCCTGCCTAATTTTAAATAATAGAACAGACAGATAAATTATTATCAGTGACACATAAAACTTCGAGCAACTTTGAAAAAAAAATTACATCAATAGTTAAATTGAATTCTGTCAGGAGGTGAAAATATTTCGGACAAAAATCTGAAGGACGATCTAAATCCTGCAAGGACACCGATCAAATGAAGGATGGAAATTTCGCATGGGCGGTATAAGGTTCGCAACGTGTTCAAAATTAATGGCCACAAGTATTTTATTTTGAGTCGCGTAACATTTCGAAAGAATTAAATTAGATTACCATGGCAAATGCGATTTAAATATGTAGGTACGTAAAAATACGAAACATTTATAATAAACAAATATCGCATCAAATATCACAGTTAAATTTGATAATGAAATGATACAATTGAAATTGCTTCTTCCACGTGGCAGTTAGGTAATAACAACACCTTTAAATTAATAAATGATAATAAATACATATTTAATACATTGTGTTTTCGATAACTTTATTACCTGGTTGAATGATAAATTTTTATAATTTCGAAATGCTTCCGACGTATTTTAAATGTGTTCTTATTTAGTTGTCATAAAAACAAAAACCATTTTAGAAACAAGATGAAATTATTTTTGAGATGTTTGCATTTGAAATAAACATTGACATTTTTAAATGGTAAAATTTTAATTAAAAAAACCTATCGAAACATTTTGACTCAAAAGGTCCATAATCTTGAAAGAATTCGATATTTAAAAAAACGCATTCATATTGTACATATATTAAATTGGTAAGAAAACGGTCACTTCACTTTTTATGCAATTTATACAATTAATACCTTTAAACATTAAAAAAAAGAAAAATCAATGAATTTGCCAATTTGTAACCATACTCTTGTGGCTAGTAATGTCCTTCCGAGGATTGAGGGGTTAAGAAAGAGTCTGACAGTTTACCCTATCAGAGAGTTTGCTCTTTCAACAAGCTGGCGAAAGGGGTCAAAATGATTGAAAATGTTATACGTATTGAATATAATTAAATTTTATGATTTAACGATATCTTTACGATTTTTTCAGTGCCTAAATTCTGATATTAATATTTTGTAAATCTCTCTCGTTAGTCCGCGGGGAATCCCACTAAATAATCCACATAGGCCTCTAGCTCCTCGTAAGGCCGTAATCCCCAAACGAACCCAGCTAAAATATTCCACATAAAATCAAATTTGAATTCCATCCTCGCGACAGTACCTACCTAAGTAAAAAATCAATTCATGGATGATCCGCATGTCTTAAATTAAATCAGTCATAATTTAATTTCTAAGGAATCAAGAGAAGTTATAATATAGGTTGGCTTGGATCAATGAGATTTTCAATAATATTACCGTTATTAGTATCAACTGTTATTAGTATCAACATTAAATAAGTTTTATCAACATTAAAATCGCACATTGGGAATTTGGTTTAACTTAAGGTTACGAAATTGTCCTTTACCTTTAGAGTATTTTGTCCTTAACCTTTTATACTTTTTGCTGTTATGTTATCCGAGAGAACTGGAATCGAGGTTGATGAAAAAGTCGTTTATTGTACCTTTATTGGTATCAACATTAAATAAGTTTTATCAAGTTATAAATCGCATATTCGGAATTTGGTTTAACTTAAGGATACGGAATTGTCATTTACCTTTAGAGTATTTTTGTCCTTAACCTTTAACACTTTTTGCTGTTATGTTATCCGAGAAAATGGAATCGAGGTTAATGAAAAAGTCGTTTATTGTACCTTTATGTACCTTTATTGGTATCAACATTAAATAATATTTATAAACATTAAAATCGCATATTCGGAATTTGGTTTAACTTAAGGATACGGAATTGTCCTTTACCTTTAGAGTATTTTTGTCCTTAACCTTTAATACTTTTTGCTGTTATGTTATCCGAGAAAATGGAATCGAGATTAATGAAAAAGTCGTTTATTGTACCTTTATTGGTATCAACATTAAATAAGTTTTATCAAGTTATAAATCGCATATTCGGAATTTGGTTTAACTTAAGGATACGAAATTGTCATTTACCTTTAGAGTATTTTTGTCCTTAACCTTTAATACTTTTTGCTGTTATGTAATCCGAAAGAACTGGAATCGAGGTTAATGAAAAAGTCGTTAATTTTAAATAAACCGGAATAACCCCTAAAGTCGTTAAATTAACGGTTAAGGACAATTCTTTATTTTTAAGTAAAACCGGAATCGCCCATAAAGTCTATAATTAGACAATTTCTTATCTTTAAGTAAAACCGGAATTGACCCCAAAGTAGGTAATTTTAAGGTTAAGGACAATTTTTTATCCTTAAGTAGAACCGGAATCGCCCCTCTAGTCAACTCTTAAATGTCTCGTGATATTTCATTTTGAGTTCAACTAATCCCAACTGTCCTAAGCCAGCGAAACTATGGCATCTGAGGTGTGGTGTGAGGCTGAAGGCAGTGGGAAAGAGAAGGAGATGGGAAAGAGGAAGGTTGGGTACTTTTCTCGTTCATTATGCCTAAGGATGTGATGATCACCTCTACACCATACAGTCACTTTGGTTTAGACTCCATTTTGCCTCTGTGCGAGATCAGCTTGTTAGGGAATTTTTCATTTCACGGGTATACTCTCGATGGATGTTAATAGCAAGCTGCGCCATCTTCCTGCAACCAAGTCCTTTTGTTGTAACCAACGATTTTCAACGATGCGGTTGTGGTTGAAAAATTCTCAGCTTTTTCACATATTCTGCATAAGACTACAAAAGTAGAAAATTTTATGGCCCATCTGTATAAATCTAATCAAGCTAGCGAAAATTTTATAAAGGACTAAACATCGATGGTAGATGTAAATGAAGGAGAGACCCTTTTTCCTAATAACAAAAAAGATCGTTGAATTAATAATACTTACTTAATTGTTATACTTATCGACGGCGGTAATCATAATTATATCAAGGATCAAGTCTGGTATTCACAGAAAGACGCGTAACGTAAAATCTTAACTTTCTTTATTTATATGCATGGTGTCAAAGGCTATCTATTTAAAGACTGTACTATCTCTGATCACAAAGAACTTCTTGAATGCACTAAAACGCTTTACCACACATCGTAGCAGACCGGGTAAAATAATATTCTGCCCACTTATTGGATTTTGAAAAAAATTTGAGTTGAAATTTTCTTTGCAATATAAAATCATTTTTTATGTGAGCTATTATGGACCGCTTGGAGTCAAGACTTCAATAAAATTATTGCGTTCTTATTGATACAAAGCGCTTATTATGTGTAAGAAGTATAGAGAAATAGCCAATTAACGTCTGTAAAACACGATACGAACTTCATATGAACTTCATGAACGAATCAACCTGTAGAAAGGTGGAAACTTGGGACTGAAGTTTCGCGTTATTCTCTGCTTAAACTTATGTTACTTGACTTAAACTCAACTTTAATTTAGCAGAGTACGTGCTCATCGGTGGAATAAACTTGTCGGCTGTTGCAAAATGATAAAATACAATGTTTGTTTGTCTTCCCCTAAAGTGCTTGCGAGATTAATTAGCCTGGATAAATGCGTTGCCATTAAAGTTAAATGCTAAACAGCTATTCGCAGTCAACAACAACTAGGAATAATATTTATTGTTGCTTTGTCTATTACACGAATTTCTAACTATTACGCATATTTGAGATAAACACTCACGTATTCGAATACAATCGCTTAAGTTAATCTTACTAATATTATAAACGCGAAAGTTTGTATGGATGTATGTGTGTTTGTTACTCTTTCACGCAAAAACTACTGAATGGATTTTAATGAAACTTTACAATAATATTTCTCATACATCAGAATAACATATAGGCTATAATTTATAAAGATAGCTGTTTTCCATATATTACAAATAATAATAATTATTGCCCAATAGAAAATGTCAAAATTTGAGAATGACATTTTGCAAAACAATGATTGTTAAATCAAAATTCTAATTTGGAAAACATTTAAATTAGTGAATTTATTTGAAGTACTGGCCTAATACTTTGAATGGAATCAAGAATTTTAAATATTTTAAATAAATAGGTTAAGAATTTTGGTATAAACGTAGAAAGGACCTAGGAAAAGAAATCAGGCTACTCGAAGTACTAATCCTGCGCGGACGAAGTCGCGGGCATAAGCTAGTTAAATCATATATTAATAGATATCTTTTAAACAAAACATTCCTTGCATAGATGATACTCACAAAAACGAAAGGTTATCAGTTATCAGGAAGTAAGTTATTATTAAATGTTTCTTGAGTTAATTCATTTGTATAGTTTTAAAATTAACCTAATAATTTCGATGAGCGAGTAGGTAGAATATTGAGAACGGGGAAAGGATATCAAGTGTTTCTGATTTTTGTGTTTGGTTTAAAGAATTCTGTATAAACTATTAAATCATTTTACTTACAAATACTATCATCCCTCGAATACACAGTTTGGTAGTTTCGAAGGCCGAAACACCTAAGATTCAACCAGCAACACTATTAAATTATCATTAAACATCTCAGAAATGTTGTTAGAATTCTCAAGAGTTAAAGCCTCAATTATTTCTTTAAGTAAACTAGTATGAGCAAAGCCCGCACGTTAAATCCCAAGGTTTATACAAGCTTTTTAATACATTGTTTTGTTATTTCTTCAAACTTCCCAAAATCACTTTGTGGCGTCATTTTGAATTAAATTAAACAAATTATTTTGTTTATTTTTTTATTTTTTTTTAAATTGATAAACTAATGTTTAAGACAAGATTTTTTATGCATAGCACAAAGGGTAACAATTATTATAAGCAATAATTATTAGCCTGAAACACTCATCAATATTAAAACCTCTCCCGAGAAAAGATGTAATAAAAAAAAATGTAATAAGCGATAATTGTTGAATGAAACACTAGGTATATATTGAATCATTTGGCGGGTAGGAGGTATCCCGCCGTAGCTTAATGGTAGAGCTCCTGTCCGGCAAACAGAGGGGTGCGGGTTCGAGTCCCGTCGGCGACATATATCTTTTCTCGGGAGAGGTTTCAATATTGATGAGTGTTTCAGGCTAATAATTATTGCTTATAATAAATTATTTTGTATTAAACCACTATTATATAATCACAATTACCTACATGTTTCAAAACCGATGGTTTCTTCGTCAGGGTAGTAATGATATTATTAAATAACAAAAGAAACAAACAAGTATAGACTAAAAAGAACAGACTAAAAAGAACTATGGACAAAAATATTATTGAGAGAGGTGATTAATTAATTAAAAAATATCGTAAAAAACAATTATTTAAAATTAAATATAAAAATTATTTTAGAATATGAAAAATTACATTATATAAATTATCAAAACATAATAACAAAAATAAATTATTTTAATATAAGTATTAATAAGAAAATAAATTTGAGAGATGGCTATTTAAAAAAAATATTTGGTTATTAATAATATATAATTTACTATTAACACTTTTTCAAATTTCTATGTTTGCTAATTGTAAATCTGTTGTGTTTGGGTGTAAATTTTTTAACCCTTTATTTATAACAAAAGAATGATTTGTTTCTAAAATGTGGTTGGCAAATTCAGAATAATTATTATTATTCAAACACTGTTTTGTTGTTTTGTTATTCAAAGCCAAGGAAAAATTCTACAGCCGAAAGTGTTGGAACGTGAGAAGACACTACACATATCGGAGGCTTTTAAAACATTCGAATAAAAATACGATTAATAAAACCACAACAGCTCTTCATTGAGGATTGAAAAAAACGTGCCTTGCACCGCATTTCAAAATGTATGCTCGACTCAAAATTACAAACGTTTTATTGAAACGCCCTCAAATATAGAGGAAAAAGACAAGAGATTCTCCAGAGTCGGGACTGATGACTGTCATTAAAGGTCTATTAAGGCACTCGGCCTCTAATAAAGCTCTCCAAATTACAAGCGAGCTGCAGGTCGATCGTGTGGGAACCGCGGAGCTTTTGAATATTTTATCTTTAGGAGATGATATGAACTCGCCAGCATGAGGATCAGGCTCTCCTCGCACGACCTGATCTGAGGGAATTGCTCAATCACTTGCAACTTGCAGCTTTATAGAATGGTTTTGACCGGTGCTTCATGCGAATTGAATCATTATCACATTAAGATTGTATCTCCCGGAAGCTCCGCAGGTGTAACCACATTTCAAGAAGCTATACTGAAGTGTGAAAACTGATAAAGTCAACACGTTATGACATAATTTTTGATCATAATTTTTATTACATTATTATTATCATAACAACACGTTATTAGATAATTATTGATCATAATTTTATTGGAGCGAAAACTGTTAATGTTAATTTTAATTTAAGATTATCACTGCTGGTAGAATTAGATTGGCAAAGCATTTTTTTTCTTATTTTTCAGATAATAAGTGAAGATTATTTTACGTAGTTAGTAGGTCAATATAAAAAAATCATAAAGCAAATGTATATAATGAGAACCCACTAAAGCGCTGCTTGTGTGTGGGTACACGGAGAATAATGTTATTCTAAGATACGATCATTTTATTCGTAAAACGGTTAAAAACGGGACTGAAGTTCTTACGAACAAACCAACAGGGTTTCAATGTTTATTGGCAAGAGAATGTAAGAATAATTTGTTGGTATAAGTATGAAATTTGTTCTAATAATAAATAATAATAATTTATTCTTACGTTTTCCCGCCAATAAACATTGAAACCCTGTTAATTTGTTCGTAAGAACTTCAGTCCCGTTTTTAACCGTTTTACGAATAAAATGATCGTATTTTAGTATAACATTTTTCACCGTGATTAATAAACAAAAATATCTAAGTACATATTAGAATAAAAACGTTTGTATTAAATTTCATATTATTTATATAATACTTGTCATATGTAGAAATAAGTAGATTTAAAGTTAGTTAAGCTAAAATACAAATTAAATTAATTTACGAGTTCAATAATTCGTGATTTGATGTTACAAAAAAATACGTTATATTGTAGGTAAATGAAAAATAAAACTTTACAAAGAATTTATATAAATAGTGTTTCAAAATCTAAATCATTCTGTGATTCTTTCGTAATTTTAATTTATTTTTTACTCATTTCAATTTATTTTAGTCGAAAATTAATTGCATGAGGACCAATAAAACTTCTTTCTGTTTGCATTAATTAGGTATTAGTTTGAGAGTACTAAACACCGTATTCGTTCGTTTGCTAATTCTATAATATCGTTTGTTTCGACATTATTTTAGTTTTTAAATATATATTTCGTAATTTACAGTACGAATAAATAATTTTCGGATATAGAGCAAGCAAACCATCTTCCGAACAGGCCTTCCATTAAAATGCTTGGTGACCAGCTCAGGCAGGGGTGCTACGAAGCCCGCAGATTAACTGCTGAACGTTTACAAATCGCAAGTGAACCCACTGCTGAATTTGGCAGCCTCCTCTGGTCTGGAGCCCCAAAATACCTGAAAAAACCCTTGACTCTGTGCAGAAACGTGCGGTCCGTTTGATAGACTCCCCTATCTTAACAAGCGGATTGCAATCTTTAGAGCACAGGCATCAGGTAGGTATGCTATTACAATTTCATTATTGTTCTACCGGTATTACAATGAAAGATGCTCCGAGGAACTAGCGTCATTGATCCCTTCGACACCGGTGCATGGTCGGGAAACACACCAAACGCGCGCCAACATATGTAAATTGTTGACATTTGTCACAAGGTCGCTCCTATTTTCTGGCCTCTGTATTTCCTCCGTCACTTCATGACCAATGTTTACTCCTTCCTCTCCTCAAAAAGACCCATCACACAGCATCTTTAGAAGACATATGCCTCGAGGGAAATTATTTTCCTCATGGCCAGTCGTGTGGAGTTAATGTTAACAAAATACGTTAGTCCAGAATGTTCTACTTATATCTTAATATATAAAACAATGTCGGGTTAGTTACACCATTACACTCAAGAACGGCTGGACCGATTTTTATGATCTTTGATTTGTTGGCTTTGTCTCCGTCCCGATTAACAGAATAACTATTAAAACATCGGAAAAAATCACGGGATAAATAATTATGAAGAAAATTATTTTTAATATATTTTGTACGGAACGGCTTTCCAATGTGCGTTGGTTGACATAATTTGAATCAATTCGAACAGCTAATAAATTAAACACAACATTTATTGATTCTGAGGCGGTACGAAGGTTGTCGTGTCAGCTAGTTATAATAATAACACTTAATAATTGGTATGCTTTTGAGTTATTTGTAAAAGCCTAATAAAAAATGCATCCGTTTTAGGGTGTTTAGCAGTGTTGGGCTTCCCCCTTTCTAGTATAAAACCATGACAGTGTAGTAAAGTCAAGAATAAGAAAAGTTTTTTAAAAACTGGTGTTTGTTTTACACTTAGTATGCAATTCTACCCCTGAGGACCAGTGGCATTTTGCCACATTGAGCGTGGCCCCTAACTTAGCCCTGGGGTGATATCCAGAGTATCGCTGGAGATGTTATTTGAAATGTTTACTTAACCGCCAACTCGCAAAGTTTTACAAGTAAAGATGTACATATTTGATAGAAAGAAAAAATAAGTTTTGTAAAGAAATATTCATAGCATAAAAGACACGAAATTTGGTAGAAGTACTTCACTCGTATTCCCTTAGAGGAATTTAAAAATGAATCGTTCGTTTGTGTATTGCATTTTTGTAAACTTTTTCGATCAACTCTAAAATTTTCTATATGAGTACAACGAGGATTATACTAGGTTTAAGCTGGCTATCGAGAAACAGTATTTGAACAGCATAAAGATATCAACACGGAAATGTTCTTGGAGGGACTAGTGCACTCTTTAAGAGCACTTTTCCGCCACCGCTTGGGAAGCTTATGGCGCTGACTACGCCAATCGAAGAATACCATCATCATTGCCATGGTTGCCTGGGTGGAGTCCCCCTGATAGCTCTCTGGAGACGGGATATAATAACCACCATAAAAGGCTATTTGCGTACTTTTGTATTTACACTTCTTTTCTATTTTTATTCCTATGTATGTATTGTTAATTTGTCTGTTTTTTATTATTCCCAAATATGGAAGGTATTGAATTACACTCATGGAATTAATTATTATTATAACGATTTTCAGAATGGTTTTTCGACTTGTGTAACGAATAGTAACATAAATTAGTCATTTTTAAATTGATTAACAAATTAAATTAAAACAAATAACTTTGTTTAAACCACTAATATAATCACAATTACCTACATGTTTCAAAACCGATGGTTTCTTCGTTATGTCATTACTACCCTGACGAAGAAACCATCGGTTTTGAAACATGTAGGTAATTGTGATTATATTAGTGGTTTAAACAAAGTTATTTGTTTTAATTTAATTCAAAATGACGCCACAAAGTGATTTTGCGAAGTTTGAAGAAATGATTAACAAATGTTTAAGACAAGATTTTTTATGCAAAGCACAAAGGGTAATAATTATTATAATCAATAATTATTAGCCTGAAACACTCATTCATATTGAAAAAACCTCCCGAGAAAAGATACAGTCCCGTCGGCGGCATGTGGCAGTGTTTCAGGCTAATAATTATTGCTTATAATAATTATAAATAAGTCAAATAAAAAAATAAAAAAAAACACGTTCACGCATATGCGTATATTGGTATGTATACCCGTACGAGTAAAAACAAAAAAATAACACTAAATGACATCAATATTTGTGTTCCATGTATAGCGGCATTGCTTGATGCATATTATTTCCGTCTACCCCTCAAAATAAATTCACAAGAGACCATTGTTCTAAAATAAAACATGTACGGGGATTCTAGAACTAGATATCCGATACCAAACTCAGTCAATATTTTACCTCATAACGCTTCATTACTTTATCTATCTATCAATATAGATGTATGAAAGCTCTGTATACATTAAATAGGTATTCAATGGTGCAAAACGGTTGATAAAAATCAAAACAGTACACATATCGAATATTTCCAGTGGCTTCCGATGCACACACATTCAACGCCCCTAATGGCGTGGAAACTGTTAAGATTTGGAGACGTATGAACCGAACATGATATTTTTTGACGCGTACTTGCGCGATAAATTACGTTGTTAACCCGTAAAGTTTCTTTCTGAAAAGTGTCGTTAAATCAATGACCTATACAATCTAAAGTTCGATTTGATTAGACCGGTGAACTGTAAGAAATTTTGTATGGAAAAATGTACCAACAAAATATAATATTAATTGATAGAATCCACATCCCCTAGCACATTCGATCGATAGGGATTGTATCGATAACTTTTGGTAACTTCTCATCATTCCCTAGCATGACTGCAAACGAATAAGTGACAGTTCACAATGACTAAGTGTCTTTAATATAACACATTAGAAGCCCGCAGAAAAATATTTTTAGGTTAACACTTTTTTAAGCTAATCTCTGGTATCATACTCAATCCGCCTATGTTAAAAGAGGTTAATTTTTATGTCCCTAACTAGGCTAGGTGGCCAGAGACCCTAGCATACTCGCTCGATAACGATCGATATGATAACTATCGGTAACTTCTCATCGTTCCCTAGCATGACTACAGATCGCCAACGATTAAGTGACAGTTCACAATGACTAAGAGTCCTTAATATATTCGACATCAATTGTTGTTTGTACATTAGGGATCTGCAGTTGTCCTAGGGAACGATGAGAGGTTGCCGAAAGTTATCGATACAATCCTTATCGATCGAGTGTGCTAGGTGGCCAGAGACCCTAGCATACTCGCTCGATAACGATCGATATGATAACTATCGGTAACTTCTCATCGTTCCCTAGCATGACTACAGATCGCCAACGATTAATTGACAGTTCACAATGACTAAGAGTCCTTAATATATTCGACATCAATTGTTGTTTGTACATTAGGGATCTGCAGTTGTCCTAGGGAACGATGAGAGGTTGCCGAAAGTTATCGATACAATCCTTATCGATCGAGTGTGCTAGGTGGCCAATTTATTTTTGACTACCAAGCTAGGCAAATGCCCGTATTAAGAGGGTATTACCAGAGAATACCGAAAATTCGTCATTTTTAAATCAAATTCTAGACGTATTGACTCTTTTTTACAAAAAAACATAAATTGATTTTGAAATATTGTTTTTTTATCTGGTACTCGCAGCTTAAAAATTTTGAAAAACTAACTATATTTTTAATATACTAAGGTTATACCGTTGGTCGTTGGCAGATTTGTTCAATTTTCAAATGATAGATTCTATTAAACAACCCAAATTTCAAATCATATAATCATACAACAAAACAATTTAATACATAATCTAGTCAACACAGTTTTACGAATTTTAATTTTTGTTAAATTAAAATCATGAAAAAACAAATCTGAGAACGTGTTTTGTGACAAAAATACCTCAGTTTTTCTATTTATTTAAGGTCTTAAAAAATAAAATATTTAAAAAAAATTTACACACTTAAGTTGTTTAGACATTATTGAAAATACATAAATACTGATCAACAAATATTTACAAGAAGTAAACGATATTTAATAATTTATCATCGTGCGTTTTGAGCATTTTTATTGCTTACTTGAAAGTAGGTATACATTAAAGCCAGTTTGGAATGAAATAAATCGATATTAAATTTTTAATTTAAAATTTTTTATAGGGGAATAATCGATCTTTCTCATTGGAACCTTCCTGTACGCAAGCATTTTTAAACTTTTATTCTCAGCTGCTGGTCAATCGCTCTTAAATGGTTGTTATGGGAAAATGCTTTCTAATTATTTGTAAGTTCCATAAGTTTCTAACAGATGGCGGTGTGAGTTAATTTATTGACACAACAGTTGGTTATCTAGGTTAGGTAAACCATCCAGTAGATGGCGATGTGTTTCGTTAGTCACAGCAACGCGTGGCGGGGTCAGCTAGTAATATAATATAATATTATGCATATATTATGTACTCCTTTTGACCTGACCAGAAACTTATTAAGTAAATATTTTGTTTTCAAACATTCCCAAGGATAATATTCGAAGGTACACGAAACTCTTAATTAAATGAAATAATTCATGACGAGGGAATAAGAAGTTTTATTGTAAAGTTTACCAAAACAGTGTTTCTCAAACTAAAAGTCGCGACCCACTAGTAGGCTTTGATGCTCTTTGCAGGTGTCTGGTAATAAATATTTAAAGAATTTTATTCAATGTGTCGCACCGTTACACGAATTTATTATTTATGGTAACCGACGAGTTCATCGAAAATCAATTCATCGAAAGCAAATTTACAAAATACACAAAAAAGGTTAGTTTAGGTTAGGTTAGGTTAGGTTAGGTTTAATTTTAGTTAGTTGAACTCGTTTTCGATGAACTCACCGTGAACCATTATTTATATAATTTCTAGACGTTTATGAAATCAGATATTCATTTGAGCAACCGAAGAATTGAATAAAAATTATCATTTGAAGTAGGTGGTAGTAAGGAACTTAGGTTTGAACATTTGTTAATCGCCAAAGAGCTTTGCTTAATAAAGAAGTAATTAATATTATAAGCAATAATTATTAGCTTGAAACACTCATCCATATTGAAAAAATCTCCCGAGAAAAGATACATGTCGCTGACGGGACTCGAACCGGCGCCCCTCTGATTGCCGGTCAGGAGCTCTACCATTAAGCTACGGCGGGTTACCTCCTACTCGCCAAATGATTCTATATAAACCTAGTGTTTTTTTCAACAATTACCGCTTATTAAATTTTTATTATTACATCTTATTACAGCTTATTACATCTTTTCTCGGGAAATTTTTTCAATATGGATGAGTGTTTCAGGCTAATAATTATTGCTTATAATATTTGTTACCCTTTGTGCTGTGCATAAAAAATCTTGTCTTAAACATTAGTTTATCAATTAAAAAATAATCAAAGAAGTAATTACTTTTCACGCTTTTCGATTTGATTTTTAAATAATGACTCTAGGTAACTGAACAAAGTCGAGTTGTAAATTATTTTCGCTAAATATTTTTTTATTAAAATTAAAATAGTTTGAGCAGCCCTGGCCCTGAGCAAATCGTCTCTAGAGGCGACATATGGTTTTACTCCTGAACGAACTTTCGAAGTAAATGTTAAGTTATGAATAATTAATTAGGCACCTTTGAAGGTTGTTTCCCGAGAAGATACTGGTGAAAAGTACTCACCTGGTGCATGAAGGAAAAATATCTGTATGTAATTTTCATTAAGGTATCTACTTTCAGTATAGCCCCGGTGAAAGACCAATATTCAAAATCGAAACGTTTCTTGAAATGGCTTTACGATCCTTTACAATGACGGCCGTCCGTGGTCGAGTGGTAAGACTCTTGACTCCCAATCGGAAGGTCGCGGGTTCAAACCCGGCGTCCGCAAATAAATTTTATTTGATTAATTTGTGTTATTCCACAATTAATTAATAAAAATAATATATACATTATTTGCGGCACGTTCCAGAGTGGAAGATACTTTTAGTATCGCCCTGGTATAAGACCACTATTCAGAATTGAAACGCTGTTTAATGATGGCTTTAGCCGTGTTTAGAGACTTGATCTGAATAGCCAGGTACTTCCCCACCTTCTTCTTCCCCATCTCCTTCCCTTCCTCACTTACCTTCAGCCTAGCAACATACCACTATTGGGGATGCCATATTCTCACTGGCTCCAAGACTCTTGTGAAGTATTCTCTATAACCGAATGCCAGATTTTTTTATATCTGGGTTCCTTATTGCTAGCTAGGTCATCTCATCTTGCAGAGTATTGAATTTTGAAGTTACTGGAATTATTGTGTGTGGTAGTATTAAGCGGACCAATAAAAATCACCCCAATAACATAATTGTGTCATAACATAACTCTAATGAGATTTTTTTCATTGGGAACATTTGATTGAAAGCATTGTAACTGCAAATCAGCCTTCGATAGCGCCCTTGGGGTGATTTCTCACAAAAACGGCGCTCTACAAATTATCCAATTATTATTATTATTATTATAAAAAGAACATCATAACGGTTAATAAACAAGCATGCAAATATCGGTTGTCTGTGCTGTGCGTTAGTCCTGCGCGGTATCTAGTTGGATGAACTCAAATATGAACTTGTCACTTTTAAAATTAGAACTGATAGTGTCAAGAATTCAAACCAGCGATGAAGTATCTATATGCTAATTTATATAATATTTTCCAGAAAATTATTGTAACTGTCAATTTCAAAAATTTTACTGATTTTTTAAGAATTTAGACAATTCCGTGATTTTTCATGGATTTATTTATATATTTACTTTTTGTTGTTATACGTCCATAGGGGCTTTTACATAGATTTATAGATTATAAATTAATATGTTATCGAGGATTACACATAATACATAGAATTTATACTAAAAGTTATAAAAGTGAAAAATTTTAAGAATATACAAGTAGTAGAATATAGCAGTAAATTTAGTTTAGAAATAAAAATAATATTTAGCAAGAAAAAAAAACATAAATACGTTTGTAAGGATCTGAATAAACTCTCTTTGTCGAGAAATGGACATTGTTTTACAAAATTTGTTGATTAACTAAGGTGAAGTCATCTAGTCATTTTCAAATATTTAACTGATTTTTCAAGAATTTAGACTATTCCGCTATTTTTTCATGGGTTTAGTAATAAAAATAATATTTAGCAAGAAAATAAAAACATAAATAAGTTTGTAAGGATCTGCACAAACTTTCTTTGACGAGGAATGCACATTGTTTTACAAAAGATGTTGATTAAGGTGAAGTAATTTAAGTTTATGTCTAGAATAATAGATGATTCTTGGAGGAACTTAAAACTTTGAAAGTGAAATAAGAAGTGAGGCAGAAAGAAAACAAGTATCTAGGAAGGTAAGGAAGGAAGCTTTCAGCTCTCTCTGCAATATTTTCAGCGATTCTAGTTATGTCAAAACTTTCAGAATAAATTAAAAAGCGTATTTATCCCTGATCTGCCGTTATTATCATATTATAAATTTAAACAAAATAATTTCACAAGCATAATGAGCTAATAATTTTATATTATATCGCAAAAATATATATCAACAATCATTTTTTTTATTGCTTCTCACAGAATATAAAGCATTTTTTCACATAATAATCTAACTCACCGGGACTTTTGTTACACAGGATTTGAACAATTCAACAAATTGAGACCCCTCCCCCCGTCCCCTTAGATGAGATTAAGTGAGATTTAGTGGGAATCCCCCCCCCCCCTCAAGTGAGATTTTTTCTTACTCTCCAAATAAATATTTTTCATAATAGCCATTTTTTCATCGGGCAAAATGGAACGAAACAAAAGAATTGAAACATTTTTTTTGTTATATAATCTCTATAATAATATATGGTCTTTTAAAGCTGACGTGAGATTTTTATTGACCCCCCCTCCCTCTCGGTAAAATGAGATTTGGTGAGATTTTTCTGGACTCCCCCCCCCCCTCCTTTTTGCTCACGTAATTAATGTATGCCCCCTAAGAACCATACGGTTATATAGATATAGAATTATTCAATAATATGCATCTGAAAAAAATAATTTAAAAAAAGTAGTAGTTCCGTATGAAAAAACTTAAGAATGCTCTCGTTTCGTAGAAATTTATGAGAGATGAAACGATTTTTGATTCTGTTAGCAAACAACACAACTGGTGCTATAACTTTTGGTAACTATGGCGTAACTACACCCGCTTTTAAACCAAACTTATTCCAGAGTTAATATTTAATCAAGGCAAACATACAGCTGTGGCTTTGTTCCTAAAGTCAATTTTGCAGATCCTAGCTTAACGGTTACCACCGATAACGCCATTGTAACCTCTCACTCTTCTCCATAAATCACACAAGTAACAGACAGAGGGATTACAACGGAGGTCACAGCTACAGGACGGTGTAAATAAACGGCGAAGAAAAACACGGGAAGAAAAATGCAGAAATAAATTAGTATTTTAAGTTCTCTTACACGGAGAAAAATATTAATCTAAAATACGATCATTTTATTCGTAAAACCGGTTAAAAACGGGACTGAAGTTCTTACGAACAAATTAACAGGGTTTCAATGTTTATTGGTGGGAATATGTAAGAACAATTTGTTGGTATACGTAATTTCGTACGAATTCCAACAAATTGTTCTTAAATTTTCCCACCAATAAACATTGAAAAACTACAGTACTTCAGTCCCGTTTTTAACCGTTTTTACGAATAAAATGATCGTATTTTAGAATAATATTTTCTCCGTGCAGGACTCCCAACATCCGCCTTATATATGAGCTACACTTTTACAAGAAGTTGTACATACGAAGTCATTATATTTTTATAAAGCTTGTAAATTCCCCCAGGAAGCTGTTAAAAAGGAAGCAAAAATGGCTGAAAGCTTCCTTCACCACATTTTTATGAGCTTAATAAAGTCATATTTTTACGACACCTCTGGATGCCACGAGTCAGATGACAGCGTGAAAAATAAGAGCTCAACCGGAATCAATAAATAAATGGTCATTAAATTGCTGAATCTCGTGTTCTGGATATTTAATATCGTCATAATAAGTTCACCATTGGAAAGTTGGAATCACCGAGGATATAGATAGGTATCCAGAAAGAATTCTTTGCAATCTCTCTGATACACGAATGTATGGCACAGTTTATTGATCAAATGCCTCGAAATAACCCATATTTCTTTAGATAACTGTTGAGACCGGTAGGGTGGAGGAAAATAGAAAATATAAGTTTGCTTTGAATTACTGTACCATCGACATCGCAATGAAGCATGCGAGCACAATTCTTGAAAAATAATAATATTAATTGGATAATTTGTACAGCGCCGTTGTTGTGAAAAGTCACCCCAAGGGCGCTGTACAATGTATTATGAGTTCTTAGGCTTTATCTATTTTTATTATTTACAAACAGATGTAGAAAACGTGCATGCTTAGCAAGTCACTTCCGAAGACCACATTTTTATTGGAAAATTCATGCTTGGAGAAGATAAGACTTAAAACGCAGATAATACTATATTTAAAACACTAAGACATTGCATGATTTTACATTTGCTACCCTCCATCACTGAATGATATCACATTTATGATTTAGTGGTAAAAGTAGCGTTGACATTTATTTTGAAAGACTGGAGAACTTAGGATTCTTTTAAATTAAGAGAAATTATATGAAATGACCTAAAAATTTTTACAAGTTCCATTTGCTTACATTTTTTCAAAATCAGTTATTTTTAATGTCGTGCCTGACTCTGAAGTGAAATGTTTTTGACTTTATGGACACGACCTGAAAATATGAGTTTTAAGTTTAGCTCTAAATTCTGCCGAGTCTGTGATCATTCTTAAATTATGTGGTAGTTCATTCCAGGCTGGTCCTGACATTCCGAAACCACGCCTTTGTGTGGGCTTTGGTTCCTTCAAACTTCTGATAGGTGCTGACCTAACTGACTGTCGAGAGTTGGAATTTTCTTGAATAGAAACACATTTTCGATAAGTAAGCCAGAGCTATTCCGTTAAAAGACTTAAATACCATTCAGTAGAACTTGTACCGATTTTACCGACGCTGTTATTCGGAGAGAAAAATAGGAGGTGAAACAAGTAAATTAGATTATCTTTTTGGCGTTAATTTTGTTTTCCTAAAATACACACCTAATCAAAAACCATTGTTTTGATTTAAATTGTTACATATAGAGCATCTCTGTGCAGCCTAGAAGAAGCGTGGGGTCTATCAGTTCTTTTAGCATTTTAACTGGAAGGCGTAAACAGTCTCGGAAAACTGGTGTTGAGCTGTGGAGTAAAACGCACGTAGGTACTAGAGGTGTCCTCATACCGAAGACCCTGTAGATATACCACCAAGCACATGGCACCAAATGCTTCAGAAACGGGGATCAGGATTCAGATGATCATGCTAAATGATTGTTATTATTTTAACACTCTTGCAATCAGCAAGTTAATAAGGTTTTCGTTCAAAGGCATATTGAAATGAGTTTAAATTGATTGTCATGACGCATTGCTTTTCACCCCGTTGAACCGTCATTACTTCAACCCTTCGAATACCACGAAAGAAGGGTGTTAAATAATACGCACTTGTTAAATATTGGAGCAAGAATTGACATGATACACGAAGGAACAAAAAACATTTTAAAAGTCATATTGGCCAAACAAATTACACGCCACGCAGCACCCTTATTGCCAATAATTTGCAACTTCCTTTCCCCTCGTTTCCGCTCCCTCCAGGTCATCACACCTTCTCATTCATTATTAGAAGCTAGGCCGAAAGATTAAAACTTCACCTAAAATCCGCCACACTGTCTTATTGCGGAGATTTGCAAAAAATATTTTTTAAATTATGTTTTTTGGAGAAAACAGCACAAGTACTAAAGCTAATCCATCTCCACGTAAGCGGGACTAAAATATGTAAAACCTCCCAAAAGTTTAATAAGGCTTTGCGTATTTCAGTGGATTAAGTGTTTCTTTAAATGGCTTATTTATGGCCGCCAACCAGAATGTTTATGTACATAATCTACATTCATACACTTTCGTCTTAATATATTCTTGTCTTACTTTATTTGAAAGCATATTTTCAGTTATTTCGTTACAAATTCCAGATATAAAATACAACGTAAATAATTACAACTTCATAACCATCTACTATCTATGCTTTTGAAAATATTTTTTTTAACATTATCATCATTAATTGAAGAAACGTTAAACATTCCAAAAACGTCGGTTTAGTTACTTCAATGCGTTAGATATATGGACGTCGCGAGTCGGGATGCGTCGCGTTGTTAACACTAGCGACTACGCGGAATTGCTACAGCGTATACCCAGGAATGGAGACAGGCTTGATTAGCAGGGGGATTGCCTTTATTATATAACTACCAGATTTAAGCAAATAGAATACCGGAGTTTTATTCCTAGCTTGTTCAATATATGTGTTTTTTTTTAAAAATAAATACAGACCTTCAAGTCTATCCTTTAATATTCTTTGTTGTCAATCGAGAATATTTAATTAATCAATTATATTTGTGATTTTTTTAATAGTTTCATCGTTTATCATATCCCAATACAAACTTTAAAAATATGTTTTTAGTATGAATCAATCACATATATAATTTAAATTTAACTTTGTTTACATGTTTATCTAATTTTATTTCCTTTGGTAAATCGACTAATATTTTCATATTTATTAATTGATCCGTGTATCAACGACTTTTGACTCTCAATAAAGGGAGTTTTATTTAATTTCATTTCTTCGTCGCATGTAGGTACGTGTTTTTTTACAGCTTTTTAGATTA
The DNA here is from genome assembly GCA_951813805.1 of Limnephilus auricula. Taxonomy (NCBI): domain Eukaryota; kingdom Metazoa; phylum Arthropoda; class Insecta; order Trichoptera; family Limnephilidae; genus Limnephilus; species Limnephilus auricula. The sequence goes on from OX638403.1 coordinate 14,669,802, forward strand.
TCTTAGAAATTTAATTGGCGTATTGTATTTGGTTCCATGTAAACTTAGAATCACTTAACTCAACAACGCTTTAAAAAGTAGTTGAAAGCTATGATTTTTTTTAAATGGCCCATACCCTAACATAACAAACCTATTTAACTATTTTTTTTTCATAACTTTTAATGACTTTTCAAAGGAGGTGTTGAGTTTAAATCATTCTGAGTTATCCGGTCACCATTGCCATTAATTCACATGCGGATTAAAAATAAAGTATTCAAGTAAATAATTTGTTTAATTAACAATTAAAAGCTAAGCTTACACTTTGGGAGGCGGGAATGGGTATGGCCGCCCCGGGAACCATTTTTTGGATAACCAACACCTCTGCCATAGTTCACTCCAAGTGGTTCGCTACGTTTGGTGACTTAGCAGGGGTGCTCGGGATAATGGGGTAAGGTTTGTCTAGGTCTTGGCGGCGGATGATCTAGACACACCGAATCCAAGAATCTACCCAACTCTCATACATTTTTCCTTCCCAGAACTTCCTTTCCTTAAAAATCCCCTTCACACAGCATCCCCAAAGATGACATAGGCCTTTAAGGAAATTATTTTCCTTAAGGCCTCCTGTGTGGAACTAATGTAAAAAAAAATTAACTTATGGATACGGAGTGTATTTTTCTTTTTTACTTACACGGAGTAAAATGTTATTCTAAAATACGATCATCTTATTCGTAAAAACGGTTAAAAACGGGACTGAACGAACAAATTGACAGGGTTTCAATGTTTATTGGCGGGAACGTGTAAGAATAATTTGTTGGTGTACGTAATTTCGTACGTATACCAACAAATTTTTCTTACATTTTCCCGCCAATAAACATTGGAACACTGATAATTTGTTCGTAAGAACTTCAGTCCCTTTTAATTGTTTTTAACCGTTTTTACGAATAAAATGATCGTAATAATATAAATAAATATTACGATATATTATTTATAATATAATATTATAAATAATATTACGATATATTATAAAAAAATAATATTATAAATAAATTTTAGAATAACAATTTTCTCCGTGTATTTTGATAAAAAAAAATTACAAAGGTGTTTTTATGCTATTCTCACCGGGGGGAGTTCTTGTGTCGAGAAATACCTGGATAACAGAACGGTTCGCTGCAAATTTATAGGTATTTATTCTCATCCATTACGAGCTATTAATCAATTAATTTTCATTGGAAACAACAACTTGAAACGTTTGCTTTTCTTTATACTGATAGAAAATTAAACTTTTAAAATATTTTAGTAAATGTTGCTGACACCATATTATCAGATGGTGTAATAATTTTGTTTTTGTGAGCAGTTTGGGTAACTTTAAAAAGGTTGATTTTGAAAATCAATTTAATTAATTTTATTAGATGAAACCCCATTGCCCCATTTCACAACCAAATTGATACAAAGACATAATAATTTAATTGTTACGTCATTAGTAGGTGACATATTTTTATGTTTGGTTTTTAAAACTTTTGCTGAAAATGTCATAATATATGTTATATTTTGATTTAATTTAATTTATCATTTTCTGTAATAAATAAATAAAAAAAATATTTCAAAGAAAATGAACACCTAATTTTTAAACTTTATTCTTAAATCACTGTTATAATAACTTTAATAATTTATTTGTGGAATTTTCGCTACATACCTTGTAATTTTTCCGATGCATAAAACATGTTTAAAAACTTATAAAAATGTAATATCCCCAATAAATTTTATCTTTAATAAAATACCGATAATGATCAAAGAAAGTTCAGGACGAGTTTAACGATTTAGATAAATCATTAAAAGCAACTTTCCTTTAAGGTCCTGCTCCAAATGCTACATTATTTAATGTCATTAACCCTTTATCTATAAAATGTCAATTCCTTTCTTTACTTTTTATTTCACTCGAAAGACGACAATTTTATAAATAACTACTTTTATACCACTAAACTTTTTCTTAGGACCAAAGCATTCTTTCGTGTAAACATATTTACTTATTCACTTGTCTTAACTTATTTTTTAACGTTTTGGTTTTTTATAAAGCTCTATAGCTCTTGATCTAAATTAATAGACATTTCTAAAGTATTGACTTTCCCTTCACAAGAGTATTTTCATTCTTTTAAAATTAGGCTTAACTGGTCTGACAAATTTAATAAAAATAATAACAAATTTAAGAACACATTAAAAGTAAAACCAAAAATTATTATGTTTTAATAATAACTATAAGTAATCACAAATTAAAAAAAGAATAATTAAATATATAGTTTATTCTGTAGCTCACGAAAAAATGAGAATATGACCGGAAAATAGTTGCGATGATTTAGAAAATGCAAATCGATATAAGCTGCGAATTCATGTAAGTGTTTTTAGTGTTAGCTTTAAACAAATTGGAAATTCGAGGACGATTAGTCGAATAGTTCGACGAACTGTTAATTTTGGGGGGATAAGCTAATCTCATTTATAACAAATTAAATTTTTTATACTTTTAACGAGCGTGAATAACAAATGACTGTCGCAAACAAAGAAAAACGTGACTTCATCCACAAATTTTACAATAAAAAACCCTCATAAAGTCGCTAATGTAAACGCGTAAAGAATAATGACACCACGAACGTTGCAAATTTACCAATTGTGTGTGGCGTGTGATTTTAAATTGTTTTATTCATTTTATGGGCATGCAGAGGCTGAAGATTTCGATTGGACTGGGCGATTGTGCCGAGATCCGGCTCGAAGGACCATTTATGGTGGTGGCTTGACGGGGTATGGACGAGTGGAGGTTCCAGCGCGACCCATCAATCTTGTCTTGTTTTGTCTACAAATAAGGGGGTGATTTGGGTTAGGGAAACAGAGGTTCTCAAATTATTTATGTGGTGGTTTAATTTAAAACAAATAACATAATTTTAGAGAAGAATCGGTAATAATCTACAGGAAGGTGACAAAAATCTTGTTATTTATTCCAAACACATGCAGAATATGAATAATGCTTGACCAAAAATCTGAAATCTTTGATACAGAATCTACGCGAAGGTACTTTTAAATTGTAAGACTAATAATAGCGGGAGCTCGTTCGCCAGTCATCGACGATCGTAATCTTCCTTCTTAGGCGGCCTACATGAAATCCAAAAAGGACAGAACGATGACGTTACATACGAATTATGTTGAGACTAGTATGGTTAGGAAATAATTGGTAAATAAATAATCCATTGTGAAGTTAGTTAGGGAATATTAGGAAAAGATTCATTGAAAGCAACTACATAAAAGTAGACCTCTGGAGAGGTAAAGAGTAGGACATGGCATTTTTCGAAAAGCAAATTTACTATAGGATTATTAATCAAGAATTCATAGTTGAACAAGGGAGAAAATTACACACAACCTGTCGTGTGTCCTAGATACAATAGTTACAATGCTTAGATTAAAATTATATATTAGGTATGTCCACCATAATGCTAACATCTTTCCTTATGGAATCAACAAATCTGTTACTTTCATTCTAAATTTTAAAAAATGTTTATAGATTATTTATATTCGCATAATATGTAAATCCAGTTTTATCAAAAACAAAAAACAGTATATTATATCAATTTTATTCATGAACCAATTCAACCCTGTTATAAATAATTCCGTATGCGCATTTACATGACATGGAATTCCTACGCAGTGCAGCACTAAAGCTGGAACAAACTGGGGACATAAAGTAAATTATAACATATGTTTATGATGATCAAATTAATAAAGTAAACACAATGTACAATTATTTACCACCAAAATGAGCAAAAAAAGTCCTCCGCTACCTGTATTTAATCCTACATCTCCTCTGGTATTTGTCATTATTTCAATGTGAACACAAACCTAAGAAAGAATGAACTTTTTCTTAGTTTTGACAGGTTAATATTTACGCTTTTTTTGGTAAATTGTTTACTTTGCAACATATGAAGTCAGTGATTTACGATTTCAGCAAATTAATAAGTTTTTCTCAATTAAAAAAAAAACTGATTATGATATTTTAAAGTAATATTAGCTGACCCACCCACGCCTTGCTGTGGTTAACGAAACACAACGCCATCTCTTGGATGGTTACCTAACCTAGATAACCTAATGTTGTGTGAACTTATGGAACTTGGAAACAAATAATTTCAAATCATTGTCCCATAACAAATATTTAATTCGCTATCATAAATATTGAGGTCAATAGAAATATTGTGGTAGACAAAAACTATCCTATCTTTTAAGTTGGACCAAATTACATACAGTAAGCTAAATTTCATCAAAATCGGTTAAGTAGTTTCGGAGTTTACCTTGGACTGACATTGTGACGCGAGATTTTTATATTATTATTTATTTATTATATTCATATTATATTCATTATATTTTCATTATATTCATATTAAGATTTATTTTATGTTATTACATAAAACAGTTATGATGGCCAAAAATTTACATATAAGAATGATTTAAATACATTGTAATAACATAAGAATCAAAAATAATTATCTAAATATGCAAAAGTAAATAGACAAACAAGAATGGGTATACGGTAGAATACAAAAGTTTCACAAACAATTTATTATTGGCACGTGTGCTGATGGGACACTGATTTAGAAGGTACAATATTGCCTATGATGTAGGTAAGTATGTCTTGGAGGGTAATTTGTTTTAAAGTACTTAAATTTAGTTTAGCCATACAAGAAACTAAGCGAAAATAAATTAATTCTTCGTCATATTATAACATTGAGGAATACCGCATTTAAAGAGAAAAGAATCTCACTTTCCAGGCGCTTGCGAACGCGTTTTTTTATCTCGAAATATGTCATCCATTCGAGTCTAAAGTAAAGCCGGCATTTTGTCTGTAACCGATCGCCTCAGAGAATACATTTTGACTTGAAGGCTTGCAAAGCTCGTATTTCGAGTTACGTTTTTTCGATAATTTTACGCTCGCTTTTACGCGGACGGAATACGGAATACCACACCGAGAAAAATGTTATTCTAAAATACCATCATTTTATTCGTAAAAACGGGACTGAAGTTCTTACAAACAAATTAACAGGGTTTTAATGTTTATTGGCGGGAAAATGTAAGAATAATACGTACGAAAATACGTATACCAAAAAAATATTCTTACATTTTCCCGCCAATAAACATTGAAACACTTTTAATTTGTTCATAAGAACTTCAGTCCCGTTTTTAACCGTTTTTACGAATAAAATGATCGTATTTTAGAATAACATTTTTCTCCGTGCAGGAATTCACATCGAAACCGTTTTTTTAACAGAAAGTATGATGCGTTCACGTTTGTTTCTAATTTAGAATTTATGATGATATAAAAATGCAAGTAGGTAGGTACTTAAATATCTTGGAAAATTAACAAATTAATGTGAAAATAATATTAGTGGGATCAGAGTAGCAATCGTTTTAAAAATTAACATGAAAATTAGGTTGGGTGTAGTGATACGGAACGGCAATTACGAATGCTATAAATATGATAAAATTCATAAAATATTCGAATGCTATATATGCAAATATGAACAAATGTAAAAATAACTACCGACAAATTATTACGAAAATCTATTATGACGAGTAATTCAGATGTTTTTCGGAAGGAAAAAAAGTTTTCAAACTGAAGTGACGTTCGGATATAGGTACTGCCATCTGTGTTTGTTTTTATTTTAAAAGGGTTCTTGCCTTCTCTTGGTTTTTTTTTATTATTTTCCGAAATTTGGATGAAAAATCAAGAGCGAAACTCTATATTCATAATTTTTATTTCATTTCTCAATACAAGCGACCAAAATCATCAGCCGGTGGTGTAGCTGTGTATTATTTATCTGTAGACATTCATGTTTCGGAAAATTATAAAAATATTCTAGCGAAGGCGAGAACCCTTTAAAAATGAAAACAAACACAGGTGGCAGTAATTGTTCCGTTTTAGTAATACCTGCCACAACAGTCAAAGAAGTTTTACTTCAACCGCGCATAAAGGTTAGACGCACTCATATTTTTTTATCGCAGGGAATTGCATCTGTGCTGTGAAAAAAAAAATATCCACAACGTATTTCTAAGGGAGTAGATAAAGAGGGTGAAGGGACCCATCTATCATGATGCTATCACATGGTATCAGTGACTTTTGCACCCATTTATCTTCTTATAATACAGCCGAAAGGAAACCCGTCAACTTGTCAAAATTACTAAAAACTAGTATCTTAGCCAACATTTTCCGAAAACATAATAGGTATTTCTATACGAGTAGGTATAACCTCCCCTTGATACCGTAACCATATTAAAATAAAATTAAAAGTATTTGGCACTTTTATGCCTTATGAAATAAAAGGAAGGAAAAAAATAGTGAGTATCGAGCAAGATGCCCAAGCGCTCCCAACCGTCTGGAACCAATGAGACTATGGCATCCCCGATTCTCGAGTGTTTATTTTTTATTTTATTTGCAAAAACAGTATAAACACCAATACATTGCAAAAGCGAATTACAATTAAAAATTGAAAAAATAAATTCATTTAAATTAGGACAGAAATTCTATACATAAGTACACAGTTAAAACATATATATTATTTCGCGTTTAAAATCGTTTAATGACAAAATATCCAAGTTACCTGCGAGGGAGTTAATTAACCCAGTGGAATTCCCAAGGGCATCACCACTGGTTAGTTAGTTCTGCAACTGGGAAGAGTTAAAAGCCTGTGTTGGCGGCCTCGCGTGAAGTTATCCGGGACATAAAGACCTATTTTAGCCAGAATGTCTGGTATTGATTGTAAACCATTCAGAAGCTTATAAGATATCAGCAGTAATGCGACGTCCCGCCTGGAACTAAAGCTGCAGATACTCAGCATTTCCGAGATAAATGCTATTGGAAACAGCCATGGGTAAAAACCAAACTCTCTCATATAGAGTTATCGTAAAAATTTCTTTTGTAAGGCTTTAGTTAGAGGAAAGGTAGAGTAAAGTGGAGAAGTACCCGGCTATTCAGATTTGGTCACCAAAGACGACTGAAGTCATTTCAAGCAACGCTTAGGTTTCGAATGATTGTCTGTCACCAGGATCATACTGGAAGTATATATTTGGAACGTGCCGCAAATATACCTTATATTATTTGTAATGAATAAATTGTGATGTAACACATATTTATCAAATATTTTATTTGTGCAAGCCAGGATTTGAACCCGCAAACTCCGGATTCGTAACTACTCAACCATGGAGGCCGTCGGACTGGACTTCTTATTTTCTTTTCGTTACTGCAGAACATGGAACTAAAATAAAATGCATTTATTTCCTTTGAAGTTTACTGAATTGCAAGCTTTTTCGCAGCTCTAAGACACTTCAATGGGAGTTGCAAGGGACTTATATCTACAACATACTCGTATATCGCTAAGGAATAGACTCCGTCACCATAAGCACCCTCTTAAATACACCGACAGCAGCCCTAACTCAAAACGAGGGGTGTGCCATAAAATGGCAAATAAATTAATGCAATAAAACATTAAATCTTTTTCCAGGTCTGAAGAGAGAAGTCTCTCAACCTTCCCAAAATGGGGATATTGCAATTACTCTGACTGCAGGCAGTATTCTAGTAGATACAACAAAATAAAATAAATATATTTATCAGTACATGGCAATCTATGAAATTACTTAGGATAATATATACTCAAAGATATCTCTTAAAGAAAATGCCGATTTTATTGACAAAATCGGCTATAAAGATGTCTGAGAAATTGGTAAAAAAATTGATAAAATGTAAGTTCACTAATTTATAAAACATTTTTTGCACCACATACAGACTACTGTTTTAGTATTATCTGCCTCGGTAATGAAGGTTGGCTTAAAAAAATCCAAACAATCCAGAATAGAGCAATGAGACAAATTTTGAAGTATGATAAATAAAAATGAATTCAGAAAATGCTTAAAGAATTAGGTATAGCGACTGTTAAACAAAGAATTTTTTAAAACGTAAAAATTTTTATCTAGAAAGTTTTTCTACAAAGTTAAACTACTATACAAGACTTCCACACGTACCATAAAAAACAGAAAGAACACATCAGACTAAAAAAATTTACAAAACCATAACACAGAATAATTTATTACTGCACAAAGAGATACTAATATATAGCTCAGTTCGTATTTGATTTAAAAAAATTCTAGATTAAGAAAATTCAAATATGGAATTACTTTAAATGTTATAAAAAAAAAACTAATAATAGTTTAAAACAATAAATTTAAATCTGTTACGTCTTGTCGAAAATGTCGTAGAAATTAAAAGCAGTCCAAAATGGTGTAGGAATTCCAGACAGAAAAAACTGATCAGTTTTCAAGATGCCAGAACTCGTAGCTAGAGGTTTTTTTCTATTTAAATAATATTTAAATAGAAAATATTATATATTTAAATATGTATATGTAATTTTTTTTGGTTTTGTCAGAATGGGTTTCAATGGACAATACCTGTTAAATATCTTATAAAATTAAAAATGATAAAAGGATTTCGTAAAAATGAAAAACGATACTTCCTACCCATAACAAGGAACTGACAAGTGACAGAGGGTGTGAAAAATGAATGATAAACTACTGGATGCTTGTTAGCCTTCCAAAAGAAATGAACCAAGAAATTGAAAAAGAAAAAGTCATGATATTACTTTAGGGAAAGCGATGTAATCAACACCTTTGACAGCATAGACATTTGATGTCAGTTTTTGACAGGCTTATGATAAAAGCTCCTTTTTGTAATGAAGTAAAACATACAACGCTCCTTTCTATAAACCTTATTTTATGAAATGTTAAAAAAACATTTAAAAACTCAAGATGTTAATGATATAGGTACAATTTATATGGGCCACCCAATTCATGCGACGGTTTTGTACAATATGTGGAAAAATAAGATTCTTGAGATAATTTGATAATTCTTATTTATAAAATACATTTTAAATACACACGAGAAGTTTATATTCTCATATTTGGTTATGACTAGCATAGGTTGTGCTTAATAGCGTTCTAAGAAGGAAAAAACGAGTCGCGAAAACGAACTGTTCCCATGCGGAAATTATCAACTGTCGGTCGCCTACAATTGATGGGTGTGAAAATATATGCGAATAAACGTATTATTATGGATGAATATTTTATTAGTGCGGTCCTTCAGAGTCGAGCAAATAATTAATTAAAATATAAACATTTTGTCATGGATACGCAAAATTTCTGTCACGTGTAAATTCCCGCTTTAACCCTTCAAAAATTTATGATGTATCCGAAAACTAAAAACTGTTTTCGAAAGGTGATGAAAAGGCTTTCAAATTTTATTATAAGAAATAACCATGTAATTTTGTAAATATAAAATTTTTGAATGAAAACTTTAAAAAGTTTTAAATATGGCTCACTTTACGTTTTTTCTAACTAAAATTACTGATAATGGAAAAAAAAAACACACACACATATTTCATTAGAAAAATTAATTATAAACGTTACTGTCACCTCACTTTTTTGTCGTTTTATGTAAAAAAAAGTGTGATAATTTTTTTCCAAATTTGCTACGAAAACTTTGGTTTCATAAAGATGTTAATTTTTTTTTGTGGTTTACTTTTAGATTTGAATATAAAGCTCGTTGTATTCTCTTAGTTTAGATCATACTTCTTACTATTATAGTAAGGGAGCATTAGAAAACAGCATTAGATGAATCTGAACGGATTTCCCATATTTTATGCTCGTCATCAATTTTTTTTGATACTAAGTTGTTCCAGACCATTAGAAGCTACCAATATCAACAATAGGGCATTTTGGAACAACATGGTTTTCCCCCAAGATTATGAAGAATTAGTAGACTTTGCAAACAGTTTTGTTTCTCGGGGTATAATTATAATTTTGTTTAGACTAAAATATTTTATTTGTACAAAAAGCTCACCTGAAAAGCTCTTTCAAGTCGGCAGAAGAAAAGCGACAAAAGTTTTTGGGTTATAAAAATGGTAAAGAAATAAAAAAACGAAAGTAAAGAAGATTAGCAAGGAGTACAAAAATTAGTAATTGGAAAATGTAGCTCGTGTTGTGATGGGGGATTTAACCAGCCGAGGAGTTGAACTCACGACGCCTGGGTGGGATCCAAAAGCAATGCAAAGTAAGACACTGACCGGACATTAATAGAGCCAAAATAGCAAAAATCTGTTATTCTAAAGCAGCAAAACTTATCGAACGGGCAATGAAATTAACACAGCTTTTTTATCCGAATTTTTAAATTAATTTTACAATACTAGCTCACATTGGGTCGTCATTTTCATCATGAGCTAAGAAAAATCTTTGCCAGATTTTAAATAAGGTAAGAAACCATATTCTTTGTTTAATAATTTATCTAAATTTGCGTGTAGTTTAAATTATGTATATTTTGTTTATGTTGTTTTAAAATCAAAGGGAACAAGAAAAAATATAGTTATATCTTGAGAAGTTTTGTTTTCAAAATTTAGTTTTTTACAATAATGTAATAACCCAAAAATAAACATTACAAATCTTTTAATACAGTAGTTTTAGCGCAGCCCTTAGAATAAGGGATGGGGCAGTAAAGTCCCCAGGGACACATAAAAACAAGAAGAAAGCCTAGATGAATGCTCCTAATCTATCCCTCTAGAAAGGATCGGTAATAATGTGTCAGGGATATATTAAGTAAGTACACACAGGGAAGTATATAGCGGGCGGGTAATCGAGTCGTAAAAATCACCCCAATATAATGGGAATTCAAATGATAATTTTGATGAAAATGTTGAAAAAATGAAATTAATGTGAAGTTTTTAAAAATAATGTGAAGTTTTCTCTGTTGAAAGCCATCCTCTGAAAGTAGAATATACCTGAGCGTATACATGCGTCCTTATCTAGCCTTTTCTCAAAACCCTCGCCACTTCCTTCAGCCTCACAACATTTGGCAACCCAATTGAGGATGCCATACTCACACTAGCTGGGAGCAATTGGGACTCTTTTGTGGAAGAATTGAAATATATGAAAAAAAAACTTCTTATTAAAGTTCGTATTATGTTAAATAACAAAAATAACAACACATTTTAAGAGTGATTAACCAGTGGCTGAGAATAAAGATTTTAAAAATGCTTGCAAAAGTTTAAAAAAGGTTCCAATGAGAAGGATCGATTATTCCCCGTATCAATTTTTTAAAATTAAATTTATAATCGATTTTTTTCATTCAAAACTTGCTTTAATATATACCTACATTCAAGTAAGCAAAAAAAATGCTCAAAAAGCACGATGATATATTATTAAATATCGTGTACAGGATACTCGTAAGTATTTTTTGATCATAAGTATTTATGATTTTTCAATAATGTCTAAACAAAATAAGTGTGTAAATTTTTTTTAAAATATTTTAGTTTGTAAAACCTTAAATAAATAGAAAACTTTAGGTATTTTTTTCACATAATTTGTTCTCGGATTTATTTATAAATGATTTTAATTAAACTATAGATAAAATTCTCAAAACTGTGTTGACTAGATTATGTATTCCAAAATTTACTTCGAAGCACATTCAAAATACCCATCTCTATCTAGGTATAACTTATTTTAACAACCTCCCATTAAACCTAAAAATGATTGAAAATATTCATGATTTTTTGTTTAAATTGAAAAAGTACGTAAAACTTCAATATCTATTTTAATACTCGTAGGTATATATATTTTTTTTAAATCTTGAAATCTGTTATTGATAGTTTTTGCCGTTTTCTTACTTATGTTTTTTTTGTTATTTGTAATATTTTATTATTTACATACGTATATGATATTATATAATTGAGCTAGAATTCCGTCTCTAAACATAAGAGCCTAGTCTCTTTAAGGTGATAGGCTATTTTTGTATAATAATATGTAAAAAATGTGTATTTATTGCAAAAACATCCAATTATTAAATTTAAAAAAAATATGCACCTATAATACACACAATGTTCGCCTCAAATGTAATGGCACGCCATAAATAATATCACGATTTTTTTTATCAGGGCGGGGGAAATAAGGATGGTTTCTTTGTAAAAGTACCTAATAAAAATAAGTGACAGGATATCGTATCCGATTGTGTGGCACCATTCATATACAGTGAAGAGAGGGATATTATGTGACGGAGAGAATTGGTGGGGAAACAGAAAGGGATTAAGGACGTTTTTAATTACTTGCACTTAATTCACAACTTTTACTAGGAAGTTGTAAAAATATGTAAGTTAAAACATATTTTATTCTATTCTTCATTTCTCAGAAATATCTTCTTAATTTATTTGTGATTTATTGTTGTAATTACTAACACAATTATTGGACCATCTAAAACATAATTGTTAGCGAATTACTCGCCTGAAAAATACTTTTACCCAATTAACAGGGATAAAAGGAGGCTTAGGCGATATGTTAAAAGAATATCACCAAAGTTAATTAGCTTGTATGGATTATCATTTTCTCTTAGGATATAAGATTCTATTATCTAAAAGTATACACCTAATTTAATTCACGATAATTATTGCTATTAACCTACACCCATTCTGTAAATATAAAACTAACTCTTTATAACCAGGGATTCAGGTTATAATATTATTATTTTAGTAGTTTTACAAATGATTCCTGTGTTAAAAAGTAAAATAATCTTGTAAATTATCTCTCCCTTTTTATAGTAAAAAATCAATAAATCTAAAATTTTCCAAGAATTAGACATTTTAGTGTAATACTTATGTAACTTAGTTACAACCACTGATTTATTTAGTTTAGACCGGTTTCGAAACAACCGTGCCTTCTTCAGGGCAAAATTTTTTGTTTGTTGATAATCGACTCATTATTTTTAAGGGATTTTTTTTATTTCTAGAGCTTCTAAGTTATCTAAGCTAAGTCGATTATCAACAAACAAAAAATATTAACCTATATCCCAATATTAAATCTCTTCCCTTTCGATGTCCATTCTGTTCCCTCTAACTCTTCATTAATTCCTAGCCACGCCCCCACCCCTACCACAACACCTAGTGATAAACTGTACCCTCCCACTATTTTTTAATTGTCATCATTATATGTTTGCCCTGAGGAAGGAACGGTTGTTCCGAAACCGGTCGGCGTGTAACTAAATAAATCAGTGGTTGCAACTAAGTTATATCGTTTCATTTAATTATAAAATGGATAACCACAAACTGATAGCTAGTTTCAAAAGTATAATACTTATGTGTTTATATAAACTTAACGTCAGTGTTTTTAAATTTGTATTTTATTTATCATTTTGCAAAGAATTGGTTTCGTTGGTTTTGCATCGCTATAAAAACTCATTAATTTGTGATGAAAATCCATAAGATGTCTACGACAAATCGTTACTAATGAGTAATGACTGTTTTAGGTGTTTTGTAAACATAAATACATATGATAAGAATATAGACTCTATTATAGTTTTATACAAAATAAGTTTTCAGAAATTTTGCTTTTTTAATGATGTTGCAGTTTTGCAATGATTCAATGCTAAGAATTCGTAATTATTCATTTTGATTAAGTCATAAATGAAAAATAAAATTAGCTATCAAAACTTTTCATAAAAAAAACGCAGACAAAAAAATATTATTTCCTTTTGTCAACCATTTATAATATGCATTTTAATAAGTTACATGAATTATAGTGGAGGCAGGTTGTCACAATCCATAATCTTTCCTTAATATTAACAACAAGCACAATAAAAGTAGCACGATGTAAATTAAGGCAGTTAGTTGCAGCGATAAAATCACGAACACGCGTCTAAACCACGTGGTAATAATGGGTGATTTATTGCAAATTGAAACTTGATCCTGATAAACGCCTTTTCGCCGCCAAATATACAAAAGGTCTTATTCAATTCAATAAATGGCTTTTACAATGGAAGTTACTTGAAATAATTCATCATCCTTTCCCTGGAAAAATATTAACAATCTTTTTTAATAGAAAATAATTATCGTACTTTAGAATTTAAGGCAACCGTAATATTTAACGGGTCGTTATAGAAACCTGTGCTATATTCGAAGCGGGTTCTCTGGATTATACAGGATGTCGGTTTTATGGTTTTTGCAGAAGGGCGAAATAAAATAAAATAGTTAATAACGTTTTATTACCGACTAAAATACTAATTTTCACTAAGAATGGAATTTTTATGAGAAGATACTCATATTAATTTAAAGATTTTACGTCACTTTATTAATTTAAAATTCTCTTCACTGCCTTAGTAAGAAATAATTTAGAATACAATTCCACTAGTTGGTCTCCATAATATAAAGCACATCAAATAAAAGTTGAGAGAGTTCAACATAATTTTTTAAGGTTCATTAATTTCAAACTCTCCATACCCATTGAACAAATCAATTATGATAAATTAATTAAAGGACCTAATTTAACTGACTTATCTTGTAGAAGAACCAAGAGCAATCGGGTACTTTTATTAAAATTAGTTAATGGCAAAATTGACGCACCTGACTTATCAAAACTAATAACATTCCGAGTACCAAATCGTAACACGAGGCTTTCAGAGTTCATTGTTTATCCATCGAAAATTGGAAATAAATTTATAAAATAAGAAAGAAAGAAATAATTCAGTTGATATTTTGGTTTATTCATTGCCAAAATTTATTTCTGAAATTTCAAAAATTCTGTTTCCTGTCGACTAAAGTAAAGGAAGAGAAACAATGATTTGTATATTATTGTTTCTGTTTCTATTATTTTTGTATTATGATTGTTGTTAAAGCTATAAGGGCGTAAATAAATAAATAATGATTTCAACTATAAAGAATTTTTTTCCTGGGCCGTTTCGATTATGTTATCATTTACCCATCCTCTTTTGAGCAATGCTACCATCACCTATATCAAAAATTCATGAAAAAAATACAAAAAAATCATTAAATTTAAAACGCCTGAATTCTGCGTATTTTTAACTTTAAAATTACCTTTCGTCGTACCTACTTGGAGAAATGTTAAATATTACGACTTTTGTGTCTATGGCTTAATTTATAATCACAGATGTAAATTTAAATTTGAAACTGATTTTTTTACAACGTAAACTTGATTTGTAAGAAAAATATATTAATAATAACAAATAATTCAAAAGAGTTGCGAGACATCTGTTGTTAAAATGTTAAACTCCTAAGTTTGCTTTGTGATTAATCGAAATTTCCACGCGCAGGAACTTTTTAAACAATACCAATAAATGTTTTAAAATATCATTTCAAATTGGCCACATTTTGGCCAGTGGACGCTCGCGGGTGTTTGCAAATTGGGCAAAATGTGGCCAAGAAGGCTCCAGTGAATATATTGTTAACAATTAATTAATTTAACGTAGCACTTCTACAAACCTGCTAAGGAATAACAATATCGATCTTGTGGTAAATGGTATAAACACATTAAGATCGATGTTTATTTTTTAACTTAAACTATAAGAGGGTTTCTCACCATCATCCTAATAGTTTATCCATACTATAGCGTTTATTTTAGATTTACGATTTACGATTTTCAAATAAAAGTTGAGAGAGTTCAACATAATTTTTTAAGGTTCATTAATTTCAAACTCTCCATACCCATTGAACAAATCAATTATGATAAATTAATTAAAGGACCTAATTTAACTGACTTATCTTGTAGAAGAACCAAGAGCAATCGGGTACTTTTATTAAAATTAGTTAATGGCAAAATTGACGCACCTGACTTATCAAAACTAATAACATTCCGAGTACCAAATCGTAACACGAGGCTTTCAGAGTTCATTGTTTATCCATCGAAAATTGGAAATAAATTTATAAAATAAGAAAGAAAGAAATAATTCAGTTGATATTTTGGTTTATTCATTGCCAAAATTTATTTCTGAAATTTCAAAAATTCTGTTTCCTGTCGACTAAAGTAAAGGAAGAGAAACAATGATTTGTATATTATTGTTTCTGTTTCTATTATTTTTGTATTATGATTGTTGTTAAAGCTATAAGGGCGTAAATAAATAAATAATGATTTCAACTATAAAGAATTTTTTTCCTGGGCCGTTTCGATTATGTTATCATTTACCCATCCTCTTTTGAGCAATGCTACCATCACCTATATCAAAAATTCATGAAAAAAATACAAAAAAATCATTAAATTTAAAACGCCTGAATTCTGCGTATTTTTAACTTTAAAATTACCTTTCGTCGTACCTACTTGGAGAAATGTTAAATATTACGACTTTTGTGTCTATGGCTTAATTTATAATCACAGATGTAAATTTAAATTTGAAACTGATTTTTTTACAACGTAAACTTGATTTGTAAGAAAAATATATTAATAATAACAAATAATTCAAAAGAGTTGCGAGACATCTGTTGTTAAAATGTTAAACTCCTAAGTTTGCTTTGTGATTAATCGAAATTTCCACGCGCAGGAACTTTTTAAACAATACCAATAAATGTTTTAAAATATCATTTCAAATTGGCCACATTTTGGCCAGTGGACGCTCGCGGGTGTTTGCAAATTGGGCAAAATGTGGCCAAGAAGGCTCCAGTGAATATATTGTTAACAATTAATTAATTTAACGTAGCACTTCTACAAACCTGCTAAGGAATAACAATATCGATCTTGTGGTAAATGGTATAAACACATTAAGATCGATGTTTATTTTTTAACTTAAACTATAAGAGGGTTTCTCACCATCATCCTAATAGTTTATCCATACTATAGCGTTTATTTTAGATTTACGATTTACGGTTTATCTCGAATCTACGAACAGTGGCTATGTTGGATAAGTTGGCCGAGTTTTCTAATCATTGCAAGTATTTTATTTTTATTTTTCATAATATTCGTTATTAGTATGGATAAGCTGTCAGCAGGATGGTGAGAAACCCTCTCAAAGTGTTCATTTAAATTAGGTCTGTCTATCTGTCCATATAAAAAATAAATAATTTAACTCGTTTTCAAGGTAATAAAGAACAAAGAAAAAAAAGTAAAGCGTTTATAACATATCTCGCTTTTATACAGGGCGCCCGGGGGTAAAGTGCATTAACTTAAGGAGGTGATTCTACATGATAGTTTAAGTAAAATAGATTTAGGGGTACTTTTTTGGTAAAAAGATAAAAATAGTCCGGCATGTGCGGCCAGCACTATTATTTTACGCTGTTACGATACGGGTGAATCACAACCATTCAACGTAGCCACAATCGCGTCTCAGAGCAAATTTATTGGGTAAGTTTATTCCTTACACTAAGGATTTTAATAGGTACGTCTTTTTGTATGGGAAAAAAATTGGAATTTCGGAAAAGTTACCATCATATAGGATCACCTTCCGAAGTTAATGCACTTTGCCCCCGGATATCCCATATATAGAAGACCACTTAAAATTTCAATAATTTTAAGTAAAAATATTGATATACCGATACTAATCAAATTCCAAGGTAATAATAATACACACTCAAAGCAATTTCAACCAAGTCTTAGGTAGCATTTTAGAGCGGTATTTTATACGAGGCGATCAAAACGGGACATCCCGTAAAATGGGTTAATGTTGCCGCATGATTTTATTATCGGTCCTTATTGTGTAATCACTGGGGTATTGTGCAATCAGGGTAACGTGGGGTGCGTCTGGAGGGGTGACTTGGGATATAATAATTACATTTGCAAAGCCTTCTACTACGCCAAGGGCTGGAGAGATGTATTGATAAGGATGATTGCTTGAAGTGACATTGTGATAAGAATCGAAGAGAAACATTTGTGAATAAATGTAGGTACTTGTGGATTCGACGATTAGAAAGAAATAGACATTTTGAGAGATTTTCAAATTACAACATTTTAACATAGCCGTGCGTGCAATTTTTAAGCATTTATCAAATAAACTATTAAATAATTTAGTTAATGTATTATAATTTTATGTGACCGTAGTAGGCAATAAACTTGTGAACTTCAGCAGGTCAAAAGTCACCTTAAAGACGTTAAAGTTCCATTTTATATTGCGGCTAGACTACCCGAAACCAGTGTGACCATGACATCCCTAATTGGGAACGTTGTGAGGCTGAAAGGAGTGGGGGTGATGGAGATGGGAGAGAGGAGGGTTATATAATACCTGGCCATGCAGATGTGGTCACCAAACACAACTAACAGTTGTTTTCAAAAAGCCTTTCGGTTTTGAACTAATAGAGAAAGATGTTATCTCGAGTAATAATCACCAAATTAGGTGTGTGTGTAGGTTAGGATAAGTTGTGAAAGTTATGCAAGTCAAATTTTAATGTGATTGATAAATAGATTTTTGGTGTCTTTGAAAGAAAATGCACTAAAATATAATTTTAAAGTTCTTAGAAAATTTGGTAAAAGAAAAGCCATGAATATCTTAAAAATTAACACATTTATAGAAAATGTTAACTATAATTTATTTAACCCGATTTGTACTGGAAGAAAGGTGGCCTGTAATAAGATAAAATACCAACAACAAACCAAAACCTTATTCACACCTTGTACTTAAGACTTAATACGATTTATAACAAACCCTACATAATCAATTGAGATTTCCCGTGAAACGCAGCGTTCCCCAGGGTCCACTTTAATGTCTCAATTTGTTATCATTGACTCGGCCCGTACAATAAAATGTTTCCTTATCACGGGTGACGTGTTAGTCCTTTAAAAGGGACATTTAGGACCCGGCGGCTTCGTTTTCTGTATTAAGAAAGCCATTATGTAAATAAACTACCCGATTTTCCGGGACCCGTGTCGAGGCCAGCCGCCGTTCCTTCGAGGGTTGGGAACTCTGATTATTTAATGTATTTTTATTGAATTTATGTGAAATTTTGGAGCTTTTGGAGGAGCGTCTTTAATTTCGATTCATTATGAGGAGGTTACCTTTTCAAAATCATAATATTTAATATTACGGGGTATACCATAATATTCTGCCATTTCTCGGCTGGGGAAAACAGAGAGGTTTGGATACCAGGTAACACCGTGAAACGGAACATATAATCAAATTTACAGACGAATTGCAAAACTTCGGCACGCTCAGTCATAACTTCAAATTTTTCAGCATATAACTTCATTTTGCTAGGAATATAATTACAATAGTTTGATGAGTCTAGTTTTTTAACTGTTAATTCATGGTGGAATTCCATTGTATTAGATATGAAATAAAACAATTTTTTCACTTTGTTCCACTTGTTTATTTACACCAGAGGCCCTAGCACGCTTGCTCTATATCGATCGGTAGGATAACTATCGGTAACTTCTCATCCTACCGATCGATATAGAGCAAGCGTACTAGGGCCTCAGGACCGGTTTCGTCCTACTACGAACATTTTCAGACTGGTAGTTGAAATTCTTATGCTACGTAATTTATACAAACTTAGACAGGGGTTCACAACAATGTCTCTATATGATAAATGTTTCTATTTTGTTAATTTAAGGTATTATAAGTTATCTGTACACACGCCTATGTGG
Source organism: Limnephilus auricula (assembly GCA_951813805.1). Classification (NCBI taxonomy): domain Eukaryota; kingdom Metazoa; phylum Arthropoda; class Insecta; order Trichoptera; family Limnephilidae; genus Limnephilus; species Limnephilus auricula. The sequence continues at coordinate 14,689,191 of OX638403.1, forward strand.
GTTTCTATTTCTTATAAATATTATTTAAACTATCATAAGTGTACGTAAAAAAACATTTTATGTAATATTTTGCCAGTTTTGTAAAAACTATGGAAAAAATAAAGCAATAAAAATAACGAAAAAATTCGTCTAACAAAAAAAGGGACTTCCTACTTGAAGTTTTTCTAACGGCCAACGGATGTCTCTCATTTGTGGACAGATGGAAACATTACGGTATACAAATTATTGTCGTGAGGCAAAGTGAAATGAGCAGAAAGTTCCCGTGATGAAGCGCAGAACAAAACCCGTATTATTATGTGTCCCGGGAAGGTGATTTGTATTTTGTCTGAAAAGTCAGAAAAGTTTAGATAAACGAAAAATTGTCAAAATACAGTTCTCGTGTTCTTTCTTGAAATTGGAAAGAAGTGAATTTTTCGGAAACATTTTCATTTCCTATTGAGTTTCGCTCTCGGAACTATTATATTAGGATTGAGGTCGATATTATTATTTGAGGATTTCAATGCGCGTTGATCAAATTGATTGGAAATAAGATGGTATATCCCAGAAAAAAGTTGTGTAAACTCTAGTGCCCTTATTTAATGTATATTTTGTACATATTCATATTTTGTACATATCCTTATTTAATGTCACTGCTTTTAATTCGCAATGTTGTAAATAAATGATCATAAAACTTTTTTATTAAAACTATAATTATTAAGCCATAACTTTATTTGTTCCTTTTCCTGGCGATTTCCTTTCCATTCAATTTCCTAGCGAAATTCATGTAAACCTACATATTATTAGTTATTGATAAAATATGTGGGACAGTTTACAAGCAAACATTGACATAATTTCCTTCTTCAGAACTATAAAAATCATCGAACAGATTTCGGGCTAAAAACTAATGGTCGACATGTTTCAACATTACTTTCAGCGAATAAAACATAACGGGTATTTATGAAAACAAGTCCCTATTGTACGTATAATACCGGGACAAAATGGTAGGCAGTTACATACTGTTTTGTGCGTATTTCACAGAACACAGAATGTCGCAACACATTACCAGAAAAAACACTGGGGTAACTAAATAAAGAGTATAAATAAGCGACAAATGTTATGTTTTCCGTTAAATAAAAGGTCCCATAAGTAAAGGTTATGACTGAACATTTTTAGAAGAAGTTATCAGGGCGTTTAAAGTAACTGTGGGTAGGAAGTAACAGGAATATACCTCTGTAGGTTGTTGTTCAAGCCCGGTTTGGACAAGGAAGTATTATTGCGCCAGGGAAAGATGTTGTAGAGTTGTGGAAATATTATTGGATAAAGCATTATTTTTCGTGTTTGATTTATCAGGGTGTGTTCTTAGTAGTCATTTTAGAAACACTATCGAACAGTGTAGTGAAGGTCTCTCCAGATTTCTTCGAACTTTTATGAATAATATAACTTAATACACTACATATTCTATTTGTTGGTGTGTTAGACAACTCTAATAAATAAAAAAAAATCAATACGTACAGACATTATTTTTAATTTGTATAAAAGAGAGATTATTCTTAACCTATCATCCTTGAATAAGACGTTCTTAGAAAAACCAGCCATTCTCCCCTATTCCTATAAATCACGGTTCATTAAATCGATTTTTAAGGATAAACTTAACATAATTCATAATCTGCTATTTCCTAATGGTGGTAATTTAATTATTTTAGTAACAAATCCATTTTGCAAGTTATGCTGTAAAATATTAAGATGAATTAAGATCGATTGACCAGCGGCTGAGAATAAATGTTTAAAAATGCTTGCAACTGTACAGGGAGGTTCCAAGAGAAAGATCGATTATTCCCCGAATCAATTTTTTTTAAATAAAAAATTTAATATCGATTTATTTCATTCAAAACTTGCTTTAATGTATACCTATATTCAAGTAAGCAATAAAAATGCTCAAAACGCACAATGATAAATTATTACCCGTTTAATCACAGGAGACCATATTTGTCCCAGCTCACATAGGTCTCACAGAAATCGTTGTTTCTCCCTTAATATCATAGTCAGAAATGTGATCTAAACGGTATTGGAAAGAGAATACAACAAACTATATATTCAAATCTAAAAAAAAAACCACAAAAAATTAAAATTTACCCCTTTCTGAAACCAAAGTTTCGGATAGCAATTTGAAAAAAAATTATGGAACTTAGTGAATTTTTTTACATGAAACGAAAAAAAGTGAGGTAACATTAAGGTTTATAATTCATTTATCTAATGAAATAAGTATGCGTTTTTTTTTTTTTCATTATCAGTAATTTCAGTTAGAAAGAAAAGTAAAGTGAGCCATTTTTAACACTTTTTAAAGTTTTCGCAAAATAAAAAATTATTTAAATAAATACATAGTAATTTTTAATATAGAAATTTGAAAGCCTATTTCATCACCTTTCGAAAACAGTTTTTAGTTTTCGAATACGTTAACAAATGTTCCATTTATTTGGATTTTATTGCAAAGCGGGAATATTTTTATCCTCTGACAAAATACGCCAATTTTTTTTAAGGGTTAAATACAGTGTATTTCTGGTGAGTATTTTTTGATCATAAGTATTTATGATTTTTCAATAATGTCTAAACAAAATAAGGGTGTAATTTTTTTTTTAAATATTTAAATTTGCAAGACCTTACATAAAAAAGAGGTATTTTTGTCACAAAACACGTTCTCGGATTTGTTTTTTAATGATTTTAATTTAACTAAAATTAAAATTTTTAAAACTGTGTTGACTAGGTAGATAATGTATTGATTTATTTTGTTGTTTTTTTTTTTTTTTTTTATAGAGAAACCTCATAAGAGTCCCAACTTCTTCCGTATATGATATGATTTGAAATTTGTGTTATTTAATAGAAACTATCGTTTGAAAATTAAACAAATCTGCCAATGACCAACGGTATAACCTTAGTATCTTAAAAATACACTTAGTTTTTCAAAATTTTAAAACTGCGTGCACCAGATAAAATAACAACTTTTCAAAATCAATTTATGTTTTTTTGTAAAAAAGAGTAAATACGTCTAGAATTTGATTTAAAAATGACTGATTTCCGATATTCTCTGGTAATACCCTCTTAATGAATCTTCAAATTACAACTGTCAAATCAGTTGCTTAATTTCCATGTTTGACTGTGAGTATCGCTAAAATAAAGACATTGTAAAAGCACTTGAAAATTTTTTATATCACCATATTTGAAGACGCCTGTTTTATAATATATGCTTATATTATATTTGTAATTTTGTACATTATCGGACACTAATGTTTTAGTGGAGTGTGCAGAATGGAAAATATGTTTTTAGTGTATTCAGTTTAAAGAAAGCCCAACATCGGACTAGTATAATTTTGGGTATTTAAAAAAAAACACAAATCCACGGGGAAACCCTGTTAATTTGTTCGTAAGAAATTCAGTCCCGTTTTTAACCGTTTTTACGAATAAAATGACCGTACCGTTAGAATAACAATTTTCTCCGTGTAGGCATATTTCAAAACAAACTTTCAAAGATTCAAATTGTTTGACCCCGTTGTTGAGTTTAAAGTAACAACTCAACAGTATATATTTAGAAAAAATATTTTCTCCTTGTTCTGGCTTTAACCCGTTTACAAAAAAGTCACGTTAATAAAATGAATTAAACTAAATGGAATCCTATTAAATTTCTCAAGATTCATGTGTATTTACATGTATATTAAAATAAAATTACACCCTTTTAAAAGTTATTAAACTAAACAAAACTTTCTGTTCTTTACCCACAGAGAGTTTATATCAAACTTTAAAAACCTACCATAAATATTTATAAGAAATTCTTTTAACCCACAATCTGAAACTTCCCGTAGGTAATGATACATAAATTTGTAGGCATTATACAGGGTGGACATTATAAGGCTTGAAGGACGGATACATTAATGTCCAAAGATAACAGAGGGCGCCGGAGCAGCTGATATACAGGATGCGCACAAAGCACCGTGTCAATAAATTACCCACAGGAAGATAAGGGATGTTTAAAGAATTTATCTTTGACCCCGAGATATTTTAGAGCGTGACCCTGTTTAGAAATAAGAGGGCAGATTTTATATGGAGGTGGAAATTTTGTCAAATGCCGATTAATACATTTTATGGACGCAAAACATGAACCTCAAATGATAACGTCCTTTGATACTCAATGATAAGGATCTTGTAAATGGAATTAACCGTTAAATGAGTACAAACAGTTGTGATTATTATTCCGAAGTATTTCGTACAGTTCATTTTAGCAAAGACGAAACATTTTTGTTAAGTTATCGAAAAAGAGATGTCTGCTAATACTGTCCGGATTTGGCTCCGGTTTTTGGCAACCCTACTTAAATCATTAATTAATTAACGATGTTTCAATGGATTCACAATGCAAGGAAATTTATGATTGTATTTTGCGTTCATTCAATTACTTAAGCACACCTCGAATGCTTATATTGCTTATGGGTGCTGCCAGGGCCGAATTTATTGGCCCCACAAATTTATTTTTCATTAGTCATTGATGATTACTTAAATTGTTTCTTGATCGCTATATAAGAAATTTGGGAGGCGGGAATGGGTACTGCCGCCCCGGGAACCATTTATTGGATAACCAACACCTCTGCCATAGGTCACCCCAAGTGGTTTGCCACGTTTGGTGACTTAACAGGGTTGCCCGGGTTCATGGGGTAAGGTGTATCTAGGTCTTGGCGGCGGATGATATAGACACACTGAACCCCAGATTCCTACCCAACCCTTATACAATTTTCCTTCCCAGAACTTCCTCTCCTTCCTTTCCTCAAAAATACCCTCCACACAGCATCCCCGAAGATGACATAGACCCTGAGGGAAAATTTTTTGGTGCTTTAAAGTGCTATGGTGATATATCGTTGGTTGATGAGAATTCATATGTATTTTGTAGCCAGAATAGCTGAAATAGCTAAGTGCTACTTTCTTTCTTTTTTTTTAAAAAGAAAGACAAACATTCCCGGGTTACAAATAACCCAACAACATTTGAAATTCCCCTACCACCACCACACTAAGCAGAAGTTGTTGCTTGTGTTGTGATGGAGGACTTCGTTTCCTTTCTTCCTTCTCCTTCTTCCTTCCTTTCAGTGTTTTAAATATCCCCTAACCTTTCACAATTTCACTGCCTCCGGGCAGTTACAGCTCTTCTGCGATATCACATAATATTATTAACAAATTAATTACTTATTGGAAGTTATTAATTGTTTGGAAGGACGTAGTCGTAGACTCAGTTTTTAATTTAAGCTAACCGAACCATCATGTTCTCTTTTCCCGCCCGACTTCAAATCTCTCCAAATAAGAAAACTACAATTCTCTATCTTTCGTCACCGCAATCATCTTCCTTCATTGGCTACTACTCTTGGCAGTGTATTTTTTTTAAACTTTGGACTTTGGAAGTATTCAGTTAAAATTTGGTCCCACGCAGGCTTAATCCGCCCCTGGCTACTGTTATTTATTTAACAAAGGGAAACATTTAATCACGTTATCGTTTTACAATGATTCGGGCAATCAACTCGTAAATTCTGGCAAAGAATCCACAGAGAGGAAACAATCAATTTGCGGATGCTGCTCCTTTATCCCGTGATATGTAACTAATTGAGGATGTCTGATTGAGTAACAAAGACACATGCCCCCCATTTACATCGAAAAATCCTTTATAGAACAATTCACTAATCTTTTCATTCCGATCCATAATCCTTTGTGCTTTCACTGATCATCATTTTCAGGATAAGAACGAATATCGAGAATAATTGACAATCAAAAGACAAGAAGAATTATCTTCCGCTCTGGACAACTCGCGACGATTGATCAGATGAAAGAATGGTCAAAAGATTTGTATCGTAAATAACATGGAAAATAAAGTAATCCCACATATTCTACACGGTTTATTTGTTCGCGGTTTCGTTTATACATTGTCAAAATATATTAGAACAACAGCTAAGCCGGCACCAATGAAATTGCTCCATTTGCAGGACATCTTACTAAAAGAATTCTTGGGTACAAAATGACAAAAATTCATCGTGGTAACATCACCTAAAATGTGCGGTTAACGCAAAGAAGTAATGTCTGTATGTACCCAAAAACTGCAATGGTCTGTGGATGGATATGTGACAAAATGACAGGACACCAAACATCATGACCAACTGGGTCCCATAGTTGAAGCGATCTAGGGGATGAGAAAAAAGGTAGACGGGAACAAAGTCAATGTAGAATATTTTTGGAGGAGGTCCAGGGATGTAGCGCCGCGATGACGACGAACCACACTAGTGGTAAGTGCCAAATTACTAATAGTATCGATGGGCAAACCCCAAGAGTCCGGTTAGTGGCTGAGTTAACAAATGCGTCGGGCTTCCACCAAGGCGTCCTGGGTTCAATTCCTCCACTAGCTATATCCCCCATTATTAAATGTGCAACATCTATTTTGGGATATCTATTTTGCACTTGCACATTCTGTACTACAATATGGAATCGTGGCTTGGGGGGGTGCATTTAAATCTACACTACTTCCACTTGAGACAATCCAAAAAATATTAATAAAAATCATCTTAAAAAAGATTTCCCGGTTCCCCCACTTTCAAAAATTTATGACAAAATTGCACTCTTTCAAATACATACAGATTCTTTGATAAAAATAATATCCCACAATTAAATATTATATAAGCAAAATAATTATTTCTGTTGGAGCGCTAACCATACATCTAGTACGAACTTCAACAGCACAGCATCACTATATATTTAAGGGTATAAAATTATTTAACAAATTACCTCTAGATATAAGAACTGAGGAGAACTATGAGAATTACAAATTTAAAAAAAAATTAAAATTACCCAATACCACCTCATAACTTTTCTTATTGTTTGATATGATGTTTTGCTTATTATTTCCTTGTATCATTTATAACTTACATTTTTATTACTTTTATTGTATTTTCTTGTCTTGTATCATTTTATAACTCACCTATGTTTTTATTACTTTCGATGAATGTTCTTATAATAGTTTTTATAATAATTTTGTAATTTAAATAGATGTAAAATATATAGTTGTCCTTTCCTAAACACAAGCAACTGCTTTATTAGGAGAGCGATTCAAATGTTATATTTATATTAAGTTGTAAATATTGTAACTCTAAATATGTTTAAAAAAAAGAAAAAAAAATCTTCCACTATAATGACGGTAGAAGTTTTCCCAATTTTTATTTTATTATGTACAATGTCACTATACGCGGCGCAGCGTAAGTTGTATCCAAAACTCTTGGGCATATTCAAGGTTTACAGTATTACTTTGATTTTTACCTTCGTCGATGAGATAAAGGTAAATTGAATTAAAATTATCGGAAATCTCCCTCCAGTGCTCTGAAAGAATCATTTGCCTTTGAACAATTTATTATCAGTCACAAAAAAAACAAAATACCGAAAGAAATCTTTTACAGAAAATTGGAAGGTACCATTTTTAAATCAGCTTAATTTCATTCGCATTCCAATGGGTATCTCTGTATTTATCGTATTAGTCAAAAATAGACTTAACAGAAAATAAACATTTTTAAAAAATGAACATGGATTTCAACAATAAAGTAATTATGTACGTAGGTGTATTATCTGCTTTTTATTCTGTACCTATGTTAAGTTGTCTAAAATTAGTCAAATTTTAGCTTATAGCTGGTAATCGCCTTATTTTTTTTTACTGTCAAAGCAATCTGATTGTATGAAGTAACACAAATATCTCTGGCTTAGTGAAATTTGCACAGCGCTGAGGGGATATGATGAACTATTTAAAAATAGTAAACAAACTATTTTTAATCTCGGAACTTTATTTTCTCAGCTTCCAAATATCTGTCAAATAGCTACCAAATATAAACAAAAACATAAAAAATTTCTTCAAACTTCGCAAAATCACTTTATGGCGTCATTTTGAATAAAATTAAACAAATAACTTTGTATTAAACCACTATCATATAATCACAATTACCTACATGTTTCGAAACCGATGGTTTCTTCGTCAGGGTTATGTTATGTCATTACTACCCTGACGAAGAAACCATCGGTTTCGAATCCTGTAGGTAATTGTGATTATATAATAGTGGTTTAATACAAAGTTATTTGTTTAATTTAACATATAAAAGATTACGGAAAATCAAATTGCGTCAAGAAATAATTGATTATTAAAAAGGAGAGAGAGAGAGAGAGTATAAAGCATTAGTGGAAAATCAATTATGGATGGTTTTGGGAATTGTCGGAATAATGGTTTTGTTGGGATCACTCCAAACAAATAGGTACCCTATTATAAGTATTAATTGAACGTAAAATAAAAGCGAGTTTTCATAACAGAAAATATCGTTAATATAATGATTTCTAGCTTTTATGGTCTTTACTTTTCCCCTTGACTTGTCGTAATAGTTTCTCCTAACGAGAGGCACTTAGTAGTAATGCCTCTCTGAAAGTTTTATTGCTCCTCCATCAGTAATGTCAGTAATTCCGTCCCTTTTTCTCTGTGGCCCAACTAGATGTGATCTACTGCGTACGGTTTACCGCCAGTACCATAAACAACATCAACACCCGGGTCCGGAGAAACAAACCGCACCATTTATAGCAGAGGTTTTCAACAATTTTTAGTAGCGATCTGGAAATAACGTATGTACTTGTTTGTTTAAATGTGGCCTGCCATAACCAAACTTCGTAAATCATTAAATTTTAGAACTTACAACAAATTTATAATAAATTTACCTACCTAGTCAAAAATAGTTAGAGCCTTCAGGGCCAAGTAACAGCAAATTTATCACGTGTTTGCTTTATTTAAAAAAAACTGTTTTCTTACAACAGGCAAAAAAAAGTGGAAGTTGAAATTAATATAAGAACCAAGTTGTCATGATTTCTTTAAATTTGGTTTAATTTGGGTTAGGTACGTCAGTGCTTCTGGTCATTAAATGTTAAGGCCGCGGTAACCCATTAAAAAAGAAGAAGAAGGAGAGATACAACAATACGAATGTCGGAGGGAGTGCGCTAATTCTAAAAGCTATAAAATTCATGCAAATATTGTGGAAATGTTTAATAAAACACGAATCGTTTGAAAAAGAGCAAAAATCTCGTGGGGGTTGTGTCAAGTAGAGTTTAAAGAAATATTTTGTCACACATATAACTTGTAAAATGACAGAAACAAACGTGAAAATAAAAATTTTCGGAGCATACTTTGCGATTTATTTCTATCGAGGGAATTTCAAATAATTACCGTTTCGGCATGGGGAATGTATAGATACTATCTTAAAGAATAACATATATTTTTTTAAGAGCTTAAAAACTTCAAAAGTTTAAGGAAAATATGTAAGAAATCAGTAGGAATTGGGAGAACGGCCCCTTAAGCCCAATATATATAGTAAAAACTATTCATGTCATTCTTAACCCCCATGAATCATAAGAACCTTTAAAAAGACCGGTTACATTCTAACGTGATGCATGGTTGTTTTTTAAACTTCCAAACAGTTTTTCTTAGCTTACTTGCTTAACTAGCTGGCGGCCCGGATTAAAATGATAGACTTCGCTTTTCGGCCCATACAAAAAGGACGCCTGGGAAAAAACACTTTTCTACATCGAAAATTGCACAAAATTATTATATTTTTTTATACTGTCTTCTAGAGGGTGAAAAAAGGGTATATTTTCGATTTTTCGATGCGTTTTGTATTAACGTAAACATTCACTGTCAAACATGTACGATATATCAAAAAATATTATTTAAGGAAAAAGTGCTGCTAACTCAACTCTCATAAAGAATTATAAAATTATAAAAAGCTACCGACGTAGCTTCTTCTTTCTAAAAAATATATATTTTTTTAAATTTCATTTTTGTGAAGGTTTCGGTATAGAAAAGTGTATTCTCCATAAACCCCTTTTCGAGGGATTTCTGTAGGTAAATTTGAGCGTTGTCTCATTCGCACATTTCGCATTCGCATGTATTGTAAGTGTGCGTGAGCTTATTGTGAGCGGGACAGAATGACAGACGCGGGTGTTCCGCGTGTGGTTCAAAGTCTAGCCTCTTAAGAGAAGTGGAGGGCCGCATCTGGTCAGCGGGCCGGAGGTTGAAATCCCCAGCTTTGTAACTTAATCGATGATTCCTTTTAGCTGTGCATATTCTTGGCCAGTTCAATGTTAGTCAATGGTCGATGTAATGAAGGGACAGAATAAAACCCTTCCGACTAAGGCAAACATTACAACTACTTATTACGGATCATGAAAGCTTGGTCCTAGTAGTCCCACCGCTTTACACAACCTTAAATAGTTTGGTTGACAAAGGGATATAAACGATTAGCTCCAATTACTACGATTATTACAACAGCCAGTTCTAATTTGACAGAAATTAGATGAAAATACGGTCCTCTAACAATTGTCTAATATTTTAAAGACACCAACTAACATTAGGTAGCAAGTGAATAAAAAAAGCATACCTTCTTTATTTAGTTAAAGGCGATTGACCAGCTGCTGAGAATAAAAGTATTAGAATGCTTGCAACTGTACAGGAAGGTTTTCAATGAGAAAAATCGATTATTCCCCGTATCAAATTTTTTAAATTAAAAATTTTATATCGATTTATTTCAGTCAAAACTTGCTTAAATATTTACCTACATTCATGTAAGCAATAAATATGCTCAAAACGCACGATGTAAAATTATTAAATATAGTGTACATCTTGTAAGTATTTTTGATCATAAGTATTTATGATTTTTCAATAATGTCTAAACAAAATAAGTGCGTAAATTTTTTTAAAAATATTTTAGTTTGTAAGACCGTAAATAAATAGAAAAACTGAGGTATATTTGTCACAAAACACGTTCTCGGATTTATTTTTTAATGATTTTAATTTATACAAAATTTAAATTTTGAAAACTGTGTTGACTAGATTATGTACCTATTGATTTATTTTGTTGTATAATTCTATGATTTGAAATTTGTGTTGTTTAATAGAATATATCGTTTAAAAATTGAACAAATCTGTCAACGACCAACGTATAACCTTAAAAAATACACTTAGTTTTTCAAAATTTTAAAACTGCGTGTACCAGATAAAATAACAATCTTTCAAAATCAATTTATGTTTTTTTGTAAAAAAGAGTCAATACGTCTAGAATTTGATTTAAAAATGACTAATTTCTGGTATTCTCTGGTAATACAGTCTTATAAAGGTATACAGCTAAGAAATTCATTGTAGCCTATCCTTTACAAGTGAAACAAACAATTAAAATGTGGGGTTATTTACCCCTCAAATGCAGGACCATACATTGTCTAGGTCTAGAAGCTATCTTTCGTATCGCTAGAGGCTATACGATGATTTTATGTTTTCAATTGGATTCTCAGGATTCTAATTTCAGGTAAAATTGCTCAATATCTGGGTTGGCACTTTAAATGATTGTAGTCTATATAAATAAGAAACAAATTAAATTTATTAAAAATGACAATGATTCTTAAAAATGGATTTGAAACAAATAGTTTATAAATTACCCTTTTGTCCCACTGAACAAAAACGATGCTCATTTGCACCTGCCTAGAAATCTTTTGCACTATTTGTAGTTTTTACACAAGAAAAATAGGCATCCAGCAATAAATATTTAAACCATACAGATTGAAAATTGACTTTTTATTTTAAATATATCATTGAAGAAGAAGATAACAATAATATCAATTTTTTTAATATGAAAATGAACAAGACACGGAAAAATAATAAAAAAATATTGGACTCGAACTCAGAACCTTATAATAATAATAATAATTGGATAATTTATAGAGCGCCGTTTTTGTGAGAAATCGCCTCAAGGGCTTATATATTACATTGATGGGAATAACCTTTAAAAGTTAAAATAGAGAGTTTTTCTTAATATATATAAAAAACCAAAAAAAAATTTAAAAACTGAAAAATATTGCTTGCCTATTTATTATTTTTACCAATGCATGTGATCTTGCAACTGAGAGATCTGTTGAATGCCGTCTTTCCGAAACACACGTAGTTTACGAGAAATGATATGGCGATGTTTGTCAATATGTGCCGAGGGAGGTATTACAGTGAGTAGACCCTGTGCATTATGTATAGAATCCTGCGGTAACAAGTCAGCTGGGTTTCCCGTGATATATAGGGTGCGGTTGGCCGCTGCGGTTTCGCTAAACGACGAGAAATCGCCCTGTCCAATGCCCGGTGCCCACGCGGGATGTTGATAATCGGCTGGTGTATTACATCGATACATCGGTACACAGAAATATATTATATGACATAATAGGATTTAACCAACAAGTTTCAACCAGTGATTCTTATGCATATTTGAAGTAAATAATGATGTAAAACAGGAATAAAACTCTCTCTTTTTTTACAAATAAGCCTACGAATCACTCACTGGTTGTAGCAAAGTTTTTCGTGTATGCCCTGTTAACCCTATGCAAAACCTGTAGATAAATATTATAAATATTCTCTAAGCTTATTCACGTCGGTGATTTGATGTAGACAACCCCACGTTTTAGAGAAGAGCTGTATGCAAAAGCTCTCTTCTTTTGGGAGCTTTTTTCTTACCGAGTAAACACGAAAAAGCACTGTGGCGTCTACCCGAATAAAGAGGTGAAATGGCTTCATAGTTCATGTAAATTGCTTTGCGAACTAGAAATAAGATGGTAGTAAAAGCTTACTGTTTAAGCTCATCCGTTGACGGAGAAACTAACAAAAAAAAACCGTTGTCAACTCAACTCGCTGTCCTGTGTATTGATGGCCGGCACACTACACAATTTCTCAAAAACCCGGTTTCAATGGCAACGCAAACAGTGACTCGCAACTCGCCATGCTTGTTGCCGCGGACGGCGACGCGCCATCTCCTGGTTGCCAAGGATACGCCAGTTTTGTTGTGAGTTTCCGAGGTGACAGCTGAAATGTTCGTCGTCTATGGTGAAACAAGCTGAGATAATGAATAAAATTGACATGCGCCATGAGAGAAGTTTGGCTGGCAAGGAATGCGCGTAATGGAAGGAATGCGTTTAATTACGACAAATAAACAAATTCTGTTCAGCTTTGCAGCTACCACCGTTCAGGATTAAAATGAAGCTTGAGATGGTTTGAGCGGCGTTTTAAAACTAGATCTTTAATTTAATAACATAAAAACAAAAAACAATCTGAAAAGGTCTAAAATTTATATCTTTTCTACACTATTTTGATATCTGTGCCTAAAGCAATATTACGAAATAAATCAGAAGTTTCCTTTTTTTCTTTTTAATAGCACAAAGCACAGTAACATTTCATAGTAAATGGTATGGTATTCAGAATCGCCAATAAACATTATTTAAAATTATTTTAGAGTGTGTGTATGTACCGTGTATAATGTATCCACATATAGAAAAATACTCTAGCGAATTCATTTACTCAGAAAGTTCTGTCTTGTTTATTTTAAGCCAAAAAATACAACATTTTCCAGGAAGCTCCTAAACGTATTAAGTAAACACGTTGTTTATACAAAACAAAGATCACATTTTTATAACGTCAGTAAATAATAAAAAAAATATGTTTATTATCGAAAAATGTCAAAACGTCGTTTCATCCATGAATTCCTTTATTAAAACACATGTTAAGAAACCCACAGAAGAAAAAAGGGATCTTAAATTCTTCAGTTTGTTAATAAAAACAAATAATGATTTTAATAAAGATGTTATGTAAATATACAAATGCACCCTTCAGCAAGATGACTATAATCATCCTTGATGTATTGAGATGTTGGAAATATTAATTAAAATCATTAAAAGCTTCGGCACTTCTCTATTAAAATTCCTCTTCATTCGTCGCGTAGTAGCGATAAAGATAATTGAATTATTTAACAAGTTCTTCTTTTGGGCCCTTGACCCTTAATAAATTCCATCCTTAGCTGTCCTTTTTACATCTTCATCCTTTTTGTACAACTTAATCAACTAAGGAACAATAACACTTGTTATTAAGTGTTATTTTTCTTTCTTAGTGTCTTATTACAAAGTCGTGAAGGACGTTGAAACCTTATGATATACTTTGTATTAAAATGTATTAATTTGTAATAATTAATTGCACCGAAATACTTTTTCAATTTAGTTTTCTATTATTTTTTTTTAATAATTTTGTGATTTTTTAAGGACATTTGTGAATATAATTAGTAGGTATATCAACTGTACTACTAGTAACTAGTAATAGAGCTTGCCTTTTAAATACAGCTTCATTGCTGCTAAATGTGTCGATATCCGAATACAGTATGTGAAACGTTGATTAAAGAAGAAGGAATTTATTTTTTAAATGTTTTTATTCCAGCAGGACTGGGAGGATAGTGCAATCCCAGTCTGCCATATTACACACCAACTGTAAAACATATACTAGTGTCAAAAATTACCAAATCTTCGTTTGAGGTTATAGGGGTGCCAGCACCATTTTTTTTCTAAAAAAAATTCCAGTTCAGTGTCTGTTAATAAAACATAAACAACCTATTTGATTATTTATATATATTTATTTTATTCAACCATCAAACACCCGATACCCTTTTTGGACACCTTGTAGTATCACTGGCTCCAGACGGTTGGGAGCAGTTGAGACTCTTATGAACAGCGTTGGACGTTGAAGGCATCTCGCTAGCGGCATTATTTCCAATAGCTGCTTTTAGTATTACCGCAGAAACAGCACGGTGACGGTAGTGGCTCGTGCCATTTCGTTTCTTTAATACGAGTAAGGGAGAGGCAAGAAAATTATTACTGTTTTTCTTTGGAGGAAACAGACACATGTACATCGTTGTCTCATCATTTGTTTCACTATTAACTAGTGTGTAAGAAAGAGATTCAGCATTATTGTGATAAGGAACGTACGTTTATTGCTTTTTTGTCCCGTCGCCGGTCCGTAAAAGAGGGAAAATAAAAAGCGCTCAATGGCTAGTTATATTTGACTATAGTAGGCACTAGTGCGAGCACGCAAATATTAAATATGCATTGCGATTGTGTTCTTCTAATAAGGCTGCAGAGTGTAGAAGACCCGCAAGTGGTTATGAAAACAGCCGACCGCTACGATAACGTATAATAGGACTATGTTATACGGTAGGTATACGTGTCTTATTGTACCCTGATCATGAAATAAGGGCGTCATTTTACCACGTGGGTTGATGGGTACCTAACTACGATCGTGTGAGAATTTCTAGTATTGCCAGAGGATAAAAACAAACAATATAATATTGAATCAAGTGGATGCGCCTCGGCTAGTAAATAAAATAAAAGGATGCTCACAAAACAATAACAAACGGCTGAAACTTTTTATACGCCAAGTTGAGCGCAGGAACGAAGTTTCCAAACTTTGATATTAATATTTCTGAGAAGTTGTAAAGATGGTTTTTATTAAATAATAATTGTTAGTAGGTATAGCGGAGAAATACAATTCAATGAATTAACACATTTTTTCTCTTTTTAATAATAATATAAATTCATTTTATCAAGGAAATGTATAAAA
The DNA here is from genome assembly GCA_951813805.1 of Limnephilus auricula. Taxonomy (NCBI): domain Eukaryota; kingdom Metazoa; phylum Arthropoda; class Insecta; order Trichoptera; family Limnephilidae; genus Limnephilus; species Limnephilus auricula. The sequence goes on from OX638403.1 coordinate 14,704,666, forward strand.
TAATTCATAATCTGCTCTTTCACAGATGACCCTAGTGTAATTATTTTAGGAAGAAACACTTTGTGCAAGTTACGTTTGTTCTCGTAGGCCGCAGTCCCCCCGGCGGGTCCGGATGTTTGAAGCGATTTTGCCTCTTATGTATAAAGAAATTGTATGAAGAACAATGTCAGAATCGCTTGGGCCATTCTCGTCCTTGACATTACGAATTACTGGATAGCATTTAGCCACTCCGAATAATTCATATTAATTGCTAAAGACACACCGGGCATCAAAGATGGCGGACAAAATGGCTGCCGCTTGATAATATGATAGCTGTCACATTCGAAGTCTATATTTATTCATTTTTTAAATATAAATCCATTGTGGAAAGCACAGATTTGAGTGATTAATAGGAAGCTCGTTTTATCTATATTATTTTGATGTAATTTTTGTAATATATCACAAAAGAAATGTTATAAAAATTGAATTTGTAAGAAAGGTGAGAACTGTCAAATATTTTACGTCGTATTGAAAAAAAATATTTTTTGTATGCTGGCCTTCAAAAAGTTAAGATGAATTAATTGTTTACGTCCGTAAATTCGCAATTTGAATATACGTATAGTTTTGTCCATAAATAAGCTCAAATCTTTCAAGAAAGCCATTCAAATAAAATACCCGTTAAATATTCAAGACCACGTTCACTCCTTCCTCTCCTCAAAAAGACCCTCCACACAACATCTTCAAAGATTACATAGGGCCTGAAAGAAATTATTTTCCTCAGGGCCTCCTGTGTGGAGTTAATGTATAAAAAAAAATCATCGATACAATATTGTATTGTATGCTTTTCTTTAAAAAATGTTTATTTTGTTTATTGACAAACTATTTATTCCATTGACATTACGTATGTGGGCGCGAATAATTAATTAATCTTAATATTTTAAAACACAACTTACAAAAAGTGTTTTTTTTTCCTAAAATATTTAAACTAGCGCCCTATACAAATAAAATATTAGATTAAATCTTCAAGACTCACTTTCACTCCTACCTCTCCTCAAAAAGACCCTCTACATAGCATCTTCAAAGATGACATAGGGCCTGAGGGAAATTATTTTCCTCAGAGCCTCCTCGGTATGTAAAATGTAAAAAAAAAGTCGTCGATACAATATTGTAACTGATTTGACATCGATTTTTTACGAATCTGTACTAGAGTAATGGGCTCTACACACGGTGCTGCGAACAGCCGGCTGTTAGCAGCTGGCTATTGTCTCCTGTCTCCCTTTTCCTCGTGCGAACCCGTAACATTCTGTTTCACGTTGTCTTCTGTCTCTTTTATTAACACAACAAATTCAATATCACCATCTCTTTTCATCGGTTGGTACTAACGGCAGACGGTTTCTTCCAATTTGCAGTCAACGTGAAACAGAGTGATACGGGTTCGCATGGGAAAAAAAGAGACGGGAGACATCCTCCAACCTTCGATTTTTAGCCAGCTGCCAAAAGCTGCTGTTCGCAGCATGGTGTGTAGATAGTATAATATATAATTACAGTAATAGAGCTGTTACCACTAGACTACGAATGTTGTTAGTTGTTACAAATTTTTTTGATTTGCTTTATTTACTGATACATTTTTATTACCTCCGGAACTTCTACAACCTTACTAACCCTACTTAAGTCTTCGTACAACCCTACAAAGAGAAGAGATTTCAATCCTTAAACATAAACCATTTACCCTCTCCAAACTTTTAAAAGTGTTTTATTTTATTTAAAAATCAGGCTTAACCCTTTCCACGGATAAAAAAGTGATGCCTCAGCCGGTTATTTATTGCCTATTTTAAGGTTCTTTAAGCCGATTCACGTGGTTTAAAAAAACTACGAGTTTTTATCGATTCCTAGATTACAGTAACTAATAAGGGTACTTCGTGTGGGGGTCTGTTTCTGTTATAAAAAACTCAGCACGCACGATCGCCTATTGAGATATCGCTATTTTAAATAGAGTTACTTTTAATTATTATGGGTTTATCATGGCAGTTAAGCCTTGTAATACAGCCTAAGTATTTTTATGAGCTATTTCGTAACACGATAAAGTGGGAATTTTGATTGAATGTTGATTGATTTTTAAAGTACACACTAAACCCGGTGTATAATTATGTTTACCTTTTATAATTTTAGCCCATATAAGGGTCTTAACAGTTTAACAATATGGCCACGAAACTGATCCTGCCATCATTGAACTTTATATATATATTATTATTATTATATATATATATATATATACTAGCTGAACTCCCCGGCGGTGTTTGGGCTTTACATAGAGTTTTTCAAATCAGACTTAGATACACATCTTTTGTTTTGAAGGTCAAGAGTGCAAAATATCATTTAACGGCGAATAAAATTGTAGGCTTGTATAGAAATCCACTAACCCTCTTCCACACCATCTCCCACAAACGGACACTCTTTTTTTATATATATATTTTTTTTTTACATATTTCAACATTAAGTCCCGTTAAACTGATTTATATCAGTTTGTCAACGGGTACTTTTAACAATTACTTTTTAGAAAATTTTAACAGGTACATAAAATAAACACATTATTACATTATATGTATATACATACATCCACATATTTTTACATGCATAAAATAAAGAGCAGAGGAAAAACGAAAGAAAGAAAAAGAAAAAAGATTATAATAATGGAAAAAACATTAATAACGAAAATTAGAAAAACGGAGGTTAGTACAAAAAAATTCTTTCACATAACCATTTTTTTAGCATACGTTTTCTTCTGAAAGTCAATTCACAGCTTTTTATTGAATTGGGTAACATGTAGTAAATTATTAGTACGAGGTATTCTAGAGTTTTATGATATTTATTATCTGTTTTATGCATTAGAAGATAATTTTACAACAAAAGAATAAACAAAATGAAAATAAATTGATGTGATCAAAACCGAAATTCCGGCGCAATTTTGCTCAAGATTCGTGTTTTTTCCCAAATTATTTCCATTCACTATCGACTTAGTTAAAAAATTTGGAAAAAAATTATCAATCATTTTCTATTACTATATGGCCTAGAATTTACTTATTGTAAACGTGGTCCAACTTCCTTTCGTCTAACAAAACTTGAACAACAAAAAAATTCTACTTTTTAGACTGATTTCTGTAGAAACGACATCCTTGAGGCAAAATGGTTGAGTGGTTACGACCCTCGGCTACAAATCCGAAGGTCGATGGCTCAAATCCGTTCAATACTTAGTTAGTTAATATTGAGTTCCTACCAATTTGCATTCATAACCTGCATCGAACAACTTTCCCCTACCTTTTGCAAAATTACAAGACTGGGGCTGCATATTAAGTAGAAAATTAGGCGTTCTTAATAAAGAGGTTAAGTGTGACAAGCGTGGTGGCAGTTAGGGTAGATAATGTAAGGTGGTTGCAGCTTCATCAGGAAGACTGCCCTTTTAGCTTTGCAACAGTCGACCGCCCCCCGTAGAGTTAAAGGTATGCCGATGATTTATCGCGCAACTTCAGGTAGAGCGATCAGAGATATTGGATGTTCTAATACGTCGTGTAGGGTTGTGCAGCACATTTTAAATTAATGATTTTATGAAATAAAAAATGTTTATACATTTTCTGAAATCCCAACATATCTACAAGTATATATATATATATTATCTAACTAGGTATTAGAAACCGCTCGGTATATGCTATCGGTACTTTTCTCCTTAATGTCATACTCAAAATCGTTAGCATATTTTTGGTCTTAGGTATTAAATAATTTTTTGTACGCTTGTTCAAAGTTGGTATAGTTAGGCCGGCTTTCAACCTAATTTTAGGTTAACCATACTAATACCGTGTTAATAAGTGAAGTTTTCACTGTCCCAAACTTACGCGCTGCGTTATAAGTAAAATTGATTAGTAGTAAAGTGGGTAAAAAAAATAAGTACCTACATATAGGTAAAATTAATAGATTTTTTCTAATATAAAAATTTCAGTTTCATTACTTTGTACAACATTCTTTTAACCAAAAAAAAAATTTTTCACATTTATTTTTTATTGTTATTATATTGTTTACATAATATAATATTTCATAACGTCTCCTAATAAAACAGATGTTTGTGCTTAGGAGCGAACAACTTATATTTTACTAAAAACTATTAGAAAAGTATTAATAATAATAATTTTTAGAGGTATATCTATAAAATTCAATCCACACAACTCTGAAACAATTTCGTAGTATTCATAACTTTATACGGGGATGCCGTAGTCCGTTGGTTCTAGAAATTGAGACTCTTTTGCGGAATTCACATAAATACATAAATGATTCTGTTCGGTGACCGGTTTACTCAGTGGCACTTTTTTAGTGACATGAATTTTCGTAATGTTGGTCTAAGAATACGGCCGTAGAGATTGTCATAATTCATCATGGTAATAAATAAGAACGATTGTGATTAAAACTGAGAATTGTAATTTTAAGAATATTAATATTTAACATACTTTGCCATTGACGTAAGTGCATATTATAACATTTATAATATGAAATTATATAATGAAAAGTACATTCTGAGGTAGTTTGTTCTGAATCGTTACGGAGGTGCTGATGAATTATCATGTGAGGAAGTATCGTTTGTGAGTCAATTTATTATGAGAACTTAGATGGTGACATGATAAATTACGACCAGACATGGAACCGTCTGTTCGACTGTCTGAATGAAATTTGCACATCTTCTCGTCGAGGGGTAAGGCTTTTGACTAGCAATCCGAAGATCGCGAGAAATTGTATTATTTCACAATTAATTAATTAAAAATAAAATATTGTATATTTGCGGCACATTCCAGAGAAGAAGATACTCTCGGCATCGCCCTGGTGTAAGACCACCATTCAGAATTGAAACATTACTTGAAATGGCGTTACCCGTGTTTGGCGACCAGATCTGAATAGCCAGGTACTTTACCTCCTTCCTTTCCCCACAACTTACCTCAATTGGGGATGACATGGCCTCACTGGCTCCAGGCGGGAGCAGTTGGGACTCTTGTGCGGTATTTACATATAAATAATAAAAATAAAACATCATGACCTAAGAAGCGTTTAATTGATTTATAAACTAATAAATTAAAAAAAAAAACAAGACATGTTTTAGGTGTCAACAAGAAAAATAGAGTTTGAATCCAGGTCTATTAAGATAATTTACCTATTTATAAATAATCCACTTACAGAAAATCTAAATATCGATACTGTGACCCCATCCCTACAACATAAAGCCCGATGCAGAAGACAATATTTAACCCGAGCGATTATGTCTTAATAGCCGTCCCGAGTTAAGAAGGTATGTAGGCTTGTTGGCTGTAACAGTAGGTAGGCCCGCTAAAGGCCCGACCACTGATGGAATATTTTATACATTCATCAGTTAAATTGCTCCGTGCCAATAAAATTGAGATATAAATCAGGGCTAATTGACCGCCTGCGGTAGGAAAATGATTAATGGTGATTTATTTATAATTAAAATATTTTTTGCCGTGCTTTTATTTTTTAGTTTCGTGTAAATTTTACCTACGATAAATTGTGGAATGGCCTGTATAGAGTATACATGGAAGTATAATAATATTATAAAAGTATATGTTTAATGCTTACTGCGTAGGTATATAACTGGTGATATTCCGGGAATCTGTGTTTGGCGCGAAATTCATAACTAATGGGCGTTTTACACGATGCATTTTTAAATAGCTACCGACCTCCGTATGGACACTATTGTGTCTATTAATTTCCAGTGATTAGTACAACTTTAGAAGTTTTGGGTATCTTTCAAATAAGTTTGAGGTTCGTGTGATTACAAGATGTTTTTTTAAGTTATCGTAAATATTACATTGAATCTTAAATTGGGCTCGACGTCCTTACTTGACTAGGCTGAATAAGTAGTTCTGCCGCTCACCACTAGAGGATTGAAGTTGCTAGTCCGACTCTCAGATGCCTTCGGCAGTGATCGTAAGCGTTCGTGCCAAAGACACGAACGACGATAGATGGTACTCTTCTAATATCATACTTAACTGCTGTCTGTTGGGATATAGCAAAACTTCGTTTACTAACTATGCTATCGATATTGAAGGAAGCTGAGAAATTACATGATTAACTTATACACTACAGAAACTATTTCGGGACTCTTTAGAAAAATATTTGCTTTACACGATCATTATTTTGATACTTAAGATTTCAAACAGGTTGTCGCCATTATAGAGAAATTAATATTTTGAAACGGTACTAAATCGTCAACAATGGCAACACTTTGAATATAACAACACTTCGCATGAAAGCATTGGTCAATTTCCTTTTCTATTGCCGTCAACAAACTATCAAAAATACACGAAAAAATAAAACACTACCGAACAATAATACCTACACGTTCACAATCATTTATAAACAAAAGTTATATTTTGTCCGATAATTATATAAAACTAAACAAACATGAAACATTTCCAAATAGATCCGATGCTCTGTAGGGAACCCGCTCACACGGTGCGGGTGTAAAGTGTGCGACCTAAAGTTTAACTTTAGACTTCCGGAATTCAGTACTTCTTTTGTGTAAAAGTACTATAGAATGTCGGCCAAATGTCGATTAATGTCCGCCATCTTAAACTGTAGGAAAATCGGAACCAAATTAAGACACGTCATTTTTTCCACGCCGAATCCATATGAAAAGATGACCTATATGGAAACTGGTCGAAAAAAAGCATCGTGTAAACCTCCCATAGGGGAAGATTGATAAAAGACGAAGCAGATGAAAATGCTATTTCTTGGCTTCGTAATCTTCGTTACTGGTACGAGTGCAGTTCCGCGGAGTTGTAGGTCTGCAGCTTACAGGATGAATATTGTTCTAATAATTGCCAACCTAAGTTAGAAGAGAGCACAAGAAGATTTTGAAATATCCTACTGATGACCCAGAATATATCGATATTTTGTTTAATTCAGTACATCTTTTTCTGCAATATATTTGATTTGGGGTTGTTTATGAGTAATCTGAGTGCTGTCCAGATATAGGTTTAGCTTTTACATTTAACTACACACTCAACTCAAATTTACATTTCTCGAAGATATCTGACTAATCAACTAGACGATTGAAAGGTCATCACACATCTTCCCTGATGATGGACACTGTAGCGTTATCCGAAACGTTGGCTAAAGAAGGAGGTAGCGGAACACGACACAACACCTTAAAAACAAATAAATAAAAAGATTGAAAGATCGTTTGAAAACTCGCAAAAAACGAGTATTACTTATTTATTTATTTATTTATTCGTAAGAGACAAACAGCTTTTACATAAAATATAAAGATAAATATATACATTGTTAAATGAAGTCAAGCCAAAAAAGTCTCCTATGTTAAAGTTGAATGGAGATGGAGTTTTATTACATAGATACAATTAGTTTTGGGTGAGAAGGAGAGGAAGAGGAACATATGATGAGGATAGGAGATGCTCCAAATACATTCCACACTCTTATATTAATTTTCGATCGTACGTGTTACTTCGATATTTGTGAAGTGTATTGTTAAATATGTCAATATTTTGAAATTTTGTGTTATATTGTGCACATATACGGGGAATTGGTGAATTTTTTCTAAAGTTAGTTCTATGTGTAGGCAAATGAAACAAATGGGATTGCCGTGTTGATCTTGTCGGAATATGAATATTTTTATTAAGTTGGTTAGTTCTGGCGAGTCCAGGCCATTATTAACACTATTCAGAATTGAAAAATGAATGAATAAACCTTTGCCGTATTTAGTGAGGATATAAGCTAAGGTTTCTACTTCCTGATCTTCCTCTCTCCCATCTCCTTCCCTTCCCAATTTCATTCAACCTCACAACACACCAAAATAGGGGACGGCAAAGTCCCACAGTGTTGCCGGGCAGTTTGGACTCACATTTAAAACCATATTTAATAATGTTTTCGATTCTTTTTACACAGGTAGGATAGTAGGTAGCAGGTAATCTCCTAGGAATTAAGGAATGCCAGTGCGGTAGGTGGGTCTTATCTGACATAATGGCCGGCGGGGTATGAACCCGCACCCCCGGACTCGCAGCGGGGGATAGATCACCCGGCTACGGAGCCAACGGACCATAATGGAATTGAAAACACAACGTCCCGCCCTTGTCATTCACAGCATTATAATGGTATTCTGAGTTGTTGTGAGGCGAAGTGTCAAAATAAAAAAAGGAAGTCCAGTCAATACAATACATTAAATTTAAAAAATATTGGACGTCGAAAGATATGTTTTTTTTTTTTTTTTTTGGTGGCTATTTTAATTTAAATGTAAAGATAATGGCTTTGATTAAACGTTTGAGAATGTCTGAAGATGAAATAGCTGTTACATGTAGAATACCTAGGATAGTAATAATGTATCATAATCAGTCTATGATAGTTCTAACATTGTTTGAGTTGTCTGTGTTATATTCGGGTCACATGGTGTCGGTTACGACTTGTGCCGAAGATAGCCGAAAACAGATAGGCAGAGTCATTATTTTGCGAGAGTTCTCCAGACCGAAACTAGCTTCCCAGTTACAAGGATATGTGTCAATTTAAACAATACTTATACAGTGCGAAATATCAATAAACAGTCATTGATCTCACATATTCGCCGCCCCGGGAACCATTTATTGGATAACCAACACTCCTGCCATAGGTCACCCTAAGTGATCGCTACGTTTGATGACTTAGCAGGGGTGCCCGGGTTCACGGGGTGAGGTTTGTCTGGATCTTGACGGTGAATGCGTTTGCCCACCTACTGCTTTGCGAGCCGGATCACGAGAGACTGGTTGAGGGAGACTTGATTTAGACATCTCCAGCCAGACTCATTTGACCCATCACCTTGCATCGCAGTGGGAGGGATGGATTCGTACATTCGTCTCTCCTAGACACATTGACCCCCAGATTCCTACCCACCCCTCTTAAATTTTTCCTTCCCAGAACTTCCACTCCTTCCTTTCCCTTAAAAGACCCTCCAAACAGCATCCCCAAAGATGATATAGGCCCTGAGGGATTTTTTTTCCTCAGGGCCTCCTGTGTGGAGCTAACGTAAAGAATAAATAAAAAAATAATGTAAAAGTAATAGTACTGTGATACTGGCCAGTAGATACTAATAAAACATAATATCTCTGGAGAGGACTACAGAGAAACGCTACAATAGCTTAAACTTAAAATAGTTAGATTTGATTCTAAATATAATATCGATGGGTTAGATCTAAAATATTATCATTCATATTATCTCTAGTTTTGGTCAAAAATGAGTCAACTACTGAAATCTACTATAATAATAAAAAAATTGGGTTTAAATATTACATCTCAAATCTAATTTTAGCCATTTAAGGCCGTTTATAAACATATTAAAATATATTGTAAATCCTCCAGAATTTTTTTTTATGAGCACATATATTGTATCTCTCCGACAATCTATTTTATATTTATGCTGAACTAAAGTCCATGTCAACATTTTTATTTACATCGGATTGATACAGATACTGTAATATGGAACAAAAATCTTTTTTTTATGTCACAAAATCTATTTTTCTACTTTAAACTTCAATTTTCGCAATATAGTATATGGAGATACAATATTTTAAATCTAAGAAATATTAATTAAACTTATTAATTAACTAATCTAAGGTATATTTGAATGAAATCTGTTTTCTGACGCAGCCAACACTCTCCGACTGCAAGCTCCGAAATTTTGCACGGCATTTTTTCTCAGGTTTTTCTGAGTCAACGCAACCAATCATCTTTCAAAGGAAATATATTCCATCATGAGATGTTTGTAGATGTTCAAAAATATAACAGATTGTTTTTTTTTATTGTGTCATTAAATTAATTTTTGATAAAGTTAAATCTTATGATATTATATTTTTTTCTTAAAAATATCATGATTATTTGATCAGTAAGCTGTGTTTAAATCTTGTTTATACCTACTAAACACAGTATGACAGATTGAACAAAGGGTATTATGGATATGTAGGTGCATGTTTACCTTTGTGTCTCATTTTATTGCGGCTATCTGTTGGTGGCTAGACCACCCTGTAGTTCACGGTACAGATTGACTGAGAAGTATGAAAAAACTAGATCTCCTGTTGTGACGGATGGAGCGCTTAGATTCTAAAATACTTCCATCCTTTCTTCTTGGAAATGTCTAAATACTTCCATCCTTTCTTCTTGGAAATGTCTAAATACTTCCATCCTTTCTTCTTGGAAATGTCTATACTTTAAACATCTCAAGGTTGATTTATAAAACCAGATATACTCTCAGAATCGCTTTGTTGAAAGACCACCACTGTTGAAATGGTTTTAGCCGTGTTCGGTGAAAGAGGCTAGACTTTAAACCACACGCGGAACACCCTCGACTGTCATTCTGTCCCGCTCACAATAAGCTCAAGCACACTTACAATACATGCTAATGCGAAATGTGCGAATGAGACAACGCTTAAATTTACCTACAGAAATCGCTCGAAAAGGGGTTTATGGAGAATACACTTTTCTACACCGAAACTTTCACGAAATTGAAATTTAAAAAAATATATATTTTTTAGAAAGAAGAAGCTACGTCGGTAGCTTTTTATAATTTTATAATTCTTTATGAGAGTTGAGTTAGCAGCACTTTTTCCTTAAATAATATTTTTTGATAAATCGTACATGTTTGACAGTGAATGTTTACGTTAATACGAAACGCATCGAAAATTCGAAAACATACCGACATAGTTTTCATCCTCTAGAAGGCAGTATAAAAAAAATATATTCATTTTGTGCAATTTTCGATGTAGAAAAGTGTTTTTTCCCGGGCGTCCTTTTTGTATGGGCCGAAAAGCGAAGACTATCATCTTAATAGTCACGTTCTTCACTACTCTTCTTCTCCCTTTCAGCCTTACAACTTATCGAAATTGGACATAGATTTATTTTTTATTTTTATTTAAACATATTTAGAGTTACAATATTTACAACATAATATAGATAAAACATTTGAATCACTCTCCTAATAAAGCAGTTGCTTGTGTTTAGGAGAGGACAACTATATATTTTTACATCTATTTAAATTACAAAATTATTATACAAAAAAAGAATTATTAGTAATAATTTTTTTTTTAGCCATAGTTCCATTGGCCATGAACTCTTTAAGACCCACATTAATAAATCCGTTAGTACATCCCTTACCTTAACCCGCCTCACAACGCTGCCTAACCAGGTGACGATATACTTTCACACTTTACACTCTTTACATAGAGGGGCGCTCTTGTGAGGTGTCACATAAAATAAAAATATGAAAGTATGTATATTAATTAACTTAATATATGTAATAATACAAGCATCTGCCCGCGACTTCGTCTGCGTAAGATTAGTACTTCGAGTAATCTATTTTCTTTTCCTAGGTCCCATCTACGTTTATACCAAAATTCTTAACCTAATTATTTAAAATATGTATAATTCTTGATTCGATTCAAAGTATTAGGCGAGTACTTCAAATAAATTCACTAATATAAATATTTTCCAAAATAGAATTTTGATTTAACAATCATTGTTTTGCAAAATGTCATTCTCAAATTTTGACGTCTTCTATTAAACTATAATTATTATTTTAAATATATTGAAAATAAATAGCTAGCTTCGTAAATTATAGCCTATATGTTATTCTGATGTATGAGCTACATTATTGTAAAGTTTCATTAAAATCCATTCATTAAATTTCGATTTAAAGAGGAACAAACATACATACCTCCATACAAACTTTCACGTTTATAATATTAGTAAGATATTACGCAATAAAAATATTGATTTAATTAAGTACATACTTCCTGTTTAACTAATTGATAACGTAATGCTATCTATACAAGACAAAACAGCACGAACCCGAAGGATTTTAACCGGGGATTCCTGAGCATATTTGGAGTAAGAAATGAAGACGTCATTTGCTGTCTGTTGATATTAGGGGTGTTACGGATATTCGCATCCGCATTCACAAATGCGGATTATTCGCATAGATTCAGACATCTTCATCCGCATTCGCATCAATGAATGCGAAAGAAAGTGGGCGGTACCAGAGTGGCGCATGCCTCGCGCGTGTTTGCAAATAAATGAAAATAGCAACTGGCACGAAGTTCGTTCGCTTACTGACCAATAGGAAAGCACACATGGGTGACAAGATTCTAGAGTTTTGTTTTAGTTATCGATGCCATTCTCATTGTGAATCAATTATAGTGATTGTTTACTGTGTTTATCCGTGGTTTTTTGCGTGGTTGACGAATATTTCGAATTAAATATTAAGAAACAAAGTAAACAAAAGTCGCCACTAATAACAAGCAGTATCTGGACTGATTTTGTATTACTATTTATTAAATATAATTAACCAATTTTTAAATTAAAATATGATTAATTAAAACGTATTAAAAATTAATCGATTTTCTTTTATTATATTAAAAATTGAAACATCTTTAAAAAATCCTGAAATCCACATCCGCGGATGTGAACCTCTAATAATCCGCATTCTCATCCGTCACACGTCGCATTTGAGTAGTCGGGTATAGTCACGTGATAAGTTTTCCGTCTCTTTCCAGCGACAAGGTAACACGCGAAACAGTGCGCGTATCACATGATCCAATCGCGACGTATGGGAGTATTATCAATTTTATTGAAAAGTACATTTTTTTAATAGAAAAAAAAAATTTGTCGGACAGCAAAATTACACTATTTTTTTACACCAAATATGCTCTAGATTCGCTTGTTAAAATCCTTCGAGTACGTACGTGCTTTTTACACCCTGCATTGTCTATAGTAAACGTTACAGAGTAAACGAGTTTAATGTATAACCTTTGATATATCCTTAACGTGCAATATAACTTTTATTGAAGTTACAGAACACGTTATGGAGTTATAAGTATACAGCTTCCACCACAAAAGGGTCATTAAACCCAGCTAAACGACAAAGTAATCTAAAATTCCAAAAGAAAACATTCATTGTTATAATGTCATCAGTTCTGGTGGGGAATACGTGTCAAGCACGTAAAAGGCTATTAGCGAGATAATAAAGCTTTATGATACACTTTCATGTTTGTGTTTTTTGAAAAGAAGCCTCCAAGGAGATCGGCAGCGCGTCAATTCGTTTGAAAGCTCCGCGGAATACCAAGTAGCGTGAACAAACAAACTGTAGCGACACGTGGCAATAATATTTGAGACCTCGCACTCTAGTATTATTCCTGTTTTCAACTAATTCTATAAGTTGTATATCAAGTTTGATTTGAAAAATAATACATATTATATACATACCATATTTAGATATAAAGATATTGACTTAGAGCGAGTTTACAGATTTTTTGTTGTTGTTTTTATTATTATTTTATTTTAATTTCAATAATAACTTTATTAAATTTATTAAAAAAATGTTAATTTATAAACAAGTTCTATTGTATAATTTTTATTACGCGTGACAACTGTTTCGCCTTCTCAGGGCATTATCAAACTGTGGTTAGGCCACTAACGGACGGTATATTTATAACAATTATTATAAGCAATAATTATTAGCCTGAAACACTCATCCACATTGAAAAAACCTCCCGAGAAAAGATACATGCCGCCGACGGGACTCGAACCTGTTTTCTTCTGATTTCCGGTCAAATGTTCTACCACTAAGCTTCGTCGGCTTATCTCTTAACCGCCAAATAATTCAATATATAGGTACTAGTGTTTCATTCAACAATTACCGCTTTTTACATTTTTCCAACTGCAAACAACCAACTTTATTTTATATGAGAAAAGCCTTGTAAGTACTCAATCTCCCACTAGGTGGCGTCGAGACTAATTATTTTTACTAAATACAGCTAAAGTCATTAAAAACCAACGTCAGGTTGCTAATTTAAATGTCCATACTGAGAATATCTTCCGCTCTGCAATTAAATGCGCAGTTTTCTATGTGAATATCGAAAAATAATCTCAAATGCCCGTAGTCAGGGGGACCGTGGCATTCCCAATTGGGGTATGTTGTGAGCCTAAGGGAGTGGGGAAGGGAAGAAATGGTGAAGTACCCTGGTATTCAGATTTGGCTTATTGTCTAAGAGTTTCTTGACGAAATAGCCGTCACGTGAAATCAATACTACGCCTAAGCAACTAGAACAACTTTATAGTAATCTTTATATTTAAAAACGAACGTTTTGGTATGAAATTTTAGTGATTAGTTGTGCTTTGAAGGTTTCTATACATAATGGTGATCTTTGGCGTTATAAAATTATTATCTATACCATTCATCTGATAGCGATGAAACTTTGGTAATTTGTGAGCTTTGGCGTCATGACATTAGTCTAAAAAAATTACAATAGTACAGTATTTCGTATAGTTTAGCGGTAGGGAAAGCGTGAGGGGGGGGGGGGGGTTCTTGGGAGGGGGGAAGGTGAAAGGGGAACGCGAGAGGAGAAGGGTACGCGGAAGGGGAATGAGGGACGGGAACGCGGACGCATAGGAAAGGAATGCAGAGGAGGGGTGAGATATGGGGGACGAAAAAGAGGTAGAGGGACAGAGAGAAATTGATTACAAAAGAGAGAGAGAAATTGATTGCAAAGGAGCCAAATTAGCGGTAGGGGATAGCAGAAAATCCATCCTTCTTACGTGGGCAGCTGTTGGCCTGCTCAGTGCTCACGCAGCGTAAAACTTTATTTGTGTACGCACCAGACGGATAAACAAAACATAATGTGTGTAGAAAAGTGCTTCAATAAATATAATTAAAACACAAACACTTTCTTTCTTTGAGCATTGCAATGATTGCTAGTATTATAAAAAAATTGACTAACATCAAACACCCAAATAGTCCCGATCAAAGAGTATCCCAATAGATAGTCCCAATCTATCTAACACAAAGTAAGTACGAAAACCATAATACCTTATTTTAAATTAAGATAAATTTTAGTTTTGAGAAAAATCGTTATGCTTGTTTGCAATTAATCAAGTTTCAAAGCGGCATCGTGTCGCAATGCCATTGAGGTCGTTATTTAGCTCATAAGTCAGAGATGCAAACTGAACTCAACACAGTTTCAAGATGTTTTAAACCTGGATAACTTCTATAATACGAGTATATAAATCTTACCGATAATTTGGAATCACAGTATTCAAATTTAAGACGGTAGCATCCGGCTTATGTAACATTCATTATACCAACCCCCATCATTAGGGATGAAAACGATCATACAATAAGCCCCATTTCACGAACATCAACATATTTGAACCCTAATAGGATTATGTTCCTTTAACACTATTCACGTTACAGATTCTGTAAGTTTTCTTAGAATCTCCGGCTTCTGATCTTTGATATCAAAGCACGTGAGATTAATCCGACACCTCTTTTCTGATATAATTTATATGGGACACATCCCTTGGAGCTGTTTTTTTACACGGGGCATGTAATTTCTCATGAGGGGTCTGCGGGCCATTTATTACAAGGGAAGTTTGATACTATAAAGTATGTCTGGGTGTCGGGGGTCGGAAATGGACAAAAAGTGCGACACGTCCGCTCCACAAGGCACTTGTCGCAGTAGCCTCCGCATACGTGCGCCAAACTTGTAAAACGAGTACCTTTATTTTCACAACTTCTTTGAATGTAATTAATAAAATTTTTGAATTTTTTATTTTATCTTTTTACAATTTTTTATTTTTTATCCTGACGTCATAAACATTGGCTTCGAAACAAACAGTGGTATACACAAGTTTATTAATTTTAAATTGAATTATATATACGCCATACCAAGAATGCCATCATCACTGCCATGGCTATCTGAATGGAGCCACCCGGCCCCCAAGCACACTCGATCGATAAGGATTGTATCGTTAACTTTCGGTAACTTCTCATCGTTCCCTAGGACAACTGCAGATCGCTAATGTACACGGAGAAAAATGTTAATCTAAATCTAAGAATAAATTATTATTATTAATTATTAGAACAAATTTCGTACGTATACCAAACAAGTTATTCTTAAGCGGCGTCTCCTCCGACGAAAATGTTTACATACTTTGTGGATAGTTAAGTCGGGGCCACAATGTTTTTACTGTCCGTGGCCCATGGAGAACAACAATCGTTGTGGCCCTGTCCCATGTTTATGGTAATCTTTGAGGTATTGTTTGTAAAATTGGTCGCAAGAAACCGGCCTTTACACGTACGTATACCTAACAAATTATTTTTACATTTTCCCGCCAATAAAAATTGAAACCCTGTTAATTTGTTTGTAAGAACTTCAGTTCCGTTTTTAACCGTTTTACGAATAAAATGATCGTATTTTAGAATAACATTTTTCTCCGTGTACAAACAACAGTTGACGTCGAATGTATTAAGAATAATTAGTCATTGTGAACTGTTATTTTTTCGTTAGCGATCTGCAGTCACGCTAGGGACCGACGAGAAGTTACCGAAAGATATCGATACAATTCTTATCGATCGACCTCTATGGAGATTGTCAAATATCCTTCATAGATGACTGTTGCATAAATTGTATTTAATATTTTTCTGTTTTGTTTTATGTTTGGTTTGTTATCTTGTTTTATTACGAATTATTTAAGGTCTATGGATAGCATCAGATATTTGCGGTACGTTCCAGAATTGCCCTGGTGAAAGACCACCATTCATAATAGAAACGTTGCTTGAGATGGCTTTTGCCGTGTTTGGTGACCAGATCTGAATAGCCGCGTGCTTCCCCACTTTCCTCTACCCCATCATCTTCCCCTCCCCTCTACCTAATTCCCTTACCTTCCCCTCCTCTCTAGGCCTCACGACACTCTCCGAATGTGGTTGCCAAAGTCTCACTGGCTCCACACGGTTGGGAGCGGTTCAACTTAGATAAACAAAAATAAATCTGTAGCAGCCCCGAGGGAAATTATTTTCCTCCCTCCAGGGCGAAGTAAATATAACAACCAAAAAAACAATCTTTATGTGGAGAGGTATGTGGAGATCTGTAAAGCAATAGTCCCTCAACGTTTATAATTCGCGGTGCTCTTTTAAATCCAGTTTTTCCCTCCCTGACTCAAAGGCTTCATGTGACAATTCATCAAAGCTGCCATTGATTTTTTGCAGGGATCTAAGTAAAAAAACTAACAGTCAAGTTTTAAAAAAACTAAAACAAAATGAGTGGCGTCAAATAATTACATTACAATTAAATTATAACCCAGCGCCCCTGTAAGGAACGGCTCCCACACTTTTTTTACATTAGCACCATACAGGAAGCTTCGAGGAAAATAATTCCCCTCAGGGCCTATGTCATCTTTGATGCTCTGTGGTGGATCTTTTTAGAAAAGGAAAGAGAAGAACTTCTGGGAAGGTAAAATGGGTGGATAGGAATCTGGGGGTCAGTATATCCAGGAGTAACGTATGTATGAATCCAACCTCCCACTGTGGTGCAAGACGTTGTTCCGAGAGGGTCCTGCTGGAGAGATCAAAAGGTCTCTCTCGACCAGTCTCTCCCGATCTGGCTTGCCACGCAGTTAATGGGCAGACTCGAAAAAACCTCACCCCATGAACCCGGGCACCCCTGCCAAGTCACCAAACGTAGCGAACTATTTGGGGTGACCTGTGGCAGAGGCAATGGTTATCAAATTGAAAACAAACACTGCTTGAAATAAATAATTCATTCTTCAATCATTGCAAATTTACTTTGTGGCATCATTTTAATTAAATGAAACAAATTAATTTGTGTAATACACTATAATCACATGTATAATATCTACATGTTTCAAAACCGATGGTTTGTTCGTCGTATAATATGAATAACATGAATTATATTATATTACCAAATAACACAATATCTACACTATGTATAAAATTATTTTAATAAATAAATAAATATTTGATTATAATTATATATAATTATTATCCTGATGAAGAAACCATCGGTTTTTAAACATGTTGATATTATAACATGTGATTATAGTGGTTGACACAAAGTAATTTATTTCATTTAATAAATAATTCGTTTCTAAAGGTAGCATTCGGATCTCGGCAGTCGCGACTTGGCAGTTGCGACCGGTTGCCGCAACCCATTATCACTGCTGTGCGGCGCTGCCAGAAGCATTCGGTTAACAGCGTCCACGGCCCGGGCAGCGACTGCCAACCGCAGTAGTCAAGCATAAGTAAGTGCACTATGATTATATCATTACACTATGTTGCCTTCATAATTTACTACGGGATGCTTATTTAGAAAAAAAAATGGAATACCATATTATAGTTATAACGAAAACGAAATCAACAGAGAACACGATTCCACTGGCACGTAGGGGTGGGTTTCTGAACGTAGATGGTTTTCAAATCAGAGATATTCTTAAAGATTACTTTACCTCAGAAGCTGGAAAAGTCTCATGGCAAGAACAGTGGATAAATAGAATGAACTAGAGTAGTATGTAGTACCACGCACAGCAAGCTAGATTTGTGGGTTGAATGTTTATTTGTATTGATTCTGTAAAAATAAAAATACAAGGTACTTTCTAGTTTTATTGAGTTTACTTGCAATATGCTCCCATATATTATCTCGAACAACATTATTCTTGTAGGTTTTGAGTCGAGAATCGTAAAGATGTTGATTTTTAGCAATTAAATCTACTAGAAACTCGTCATTTTCATCGGTAAACGTCGCCAATTTGTCAACTTGCGTGAGCGGGCAGCGCGACCATACTGCTACCGGAGCGGCTCGGCGTCGCTGCCATGGTCGCGCGCAGGCCACGCCCCCCGGCCACGCTGCACGGTCGCTTGTGTCGGAAACTATTGCATACAAATCCCTACAAAGCGGTACGGCGCGACCACGGCTGCGGCTGCAGGGCCGCGGCTGCCAAGTCGCGACTGCCGAGATCCGAATGCTACCTTAACATTACATAACAAGAAAACCTTAATCTCTGGGATGTTGGTATCCCCGAGAGGGTTAACAGGTTAGAAGAGAGTGATATACTAGACATTGACTATTCTGACAGGCATCTCTCGTTCATTCCCTTTCTTCACATTTTCAAAACTTTTTGAATATTTAAAATAAAATGGTTATAAATAGTAAAATGGCACAATAATAATAATTATATCGGTCTTGACGGTTCACATCCGCACGAACTTAATTCAGATCTAAACGAGATATTCTTCTGGATGCTCGCTTTTCATTATTACTCAGCTGTCAGTCGGCGGGTATAATGGAATAACTTATTACCCCGGGGGTTCAGGCTCGTAAACAGGCTCTGAAAGTTTAGCGAAGGTGGAAAGTTATGATGTTCTGGCTTTAAAGAAATATTTTAATAAAAAAATGCTTATAAATAGATATAATAAAAGGAGATGACGAACTGACCTGACATGGATCATTGATAACATGTATTTATATCATTTAATATGGGTACCGCTAACCCGGGAATCATTCATTGGATAACAAACACCTCTACAAATTGGTTCGTTACCTAGTAGATATCTATTATTGTAATTTTTTTAAAGTATATTTTATGACAATTAGTAAGGAATAAAACGTATTCCAAATATCCGCCGTGTCTTAGCTTGACGTATTCGAGAGGTCCAATTTTCAAAGATTTGTCGCATAAATCTGCATAGACCTGCAATTAAGGATAGCCCAAAGAAATAAGTATGAAGGCATTAAATCACTTAATCTCGGTGGCCAGCTCACGTCACGCCGCAGCATACATTTTAAAAGACGTTATATTACATATTTATTGCCATAAAATACACTTTAAAAAAAATCTCACACACAACTTGTTTTATTTACATTTTAAAATCTTGCGTACTTATTAAAATACCCTACATAAGCAAATTAATGGTATTAGGGAAAAAAAAAACTAAACGAACATATTAACCTAAATACATATAATCAAAATATTGTAGAATTGCATACTTTGGAATAATAATCGATAACAAATTAAAACTTTAGACTAACTTTCATATGTTAACTAAGAAAATTACAAAAAAAAGTTTTCAGAACTGAACGCGGGTGCAATGCTAAAGTTTCGAAATGGAGTAATGGAACCCAGGGCGAAACTGAAAAAAATATATTATTAAAATGCACGTCGTACATACGAATCGTATAAATGAACAAAATGTAGGTATACTGACTTAATGTACGGACATATATATACGAGTATATATTATAAAATATATATATATATTTTTTTAATATTTGTAGGTTTTAAAAAAAATAAATACACATTTTTTAGATGTTATACAGTGTTAAAATGGTAGATAAGAATAGCTTTTCCTCACCATAAAGATACGAGGCTCTTGTGTTTGGTGAGGGAATTTTAGTTCAATTATATAATATCATGTATGAAAGTAAATAATACAAAATGGCAAAAACAAGGAATAATTAAGAAAATGCAAGATCTATCAAAAATGAATTTTAATGTTTGAAAGAAATAATAATAAAAGTGAGATATGAACTCTTATAGTAGTTTAAAGGTATTTTTTAAATTTTTGCTGAAATTCCTGAATATTTTCGATAACTTTTAGAAATGATGGTAGTTTTTAACAATATGTTATACCTAGATAGAGATAAGTATTTTGTGTGTTTTTTACTAAATTTAGGGATTTTGATAGTATTCTGATATCTTCCTGATGAATGGAATTGTAAGTTATTTAACTGTATTTCTTTGTAAATTTGTAGTATTGAATATTTTTTTTATTTATTTTGTCTATTGTAGGTACACTGAATAATGAAAATATAATTTCAGTAGAAAATTTGGATGGTTTTTTCAATATTACTTTAATTATCAATCTTTGAACAATTTTGAGTGGATTTAAAATATTATTTTATGTTCCTCCCCAACCAATAATACCATATAATAATAATAATAATAATAATTGGATGACTTGTATAGCGCCCCTTTTGTGAAAAATCACATCAAGGGCGCTGTACAAATTTCAGTATATATAATGTTTTACTTATTAGCACCAAATCAAGAAAAATTAAAATCGTATCTGCAATAGATTAAGCATAAAATAAAATAACGTACTATTAAAACACATAAAATTTAAGAAAAAACAAAAAATTATAACATTTTTGGAAAAAAAAACTGTAAAAATTAACAAAGACCAAATTTTTGCTTTAAAATTAAAAACGATGAATTTTTCGTATTAAAATTAACAATGATGAAATTTTCTTATTAAAATTTAACGGGCGCTATACATTTCACACTTTGTGTTTCCAGTTAACTACAAATAACAATAAGACGTGACAAAATTACAATATTATTAGAAAACTTTTTTGGCCATTTTGAGAAATAAACATTCCCAACACGTCAGCGATATAAAGTCGGGAAATGAAAATGGTTTTATTACTTATTAAGGTTTATGCATGGATTATTCTCAACTCGTGAAACATTCGGGAAATATTTAATTAAAATTTGTATGGCTTTCAGAATATTGTTTACAGAACAATGGTTAGTATTAAAACGATAAATCTGATACAACTGTTCCTCTTTCCACTTAGATAGAAAATAGGGAATCATTTTATGATATTAATAACTGTTTGATTTAAGATGTCAAAAGATGTGTCTGTGGTTCCATTTAATTTTCAAAATAAGTAAATTCCTGTTTTAACTGTAGAACCCATTTTCCTTCATACAATAGAGCTAAAAAAATATTGGTAGAAAATATTTTTAGAAACTTAATGTATTTATATTTATGTTCATGTATATATTATACATGTAAACATATATATATACATATGTAAATATAGATGGAGCTAAAGAAGTTTTACTTCAGTCGTATGGTCTAAAGCACACTCGTTTTTATCATTTTTTCAGAATGCTGAGTGAGGGGGTCGGTTAAAGAAAATGAACCAGTGTAACTGATAACACCCGTAGGAGATGCGTGTTTTAGGAAGGAGGAAAAGTCTAAACCCCTTACTTATAATTGCGGTGTAAATATTACACAGCGCATAAGGTAAAACAGTGAAAAACATGACTTATTACCACCACAGCGTTTGTGTGGGTAAAACAACCTTAAAGCAGGCTTAATACCGGCTTTATCATACCAATGTTGAACCGGTGTATAAGAATCTAATTAGTAAGACGGTTGTGATTAGTGCCAAGTCACTTTCAAAAGTTGGGCAAGCATTTGACATTACCATCTGATGCCAGGGGGACTGATGACGCTTTTGTTCAAAATACCTTCCAATGAAATAGCGGTAGAACTAACACATTATTTTCACTAAACTTCAAAGTCACAAGATAAGTAAGGGAATGTATCATAGAAGACATTAGGAATAACCTAAGCGAAAAGGATCTGTAGAGTGTACTGAAAGTTGATATCTTATTGTAGAGTTATTGATAAATAAGGGGCACAGATTTAGTATCGTTCGCCTCGCCCGATCACACTTTTCGTAACGCTCTCATCACGCATTCTCCAGCTTACTCCCCAAGTCAAGCGTGCGAAAAGAAGTTTTACTTCAAAAGTGAGCAAAATTAAGGTATTCAGGAATCTTGTGATTTGAAAAAAAATATTAAGTGAGGTAGGTATATACAAAACTTTTACATGGTGAAACGCTTGGTATAAGGCTAGCTTTACACTTGTAAGTTTTTTCGGAAGTTTACGACTTCTGGCCAATGTGCACATTGGATTTTCAAAATGAGATATGCCCATTGGCCAAAAGTCGTAAATTTACGAAAAAACTTACAAGTGTAAAGCTAGCCTAAGAAAGAGTTATTTTAATATTACAAAGCCTAAACTCTCTCTTTCTTCAAATTCCTTATCAGTTAGCTCTAGCAAACATACAAATCGAATGTGTTAAAAGGGATATTTCTTAAAATTAGCATATTTTTCATATTTATATGCTCAGAGCGTATTCCCATTATCATCTATCCTTGTGAAGGATAAAACTAGGGAATCCGATCACTGATTGCCCGGGCAATCTCGGCTACTTAACTAAGTTTCAAAGTAAAGTGTTTCCAGGTGTTGATGGCACTCTAGCCCCGTGTTATGTAAATTGGAATTAGGATTACCCGTTTCCGAAACTTGTTACAAGAGTTCGCGATTAGTATTTCGAGACAAGTTTTCTCGCCCTTCCGATATTGGTGGAAAAGCTCAACAGACTCTTAATGAGTAAACCCATATACTTCCTCTTTTATCTTTTGAATTTATTCTTTTGTCTTGACTTTAGTTACGTTTTTCGATGATTCCAACGTAGTGTTGTAGGAAATTTTCCATTTTTTTATGTGAAAAATAAATAAAAACATAGGTAGAGCTATCTCCATACATTTATCTTTTTTAGGAGGATAATAATAATAATAATAATAAAAATAATTGGATAATTTGTAGAGCGCCGTTGTTATAGAAATCACCTCAAGGGCGCTGTACATTTTAATATAACTTCTTAGGCTCTACCTAAAATTATTATTTACAAATAGATACTGAAAATATACTTACCTGGCAGGTCACTTCCGATAAACACACTTTAATTAGAAAGTTTATGCTTAGACGAGATACGACTTTGCACGCGGAGGACACTATACGAGTATTTAAAACATTGGAAATTGCATAATTTTACATTTGCTTCATCATACTTTTCATGTTACATTTAAAGATTACTGCCAAAAATGGAATTAATAAATTGAAGTTATTTCGAAAGACTTGAGAATTTAGGTCTCCTTAGGACTGGAGAATTTGAATGAAATTAGATGTAAAAATAGCTCACAAATAAGAATTTGTTAACATTTTTATGCAATTAATTGTTATTTAATATGGCACGGGCTGAGAGGGTGAAGGTAAAGGTTTTGGTTTTTTTTTATTTATGGATACAACTGTCTAAAAAGGTGAGTTTTAAGTTTAGCTCTAGATTTCACCGAATCTGTGATCATTCTTTAATCATGTGGCAGTCCATTCCAGGCTTTAAGGTCCTGACACTCCGAAAGCACGCTCACCGAACTTAGTATTTGGTGTGCGCTTTGTATATATATATATTTATTTCATATAATTTTTCGTTGTTCCTAAATCTAGCTTTTTTAAATCTAGTTCGCAACATCATCGGGGCAAGGAAATGAAAAACAAAATTAAAAATTAACTAAAACATTATATCTTCCTAATATCTTGCAGATTAAATAATTTAGCATTCACCGCTCAAAATAATCGACATGTCTCAAAACCAACCGTTTCTTTATAATGATAAACGTATAAATAAAATAAAAATATATAATAATAGAGAAACGAGTATAGACAATTAAGACCTACCGGTAGACAAAAAACATTAAATGAGCGCGATTAATTAGTTATTAGTTATAATAATAAAATAACTAAAATTATTGCATTTATATTAAGAACTTTTAAAAATTAACACAAAATGATTACCAAATGATCCAAAAAACAAATAAAATATTATCGGTATTGGTATTAATCTGAAAATAAATTAAATTATTTAATCATTTTTTTAGTTATTAATTATAGTTATTTGCTATAAACACCTTGTATATTTTCTAAAATATCTAAAATATAAAATTATCAAACTTATCTTGATTAATAATTATTTATAATTATTTCTATAACATATATTATAATAGAAGAGCATATATGGTAAGATGTATGAATGTAAATGAGGCGAGGAGTGTATACCAAGACCGAGTTGTTTGGCGGTCCGTCCTCTATGCCTACCCCTGCGGAGAAACGGCGTGATGGTTAGTTAGTCAGTTTAGTTAAACCTATTGATTTTTTTGTAGAAATTTTAACATTTTATTTATGTCAAACGAATGATTTTTTTCCAAAGTATGGTTATTAAATTCAGAATAATAATTATTATTCAAATACCTTAGGTACTCCTTCTCTAGTATTAAAATTTATATAAGTCCTACCTATATAAAAAAGTTACAATTTATACAAATTAATTTATAGACCCCGGATTTGATTAAAATATCACCCTTATCCTTGTTATATTATCTTCTTTAAATTTGTTATTAGCTTATTAGTATATAAACCTTGTTGGATATTATTTAGAATATTTTTATTTACTAATTTTGAAGTACGAGTATGTAATATTATTTAAAAATACGATTTTTCTCCAATTCTTTAAATTGCCAATTAGGCGTTGATAAACATAACTTTTATTATATTTTTCTTATAACATTTAACTCTATGTTAAAATTATAAGATAAGGGATCCTCAACTAACAAGGGAAATCATTTCCTCCAGGGCCTCCTGGATTTAAAGTGTGGATTCAAAACTATTATTGATATTTATGTTTTGAAATTTCATGCAAATCTCCACCAATAAGATTATTTTGGGTAAGACTGCTTCTCATGCAGAGATATTCCTAATTGCTATCAATATTATGGTAATGTTGTTAACCTGAATAATTGATTAGGCTTTGTTTTCGGTATGGCAAAGGTTTAATTATGGTACATTACCAAACCCACCCCTTGGGGAAGCAAGGGTTGTTTTGAATAATATCCACGTTATATCCATAGATAAAATCAATATGCGTTATTATTATTAGTCATTTGTACGCGAAAGGTCCAAAAAATACTACTAGTATGTTTAAATGGCAAAACTTTTGGTTCTGGACCCAGAAGTGACTTGTTCAGCAATTAGCGGAATGCAAAAAAATAATTATTGGTTTTAGGTCGTTCACCATATATGTTTGATTTAATGCGAAAACATATGGTTTATTTATTGGACTGAAAACTCTTTATAATGGTGACGAGTGTACACGGAGAAAAATGTTATTCTAAAATACGATCATTTTATTCGTACAAACTGTTAAAAACGGGACTGAAGTTCTTGCGAACAAATTAACAATGTTTCAATGTTTATTGGCGGGGAAAATGTAAGAATAATTTGTTGGTATAGGTACGAAATTACATATACCAACAAATTATTCTTACTGGTTCCCGCCAATAAACATTGAAACACTGTTAATTTGTTCGTAAGAACTTCAGTCCCGTTTTTAACCGTTTTTAACCGTTTTTACGAATAAAATGATCGTATTTTAGAATAACCTTTTTTCTACGTGTATGAACAGCCATGTGGCGAATGTCTGGTCTGGATGCATCTCCGTCAGACCTTAAGACAGTCTGTCTATTTCAAACTATATGACTAGAGATCTACCTTACCGACTAGTTACATAATCTGTCATCAGTTCCATCAATGCGCTGTGACCGAAACTAATATCTCAAATAACACAGTTTACACTGATAAAAAACAAATAGAAAGTGACGACGATAATTAAAATTCTTAAATCAACAATGCAAACAATATTGAAAATGGGTTAGTGGAAAGTGGTGATAAATTCCTACTTTAGTCTACTATAAACGTTAAAAATTCCGTTCTTCCAACAATGCAACGGAATGGCAAACAGTTAATATGAGTTTACGCTGATATCGTCGGAAGTAGTAGGTGGCCACTGCAGCTATTATATCTAGAACAACTAACTGACATATTCCGTGGCGAAATCTTTCTCTACATTTCTGAGGCAATTCTAACAAACTGCAGTTAGTTCTGTTTGCCTTTCTGCCCCATCTGAAAAGGCTTAATGTTCACCGTCTCTCTTTATGTAAGCAATGCTCTTATGGGGAGCTTTGTTTAAAATACACTTATACTTCCTTGCATGTGCGGGAATATTATTGGTAAAAGACATGCAGGTATTGTTAGCTAAAATTTTGAAATTACGTCAATATTTTTTGCCAGGTGTCTCACCTTCTAAATGCTTTATCTATAAGTCTGCAAAAACGTATCGGATTGATCTACAAAGTTAAATCACTGTAATGCGAAAGAATACCAGTTATTTATTAAAAACGTGAATTATAAAGTGTCAATAGGTGCCCAAATGATATTTCCAGAATACGTGTAATTTTCTGAAGTGTATACGGTTAGCTTTAAAGTTTTGTGAAATGCCACATTAGAGAACACTTGTTCAAGGTGGCATACAAGCCCTTATTCAATTTCTTAAGACGATAGACTTCGCTTTTCGGCCTATAGAAAAAGGACGCCCGGGAAAAAACACTTTTCTACATCGAAAATTGCACAAAAAGAATAAATTTTATACTGCCTTCTAGAGGGTGAAAACTATGTCGGTATGTTTTCGAATTTTCGATGCGTTTCGTATTAACGTAAACATTCACTGTCAAACATGTACGATTTATCAAAAAATATTATTTAAGGAAAAAGTGCTGCTAACTCAACTCTCATAAAGAATTATAAAATTATAAAAAGCTACCGACGTAGCTTCTTCTTTCTAAAAAATATACATTTTTAAAAATTTTAATTTCGTGAAAGTTTCGGTGTAGAAAAGTGTATTCTCCATAAACCCCTTTTCGAGCGATTTCTGTAGGTAAATTTGAGCGTTGTCTCATTCGCACATTTCGCATTCGCATGTATTGTAAGTGTACGTGAGCTTATTGTGAGCGGGACAGAATGACAGACGCGAGTGTTCCGCGTGCGGTTCAAAGTCTAGCCTCTTAAGAGAGTTTAGTAAACGGCAAGAAACTGTGAAAAAAATGTTTTGACACATTTATTTTACGTTCTATCCATGGTTTGCAACGTTTATTCTACTTATGTTTATTTCAAAAATGACGATGATGACGCCATTTGCAAAAGTCGGAGCATTTATTTACGATGATGACTGTGAATGGTGATGATTTTTAAATGATGCTTTCCTGAACAATTAACATTTTGTTCTTTACAGCATTTCAAATTTCCGTGATCGGTATATTTTTTTTCAATAGGTAGGTACTTAAATATCTTTAAAAAGTAATCCAACTTTCCAATAAACTGAAATAAGATGTTTCTGAAATAACGTAGTAACATAAAGATATTTTATTAAGTAAGCTCACAGCCCGAAGAAAGCTCAACACAATATCACTATATTTCAATAAAATCGTTTTTAATTATATATTTAACTAACTGACCCGCCCACTCGTTGCTGTGGCGTACAACGCCGTCTACTGGATGGTTACCTAACCTAGATAACCAAGTGTTGTGTCAATAAATTAACCCAAACCGCTATCTGTCAGAAACTTATGGAACTTACAAATAATTACAAAGCATTTTCCTATAACGAACATTTAACTCACATTTATATTTTCTATAACAATCATATCATAACTTCGCACATCGAGGTCAATAGTCGAGATAAAAACTATCCTTTCTTTTAAGTTGGACCAAATTACACACAGTAAGCCTCATTTCATCAAAATCAATTAAGTAGTTTCGGAGTTTATCCGGGACGAACATTGTGACGCGAGATTTTTATACATATATAAAGAAGATGATAAATATAAATTCCATCAACCCACACAACTAAATGAACCAGAAGTTTTTAGAATTTTTTTATATCTCAAAGCTCCTTTCAATTTGGCACCGGGAACTAGCTTTTCAAACTGCCACAAACGACCAAAAAGTTTTCAGAAATTCGATTCCGTTTCCCGAATCGGAAATTGAAAGCGGCATCATAGAGCGGCGAGGAAAACCCTTAAGAAAACTTTGACCCTCTGCAGTTTTATCCGCATGTCTCCCCGGGTCCCCCCGTGTATCACCGGTCATTTCCGGGCACCTCGACACCAAAGGAGACCCGGTAGTAAAGAAGGGTCTCACCATAAATTACAAGAATAACGCCAAAAGCTTCATACGCTTGCCTCAAGACTTATCTGTGAACGTTGGAAAGGAATTACTATTATAAATTATGTTTATATTAAATATATGTATGTGTGTTTGTGTGTGTATGTTGGTATATAGCGTCTAATGCCCCATGTATAGATATTTATATATATACATACATATATATATACATATACATGCAAACATATGTACATATATTTTTCTTTTTTTTAAATATTTTTCTGTTTTTTAAGTCTATTTAGTTTATTTTATTTTTTTAAATCTTTTGTCTATACAACTACATTGCTCTCGCTTTTTACTGTTTATAAAAATAAAATAAAACTTTTATTGTAACATGTATGTGACAAAAAAATTATTAATAAAAAAAAAAAAAAAAAAAAAAATTCGATAGGTGGGCCCCCTGATATCTGGTTATGCACATGGTGAATCTGAAACTGGTAAATCCGCATCATATTCTAAACTGGTAAATCCACATCATATTCTAAACTGGTAAATCCACATCATATTTGAAACTGGTAAATATACATCATATTTGAAACTGGTAAATCCACATCATATTTGAAACTAGTAAATCCACATCATATTTGTGTTATGTATATTTTTTAATTTGAGCTTTCTTTTTCGAGCACATCGAGTAATAGTAGTAGTTGGAATTTTTCAGGACATAATAAAAATAATCAAAAGAGTTATAATCGGTAGCTACATTAATTATTGCTACATAGTTTACTATATAAGCTATTTGCTGTAATTTAAAATACGTCAAAACGTAAACCTGGCTAAAAAACTTTTTTGAAATCTTAAGTTGTGCTAAAAAGGGAAAAAATATATAGATCGAAAAAATTGTGTCAGTCAACTGTCGAAAAAGTTGGGATTCTCAGTGATGTTTAGATTCAACAGTTTCCCGCTAGTAGTTTCCAACCACTATTATTCAAACACCAAATTGCAATTAAATTTAAATTTTTGTCATTTTTGGAAGATTCATAAAAAGATTTAAAATAAATACACAAAATTTATCTACGGTAAAGATCATTATTTTATTTAATACTTGGTTAAAAAGAAAATTATTTATTAGTTTTATTAAAATATAGCTACACTTTTCATTTCTTAAAATAAATAAAATATGTTGTTTACTAGATCTAACTAGGCATATTAGATTTGTCAAAGAATTTGTATATAAAAATGCAAAAATCAGTCATTTTAAATACATGTAGGATTACGAAAGATTTTTTTAAATATTTATATTGAGGAATCTATAGGGTTTATCGGTCAAATTAGGAACTCTCTGATATGAAAATATCTGGAGTCGGTGATGTATATTCCCATTTAATAGTTTGGTAGATTAACATGTTGTTCTTGTATTGTTTTGTATTAATTATACTTATATAATACACTTGCATAACGTGGATTTACTAGATGATCATTTATATAGAAAAGTGTATAAAAAGGATTTAGTTTTTCCTATGGGAAAAACTAAACCCGGACCTGAAATAATAATTTATTTTAATAAAATTAAAATTGGATAATTTGTGGAGCGCCGTTTTTGTAAGAAATAATGAATTATACAATTTCGGATTAACGTACTTTAAATTATAATGATCACAATAATACTTTGTTTTAATTCCACTTAATTATTTTTTTATCCAACCGGTTTCGGTTCGACCTGAACCTTCCTCCCTCTAAGGCACCCCCCCCCCCATTGCCCCCACCTAAGTTCTCTCTCCCTCTTGTAATTTTCTTTTAAATACCATGTATATCTGTTTTATGTTCAATATATTTTTATTCACCCCCGAATATATTTTTATTAACCCACGAGGAAGGTTCAGGTCGAACCGAAACCGGTTGGATAAATAAATAATAAAGTGGAATTAAAACAAAGTATTATTGTGATTATTATAATTATGTATTCCCACAAAGTGTTTTCTACGTGTGAAAATTTACTATAAATTACTTAACATCTTTTCTTTATTACTACATAAAAGAATTTTTGTCAAGCGATTTTTGGCAAATATGAAAGGAGAAATCGATACATTGCAGAAGATCGGTCAACATCACGTGATGTATCTATTACATGTCTTTGATATTTTTATGAACAATTTGTGATAAGCCAAAATTGAAATAAATCTGTAATATGATATAGGAATGAAATTAATATTACATTAATAATAAGTGTCTAATATGGTACATCTTGTTAAAAGTAGGTCTAATTGTGATTATTATAATATTACAAGCATGTAACCATGTAATATTGACAAGTTAGTCCAATAATCCCTGGTGTATGTAGATATGGCAATAACTGTGAATAATTGTAGAAGAAGGAGTCAGATACGACAAGTCAACAGAAAAGACCATTCTTTTGTGTTTTATATCAAAGTCCCCATCGCTACTCCCCGAAGCATCTCCGCGCGTTGTTTTCATTCGGCGAACATTAACATTTATGCAAATGTAATCTCAAAAGAGATACATCCAAACGGCGCGTTAAAATATAACCATCTCGATATACAAAACAATTGTATGGAAAGTTCAAACTCAAAGCAAGTGTTATTAATTCACGCCCCGGTTGGAATAGGCCGAAAACGAACATTACTGCTATGCCTGAAGCTAATGAAACTTGCGCAGTTTATCAAGGAACATGATGCGCAATTAAAAAGGCGGGATTTACATTGGAGGAAGTTATTAATAATTTTCTCAGATTAATAATTCAACGCGCCATTTGTTAATTTTTCGCAACAATAAATAAAACAAGATGTACAAGATCCGTCCGGCTTTTAACATGGTGGAATAATATTCCGTTCCTCGACAATTAATTCCTTGTTATTTGCCATAGGCAATCTGATACCGGAGCTGTAGCCACACTGTATCTATATACTGTGAAAATTATCTTACAACAACTGAAGACATACAGCCTACCGATAGAAATGTAGTGGGCGTGCCGACTGCTCGGAGTGTGCACAATTGGAGGACTTAATTTCAAACAACGCTAACTAAACAAAACAGAATAATAATTGTAGGTCTTAAAGTCTAAGGTCAAACAATGTTAACTAAACAAAACATAAAAATAATTGTAGGTCTTAAAGTCCTACAATGTTATGTGCACACGCAAATACCAATAATTCGAGGGCTTAATGTCAAACAATGTTAACTATACAATACGTATAAATAATTGTGGGTCTTAAAGTCCTACAACGTTATGTGCACAAAAAACATACCAATAATTTGTCAAACGATGTTAACTGTACAAACGTATAAATAATTGTTGGTCCTAAAGTCCTACAACGGTATGTGTATAAAAAAAAACACATCAATAATTCGAGGGCTTAATGTCAAACAACATTTTCTACAAAAAGACACATCAATATTTATGATTAGAGTATTTTTTTGTAGATAATGTTGTTGGCATTATTAGTAAGCTTGTTAGCAGACGGCGTTGTGTGGCTTTACGCCCTAAAATTATTCGTATGTTTCTTGAAGATATATTTTTTTTGATATTAAACCATCGAATTTTGCTTTAATTCTTGAAAAATTCATCAAACATAATGAAACTCACCAAAATTATTTCTTGCGCAGACAATGCATTTAATTTGTTTATGTTATTTATGTAAAATGTTTAAAGTTTTTCTTCAAATTGCTATCGATCTATTGCTATATAGATATAACTTGATAAAATCGTATTTTATTTAATACATTTCTAGAAAATTTCTGTTCGGTGCTCACAACCACTATGTTATTTACCCGCCTCGGAACAGACTTTGTCTAGTGAGGCAGGTAAAATAACAGAAAATTGTAAATCAACCAATTTATATTAAATAAACGCCCGGGTTGCCGGCACTGAAACTGACTGAACCATTAAAAAAGTTCAAGCAAAAGTCTTTACAGAAATTTATCTAATAAAAAATAATACCTATTACACAGAGAAAATTTTTTAAACAGTTTTTTGCACCCCTACGACAATAAAGTCTTAAATGTACAGATCTAAGTCTGATTAATTATTTTAACGGTGAGTTCTTTCAATTTTCTTTCATTTTCAATGACTGCAAAACAATGATTAAAAGTTTTGTCAAATTTGCAAAGACTCATTATTGTGCAGTTTATTTTTAGAATTAATCGAACATTTTCGACAAATTCGTGGCGGTAAGGTCCTTGGTTCGGGGCTCACACGTTGGTTCGCACGTTCGAAACCTGGCGGAGCGTGGGTGATAAATTATTTTATTTTTCTGACTTGCTACAGTGGACGTAACTCACAGAATCGTCCTTCACAGAATTGAAACGTCTTAAAATGGAAATAGGAAAGTTAATAGTGATCTAAATAGATAGGAATTTTCTTACCTTCGTCTTTCCTCTCTCTTTCCCTTCACCTAAGTCCTTGGGAAATGAAAGATGGGATCCTTCGGTTGAAATCAAATGCCGCATTGAGAAAGCTCATGCAACGTTTATCCGCATGAAAAAGATGTTCCGCAGTCATGATCTCAACCTTGGATTATATATAAGTATATATTATAAGTGATATAAAATTTTCAAAAATAAGGATACCTTATTCCTACTGGTTCCGTATATAAAAAATGGAGCAAGTAAGATAGGTATTTTAATTATTTTTTCCCTACTTACGTATCTACTTACTTTATCTGTCTTTAGAGATAAAGATGTAACTCTAAAATACATTTATTCCTCTCTCTACACTATTCTGCGGATATTTGAACAAGTTATTTTAGTTAGGTAGGTACACATTATTTTTAAACGTGTTGCCAAAAATTCCAAGCCATTTTATTTTATGTAAAAGAGACGAAGGAAGTCTGGATCGATAGCACGAACGGGGAACTTATGTTCTTTGGTTTGGAAATGTAATTCCGGAAGGAATTTATTTGCAGTGCTCTGCAGCGGAAGTAGAATCAAGGAGAAGTTCTCAAATTAAGCTAACTCACGACACCCCCATAATTGCTTCAGAGAATTTACATAAATTTCTCTACCTATTTTTTCTCGTTGAATGGAATAGAGTGCATAAATTTATTTGTAAGAATTGCATGGTAGATAATATATAACACGTTTCAGATGCATGAAAGCCAAAACCCAATAAATATTAAATTATTTGAAAAGAAGGTACATGGAAATGTAATAATTGCATTAGATAGGCACCATTTGTTTATTGATAAGGAGCCGGTTGTGGTTTGTGCTTCCATCTTCTATGGTTTTTCTAATTCCTTTGATAGTACCTACATGGAGAAAATTTTTATTCTAAAATACAATAATTTTATTCGTAAAAAACGGTTCAAAACGGGACTATTTTTTTTTTATAGAGAAACCTCACAAGAGTCCCAACTGCTCCCTTCTGGAGCCAGTGAGACTATGGCATCCCCAATTGGAGTATGTTGTGAGGCTGAAGGTAAGTGGGGAAGGGAAGGAGATGGGGAAAAGGAAGGTAGGAAAGTACCTGGCTATTCAGATCTAGTCACTAAACACGGCTAAAGCCATTATTAAGCAACGTTTCAATTCTGAATGGTGGTCTTACACCAGGGCGATACTGAGAGAATCTTCCACTCTGGAACGTGCCGCAAATATAACATATATTATTTTAATTAATTAATTGTGAAATAACACAAATTAATCAAATAAAATTTATTTGCGCACGCAGGGTTCGAACTTCGAACCCGCGACTTTCCTAATGGGAGTCAAGTGTCTTACCACTCGACCACGGACGGTCGACTGAAGTTCTTACGAACAAATTAACAGTGTTTCAATGTTTATTGGCGGGAAAATGTAAGAAATTATTCTTACATGTTCCCGCCAATAAACATTGAAACCCAGTTAATTTGTTCGTAAGAACTTCAGTTCCGTTTTTAACCGTTTTTACGAATAAAATGATCGTATTTTAGAATAACATTTTTCTCCATGTACCTTCATATTAATAAATGTAATAACTAAATGTGCTATTTATAGGGTGAAATAGTATTTCACCTTACAAAAAGCATATTTATAAAAGGGTGTACTTTAAACGGATAAACGATGATTTTTTTTAAATTAGGCAATTCACCATAAAAGGAGTGCTTTCTGACGACAAATGTTAAGGTAGGTACAGCAAAAAACATTTGATTTATTTATACAATGGTATATCTAAACTTTTGGCTTCAAATTGTATCAGTAAATATCAACGATCCTCTTAATTGTAATTAAACATAGAAAAAGGCGTAATATATTAATAACAGCTATCAATAAAAACATTTAATACCTCTTGCGAAACACTAATAAAACATCACTTAGAACAACATTAGGGAAACAGTACATTTTATTTTCGTTCAGCTCTCTTGTTATGTGAAACTTCGTTCGAACATCCAGTTTACTTAAAGAACACATTATTGGCAGCCCAATGAGAAACATAGCGTTAAAATCAATGAATTCAAGAATAAATAGATATAATGTAAAAAAAAAAAAAATTAAAAAAGTTTTTTTTTTTAATTGATTATTTACTTATCTACTAAGATTTAAGTTATTGGGCAGTGTGTTTTACAAATTAACGTTTAAGTTGTTAACTTATTAATTTTTTTCTTACAATAAACAGAGCAAGAAATCTTTACAAGCACCGAAAGATTTAATTAATTTTGTACATCTCGTAAGAATTATCTTTAATTAGAATAGTTTGTAAAGCTCTCGAATTTTTTCAACAGCGGGGAAAAGTCTCGACAATTTATCAGTAATTTGCAGTGCCTCCGTTAGAGTACTCGTTCGCCAAATCCCTAATTAACATCGTCTGAAGATAGGGCCTGTTAGGGGAGCTGTATATGCAAAGGGTTTAAAGGATTTAGGAAATAAGTGTTCCTCCTGGAAAAAAAGGCAATTCGTGATAATGGGCTGGCGACGAAAAAGGACATTATTGCTAATTGGGCACAAGATACGATAATTAGGTGAGTTCCGGGAGTTCAACAACCAGTGGAGCAGTTATATTTTATAATCATTGAGTTTATAAATTGGCACATTTTTACATGTTAGATACATGATAGGCTGTGCAAAATTATCCGTATTGTCTACGTATTTTTGAGACCATGAATTCGTGGTGGAATATATATAACTTTTTTTTTAACTTCACTCGACTGGTTATCCTGATTATCAGACTGGTTTCTTTTTGAAACATTATAAAATCATGTTTAAAACTAGGAATAAAAACTAACAGAGTTGAATTGAGTTTGGAATATTTGATTAATATAACTGTTAAAACATAAATATTATTTTTCGTTGTTTGTTTTTGGGGTGTTATGCCGTGTTGTGCTACCTCCTTCTTTAGCCGACGTTTCGGACAGCGTTGCAGTGTCCATCATCAGGGCAGATCCGGCAGATCCGTCGATGCCGTCCATCTGCCGGATCTGCCCTGATGATGGACACTGCAACGCTGTCCGAAACGTCGGCTAAAGAAGGAGGTAGCACAACACGGCATAACACCCCAAAAACAAACAACGAAAATGCTTTTGGCCGTGAAAATCTAAAAACATAAATATTATTTATTAATTAATTAATTATAACTGTTAAATATAACTGTAAAATTTATAACTGTTAAATATATGTCTGTTAAATTTATAACTGTTAAATATAACTGTCGCTATTAAGTGTCCAATGACTGTGTGGACTGTAAAACTAAATGTGAAGCGTATTACGAATGTCCGTAAGATTGTGTTTTTATATCGACAGGGGAAGGACAAGATAGTAATGGCCCTTATCTTGATGATGAGGTGCAGCTCCCAGCTCTTCATTCACGATCACTTTCCATTTTGTTAAATGACCCGATGGTTATCACTAACACGAATATCATTATATTTTAATGATATTATTTGCGAAATGCTTGTACAAGCCCGACAGAATTTAAATATAACAATTGAATGTTTTTATTAAAAAAACAACGAGGTGCAAATATGTAATTTTTTCAAGAGTTTTTTTATTCATCTTCTTTTGCTTCTTGGGTAAGGGCCTTGGTGTAAAAGGAGGGGAATCAGAAGGAAGGAATATTTGGAAAAGAATATGGGTAAAATGGATTAATGTCCTAAAGTTATTTCGACACTAAACAGTCGCAATGTTTTATCATGTTTCAGGAGATATTTAAATGCTACAATGCGAAAGAAAATCATATAGGTAATATAGGTATAAGTAATAGGTACCGGGAGAGTGCCAAATTTTATTTACACATTTACTTTAGGATCAAGTTAGACCTCCAAAATCTTAAAAGCTCCATTATGGTAAACAATATAAATTCTAACATAAATCTACGGAAATCACTTAAACGGTAGTGCCAATAAGGTACGACAATACTTAACCTACCAATCAGGGCTGTCCATTTCAATCATTGACAGCCATTAACCATGGATATGCATTACTCTAATATCCGTGTACGTGTACCATAATGCATATTCTAACCATAATATCACGTGATATAATCTCCACGTTAACGCCTGGAATTGGCACGCGCTTGAGCCAATGCCAAACCGAATTATCACCCCATTAACGGTCAAGCATTGTAAGCTGTCGGGCGCTTATATGAAGCACAATCAGTGGAATATTAACACCGATATGCTTCCACAATTTGAGCTTTCCTCGACGTGTCGAGTTGATGGATTCTGTGGATTTTTGTACGAATTGATTCTAAAGAATTTCATGGGTTGAATCTATGATTTTATAAAAAGCGGAAAGGGGTACGGCGATATTTTTAGTATAATGTACTAAAATTAATATTTGTGAGTAACACGCTTC
This sequence comes from Limnephilus auricula, assembly GCA_951813805.1. Taxonomy (NCBI): domain Eukaryota; kingdom Metazoa; phylum Arthropoda; class Insecta; order Trichoptera; family Limnephilidae; genus Limnephilus; species Limnephilus auricula. Next base: position 14,741,933 of record OX638403.1, read on the forward strand.
TCTACTCGACTTCTTCCGAGATTTTAACACTCGATTTAATCGGAATCACGTTTTTGGACGATTTAAAAATATTGGATCCTCGAATGCCGAAAATATCTAATCTCTGCAGTGTGTGTGCACAACGAAAATGAGATTTGCGACTAAAGTAAGGCAACTGCGGTGACTTACATACCACACCGAGAAATTTTTTATTCTAAAATACGATCATTTTATTCGTAAAAACGGTTATAAATGGGACTGAACTTCTTCCGAACAAATTAACAGTGTTTCAATGTTTATTGGCAGGAAAATTTAAGAATAATTTCTTGGTATACGTACGAAATTACGTAAGTGTAAAATATAAGAATAATTTGTTGGTATACGTAATTTCGGACGTATACCAACAAATTATTCTCATATTTTCCCGCCTATAAACATTGAAACCCTGTTAATTTGTTCGTAAGAACTTCAATCCCGTTTTTAACCGTTTTTACGAATAAAATGATCGTATTTTAGAATAACATTTTTATCCGTGCACAAGCAAAAGACTCCTTAAAATTTCATAATTGGTATCACATTCAAGAGTTTTCGCTTCTTCATTTAACTTCTCATGCTAATTTCTTCGCTTTTGGGAATGTCACATACGGTCTCATATTGTCAAATCAAAATGAATATCAAGTCAAATCAAATCAATGTGTCTACTTTCTGATTATTAAAGAAATAATAGAAAGAAAACAGCAAGCTTTATATTCAAATCTAAAAGTTCACGTAAGAATAATTAAAATGTCCTCTTTATAACCAATTGTTCCGGTTGCAATTTGAAAAAAAATATGTAACTTCGTGTTTTTTTTAATAATAATTTTTATATAAAACTATTTTTTATACAAAAAAGAGAAATGACAAAAATGTTTAAAATACATTTATCTAATAAAATGCATTTTTTTCGTTTTTATTAACGAGTTTCCGGTAATATATTAACAAAAATGTTACATTTTATGATATTTTATGATTTATGCTCACGGTTTGAGATATAAAGCATTCCACATATTTGCCACATTAATGAGAATGAAAAGCAATAGAGATCATCGGTTCAAAATATGATAATAAATTATAACTTCTTCACAAGGTGTGCACATAAATACTCAATTTCAAGACCGTTATCATTACAACCGCGGAGACCCGCTCAAAAATAAGAAAATGGAGAGATACGACAATACGAATGTTCGAGCGATCGAGCTATCATTAAAAACCATAAAATTCATGCGAAAATTGTGAAAATGTTTGGTAAAACAAGACTGGTTTGAAAAAAAAATCTCGTGGGGGTTGTGTCAAGTAGCATTTAAAGTTGTGAATTTTTACATACACATAAATTATAAATAATAACAGAAACAAACGTGTAAATAATAATTTTCGGAGCATACTTTGCCATTTATTTCCATCGAGGGAATTTCAAATAATTACCGTTTATTTAATGTATAGATATTATCTTAAAGAATAACATAAATTTTTATAACATTTCAAATATTTGGCGTTTTTTGAAAGAGGCTAAAAATATTCCCGCTTTACAATAAAATCCAAATAAATGTTAACGTGTCCGAAAACTAAAAACTATTTTCGAAAGGTGATAAAATAGGCTTTCAAATTTCATTATTAGAAATAATCATGTATTTTCTAAAATATAAAAATTTTGGATGAAAACTTTAAAAAGTTTAAAAAATGGCTCACTTTACGTTTTTTCTAACTAAAAACACTGATAACAAAAACAAAAAAAAACACATACACATTTCATTAGACAAATGAATTATAAACGTTACTACTAAACGTGCCTAATTTTTTGTCATTTAACGTAAAAAAAAAAATCCTAAAAAAATTTAAGTTTCATAATTTTTTCAAATTGCGATCGGAGTCTTTGGTTTTAAAAAGGTGTACATTTTTAATTTTGAATATATATCGTGTGGTATTCTCTTTCCAATACCGTTTAAATCATACTTTTCACTATATATTGTAAGGGAGACGTAACGATTTCTGTGGGACCTTAGAGTATTTGTTACTCTAAGTGTGGGACATATGTGAGCTGGGACAGATGTGGTCTCCTGTGATTAAACGGGTTAAGAGCTTAAAAACTTCAAACGTTTAAGGAAAACATATAAGAAATCGGTAGAAATTGGGAGAGCCGCCCCTTAACAAATTATAAAAACGTGTGAACTGACCCTGTGTCATGTCAAATGTTACGCCCATGCTTACATACCAGATTATTCAAGAATTAACGTGTGGGTGTTCCTGCAACTAATCCATGGGCGTATCGAAAACATGTCTTGCATTTATCACGGGGTGACAAGTCGCTATGCAGCGTTATGTTCCTCATACACCAACGATTTTTTTCCATCCATTTTGACAGCATTTTGTTCACACCTCGGTGTATCTAATTAAAACTTGCGCGGAGAATATAACTTTACTCCCACTATGTGAGGTTCATTAGGTCTTAGTAACGGTATATTATATCACGATTTTTGAACAGATATTGAACAATTAACTCATGTCATGAAAACAAATCTCTTGATCACAAAAAACTTAGGGAGTGCGAAGGTATAGGTACTGTCTATGATAAAAATATTGTCTATGATAAAATTTATATTTGAGTACCGCACAATAGTCCCAACTGCTTCCAACCGTTCAGACCGTTAACAGCCAGAGAGACTAAGGGGGTTTCTCACCATCCTACCAATAGCTTATTCATACTACAACGAATATTATTCAAAATAAAAATAAAATACTCGCAGTGGTTAGAAAACTCGGCCAACTTATCCAATATATAGCCACTATTCATAGGTTCGAGTACCGAATTATAAACTCCAACTTAATAAATAAATAAACCGTAAATGATAAATACAAAATATTCGTTATTAGTGTAGATAAGCTATTAGGAGGATGGTGAGAAACCCCCTAAGTACAATTGAGGTTTGTTATGAGGTGGAATGTAGATGAAAAAAATGAAGGTGGGGAAGTACCTGGATTTAGACCTCGTCATCAAACACGGCTAGAGTAATTTCAAGCAACTTTTCAATTCTGAATGGAGGTTTTCCAACATTTAGAATTGAAAGTTTCTACCACTCTAGAACGCACCGCAAATACGACATATCATTTTAATCAAAAAATAAATTGCGAAAAAACAGACAATAATCAAATAATATCGCTTGCTCTCCAGATTCGGTATCGATTAGGTTATGTATAAAAAATAGTCAACATCCTATCAACACTGAAATATATTTTTAAAAATTGATATTTAAATCAACAATCTGACAGTTGAGAGATAACGACGATTGATTTGTTTATTGCAGGAAATAATTTATCAATGTTTCAAATTCATCATCAATTCCAAATGTAAATTTTGATAGATTATTTTTGTCGATCAAAAATTTTTTTCTTTTTTTCAAATGAAATTAAAATATATGTTATTTAAATTAAAAACAATCATAACAATTTTTAAATCGGCTCGAAGTTAATGAAAACTAATACGTTTATTTATTTACTTTGACACTTTCCCACGAAGTTACGACATGTAATGATAATGTCTTTTTAACACACTAAAATACATTTTCGTTGTTTGTTTTTGGGGTGTTAGGCCGTGTTGCGCTACCTCCTTCTTTAGCCGACGTTTCGGACAGCGTTGCAGTGTCCATCATCAGATCCGACGATGTGGACACTGCAACGCTGTCCGAAACGTCGGCTAAAGAAGGAGGTAGCGCAACACGGAATAACACCCCAAAAACAAACAACGAAAATGCTTTTGGCCGTGAAAATCTAAAAACGTATCTCACTAAAATATACTTTATTATATATATTTTTTAACTTTTTAACTCGACACAGGAGGCCAAAAAAATAAAAATCTCACTCAGGACTTATATCATCTTTGGGGATGTTGGGTGGAGGGTCTTTTTGTTTATATTTCCTATCCTTAGCACAAGCCTTATTAGGAGAATGTATGTTATAATATGTCAAATAATATTATTATAAAAACTTGTGGAGAAAAAAAATTATAATAACAAAATAAAATTAATAAAAATGTAAGGGCAGAAGAGGAAATTCTAGAAAGAAAAATGGTGTCAAGGTGAGAAGGAATCTAAGGGTCAGTTTGTTCAGAGTAGCCAACACACCAGGCAGCCACCAAAACCTGTTTCCTTTCCACATGAACCCCGGCACCCCTGCTAAGTCCGCTAAGTCATAGAGTCACTCGGGGTGACCTATTGTTAAGGTGCTTGTAATTAAATTAATAGTTCCCTTTATAATAATATATAGAATTGAACTTTGTGCCCAAAATCACTTGTACCTAATAATTAGTCTGCTCTATAGGTTTTAGTATAAAATAAAAATTATTACACAATTACAACAAGTTTACATCTTTATTACTCACGTTTGTGTGATTGTGAGTAATCAATAGGATCCTACATACATCAGTGTATTCTCATTATCGGGGTCAACATCGAAACATACCTGAAACAAAGGAAAAACCAATGAGTTCACAATGTTCACATTCATAAAATGGAAGTACATTGATTATTGAAAGAAACATAATAATATCTAATGTTTAAGAAAATATTACCAGAGAATACCGGAAATTAGTCCCGTTTATATCAAATTTTAGACGTATTGACTCTTTTTTACAAAAAAAACATAAATTAATTTTGAAAGATTGTTATTTTATCTGGCACACGCAGAATTAAAATTTTAAAAACTAAGTTAATTTTTAATATACTAAGGTTATACCTTTGGTCGTTGGCAGATTTGTTCAATTTTCAAACTATAGATTCTATTAAACATCACAAATTTCATATCATATAATCATACAACAAAATAAATCAATACATAATGTAGTAAACACATTTTTCAGAATTTTAATTTAAGTTAAATTAAAATCATTAAAAAATAAATCCGAGAACGAGTTTTGTGACAAAAATAGCTCAGTTTTTTTATTTATTTAAGGTCTTACAAACTAAAATAATTTTATCTGTTTTTACACTTATTTTGTTTAGACATTATTCAAAAATCATAAATACTTTTGATCAAAAACTACTTACAAAAAGTACACGATATTTAATTTAATTTTTATTGCTACATTAAAGCAGGTTTTGAATGAAATAAATCGATATTAAATGTTTCATTTAAACAATTTGATAGGGGAATAATCGATCTTTCTCATTGGAACCTCCCTGTACAGTTGCAAGCACGTATAAACTTTTATTCTCAGCCGCTGATCAATCGCTCTTAACAAACTTTAAAGAATTGGCGACAATAATTTAGTCTTTGTACAGAAGTATGGTCCTATAATATATTTGCCAGTGCAATTATAATTAAATAATAATATACCTACATTTTAACGCGGTCAAATGCAATATACATATATAGTTTTGTATTATTGATCGACGAACCGGTGGATGCAATCTGTTATAATAGTTACATTCATTACGTGGTCAATAAAACGACACATTAAGTTTTGGCTTCATTTGAAGAGATTTTTAAAAGAATTTAATAAATACCGAAAAGCTTCCCACAGATTGAATAAGGTCGCACAGGCTGTGTCTAACCGGCAAAAGCTATTTTTTGCTGGAAATATTCGCCGAAGTTGGCACAGCTTTTGAACGGGAGCGGGCTTGAAAAATAACTAACAAATTTTGGACTAAGTTGAGCATTTAAAAATTTGAACCACATACAACTTTTGAAATATGGGGATTCAGTTTAAAGTGTCGGAAAAATTTTAGTCTGAAAAAACCACATTGTATTTTTCTTCTGAAGCTTTATAGAAAGTGTTGGAGATGGTTTTAAGTTTTAAAAATAAAAGTTAAATTTTTAGGTTAGTTAAATGTGTCATTTTCCTCGACCTAGCTTTAGCTTAAAACATCCTACTCTAAAATAGGCGAATGCACGCGGAGAAAAATGTTATTCTAAAATACGATCATTGTACGTACGAAATTACGTATACCAACCAATTATTCTTACATGTTCCCGCAAATAAACATTGAAACTCTGTTAATTAGTTCGTAAGAACTTCAGTCCCGTTTTTAACCATTTTTACGAATAAAATGATCGTATTTTAGAACAACGTTTTTCTCCGTGCAGTAGCTTGTACATTGTTTTCGTTGGTTCATGGCGGCCAAAAGGACAACTAACAAAAAGAAAATAATACATATTTTTCTAGCACAAGCGCGTCCATGGAGGTTTGCATATTTGTATTTCGATTGGAGCAGACCCGTGACAAATCACGGGATATTATAAACGTATAAAATATTTGCCTCAGGATCATTGCCTAATTTTTGTACCAACCTTATCGCTTGGTTCCCACAAACGATTCAAAATTAAAACTTCAATGTAAGTGGATAATTTTACCACCACATTGCGTTGGCATATTTCACAAAATCACGCACATCATCACAGACAACCAATGTTATTTATTATTCAATTATTTTATCCTCAAACACCGAAGTTCCTTTCAAAATAACCCTGAATTACATACACTCTCTCATCCACTTACGTTTAATTTGAAATAGAATGAATCAAAGTCACTCCGGGTAGCCATATAATTTACACTGAAGGATAACGTCGTGATGTGTAACAAATCCGTCCCCAACGTGAGGAATGATACTCGACTATATTATCGGAGTCAACCTCGGAGCAAACTGTCCTATTTTACCGTCCCGTGGAGGACTTAACAATCTGCGTGTGAATTATTGACGAACTTTGGAATGGCTTTGGTTACCCCCTTGTAAACACTGTCCCTCCGAACGAATGGATGATGTGCGGGCGTTTGTATGGAAAAGTCGACTTTAAAGAGGCAATCAACGAATCACTTTAACCACTCGAGCGCTTTTTGCCACATTATGGCAGTATTTCCAAAACCTCGGATTGCTTTGTTGCCAAAATGTGGCAAATTTTCAATTTTTTTTTTTTTATTAAAACGACTGTATAATATATTGTACATTCAAAATATAACATAATAAATATTCTGTGGATTCTTTAAAATGTTTTAATGTTAAAGATTTAATTATATAAATTTTATAAATCCTACAAATATGTGTTAATAGACAAAATATGGGGAATTCATTGGCTACATAGAACTATAATCAGTTTGTATGTCTCCAGATTCAAATTCGGAGGTATGATTTTTTTAATGTGGGTGGAAAAATTTCCTTTAGCAATCCGAGAAAAAATACTAATTGCTCTGTCGCTCCAGTGGTTAAAGCAGAATTTAGTTAGCTTTTATTGGCGCGTTGAATATTATTTTTAAAAGGAAACATATATTTTTAGCTAAGACATTAATTTTGAATGAATGATGCGCAGAGGAAGATATTCTCAGCATCGCCCTGATGTAAAACCACCATTAAAAATAATTTAAAACCGGATCTGAAAAGCCAAGTAATTTCCCACCTTCTTCTATCTCACCTCCTTCCTCTCCCCACTACTTTCAGCCTCACAACATACCCCAATTGGGAACGCGATAATCTTACTGGCTCGATACGATTAAGAGCAGTTGGGACTCTTACAATATTTAAATAAATAAAAATCTTCATAGTGTATTATAACAGGAATGACTTTAATGATGATTATTACTATTATGAATATATATATATATAATTATTATATTTATTTGTTTTATGAATTATCCCATCTCCCCTTATGAACATGTTGTCTCATCTATTGTAATTTAAAATGATTAAATAATGGTATTAATTGTTTAATTAACTTTAGATTATAAAATCACACTCTAAATTAATAATTATTATTTATTTTATTTTCGTGAACCAGCAGGTCTAAATTTTCACTTAATTTCACTTTAAAACTTCACTTTGCAACTATTAATTATTATTAACTTTGCTTTGAAAATTTTCATTTTATAACTTCACTTTAATAAATTTCATTTTGTATCTTTAGACTTAGACAATAATAAACATAAGTAGTTGTTACATATAAGTTCACATCTCCTATGAACCTGCTTCAGCAGTACAGGGTATGTAATGTAATGTAAAAAAAATTATTAAAAAAAAATGTTTGAAGTTAAAAAAAATATTTTACTACCAGAAATATACACGGACGGAATTACACATGAAGAGATTTACACTCACTTAAATTACACTTTATATATGGCATTTATTATATATGCCACTGGTTATAAATAATTAATAAATAAGTAATTCACTTTGTAGTAAAAACAAATCGATTGAATGTTTGTATGGACATTCGATTCAATCCCCTCCCTACTGTCACTCATAATACTTTCTCAGTAGGTTTGTACTTTTCAATCTAAATCATTCATAATTATTAACATAATGACTTGTGGTTAAGACCTTCAAGATGTTTTATAAAATTTATGCCAAGCTGTAAGTCTTTAATTAATACAGTGAATATTTAAGAACATCTGTAAGGTTTCCGGATCCTTAGGCTTTTCCCCTCACCAAACTCGAATTAACGTGAGTATTTGGCAGTATCGTCTTAGCATTTTTTAAATGTGTAAAGTGGTGACTGAAAGAATCCGTAATTTTTTTTATTTGAGAAGGGCTTGAACACATTTCTTTTAAAAATTATTGGTTTTTAAAGAAAACATTAATACTTGGTCAACATAGATAACGTTATTTTTTGTGAAAAATTACAAGTAAGAAGATATAAGAGCGACATACACCACGATATATATATATATATTTTAAATTAACCATTGAAACTATTTTTCTTATTAAATAATGATACAAAAATTTGGAAACAGCAGTGCTTATGGACTCTTTTTATTGTTTATTTTTCGATACCTAAATAGATAGTTCACAGTTGCTGGAAAGCAGTTGATGTAAATCAATTATTAATCTGAATTTACCATTTATAAAGACAAATTTACCAATCAAAACTACATATAATAAATAATAAGAAAGCTCTCGTATAGATTGTAACTACAACATGCCACTATGGATTATCTACTCTTTGGAATAACAAGGTTCCATCTGTTGCTTTAACGTCATGCAATAATGAACTATAAGGTAGCTTACCATAGATCCCATAACCGCGAGACGTTTCCGCAACAGATGGAACCTTGTTATTCCAATGGGTCGATATAGCAACAACTAAAATTATTATGTCCTTTAACAAAAACCTCACTGAATGTCTAATAAGAAAAAATCACAACGAAATGGAAAACTGTACATAATACACCTTTTCATTCTTTGTAAATCGCAAATATATTTATTAATTAGTGGCCTTTTAAACAAAAAAATATGTGAATAAACTTACTTAGTTAATTTTCCTCCTTCAAGCTTTTAAATTTAACACTACGTATCTATCACGTCAATAACATTGCATGAATATATTTTTATTGTAAATTCCTATCCCCTAAACATAGAGAGGAAAGTAAAGTAAGGCATACAATTAATTAAGGTAGAAAAAAAAATTATAGTAACTACTAACTACCTGTATTGTTTACGTATGAAATTTAAAAAATAATATTTCAATAAACGCCGATTTATTGACACCGAAACTAAAAAAAATCAAAATTAAAATTTGGTAGTACTGACAGTATAATAATAATAATAATTGGATGACTTGTATAGCGCCGTTTTTGTGAAAAATCACCTCAAGGGCGCTGTACAAATTTCAATAATTTCTACAATCTTACTTCTAACTACACACTAGACAAATATAAAAAACCTATGGCTAAAACAATGGATGCAAATCCACCGGTTCTTTGATCAGCGATACAAAACTATACGTACAATGCATCTGAACAACTAGCGCGGTGCTGCCTAAAAATGTAAATGTACATGTATTTTATATATATATATTTTTTTTAATGAAAATGTACAGGACCATACTTCTTACCTGGTAGGTCACTTGAGATTAAAGTTAAAAGATGTTTATTTAAGTATGAAGGTACCTATCTACTAACTAACTGCGTATCTATACATCAAATAACGAAGTACCTACCTTCTGTCACGTCGTGCGTTTAGAAAAATGTATGTTCGTAAGTTAGTTAGGCTACCCTCAATAATTAAAAGTGGTAATTTGTAAGCATCTCCGATCGCTTAAAAAACACGTAAAGGCCTAACTTGTTTTATACACGAGGCACTTAGTCAACGTCCCGAGGTGAAACAAGTGATGTTTAAATATTTAATAAGTAAATGAATTCAAAAGAGATTATAAATGAGCTTTCAATGAAGTGAGGTCGCTTTCTACGGGTGCTCACGACTGTAATAAATAATAATTTAAGTTGTAATGTTTAATGTATTGTGTGGACTGTGAAAAAGATCGATCATAATAGATGAGTTACGTATAGGTGATGAACTACCTACGAGGATAAAATATTTGAATATTATTTTATACATAGCATTTGAATATCTGATGGCGTTTGAAAAATTCATTTTTCCATAGAATAGAGTCAATACCGCCAACGTCCGACATTTCCCAAAAAAATGCTGATGGCAGTATGCCATACTAGCTAGCCTTCTATAGTGGGGAGAGTTCTTTGAGGGTTGGTTGTCTCGTCGTTGTCCCATCAACTTATAGAATTACAGGTGTCATGGGCTAGCTATCACTGTAAGAGTCCCACTATTTTTCGACTAGAGATTTTGGTAGTAAAGAGAGCAAATCTTGAATCTATCGATATTGAAAATATCACTATGTTGTTGACCATTCCACGCCAAAGTCGTCAAGTTCCTAGAATAAGTTAAGAGGCTAGACTTTAAACGACACGCGGAACACCCGCGTCTGTCATTCTGTCCCGCTCACAATAAGCTCACGCACACTTACAATACATGCGAATGCGAAATGTGCGAATGAGACAACGCTCAAATTTACCTACAGAAATCGCTCGAAAAGAGGTTTATGGAGAATACACTTTTCGACACCGAAACTTTCACGAAATTGAAATTTAAAAAAATATATATTTTTTAGAAAGAAGAAGCTACGACGGTAGTTTTTTATAATTTTATAATTCTTTATGAGAGTTGAGTTAGCAGTACTTTTTCCTTACATAATATTTTTTGATATATCGTACATGTTTGACAGTGAATGTTTACGTTAATACGAAATGCATCGAAAATTCGAAAACATACCGACATAGTTTTCACCCTTTAAAAGGCAGTAGAAAAAAAATATATTTATTTTGTGCAATTTTCGATGTAGAAAAGTGCAATAATCATATAAGCCTCTTCCAAATACCTACATAGATCTTATTTTTATAATATCATCATAAATGAGCTCCAGACACCCCATACTGTTTTCGCATACAGTATACAAATAAATATTACCAGCCAGCGGTGGGTCAAGTGACATTGATGGGACGAGAAATATATTATCTTGTCTCAGATTTAATGGTGCGTGAGGTATTTTGTGAGGGGAGGCGTTAAATATGCCCAATATAATGTGACGTAAATATCCAACACGTCATGAAATATTTGTGGTTTTGGGTTATATTTGTAAAGGAATAAGAGTACTTACGTAGTATTTAAGTACCTACCTAGAAATATCTAGGATTCCTTTATATTTGGATTATGGATTTTATTTTATTCTATTGTTTTTTTTCAAGTGTCATTAATTTGGTTACACTATGTTATGTGGCTGATATTTTTAAAACATTATAAAAACAACCTCTATATGACAAATAAACTTAAATTGTCGTTTCTTTATACTCCAGAGCAACACATTGTTTTATTTGTCATTTAAAACCTAAAGATAACAAACAGTCTTATATACGAGTATTTATAAAACTTGTCATGTTTCTTAAGCGCTTAATTTTAATTTTGATCAATTTAAATAACGAGTAAAAGCATTGCTAAACTGAAAAATGATTTCGTAAAATGTAATCAATTGAATCCCATGTATCTACAATAAAAAAATAATTAATTAATTAACCGATTGCGGTTATTTGATCTATACCTAACCCAATACATTAAAAATCGTTATTTTTGGTTACGTACGTTATTTTTGGTTACCACAAGCATGCATTGAATATGCATGATTTTTTAATGTACTGTAACTAAGTCCACTGTTTGTTTTGCTATAGACAATTTATAATTTACGATTGAAAAATGTCCTCTACAACACACACGGAGAAAAATGTTATTTGAAAAAACGATCGTTTTAATAGTAAAAATGGTTAAAAACGGGACTGAAATTCTAACGAACAAATTAACAGGATTTCAATGTTTATTGGCGGGAACATGTAAGAATAAACATTGAAACACTGTTAATTTGTTGGTAAGAACTTCAGTCCCGTTTTTACTATTAAAATGATCGTTTTTTCGAATTAAATTTTTCTCCGTGCAGGTGAACTCCTAGTGTGGAGGGCAATATACTGTACCTTTGCAATTTAAATATATTAAGAATAAATAAATAAAAATATTAACTTATACCTTAACCTGCTACAAGTATACAGAATATTATCTAGGCGCGTAACTGACAGGTAATTTTCCGCGATTTTTATTTGCCTGTATTTTATGATTTCTCGGTGATTCGCCTGTCATGTAAATTTAAACGGCTTTCGTTTTGATATTTCATCGCTAAAAGGCCATTTAAAACAACGGTAGTAAATAACAGGCCGCCCTAAATGTCCGGCGAGTACTCGTAAATTATTTGCGAATATAATAACGATATGATTCCTACGTAACGATCATATAGCATATTGCTCGCCATTCCGAACCATGGCATCTTTAAAAGAATCATCTTTTAAAATGATCGTAAACCAATAAAGACTTAGACCGAGGAAGAGGAGATACGTTTCTTAGCAAGTATAAAATATCGCGAAAACAACTTATAAAGTAGCTTTATGATATTGAAAGAAAATTCCGCAAAGTAAACAAGTCGTAAATAAATACATCGTCCATAAATATTATACATGGTTTGTGATAATGTGAGTTCTAACGCTGCTGCTAAGATATGAAAAATGTATATTTTATAAAATTTCTTCGAAAAGTATCGCTTTCTATGCTGAAAATATTTATATACGATATACTTAGTAAGATTTCTTCCAGAAAACCCTATTAGACCGAACGGAAAGCTTTCTTCGAACGCTAAGTGCAAGTTTACTTTGAAGTATGAATTCAAAAGAAATTTTACCTTTCGCTTCAATTTACAAGATAATTTATTAAGCAAGTAACGTTATTTCTATAAAATTTAGTGTCTAAGTTTTTTTTTAAAAGTAAACTTCTGTACGTGGAGTAAGCTGGCGAATGCGTTACTAGAGCGTTACGAAAAGTGTGATCATGCGAGGCGAACGATAATAAATTTAAATAAATATTTGTATAAAATTAATATACGTATATATTTTACATATATTAATGCTTTTTTCTAGGTAGACAATTTTGAAAATTATTTTATTCATCACAAGTGTCCATTTTCCTTAAAACATACAAATTATTGATATGTAGAGTTTGTACGATACCGCTTTAGGTCTGTAGGAGATTATACTCGAATAATAACACTTCTCTTAAATTTCTTGTGTATTGATGAATTGCCTATAATTAGTTCAGATGAATTTGCAATTAAGATGAGAAGATTGAATTTAAGTACCTAAGGAATTGATAAAATTTGGTTTCAATGACCTAACACTTTTGCTTCTCGTGAAAGCATAGACAAAATGATAAAAATACAATTTTTTTGTATAAAAATTAAGATAAAATGTGACACAGACGTGAAATTTAATTTTCCAGACACCCTACAAATGGAGAAAAGTATAAATATATTAAAAAAACTATTTAACCTTAAGTTGATAGAACAAAATTAATTTTATTAATTTGTATTTAAGTTAAGACCGCGAAATGTAAATTTCTTTTCACATAATAAAAAAAAAAGTAAAAGAGTCTAAGTACATAAATGATTCAATATGAATTTAAACATAAAATAACAGGTATAAAATGGTGTTAAATATTGCAAATAAGACGACACAACACTCAACAAAGTTTTAATAAATTCTGACAATACTTGAGGTAGAGCTAACTTATACAATCTATATCTATAGAAATAATTTGTTGGAAAAAGTTTTTACTTTTATCCTATGGTGTTACCTATTTTTTTTTATTCACTACCAAAATAAGATTAAATAATGTAACGAGGAGGAATTATTAAAGTTAAGAAAATATTAAAAAATAATTATGCATATTTTTTGGGTTTACAAATAAATACATTTATGAAACAGAAGTATGATGAAAATAGTAAATGAATCGGGCAATCAGGAGTATCGGGAGTGAGAAAGCGGAAATAAGCTCTGAAGCGCCGCCTTAGCGCTTATTTTGAATACTTCATAAGAAATGTGGAAAAGTGCCTCAATGAGATTTTATTGCGTCAGGTAGAAACTTGTCTTCTCACCGCACTTGTTTCGTACTAAGGAATTTCAAAGCAACAGCTTTCAGTATAACTGAGAAAAAAATTATAAAATATTTAATATATATGTATATATTTTTTTAAAGCGAGACTTCTTGAGAAAGATCTAAGCTGCAGTCAAAGTTTTGAGCACATGAAAAAGTAGCGGACGGGCGTTGATTATTTTTGAAAAGTCAAATAGATGCATACTTTTTTAATGTATTGCTAATATTATATTGAAATAAATACATATTTTTGTTTAAAATAAAACAATAACTTTGTATACACCACTTTTATTTTTTTTTATACTTAATGCCGACCGGGTTTCGCTACAACCGTAGCTTCTTCAGGGCAGTATAATCTCTACTAATATCTAATATCTAACATGTGTTGTTATAATGTATTCAGGGGATTGAAGAAATGGGCTGGGTTCCGCCGGTGCAGGACGTAATTGGAGTAAGGGACTGGGGGTTGGAAAGTGAATGTTCTTTGTCAATGGGGAACAACCTAAGTATCGGACTTTTATTTAAATTTATTTGATTGTTTATTACTTTTCTATTAGTGTTTATGGCTTTCCTTAGTTCTAGGGCTTCTAAATTATCCAATCTGATACCTATTTCGTTTTTGTGCAATAACGTTACGCCTGTATTTTTATTAAATGTATGGTCTGTTTCTATAAGATGGTTTGCAAATTCTGAGAATCCGGTACTGTGTAAACATCTTAGGTGTTCCTTGACACGAGTATTAATACTCGTGTCAAGGAACACCTAAGATGTTTAGAGTATTAATACTCGTGTCAAGGAACACCTAAGATGTTTACACAGTACCGGATTCTCAGAATTTGCAAACCATCTTATAGAAACAGACCATACATTTAATAAAAATACAGGCGTAACGTTATTGCACAAAAACGAAATAGGTATCAGATTGGATAATTTAGAAGCCCTAGAACTAAGGAAAGCCATAAACACTAATAGAAAAGTAATAAACAATCAAATAAATTTAAATAAAAGTCCGATACTTAGGTTGTTCCCCATTGACAAAGAACATTCACTTTCCAACCCCCAGTCCCTTACTCCAATTACGTCCTGCACCGGCGGAACCCAGCCCATTTCTTCAATCCCCTGAATACATTATAACAACACATGTTAGATATTAGATATTAGTAGAGATTATACTGCCCTGAAGAAGCTACGGTTGTAGCGAAACCCGGTCGGCATTAAGTATAAAAAAAAATAAAAGTGGTGTATACAAAGTTATTGTTTTATTTTAAATTATAATGTCACATCACAAAGTAACTGCTTCATACGAACAAACATATTTTTGTTTTTGCTGTAAGTTATTTTATTACATTAAACACATTTTCTTTGAAGTGTCACCTCGTAAGAGTCTGTTGCCACCCAGTTGGGCAGCTGCGTTACTAGGCTTGAGGTAAGAAGAGATTTATTATTGCGGACCTTGGAGATGTCCGGATTATATGAAGGAGGAAAAACAGATGCCGTTAGCTCATTCTACATATGAGTTGACTTACACAAAAATGAGTCGAAGAACTGACCCGTTTTCATGAAGCCAAAACATCAACAGTAAACAGACGATAAAGGTGACCCTGCAAAGCCAAATAATATGTTCTAATTCAGAATACATATTGTTTTATTAATAAGGAATAAGCAAAATTATATTTCATAGAAAAGTTATACTTTTTTCTTTAACCGCCATTATCCTCATCCGCAGAGCATTTAAGATAATAAATTACATCATGCAATTTTATTTTGTTACCTAAACTGCCACTTTTGAAAAAAGTAACTCAATGCAATCAAAATAATAATTATCATACAAAACATGATTGAGATCGTATTACAATGAGAGCTCCCAGTGCAATGGACACCAGCGTCATTATTATATTTTGATGAAGTGGTATGAGAAGAGACAGACCCCGCCGCTTAATCGCCCCACGGGATACGAAATAAGAGAAATACATTCGTGATTACAAATTATTCACGGTTGCTCGAGGTGAGTGACGCTAATGATGCCGGGTGCAGCGGAATCAAATATAGGCATGCACAGTCTGCACATGCACAAGTCGTTGCTTTAACGGATAAGTAGGAATTAGTTATGTAAAACTAACTTATACTCAAGACCTTCCCCTACTCAAATAGATAAAGCGGGTGGAACCTGTGTTTTGGTCCAGATTAATTCCTACCGCCTGCTAAATAAGCCATCAGAACTCATCGTAAAATAAAGTGTGTAAAGTAAAGTGTTTTGTTAACTCCGGAGTTTTTATTTAATAATAATAATAAAATCGTTTATTCATAGATTTTTTTTTACAATATAGGTAAGTACACATTTTTGATTACTCATTGGTTCTATTGACGAAAAGGTCACTGCTCAGCTGCAATTCAGGATTTCTTCTGGAATGCAGCTGGTTTTCAGCAGTGCCTCCAATAAAAGACAGAAAATAAAATAAAAAATTAAATTAAGATAAAATAAATTAAATTATATTACACAAAAATAATCAAACCGAATCTCAAATTCAACACACACAATATAATACAATATAAATAATAGGAAAAGAAATATAAATAGAAATAAAAATATATTAATAATGTAAATTGGAAATTGGAATTCGATAGCTAATCTAAATAATAAAATCAATTAAAATAAGAGTTTGTGACATAAACCCAGAGTTAGAACTAATTGGCGCAGCCGGTAGTATTTAATCTGGACCCTGACCTTGAGGCTGCAACATTATTTATCATACTCTCAATCCCTGCATTATCGACAGTTATGTGTCATCTGTGGGTAATCTATTAAACTACTCTCTAGTGCGATCTATGTGTAACCTTTCAAACTACCCTTTAGGATACCATAGAACCTAACCTAACCTAAAACTTAACTTTAATTCATCCGAATCGAATGTTGAATTGAAAAAT
This sequence comes from Limnephilus auricula, assembly GCA_951813805.1. NCBI lineage: Eukaryota > Metazoa > Arthropoda > Insecta > Trichoptera > Limnephilidae > Limnephilus > Limnephilus auricula. The sequence continues at coordinate 14,759,167 of OX638403.1, forward strand.
AAGGGGAAAATAATTTGGCTATGTAAAACTAACTAAACAACAGGTCTTTCCTTCAATCAAATGGGTTGAGCAGGTGGAACCTAACCTTACATAAAAAATAATTTTAATGTACCCAAATAGACGTACTTAAATAGTCATTGAATTACAAACCTACATAGTCGGAGAAGAAGGAATTAAATTGGTTATGTAAAAGGAACAATGTCTTAACTCAACTCAAATAGATAGAGCATGTGGAACCTTATCTAACTTAAGAGGAAGCCACAAACCAAAAATGTGTCTTATATCACCACAAATATCAAAGTCTAGTAACGGTCGATTTCAAGCACAAAGGTGGTATTTATTTATTTTGTGAATAAATTTTATAAGAAAGAAAATAAATTATTCAAAGAAAACTGTCACAGATAATCTAGCAATAAAATTAACATGTTTAAAGTTGTAACTTATGTGCGTTCATACATTTGTCATAAAAAGTATTTTTTTGATTGGTTTACGCTTATGTTTTTTAAATACTTTATAAATTATTCTATATCACAATTATTCTTTTAGATACTACCTACTGTATTTTAAATATTGATCTATTTCCATTTATCATTTAAAAAATAATACTAAACATTATGTTTAAGTGTTCAAGAAAAATAGCGTTGAAACCTGACCGAAACCGGTTAGTAAAACAAGTATAAAATCACTATGGCCTTGGAGCAAACATTGAGCGAAATGAATTTTAATTGGAATTTGAAGACCTAGAATCGAGAAGCGCCTTACAGCAAAACCAAACGAGATATTATTATGAATTGGCGAAAATGGTGATGCAACACTCCTCATCTATTTCTGGGTGATTATTGACGTTATTAATTGGATTTACACCTAGATTTACACCCTTTTATGGCACTTAATTATAATAACCACATAAAAAAAATTATGGTACTCTCTTCTCAGAACTGAATGAGAACATTATTTTTTTGACAATTTTCGAATAAAGGAGATGGTTAGCAGTAGCTCGCTGAATGTAGCAATTAGCAATCCTGCCCGGGGTAATTCAGTTAAAATGCTGTCTGCTCAATGTTCCCCTAACATCTGATGCTGTAACTGCTAGCAGTGAGCATTCCAGCATCCCCCCTCCCCTTCTCACTAATGAATTATAAAGGCCATCTTATTTTATTACGTCACTGCGGTTCACACCAAGACCGACTAGAGTTCAGGCTTGGACGAGTGAAAGACAAATTACAAAGTTAGTAATGTCGCTAAGTAAGCTTAGATATTTAAAATTGTCTGATTTTTATAATATGAAAATCAACAGTGATAACGAGTATCAACAACAATCACCGCTAATTCAAATGCTCGATGGCACTGTCTTGATTCAAAACCTGTCAAGCGCCAAATCCTTGCAATTCCGGCTTTACAGTTCGGAAATAAACGTGGTTATTTTGTTATAAGTTTTTGTCAAAAAGCAGACATTCAAATACACATACAAGCAGTCTTCACTTGTAATCACCCGCTAAACTGCCAAAGCAGTTCGTCAGCAGGTCAATTTAACAATATATTTTTATAATACAAAAGCACAAATATAACAAGAAGCCACAACATAAAAAATAAATATTGAAATAAATTAAAAAAATTAAAGTTAACATTAAAATCTACAACTATGTAGTTAAAAACAAAATCATTTTTCTTAGATAAACAAAACGTAAATTTATTGTTACTTAAAATATAATATGTTATCGGCGTGAAATTCCGCAAGTGGGTAAAATTTTTGCAAGAGCGGTATTTTAATGTCATACGATTTCTAATCATTTTCTTCGAGTTTATTCATCTAAATAATGACAACAACCTGCTTATATCTTTGTTTTTTAATGTACGAGGGGGACCCAAAAGTAACGAGACTTTCTTCATTTTTTATTTTTTAATATATTTACACCAAAATTTGGTTGCCCTCAAAGTATTTACCATTGGAGTATATGTACTTGTCCAACCTTTTTTCCAATGTTCAAAACAATTTTGAAACTCACTGATTGGAATATATTTTATGGCCTCCAGCGATTTTTGTTTCACCTCTTCTACAGTATAAAAACGTTTCCCTTTCAAGTCCTTTTTCATCCCAGGGAACAGAAAGAAGTCACAGGAAGACAGGTCGGGTGAATAGGGCGGTTGAACAATCGGGACCATTTCATTCTTCTTCGGGAGAGGAGAGATGGCACTCCTCCATTTGCTTGACTCTTGGTTAGTTTTGGGATCGTACCTATAACGCCATGACTCATAACATTGGAAAAAAAATGCGTCCTCTTCCAGCTGATTTTTCAATTCGTAGCAGGCTTGAAGGTGATGCTCTCAATGATCCTCACAGAGGAGACGAGGCATTCGTTTGGCTACAACTCCTGTCATGTGCAAATCCTGTGACAGAATCTGCTGAATTGAACTCCATGTCTGACATTTGATCAATTGTTCGGCGACGATCTTCATGGATAAGAGTGTTGATTTTATCAATTTTTTTATCGGTGCTTGAGGTTGAGTTGCGCCCAGAACGAGGTTGGTCTTCAACGAAATTTACTCAATTTTAAAACTCGACAACCTCGTTTTCGCCGAAAGAAGAAATCTTGATTTACTTATAATAGTTATAATTCAATTTTGGATAAATGCTTGGTCTCACAGTGACGCGGCTTCGCACACTGACTGAAAAAGAGTTTCCGTACAACAGCCAACCACAATGCACACAGTGTACAAGATCAGTAGCCCATAACATAACTCTTTGTTTTTTTTCTCTCCTGAACAATTTCTTTCAAGACAAATTCACAATATTGCTTCCGGAATCATGTAATGATTCGTGTGATTGGAATAATATTTATTAGTAGCATTTATGTGTGGTAAATTCAAGTACGATCAAATTACTATTGATAAGTTCGGAAAAGAATGCTTGCAGTCTTGTTATGAAGTACACAAGTAGTTGTTATATTTTGTTTGTACAAGTAGGTGTTAAAAAATAAAATATGAAGGGGAGGTTTGGATGGCGGAGAATTATTTGAATCGAAAGTGCATGGAATGAGATTTCGGAGACCCCTCAGGAATACATGATACTGTTCAAATAATTCATATTCGAGGCAGATCCTGAAAAAAGTATGCATGCGATGTTGCATGTTTTAAGACTGATTTGTGGGGCGTGTCATTTGCTCTGATAAACCCAGCAAGGAAACTACTTATTAAATACATTTTGGAAGTGTGATGTTAAAAACGTATATTGGGACGACCTACAATTTTCAATCGTAATAATGCTTGAAGTAAAATTAATAAAGAAACCCTAAATTAATCAAGTTTTCATGTATTTATTCCCTCAAAGAACACCGTCACCAAAAATAATAACAATTCCGATTTAAGTCGCTTTGATTAATAAAGATGTCATCTTTGATAAAACTCCCGGGAAAAGAACGATCTAATGAAGACGTTACTCAATCTATTCTGTTTTGATTATTTTTAATGAAGTCCCTCTGTAAATAAAAACCAGTTACGAATGCCTTCGATCCCTAAGACACTAAATCAAATTCTCATTCCTACCAAATTGAAAACATTTTTCTCAGTAGTCACTTAACATCTTAGGGAAGCGTTCAGGGTTGAGATTTATAAAATAGTTTATATAAATATATTGAAACTATTTATGAAAATTATATGACTCAGGAGAGTGTCACTAAACGCATTCGTGACATTATATTTTCTCGACTTTTTAAAATTGCCTACTAGTGTAAAATGCGGCTAATATCCTTACTAATAAAGTACCTACTTACCTACCTAAATTTTTGATTATTTCACAACCTTATTTTACTTACAAAATGTTGATGTTCGTTTTTCAATTATTAGGCGCTCCGCTGACGAGGCAACTGAAACCAAACTAAAACCGGCTGGTTTCTATGTCTTGATTGGTCAAAAACCTTGTTTAACAATAGACAAAGAACAATCAGCTGACAGCTGCCAACTAGCAATGGCCGGCCACGGCAATCAGCAGTGCGAGTCGCGAGTCACCGCTTGCGATACCATTGACAACGGGTTTTTGAGAGATTGTGTAGTGTGCGGGCCATCACATTGTCATACAAAGATAGTTGCCAGTTGACAGTTTTCAGTTGCCTCAGTGAGCGGATCGCCTTATTGTATAAAAATGGTATACAATGGGAATTTATATCCGTTAAGCTACTGCATACTACTCTTATACAGGAAATAATATTACTACAGTAAATGAATAAATCATAAACGCATTAGCGTAGTAATTTATACATCCAAACATAGTGTGATACTCAAGTTGAAAATAATATTGTTAGAAACAGTATTGTTATTGTAAACACAGTGTAAAATAGGAAAATTATTATTAAGTGTCAGTAGACAGTTGAGAATGCAATACAATATTAAGTATATGGTGAGAGCAAATAATATAACCGTGTATACACGCAGTTATCACACAACCAGGGAGACTACTGTTGGTATTTTTTAAAAGAAAAACATAAGAGTGAGCAAAATATAATCTTAATATGTAAGGTTACTCCCCGATAGCCATGATTTTAACATCAGTGAGAATTTCGTTAGAGAGTAATTTTCTTTTAATTCGTATGGCAATTTGTTAATTATGAATGTTATCATATATTCAAGGGTTTTTTGACAAAAAAATTTTCAATTTTTCAAATCACAGATACTTTCAATCCTTTATTTTGTATAAAACGTGATTTTTGGGAAATGCGAAACGTCACTCAACTCAACAAAACTATTGTGTGCATGATCCACCATTGTTTTATACGGGCTGTCGGATATATGCTGTAATCCAATTATTTGCCACCGAACTGGTAATAAATACATTGATTGATTTATACATGACACTAATATCTCACTTCCGGTTAAAAACGGCTTTGCTTACTAGCAACCTGACCGTGGCGTTTTGAATCATTTGTACATGTTTTATGTTGGTTGTACACGATTTACCCCGAGAAGTTATCCCATATCTTACAGTAGATTCTGCAATAATTTCTCTGACAATGAACGATGAAATTTTCATGAACGACGTTACAAAATTTGCACTGATTCCGTTGTCTGTAATTATAGGCGAACGCAAAATTTGAAGTTCTAAAAGTAATTTCTACCATGAGAAAAATCATTAAAATAACAATTTTTTTATAACAAAATAATAAAAAAAAATACTTATGTTTTGTTTCATTAAAACATTTTTCTCCGCAGGGGTAGGCAGATTGGCTAGACTGCCAAATAAAATGGTTTTGGTATACTCTCCTTGCTTCATTCGTCTCATACATACTTTTCTGATATTCTGACTCTTGAACATTTTAAATATAATTTAACGGATCGGAGACGCCCGAGAAAGACATGGCACAATCTAGTGAACCAAATACTTGAGTCTGGTCCGACAAATATTTTGAAAAAAAAAGGGGAGTGAAGCCAAGTTGTTATGATAATTTTATATTTGAAAATTAATGATGATAATAAACTACTTCATTTTAATCACATGTAATAGAAACAATATGAGATATGGCATGAAAATATGCAAATTGTGTGGCCGAGCTACGACCCAAATGCGCGAACTACTAAAGCGGCAGAGCCAAAGAAAATTAAACATAATAAAGAAAAACATAAAATTATTAACAAACAGAAAAATACAATTTTTCGCACAAAAAAGAAAAAAAAGTATTTTAAGTTATTAATTTATTAAGCTGCATTTTATATGATTTCAAGTTATGGTTGAAAATGTCTACATCTCGTAAGGCGTTGTAGGTTTCGCAGATACGTACTATTACAGAGTTTTGCGCGAATATGAATTTACAGTGTGGTATTCTAAATAAGTCGTTCGATCTGATGTTTTGTTTGGGGCAACGAAATGCAATATTTTCTAACAGATATAAATGAATCAACAAGACAAGAATAATGCATCAGAGATTTTTCTGCGTTTATATAAAGCGATAGTGTCAAATCGATTATCAATAAAACGATATGATGGGTGTTTTATAAATTTATTATTATATTACAAAATTTAAACGCGATAACAACTAAACAAAATATAATAATATATAAAACGTTAACAATGATTACGTATGAATAAATCATGCATTCATGTTAATAATGATTGAAAAACAAAATCAATATTAATCAATCAATTTATGAAATTAAAATCAACAGCGTTATTATTATTTCAGTAGTCTGGCAAACCCCTTATAAAATAAATAACACCTTTATTACCCGAATTGATGAAGCTGTAAAACCCACTCGGAACTCAGATACATTTATCTCCAATCTCACTACTGGTTTTATTTCCAATTATCATTTAAAGTAAGCAGCGTGTGTGGGAGACCTTTGGTATACGCCATAGAAGAGATAAAGCGATAGAAGTGATTTGCATACGTGTCAGTGTGACCGAATAAAATTAATTTTTTAAAAACAATTTGGAAGGCGAGTGTGCCCAGGTGTTAGTAGGCGTACGTCCGCACGGATTCATATGGACACACTGGCCCCTAGATTACTACCGACTCCTCACACCCTTTCCTTCCCAGAACTTCCTTTCAGTAAAAAGAACCTCCACACAGCATACCCAAAAATGAAATAACCCAAAGGTAAATTATTTTCCTCAGAGCCTCCTGTATATTACCTCCTGTTGGTTAATGTAAAAAAAAACTTGTTCGCAGTATCCTGGAAAATAGATTTATTGTTAGAAGATTTTTTTTCAATCGACTACCGGAAGAAATTAGAAAATGACAAAATCCAAATAATAAACACTGAGAGAAAATATTTTCAAGACAATCTTACCAAAAAAAAAAAGTTTTTGAATTAATCATAAGTATAACTCATTTTAATTAGTTTCCTTAAATGACATTCCCTTCTAAATATATTCAATATAAGTTCAAATTTGTTTTATTGTTAATTACCACTTACAGTATTTTTTAGATAAGTTATGCTAGTAGTATAATGGTTTGCCAGTAGTACAATACTTACAATTATATGACACCTAACATCTTACAAAGCATAATTTTCGTTTTTTATGTTTTATCTTTTCTCAATATAGGTACTTATTACAGCATATATAATACACGTACGTAACCATAGTATTATTAATCACTTTTAAATATCTATAACAAAATACTGTACATTCCTCTTCCAGCCACAAGCTAATGCTTCTATGCAAGAGTAGTTTTGAAATATTTGAACGTAAAAAAAAAACAATGTAATTCATATATGTTATGTACTTACCTGTTTGAATAAAATTTTAAAAATACATATATAATTTTATTTATCTAATAATTCTTTTCACGACATTCCTGATGTATACTTTATATTGTCTGCTTCTCTAAACCAGTAATGCTTAAAAAAGAAGCTTATAGCAACTAGCAAATAAATAATAAGCCCTCAAAAGGGTGAAATAAATTGTATAAAATCAATTGTGAATATAATAATGTATTCCCATCAATTTTCAAGTATCTTTAACGTACTTTGTGTAAGTTGTGTGTAGTATCTGGATGAAGTTAACCGCGTATATAAATAAAGGTACAATAGTTTTCTTTAATATTTCAATGATGATGATTTTCACTTCTAGTTATGATATGTTCAGTGGGTTCCAGTGCTTATTTGGTTAAGCCCCTGACAGCCTATCATTTCTCATTGTTTTGTTTACTATACGAATACATTATACTGTGGGAAAAATAATATGTGTAGAGATTTAAAGATATACTTTCTAGCATTTATTTGAATTTGAAAGCTTTGATATTAACGCATAGATGTACATATTAATCACGCCACAATCAATTGGTAGAGTATCTAGGAGGTATTTTTATATTATTATTTGTGGTTTTAATGAGTTATGGAGTATTAGGGGTTTTGATATATTATACATGTTACCGCAATACCTTCTTTAGCGTAATTTATAATGGACGATAACTTAGTTGGCAAAGCGATAGATTCACATAAATTCTTGACTATCATTTAAATGGTCAGCATTATTGAGGTTTTGGTCAGCTCTAAAATGTTTTCTGTTGGCGAATATAGTTAGTTGAGTCATCAAGTAGAACAAGTTTGATCAGCGAATAATTTTAACCCCTAAAATAACAAGGTATTGAGCCCAATATTTTTTCATTGGAGATAAAAACATAGTGATAAATAGATTTTCTTGATAAACCAATATTTAAATCAACGACCATTTAATTGCTTCTCAAAAGAATGTGGTGCAAGTTGAAATTTCGTTGTTCGCTTATATCGACGACAACAAAAAGTTGTTTATTTGATCAATAATTCATCGCATTGTAAACGTTTGGAAATATTTATGATAAGTTTATTGTTATTGACAATAAAGCAATTAATTTGTTCTAGAAGTAAACTTCGCTAATGGAGAGAGAAAACGGGTCAAACACGTGAAACTTTCTTGATCTTGACTTCGACAGTTAGACAAGTTTACGATACTTGTCAATTATTATTATCATTCTGACCTCAATTACTTGTATTTGATAGAAAACTTGTCCGATTTTGATTGCTTCTGACAGTTTCAGCTTGGTTTGGTAGTAAAACTTCAATAAATGAACTTCATTAAGCTCTCTTTAATTGCCGACCTTTGTAGAATGCTACGAAGCTAAGTCTTTGAAAATTTTTTTTTACCGCATTGTGAATTCTGGAAAAAAGATAATGTATTCTAAGGAAAGCTGACAAAGAGAGAATGAAATTTAGTGTGATCCTTATATTTTTTACTAGATCAGTATTATTTTTTTTAAATATATAAATAAATAAATAAATTTAATACACATCATGAAAATAAGGCTTAGAAGTTATAAAAAATATGAAGACAGCATAAGAATAACTCCCTCTATTTATACTCCCTCTCTAAACACGAGATTTTCTCAATTAGTGAGGTATTGTATAAAAAAAAAAATTAAAAAAAAAACACTATAAACCAACACAACAACCCACAGTCCACTTCGGTTCGGAATCCCCTGTACGAATTTGAACTTAAAGTACTTCTGTTGCACTATAGATTATAGATACTTATTATTTATTAATGTAACACAAGATAAATGTATCTCAATTTGTATCTCAAATTAAATTGTCATTTTGAAACCGTCTTGATCCAAACATTATAAGTCTAAGAATTTAGTCGACATTCCTCGAGAAACAAAACATTCCTCTGTGATAATAAACAGTTAACGGCTCAAATATCTGGAATCTCCTCACTGCCCCATGGGGACGGTACATTGTCCAGGGCAAGGGGGAAGAAAGATCCTCGCGGGAGCTTTTTATATCGGCTGAAGCACCGTTGCACGAATTAAGCCACAACCAATGGCCTAGAGAGGTCCTGCCGAAATAGAATAAGATTTTTTAATTGTAGAAATATTTTCACGATTTAAATTACTCTGGGTCTAAGAAATGTTCAAATTGAATTACCTGTGTTGTTTTCTTTTTCGGGTTTTACCTTTACAGTAAAGTTATGTATTCTTGCCGACAAAACTGTTTTGGAAAAACGTGAAATGATCTTTAATTTTTTTAATAATCTTAATGGTCAAAACAACATATATATGCACTACACACAGTATTTTTCAACAATATATAATTGTTTAATACAAATTTCAAAATGTGTGGCCTGTGAATTTCTGAGAAAGCCATTTGACTTGACAAATTGCCTTCTAATAAATAGATAATGTTTGATCCAAGTTAAAGCACCATTTTTTAATAACAATTTTTGCTAGTTTGGAGATAATAGTAGAATGTGATATACTGTCAAATGCTTTTCTTAAGTCGACAAATATTCCAATGAATTTATTTGTATTATGATTTATATATTTCAGATGTTAAACTCATGATAGCATCTTGCGTGCTCAAAATTTCTCTAAACCAATACTGATGTGAATTTAATATGTTTATATTATGTTATGGTTTTTTCAATTTCGACCGCGTTCTTAGGCATGTAACCACCTACGTAGATACATACATTTTCAACTTTTCACACTATTTAAAAGAAGTATTCACCTAACAAGAAAATAACTAATGTATTTTTATTATACTAAGAATTTTAATAAACCATGGTTAAGAATAACCTAAAAGGTTAGACTTAAAGTAAAGAGATTTATAATTGATGAGAAGGGTTATGGTTCCAAACTTCAATCTTTTAATCAAGTGAAATAATTTAGAAAGACATTTGCTTCGAAAAGTCAATTAATTTTGACCTGATTTCGGAATACCACCCCTGCAAACAAAAACCCGAAATAGCTTGTACCCTAAAACTGCCTAGCGATCTAACTGACTCTTACGTTTAGTGGTTCCCACAAAAGGATAATTAAAGCACGTTAAGTGTCCACACTAATGGCATTTTGTCACGAAACGGGAGGCCAACGGAGATAATATTATATGTGCTAGGATAATTTATTGGTGTATATTATCTTGTTTTATGTACATTACACTGAATAGTACACTAGAGAAGTCAATTAGGTTGCTTTTGATAAGACAGAAATTTAGACTTTCAAATTTTTCAAAGGCATTGTGGTCGAAAGGGGTCAAACAAAATGGGTATATTCAATGTAAAAACATAATAAAACAGTGGAGTTTCCTGGAAAATACTTAAAAGGTATCATTTTTTCATCAGTGGCGTAATGCAGCCGTCTAGGGTTTTCAATGAGAGCTATGATTGGATATTGTTATGTTCTGCTTATTTGTTTCGTGGCTCACTAGCCCACGATGTCTATTAAGTAATAACAACGTAAGTTCGTTTACTGTTTATTGCGAAGGATCGTAAATACAATGGTATAGTACGTAACGTCTGATCACAGGTATGTTCTATTTAGGTCTGGCCGGCCGCGACGCTCTCCGACCGCGACTGCCTGCCAATGTGCTCATTTGGGAATCTTCGTTTGTACCGATCATTCCCGAATGAGCGTGATCTATTATATAGGTACACGCTTATAGCTATACACTACAGATATTAAAAGCACTAACAACACATTCGCTTGCCGGCAGCGCTTTTAGTTATTCGTTTATCAATAATTCCGAAACTTTCACAGACTGTTCTAAGCCACAGATTATTTTGAGCAAGCTTCAATTATTGTCTTCTGAAGGCCTCATATTGTAAACGAATAAGCCGTTTACACGAATTCCCTTATTGATAGATTATATAATTCATTTTCAATAATTTAACGTATATTGAAGAAGAAATAAATTTTCAATTTGTTGCTGACTCGCGCGTGTTTTTTTATAAGAAGCGCAAATTTTATGTCACCGAAGCAGTGATTTTCAAATATAAAATTAAATTATAGTTAGCGTCTGAAATGTATTTATTTAGTCAACTATCCATTTTGTTCACATTTGATTTAAATGGGTGTGGGTGAGACCCAAATAACAAACTTTCCCAATACCCAAAGGTTCGTAAGTTTGTCGCTACGCTACTGTTTCAAATGCTTTAGTAAGGTAAAACACGTGAAAATATAATAAAAATTAACTAACACCTTGTGAGAGTGAATTTATTTTAGATAGTCGTGAAGGTAATCCATTAATTAATGGGTTACATTATACAACCTTTAATACAAGTGATGGTGGACTATGCAGTAGTCAGAAATAAGATGTTGTCAAAGATAGTTAGTGCTGTACGATGGGGTTCTGATACCAACTCTGATATATGGTAGTGAAGCATGGAATAGAAGAAAGTAGATATGATATCTCTGCGGAATGTGGCACGAGTATTTAATAAGATTAGAAAGGGACGCTTATCTGACTTTAGACGTACATCGAATGGGCGAAGCAAGGAATGTCAGGAAGAAATGTCGTGCAAACAAACGGTAGGAGTCGAAAATTCGTAGGAAGTTGTAAATGTACTTTATGACCGGTCGGTGGCTGAGTTGGCATCGCGTTTGGATCTCATCCAGACGTCGCGTGTTCAATTCCAATTACATTTTCCGCTTACTGTGTTAGTAGGAGATTTTCAAATATTGCCGAGTTTTCGTAACCCAGGAATGTTTATATATATTTTTTTAATTTAAAAAAACTTTACAATGAGGTAGATTTACTAGCAGTATCGCCCAGGAGAAAGGCCATAATGCAGTCTTTAATAGCTATAGTCGTATTTGTGGCCATTTCTGCATAGCCAGGTACTTTCCAACCTTTCTTTTATCCCATCTCCTTTCCTTTCATTTCGGACAGTTGTGTGATATTCACATCGAGCAATTACGGTTGAAATTTTTTTTACAATAATATGACTTATTTTTGCAAATAGTAAAAAAAAATATCTTCCATTTTCTTATCAAAAGGCAGCATTTATGGCTTAAAAAAAAAACAAATAACGAAAAATAATTTCACAAAAAACGCTAATCACAAGAAAGTATTAAAACAAAAATAACGTTGATATCATATCCGAATACAAATGTTTTTCTTAGACGACTACCATTTTATTGGTGTTTTTATTAGTAATAAAACCCCGCTTCTCTTACATCTCCCAGTTCTTTGGCATTTAAACAATTTGATTTGTCCTCTCAGAAATGCAGTAATGATTTCAATCTAACAATGGCGTCGTAGGAATTTTTAGAACTTCTTTAATGGTACTCCACGAGCTTTCTCAGACGAGCTTTCGTTAGCTTCATATCGGGGCTCACTTAACTTTATAGTTACAGTTACGTTTGTATATTTCAGATTGGACTGAGAGACAAGCCTGTTTATTTCACATTATTTTAATTAAGTTATTATAAAGATAGGAGTGAATATTACAGAAAAATAAAAATACGTTTGACCCTTTAATGATACAACATCATTGGATTCACTTTTTTATTTAAATGATATTTTTACATTTGATAATCAAGTTAATTATCAGGAACTATTCAGAAGGATAAATGTGTAGATAATAAAACACAACCAACCAAGGTGACGCGCACAACAGAACGGCGTTCCGATCGTTGTCTTTTGTTATATCAGCTGTCGCTAGGTTACTGATCCAGTGTTTTAAATTATAAATGTTTTTGGTTGTTCAGTGCAATCTACACACTTCCCCTCCAGTTGTTAAACGATATAAGGGCAAAATTGACCATGCTTTGTAGGGCACATTACACAAACATGTCGCTTAATATTTAGTGGCCCAACCATATATATGAAAATAATAAAAAATTCTAAATTAAAAACTCAAATAGTTGTAAAACATGAATACAGAACTATAAGTATGGTATCTTCAAATATCTATATGGTAAACAAAAGTAGTCTTTTTTAACTTAAGTTTAAAAAATTATGTCTAGGAGAATGCTTCGACTAGATTTATTTATGTATCTATATTTTAAAAACAAATGCTTTCATCTACAAACATTTCGTTTGGAACAAGTGTTCAAAGTAACTGTGACTATGACACAATATTTTATATCTAATAATAATTGGATTCAATAAAACTTATATATTAGTATTTCTTAAAAATAAGGTACATGTTTATGAGACGCTATAAATTTTACAAAGCGTTTGATAATTATAATTTTTTTTTTTTTTTTTAACTCTTTACTGGAGTGCGTTATTGATGAACTCAACATATTTATTAAGTTTTTTTGTAATTACAGTAAACTAGACTGGGTAGTGTATCATCCAGAATAGACATATTTGTTTTCATTAAAACTTATCGCTGTTATTTAAATAAATAAATATAATACATTTTATTATATTTAAACATTCACACGTCTCCGTAAACACTTGAAAAGAATTATTACATAATATAAATAAGAAATTTCAACGACATGTTCAATCAGATGTGAGTGCCATTATACATCTGAATGATCATGGTTAAAATAACTAAAAGTAAACATATTTTCACAGTATATGATTTAAAAACTTATTTTTTAGTTTAGATACAAAGTTTGTTTAGTAACATTAATATATCTCTGAGATTTTTTTTTTTTAATTTTTTTATTTTTATTATGATTTAGAGAAGATAATTATAATCGTAAAAAATAATAATACCTTTTTATGTTTTGAACTGTCCCAATCTGTCTGGAAAATGAACTTTTCGACCAGATCTTGTGGTTCTGGTAATTTCGGGAAGTGGTTTAGGAAAAATTGTAGAAATTGGAACATTTTTTTCTACAGGAACAAAAGCAGGCTTTAGACGGTCTATCGTGACGCGTTTTGGTTTTCCTTTTACGGTAATAACGAATGTTTTCTCATCACGTTCTTCAACTTTGTATGGACCTTCATATGGATTTTGGAGTGGTTTTCTTCCACCATCGGTTCTGAGAAACACATGTGTAGTAGTAGGTAGATCCTTATGAACGAAGAATTTTCCTGTACCATGGATACTGGCCGGAGTTGATTTGATATCTTCGAACTTTCTTTGGAGACGTCCGACGTATGTATCGGGTTCTTCTCGAGGAGTTGCTGTGAAGAAATCGCAAGGTAATTTTAGAGTTCTACCGTAAGTTAATTCAGCTGGTGAGCATTTTAGATCTTCACGCACTGTCGCTCTCAGGCCTAGTAAAACGAGTGGAAGGTTTTCAACCCAATTCTGGTCTCCACATGCCATAAGAGATGCTTTCAAAGTACGATGCCATCTTTCAATCATGCCGTTGGCTTGTGGGTGATATGCTGTGGTTCTCAAGTGTTTAATTCCAAACTTTTCTGTGAGTTTTTTGAAGAGATGACTCTCAAATTGACGACCTTGATCGGTTACTATGCTGTCAGGGGTTCCGTGACGAGCAATCCAATGGGTTGTGAGTGCAGTGGCGACTGTTTCCGCTGTCATGTCTTTCAGGGGAATTGCTTCGGGCCATCGAGTAAATCTATCAATCATTGTTAGTATATACTGGTACTCATTGCACTTCTGAAGGGGTCCAACTAGATCGATATGTACATTGCGAAATCGATCCTCTGGTAATATATACGTTGCTAATGGCGCAACAGTGTGTCGAGAAACCTTAGCTTTTTGACAATGAATGCATTGTTTGACAAAGTTTTTTATGTCCTTTGCCATGTTAGACCAAACAAATCTTTGTTTAATTGTCTTTGTTGTTCCCGAGATGCCAGGGTGGCAAACATTATGTACACTTCCAATTACTTGATTTCGCATGCAAGCAGGTACAAACGGTCTGACGTGACCTGTTGATATGTCGCACCATACTGAAGTTTCAGTACCAGGCATCACCATTTGACGTAAGGCGAGGGCGGTGTCATCTTTTGCCTTCATAAATCCGTCATCTTGACACTGCGCTTTTCCCATCTGCCTATAGTCAATAGAAGTAGGACAATTAATCTCCTCTATTCGAGATAGTGCGTCAGCTACTGTGTTGAATTGTCCTGAAATATGTCTAATGTCCGTTGAAAATTGTGCTATATAATCTAACTGTCTTTCCTGGCGTGGAGAGCTAGAGGCACGTTTCTTGTTAAAGGCGAAGGTGATTGGTTTATGATCCGTGTAAATTATGAAATTCCGTCCTTCAATATGATTTCTAAAGTATTTTACCGCTTCATAAACACCAGTAAGTTCACGGTCAAAAGTACTATACTTTCGTTGCGCGGGTGTGAATTTTTTTGAAAAGAATCCTAGCGGTTCCCAAGCGTTTCTGTTGGACTGTTGTAGTGAGGCTCCCATAGCTACGTCACTGGCGTCTACCATTATAGCTATTTTTGCATTGGGATTTGGATGTGCAAGTAAAGCCACGGTCGCTAGGTTTTGTTTGCATTCCTCAAATGCTTCCGTCAGTTCTTGATTCCAAACCAATATTCTCTTGTCATTTTTCTTGTAACCAGCAATGCAGTCGTATAATTTTGTTTGAGTGTTAATTGCATTGGGAAGGAATCTTCGGTAATAATTCAACATGCCTAAAAATCGTCGCAATTCCTTTGCTGTTTTAGGTAATGGAAAATTTATGACGGCTTCAACTTTTTCTTTAATAGGTGACATTCCATTTTGGGTAATTGTGTGACCCAAGAAGTTGACTGTAGGTTCGCCAAAATGACATTTGTTTATGTTTATTACTAGGTCAAATTCAGCCAGGCGTTTAAGTAAAGAATCTAAATGTATTTTATGTTCTTCTTCATTTTCAGAAGCAATCAGAATGTCATCTATGTATACAAAGCAAAAATCCAAGTCTCTAGTTACCGCGTGCATGAAACGTTGGAAGCTTTGTGCTGCGTTAGATAAACCGAATTGCATGGATGTAAACTCAAATAATCCAAACGGTGTGATGATGGCTGTTTTTTGTACATCTTCTGGTTCAACTGGAATTTGATGATATGCTCTGGTCATATCTATGGTACTAAAGATTTTTGCATTTGAAAGTTTGTGTGCAAAATCTTGTAGTTGAGGTATCGGGTATTTGTCCGGGATTGTTTTAGCGTTCAATCGTCGATAATCGCCAACAGGACGCCACTCTCCGTTGCTTTTCTTCACCATGTGTAAAGGGCTGGCCCAATTGCTTTTTGATGGCCTGCAAATCCCTTGTTCCATCAGATACTTAAATTCTTTTTTCGCTGCCTCTAATAGGGCTGGTGATAGTCTGCGGGCACGTTCCGTGACAGGTGGTCCTTTTGTTTCGATGCAGTGAGTCACAGAGTGTTTTTTTGTATCCGGTATTTTCATATTAGGCCTCATTAATGTAGGGTATTTGCTCAAGATGTCACGAAATTTCTGTGACGAGGAAATTGTAGAGATACCAGATGTAGGTCCTTTATACGTTGTTCCTTTGATCATTAATTTTGTTGATTGATCTGTGATTGTTGCCTTTCGTAAGTTTACCGTTAGGTTAAAATGGTGGATAAAATCTGCACCTAGAATTGGTCTTGATACGTCAGCAATAATGAAACGCCATTTCAACGCACGGCGTAGTCCAAAGTCGAGTTCGACTGTTCTCGTGCCATAAGTCTTGATGGGGTTTCCATTGGCTCCATACAATGTAGTTGGGCAGTTGTCGGAAGTGATATTATTTTTGTTATATGACGGTTTTCTAGGCATTACTGAAACGTCCGCGCCAGTGTCCACCAAGAATTTTTGTCGAGTTTGCAGATCGTATACGAAGAGACGACATGTGTTACTCGGAATCTCACGTGTCTCTACTGAGAGGTTCCGCTGTCGTTTTCCGAATTCTTCTTTTTAAAAGTACAAGGTTCGTAGCATTTGTATGCATGTTCTCCAAACCGTCTATGGAAATAACAATATCCATCAGGATCTCTTCTAGGTGATCGACCGCGAGACCCAGACCTCGGTCTTCTAGCAGGATTCTCTCGAGATGAATTCTGATATGAATTATTTCGACGAGGGCTCTGATTTCGCCGTTCTCGGAAGGTTGAAAAACTGTTATTTTGAGATATTTTCAATTGTGACACTTCGTGTGTTAGCTCAGAAATTTGTTTTTGTAGCTGAAATAATATTGAATTTTCTATTTTCTCGGATCTTGATGTGCTGGGTTTGTTATGTTGATCCATTGCACCACATTCTGTTGACGTATAAACATCTGTGATTTTGTCGGCAGCCAATGCCAGTTGGTTTGTGTTGTTATCAGGAAGAGCTGACAGGATTGCCTGGACATGTTGGGGTAGACGCTGTAGCCAGAGTGTACGTACTATTGCACTTTCTGCTAATGTGGGTCCAGCTAGCTCCATCATATACCGAAGAAGTCCGGAGGGCTTTCGATCTTCCAGTTGAATGCCCGTTAAAAGTCGTGTAAGTCTTTTTTCAGCAGAATCTTGTAGTCTGTCGATAAGTGCAGTTTTCAGTTTTAAATATTTGTCTGATTCAGGTGGCTTCGTGACAATATCACTAACACATTGTAAGGTTTGTGAATCGAGTGCTGCGATGATGATATTGTATTTTGTAAAGTCTTCTTTAATACGTGAGTTTGAAAATTGAGATTCGGCTTGAACGAACCATAGCGATATGTTTTCTTTCCAACATGGTGGTAATCTGACTGAGACATGGTGGATGTTTGATTCATTACTAGTTCCGCTTGATGATTCCATTGTAATTGAATCTGTAATTATCTTGTTGCTTGATGTTTGTAAACTTGATTCCGCTGTTTGCTTCGAGATGGGAATATTTTCTTCAGTTGTCATGGCATTATTTCAGATATTGACAATTCAACGCATATAAGGCGGTTACTTTAAAAAAATATTCATCAGCAAAAAATTCGAAAAAACATTAAATTAAATCATATTAAAATATACATTTTTAAAATTATCGATAATTTATCAAACTGATTTGGGATACCGTCTATGCATTTTTCTATAAATCATAAGTCAGATGCATGTGATATTATCTGAGGCGCAAACCTTTTGAAAATCTACTAATTTTAGAACATTTCTATTAATATTAAATTATTTCAAATTATATTTTAATAATAGAACAATTTCTCAAAACAGATAATAATCATTGACATTTAATTCAAATTTTAAATTTTGAAATTAGGTTACGTAAAAATAATAGTCTTTTGTTTAAACATTTACGTGACTTGAAACGAATTCCTAATGGTCTGCTGTCTGTGGTGATGTTTTTTTCTCAGCCAAACGTCTCTCGTGAAGATAGATTCGCTGCGATTGAGTACTGCGTCATGAAGTCTCCTTGTTGTGAAGCTCCGCTGCGATTGGGTACTGCGTCATGAAGTCTCCGTGATGTGAAGCTCTGCTGCGATTGGATACTGCGCCATGAAGTTTCCGTGATGTGAAGCTCCGCTGCTTTGGTAGTCTCTATGTAGTGTCAGCAAAACTCGTTCACCTGTGCAGCCATGGTCTCCATGTGCGATGATGGTCCCTAATTAAATCGCCATTTTCGATTTCTCTGGCCTCAGGATCCTATGCGTCGGTCGTTCTGACTGGTTTGTTGTGGTGCGAAAATTTAAAAAGAAATTTTTCGTATAATTGTGTCTAATTGCGTGGAAGGTCGGGTGGTCACCATTTTAATGATACAACATCATTGGATTCACTTTTTTATTTAAATGATATTTTTACATTTGATAATCAAGTTAATTATCAGGAACTATTCAGAAGGATAAATGTGTAGATAATAAAACACAACCAACCAAGGTGACGCGCACAACAGAACGGCGTTCCGATCGTTGTCTTTTGTTATATCAGCTGTCGCTAGGTTACTGATCCAGTGTTTTAAATTATAAATGTTTTTGGTTGTTCAGTGCAATCTACAACCCTTTAAAGAAAAAGAGAAATACAGAAACAGAATTCTAAACAAAAATGGCTAAAGTTAACTTAAACGAGTCAAATGAGCACATACAGTTTAGGAATTTTGGTAATTGGATATCTTTTGTATATTACTGTAATCACAAAAATAAAATTATTAGTAGTTAAATCCTGGTTTTCTTCAAATTTCTTATATTTTCTTTTCTTTTCGAACTATAGTTGAAATATATCAAAATAAACATTATGGTGTCTTGACCAATTTTTGTAAGCCAAAAAATTCAATAGCCCATGATGGAATGGAACTGGGAAGAGCTGTGTGATCTAGAAAGTCAATAGATAACAAAAAAATACAGTATTAAATGCGATGCTATGGTTTTACCAATCGAAATTTTTTATACTGCAATTATACAAATTTTCTCTTTTACCTAATCAGCGTTCAAATAAGGCGCTCCGCCCACTGAGGCAACTGAAAACCAACTAAAACCGTCTGTTTCTCTGTCTTGATTGGTCAAAAAGCTGGTTAACCATAGAAGAAGAACAATCAGCTGACAGTTGGCAACTATCAATGGCCGCCCAGGGCAACCAGTAGAGCAAGTCGCAAGTCACCGCTTGCGTTACCATTGACAACGGGGTTTTGTGTGATAGTGTATGTGCGGGCCATCACATTGTCATACAAAGACAGTTGGCAGTTGAGAGTTTTCAGTTGCCTGAGTGGGCGGAGGCGCTTAACGGCACTCCTTTCAAATTTTTATTTATGTTCTTTTTTAAATGCCATTGTTTAAACATGTCTTAGATACTTTAGTACTTAAACAAAACGAACACTCTTCGAAATGCAGGACCTAATAACATGTTTACCCCAATTAAGATTAATAAATGTCATGTCGAAATTTCAGATCTGCCGATCTCAAACTAAGCGATTTAACACCGTGATACAAATGAATAGGGATGTAACAAAATAAAATTAAAATATATTCACATTCACGTTGAAAAACATTATTGACAATTTTATTAGTGTGGTGTCTGCCTCTTACTCTATGATAGATGGGCGGGCTTTACCGCAGAGGAACGTCCCGAACGTTGACGGAGTTGCGACCCGAAGTGGGTCATTTCAAGGCACCGCGTTAGCAAGCGCTGCTCCGGGCTCCCATTAATATTATTAATAATCTTACCGCCAGCTAGGCTGGACGTTTACTTTGTAACCATTTGTATGCAATAAACAACGTTCGTATAACGAACCAGTGTCGTATTTATTTACAACCATCAGTGTGTAGTACTGAGGATAGATTTAAAACTGAATCCCAATCCAGTTCCTGAACGCTACAATTAGATAACTATTAAGAACTACTATTGATTAACCTGCATTAGTTAGTTAATTTAATAATTAGTCCTGTTTTCATAGATACCTTAATGCCGCTCTACATTTGTATTAGCCGAATGACCTTGTTGAAAACCAGCATACAAAAAATATATTTTTCAATACGACGTAAAATATTTGACAGTTCTCACCTTTCTTACGAATTCAATTTTTATAACATTTCTTTTGTGATATAATACAAAAATTACATCAAAATAATGTAGATAAAACAACTTCCTAATAATCACTCAAATCTATGCTTTCCACAATGGATTTATATAAAAAAACAATGAATAAATATAGACTTCGAATATGACAGCGTTCGTATTATCAAGCGGCAGCCATTTTGTCCGCCATCTTTGGTGCCCGGCGCGTCATTGGCAATTAAAATGAATTATTCGGTGTGGCTAAATGCTATCCAGTAATTCGTTATGTCAAGATTGAGAATGACCCAAGCGTTTCTGACCTTGTTCTTCATATAATTTCTTTATAAGGGGCAAAATCGCTTCAAAAATCCGGACCCTGGGGGGACTGCGGCCTACAAGAGGGAAATTTAAAACGAGACAGTAAATCACAACTAAGAATATATAGCTAGTAACTTAAACTAAGGTAGGTACTTTTAAATATGAAGCCCAAACTAAATAATAGACTTAGTTTCGTTAAAGTTTCGTAGACAAGTATATTTAATCAAGCAATCAACATAGAATTTACTGAAGCAACTAATTAACTTTACTGTTTAAATTCGTATTCACGATAAATTTGCCTGGTTATGCTCTAAAAATCAAGTTATACATCAAAGGTAAGTATATTGAATAGAGGTCATGGGTTTGTGCAAATATAAAATTAATGCGTGTTGTTTATAGATAGCATAGAACTTTAATGGTGTTCAAGGCCATCATTTAAAATTATGGAGAAATGAAAGGTGAATTTTATTTAAATGGGTAAATTTCAAAATTATAATGAAGATTAGAGTCGAGTTCTGACTTACAAGAGAAGAGATGTTGAATGGAGGGGAGGCAACTTTAGATAAGGCTTGATAGAAGAGAAGATATTTGTTTAGAGACGGACAACCAAAAAATATGTGATCTAAAGTTCCCACTTTTAGACCACAGAATGTACAATCTGGGGAGTTAAGGACGCGAATTTTCAAAAGGTGAGAAGGAACGGATCAATGTCCAATTCTCATTCGAATATGTGAAAAAAATTCTTTTCGAAATGTGTGAAACCACGGTTTTGGTGGGATAGTATTTTGTATTGAGGCATAGCAGGTTCCCTTGGATTGACTAGCAATGTGCAAATACTCTGGCCAAACGTTTCGGGTTCTATTTGATGATGTAAAAAAATGTCAGATGGTGGAATGTGGTTTATGGGGTTAACAACAGGGTTGGACGCTTCTTGTTTTGCCAAGGCATCCGCAATATCAATACCCATGACGCCAACGTGTCCAGGAATCCAAATCAGAGTTACGGTTTTTCCAGAGCTTGAAAAATGGAGGCTTTCATCACTCGAATAAGGCAAACAAAGTGATCATCAGGATGAAGAAGAGGACTGTATTCAAGTATTTGGAGGGAACTGAGAGAGTCAAAGAGAACAAGGGAATGTTCAAAATTATTTTTGATTATATATTTGAGATTTTCTATTTTTGCAATATTGCAATGCATTCGGCAGAAAATATTGAAAATTGATATGAAATTGAATGAAATATTCTGTCATTAGATTTATTGTGGTAAACGTTAATACCTATACCACAGTTAGGAGAGTCGGGAGATTTGGACCCATCAGTAAATAAAAGAGAAAAGAGTTGGGCCATTTAGATGAAATGATGTTATTGAACATATTATTGAAAGTACGGGAATATTATTGGATTGGAAATTTTACAGGTGGCAGAAAGAGGTTTAGTTCGAGCTCTGGTTGTAGATAAATGTGTTGGGTCAATGAACAACCTTACTCTGGGTATAAACGGACAACATTTAGAATTTAAACATTTAAGAACAAATTTCAGCAAATAGTTGACGCCTTAAATAAAAAGGGGAATCAGAACATTCTACTTGAAGGAAACTGATAGGCGACGATTGCATCGGTCGAGTTATTATTCGCGAAGATTTAGATTGAATCTTGTCCAATTTATCGACTACATTTTTGATGCAGTACTAAAAAGTGGGCAGGCATAGTCAAGATGGCTTCGAATAAGCTAAATTTGATATAATACGTAGAACTTCTAATTATGGGTTGTTTTACAGAATGTTTTACAAATTTCGTTAAATTTGTATGTTAATTTTCAAGTTCTACAAAAATTCTATTTAGGTTCAATTATTATTTTATTTTAGGCCAGTTGTTTCACATAACTGAGATAATAAAATAAAACTTCAATAGAATCTTTACAGAACTCAAAAATTTACTTAGAAATAAGATGAATTATTCAAATTTTGTAGCCCTTAGAGTTTTAGGTTTAAACAACCAGCTTTGTGATTAGTTCTGAATTGTAAATATTCGCTTCTTTAAAAACAGAATACTTATTTTGTTGCACCATTTTTGTTCAAAATTAAAGAGATACCTAATAAATTACCAGTTTTATTGTTTAAGAACCCAACATGTAAACCATGATGAAAACGTGTTGCTTTTTTTAAGCAATAAAATTGGTTAAAACTAAGTATCTTATTAAGTTTGTAAATATTCGCATTTTTAATCATTTTCCCGAATAAATGATAATATTAACTGAGTTTTAGCAACCCTACCATAACAAATCCACTAAACGTCCATGTAGCACGATTTCATACTGGTCGACAGGCTTGGCAGTTACATACCAGATGATTTATCCAGCGCGACAGGCGATAGAAATCATAACACTTAATGGCAGCAGCGCGGGGCGAATGAATGCCTTCACGGTTCGAGTATGGAGGCGGTCAGCTTTTGCGTCGCCTGATACCACAAATAAATACAAATAGAATAACACAATCCACAAACGAGGCGTCAGAAATGGAATTTAGTTTTTTTCAATTGCACGTCCAAACAGAAGAGAAAAAACATACCTAACCTAACCTTTTTGTCATTTTTTGTTTTGTCACTACTGTTTTATCGGGATACCAGTTTTTTCAATTGTAAAAAAATTCTTACATTGAATTTTTTGAACAGGGTCAGCATCACTTTAAACTAACTCTACTACCCGTTTTCGTAAAATTTTCCAGAATCCCATGCGGTGCCTTAAAGTGATACGAAAATGACACAAAGAATTGATATTTATATACAAAAATATTACTAAGCAGATGACTTCGCGCGAGATTCAGTACAATATATATAATATACAAAGTCAATTTTCCTATTGAAAAGTCGAACTGCGTTTATAAAAATCATTTTAAGATGATAGACTTCGCTTTTCGGCCCATACAAAAAGGACGCCCGGGAAAAAACACTTTTCTACATCGAAAATTGCACAAAATGAATATATTTTTTTTATACTGCCTTCTAGAGGGTGAAAACTATGTCGGTATGTTTTCGAATTTTCGATGCGTTTCGTATTAACGTCAACATTCACTGTCAAACATGTACGATTTATCAAAAAATATTATTTAAGGAAAAAGTGCTGCTAACTCAACTCTCATAAAGAATTATAAAATTATAAAAAGGTACCGACGTAGCTTCTTCTTTCTAAAAAATATTTTTTTTTTTAAATTTCAGTTTCGTGAAAGTTTCGGTGTAGAAAAGTGTATTCTCCATAAACCCCTTTTCGAGCGATTTCTGTAGGCAAATTTGAGCGTTGTCTCATTCGCACATTTCGCATTCGCATGTATTGTAAGTGTGCGTGAGCTTATTGTGAGCGGGACAGAATGACAGTCGCGGGTGTTCCGCGTGTGGTTCAAAGTCTAGCCTCTTAAAGAGCGCACGTTTGAATGTGCTCACCGATACTGGTTTAAACTGGTTATAAATAGTTTGGAACGCACGCCCACAGTCCCCTTTTACCCCACGGAAGTCCTACGATGCAGTACTTACACCAAGACGATACTACGAATATTTTCCACTCTGGAACATGCCGCAAATATACCTCCTATTATTTTAAAATATTAAATTGTGAAAACACAAATCAATCAAATAAAATTTACGGATCGGTAGTTATGTAACAAACCTACAAATGTGGTACATTTGCGTTATCTTTTGACAGTTTTATTTCAATGATCCGTAGCTCATAATGGAATTGCGAGTTGTAGAAAAAAGTTGCGTTTTCTTACATATTCCCATCCAAAAACAGATTTTTAAATATGATTCAGACATCACTCAAACGTATCAGTTATGACTCAAAATTATGTAACGAATAATAATTGTACCTACCTGCTTACCTATTAATCATTTCATTTGATTTATAGATATGAAATTACACGATTATTTACTTGTATTAATTTAATTGCTCTGAACGAGAAGAGGCGCATTATTTGGCATATATTTTTTGTACAGTTGAAGCCGTTCCATCGTTTTGGCAGATAAATGTATTCATACAACCTCCCAAAGTGGCTAAGAAATTTTTTTTCTGCTATTTCATTTCACCTCTTCAATATATTATTTTATTTCAATTCCAATGGACGCTGTAAAAACATCCTTCAGGCGATTTAATTTGAAAATTTCTACCATTGTGCATTACATTCCAGTCAAGTAGTTTTAAAAAAGTAGGTGCGTTTATTACAAAAAAGAGCATTTAAATTGGAACATAAATCAACTTAACTTAACCTAACCTAACCTAACTTAACTGTAAATAGAATTACAATGTATTACAGTCACACAGTCAACACCAGTAGAGGGCAGTCGTGAAACATATCAATCACGCCAAAGACACGCCAAATGCAAGCCTAACAATTGTGCACGTCTGATATGTGTCACATGAAAACGGGTCTTTTCTGCGACTCGTTCTGGTGTTCAACAGCTCGGCTATGGAAGAATTTGTCTGCTTATGAATTTTCTTCCTCCTACAACATTGTTCTCTTCAAGACTTGTTCAATCCTTTCTCTCCTCAAATAGACTCTCCACACAGCGTATCCAAAGTTGACACAGGTCCCGAGGGAAATTATTTTCCCCAAGGCCTCTTGTGCAGAGTTTATAATAAAATAAACAAAGTATTTTAATTGCTGATTTCTTTCATAACTTATTATCCTCATGCATGATAGCGAAAAAGGCAGAAAATAATAGATTCTCGAATGATCCCAAATAAAAATGTCTGAATCGTGCTCTTTATTGTGTCAAATGAGTTCATTTTATTTGTCCACGTACTTACATGCAATCAACGTATTGTGTGCAAGTAAGTACGTGGAAGCTTAGTTCACGAGAAAGAGACAAAGTAATATAATCGTATCGCGAAAGAATTTTTTTTTTCTTTATTCGTAATATATTTTTTATACAGTTTTTTTACATGCTTGTCGACTACCACACTTAGACACACGTCCGTATTATGGTAGTCGAATGTAATGTATGTTAAAATGTGCGAAATGTACGCCGGGCGCAGTTGCTTTCAGTGGTGTTTTAGGATTAACAAAAATATTCTCTTTAAATAAATCCTTACAGGTCACCTACCTAGATGTTTAGGTATGTGCACGGAGAAAAATGTTATTCTAAAATACGATCATTTTATTCGTAAAAACGGTTAAAAACGGGACTGAAGTTCTTACGAACAAATTAACAGGCTATCAATGTTTGTTGGCGGGAACATGTAAGAATAATTTGTTGGTATACGTAATTTTTGTACGTAAGTATACCAACAAACTATTCTTACATTTTCCCGCCAATAAACTTTGAAACACTGTTAATTTTTTCGTAAGAACTTCAGTCCCATTTTTAACCGTTTTTACGAATAAAATGATCGTATTTTAGAATAATATTTTTATCCGTGTGTGATTTACATTACTAAGCGATGGCTTATATTGGATCTCTCGTGGGTTCTACTTTACCTTCTATATTATTGAACATCAACCTTTTTGGTTTACGGGTTCTGTTTTCAAAAGAAATGGGCCATTTGATAATTTTCTATAAACAAGGTTGTTTGACAAGGCAGCAGAACAAACGAGCACGCTCCATACGCACGAACCAAGGGTTGACTACAGGAGTACCCGGGATAACTTCTTGTCACAGGGAAGTTATTCAAAAGTTTTACTACGGAAGTTTCACTAATGAACTACTGGTTATCTTACATGGGAAACTGTGGAACTTTTGAACACGAAGAGAAAAATATAAGAAAAATAGTAATAGATGTAACAGTGATGTTATTTATTTTGTAAAAAGTTTAATTGGTGTACCTCGTGTCTTGTTTAGTACACGCACTTATGTGTATATTGGAACATAATATGTATTTTTAGAACACGCGAAAGAGTGGTTTATTTTTGGAAATACCTGCGATTTAAACAGTTGCTTTTTCTTAGTCTAGGACTGTTAGGTCAAAATCTAATATTGGTGAATGTTGTGAATTTTGCGGAACCAATAAGAAATATTAGAGGATGGTTGGGAGAAATTAGGTTTTCAAATTTCGTCACTAAATGTTATTAGTTTTTGTTATTACAAAGACAAAGCTTTGTTACACAGCGATTTATAGTTAGTCTCTACAACATTCGTAGACTAAACATATACTAAACATCATAACATTTGTAGACCAAATGTAGTAAAAAAATATCGTCAACATAATATTGAGTTAGTAAGCTGTTTTTAAATGTGTTAAAAACTTTGATTGTACTTTGTTGATACTTCCTTTGAACTTTGTTTAAACATTGTACTATGTATGTTCTTTATTTGTACTAGAAGTACCTACCCCTTTATTACTGCACTTTAATTAAATCTTCTACTGTACCCTTAAATCATTTAAAGTCAAATTAACCTTACAATGTACCTAAATCAAAACAATTACTTTTGCTTTGTTTATTATTTTCTTTTTAATATTTTTTTACTCACACTTTGTACTATTGTAACTTTTAATTAACTACTTACTTCCTAATCAGTAATCATAACAAAATATTATAAATAATGGAACTTAACTGTAATGTAATGTATACTGGGGAAAGGCAAATACGCAAGGATTAATCAAATGAGAGAGGAACTAAATTGGATTCCAATAAAAAAGAGACTATTATTTAATGTATTAATTTTTGTGCATAAAATTATGAAAAACCAAATGCCAAAATACTTTAAGGATGAAATTGTTTTTAATAGAGACGTTCATAACTATGAAACAAGAAATATAAACAGAATTCGATTGCCACAAATGAAGAAATCAAAATCACAGAACTGCATAATGTACAGAGGACTAAAGATGTATGATGAAATGCCTGAAACTATGAAGAATGAAGAAAGAATGAATGTATTTAAAAAGAAATGTTATGATTACTGTAAAAATATTTAAATTTATCAAATGAAATGTTACATTGTGCTTATTAGTTTATATTCATGTAGTATAAACTAACTCAATAATAATAAAAATAAAAATAAAAAAAAACTGGTTGATATTATGTTCACTATTTAATGTTTAATAATTTATTACAAAACTGTATGTATGTTTCCTAAATAAACTTAAATAAATAAAAAATTAAAGCACCGACTTACATGGGTCGTTTTTAATTTAAACTTTTGTCACCATCAAACTCAATCCTTCTGAAATGAATTAAAACGTAATTCGTGCGTTTTTCCTTACACGAATATTTATGCAACCAACAAGCCTGCAAAACCTGACCAGTAATTTGTTAAATTCAGTTAAATGAATGTTCGAAAGGACGTGAAACACGCTTAACTGACTGAACAAATAAAAGTCCAATTGGCACGTCGAAAGTCGCAGATTACAAAGCTCGATTACAAGGCCGATTGTTCTGTCAGGTGCTTTTTCATTATGCACGTGATCTCAATTAACACGCTGGGAACTGATTGCCTGGAATAAAAGGAAACTTAAAACGAACCACTGAGTATTTTTTTTAATCTTTTTTTTACGTAGTCGTCAAAGTGATAAAAAATCCTGTGTTAATAATATACACAAAGTATTACAATACCAACACCGTTAGTAATACGTGCGTACAACCTAAATATTTTGATTGAATTCGGTAAAATATATAGAGCAACACAATGTTTTGCTTACGAAAATGACTTGGAAAATTTTGATTATGAACGAATCATATCTGCCTGTTGGCTATTTATGGCGATCCACATTTGGTTTGCTCGATAGCTCATTGGATTGGATCTGGAGCATGGTCGATTGATATGAAGTTACCGACCGATTGTCAGTACAACTGCAGATCGCTAAAATACAAACGAAAGTTGATATCGAATATATAAAGAACATTTAGTCATTGTGAACTATCACCTATTCATTTGCGATATGCAGTTCGCTGCAAATTCAACTGCAGATCGCTAAAGTACAAACGACAGTTGATATCGAATATATTAAGAACATTTAGTCATTGTGAACTATCACCTATTCATTTGCGATCTGCAGTTCGCTGCAAATTCAACTGCAAATCTCTAACGTACAAACGACAGTTGCTATCGAATTTATGAAGAACATTTAGTCATTGTGAACCTATTCATTTGCGATCTGCAGTTGTCCTATGAGAAGTTACCGACAATAGGTCGGTAACTTCATATCGATCGACCATGCTAGTACCCCAGCGCAGGCATCTGGTTAGCTGAAGGTTGCGGAGTTTATAACTATCGCTGCAATAGGTATTTATGTGAAATATCACACAAGTGTAATACGGTGTTTCAAAATCTGTCTCAGTACTCATCTCTTAAATCGGTTCAAGTTATGTTCGAGTACTTCTTCGTAACGATTACCGCGAACAGGTGAGCATAACAATCTACGGTCTTTAATATGGTGGCTTTTGCAAAGGAAGACAGGCTAGGTCGCTCATCAAAAAATTATCCATTGGTCAATTTCTAACACCCAGTATTCATCTCTAATTCATCTACATCTTTGTTATGTGTAGATATAACTTATATTTTCTTCATCATCTTCTTAATATATAAAACAAAGTCGGGTTAGTTACACCATTTATAACTCAGGAACGGATGAACCGATTTTTATGATCTTTGATTTGTTGGATTTGTCTCCGTCCCGATTAACAGAATAAATATTAAAACATCGGAAAAAATCACTGGGAAAATAATTATGAAGAAAATGAATTTTTTCATATATTTTGTATGGAACGGCTTTTCAAATAATGTGCGTTGGTCGAGATAATTTGAATCAATTCGAACTGTCAATGGTGTAGTGTGCCGAACATTTCGTGCTTAGTCAACAGCTCAATTTAATTTTTTGAAGAGTACCTACTTATTTTAACTTAATAAAAACTTAATTTATTTCAGATAATAAATTAAACACAACATTTATTGATTCTGAGGCGGTACGAATTTTGCCGGGTCAGCTAGTTGAATATAAAAATTTCATCGTCACATTATGTCAAAATTATCAAAATATGATCAAAATAATTTGCGGGTAGATCATTGAAACCACATAAAAGTTCCTCGATTCTTTACGAAGCAATAAAACCTACAGTAATTAGTTTGGGGTATTTACAAAGGCTATTAAATATTTGAGAACCTCATGGAGCCGCTAATGAGCGAAACGTTATGTAAATTGCAACGTAAGACTCGAAACCATCAAACACCGAAGGTTATAAATCAACGTCGTAATTTACGTTCATGGTTCATCATGAAAAGGGGTTGTTGTTCGTTGACAGTACTAAAAGATATATTCCTTTTATTTTAAAGAAAGCGCGTATAATTATTTCTTACCTTATTACATTAAAAATATCAATTTTTATTATCATTGGGGAATTTCGGGAGGTTTTTGCAATCCCACTCACCCCATAAACTCATAAAAAACCTATGCTTGCATATACCTACATACTGTTTTTTTTTATGTGAATACCGCACAAGAGTCAAAACTGCTCCCGTCTGGAGCCAGTGAGACAATGGCATCCCAATTGGGGTATGTTGTGAGGCTGAAGGTAGAGAGAAAGGGAAAGAGATGGGGACGAGGAAGATGGGGAAGTACCTGGCTATTCGGATCTAGTCACCAAACACGGCTGAAGCCATTTTGAGCAACGTTTCAATTCTGAGTGGTAGTCTCATACCGGGAAGATACTGAGAGTATTTTCCATTCTGCAACGTGCTGCAAGTACGCTATATATTATTTTTGTTTAATTAATTGTGAAATAACACAAATTAATCAAATAAAATTTATTTGCCCACTCCCGTATTCGATCCTGCGACATTTGGACTGCGAGCAGAGAGTCTTACCCCTCGTCTGCGGCGGCCGTCAATGGTACTTAAAAATAATAACTAATATGTTTACAAATAGCTATATAACAATTTCTAGACATTTTGTGTTTCAAAACAAAATATAACATTAAACAATAAAAATAAATAAATCTGAACTATTTAACTAAGATAAATAAACACGGCATTATCCGAAAATAATTGGGTCATTTTTGTTAATTAGACTAATTTCTTCATTCATTTCTCTCCCCGTCGCATTCCGTTGTGCATTTATTTATATTAAATATAATTATTAAATATTATTACATAACTTCAGAAAAAATATTTAATTAGAATTGTTTTCAAGATTAGTTATATTCAAAATTATGTACCAACAATCTGTTGACTTATAAATAATGTTGCAATATAAAATATTTCATTATTGGCATTTAAAGACGAAATTAAAATAAATTAAATCCATGGTGATGATCTATGTTTCAATTTCATTTCAAACGTAAGAACTTGTACGTGATAATAGATATTGTAGGTGATCCACAGTTATTTTATCACAAAAACACGTTTCGCATTAATTAAGAAAGAAAGAAATGTTTGTAAATATTGTAATATTACCCGGTGGAAAATGCTTAATTAAAGCTATAAAGGCATGTTTGACAATAAATGGAAATACAACCAAAGTCACAGATAAAACACACGTGCAAAGAGAATAAGACATGCTCTTATTATGTAAACCTGAAATAATTCACAGGATGTTGCTATCATTTTTGAAAAAATAAATTGACAATTAATTGATAATAAAATCAGTTGAAAAAACCCCTTATCTTGGAATTAATAGGTTGGGGGGACCCATAGATTTAGTAAGACTTTTTTGTTTATCAACCAAAATTTGTGGCTAATTCCTTGCCGATTGAACTAGACCAAATATTGGGTTGTTGAACTTGACTAAATATTTTTTTTAAAATTATTTATCTAATAAACAAATGCGAGCCACTTAATAAAACAAAATTAGGTACTGTGGTACTGATGAAACTTGACAATTTTTGTTTTTTAATTTCTAAAATATAAAATTATAAATAAAATAATAATTTAATTCAATAATTTTATTATTTTATTTATAAAAACAGTTTATTAACAAGTTCTGCTTCGTAATTATTATTATGCTTTACAGCTGTTTCGCCCTCTGAAGGCATTATCAAACTGTGGTCAAAGCCACTTAACTGTAAAGCCACTTAGCTCTAATGCATAATAATAATTACGAAGCAGAACTTGTTTATAATAAACTGTTTTTATACATTGAATAATAAAATTATTGAATATATTAAAGAAATAAAAAATTTAAATGGAGTTCTACAAAATAAACTTAATAACAATAAAAATATAAAAAAATCTTGACACTCCGCTTTTTTTAAACAAACAACTAAACAAAGTAGAAATTTATGAAAACATGTCTATCATGGCGTCATTGATGTGTTTCGCCCAACTTTTGTACACTAAATCAGTAATATAATGATTAGGCATTGATATAATATATCAAAACAATCTTCTCCTTTGAAATCAAAAACCTTTCAAACTTATGCACTAACCATTGATTAACCTCATTGGTAAATTGATACTGTAAACAGTATCCCCTTAAAACAATTTTCAAGGACTCTACCAGGATCAAAACCATCCTGTATCACGGGCTTGAAATTCCTAATTAGCAAGGCTCCGGTATTTGCCGTATTCGGGTATTCGGATCACACCCTCGCGACGGGTAAAGAGAAAAGACATCCCGGCGGGGTCGGTAACGCAGTGGGTTTACTTGCGCGATAAGGGTAGACGAGGACAATTGCGGTGGTGGAATTTGTTTCTCAGACAGCTTCAGACAAAGAAGCACAGAATAATATAAAATAGAGCATACAGCAACATTTTTTTTTTGGAAGAGACTAGTTGATGGAGACCTTTTGACCTCTCCAGCCGGACTCTCTCGATTCATACAGTGGGAGGTATGAATTCATAAATCTGTCACTCTTGGACACATTGACCTCCAGATTCCTACCCATACATTTTTCTTTCCCAGAACTTATTTTTCTTCCGTTCCCTAAACAGACAATACACATAGCAAGCACTCTTCAAAGACGCCCGTGGAGCTAAGATAAAAAAAAACTAAATCAGATTACTAGAAATAATAACAATATTACAATATGTTTTAGATGATACATGTTTTTTTTGTTTATTTAAAGATACAGACAAAAAATAATATAATACCAAACTAAAAACTAATACAAAAAGAGATACAAGTCCCAATTAACTACTAAGTAGTTTGTCAATGGGTGCTTTTTACTTTGAAAAAAAAAGCTTATTTTCCTTAGTTATTAAAATAGTGTACGTGTACGTATATATAACGCACATGTAAATGAATAAATACATTTTATGCAATTTATACAAATACATAATGTCGTAAACATACGTGCACATTATAAATAAATAATAATATAAACTACAGATATAATAAATATGAAAGCATTTTTTTTAAAGAATAAACCATGAGAAGATCAACAGAGATACTATTCAAACAACAATAAAACTATTATTATATTATTTTACATCTTAGATTATTTACTACGCTTCCATTTGAAGCATTTGCTTGTGTATGGAAGAGGGGTGTACATACATGCAGTTAGTACTTAAATAATTAATTGTACATGTATATGTTTGTGATGTAGTAAGTACATGTTGGTACGATATAAAAAAATAAAGAAATACAATAAATTTACTGTAGTAATAGAGTGACATCTATATTTAGTGTAAGTGTTATAACTAAGAAAATAGTAATAAGAATGAATATAATCTTAAGTGTGTATTTTGAAAAAAGGAAGAATATTAATATATTGTCTGTAAGTGGCTTAACCACAGTTTGATAATGTCTTCAGAAGGCGAAACAGCTGTCACGTGTAATATTAATTACATAGTTGAACTTGTTTATAAATAAACTGTTTTTGTTGTGATGAAATAAATATCAAAATGAGTTCCACATATTAAACTTGATATCAATAGACACATTTTTATTATGTTTCAAATAAACATAAGGTCATGGTAGGACGTACGTTTTCACGAAGCCATTTTTACACAGGACTAAAAAATAACACAGAATTTACGAAACCACCCACTAAAATAAAATATAACTAATCGTGTGTAAAAATTACTGATATTTTCAGCAAATAAACAATCATTTTCATGAATATTCGACGAAATATAAGATCAACTATACTCTTCAAATACGTACACTTTAAAACCACAAGGTGTTGCCAATCCCTGCGTTAAAAGGTAGGTATTCTGGTATTTCACCGAATTAAAACGGGGTAAGGTAGAATTTGTACCGGTAACGTTTGTTTTAACGAGAGGGCCTACGTGTGTGCTGCTCAGGTACTGTATGCTAATCATGCGTGTAAAGTTACACCGCCAAAACAAATAAGATACATGAACCCTTGTCGCGGTCACGCGAAAATAATCCTTATCATCGGGTCCCAACGGGGAGGTATTTGTATTTTGAATGAATATTTAACTGAGACCTATTCAGAATAATCGTGATTCGAAGAAAATGGGTAAAATCTGTGGTGTAAAATGACGCGATTTTGTAAGAGAATTATTGAAGTGTTCAAAGTGTTTAAAGTTAGGGAGGTATGACTGGTTATTGGGGTTTTCGCTGGTTTGGTATAATGGTCATGAACCGCTGAACAAAAATAACCGTTTTTTGACTGAGGGAAACATTGTATAAATCCTTAATTGAAAATTTAAAAAATGTATCATAAAATACGTCGAATCTGCCGGATCTGCCCTGATGATGGACACTGCAACGCTGTCCAAAACGTCGGCTAAAGAAGGAGGTAGCGCAACACGGCATTGTTGAAATGAAAAAAAAAATAAACAACGAAAGTACAAGGTTTATATTTAAGTAGACACCTAATTACAAATTTTATTTATTCAGGGAAACAATTTTACCTCTCCAGCAAGATACACCGAGAAAAATGTTATTCTAAAATCATCAATCATTTTATTCGTAAAAACGGTTAAATAAGGGACTGAAGTTCTTACGAACAAATTAACAGTGTTTCAATGTTTGTTGGCGGGAAAATGTAAGAATAATTTGTTGGTATACGTACGAAATTACGTAAACCAACAAATTATTCTTACATGTTCCCGCCAATAAACATTGAAACCCTGTTAATTTGTTCGTATGAACTTCAGTCCCGTTTTTAACGGTTTTTACGAATAAAATGATCGTATTTTAGAAAAAAAAAATTCTCCGTGTACTCTCAACCCATCGCCTTGTACCGCTGTAGGGGTAAATTAGCTTAGACCCTAAACAACTCTCATACCTGTTTCCTTTCCAGAATTTCCTCTCCTTCATTTCCTTAAAAAGACCCCCCACACAGCATCCCCTAAGATGATATAAGCCCTGATGAAAATTAATTTCCTCAAGGAATCCTATGTGGAGTTGATTTAAAACAACGAAGTCCCGTTTTGACTCTTTAATTTGGCATTTCATCTATCTGTATTTTATTTTGTATGCAACGGTTCCAGTTCAAGATCGTGGCCTCGCTATTGATTCAGCAAAGTTTATTTTCAAATGTCAAATCGCCGTATTTAACCCTTAATTTGCCCGGTAGGTCCCTGGGACTCCATTGACAACTTTCAGCGCTCATAAAACCGTTAGTTTTTGAAATTACAAATTGTGCGTTCCAGTACCTTAACGCTTTCACGGCCTTCACGCAGCGACAATGCACGCGGTTCCGATTGGTAAGTATAGTCCGTGGGACTCCAACGGGGTATTAATGTTATAGTTTTTAGCCTATATATAGGTCTTGCTCTTTTTTTGTTGTTCGAACCGTTTTCTTTTTTTGTTGCTTTTTAAAAGAATTGATTATGTTTTTGTTATATTTCTTTAAAAAATTGTTTTCTTTTTGAAATGTTGAGAATAGAAGTCAGAGGCCCTAGCACGCTTGCTCTATATCGATCGGTAGGATAACTATCGGTAACTTCTCATCGTTCCCTAGCATGACTACAGATCGCCAACGAATAAGTGACAGTTAACAATGACTAAGTGTCCTTAACATATTCGACATCAACTGTTGTTTGTACGTTAGCGATGTACAGTTGTCCTAGGGAACGATGAGAAGTTACCCATAGTTATCCTACCGATCGATATAGAGCAAGCGTGCTAGGGCCTAGGTCTGGTAATTTTGTTCTCGTGATAAAGTAGGTAGATATTTAAGTACCTACTTACAAATCTTATGATCTTATGATTTTCGGGTAAAAAAATTGGGTTTTTAATTAAGATAAAATTAGAAAAATATAATATAATATAATAATACTTTTTTGGACTACTCTTCGCAGAACTACGGGTACATCATGGAATAGATTTCAATTTATTAGTAGACTCAAAAATAATTAATTGCTTTTCTTCATTCAACACTCTACCGTCCAGAATGTCGAGACTTGCTAACACAAGTCAGGACCTTGAAATTTTCTTTGCCAGACGAAAGGATTTTGTAAAATTTTCTTTGCCAGACCGAAGAATTTTATCATTTAATATGGTATAAATCATAGACTCTACAAAAAACTCTTCCATTGAATATTCTCTCAAATGTATACATAATTAAAAAATACTAAGTTTGATTGTGTCTCTGTATGTAACATCGGTTCAATGAACTCCCGAGCATGGATGCGCTTTGATTATTCGAAATTGGAACTGATTATGGAGGTAATAAAATTATTTAATTTTTGTTAATTCATTAATAATTCTTGAAATCTTTATGTCTTTCATTAAATTTTGTGATAATTTTCAAGTTTACTAATGTTGTTAAAATTTCTGATCGTCTCTAAAATTGACAATATTTGTTTTTGAAAGGCAAATGATCCAGAGGGAATTTTTTGTTTGTGTTTACAAATCCTAATAATTAATATAATATACCCCGATTTTCACCGGTTTGCTCAAGTATATAATTTTTTTTATTTGCTTCATTTATAACATTAATATAATTCTGTTCCTTTTCTATAACTCCTATTTTTCTCATTTCATGTTACACGTTTTGTATAATTGGACAACAGTTCGTTGGTATAAAATAAATAAAAACGTACATTAGTTTATCTTCACAGAGTAAAGAAAATCCCCAGAGAAGCTAATGTAGGGGAATGAGATAATAGGAACAAGGAGTGTAAGATGCTCTATTTTTAGCTATGGAAAATTAAGAAATCCGTTTTACTAGTTAACTAACTAACTAACCATCACGCTATTTCCCCGCAGGGGTAGGCATAGAGGATGGACCGCCAAACAAATTGGTTTTGGCACACACTCCTTGCTTCTTTCACATTCATACATCTTTTCATACATGCTCTTCTATTATTCCGACTCCTGACATGGCCCGACTGAAGTATCTGGTTCACTTGATCGTGCCATGTCTTCCTCGGGCGTTTCTCCTTTCTTCGTTCATTCGGTCTACAAACCCATCTAAGGGTCCCTTTCTTAATCTTACTCATTACGCTTAGCTCAAACTTGCATTTTTTGCGGATATCCACATTTCTCACACGATCCTACATGGTTATACCACACATACACCTCAGGGATCTCATATCTACATCACAAGTTAAAAAGTTTAATGGTTTTTTTAAATTTTTTTATAGAGAAACCTCACAAGAGTCCCAACTGCTCCCTTCTGGAGCCAATGAGACTATGGCATCCCCAATTGGAGTATGAGATGGGGAAGAGGAAGGTGGGAAAGTACCTGGCTATTCAGATCTAGTCACTATTAAGCATTATTAAGCAACGTTTCAATTCTGAATGGTGGTCTTACACCTGGGCGATACTGAGAGTATCTTCCACTCTGGAACGTGCCGCAAATATAGTAGGTATATATTATTTTTATTAATTAATTGTGAAATAACACAAATTAATCTAATCAAATTTATTTGCGCATGCCGGGTTCGAACCCGCAACCTTCCGATTGAGAGTCAAGTGTTTTACCACTCGACCACGGACGGCCGTCACGGTGCTATGGTATTATCAATTGGGGTATGATGTTAAGCTGAAGGAAGTGGGGAGGGGAAGGATATAGGGAGAGAGGATAGTTGGGAAGTTCCAAGCTCTTCAGACCCGGTTACCAAACATGGCTAAAGCTATTTCAAGCAACGTTTAGATTCTCAATAGCGGTGTTCCATTAGAGCGGTGCTAAGAGAATCCACCACTACGTGCCGCAAATAAACGTCATATTGTTAAATAATATAAATGTAAAATAAAATTTACGCACTCCGGGATACGAACCTGGTACCTCTTGAGAATATTAATCGCTCGAACATGGATTTACTTGTTTAATTTCATCAGTGTTGAACTTCGGCCATTTGATAATATTAGTACTTATATAATTAAAACAATAGGCCAACTAAAACATGGAAACCATTTATAATTTTCGTATTCCATTATTGTACTTAGTAATTTATGTTTAAATTATTTCAGAAAATATATTATATTCAACAGACGCGAAAGGTAACCGCATTCGATAGACTTTCTGCTCTGAACAAATTCAACGCAACCACAATAAATCCCATTCAAGGCAAACGGCTAAAACAAATTTTCACCCTAAACGGAATCCAGAAAACTTTCTCAAACTACCACCAAAAGCCTAACATGGGAAGCTCCAAGTTCAAAGGGTGTTTAAGTCTGTCTAATTTTCAGAAAGCAATAAACTCTTTCAAGTTTACTATTCTCAGAAAACAGAATCCTGACTCTTTACTCGATTTTATATCCTTCTGTATCCTCTAAATCCAGCTTTCTCTAGCTTCCTTCTTCCTTGATCTTCTTTTTTACGTGGATCTCTTTTCCTTTCCTTTAATTTTAGTTTTCTACTGCTCTAGCTCAGCGAAAAAGGGAAAAAGTTTTTTAATTAAGGCACTCGGGGGGCTTAAATAAAATATTCGATTGGTTTCTGTTTATATTTAATTGGTTAACAGGGAACGATCTGTCGGGTTTAAGTACTTTCTCGAACTCGGTTCTATTTCGCAATAAATTCTCCCTACTACACTCTACTGTTTTAATGAGGGGTATAATTGAATATAGATTACTACTTTACTTGAAATGCAGAAACATTAATTCAGTACATTTAAGTATCTTCCCGCATTAAGAAGAATAATTACTATTTACTCTCGATCAGGCCGTTGCCCAGTGGCAGGGCGCTTCCCTACACCATATATGCCTACACCCTTAAGCCACCATGATTTTTTAAATTTTTTTTTATTATCCCGATGAGTTACAAAACTCATTTTAGGACAGAAGGAACTTACAATGCATAGGTAGGAGGTAGTAGTTACAATTTTACAAAGATGTTTTGATATCATAATATAAGTTTTAGATTCAGTACAGCATAAAAATAAAAATAAAGACAGGTTAAGTAGAACAAACAACAATAGAAAACATTTAAAGAGAGAAAAAAAACGATACGAGTATATAAGATAGAACAAAAAATGACAAGACAATTACATATTTTCGTTTTTAAATTTAGGTAAAAAACATTCTTTTAAAGCATTGCTTTGCAATTTTTTATTTTTGGAGGTTTTTGTACATATCTGGAAGCAAATTATATAGTGTATAGGCAATTTAGTTCAGAGATTTTATCCCATATTTTGTAGTGTGTGTTTGAGGAACGCGGATTTTATTGTTATTTCGAGTATTGTTGTTTTGGATGTCTTGATTGTAAAGTGGCTTGATGTTAGTGTGAGTTGATTGTTGGGTAACGTGTAGGATGGTGCTTGAGATTTCATTTTTAGGAAGGATTGTGATTGGAAGGATACAGGAAACTGAATAGATGTCCATGACATGAGTGTCCCGTGGAAGTCCATAAACATTTCTGTACAAGAGCTAAATGTAGATATAATTA
The DNA here is from genome assembly GCA_951813805.1 of Limnephilus auricula. Lineage (NCBI taxonomy): Eukaryota > Metazoa > Arthropoda > Insecta > Trichoptera > Limnephilidae > Limnephilus > Limnephilus auricula. Next base: position 14,798,737 of record OX638403.1, read on the forward strand.
CAATTATCTTGGTACTTATAAATGTTATTCTATACTTTTGTTACTATTCTTATGGATTATATTATATCCTGTATACTTTTATTTTTTATTTTTATTTATTTACATTTGATACATTTAAAGCCAGAATAACAGAAATAATATTACATAATAAGAGAATATATTAAAAATGAATACAAGTGTTATTACGTTGTTTTAGGTCGATATTAGTTCCTAGCTAGGCAGATTGCCTGTTCTAAGGAACCAAAGTGTGTGCAATTAAAATTTTTTTTTTTTTTTTAATTAATACCTATATACTAAGTTTTTACTAAATGTGCCATTCATAGGTAACCATGTATCGTTTTAAGTCACATTATATAATAGTTTTTCAGACTCCTCCCTACCCAAGCCAATCAACCATTTAGTTATTATTGAACCAATGCAGGAAATTTTGCAATTTTTAATATTCAAGTCTGGGGGGATTTTATTGTATAATTTCGGTCCCAGATACGCATACGTCTTTTGATACTTTGCCGTATTGCTCCCTGGGACGAAGACTTATTAAGGACTTATTCATGTATTTTTCATATGACAGACATAGAATTGCGCTCACCGCTCTTTTCAGCTGAAATAAACATTATTATTATTATTATTATTATTTTATGAACATTAGACATCTTAACTTGGTAGATTCTTACGGGTTTTCACTATTCTGACCTTAAGGCCGCGTAAAATTTACGCACACAGTTATGTTTTCCTAATGACATGTTTTTTGCGCCGTGGACGACGTGATACGCCGAGCGTTTCACGTTCCGAGAAATGAATGGACGTGATTTCCTAGACAACGCTTCACGTCGGTGTGGAATGCCGCGAAATATTATATTTCACACAGAAGCTCCGCACTGTCTGGACCCAGGGGGAGCAGGGCATCCCTAGTTGGGGTATGTGGTGTGTGGGTAACGGAAGGATATGGAAAAGAGGAAAATGAAAGAGTAACTGGCTTTTCAGATCTGGTTACGAAAAGTGTAAAGACATTTCAAGTGTGCTTTGATTCTAAATGGTGGTCTTTCCCCTGGGCGAAACAGAGAATTTCTATATTTATTGTTTTTGTGTGTAATTCGTAGAAATACAATTATTTTTTAAAAATGTAATTAAAATTAAATTGAATAATGTTTATTAGTTAGTTCTGCAAGTGTTTTAGTTTTTTATTACTGTGACAGCTGTTTCGGCTTACAAGGCCATTTTCAAACTGTGGTTGTTCCACAATTAGAAGACTTATTTATAAGATTGCAAACGTCAATTTTGAAAGTGATTAAATTAATTTATTATCGGTTAAACCGATAATAAATCTATGAATTTCTATGTCAGGAGCATAATAAGCAAGTGAACAAACGAAGAAATCGGAACGCCTCAGAAAGACAAGGTAAGGTCACGTTAATCTTGAGTTGAAGAAGATGTATTACTGTGAATGAAGCAAGGATTCTGTTCCAAAACAAGTTATGTGGGGTGAAGGTAAGCCACTGAATTGTTTATATCAAGTACATCTAAAAATAAGATCATAATAATAATTAATGATATATTCAAAAGCCAACCTCAAATATTAACATTTCAATCAAAATGAATTGGTTCATTTGGGATTAAGCAAATACTGTTGGCCGCAGTTGATTTGAATATTTGATAACATTATTATGCTAAGCTGCCAACTTTTCAAATATTTCCAACCTTGTTTCGTTGGAACATCAGTTAAAAATGAGTGGAACAATCCTATGTGTAAAAAAACATGTTGCAACGTAGAAAAAATAATTTAAAAAGTTCAATGTCATACAAAAAAAATTAAATATGACTTATTTTGCGTTTGATCTCGAGTTAACGTTTCTTTATATGTACATTTAAGTTTCTTGCGATGCATTCACGACTGGGTGTTTTAAATTCCAGACAGAAAAAGCTTCCAAATATAATGAAGCTCACTTGTTTTGCTGTGATTTATTTATAAATAAGGATTTTATATTTAGGAAAATAAGACTATAAATAAATAAACTCGACTGTCTTTGATTATTTTTTGCAATGTATCCCAATTTTGGGATATCGCTTGGAAAAACCTAAGTAACCTCAAAACATTTTTTTTTATCAAAAATATATTAATTTAATATATTATATTTCACACTGTTTAAATTTTTTTATGGAATTTATTTTTATTCTTAATAATTGATGGTAAATATAATGTAATATGTTTCTTGACATAAATTAATACCTCCCTAATTAAGAATAACTCATGTTTATGAAGGGAGTTTTTATTTATTTTATTTATTTATTGTTGTTATACGCCCACAGGGGCTTTTACATAGATTTATAGATTATAAAATAATATGTTATCGAGGATTACACATAATACATAGAAATTACACCAAAAGTTTTTTTAAAATAATTTCTGGAAATCTACCTATAATGAACATAATAGACATATGATTAACATACATGCACTGAAAAACAGATACTTTTTAATATATAATATAATGCATAACCTGCTTAATAACAATATTGATAGTCCCGAATTATTATCCGAAATTTTGGTTAAAATGCTCCAATGCGGCGTACCAGGCACACTTCTCTTTTTCATATAGAAGCCAACAACACCAATGCAGCAATTAACTCACAAATCACTCGCGTAATCACAACTTATACCCATTACGAAAAATTATTACAATCAGACATTTTTCACGATTCATTGCAAACATACAAAGCCAAATTTTTAAATTTCTTGTCGTTTTATTAAACTTTAGTGAGCACATAATTTTTTTTATTTTAAAACGTAACTTTTTCTCCACCCATTCTCTTTCATTTTTGTTATTATTAGTCAACCAATGTTAGATTCTTTTCATTAGTTTCATCATAATTATGTTTAAAAACCCAGGCGAAATTACTTAACGACATTTTACAGATTTACGCAATAGGTACAAAACCATGTAATTTATTTAACATACCTCAAAACTTATATTTAATTTACTGTGTATATCTTGTAAACAAATAAATAAATAACCTTTACGAGTGTGCGATAGTACACATCTTTAAGTATTACCTAATTGGCGTAAAACTGTGATTTTGAACTGTATTATTATATTTTCGTTGTTTGTTTTTGGGGTGTTATACCGTGTTGCGCTACCTCCTTCTTTAGCTGACGTTTCGGACAGCGTTGCAGTGTCCATCATCAGGGCATATCCGGCAGATTCGAAAATCTAAAAACGTATCTGTAATATTATAATACAAATAGGGTGGCAGAACCATTCAACAGATAACCAACACCTCTGCCATAGGTCCACTCTTCAAGTGGTTCGCTACGTTTGGTGACTTAGCAGGGGTGCCGGAATCATGGGTAGATGTTTGTCCAGATCTTGGTGGCAAATACGTCTGTCCACCAAATGTATGGCAGGCCGGATCGGGAGAGGCCGGTTGAGGAAGGTTCTTTGACCTCCAGCCAGAGACTCTATCAACAAATCGCGTTGCGCCGCAGACGGAGAAATGGATTTATGCGTCTGTCACTCTTGGACACCCCCTTAATCCTACCAACCCTCGTACGCTTTCCTTTCCAAAATTTACTCTCCTTCCTTTCCTTAAAAATACCCTTCCCTTAGCATGCCTAAAAATGAAATAGGCCCTGAGACAAATTATTTTCCTCTGAGTCCTCTACGTAGCGTTAATAAAAAAATATTTATGAAATACCGCAAAAGAAAAGTAACTCATTCTTTCACAGATTTTTTGATTTAGTTGATAAGGTAACGAGTAAATATAAATTTGTATGCACCGTGTTACCTAAGACCCCAATAAAACTTTTCATCACTAACACAAAAAAAGCTTGCAAAATGAACTTAGCCACATTTCCTGAATAACTTTAACGAAATAGGAAAGATTGAAAAAAAAAACTGAAAGGTGGCAGTGTTGATGTTTCCAAACTCGACGAATTGAACGGAAATGAATTCTTCCTCCTCTCCCCAAAGGAACGTGATTAGTAAAAAAATATTTTCTTGACCTCCATTAAGAGTTTAAAAATATGTTTTAGACATCAATGTGAATTGAAAAATTAATACCCAAATGGAAAATGTCTTTTGAAAATTCCTGTCATAAGATATATCAGAGGCCGAGTGGATAAAAACAACTACTTCTGAAAAAGAAATCAAACAAACGGCGAAACATGTTGTTTCAAGATCAAACAAATCAAGTTCGAAAATGCATTAAAAGTGAACATGCCTCTTAGATGGACAGTGGATTTTTGTTTGCGTACATCATGAAGTAAAGGGTCTTCTTTGCATTGTAACCCAAGACGATATTTTAGTGGTATAAAGCTGTTGAAAGGTTTATCGGTAAACATTTCATTAAGTTGTACGTCTTATTATGGCCGTGTCAAATTACAGACAAATGGATTGCTGGTTAGATAAAAATTAAGCGATGACAGGTTTATTTATACTTATATGTTAGATATTACCGAACCCAAAGTATTTTAAAGTTAAACTTTTAAAGGGGTTTTGCGTGTCATTGAAAGGAGTTTAAGCTGTGGAAGAGATCCTTTTCAGGAATGCAGATTGCGATCGGTGTGTCAGAAATGTATTCAAGATTCTTTAAAGCGTGCCACCCGGAACAAGAAAGTAAATAATCTAATAATCACTAATAAAATAATCAATTCAAGAAGGGCAACTCCATGTTTAAGCATTTTTTCTATATTTCTTTGTACGATGGACAAAAGTTTTTGGATGTCAAAGTGAAGTGCTGAGGTTATTTACTTATTCAGCAAGTTTGGGGTCCAAATATTTCTTCATTCATTACTGGAAGAAGGTAAACGGAGATAAATGTTATTCTAAAATATGATCATTTTATTCGTAAAAACGGTTTAAAACGGGACTGAAGTTCTTACGAACAAATTAACAATGTTTCAATGTTTATTGACGGGAAAATGTAAGAATAATTTTTTGGTTTACGTACGAAATTTCGAATACCAACAAATTATGCTTACACGTTCCCGAAACCCTGTTAATTTGTTCGTAAGATCTTCAGTCCCTTTTTTAACGAATAAAATGATAGTATTTTAGAATAACATTTTTCTCCGTGTAAGCATCAATAACACTGATTCCATATCGCCGTAAGAGTATATTATTTTAGAGCTCTAAAACCATGAATTCCCAAAATAGGCCACCGGCCATTCAAAAAAAGCTTGCGTAGCTTAGAACCTCACCGACTGCCCTGAAAAAATGACTTATGGGTACCTCAAAATGTTTGGTTTCATCTTTTGATGACTCGAGTTGATAACTCATAAACGCATGGACAAACACTCTAGTTAATTATTAAGAATACAGATGTTGGAAAAAGCACGTAGGCATCTTATTTCGTAATACAAATAGGAGCTGCATCACATTATTTCTAAGCAAATACGGGTGCTTTTCCCGTACAAGAACTCTGCGGCAGGGTAAACAGTAATTAAGTGAAAAGAATCGCAGAATAACGTAAAATTCAAACTTTAAAAAAAAAACGCTCCATGCCTCTGGCAAAAGAGCGTAAAAGTCTTTTACCTAATTTGCTTCTAGGCATTAATTAATATGTATTTCACACGTAACAGGCTAGTACAAAATGCATTGAATTATGTTTTTAGAGATTATGAACGGTGGTCTTTCACCAGGGCGATGGAGAGATTTTTTAAATCTCCCCGGTGTTCTACACATTAATATAAGGCCAACTTTGTAATTTTTACATTAGGTTGCGTTTGTAATTGTATAAACTTAATACATCTGCTTATTTTGGAAATAACAAAATTGCAAATGAGAAAAGCAAAATATTTATTCACTGACGCAATTCATATTTATTTAATATCTGCTTATTTGAGTTATTTCAAAGTATCATCTACCCCTATATATTTAAAGCCCAGGGATGTTAACTTAAATTATCTTTTGCAAACAGCAATTTTATTTTATGGGCAGAGATGAAAGTATGGGGACTTTGTATTGCAAAGAAGGTGGGACTTTGATTTAGCAAAGGCAAGATTGGGTTTTGCAATTCCGACCCCCTGATCGGCATGATGGTGTGGGGTCCTGATAATCTTAAAGGGATCGCTCGATAAACGAGAAGGACGAGAAATCCTGATCTGTCAGAATCAAGTCTTTCCGCACCACCCTAAACAATCAATTTTATACATCTACACATATCATCATCAATGGTGTAAATTTCAAGCCAGGGGATAGATGCTGTTAACTGCGAAAAATGCTCTTCACCGGCATCTGAGCCAAACGTCTTCAGTTCACAGGTTTCCCCAACATTCTGCAATCTACACGCAGAAAAATGTTATTCTAAAATACAATCATTTTATTCGTAAAGACGGTACTGAAGTTATTTCGAACAAATTAACTATGTTTACGTAATTTCGTACGTATACCAACAAATTATTCTTACATTTTTCCGCCAATACACATTGAAAACAAGTCCCATTTTTAATCGTTTAATCCCATTACTATCACCACGTCTAACAATTCCTAATATATGTAGGTGGAAGAGATTGACCGCTGAAAGTTAAATTAGAAATTCAATACTTTTGGTGATTAAGTAGGGATGCCCGGATCATGGAGTGAGGTTTGTCCAAATATTGGTGGCCAATGCATCTGCCTACTAACTGCGTAGCGGGCCAAACCGTAGAGGCTGTTTAAGGGAGATCTTTTGACCTATCTCGGCCTATCATCTTGCACCACAATGAGAGGGACGGATTCGTACGTTCGTTACTCCTGTGAATACTGACACATTCCTACCCACCCCTCATACCTTTTTCCTTCTCTGAACTTTCACTCCACCATTTCCTTACAATGACCCTCCATACAGCATTCCCAAAGACGACATAGGCCCAGAGGGAAATTATTTTCCTCAAATCGTCCCATGTGGAGTTAATGTAAAAAAATAATACTTCATCTTCTCATAATATACTATTATACTATTTTGTCTTACCTACTCTCAATGTTACCCTACTCAAGCATTTCATTTGTTCGTGCCATTTAAGTATTCCACGGAGGGCATCGATTTCTTCATTAATTATCTTCGTATTATTATTTTAATAAATAAATTTTCCTTAAACTAGCTTTGCAATAATCTACCCCACATGTCTTAACTATTTATTCAAACTATCCTGTAGTTTTCGCACATTTATACAAACACACAATTCCGTCAATTTAATACAGTTTTTTCTGAAATTAAAATGCTCTTCAGCAATTTACTGTGAAAACAAGGATTTATTGAACTCATCAGAAATGTCGAATAATCAAGAACCTATAGTAATTTAACATTATAACCAATTTACATCCCCCTTGAATAGAACTGTAACCAATAAAAAGATTTATTTTTATTTTTGTATTTGGTATGTATTTATTTCAAATGTATATTTTTAATATTATGTAAATAAACGTTCAAAGAGCAGATCCAGAACTTGATCAAATAACTCAATACTACTGCGAGGGATCATCTTGGGCTTTCTTAGTAAGATGCTAGGCCAAACACCCCCGAGGTCTTTAGAAAAGTTCAAAGGCTCCATGGCAAATTGAAAGATCTCCGATACCGTAAAAAAATGTTATCATTTGATTATAAAGTTAATGATTCTTATCGTAAGGTTTTCTAATTTTCTAAAAGAAATTTCTATAGAAATATTATATATTTTTATATAAAGCTTTCTTTTTATAAGTATGTATACTAGTAGTTTTATAAACAGTGGTAGAACTCTCATTAAAAAAGTATGTTTCTAATTCTCTCTTATTAAACAAATTATCATAAAAAGGACCACTGAAATCATGAGATTTGTATGGAGGTACTGATATATCTAGTTAATTATATACCATATATTGTACAATTTGTCCAAAGAAAGGTACCATAGTAACAATAAATTATTTGTTCAAACCTTCTGTAGGCAGGTAGATACCATAATATTGAAAATAAAATGCGAATAAGAATGTATAAATAAACACAAAGATTTCACATTAGAAAAAAAGTTATTTGCTGAAATATTAAAAAGGCCACTTTCTTGGAACGGAACGTACCTACACGGAGAAAAATGTTATTAAAAAAAACGATCATTTTAATAGTAAAAACAGTTAAAAACGGGACTGAAGTTCTTACGAACAAATTAACAGGGTTTCAATGTTTATTGGCGGGAAAATGTTAGATTAATTTGTTGGTATACGTACGAAATTGCGTATACCAACAAATTATTCTTACATGTTCCCGCCAATAAACATTGAAACCCTGTTAATTTGTTCGTAAGACGCTTACTTTAATGTGTGGTTCTGACCAGATAAAGACACAGAATAATCTATCTAAAATTTTCAAGATTTTTCCGGTACAAACGACTGGTGTACTTTTAACGGTAGAAATGGAGGTGAAATTATTCCGAACAATCCTAGGGATACGCAAAGTGAAAGGCATTACATTGGCTTTATTAACATACAAAACATTTAGCGACTGTATTACGGCGGATTGTATTAGAATTTACATTGAATGAGAAAAACATTACAGAAGGCTTTTAAATACGTGTTTATGTTGAATTGTAAAAACAATTTTAATTAACTAGCACAAAGAGCTTTAAGTGCGACTAAATTGTGCCGACTAACTAATTAAGATGAACAAATTAAAGTTGCGCACATGCAATTTTTTTTTTTTTAAACTATTTTTTACCCATCCGACCAGAGAAAAATGTTATTCAAAAACGGTTAAAAACGGGCCGAAGTACGAAATTATGTATACCAACAAATTATTCTCACATTTTCCCGCCAATAAACATTGAAACCCAGTTAATTTTCGTTGTTTGTTTTTGGGGTGTTGTTGGATTGTTCAGGGCAGATCCGGCAGACCGACGATCGTGGTTGAAATATGTCGACGTCGTTGATATATCCGACGATCGTCGGATCTGCCGGATCTGCCCTGATGATGGACACTGCAACGCTGTCCGAAATGTCGGCTAAAGAAGGAGGTAGCGCAACACGGCATAACACCCCAAAAACAAACAACGAAAATGTTTTTGGCCGTGAAAATCTAAAAACGTCCCTGTTAATTTTTTCGTAAGAACTTCAGTCCCATTTTTAACCGTTTTTACGAATAAAATGATCCTATTTTAGAATAACATTTTTCTCCGTGCGTCTGCAGTCAATAAGGCTATGGCATACATCATTGTAGTATGTTGTGCTCAGTTGTGAGACAGAAGGTACTAGGGGTAGGAGATGGGGAAGAGGAATGTAGGGAAGTTCCTAGCTTTTCAGATCTGGTCACCAATAGGGAAATAAAACAAATTAATTAAATTTACTGACGCACGCCGGGATTTAAACCCGCGATCCCCGGCTTGCTAGTTGAGAGCCTTACTCTCGAGGACTTTGATTGTATTATATCACAGGTAAGATTGAGACATGTAATTATTATGTTAGATTTAAGTGTAGATATTTTTATCAAACTTTTAATATTACAAAAAAAATTCACGCTTCCAAATACATAGTTTTTAGTAACTCGCACTAACCCGCCTTATTTTTTTCTTTAAAAAAATAACTGTCGATGGAAAAATATCTAAGCAAACAGTTCGAGTAGTTTTCCAAATTAAGAAAAAAAGTTTCTGCTCCAAAGTTAAAAGTATCCAAATTAGTATAGTTATGAATTTCATAAATGATGAATCTATAATAAGTATGCGTATTTTGTTAAGAAGTTATTTATCATTACTGTAGATTCAGTGTGGTGTAGATTCTCCAGATTCTCGCTTGTACTGTGAGTTTCCAGTCAATTAGTAAGTCAATTAACAATAAATGATGACTTGAATGAGGAGTTCATATCAGTGTAAGTGCACACACTCCTTGCCTCATCCACATCTCATATATACTCTTCTATTATTCTGACTCTTACATGACATGGCCCGACTCAAGTATCTGATTTACTTGATCGTGCCACGTCTTCCTTGGGCGTCCTCGGCTTCTTCTACCATTCACATTCGCGTCATAAATTCTCTTTACACTCCTTTCTTCATTCATTCGCTTAACATGCCCAAACCATATAAGCGTCCCTTTCTTATTCTTACTTATTACGCTCACATCAGCATTGCATTATTTTCGGATCTCCACATTCCTCACACGATCATACATGGTTTTACCACACATACGCCTCAGGGATCTCATTTCTACAGCATTCAGTCTACTTTCATCCTTTCTCAGGGTAGGTACCAGTACTCCATTGTGGACTGCTAGCTTCGCTTCTGTGGACAACTTATGTTGGCTCCAACGGCGTTCAATCCTCCATTAATGGAGTTACCTGCATTCACCCTTCTTTCAATATTAAATATTTAATCAGCCTTCCCATCTCTCGTAAACATACTTCCCAAATATACAAACTCATCCACCTGCTCCAAGTATTCATCATTCACAACTTTAGACTTACTTACATTCATCATTAATTCATTCTTCATACATACTTCGTTCAACCTAGATACGAGAGACTGCACGTGCACATCTCTGCAAGATCTGCAAATCTGCAAATCTGCAAATATCTACATAAGCGAAAAACTAGTAACATACATACTTTAAAGTTGTATCGCCACAAGGACATTTTTGGGGACGAATAACTTTTCTACTAAATTTCTATTTCAATGCAGAATGCAATTATGTTGGTATGTAATATCTTAATGGGTTGATTTGGATATGACCAGAAATGGCTAGATTATCTGCCTAATAAAATAAATATACTCGTTGATGGCTGACAAATTAGTCAGCTATTAAGTATTTATGAATATAATCAAGACATCTAATTGGATCTAGCTCTCAGTGAATCGAATTTACAAGAGTTGCCAATGAAAACAAGGATATTATTTATAATATAATAAAGTTGTTTTGTACGAGGAAATACCTACAGGATGTTTTCAATGTAAAATTTTAAATGTAATTTGTTTAATTTTTTAGTTAATATATTTACATTTTTAAAAGTACACTTTTTTTAATGTTCCTCACTAGGGGATCCTGTGGTGAGGGGCACTACGTTTTTGGATAATTTTCAGCGACTTCTATGGTGCAACTTCTCATAATAAAATGATGAAGATAAAGCTATCCGCCAAATTAGTATTTAGAATTATCTTTACTACGAATCGGTTAACATTATGAATATGAACAAATATGCTATGGATACATAGAGGCTTTTCTTTCCTTCTCTATTTATTGGAATTAAAATAAAATTATTAATTACATTACAAAAAATGTAAGCGTAAAGCGCTAAATAATTTGTTTTTTCATTATATAAATACGAAGTTATATAAGAAACAACTTTTAAAAAATGTTATGCCTAAGATTATTTTTGACTATTTCCATTGACTAACTTTTTAATAAAAAAAATAAAAACAACTTTAGCGCTACTTTCCTCGTGCAGATAATACCAAAAACACGCGGAATGCTAAAGGGGTAATATTAATACTAAAAAATAAAATAAAACACAACGTTCATCCATTCAATACTCACAATTCACGATTATTACAAATCCTGCTTTGATCAAGCAGATCCTCCATGTATCAACAACGTGTATTCAGTTTCTTGAATAAACTTCAAAACATACCTGGAACAAGAGAAAAGGAAAATTAGAACGCATGTTGTGTCAAAGTCATAAAGTGCTTAAATAGGTAGGTACCGACAATGACTAAATAATAATAAATCGTCTATTTATAAACATATTTTATTATTTGTATTTGCCTTTGATTTGATTTTTTATAATTTTTTTATGATAATGATGAAATTTTGCACACTTGGCCTTCAAAACAAGAGGAAAGTGGCTGTCTATATTAAAATTTTAAAAACTCTGTGTAAAGCCTTGGCAAAGCCAAGCCGCGCTAACTAGTATTAATAAATAAAAAATAATGTTTCTTTGTTTTTGCCTTATGCGCTCCTAAACCAATGATGCAATTGATGAAATTTTGGTAATTTGATGTAAGTTTCTATATATAATAGTGAGCTCTAGCGTTATGAGATTATTTCCTATACTATTCTTCCGATTTCAATGAAACTTTGGCGAGTTGTTGTGTACACGTCCGCGAAGGTTTCTATATATACTGGTGAGCTCTGTCGTTATGAAATTTGTCTAAAATGTTTGCAATTGGTGGCGCGCGAGTTGTTTAGAAAATTAATATATTTCATGTAGTTTAGCCGCAGAGTGGGTGAGCGGGTAAGGGGGGAATCTGGGAGGGGAGGAGGGAAATGAAGGGAGGGGGAATCAAGTGAAAGAGGTCGATGGAGGTGGGAAGGCGGGGAAATTGGAAAGTAAATGCGAGGGGAGGAGATTCGCTGGGACGGGTGGAAGCGGAGAAGGGAAAGGTAAAGGCGACGAAGGTGGAGGGGGAACACGGGTTCGGCCGAAGGGGAACGGGGACGAAAGGGAAAGGACACGCAGGGAGAAACAATATCTTTATTTAAGCGGCATTGTAATGTATGTCGGGAACTCGCTAGTAATAAATAAATAAATAAAAGATATCTACTACAAAATAATGGAAGTATTGTGAAACATTCTCTGTTTACGATTATTCTGACATTAATTGAATTCTCACAACTGCTTTGAAAAAAAACTTAAGTTTTTGCTTGTGCAATAATGATTGCATGTAGAGGATTGAACCCGTGACTTGGGTCAAATGTTCCTTTATGGTCTTTTGTAAGGTCGCCAACAGTTTTTTGAAAAATATATTTTTGTAATTTAAAAAAACACTTTAATAATATGGTATTTTAAACTCACCCTATACAAATATAACCTGCTTTGCGTGGTGTTAATTTATCACTATCTGAAAGATATACTTTAATGGATTCAATGAAATACGAATAACGCCGAGAAAACGCGTGGGTGGGGAGAAATATCGTTCAGTACAGCGATAAATTGATAACCAAATAAAGCTATATTTATATGAAAGCGATATTAACTCAATAATGATGTGATACGAAATGGACGATAGTGGGTAGGTTTGGTTATTTATTCGTTTGGATCGAATTCAAATGTCTGAACGGGTACCTAAATAAAACTTATTTCTTTTTTAGAAAAATAAAATTATGTGAGAAGCTCTATAAAATTATATAAAATTATATAGAAGCGCTTTTAAAATAACAACAATTAGGGAATTACTAGAAAAATATGTTAAGTTGACCTACTATGGCTTACCGTTCTATTTGACATACTTATATTTGATTTCAAACCCAATTTCAAATGAAATTTACAAAAGGTCTTTTTTTTATTTTCTCACAGCGTGATTCAATAATGTCTTACATTTATATAACGAACTAACTAACCGTTTCCCCGAAATGGTAAGCAGCGATAATGGACCGCCAAACAACTCGGTATTAACACACACTCTTTGCCTTATTCACAATCATACATATCGTCTTCAATTATTATTATTTTTTCATCTATTATTCTGACTCTTGACAATATTGACTAAAGTATCTGATTGATTTGATCGTGCCATGTCTTCCTCAGGCGTCCCCGACTATATACCATTTACATTTGAGTCATACATTCTCCTTACACTCCTTTCGTGTATTCGCTATTTGTTCCCAAACCATCTGAGGGTCCCTTTCTTAATCAGCCATCAGCCTTGCATTCTTTGCGGATCTCCACGTTTACCACACATACGCTTCAGGGATCTCATTTCTACAGCATTTAGTCTACTTTCTTACAAGTATATGGAATATAAAAAATATATATGTACGAGTATATAATTTAGACCTACACAAAGAAGAGTGTTTGTAAGGGTTTGTTTTTATATAAGTATACAGTTTTATTTCGATTTTGCACGTTTGACCTGAAAAACATGACGTTTCTGTCAACATGGGATTTCAAATATTTCTTTCCCACCCCTTTATTTGTATGCAGCTTGAAGAATTTTTATACCTCTTGATGAGATTTTGCACACGTAGACGTTAAAAATAAGAGAAAAATATAATAACTGTACATCTGAGTAAGAAAAGCCACGAGGACGTGAGTTTTGGCAGTTCATCCTCTCTGCATACCCTATAAGGAAACTTCGTCATATTAAGATAGTTACATATCTCCATGATATTGGTGTATAACCGTTTTACGGAGAACATGAAAAAATAAATAAATATACATATAGACTTATTTGAATTGCAATATAAAAATCAAACAAATAACAGGTTATACGCTGGAGTAAACAGGAAATATAATTAAAGCAATATAAGTACATACAAACATATATTATATATTAAATACGACCCTGATTATTTTTAATTGATTGGGGCTTCTAGCGAACAAGTATATAAAAATCAAATTATTCTTCCGGCAGAAACAATCAAATAATAATAAGATTGTAGAGTACGAGGCAGCCAGATAATTATTTTTATTATTACGAAAGAAGAATAAAATAATATAGAACAATCAATCATATTGCTCTGTGATACTAATGAGATAGGATCTGATGGATGGTGTTAAGATGCTGAGACGATATATTACATCATTTTATTCAAGAAAAAAACGTAACACAATTTTCGTTTCCTTATCTCCTAGTGACCTCAGCGCGTCCCTCTCTTTGCGCTTTTCAGTGGCTTCGTTCTGTAAATTAAAGACCCGTAGAAAGTGGACAGGTCCATACAATGAGTTCTAAGCGTTACTTCCTCTTTAGTTGCATAAGGTTATTGTCGAAATCCCATTGGACATTTTTTTTAGCGAGAAAATACGATCCATTAATTTAAAAATAATAACTTCTCTCATGATCTACGTCATCTGTGTCATCTGTGTCACCTGTGTCTAGGATCTTTTAACCCAGCGTCATGGGGGGTGGGTCAAAAAGGCCCGCTATGTTGTATATTGCTTGTGTTTTTATAACTACACGCGCGATGTTCTCATTAGCTGATGTTGACTTTCTTTAAACGTTTTAAATGAGAAATCAGTCGGAAGATCGACACGGGAGTTACAAGTGCCATAAGCTGAAAAGGGTGAAAATGACGCTTCCCCATCGACCCCTTATTGCGCCGACTGCTTCATAATGATAATGATGATTTGAATTAACTTTTTTTTTATTTCATCCAAAGATTAGTTTGGTAAGTTCCTAAAATTGCCATTTAATTTTTTTTAAATTATGAATTTAAGTATTCAGTGTGTTTAAGCCAATTTTGATAACTTTTATTAAATGGTATCTAAGTTTATTGGTTTAAAACAATATTTATATATTTTTGTCCAAATAATGTCATGTTTGAATTCCTTAGTAAAGAGCAATAAACATGAATATATTGAAAAACCTGGTGTTGAAAAGTGGGTCGTGATGACCCAACCCCCACGTACTTGTATCATTTTTCCACACCCATGACGCCGGGTTAAGGAAATAAAGGAGAGGAAGTTCTGGGAAGGAAAAAGGTATGAGGGTGGGTAGGAATTTGGGAATCAGTGTGTCTAGGAGTGACCGACGTATGAATCTATCCCTCCCAATGCGATGCAAGGCAATGTTACGAGAGAGTCCTGCTGGAGAGGTCAATATATCTCCGTCAACCAGTCTCTCAAAATCCGGCCTGCCTCGCAGTTGGTGGGCAGACGCATTAGCCGCCGAGATCCGGCAAATCTCATCGTATGAATCTGGGCACCCCTGCTAAGTCATTTATTTATTAATCTTCTCACATATTATGAATATTATTTATTTTTTTACATAGAAATTAACCTCACTAGGACTATAATAGCCTGTATTGAGGTTAACTTTAATACATTTATGCGAAGAAGCATAAGTTAAAAAAAAAAACAAAATTTACTCACATAAGTTAAATTAAAAAAAACACAAAAACTGCATACATAACACTAAAATATTACATGGAGAAAGAAAGAAATATTACATTGTGGCCAGATGGGTAGAACTTGAGGATGAAATTGTAGCAATGTTTAAACCATAAATACATTATTAATCACTATACCCATTGAGAAGCAAATTAACGGAGGGAATCACATGGGGTGACTTAACGCCTCTTTACTCGCCTCCCAAATTAATTAATCATAAGGTGATTGGATAGATGTCATAATTTTTCAACTTTACTCACATTCGATAGAAAAATTTCTTCTTTTAAAAGCCAATGATCAATGATTTTTATAAACTTGTATTTTCTTCAAGTTCTTTAGGAAAAATGTGCCTCCATAATACCCACATACCGCATTTACCTAAGCTTTCCAGATTATTTTTTAAAACTAGAATCAAATTTTGATTCTCGGTTCTTCTTAAGACAATTTTCTTCAACGAGACAATGCATATTGAATTTTAAAAGCAATAATCGCCTATAAATGGACTGAAAGGTCCGTTAAGCGGCTTAAAGAATATGAACTTCCATAAAAACACAGAAAACCTTGATAGTTAAAAAAATATCCTCATCTTTTCGCTACATTGCTTTTCATTAAAAAAATCTGGATTAACCTTTTCGTACCATTTAAACATGCCGAAGATATACTTTAAAAGTTAAAAACTCAATGAACACTTCCCAACAAGAACCTCGATGAATTTTTTTACATCACTTACTCCATTAAGAAATAATTAAATTTTCGCACTTAAAATTTTATCGCCTCGAATAAAATCCTATAATTTTCTGACGGTAATGAATGTAAAAAGGTTCGCGATGCTTCAATAAAAAAACGAGCATATTTATTTATAAAAAGGCCAATTTTCTGCCACTGGACTCATTGGAATTCATTTAGGTGAACATTAATTTCCAATTGGTTTTTAAATCTCGTTCAAAATCAATAATAAAAACGGGAATGAATAATTTCAAGTAAAAAAAATATTCATCGTATTTTATAACATATCTCCCTACTCGCAGTTACTACCCGGATATGCACAGTTTTTTTTTTTTTTTTTAATTGAAAAAAACTACGCGTTTTAATGGTTGCGTGTATATTTTAAAACCCCGTAGCTCATGAACGAAATGACATTGCGAGCTTAAAAATACTTGATAACCTAAAAGTTCAAAGCAAAAATAAATGTGCAAATTTCATGATGCTAGAGCCCATCCTTCTAGAGATATTGCTGCCGTACATATTCAGTTTTCTGTTTTAGATTTTAGTTTTTAATTATTAATTTTAATTCTATTATAACATTAATTTTAATTTTATTATAAATTTAATTTTATAATTTTAACTACACTAGAGAAGTGAGGTTCAATTTTCAAGGCAAGTTCGTTTCATTACTAGAAATTTCTTTCAAGTTATGCTAATTTCATGACATCAGAGCTCCATAGTTTTGGACCTTCAGAAACCAGGTTTCTGCTCTTTAGCTACAATGTACGTTTATATTCACTGGAATTTAAAGGGAAATCATTCGTCCTGTCTTCGGATCAGATAACTTAGCATTTGGATAAGTAAATACTTGATTACATCAACGAAGACAAATTGACCTGGATAAGGGTGACGGTTCAATCCCCTCTGAATGCAATTATCAAATAATAATCATTAGCACAAGGGATAAACTCTGACAGTTTTATCGCCCCCTTTCCTGCAAATATCCTCCGTTGAATAATGGTCGTAATGGGCGTGTTTGAAGGAGTTTTGCAGTAGCCAAATCCACTTTGGGAAAATGGTAAAGGTTCATTAAAAATTTGTCTTTCAACCTCCATTTGTTTCAACTTAACCTTCAAAACTGCAAGTATCTGTTATAGACAGTAGTAGTAAGTAAAGAAATAAATTTTACAGAATATCTCAAGAGATACAGAAAAAAAAAATTTCGGCGTAAATTTAAATTATAAAAAAAAAAGTTTCGTAATTTTTTTAGGAAAAGGAGAATATTAAACAAAATCGATTATTGATTAAATTTTAAATTGTACCTAGTTAACCGGTGTTGTCATAACATGGACGTAGATTTTTTTAAGTGGGATCAATTTGTTCCTTTTTATGTTCTGAGGTGAATGGAGAAAGGGAAAAATAAAGGAGTGGAGGCAGTATGAGAGACGATATGTATATTATCAAATTTGCATTATTTTTATAAATTCAATTCTAACACGCTTCGTCCTACGTTCAACGTTTTAGTACAAATACGATTAAAGAAACAAAGTGAAGTCTTTTTAAATATTTTGACATTTCATTATTACAATTAAAAGTTTTTTTTAATTATGTACCTATCCATAACTCACTGTGTAAATGACATTGAAAGTACTTAGATGAGTTAAGGTAGATTCAGACTGGGTCGACGTACGTGCGCATCGCTACGCCAAACAATGCTTAGCAACCATACATTTTCTATGAAAATGACCACATACATCGCACGTCGCGATGCGTGTGGCCAATGTGATTCTAAAACATAAATTTTCATTGAAAATCTATGGTTGCTAAGTAGCCCAGATATTGTTAGGCGTAGCGATGCATACGTACGTCGACCCAGTATGTATTTACCATTAAACTTAAATTTATTGCTGTATAAACTGTTAAAATTTTACAATAAGAAAATTCTGCCTATTGAGAGTTTATAGCTACTTCATTAGATTTATAAATCTTATTTATATTTATTTGAGGAGCTAAGTAAATGCTTTATAGCTCTTGATGGAAATGATGCTGCAACCTTAGAATAGTATCATTGACCTAGAAATTCTAGTCATAAAAAGTGACCATGCCAGATTCTAACGTTCTCGAGTGTTTTCTGATTTCACTTTCAGGATTTAAAAACGGAACTTTCTTAATCCTTTTTTTAATTTTTTTAATAAATGTTCACATGCAAACTTAGATACCAGTATTTTTTTATTTTTTTTAAAGTTAGTTTTCATAGTTAAATTAATTCTACAAGTTTGAATTTTATTAAGCCCGCGAAAACGCCCGGTAGAAGGCGGGAGAGTGTGTGACGTCATCTGGTCTCCTTTTGTGTGAAAAATAAGGGTAAATGTTTACAAAACCGGGACACGCTTAATACGGACTAAAAAAATAAATTTAAAAAGTTGTAGTAGTGACATATTAACTGGTAGTAATCAATTCAGTTACCGGAATTTCGAAAAAAGTAAAATTAAATTTTAAAAATAACCATTAATATTCGCTTTTTTCGAAATTTCGTTAACTGAATTGATTAGTACTAGTTAATATCTAACTACTAAAACTTTTTAAATTTATTTTTTGTATTAAGCGTGTCCCAGTTTTGTAAATATTTACCCTTATTTTTCACACAAACAGGGACCAGATGACGTGAGACGACGTCACACAGTCTCCCGCCTCTTACCGGGCGTTATCGCGGGCTTTAATAAAATTCAAACTTGTAGAATTAATTTAATAAAAAAAGCGAAATAAAGAAAAAAAATACTGGTACTTAAGTTTGCATGTCATCTACATGAACATATTTTTTATAATTCAATATATTTTTCACTCAACTTCCTTATTGGCGGAATCCATAAGCCATGAGACCAAAAAAATAATCTACGCCTGTATACAATATGTATATGCTGAGGCGGAAATCGAAACCATAGCACCCGACTTAAACAAGTAACGCAACTTAAATGCAACGAAGCTTCTTTCAAGCTCGACAGGAGAGAGAATATTTTAAAATGTATGCATTTTTCTTAGGAATTGCGAGCAGTTGGGAGTTTTCGAAAAACATGTACCTTATGAAATTATGCAGTTAAATTGACTTTCCAAGTATTTTCTTTGACAGGTTTAAGTCTCAAAGAATGTTTGCGTCATTATAGTATTATTACATTAGAGATAAAAGCTCCTAACATTTTAAAATATTTAAGTTTTTATTCTTCTTCTTCTTCTCGAGCCCTGTCCGTTCAACGGACGTTAGCTATCATGTTGGCTATGCGGACTTTATTAACTGCGGCCCGGAATAGCTCTACAGTAGAATTGCCAAACCACTGTATATATTTGGATTTTTATGTGAAAACGAACTCACTTTTTAACAACAAATTCATATTAAAAAATCTGTAGTAGGAACATAATCCAAAGTGAAATATACATGCTTACTTCTGTTAAAAAAAAATTTATGATTTTTTTAATGTGAAAATCTACAAAACAGCTGATACAAATTAAAAGCAATAAAACTCTTTTAAAAAATCGATGTAAAATCGAATTCTCATTAAATAGTTTCCTTCCAATTTAATAAAGTATGCACGTTTTTGTACTTCTCTTGAAGTTATTTTGATAGAAGAAAATTCAATAATAATAGCATTTTGCATGAAATTGCAATAATCTCAGACATTTTATAATCTCCTACCTTCTTAAGATAATTTTGACTAGTTTACTATTTTCCTATACATAGGTGTTTGAAATTAACCATCCAAACTTGTTGATTCTAAAAAAATGCGTAAATAGAAATCGTGGTGCACGCCACTGGCACTTGTAGGATATTTATATATCAACGGATGAACCATTTTTGCAGCATTCTTCAACCTCCATCACAAAAACCAACATGTCACCACCTCCCATCAAATAAATTCCGTCGACAAAATTAAGTTTTCCTTATTCAATTGAAGTAACGAATCGCTCCCTTTCTTTCGGTGCTTTCTGTGCGCTCCGGCAGAGGGTAGAAGCACACATCCCCTAACGATGCGCCCTAAGTCTCCCACCGCCCCCCCGTCCTGGCATTGACTAATGACGAGAGACATCTAGCGGTGGATAAATAAATACCGATCGAGGGAGGCTCTAGGGAGGTTATATTCATTAAGCGTTCCGAACTACGATGAAACTTTGTACAGTAAAGATCCTGGAAGTTAGGTATAATCTTATTTGTGCAGTAAAAAAGAATTTCAATCTTTATTGTGAATGATATTAAACAGTTTTATTTCAGGTGAATGATGCGTATTTAGTCTCTAATAGTGGACATGAAATATAATAATACTCTAAAAATAAGTTAAAATACCTATATATTGTATGCTTTAATACCTATACCATAATTTTATAAATATACCTGATAAAGAAATCATTTAAAAAAATAACTACTTTTCACCATTTTTTTGCTTTAAATTTTGTTTATGTTACCTGAAACAAAATGTTTCAATTTAACATTGATGAGGAAATCATGATCAACACCATACGACAACCTGCAGTCCACCTCGGAACAGGAATACCTAGTGAGGAGGACTGAGGATAAAATATTTCACTTTGTATTCTTAATTTATTTAATATTGTATTTTAATTTTAATTTGTATTGTTATCAAATAAAAAATTAAAAAAAAGTACATTTTGGTTCATAATGAATGTTCAGTTAGTTTAATTAAAATTATATAATTGGAAAACCGCAAAATAACAACTATTGTTTTAAATGTTGCAAAAATAATGAACGACAAACGTTTAAAAACACCACCGTTTTAATTAAAATCATCATACTTAGTACCTACTAATACCTACCTGTCCACGTAAATGTGTAAATATTGACATTTCCAAAAGTAATTAGAGATTTTGTCTGAAACATTTATATTGTATTACCAAAGTGTTTTGTTTAATTTAATATGGTTACGCGAATTTATTCCCCTTGCGAAAATAAAACGAAACGGAATATCTGCGGGCGTTTTATTAATTTAGATCTTGGCATATTGTTGCCAAATTCCTTGTTGTTTTACCGAGAACTTTGTACTTTATTGAGCAATGGAAGTTGAACTGGGTGGAAGATATTGAAATTCACTGAATATTTTCAATAGTCCGTTAACTGATCAATTTACTTTCTTGGTGTGATTGCAGCCTAAGCATCATAACTGGCAGGAGTCAGAGCGACTATAGCGTCGCCAATTTGGCATATATTTAGTTCAAAGATGCGGAGTAGGAAAGGATATGAGGAAGAAGGATAGGAAGTACCCGTCAGTTCAAATCTGACCTCTTTCATCAGGCCAGGGGTGCCGGCGTGGTCGATCGATATGAAGTTACCGACCGATTGAGTGATAACTTCTCATCGTTCCCTAGGCAACTTCAGATCGCAAACGAATAGGTGACAGTTCACAATGACTAAGTGTCCTTAATATATTCGATATCAACTGTCGTTTGTACGATGAGACGTTACCGACAATCGGTCGGTAACTTCTCATAATATTTGCATAACATACACCTATACGTAGCTCAACCGTACCTCTCATAATATTTGCAGGTTTTTTCATTACCGCCTTTATAAATGTATTTACCATAACACGGGCATGTGCCTAGTATGGCGGCCATAAATTCCACAATTGTTATATATTTACTATTCAAAGAATAAAGAAATATTAAAAATAAAAAAAAATAAAAATATTTTATTTTAATTCGTTATCGTTTTATTGAATTTTATTAAATTATAAAATGGGGGGCTCAACACAGGCACCACAAGTATCCAGTATTGTATTATCATATAATGTTTGAAAATACACAATATTATATGAATATGAAAGAATAAAAACAAAATTGTATTCCCATTTGGCAAATGTTGGAAAGCCGATGAAAGTGGGTAGGGGAGGAATGCAGAACAGTCTTATAAGGAAGTACATCTTTCAGACAGTAAATAAATATAGCTTTATTTGTATCATGTGCAGACGACACCCTTACAAAATTAAAATCCTTGCCATTGATCTAACCGCCATTTGAAACCACGACATTTGGGCCAAGAGCTAAAGCAATGCCACATAATAAACAACAATCACTGATGTTATCGAGCTCAGTAATTAGTTTTGTCGTATAATGCGGGTAGTGCCGAACACACAAGTTTGGGACTATCTGATAGACTAAGTTTCAAAAGACTCACAACAGATGACTATGCGATTACCTGTCGTAGTTTAAAACTTAAGGCGGAAACATACTTACGTGTCGTGGCGTGTAGTGACGCGAAAGAAGCACATTGGTTTCATACATTTATTATGGTTAAGAGACACATTTGTAGGTCGTGTAGTGTCGTGACGTGTTATGTCGTGTCGCCGACTGCTCATTAAACGACGTGAACAACTAGCGGATGCTTGTTTTGCAAGCCTATGTAGTTTTCGATATATACTGGTGAACTCTGGCATTACGAAATTGACAGAAAAAATTACAATAGGTGGCGCGCTAGTTGTTTGTAATTCATATAGTTTAGCGGCAGGGAGGGAAGGAGGGAGGTGGAGGAGAGTCCGGAGGCGGAAACGGGGACGATGGGAAAGGACGTGCAATTTTCAAATTTCTTTCTTTATGTGGTTATTATTCATTTGGTGAATGGACTTTCCCATATTGTGCTTTGGTCATTCTAAATTACTGATGGAATTTGTCTTAGTCACTCTCTAGTTCTTTAAAAAGACGATGAAATTCACATTTATTCTGTCTCTCTCTGTTTATAGGGTCCTTCTTTTCTTTATCTTTTCACCCTTAAGAAGTTTCATTGCTAAGAGAAATTGAAGATCTTCATCAAAATCACTATCCGAATCAGAAGACAACATTACGCACATTTAAACGCTGCAAAAATTCATTCCACTCAGAAATAATGCCAGAGCACGCCACGACACGACACATTAGTGTGCACAGTGCACACTCACCGTCACGACAGTAAGCATCACGATACGTAAGTACGTTTCGGCATTAACCCATATTGTACGCATGTCTGAGCGATCAGCTTATTTTTTATTGGGAATGGGATGCCTTACGCAAACTTAGACATAAGCTAAAAATCAATAAAATAATCTTTCGAAATCCAATATTATCGCATATCTCGGTTTGCAGATGGGTTGGAAACCTAGAGAATAGGTGAGAACTACGGCCAAGACTCGAAAAAACTGCAAACATTTGAATGAGGTCTATGTAAGCTAGATGCTAGAAGACTTATGACTTATGAAGAAGAAGTATTGTGAAAACTTTTATCAATAAGGGGCCGAAGATATAAATATCTCCCCGTGACAGAAAGTCTTACCGAAGCCCCCTTAATTAAGTTCCATGACACCATGCAGTGCTTCCGACTTCCGACCCTTTTGTCATACGATGTAAGCAAGAAGTTTTAACATAATTTTCGTCAAACGATCCAAACTTCAATGTTGGTTCCCATTGTACTAAAACATCCCAAAACCATCAGTGATAACTAGGTTAACAAAATTAGACATTGGACGCATTGGACACAAGAATTTTGCCTTCGGTCACACCCTATAGTAATTTCGCAACCAGAGTTGTCCCAAACACAATCCTCACACAGTTTTTTTTTTTGTATACAGCATCCTTCAAATTTGTTATTCTACTTCATAAAAGAAAAGATTTTATGTAGATACTTGCTAAAGTCGGTTATGTTTCTGTCCTGCGTAATTATTGTTTGATGAAACCTGGAAATCGGATTTTCTTTGAATTTAAGATTTTTCAAAACTGGAAAAATAAGTTTTTTTTTAAGAAATACAAACATTCATGGGTTACGAATAACCTGACAATATTTTAAAATCTCCTACCAATACCACGGCAAGCGGAAGAAGTTTCTTGAATTGTGATGGAGGACTTAGCCAGCCGAGAAATTGAACACGCTGCGCCTGAGTGGGACCCAAACGCGATGCCACACAGCCACCGTAGTCCAGTCAAGTTAAACATGAAAAGGGGGTCGTGCTTGCAAAAGGTCCGATCTTTCTGAATTTTTTATATGTTGTTAGGACCTAAACCAATATTAAAAATACAGATTTGCAATTTCCAAAGTGCTGTGCGAGCGGCGGTGAACCCAAAAAACCATGAAATTTTCGAACTTTTTTCAGTTTTTGCTCAATATCTCAGTGAAGGAAGGGTCTGACTGGTATAGTTGTTCAACACTATTTTAAAGTAGACTAAATTTGCTACAATTTGAGACCAAAGGGAGTTCTATACAGCAATTGGTTTTTAAGATACAGTTCTTCAAAAATCAACAATTTTTTCCAAAAAATGATTTTTTCTCGAAATGGTCACTTATTTTGTGAAATATTTTCTAAAATACGATTCCCACCTCAAATATTATATGAAATGAAGTTGTAGTAAATTTAATTAGCTTTCATTTGAAACCAAATTGCTACCTGGAGGCACAGCGGTTCTCTCAAAAATTGCAGATAACCAAAGTCAAAGTGGGTTTTGGGGGAAATGCAAATAAACTGATCCCACGTCTTTTTATGGCTTTACTTATCAAACAGTTACAATTTATTTATTTTTGTTATTGTTAACAAATTGTTTGATGGAAAAAGAATAAGATAATTTACCTATCGGAAATTACGTGATCATCAAACATTGTTTTATATACCTACATACTAAAATACTTGTACAAACATCATGGTACCTGCTATAAGGACAAATTACATTTACTCAAAAAAGAAAACTAATATAAGTGTAGGATTGTGTTTTGATGGCCAAATCATGCCATTCTTTTTATCTTAGATGGCACGGGCTTGGGCTCGCACGAAAATAGTGCTTCGAAGGCTGTGATGGACGCTGGGAGAGGCGTCCAGTCTGCAGTCGGGTCATCTTTATCGTGTACCATGCACAATTTGCCAGAGGACTGAGCAGTAGAGTCCAGCCTTTCTGCATCTGCACAGCTCCCAGAGCACCCTTTCTTGCATTTAGATGAAATTTTTCGCAGAAGTGCGGGAGGTGCGGGATCAACGGTGGTGGGGATGGGGGTGAGTCCCTGAGAAGAGAGCTTCCACCCCCAATCAGAGGGATTCTAGTTGACACACCGCTACTTCTGCACTTGAAGGTAGCACCTTGCTGCATGGTGGCCTGCGGCATATGGCCTGTGGCAACGGGCTAGGTTTATGCTCGTTGAAGTGACAAACGTCTTATATCTCAGGAAATCCAAAGTATCCCTCGCGATGTCACCCCCCTATATGAAGCTACAAAGCACTTGATGTCTGCTTCTCTCACGGCTTTTGGGGTGGACGAAGGACGACCTCCACTTGCTCAGCAAGTGGTTCACTCTTGCTCAGGAGTGTGGTGATTTTGGTCTTTCCTTGGCCAAACGGTGCTGTGATAGTATCGCACCCGGTAAACCCGACCGATTGTCGGTAACTTCTCATCGTTCCCTAGGACAACTGCAGATCGCAAATGAATTGGTGACAGTTTACAGTGACTACCATGCTAGCACCCCTGGTGGTTGTAGCAGGTCGTAGAGTAGTGACAGCAACCAGCTTCGCCCTTCGTGCTCTTCTGTACGTAAACTTTTGTCTCTTTAGCGCCTAAACCATTGAGAAGAATGAGCAGGTCGGCGTCTTCTCCCACTAAAGCGCCCTTTGTACTTCATTTGATTTGTACTTCACTGCTGGAGGTCACATTTTGAGCAAAAACATAGTTCTGCATACGTGGGATGTTTTTGTCTCGCATTACTGCTCTCGGGCGGGTCACGCACATGATGCCTTCCATCTCATGAAATGTGTTATCACCATCTAGGGTGTTAACGTTCACCTCCGTAATGTCAGAGACAAATTGGATAAAATCTTATTTTCCTATTGGTGGTGAGGATTCATCTCGCAAGATCGCCGAAGTTTCAAGCTGCACAGCTACTGAATAAGAATAGGATAACCCCAGCGCAGCGCACATATTTTCGGTAAAAGTAGGTATTAATTCCAATCAGAAGGGAGGAAACAAAAGATCGAGTTCGTACAGCACTATCAGAGCATGAGAAAATAACACACACTTCTTCTTCCAAGTTTCAAGGAGGCCACGCATGTTTTTGAGAACAACATTCTCAAAAAATAGCTGTACTGACTCAGGGATAACAGAATCAACATTGTTGAAAAAATCCTCCTCCACCTCCGAGGTGGGATACTGACTGGTTTTATACACTTGTGTGCGGGTATCTTCAACGATGATTTCTGCTGCTGCCTTCACAACTCTCAACCGCTCTTGCTGCACACCGCCTTTTTGTTCCTTGTACCAATCATCATACAAAATTTTATGGTAGGTGTTTATGAAGCAGACGAGTGTCCCTTTGTTGGAGCTAAAATTTTTTCGAAGGTTAGTTTTCGCTGTTCTGACATCAGGGATACAATCACCCCTAATTTGCTGCAGAAGGTGTGATAAATAAAAATGGCATTCATCACTGTTTTCCAATAAGTAATCGTACACATACCCCATCGCTTCTTCAGAATTACTGGCTGGACGATACCCTCTCTTATTCCCAGGAGCAGGTGGTAATCTTAATAGGCTCACGTAGCACAATCAGTGGGTTCCGTCTGCAGCAACCAGGTCGCCAATGGCGAGGAGGCGCTCCTCCAATCGTCACCTCGGCGTTTAGCTGTATCTAAAATAGTTTGCCTCATGCCCAACTTCTCAACTGTACGGACCACATTTCTTCTTTGTTTCATTCACAGTTTGCTTTGTTGCCCGAGAAATTATTCAGTGATAGCATCACCACACAAAATTCAAATCCCTCTCAAGGTAGGAGCCAGTTTACTTGATAATCTTGTCGATAAAATCTTCGGTTGGGAAGCAGAATCCCTTCCTTCAACGTTACACACAGCTGTATATCTCTTTCTGGTTGAAATTTTAGAGGAAATTTTTATTTTCTGTGAGACCACGTTTTTGACTCACTTCAATTAGTGTTCGAATTCCTCGTTCTTTGATGATCACAACAGGACATGTATCGAGGTCCTCACGACACACAAAACACACGCTCGGACGGATAGACATTTCGCAACACTCTGAGAGCTGCCCTGGAAGTGCCGGGTGCGAGTAAGAGCTCATTCACACTTCCGTTTTAAAAACGGAGGCGGGTTCCGTTTTTAAAAACGGAGCCCCACGGCACTATTCACACTTCCGTTTTAACGACGGATCCGTTTTAGCGACGGATCCGTTTTAGCGACGGATCCGTTTTTAAAAACGGATCCTACTCTACGAAAACAAATAATTGTCAATTTAACCAAAACATTATAGGTAGATTATTTTGTAGGTACTTATGTAGGTTCATATTTAGGTACTTAGGTAGATACTTAGGTAGATTATTAGGTAGATACTTAGGAAGGTTCTCAGGTAGGTATTTTGGTAGGTTCTAAGATAGATAGGTATTTAGGTAGATAGAGTAGATAAGTAGAAAGGTACTTAGATAGGTACTTATGTAGATACTTAGGTAGATTATTTTGTAGGTACTCAGGTAGATACTTAGGTAGGTACTTAGGTAGGTACTTATGTAGATTCATATTTAGGTACTTAGGTAGATACTTAGGTACGTACTTAGGTAGGTTCTCAGGTAGATAGGTAGATAGGTAGATAGGTCTTAGGTAGATAGATACTTATGTGGATAGGTACTTAGGTAGGTACTTAGTTAGGTACTTAGGTAGATACTTAGATAGGTACTTAGGTAGGTTCACAGGTAGGTACTTAGGTAGATCATTAGGTAGGTATTTTGGTAGGTTCTAAGGTAGATAGGTACTTAGATATGTATTTATGTAGATACTTAGGTATAATCTTTTGAAGTTAGTTAGGTAGACTATTTTGTAAGAACTTGTGTAGGTTCGTATTTGGGTAATTAGGTGGGTACTTATGTAGATTCATATTTAGGTACTTAGGTAGATACTTAGGTACGTACTTAGGTAGGTTCTCAGGTAGATATGTATTTAGGTAGATAGGTACTTATGTAGATACTTAGGTAGATTATTTTGAAGGTACTTGTGTAGGATCGTATTTCGGTAATTAGGTAGGTACTTAGGTACTTATGTAAATACTTAGGTAGATTATTTTGAATATAATTGTGTAGGTTCGTATTTGGGTAATTATGTAGGTACTTAGGTAGGTACTTATGTAGATTCATATTTAGGTACTTAGGTAGATACTTAGGTACGTACTTAGGTAGGTTCTCAGGTAGATAGGTAGATAGGTCTTAGGTAGATAGGTACTTATGTAGATAGGTACTTAGGTAGGTACTTAGTTAGGTACTTAGGTAGATACTTAGATAGGTACTTAGGTAGGTTCACAGGTAGGTACTTAGGTAGATCCTTAGGTAGGTTCTCAAGTAGGTATTTTGGTAGGTTCTAAGGTAGATAGGTACTTAGATATGTACTTATGTAGATACTTAGGTATAATCTTTTGAAGTTAGTTAGGTAGACTATTTTGTAAGTACTTGTGTAGGTTCGTATTTGGGTAATTAGGTAGGTACTTATGTAGATTCATATTTAGGTACTTAGGTAGATACTTAGGTACGTACTTAGGTAGGTTCTCAGTTAGATATGTATTTAGGTAGATAGGTACTTATGTAGATACTTAGGTAGATTATTTTGAAGGTACTTGTGTAGGATCGTATTTCGGTAATTAGGTAGGTACTTAGGTACTTATGTAAATCCTTAGGTAGATTATTTTGAATATACTTGTGTAGGTTCGTATTTGGGTAATTATGTAGGTACTTAGGTACTTATGTAGAAACTTATGTAGATTATTTTGTAGGTACTGGTGTAGGTTTGTATTTGAGTACTTAGGTAGGTACTTAGGTAAATTCTTAGGTACGTACTTAGTTAGGTTCTCAGGTAGGTACTTAGGTAGGTTCAACGGTAGACAGGTATTTAGGTAGAGAGGTTCTTAGGTAGATAGGTACCTATGTAAATGGGTACTTATGTACGTACTTAGTTAGGTACTTAGGTAGATCTTTAGGTAGGTTCTCAAGTAGGTATTTTAATAGGTTCTAAGGTAGATAGGTACTTAGATAGGTACTTATTTAGAAACTAGATAGGTAGATTATTTTGTAAGTACTTGTGTAGGTTCGTATTTGGGAACTTAGGTAGGTACTTATGTAGACACTTAGGTACGTAATTAGGTAGGTTCTCAGGTAGGTACTTAGGAAGGTTCTCAGGTAGGTACTTAGGTAGGTTCAAAGGTTTTTAGATAGATAGGTCTTAGGTAGACAGGTACTTATGTAAATAGGTACTTTTGTAGGTACTTAGTAAGGTACTAAGGTAGATACTTAGGTTGATACTTAGGTAGGTTCTCAGGTAGGTACATAGGTAGGTTCTAAGGTAGATAGATATTTAGGTAGATAGATACTTATGTAGATAGGTTCTTAGATAGGAACTTATGTAGATACTTAGGTAGATTATTTTGTATGTACCTGTGTAGGTTCGTATTTGAGTACTTAGTTAGGTACTTAGGTAGATACTTAGGTAGGTTCTCAAGTAGGTTTTTGGTAGGTTCTAAGATAGATAGGTACTTATGTAGATACTTAGGTAGATTATTTTGTAGTTACTAAGGAAGATTATTTTGTAGGTACTTGTGTAGGTTCGTATTTGGGTACTTGGTTAGGTACTTAGTTAGATAGTTAGGTAGGTTCTCAAGTAGGTGTTTTGGTTGGTTCTAAGGTAGATAGGTACCAATGTAACTACTTAGGTAGATTATTTTTTTAATTACTTAGGTATATTATTTTGTAGGTACTTGTGTAGGTTCGTATTTGGGTACTTAGGTAGGTACGTAGGTAAATATTTAGGTACGTACTTAGGTAGGTTCTCAGGTAGGTACTTAATTAGGTTCAAAGATATGTATTTGGTTAGATAGGTATTTGAGTAGATAGGTTATTAGGTAGGTAGGTAGAACTTTAGGTAGGTATTTTGGTAGGTTCTAAGGTAGATAGGTACTTAGATATGTACTTTTGCAGGTACTTAGTAAGGTACTAAGGTAGATACTTAGGTTGATACTTAGGTAGGTTCTCAGGTAGGTACATAGGTAGGTTCTAAGGTAGATAGGTATTTAGGTCGATAGGTTCTTAGGTACATAGGCACTTATGTAGATAGGTACTTGTGTGAATGGGTACTTATGTATTTACTTAGTTAGGTACTTAGGTAAATACTTTTTTTTTATCATTAGGTCCACACAGGGGCCCCGAGGACAATAATTTCCCCCAGGGCCTATTTGATCTTTGGGGATGCTGTGTGGAGGGTATTTTTAAGGAGAGGAAGTTCTGAGAAGGAAAAAGTTATGAGGGTTGGGTAGGAATCTGGGGTTCAGTGTGTCTAGATCATCCGCCGCCAAGACCTAGATAATCCTTACCCCATAAACCCGGGCACCCCTGCTAAGTCAGCAAACGTAGCGAACCACTTGGGGTGACCTATGGCAGAGGTGTTGGTTCCCAGGGCGGCGGTACCCATTCCCGGCTCCCAAATTGCAAATACTTAGGCAGGTACTTAGGTAGGTTCTCGGGTAGGTACTTAGGTAGAACCTTAGGTAGGTATTTTGGTAGGTTCTAAGGTAGATAGGTACTTAGATATGTACTTTTGCAGGTACTTAGTAAGGTACTAAGGTAGATACTTAGGTTGATATTTAAGTAGGTTCTCAGGTAGGTACATAGGTAGGTTCTAAGGTAGATAGGTATTTAGGTCGATAGGTTCTTAGGTACATATATGTAGATAGTTATGTAGATAGGTACTTATGTAGGAACTTAGGTAGGCACTTAGATAGATACTTGGGTAGGTACTTAGTTAGGTAATTAGGTAGATACTTAGGTAGGTACTTAGGTAGGTTCACAGGTAGGTACTTAGGTAAATGCTTAGGTAGGTTCTGAAGTATGTATTTTGGTAGGTTCTAAGGTAGGTAGGTACTTAGATATGTACTTATGTAGATACTTAGGTATAAAATTTTGAAGTTACTTAGGTAGATTATTTTGTAAGTACTTGTGTAGGTTCGTATTTGGGTAATTAGGTAGGTAATTATGTAGACACTTAGGTACGTAATTAGGTAGGTTCTCAGGTAGGTACTTAGGAAGGTTCTCAGGAAGGTACTTAGTTAGGTTCTCAGGAAGGTACTTAGGTAGGTTCAAAGGTATTTAGGTAGATAGGTTCTTAGGTAGACTTATGTAAATAGGTACTTTTGTAGGTACTTAGTAAGTTACTAAGGTAGATACTTAGGTTGATACTTAGGTAGGTTCTCAGGTAGGTACATAGGTAGGTTCTAAGGTAGATAGGTATTTAGGTAGATAGGTTGTTAGGTAGATAGGCACTTATGTAGATAGGTACTTATGTAGGAACTTAGGTAGGCACTTAGATAGATACTTAGGTAGGTACTTTGGTAGATACTTGTGTAGGTTCATATTTAGGTACTTAGGTAGATACTTAGATAGGTGCTTAGGTAGGTTCTATATTTGGTAGTTCTCTTCCATTATTACAGTTTTAATTTATGAACTGAGGAATAGAAAAGCCAAAAATATTTTACTACCCCTCCGCGTGTTATTATCTGCACAAGGAAAGTAGCACCAAAGTTGTTTTTATTATTTTTATGAATAATTTTACAAGAACGAAAAAAAGTTAGTCAATGGATTGAGTCAAAAATAATCTTAGCCATAAAGGGGTATTTTTTAAAAGTTGTTTCTTGTATAACTTCAGATTTATGTAATGAAAAAACAAAATATTTAGTACTTTACGCTTATATTTTTTGTAACGTAATTAATAAATCTATCTTAATTCCAATAAATTTAAAAGGTAGGAAAAGTTTCAATGTATAAATAGCATATTTTTTCATATTCATAATGTAAACCGATTCGTAGTAAAGACAAATCTAAATAGTGATTTGGCGTATAACTTCATCAAAACAAACAGATGCGACCACGCAACTCCCCTGCTTCCTCGCGACTGGGAGCGTTCGGGCTGGGGAGCGGGGCGTGGCGGGTTTCGCCGGAGCTACGAGGCGGCAAGTGTGAACAGCTCCATGCAAACCTATGGGCGAGCGAGACACATCCGTTTTTACGACGGATGCGCTGCGCTGGCAATCTCTCCGACAATAAAAACGGATCCGTTTTTAAAACGGAGACGGACAAGTGTGAACAGCTCCATACATCCACTACAGCCGCTAGGACATCCGTTTTTAAAACGGGACCCGCCTCCGTTTTTAAAACGGAAATGTGAACGCTCACTAAGGAGGTCAAGGGAGGGGACAACGAAAACACTTGGGGAAAATCCGTCCGTTGTCTGCCATTTTTGAATTTTTGAGTGAACCGCTGGGCTTATAGGTACCAATCCGGTCTCAAATGAAAGCTAATTAAATTTACTACAACTTAATTTCTTGTAATATTTGACGTGGGATGCGTATTTTAGAAAATATTTCACAAAATAAGTGACCATTTCGAGAAAAAATCATTTTTTCGAAAAAATTGTTGATTTTCGAAGAACTGTGTCTTAAAAACCGATTGCTGTATAGAACTCCCTTTGGTCTCAAATAGTAGCAAATTTAGTCTACTTTAAAATAGTGTTGAACAACTATACCGGTCAGACCCTTCCTTCACTGAGATATTGAGCAAAAACTGAAAAAAGTCCGAAAATTTCATGGTTTTTTGGGTACACCGCCGCTCGCACAGCACTTTGGAAATTGCAAATTTGTTTTTTTAATATTGGTTTAGGTCCTAACAACATATAAAAAATT
The DNA here is from genome assembly GCA_951813805.1 of Limnephilus auricula. NCBI lineage: Eukaryota > Metazoa > Arthropoda > Insecta > Trichoptera > Limnephilidae > Limnephilus > Limnephilus auricula. The sequence continues at coordinate 14,831,911 of OX638403.1, forward strand.
CAGAAAGATCGGACCTTTTGCAAGCACGGATGTACATCTTGACTGGACTACGACCGCTCAATCAAGTTCTGTGATTATTTCAGTTTTATGAAACAACTAGCCTGAAATGACATAATAACAGAACTTGACTAGAACTTACACAGAACGTTAAAATTAACTTCAAATATTTAATGATATGTTCAAATTTTGTTTCAAGAACTCATACGATCGATAAATAATACCTAAAAGATAAAATTTTAAGATAAATTTATTTTAATTATTAATTATTTTACAATGTTGTTAAGTTTTCACAAAAAATAGACTATCAACAAATTTTTTTAATACTTTTTACCGGAAACATTTTTTAATGAGTTTGTAAGTATTACTATTTTTTTAACTGTTTCGTATAATCATATCATAATTATTACATAAATATCTGATAGTTTTTAGTAATAAATAAAATTAAAATAAAAGCTATAAGAATAGTTGGTGAAACAAATAATATTAAAATATGTTAAGGGATCTAATGGTACGGATTATATTAAATTTTTAACATTTAAAAAAGTTCAGAACTTATGCAAAAACTTAATGAACATTAGCACCAACGATATGTTTGACACATCATTTATTAAATATAAAACCTCATAGTAAGATGTATATCGGAAAAAAGATCAATAATATTTAATTGAATAAACCGCATAGGGCCGGTATATCAGTAGGTCTAAAGCTCGGCTTTAGACCTACTAATGTGGAGCTATAGAAGATATATAATGGAGATATAGAAGAAGGAATGTGGAGCTCAGCATGGCTTAGCACACAATCCGTATATCAGTCGTAATCCTAGAGTTGACCAATTTTAAACGTTTAGTCTATGATAATTTTAGTAATTTCTATGCTGAACCAATTTATTTATGAAAGTATCTATGGACTCTATGGTTTTATCAAACAACCAAACGTCAAACGATGTCTAAATCGTCATCACTCGAAGAAAGTTCGAATTCCATGTTCATAGGTAAACTTATTCCTCCAGTGTAATTTATTGCGTCCGTACGTAGCATGTACGTAGCAGATCGAAACCGAAGCAATGTGAAATCTAACAGATGACAGGTGTGTTTTTGCCAATAGCGCTACAGCGTCTAGCAAAGGAACTATTCTGCGGCTTAAGCGGCGTTTTAAGTTGAGCGAGAAATGTGCTCCTTAGCAAAGACTGATATACCGGCCCATAGTTCTTCCTTTGGCTCAATTTATCTACGAATTGTACTTATCCCACTCTGTTGTTTCTCTATCTTGCATGGTGGAGTATACTGATTTTATCTAACTCGTATTTGATTTTAATTATGTTGTTGATTTTGTTTTCGATTTGTATTTTGACGTTGATTTTGACATTGATTTTGTTTATGATTTTGTTTTGGATTTTGTTTTAGATTCTGTTTTTTAATTTTATTTTTGTTTGAATTATTTCTAATGCTTATTTAGATGTACTTAATGTGTGAAAAAAATAACATGCAAAAGCCCAGCTGGGCGTGAAATACAAAATAAATAAATGAATAATAACTCTATGAAGAAAACATTAAATGAGACTTACTTTTCGAAAGAAGTTAAAATAACAGAACTTATTACCTACTATTGAGAGCATTGAAGATATTTCAAAAAACACCTACTAAAATAAAATAAGAGGAAAGTGAGTTTAAATTAAAAAAAGAAGTGACGATGTACAAGTGAAGGTTAATAATATTTGTTATTTGTAATTTTAAATTACCACTAACTATGCCTACATATATATGCCTACAACGCCTACATAGGTTGAAGCTTAAAATTCTTTTGGCTTTCCTTAAAATTCCTTCTAAGTAAATTCGTATCTTCCAAAAATTGTTGTTCATGATCTCGTATAGCTTTGTAAAATATCGCCGCACAATATATTACAATATTATAAATATATTGAAATATTCTGAAAGCCCGCAAGAAAGGAGGGATTCCTCACTTGAATAACGCATACCCGGGTGGAAAACGCGGTGTTACTCTGCCGGAAATATTAGCTACATAAATCAATGTTGGATGAAGGGCACATCTCCCCACTTTCTTTATATCCAGCTCAGGATAAGCTGAAATAAAAATGTGCGACAGCTATGGAGATGGTGAACTTCTACAACAGTGAATATCTCAGATACAGAAAAGCTCGTGGCTCAATCACTTTTTGCGTACTTTTACCAAAGTGGAATAGTGCACTGTATTATCATATTTTGATATTCAGAACGTTCAAAAAGAAGAAATAGATTATTGAAAATGGTTTGAATGGCAGATCGGTTAACACGAACGATAGAAGGAGTTTACGAATTAATAAACATAAGCAACCGTTGTCAAAATATTTAAGAAAACACGACAAATTTATAAATAATAAAATTCTCTCATCATCTGAGTAAAGAGCATTTTCTAAAGAATCATTGGTATTTTTTCATACCCATAACAGGAATAACAGAAACAGTTAGGTATGTTTATTATAATTTTCGGATCGTACTGCGATTTTTTTCTATCGACGGAATATCAAATACCTACATTTTCAACTCGACATCTGAATAGAGATTATGTTAAAAAATAACACATTTCTTATGTAATACGTCGGTTTATATTCAGACTTCGCTTCGAGGTTTCAACGTCGAGATTTCCACACACTTTTTTTCATATGTTAAATAAATATTTTATTGCACTTCGTATTATATACGGGAGATAAACTGATATCACGGCTCCATTGCTCGTGATGGAAATGACGTTGCGTTGATGAACTAAAGTGATTTTTTTATAATGCTAGGGCGTTTTAACTCCTTTAAATTACATAAGACGCACTATATTAATATAAGGAATAAAACAATTAACAATATTAAATTTATAGGATCCTATCAGACCAGACGCCTAGCTTTAAATCTAAGTATTCAGCGCCTTTGTGGTGATTTTTGGCAAAAACGCAAAATCGGACAAATTATTCTTATTATAATTTTTTTTTTATATTAGGTCCTGAGAAATTCTTCGGGGAAAGAAAGGAGAGGAAGCTCTGGGAAGCAAAAAGGTATGCGGGGTAGGTAGGACTCTGGGGGTCAATGTCTCCAGGAAAGACGGGCGTATGAATCCATGAAGTACAAGGCGATGCGTTGAGAGAGTCCGGCTGGAGAGGTCGAAAGGTCTCCAACAACCAGTCTCTCTTGATCCGGTCCGCCGCCAAGACCGGGGTACCCCTGCTAAGAAACCAAACAAAGTCAACCACTTCGTATGACCTATGGCAGGGGTGTTGTACACAATAATAGTTTTCGGGTCGGCGGTACCCGTACCGGCATGCCAAATTGTAAATTTACCGTTAATTGGTTAGTCTTAATTTTACAAAACCAGAAAATACATTTTAGATAATAATTTTAACTCTCTAACCATTTTCAATATTGAGAGTTTTTTGCTTCACTAAAGTAAAAAAAATAACACTTCTAGGTGGCATGAGAAGCAATAAATTATAATTCTAATATGTTTTCATTACTTACTGCGTCATTCACACGGGGAGGTCTTTCGACGTAGAAATATATTAGGGTGACAAATAAGTGTTTCTTGTTAGCAGTAAATAATGACAAAAAAATGCTGGCGCCGCGTTTCACATGACAAATCGGAAATTAAAATTTAAAGGGTAAATAATAATGAATAATTTTCTCATAATCTATTGATGTAAAAAAAAATGTTTGCTACCAGGATGGCCGGCGTAGTCCAGGGGTATTCGTACATAATAATCGAATGTACCTTCGTTTTATTTTATTTTTTAAATTAGAGTCTTGACACCTACGACAACATCAGGTAAACAATCAGTTTCCTTATACCTTCATTGGGAAAATGGTGTGTGGTGTGGTGGAAAATAGTGTAAAATATCGCTCAGTTTGAGAGTTTTAGTATACTTGTAGTATCGCCCCGGTGACAGACAAGCATTCAGACCAGACATGAATATCTAGGTACTTCCTAATGTCATTTTTTATAACAAAAACTATATTTTTATAACTTTTCAAGGTTATCCCTATCAGTGTGATATATTCAATTTTTAACTTTTGAAGGTTATTCTTATTATTTTTATTAATACTATTGTTAATTCTGAAATTTGAAATATGAAGTTGACAAATACGACAGTCTCATAATAGATCGCAATGGCACAATGTTAGACGTGAGGTTCTGGGTTCGAGTCCCAGATGCGACCATTATCTTTTATTATTTTTCTGTGTCTGGTTCATTTTCATATTTAAAAAAAAAATTATTAGTGTTATCTTTTTCTTCAATAATGTAATATGTAATCCTTTTTTTTGTACTTTGTTCATTTTCATATTTTCGTTTAGATTATTAGTGTTATCTTCTTCTTCAATGATTCTTTTTTATGTGTATATTGTTCATATGCTTGTATTTTGCAGTTGGTGTCCGTAATATTTTTTGTGATAAGTGAATTTCACCTGGATTATTCATTGGGTAATTTAATCTTGTAAATAATAGTAGATTAGCCTTTTAACAAACAGCTAAGAACAAAGCTGTCATCGTAGCAACTAGCACGGCGAGTTTCGAGTCACTGCTTGTGTTGCCATTGACAACGGGTTTTTGAGAAGTTGTATAGTGTGTGGACCATCACATTGACATACACAGGATAGCGAGTTTAGTTGCAAACTGTTTTTTTTCACACATAAGCGAGCTTAACTATGCAATCGGTAGAGTAGATTTTGTAGACAAAAATCTTTGGTTTTATAAACCCAGTTGCTTCGTTTATAAGTTCCTACTTTTACCGCCTGCAAAAATAACTGTTACAATCTGTACTTGTTCATCAATCCAATACTATCGATATTGTAAACATATTCTGCCCGCGTTATAAAAACATAGCCATGAAAATAAATATTTGAAATTCACAAATTGTTTTCAATTTAATAAAAAGAAAATCTCACGCATATAATAAATCATTCTTGTGTCATTTCACAAGAATTAACATGAAACAACAAGCAAAAAAGCGAAAAATTTAATGCCAATTACCCAAGACGACGTCCAACACTTGTTAAATGGCTATGATTTATATTCTTACATAAATTTTGTAGTCAATTCTTGCCAGCAGAAAAAATGTCATTGCGTAATAAGATTGTTTTCGGTTAGTTTGTAACACTGAAATAAACTTCATGAGATTGGCTTATGCGGAACAGAAACTGATTTTTTTGTACTTAAAACCGAAATTTGAAATCAATTTTTAATAATATTAGCGGTTATATGGTAAAATTTTGTGTGGCCGCGTTAAAAATTAGGAAGTTTGGAAAAAGTGCAAGACTGGGATCAGCGTAGTGGTTAAGATTAAGAACGGGACGCTTAGAAGGTTTGGGCACGATCGAAGGAGAATATATGAGACGGAAGTCAATGGTAGAAGACGACGGAGAGGTCCGAGGAAGCATGAAAAGAGAATCACACAGCAAGAGAATCAAATATTGAATCAGATCATGTCAAGAGGCAGAATAAAGGAAAGGTTTGTATGAGACAATACATGAATGTGAATAAGGCAAGAAGTATGTGAGAAGATAATTTCGTGTGGTGGTATATTCTCTCTGCCTATCCCGGTGGAGAAAAAGGGTGATAATTAGTTAGTTGGCACACCAATAAGTTTTATTAATATTTCATCCCAAACTCAAAAGGCCAATAGGAAAATAACCAGTATCGTGATATTTTTTGATTGATTTTTTATTTTACAAGTTAGACGATAGTTCAATAAATGTAAAGAAAAAATAAGACATGATAATAAATATATAATAAAATGAAACAAAACGATTAATTTTAAATATAATAATATTGCAAGTTTTGAATTTTTTTTTTAATAAAACATTTTTTAATTTTTAATCGTAATAAAATAATAAGAAAAAAATTATACTTTTTCCTGAGAACATTTTGGACGCATTTTTCTAAGAACCATTTTATTTTTACCAAGGGGTAATTACTGGCTTACGTAACGAATCTAGATTTGCGTATTTGTATACACAAAAATGTAGAAAACTTATTTGAAATAAAATATACATTTAAAATAAATCAAAAAATAAATTAAAAATAATCATCTATTTTTAGTCCCAAATTATGAGGTCATAATTACCAAACACTTGGATTTGATTTAAACTACCTTACCTTTAATTTACAATTTAGTTTTTAAAAATGTTTTTTTTTTTGGAACTTTCCTCCATTATAAAAAATAATATTGGAAAAATGATTTTAAAGTTGTAGGAAACAGTCATCGCGTATTTATAAATTGCCCGAAGCAAAAATTATAACTGACGTTTAACTGTCGTTGATGTGTCGATTTTATTTCAAACAAATAATTTTGCTACAAAATAACAGGAACAGTTCGACAGCAGAAATATTAAAATGTGAACGTAAATAACACAATAATGGTTTCACACTGTCAGCTTTTCACTATTGTTTATTTTAAACCATTAGTCAATTCGTTGGATAATCATCAGACAGAAATCTGAATTATTTGATCATCTATCAAATAAATTGGCTTCACTCAGTTAGTCATGCGGGTAATTCGTTTTGTCGGGTATACTCGAACCATCCCAACCTAAAATAATCCTGGATTAAACCGGCCACCAACAGAATAAACCCGTTGTGGAATAATCCAGGCCATGGTATTTATTTCATTAGAATTTTTCTTATTAAATTCCTACTACACGAGAAATTGAACTCTAATACAATAATTATATTTTAAAAGGTATTACAAAACATAATTATTTTAGTTCCGAATACCGCCGTACAAAAATAGCTTACGCGGAATTGGAAACACGTTCGCCGAGAAATTTTAATAATTATTGGTATTTTACCTATGTTGCTTATTTTTATCTTTATGTGAATACCGCACAAGATTTCTAAACGCCTGGAGCCAGTGAGACTGTGGCATCCACTCTTGGGCTATAAATTGTTTTATGTTTAATTATTAATTTGTGAAAACACATCAAATATAATTTACTTGCGCACGCCGGAATTTGAACCCGCGACCTTAGTATTGTTAGTTGAGAGCCTTGCCCCTAATTATACCTAAACAAAATTAAAGATATTTTAAATAAATAGGTTAAGAATTTTGGTAAAAACTTAGACGGAACCTACGAAAAGAAAATGGGCTAATCGAAGTACTAATCCTGCGCAGACGAAGTCGCGGGATGAAGCTAATTCCTAAATTTGAAAACCACAACACCTGTCAAAATATCCCCCTGTATTTTGCTTTCTTTCGTTGTAGGATCTGACAGCTTTGTTCCCATAAATTATTTAAAAATAAATGACAACTTTTATAATATCTACATTGAAAATATTATATAGGAAAAAAATATTATTTACCATATAGTAGTTGCAATATCTCATTGAATTTGATGTGTCACAAATTTTACGAGATCTTTCGACATGCGATATCATGCCAAAAATCCGGATCTTTCCAAATAACCATATTCCTAATACACTATCATCATCTTTTATAATATTAATCAATGTTTTTAATTTCGTACCATAACTGTCAAAATAGCGGAGTAACTATCGGTTTCTGAAAATAAAACAAAAGTTAAAAGTGACAGAAAGCATATTGGTGAAATTATATTTAAACAATTTATTTTACTCATACTTTCACTATAGCAAGCATTTAAATAGACGGTCCTAAAAGAATAATCTAATAAGCAAAAATAAATCTCGAGTGAGGTTGGAGAAAAATACTTTTGTTTTAAAAGCTTCAAAACATATGGCATTTTTGTTTAGGCTATTCCCACGTAACTTGAAGTCTGAAAAAAAATCATTCTTATGTTTAGCGATTGAATTGTTTGAGTTGTGTGTTTAGTCTAGACGTTTTTGTTCTGGCAAATATTTTATCCCTTTGAAAATGGGTTAAGATTGTTTCTGTCAGGATGTTATGATTGTGCACGTGGCTATTCCTGTTGATTTATGGGTTATGTGATTTTTTTGTTTAAAAGTTCTTTAGTTATTAATGATATCTCATGATTATTCGTATGATTGTTTGAATTAAAAATAAATATTGGTAGATTTCTTTAGATTCCCAATATTTTATTTGGGTCAAGTTTAAACGTTCATAATAACGTCAGAATTCATAAATTAAACCCTCTGATTTTAGAAAATTTACGACTGATCAAATAAATATTTATTTACACTTCCGTATGATTATTTTAATATAAATACATTTTGTCGGCCTCCGTCGTCGATGGGTAAAGCTCTCGAATAGCGATCCGGAGGCCGCGGGACTCATTCCGGCGAGCGCAAGTAAATTTTATTTTACTGAATTGTGTTATTTCGTAGCTTGAATATTTAAAATGAATATAAGATTTAATTAAGGTACGTTCCAAATAGTAAGATACTCTCTATATCGCTCTTATGTAAGGCCACCGCCCAGAATTGCAAAATTGAAGCTGAAGTTAGTTGCTTGATGTGGCTTTAGCCGTATTTGGTTACAAGGTCTAAAAAGCCAGGTACCTCTCCACCGTCCTCTTCCCCATCTCCTTCCCCTCCCCACTACCTTCAGCCTCACAAAATATCTTAATTAGGGCTGCGATAGTCTCACTGGCTCCAGGTGGTTGAGAAGAGTTGGAACTCTTGTGCGGTATTTAACAAAATACCTGTTGATTGACACAGGCAGGATTCTAAACGACTACACCCGCAAGATTATAAAACTTTTCTATTGCTTCGGAAATGAATTTTTAATGAATGGAAAACTTGCTAGACGCGTGTTATATGGACGTAAACAAAACATAATATACTTTACTACCAGTACAAACACTCTTCTTTAAAATAAAAACTAAGAAGGACAAATAGCAACCATGTAAATACACGAAAATTCCAGACAATGCACTGATTTCGAAGAAAACTACGACAACATTCCACTAATGTGAACTGAGCGAAGCCATAATTTAGGTTTTCACTACTACTGTTAGAGAAATATCTTAAAATAAACACTGCCTACATACCAAGTATTTCCCTTCGATGTATCTAACGTCCAAATCCACTTTCAAGTGATGTCAAAACATGAATCGCATCAAACGTTTGCAGTCGTTTGGACGAATCTACCCGCAGATATACACCATTCAAATCTGAAACCGAAAAATTATCCCTAAAACTCCCACTTATTTTCCAAACCATTTTTCCCTACTTCACACAGCGCGCAAACCCTCGCTCCCAAGCCTCAATTGTCACATTTGACAGTGTGTCACCTTAACAGTCTCAATCATACACGAGTCAGAAGAAGTAGAATACAGCGAGAGGGTCGGGCAAGGACCTCCCGAGAGCTTTCTGCTCACAAGTCGACTGGAGGACCTTTGAACCTACCCTCGGTGACGTGGAGTGCGGCTGGCGATGTTTTTCACCTCGCCGCCAAATTGAGGAAAGCTCTCACGACTGGAAGCTAAGCGCCAGACAAAACGGAGCTTTATGCTGAATGCGGGTGTCTGATTGTCGGATATGAGAAAATGTGAATATTTCAAAGAATTGTAACTCCTACGTAACAGATCATTTCAATTTTTATGGCGGTTAAGAAATACGACATGAAGTATTACAAAATCGACATTTTTTATAGAGCTTTATGCTAAATGTGAACGACTGATTTTCAGATTCAAGAAAATGTGAATATTTCAAATAATTGTATAAGTTTTTCAAAAAAAGCAAACACATTGTGACTTGACATTTTAAATAAATGAAAAGAAAACACTTTGTTTTAAGTCACTTTATTTTTATTTCTCGTCTACCGGTTTCGGTACCTCCGTACCATCATCAGCACTGTTACAAAATAATCTAACATTACATTATTTTGTAACAGTCCTGATGATGGTACGGAGGTACCGAAACCGGTAGACGAGAAATAAAAATAAAGTGACTTAAAACAAAGTGTTTTCTTTTCATTTATTTAATTGTATAAGTACTCGATTTTTTTTTTGACGGTTAAGAAATATGACAATAAATATTATAAAACGTATTTCAGACACTCAGATAATATCAGCACAATAAAAATAGAAACCATTTAAAATATTTGGGCATTATCCAAGTCTAAAATCTTCAAAAAATCTCAAACTGTCACCTACTGTTTCATGAAGAGCGTGCAATTTTCTCCAAGCAATTTATATGTAAGTTCAACTAGATAAGCTTCCAGTGTCATTTCTTCCACCAGAAAAGGCGTCGAAATATCCATTTAATATCTGTCTAAGAAAACAATTTCTATGTGAACTCAGCTAGATACACGGAGAAAAATGTTATTTTAAAATACGATCATTTTATTCGTAAAAACGGTTAAAAACAGGACTGAAGTTCTTACGAACATATTAACAGGGTTTAAATGTTTATTGGCGGGAAAATTTAAGAATAATTTGTTGGTATACGTACGAAATTACGTATACCAACAAATTATTCTTACAGTTCATTCTGAAGTTCTTACGAACAAATTAACAGAGTTTCAATGTTTATTAACGGGAAAATATAAGAATAATTTGTTAACGAAATTACGTATACCAACAAATTATTGGTACATGTTCCCGCCAATAAACATTGAAACCCTGTTAATTTATTCTTAAGAACTTCAGTCCCGTTTTTACGAATAAAATGATCGTATTTTAGAATAACATTTTTCTCCGTGTAAGCTTTCCATTTATTTAAGCTTTTAAAAATAAAGGTAATTATAGTTTTTTTTCTAAGTAAGCAATAAAAAACGATTTTGCCAAAGAGAAATAAAAATCTAGAACGTACTTTCATTAATTGATGAAAGCTCCAAGAGCGCACTTTGGCAGTAATTAGTTCTCCTTTGAATAAAATTTTATAATTCAATTATGACAAAGTGTGAAAGCTTCCTCAAGTTAAAGGAAGTGCTTTCTTGACAAGAGAGAGTAGAGGGGATCGTTCAATCAGCGACATCATCTCAAAAGGCAACAAGTTCAAAAATAAATTCATTATAAAATTATTTTTTAAATTGATAAACTAATGTTTTAAGACAAGATTTTTATGCATAGCACAAAGGGTAACAATTATTATAAGCAATAATTATTAGCCTGAAACATGTCCCGTCGGCGACATATATCTTTTCTCGGGAGAGGTTTCAATATTGATGAGCATTATAAAATGTTTAAACATTCGAAAATATAATTCTCTCATAAAATACATTACTTCAAACAATTTTTTTAGTTCTAAATTTATTTATTTATAAGTTTACAGATTACAAAATGGAAGGGGAAAAAATTGCAACAGGAGTACCCAGTTCTAAGGCCACATTGTACATAATGTTGTTATAAAGCAAACAACAATTTAGTTACTACATGTAATATTTAATTTATATTTTATAGTAAGTAGGTAATAATACTATCATTGTGAAGTAATAAAATTCTTGTTCAAAATTATGTGGGAAAAAAAGGGATTGAGAGGGATGATTGAAAAGAATATAAACGTTAAATATTATAAAAAGTAGATACCTACAGTAGATTTTTGTTGAAATGTAAATACCGCACACAACTCCCGATTGCTCCCAGTGTGCCTGGAGCCAATAAGACAATGGCTTCCCTAATTGGGGTATCTTAATTGGGGAGGGGAAGGAGATAGAGACGGGGAAGTTCCTGTCTATTCACATCTGGTCACCAAACGTCACATTTCAAGTAACGATACAATTCTGCAATTCTGGATGGTGTTCCTATACCGCGGCTATACTTTAAGTATATTCCAATCTGGAACGGGCCGCAAATACATATTATATTATTTTTAATGATTTAATTGCGACATAACACAAATATGTAAAATATAATTTGCACGCCGGGTTTGAACAAAAGGATGAGATGGTGAACAAAAAAGAAAGAGCAATAATCTCTGTATGTTTTTGGCATGGCTTCGAGAACGTTAAAGATATCTTCTGAAGAGGTTCTTAAAAAATATTTTACGATAACAGGTTGCAAGGTATATTCAGTTCAATAAATAAATCTACTGTGATTATTTTTCGCGAAAAAACGAAACATCACGCCAAACACGAGACCGAATTATTAATTTACGCGGCCACAAATATTTTCCATTTCATATTCTCATCAGAAATGCTTATGAGGAGATTAATTAAGAAAATCTTTCAAAAATACCTCATTAGGGTTAAATAGCGTCAGGTGGTCGTAGTATGATAAATAAAAATTAAATATTATTTCATAACAAAACTTCATAATTCGACTGAGAATCACCAACATTATTTTCATTTTCTTAACGCATATTTTTATTTAGAGGTCCTGGGTTCGAGTCCCAGATGTAATATATCTTTTTCTGATTTTTCTGTTTCAGATTTTCGATTGACTTTCGCTAATATTATCTTCATTAATTAAAATATTATAATTTGAGGTATAACTCTTTAAGTTAATAAGTTAAAAATAAAGATTTGGTCAATAAACATAGCTAAGGACATTTATAGAAATTTTTATATTCTGAATGGTGTCTAAAGCAAAACAAGATTCAAAAGTACAATATTTATACCTCAATGCAAAAAACACAATTCTTTTCACTTTTCAGAACTTTTACTACACGAACCAGTCGAGGAGCTTACCCCTCTGTCACGGAAATCACGCATATTTACATATCACAGAGTTTTCTAAGGACACAAAAACGAAAAACAACAGTTTTTGTGCGGAAAAACTAGTTTGATACACTCGTATAGTTGCCCGATTTCTGAATCTGACAAGTTCTGACAAAAAGTTATAAACCCATGCGTGAAATATGTAGGTACCAGGCGTCTGCGTTTCTACAAAAAATAATACAATGGTGAAATGTCGACAACAATAGACCGTTTATGGAAAAGAAAAACTCCCACGATATAGGTCAGCCAAATTATGAAAATAGTCCAAATTTCGGTTCGTGTCGCGCGAATCCATTTAGGCCCTCGATATTATTTGATTATAATGGAACAATGATTGTGTTCAACGCTGTCCGGTTTCTCTCAAAACAGAAATTACACTGAATTGATGCCAAATTTGTTATATGGTTTCTCTGTAAGGTTTCGTTGGTAAGGTTTCTCTAAATTGTTAAATTAATTTTTTGAAAAATGTTTTTCTGTAATTTTCACAACCGCAATACATGAAGCTGTATCGTATCTGCTTACCCCTATCAAAACCTTTAACAATGACATATTTAAAAAAAAAACTAAAACAGAGAAAGAAAAATATTCCCGGGTTACCAAATAACCTAACAATAATAATTGTTTTCCTTTTGAATTGTCGTTTTCTTAATTGAAAAATAACAATCCAATTTAAGAGAATTAGAAGAACAAACCCACTCATTTAAAACCCTCTCATTTAATTATAAAAAAACCAAAAAAAAAATTTTTTTTTTAACAACAATTGACACTTTTTAGTTACCGATCTAAAAATCTAAAATTACACTCTTAAGCAAAATAGTTCATTTGTAATAATCTAAGTAACTTTTATATAATTTGTATGTGCAAATAAACGATCTTAGTTGCAGAATTATAAAGAAAACAACGTTATATCAGGAATTAGTGGGAAGAGTTCGAAAAACATTCAATTTAGTATGCAAAGGGCATTGAGGTATCGCTTACGTTTGAGGATGATATTTTATTTTATAAATATATTAAAAAAACTAAATATCTATTTATGTATTCAATGGCATTGGAAGAAAGTAAAAAGCAATAGACATGTGTAGTTAAAAAAATGTATTTTATTTGAATAGCTTTAACTCGATTAAGTCACGGAAAAGGGGACAATGATAAATTCTGGGAAGGTTTCCTTTTTAAAAACGTCTTCATATTGAATTTATATTAAGTATGTTTCTGAAAGGAATTATAAAAGATTTCATCTTCATCACACATTCATACGGTCTTCAATAAAAATATAATCTCTCTCCTTTTATTTGTAAAATTGCTTCTAGAAATCCTGTACAAATATTTCAACCGCCTCAAAATATCTTATTATCATTTGTCAAACTAAATTATTTGTTTGATAAAAACTTATTTTTAATTAGCAAGGAAAAAATCGGCGTTGGCTGTTAAATGTCCATTTTTATTTATTTATTTATTTATTGACGCCCTATTGGGCTTTTACACATAGAATACAAATTTATTTTATAACAACAATATAACCTAAATAAAAAAGATTACAAATATATAAATAAAGCATAAACACAATATAATAAATAAGAATATATCTAATGCTAAATCCACATGCATAACTTTAGAGAACTCGTAGGTACAATTAATATACCTACGAGCAACAAAAAAAAAAAAATCTGCATAATTTTTGTATTGATAATAATTGGAATAAGTGGTTTCTCCTTAATAATTATAAAATGATTCATTCACTTATACATTTTGGGACGGTAGTGTCATGATTATTAGTAATATCAACCAAGGAATGTTTTATGGCTCAAAAGGTCAGGAGAACAAAAACATAAGAGTTTGATTTAATTAAAAATATCTGTCACGAGTGTCAAGGCCATCTTCAGTCTGGTACAAGCTCAATTATCTTGGATTTCATAAATTTGGATCAGGGTGGAACAAAAAACAATGCTTATATAAGTTATAATGAGTAAAATTTTATTATAAATATTAACATTTCACAATTATAAATAATTACCCTCACTAACCTACCCACATATTTAATGAGTTACAACAAAAAATTTTAATATTTTTATTTTTATTTTTAAGTTTTTAACTTAAAGAGTTAAACCTTTTTTTATTCACCAGATTTACAGGAACGGGTTTAGTTTTTCCCATAGGAAAAACTAAACCCTTTCATACACTTTTCCATATAAATGATCATCTAGTAAATCCACGTTATGCAAGTGTATTATATAAGTATAATTAATACAAAACAATACAAGAACAACACGTTAATCTACCAAACTATTAAATGGGAATATAATTCACCGTCTCCAGATATTTTCATATCAGAGGGTTCGGCTCTGTGGAATTCCTAATTTGACCGATAAATCCTACTGATCCCTCAATATAAATATTTAAAAAAAATTTCGTAATTCTACATGTATTTAAAATGACTGATTTTTGCATTTTTATATACAAATTCTTTGACAAATCTAATATGCCTAAATTTTTAATAAGAGAGCTAGGTATAATGCCAGTAGCCGAAATAACAAAAGGTAATATTTTTATAGTCTGAGAATGCCAAATTCTTTTAATTTCATTTCCTAAATCTGTATACTTTCTTATTTTTTCAGAAACAGATTTTTGAATATTACAGGAATTTGGAATAGCTACATCAATAATATAAGTTATTTTTTTAATTTTGTCATGTAAAACTATATCAGGTCTATTATGACCAATTGGTCTGTCTGTTAGTATAGTTTTATCATAGTAAATTTTAAAGAAATTATTTTCTAAAAATGAATTTGGTTCGTATTCATAATATGGTAGAGGAAAGACGCCATTTACCGGGTACTTTTTTTTGATCAGCAATAAAAGGAAGAAAATGATTGAATTTTCTAAAAATGAGTTTGTAGGTGAATAACTGTATTCATTTTTTATCATCTACGTACAATGAAAATAATTTAGCGGCCGTTCTTAAAAACATAGAAGGAAAAATATGTAAAAGGAGATATATTGTCTTTGAAAAAAAGAGGTCCTTATATCGGGTACCATGCCTGCCTTTTATCGGGTACCCGGTGATAGGATGCCTACCATTTATCGGGTACCCGGTAATACGCCTAAAAAAATATTATTACAGGTACTTTGAAAAAAATATTAATACACAGTAAATTATGTTATAAAAAAGCTCTTTCTTTTTGTACTGTGGGTTAAGTTCAACCGTTAAGATAAATATCACATATATATGAAATCGAAATACTCGTTACCGGAGCTTTCTAAGCGAGCCCATTTTTTTACATGCAATGCATTTAATCCATTTTTCTCCTCCCAGATTATATGAATATGCTTTGATACAGTAAAAGCACACTGCATCTTCTTCATCGGTAACTGGATCATCGTCGGTGTCCACGAAAATAACAGTCATCGTTGCTCTAACCCCTGCTAGAATCTGATGCGTCCACTTAATTTTTGCTTCCGTTTCATCTTCGTTGTATTTTCATTTTTTTCATAATGCGTTTACCTTCAACCAACTTTACTTTACTGATGCTTTCTTATATAAGCTTAGTTATAAACTCATTTAAATTGTTTTTGTGCGGGGATCCACTTTTGCGAAAACCATTGATGGCTACTTCAACAGTTGCACTACATTGGTATGCTTGCCCCATAAGACTTGCGACTTGTAATGGAGTCAACATTATTCCAACATTATTACCGAACTCCCGACCTGCTTTCATATATCCCATCGTCTTGTTTTGAACAGCTTCTATAGCTCTTTTCATATCTGAAGGATCCCATTTTTTACGTGTTGAAGTTGCCATCTAAAACAAATGTTAGCTGAATAGATGAAGCCTTTTATCGGGTACCCGAAGTTGGCCATTACCGGGTACCCGGTATTGCGGATGACATGAATCTGAAACAACATAATGATGAAGAAACGTAACCGAGCGATGAAATGTCCAAAGAATGCTTGTCGTGTGAACTTTGCCACATGGGTTAACAGTAAATATAATAATAATCCTACAAACACTTACCCTTGTTATAAAAAAATGCCTTGTTAAAACTGCCTTGATAAACTATTTATCTGATTTTTTGCAAAAATGCCTGCCACTTAATGAACGTTCGAGTGACAGTTGTCAATCTTCGCCTTATAATGGTGGATGGTAAAATCTTTGTTTTACCGACCGATTAGTTTGCGTAGTTGGCCCCAGTTTCGACATAAGGGGGTACCCGAAATTGGGCAACTACCCGGCAAATGGCGTCTTTACTCTACTATATTATGACAGTCAATCAAGTTATGTTTAATTACCAAACTTTGGTGAATTATTTTTAAAACCTGATTGTGCCTAAATGTATACTCAGACGGCGCTAATATAGAACATCCTGATATAATGTGTTCTATAGTTTCCGGAAAAGCCATACATTTTCTACATAAATCATCAATTTGATTTGGATCTTTGATTATATGCTTCCTATAATTTTTGGTATTAATTACTCTATCTTGAATAGCAAGCATAAAACCTTCTGTTTCTGCGCTCAACTCTCCAATACTCAACCATTTGTTTGGCGAAAGTTTGTCAACATACGTTTGGTTGAGATAATTGAAGTGTTTTGCGTGAATAATTTTATTTGACCAGGAATCTAATAATTCCTGGTTGGTATTTATAAAAATGTTGGCATTCTCGTCGTATAAATTTAAAGGTGAAATATTTCTGTCTGCCTTGCAAATTATTTTATGCAGCTCTGAGCTATTAGCTTTTCTATGAAAAAAATTTCTTAACATTTCTACCTGATTTTGTTTTAAAGAAGTTATTTTGACTATACCTCTACCTCCTAAATTTCTAGGTAAATTAATTCGTTCTATAGCTGAATTTGGATGATGACAATTAAACTTTGTTAACGTAGTTCTAATTAATCGTTCTAAGCTATCTAAATCTGTATTAGACCATTTAATTATACCAAATGAGTACGTTAATAGAGGTATTGCCCAACTATTTATTGCTTTTACTAAATTTTTAGCAGATAGATTGCATTTTAAAATTTTTCTTATCCTAGTTTGAAATTTAATCCTAATATCATTTTTAATACTAGTATGATCTAATCTATTCGATTGCGGGTATCCTAAGTATTTATAAACCTCATCCCCTTTCATACTTTTAATTTTGAAATTTCTAAATATACCCTCATCTCCATCTATAATTTTGCCTTTCTCTATATGGATCGTTCTACATTTATCTAGACCAAAAGTCATTTTAATATCATCTGAAAAAATTTTAACTACCTTAATCATTTTCTCTAAATTTGATTCAGAATTTGAAAATAATTTTATATCATCCATATATAATAGATGCGAAATTGTACTACTCTCTCCTGTATTTCCCTTAATTTTAACATTTTGGATAGAGGATTTAATGCTAAGCAAAACCAAAGAGGACTCAACGAGTCTCCTTGAAAAATTCCTCTTTTTATTGAAATGCCCGGTACTACTATTTTCTTACCCTTTAAATTGATAAATAAATCTGTATTCCAAAATGACATAATATTTTCTAAAAAGCTAATAATCATTGGATTAATTTTATATATCTTTAATACTTTGATAAGCCACGAGTGCGGGACACTATCAAAAGCCTTTTGGTAATCTATATAGCAAGTATGTAAATTACGTTTTTTATTTTGAATCTGTTTTAGAATTACAGAATCAATAACTAATTGTTCTTTACATCCCATATGTTTTCTGCGACAACCTTTTTGTTGTTCAGATAAAATATTTTTTTCATCTAAATGATTATATATTAAATCTGTCAAGCAAGAGGTTAAAATTTTATATATTGTCGGTAAACATGTAATGGGTCTATACTGAGAGGGATTATTAATATTTTCGCTTTTAGGCAACATATAAGTAATGCCCTTAGTTAGAAAATTTGGAAAATTTTGAGTTTGTCTAACAAATTTTGAAAGATGTTTTGCCAAAAGAGGATGTAACGTAGTCAGACGTTTGTACCAAAAATTATGTATCCAATCGCAACCCGTGGCTTTCCAATTATGAGTATTTTTAATAATTTTGGCTAACAATTCAACCGATATATCAGAAAAACTCATTTGTTCAATGTCTGAACAATTGAGTTCTTCATTTTCTATCCAGGGACCTGACTCGTTGTGTTTTATATCTTTACTCCAAATTTTAGTCCAAAAATCGTGCATATCTGTTTTAGATGGCAACGGAATATTATTATTAGAAATAATATTTTTTTTATCGTCAAGTTTGGAATAAAATATTTTCTCATTTTTCTGGAATAATCTGTTATTATTTTTTTTATTATACGTATAATTATATCTTTTTAATCTACTAGCTTTTACACCTAATTTTTGTTTTAATAAATCCAATAAATCATTGATTATATTGTCATTATTATTACTATCAATGCTATAACCAAATTTTCTCCCAATTTCGTCTACATGTCTCAAAATATTCCTACTTCTATTTCCATTTTTATATTCTATTATTCTAGCTATGCTACTTCTTAAAAATACTACATCATTTTCTAATCTAATCTGCCATTCTGGTTTACTATAACTATATGATCTATCATCAGAGGACTTTAATTCAATTCCTAACTTATTACATATAGTGATAGCGCTGGCATATGCTATTGTATGAAGATCTAAAAAACTAATGTCCTCAAATATAATTTTTGGTAAAATTATATTATTTAAATCAAAAATTAATTTAGATAATTTTTTTTGACGTATGTAATTTTGGTAATTTTGGTCTATGTAATATAATTATAATATTTTAATTAATGAAGATAATATAAGCGAAAGTCAATCGAAAATCCGAAACAGAAAAATCAGAAAAAGATACGGATGCATCTGGGGCGAAAAAATGTATTACCTAATTTCTTATTTTCAATTTTAATTTTAAGAACTATATTTTAATTCGTTTTTTCTTTTATATATTCATTAATATTATTGTTAAATTTTAAAACTTGACAACTTCTTTATATATAAATAAAAAACAGTTTTATTTATTTATAAACAAGTTTTGACGTGTAATTATTATTGCGCGATGGCAGCTGTTTCGCCTTCTGGAGGCATTATCAAACTATTCGATAATGTTTGGTAACGGTTTGATAATGCCTTCAGAAGGCTAAACAGCGTAATAATAATTACAGAAGAACTTGATTATAAATAACCTTTTTTTTATAAAATGAATAATAATATTATCGAATATATTGAAAAGAAAAAAAAGCATCAATTGTTAATAAAATCATAACAAATTACATTGGGTGTGAAGATGGATTGATGAATTTTAAGTAAAGATAAAACAAAAAGTAAATTAGACAATTTCCCAATGCCTTAAAAATATTGAGAAAACAGATGAGAAACAACACTGAAAGATTTAAAAGAATCAAGTCTAAGGTCTCAAAGTCTCTCCAAGTTTTCAAATCAGATTTTCTCAAGATTCAATAAAATCTCATGAAACAAAGACTTTTCAATCGCGGCTTAATTCCGATCGCTTTTATATTTCGCTCGGCTCATTTGTTGGTGAAATGGCGGCCGGAAGTAGGGGTCACGTGATAAATGCTGATTGGGTCATACGCCGTTACTCCTAGACCGGATGGGACCTGGAGAAATCACTTTCCCATCTCATCACACGTGAAAAACCCGGAGAGACCCGTCTCCCTGGGATTACCTACCCGGAGAAAACGGTACATGGGCGACTGTTTTTAAGAAAAAGGCAGTAACTCTCAAAATCAAAATTTTGTAAGAGAATTATAAAATGGAAGGACTGGTTTTTGTGAATGAATGATTTTATTTATTTGCACAATGAGAGATTAATTGAGAAGCCCTTTCACAGTTTTTTCAAGGTTTTTTTAAATTAAAAATATGATTAAATATTAGTTTTGTATAAATAAAGTAGTAAACTGTCCGAGCTAGATATTTGACATACCTTTTTATTACAAAAATAAACTTTTCAGTTTGGTTTAGTATTTTGGTCTCAAATCCAAAACTACATTTTGTATGAAACCGGCCGCGCAGCCGTTCCTCTTAAGTACTTAACACATCCATGTATATTTCACTTTTATATAGATGTAGTTATTAGATAAAAAAATAATTTTAAAGTTTATCATTTTCTATTACACATAAAGCTGGTAAATACATTGATTTTCGGAAATCTGAATAAACCATTTCGTAGACACCTATATAGAGAATATGAATAAAAAATTGTTTGGGGTGGATATTTCTCTTTGGGAAAGTGGTTAATAATTGCTGTGGCATAATTATTGGTCAAGTAATTTTTTTGGCTGAATAACATATATAAATAATTGCTAAATCTGAGACACTCCTGTTTTTTTGTGGAATGTAATTTAAACTAAGAATTTAACTTTTGTGGCATGATTCCTCTCTTCTTACATGTGAGCAAGATAACATTATTTACGTAAAAAAATAATTTGCTCAATACATGATATTTACTGCCTTTTTCCTAAACACGGCCGTAGGGAGGCCCGGCAAACATTGTAATAAAGGGGTATCATCCCTTTTCCGGGCACAGTTTTCTATCGCGTTCAATTTTTCAACTAGGCTTTGGGGAGGAAATGGATTTTGAAAGTGTGCAATCTCAGGGAACGCATTCAAGGGGAAATGCAATCATGTTTTTAAACGTGACAGTAGGGCCGGATTGAACCCATTTTATAAGGGCATCACACAATCTGAAACAACTGACAAACTAGATGTAAAATAGATATGTTTTTAGATTTTCACGGCAAAAAGCATTTTCGTTGTTTGTTTTTGGGGTGTTATGCGTTATACGTCAGATCTGCCGGATCTGCCCTGATGATGGACACTGCATCGCTATCCGAAACGTCGGCTAAAGATAGATGTAAAATATTCTAAAAAAAGAAAAGTAAAGTTTAACGTTGTTTTTCTACCTAGATAGAATCAAGACTGCAAGAATCAGAATCAAGACTGCAAGAATCAAGACTGCATATAATCAAGACGGTGTGGATATTGATTATTTGGAACCGATCATTATTAGTCTTACAATATTTCTGATTTACTCAATAAAGTTTTGTAAAACTTGGGCGAAGCCTGAAAGTGAAATTGTTACGTCCAATGTTGAAACAATATTAGATCTCTTGTAAAAGTTTTAGGTTTACATTTCTTTAATGAATCA
This sequence comes from Limnephilus auricula, assembly GCA_951813805.1. NCBI lineage: Eukaryota > Metazoa > Arthropoda > Insecta > Trichoptera > Limnephilidae > Limnephilus > Limnephilus auricula. The sequence goes on from OX638403.1 coordinate 14,853,633, forward strand.
AAGTAAATATCATTCTTCCTAACTATGTTTACAAAAAAAGTGTCTGAGCTTTATCAAATTAGAAGCGACAGCAAGAGTTTGTAATATTACGTTTTTCATCGGAAAACGTAATTTGCACGGAGAATGAAAAATAATAACCCGCACGGTATTTTGCGAACAGAAAGCGATGATCCCAACATCCCGGGGTAAGACTGAATCCCGAGAAGATGAAAAAAGTTTACAAGGTCCCAAATTACACAAGTGTGACGCCCGCCATAGGGGTGTAATCCATACGCAATGGGGCCTAGATACGAAATTTCAATTCAAATTTTTAGTAAGTAATATTTTATTTTGATAAGAGTAAAATGTTTCTTTTGCTGTTTTGAAAATGATGACATATGCCAATGTATATATCAATTAATAAAAAAAATTGGGTGTAGCGAGCGGATTGTATTTGACTTTTATACAAATCTACAGTTAAAAAAAAAATTATGAATGCATTAATAATTTAGTAAATTATAATTCAATTTATCAACCATCATACTATGTAACTTATAAATAAATTATTATTTATCAACCCACATTTCCATAAATTCATTGTCATATTATCCGTAAACTCCACTATCTTCAATTATTATATTATCTGTAAACTTCGTTAACATAAATTCAATGTTATATTATCTGTAAACTTCATCTATCAATTATTATTTTATCTGTAAATTTCATTGTCATAAATTCCTTGTTATATTTATTACCTGTAAATATCATTATCATCAATTACTATATTATATGTAAATTTCATTATCGTAAATTCATTGCTGCATAACTGTAAACCTCATTATCATTAATTATTATATTATCACTAAACGTACTTCATTACCTTAAATTATATAATCTGCATACTTCACCCGCCATAACACAGGGACATCCCTAGCATGGCGGGCGAAATAACACAATATCTACACTATGTATAAAATTCTTTTAATAAATAAATAATTAAATAAAAATTATTATGAAATTGCACCCTTGATCTTTAGAACCAGAGAAAGGTTACTGTACACAAGATGTACAGTATACTTCAATTAAGCTCGCAGTTCATCAAGAACATATGTTTATCATTATGGTATTGTGTTTACCATGAATTTACTTGGCCACAAGCGACTGTTCCTATAGATACTAGAAATGTTTCTGGTTTCTGGTGGCTTCAGCAAATATATTGCGCTCGCTCGCCTCTCATTTCCTTGGTTCGGTTAACTTCGTAATCGTTCGGTTCGTTAACCCGAATGAGTGACATCTGTTGCGATAAGTCTGAAATACAAACACTACAGCACTTCTAACAGTAGATTATGCTAGATCTGCAATTAAATATTAATTAATAGATTTCGTGCCAGAAAACCAGAAACAATAGCATGCCGAAGTTTTCGAAAGACATGCCTTAAATACATTTAACTAAGTCACACCGATCACATTTGAATTGATGCATACAATATAATTGCACTTAAGATGAAATTGAATCAGATTTATACCAAAACCGTATTATAATCTAAGCAAAACATTTTTTGTTCAAAATTTTCAAACAAAAAGCTCAATTTCCTAATTAGATCCGCACTAGCTTGAAATTAAATTAATATTTTACGAACACACCAAAAAAATTTTTATTGCCAATTCGAATTAATAAACCGACCTTCTCCCACACAACGTTGAGAAAGAAATGATTGGTTAAGAAGTTTAGTTAGATAAACAAATTGAAAAAGTTTGAGTGCCCTGATCGCAAGAATAAAGAGCACCAGGTTGTGGTAAGGGTCGTTAGGAAGTCATAAACGGCGCCAAATTTAGAAATTTTTTAAAATGATAACTAGAAAATGGAGATTCCGTAGTGGGTTAGAAAAGTTTAAATCATTTCTTTTCCAACTATTCATAGTACATAATATGTTCAACAACATTATTAATCTAAAACAAAAAATTTTTAAAACAAATACATATTTTATTTTTACCAAAAATAACTTAAGCTTGAAAAATTTGGTGTTTTCATTGTTAAAAGTGTGCATGCGTTTAGGTTACCTAGACACAAACTAATTTTATGTGAATTGTAATTAATTTTTTCCAAAAATAAAAATTTTTAAAAACAAATATTTAGATTTTTATCAAAAATAACTAAAGCCTGAAAATTTTTATGTTTTCATTTGTGCGTTTGGCTATACAAGTATCAATTAAAAAAATTGTATTGAACACTCGAAAAACAAAAAAAATAAATTAATAAGGGCTGATATAACGTTCTCTCTAACATTTGAAAAAAAAACATCAAGAACAATTTTAAAGTTAAGGGGTCCAAAACATTAATATTTAATTTTCAATCGTTATAATTTAGTCTCAGTTGGTCCACGACCCACGACCCAAAGTGAAATTCTGGCGGAAAGTAGATAATATTCGTAAGAGTAACGTTGGAAGCAAGAACACATGCGAACATCAAAAGGGAGTGATTTATGCGGAAATATCCTCTGCGTATAATGTACACTTAGCGTAACATGTCGTCTACATAAAATGCCATTGGCTTTTAGATTCGTAGAGGACTTTTAATTATATTAGTAATTAAATTCATATCTGGAAATAATTAACTTTGTTAGGAAAGATTTAAAATTTAATAAATATTATTTTCCTCATTGTTATTTGTATCCTAAATAGGTATCTAAAATATGTTTAAGAAATAGGGTTGGAAAAAAATTTTTTTTTCTTAAAATTAATTACCGAAAAATGCTGGAAATGTCTACCTGCGATACACTATATCTGCGATTGTCTTTTCGTGTTGGTGTGTTTTACCGGGGTTTGACAATTATCAGGGAAAACAGCATCCTACTAACTGCAGCCCTAACCAAAAAGCTATCAAATGCAAATTAATTTAACGTTATGTACGCCCCATTTTATTAATTTTGAAATCAATAAATATAGTGTCGAAATATGGCATTTAGTTTAATGTCAATAAAAATTCCGAAATCACAGATCTTTCAATCAACAAAATAAGCTAATAAATAAGTTAACAAAACTATTTTAGATTTTTAGCAGATCCGACTTTGTTCTTCTGGACCATCAATTTACTCACGCTTGCCGGGATTTTATCCCACGAACTCAAAATTCGTAGCCACTCAACCAAGGAGGCTTAAAAATGTGACCAAAATGTTGAAATTTTTTGTTGTTGTTAAATAATTGGAAAGAAAAATAAAACGAAGATAGATGATAAACTTATTGAAAGATTCCTAAATTCCAATATGACGAATACAATTAATTAAACACGACTTCTGAAGTTACTTTATCAGACCAGAATATTCGGAAATTTATTTTACTCATTAAGCGTGATGACATATGTACAAATCTCAATGGTAGATTTGCTCCTTTTTTGTAGTGGGGAAGGATATATGTCATGCTACAAGCGGAGGGTTCGAGTGAGAAATTATACAGAATACTGGATGTTGAGGACTTTGTTCTTTATTACCGGTGAGGTTTGGTCGTGATGACATTATTATTATCATAATTATTGTTCCGTAACATCTTCAACAAGCTGTGTCCCTGGTTACATATGGTTTTATTATGATATTTTATGTCGTTATGGTACTGATACAAATGCTCATAAATGAGCATGCACATTTCCCCTTCTACCTTCAATGCTACCTAGTAGCATGTGTGTCACGCCCAAATAAGCGTGCTCATTGATTCGCATGTGGAAGGGGAAATGAGCATACATAAGTATGAGGGGTGGGTGGGAACATGGGGGTCAAGGTATCCAAGAGTGACGGACGTATGAATCCATCCCTCCCATTGCGGCACGAGGCGATGCGTCGAGAGAGTTCGGCTGTCAAAAATCAATAGGCCTCCCTCAACAAGTCTCTCTCCATCTGGCCCACCACTTAGTATGTGGGCAGACGCTACGCTACGCTGTCAAACAGACAAACCTCACCCCATGAATTATAATGAGCACCCTTGCTAAGTCACCAAACATAGCAAACCACTAGGGGTGACCAAAGGCAGGAGTGTAGGTTATCCAATAAATGGTTCCTAGGGCGGCGGTATCCATATCCGCCTGCCAAATAAAAATTGTAATAAGAGCTATTATTAAACCATATTTTCTTTTTATGTGAATCAGATAGCTTGTGATTTGACATTATAATTAAAAATACGAATTTCGGTCTGTTACTCCGGTTCGATGAACTCTAAAATCTGTGAATTTGGCTTAATTTTCAAAATTAAAAATTTTTGAGAATTGTAAATCCAGACAAGCGATAAAGTATCTACATATAATACCTACGCTATTTTTATCGCAATTTTAAAACTGGAACAGATTTGGTGAGAATTCAGACTGTTCCCATTGATGTATTATATTTAGATGATATACAACACGAACAAATTGGTTACACTTTTTAATTTCCAAATAGTCCAATCCGGTACCGGCACACTGCTACTCGCTTCAAAATTGACATATATGTCTGTCACAGATCTTAATTATTGCAGTGAGTAAAAAAGTTATAGACCTTCAAACATTTAGTTCACAAACACAAAAATCGCTTTCCTGAACAAAATTCCAAAGTAGACCCCGAGGTTTGTCCTTTAAGGTACAAAACTATTGTAAGGATAACAGTAAGTATATAGGTAGTATTTTATTTTGATGTCGACAAATAATTGAAGCATTTTTCAGAAAAGGAACCTTCATGTGGGTACTTAAATAAATTCCGCAAATAATACCCGAACAGGCCGAACCTTTTGTTTTCAGATAAATGGGATATTTATTATAACTAATGATAATGAATTTAGTTCAAATAAATCTAAACGTAAAAGTTACCTATGAGTTCAATAGGGGTAGCTAATTGATGAACATTAAACGCTATCCCCGTTATGTATTTATGGAGATAGAAAGGAATTACGTCGAAAATAAAATTTATTCTTCGCTATACCTAACCTTCTTCTTCCTTGCACTCTCCCAACTCATTGCCTAGGTAGGCTGTTGGAGTCGGCTCTCCTCGTTCTCAGGTTGTAGCTTCTTCGGTTCTGGATATCGTTTTCATCCAGTTTCTACGTAGGATTTTGGAGCATTGAGTCATTCAGGAGTTCTTTGGTCTTCCTCTGGATGACTGTCGATGAAGCTCCATAGACATTGCCTGCTTCACTGTGTGGTCTGGTCGTCTCCGTTTTATGTGACCATACCATCTCAACTGTCGTTCCTCTAGCTTAATGTTTATGTCCGTGACACCAAGGCTACCACGAATGTGTGAACTTTTAATCTTATCTTTTAGTAACACTCCTGCCGACCATCTAAGCATTCGCATTTCTACTGATTCGAGTTGCCTAGTGTTAAGAGTTGTACATGGTCCAGCATTTGGAACCATACATTATCGCGGGTCTAACAATAGTCCGGTATACCTTTCCATTAAGTTTTAAAGGCATTTTTGTGTAACAAAAGATTCCTGTTACGGATCTAAATTTACTCCATCCCACACCTATTCTATAATTAACATCTGCTGCACATCCTCCATCTCTGTGAATGAGATAGATACTTAAATGTGTCGCAGTTGGCTAATGTTATTCTACCTATGTTAGTTGTAAACCTCTAACTTTAAGTCACAGGTGTAAATATAAATGTAAGTCACTAGTTAAGTCAGTAGTTATAAGTCTTAGTCGTAAGTCACTAGCTATTAATCTTAGATGCAAGTCCTAGTTATAATTATAAATCTTAGTTTATCTGTACAGCGCCCTTGAGGTGATTTTTCACGAAAACGGCGCTATATAAATTAGCCAAATAAATTGAATAAATTTCTTCAAACTTCGCAAAATCACTTTGTGGCGTCATTTTGAATTAAATTAAAATAAATAACTTTGTTTAAACCACTAATATAATCACAATTACCTACATGTTTCAAAACCGATGGTTTCTTCGTCAGGGTAGTAATGACAAAATAATAATTTGTTTGTTTATTTTGTTATTAATGTCATTACTACCCTGACGAAGAAACCATCGGTTTTGAAACATGTAGGTAATTGTGATTATATTAGTGGTTTAAACAAAGTTATTTGTTTTAATTTAATTGAATAAATATTATTATAAATAATATTTAATTAATATTATTATTATCATCCAGTTGCATATATTCGCTATACCTTTACCTAATTTTTTCTATTGTATATGTAATTACGAACAATTTTATATTTACTTTATATATACGAGTGAAGTAGTCTGTGATATTAAAAAGGCAAATTCAGAAAAGCTTTGTCATAATATTGTGTTTGGCTACCGCCAGCACTAAAATGTCTTCATAAAAATGAAAAATTCAATAGTATTACTACCCAGCATCACTCAAATTCTACACTTAAAACATAAAAATTATTCTGCTTGAAGTATTGAATAATACAGAAAATGAAAAGTTTTGCATTTCTCTTTGACTGATATATATTACAAATCCTCCGAGGTTCAATATGAAAATGATTTTACGAACGAAAATAATTTCGTTATAATAAAAAGTATAGAAAAAAATCTTGTATAATACAGGACACCAGACCTCACCATCGAGATTTTAGTGGGCCACGAGTTGTGCGACACGACACAGATTTGGTATGCTAATAGTAAGTTTAATAGTGGTTAATGTTAAGGCTCACAGACTCACGGCGAGAAGACTTGGCGAGAAATTTCGCCGAGGCTTCTCGTGAGAACAAGCAATTTATCCAAACTCTCATTTTCTCGCCTGGTCTTTTTTCATGTCCATTTTTCTCGTCTGTTCTCCAATCGGATCGGAGAACAGGCGAGTGCGAGAACGAGAAAGTGAGAAACTCCTCACATACACGCTTCTCAGGTGTTCTCGCCGTGAGTCTGGATGGACATAGCCAATCTTGTGGAGTCTACAAACGCCGTAACTAACCGAGAACAATTTTTTTATGTATATCTTTTTTTTGCACTCTGATAAATGACATTAATTAAATGTAAGAAAATAAATCAGTCATAATTGATAGGAATTGGATGTCATCGTTAATAGACAGTTAAAAAGTATTTGGCTGACGCAAAAAACTGCTTTTCTACGTTAAAGTTAAAATGGTATTATAATTAACGTACATTACAATTAGAGCATACTGGGAAGATTTTTAGGAGTTTATTAAGGAGATTTTTTTTTTGGTTTGTTTTAGAACTATTATTTTTTCATACAAAAAAAGATTCTATCATATTTCACTAATTACGAGCAAAGTCTAAGAAATAAAAATAAATATATATAAATTGATATAAAAGTATTTACCTAGATATTTAAATCTTGTTAAGTACACAAACCATTTTCTTTTCACATATTGAGCGGGCTCGAATCGACAGGCTCTGTGGTCTAGGGATTAGGCTCTTGACTCGCAATCCGGAATCTCTGCGTGCCCAAATAAATTTTATTTTACTAATTTGTGTTATTTCACAATCAATTAATAAAACAATATTTTGTATATGTTCCAGAGTGGAAGATATTCTCTGTATCACCCTTGCGCAAGAACACTATTCAGAATTGAAACAATGCTTGAAATGGCTTTAGCTGTGTTTGGTGACCAGATCTGAATAACAAGGGACTTCCTCACCTTCCCACTCATCCCCATCCCTTCCCCTCCCCAATACCTTTAGCCACACAACATACCCCAATTGGCGATACCATAGTCTCACTGGCTCCAGACGGGGGCAGTTGGACTCTCGTGCGGTATTCACATAAAAGAAAAAAAAAAAAACATAAGTTACCAAAAGTGCAGATTTCTGGTATCCTTTACAGCTTTTGGAAAGCTATTAAAAAGTTTTTGTTCTTTATAAAATAGGCTGTTTGCTGTGTGCACAAAAGTTTTGGGAAGCCTAAAACCACGACAACTCCTCGTAGGATAATTGTGAACATGTTACATGGTACAAATTATATATAAAGATGTTAAATGTTTTTTTAGTTAACATCACTTTTAAATTTTGGAAAGGAAATTTCCTAATCATTCCCATCCCCCTATTTTGTATAATCTGTGATGTATTTTGGACTTCGTTATATAGAAATTATAAAAGTAGAAGTAGAGATTAAGAGGGTATTACCAGAGAATACCGGAAATGAGTCCTTTTTAAATCAAATTCTAGACGTATTGACTCTTTTTGATAAAAAAACATACATTGATTTTAAAAGATTGTTATTTTATCTGGTACACGCGGTTTTAAAATTTTGAAAATACTAAGGTTATACCGTTGGTCGTTGGCAGATTTGTTTAATTTTCAAACGATACATTCTATTTAACAACACCAATTTAAAATCATATAATCCTACAACAAAATAAATCAATACATAATTCAGTCAACACAGTTTTAAGAATTATAATTTTAGTTCATTTAAAATCATTAAAAAATTAAAAAGGTTTTGTGACAAAAATACTTCAGTTTCTCTATTTATTCAAACCAAAATATTTCAATTTTTTTTACACACTTATTTTGTTTAGACATTATTGAAAAATCATAAATACTTCCAAGAAGTACACGATATTTAATAATTTATCATTGTGCATTTTGAGAATTTTTATTGCTTACTTGAATGTAGGTATATGTTAAAGCAAGTTTTGAATAAAATAAATCGATATTAAATTTTTCATTTTAAAAATTTGATACGGGGAATCATCGATCTTTCTCATTGGAATCTCTCTGTATGGTTTAAGCATTTTTATACCTTTATTTTCAGCCGCTGGTCAATCGCTCTTAACAGGAATGTCGTTCTAAAAAGTTGGGAGTTTTGTAAATTTTTTCGTCAATTTAAAGTCCGGGTCATGATCACTATAAACATGGTAATTAGCCATCAAACTTACTTATATAAAACACAAAAAAAATTACTAACTTGCATTTAGTTGTATTGCAGGTCAAGTAGGTAGAACTCTGACAGTCCGTATATAAAAGTTCGCTGCAGAATCTTTTGGCGTGGGAAGACATAATTGATTGGCGGTGCATTAGTGGCGACAGCGATTTAAAAGTTCGCGTTAACATCGATAGATAAATTAAAACGTTGACATAATATAGTCACGTGGGGTAACCGTCCGCAATTTTTAAATAATTATAAATAACTATATATAATTATAAGTGGTCTAAACCAAGTTATTAGTTTCATTTAATTATAAAATGCTTACTTTTAAGATAGAAAAGTTAATGATTTCTTTTCCGTGTTTTTTTTCCAATTTAAAATTATCAGACTTGTTACATAATATAAGCTATTATTTTCTTTCTTTTTAATGTATCCAGGAAATACGTTTGTTCGATTCAGAAAACACATTTAAAAATTAATGTATTTCTCTGACCGGTAAAGAATATACTATCAATTTTAACCAACAAATGAATTAAGTACTCCTACATAGACATGATACAAATGACGACTCCTCTAATGGTGATTTGTTAAAGATTTTCGCCCATAAATTTGTATATTTGTAGTGCAATAATCGAAGCTTACAGCGTGTATATTGGGATGACGTATTTTGTGAATTTGCGAGTTCTGAGCACGGACCCCTTTGTCGCTACGCCACTACCAATGAAGCTTTCACTCAGTGTCTAATTTCCGCAAACATACCGTCAGCGTCCTGTACAAACATCGCAGTGACGAGACATTTTATGGGGTGACACAAACAAGCGAATCATATTTCGTGCCCCGGGTGCAATACGGCCCTTAAGCCTAAATAAATGTTTGACAAAATTCGAAAGCACATCGGCTCAATCGTTCATAGATCGTATAAAATGCTTGGTTTGGTTCTTCGTATAAGTAAAGTTTTCAGTAACCCGCGGACAATAATAATGCTATAGTTTGCATTTGTCCAAAGTACCATGGAATACGCATCGCCAATGTGGAACCCACAGTACACAATAACTTTGAATTTACTTTGTTTACACCACTTTATTAGATACAAAATCTCCATTCTTTAGCAGGATGAGTCGAAAACTAAATTTAAATATAGATTAACACTTGGAAACGGGTCGGAAGGCGAGGGGGGAATCGGCGGAAGAATTATTGATGAAGCTGTGGAATGAGTAGGAGAAAGTAGTTAAATAGGAATTTTAACGATCTAGGATTATTTCATTTTTTCTCCAGTTCATGGTGGATATGAGGTTGCGATCTGAAAATATTTCTGTTACTCTTTAGAAAATCTGTGCCAAAATTTGGAGTTGTTGCCATTCTGATCTGAAGGGACGATTTGCTTATTTTGAACGCCAACAACATCGGTTCGGGCGTCACTCGCGTCGGCGTCCACCGCTCCCGGGCTAAATGACGCGTGTTTGCTTTACGTTACGCTTTCCCCGTCTGTGCCTCGATGCATTTCACTCAGGGATATACGAAACATGCCCATGTATTTATTTTTGTATTTGGCAAAAAAAATGAGAATTTGTTAACAAGTTAAAACGACATTTAAAATTGTCTTGTATTCTGTTAACTAAAGATACTTAGGGCCAGTTGATTCACAGAAAATCAAACGTAACATTGGTATCGATCGAATGGCCATTTATCGCAATTTGTTTTTTTTTATTCATTTGAAAGGTCCGCGTTAAACGCCGATTCTAGATGCGTTTCTACTTAGTTTTCTACTTATCAAATTGTGATAATCTGACAGGCTCATAAAATGATAGTTAAGTGTAAATAACTTGACCAAAGGACTTTTTTTAATTAATTTATTTATGTATAAAGTATAATATAAGTATGATTTTTTTGTCTTTTTCACGGTCTTCCTCACTAAGGTTTCCTGTTCTGAGGCGGCCTGTAGTTTTTTTAAACTTTTGTATTTAGTTTTGAATTGTCTTTACATCGTCTTCATAATATATGTACGTTGATTATTACTTTGATCTATCAGCCATGTTTTGACTTTTGTTTTAAATATACTCTATTGTATTTAAAGAAATGCTGTCACTCCTTGCTTAGGTACTCGAGTAGAATTTATTTACACGAAAATAAGGTGGAATATTTACCCTCTCCCCATTATAACTGGTTTGGTATTTATTTATTGATTCAAATAGTTAAAATAATCTACTGTGTTTGATATCTTATAAGTAATAGGTCATTAAATTTTCATCACGTAAACTTGGTAGATATTATCGCCCTGGTGAAAGTAGATGAGACTATTCACAAAAAAATGTTTATATTTTCAAGTTATCCTGGATTTTCAGGTTTGGAGAAACCCTGAATCTTACTTACAATTTGCATAAGAAAAGCCCTGAATCTTTTTAAAATCTCTGAATACGACCAAAAGCTGCACAAAATTGGTATGAAATACAATCGCTTTGTTTGAAACTGGTCGTTAAAAGGCTGCATTCTGAACACTTCCTTAATGACGGCCGACGAAAGAAAGGACGAAGATTTATACAGCGAGGGAATTTAATTTGCATCTTTTTGCATTAATTAAAAGCAGATGATCCTGGGCGATGACTAAATGAATATGGAAACCAAAGCAGATACAGTGGTTATCTCGTTACACCGAATTTCATCAACGAATTTTGGCGAATTTAACGGGGGATTCAAGCGAATTGATCATGAAGTGTCATCATCACTTAACATGTAAATTCGGAACGAAAACTGAGATTTTAGAATTTATTTCAAGTAGCTTTTAACCAAGTACATTTATAAGAAACTTTATTTATTTTTTTATTTGCGACATTTTAGATAAGAATTATTGAATGATTTTTATTAAGATTTATGAATTTTAAATTGAAAGGAACGGCTGCGCGGCAAATTTTTAGCAAATATATAGTAAGAATAACTGCCATTTCGTTTATTTTTGTTTTAAATTATAAAACTTAAACCAAAACAGGATTCATTTTTTATGATTTTATTGGCATCTTTGACAATTTTAAATCATTAAAAAAAATATTCTACCAAACATACGAGAATGAAAGATTAAATAAAACATTGTGAGAAGGCGTTTTTTGGGCTGTATTTTAAAAAAATATTTGCTGTAAATTTATGTTTCAACGTAAGTAGGTCGTTTTTTATTTTAAAATCTCACTAACTCACAAATAAGTCCCAAAGTAGCTTCCAAAATCATGAAACATACAATTCATTTTATTTTTATTAATGTAATATAAAACCTGAGTTTAACTTTTTTTTATATAAATTTTACAAAATATAATATTTGAGGCCATGAATTGATCATGTTTACCTTATTTAGGCTTTGATAGCCTGTACATTATAATTTAAATATTTAATAAATAAAGTGGCATATATCCATTCTATTTCTTAAGTATATTTAAATTTGTTAAGTTTATTTAATTTCCCACGCCTGTGTTAAATTCAATCCAATTCAATGAAAAATTTTATTTTTTTCAAAAACATTAATTTTTTTTACATTTATAGCGTTTTTAAAGATATTCGGCCTTACTAAAAAAAAACACTCCGCGGCCGTTAAACGGTGTTTCTGTAGCACGTTGTGTAAAGTCTGTACATTTCGTTTTTCAAATTCTTACTAAACAAAATATATGGTTTTGATCTGACAACGTCGCCATTTTACCAGCCTTACTAATAAACTTTCTGAAAAATTTGTACAATGGTCAAACAACCATGTATGAAGAATCCTTACTAATTAAGAACTGACAAAAAATTGTTCATGGAAAGATATGTACATTGCTTACACGGCCAAGGAGGGTAGTTTATCTGTTATACATATTTGTTCCATTTGTAATTTTCAACGAATTTCTAATTTTTTTTTTTATGTCCTATATATTTATTATTTTTTGAGATGTCGTAAAAACAAATACCATTTTAGAACCAAAATTTAATTACCTTTAAGATTTTCATATCTAAAATATACTTAAATGTTTAAAAACTGTAGTATTTTAAGATTTAAACATCAAGTTGGAAAAAAAAACTCACTTACCCCAAACACTTTCTATTAAAACATTGAAATATTTGGAAAAATTCAAAATTCAAAAAACACAGTCCTTTTATTTAATGATTTTAAAATAAATCTGTCACCTCACTTTTTACTCCTTCAAACAATAAAAAAATATTAAAAAATCTTGAAATTCGCTTTTCATATCCAAAAATTTACAATAAAAAAACTCACGTTTGAATACGTTGCTTGCACATCTTAAGGCATTAATTTCTTTGATATGTTTACAAAAATATGTATTAGACATTTTAGTCACCAAAAAACATCACTTTCAAGAATTTATAATAAAATAAAGATCTTAAAATGCAAATTATTTCTGAACATAACCTATGAACCATTTTCTGACAGCTTAATTTAGAACACATGATTTTAGTGCCACAATTTGACTTAAACTAACAAAAAACAACACAAATTAATAGCAAATATATTGAGCACATGAATATAAGTGCGAATTAGTCATAAAGATTGAAATCATTAACTAAAAGATCATATTAATCAGACACACATTCGCGACCGACTTTTTTTCGTAGAGTTTGCGTACCACCTAGCGGATTATTATGAAAACTCCAATTTAAACAAGTAAAATCCAGCGTTGCCAAATGTAAAGATTCACAAAAACACCGTTTAACGGCCGCGGAGTGTTTTTTTTTTTAGTAAGGCCGTTAATGTTTTGATCAAGACGGTTTCTAAATTTTAATTAATGACAGCAAATATATTGAGCACATGAATATAAGTGCGAATTAGTCATAAAGATTGAAATAATTAACTAAAAGATCATATTAATCAGACAAAAATCCGCGACCGACTTTTTTCCGTAGTGTTATCGTACGCGGTTATATTTTCGGCAATGCGCAGGCGCATCAATCACACCATCTAGCGGATTATTATGAAAACTCCAATTTACAAGTAAAATTTCCAGCGTTGCCACATGTAAAACACCGTTTAACGGCCGCGGAGTGTTTTTTTTTTAGTAAGGCCGATTGAGTTTACAAACATTGATTAACAGAGTACTTATGTAGCATATATGTAGATAAGGGAGAAAAAAATATTAAACCAATAGTCATAAAGCGAGTTTTATACGAATAGCAACAAACTCAGCTTTATTGATAGATACTGAATAATTTATGTCAAGCACAAATATGCCAATTACAAATTAATTTTGAAAGTTTCACTTACCGAAATATTTTTTTTTTTCGTAATAACAGTGATGAAATTTGAAAAAGATTCCATACCTGAAACAAAAGAAAGCAGGCATAATAATTATTTGAAATCAGAAATAGAAATAAAAAAAATATAAAATAGTTATCGTATTTTATTTTTGGGGTATTACGTCGAGTTGGGTTACCTCTTCTATAGCCAACGTTTCGTTCAGCGTTACGGTGTCCATCATCAGGGCAGATGTCTACGCTATTCGAAGCGTAGGTAAAAGAAGAAGGTAGCGCAACACGGCATAATACTATAAAAATAAATCACTTTGATAGTAATAAAAAAAACGAGAAATCTCAAATCACATCCAATTCAAAAGATTTTCAGACCAGAACGAAAAAAGATTTAAGAACATTTTTTTGTTTGTCATGGTAATAAAAATTGCAAAAAAATATTTTTTATATAGTAAAAGCATAATAATATTATACAGTCGACATATTCTAGTATCAAATTAGCCTCAAAAGATAAAAATTAAAACATACACCCTTTGGTTAGTGTAAACATTTTGTATTCATGAAACTCATTAGCCACCTTCCAAAGTTCTCGCAGTCGAGTTTTAAAAAATAAAACAACGTCCCCATGCAAGTATAATTAGGTACCATTTAGTTGGTTGCATACAAAGTTCGCGGCCTTTATACAGGGTGGTTCCTGCGTCCACTGGAACGATTAACCCCTAATAGCTCCATCCCCTAAATACTTAATATTCGCAAAAAGCCTGCGGGCTGAATATTTTACGCAGCTTAATAAATAAACTGAAATATAGAAATTTCAGCTGCATGTTTAAAGCTGAATACTTTAAATGTTTTCAAATTAATTCGTATAAATAGCAATACGGTTAGTTAAAGTTGTTTAAACAACGTAAACTTCAATGGGGGCGGGATTATTTTAGGTATAAACAGCATACTCGAAATAGATTTTATTAACAAATGTATTATCTATCGTTATATGGGGGAAGTTATTTGCAGCATGGGTAGGTACCTACCTACGTGAATATTACTAAATAACTCAATGTCAATTTAATGATGTTTTATTGTCCGTAATCTGTATTACAGGGACTCGAAAGATATTATAGTGTATAAGCAGATTTATTAAATTTAAACACGGCATCTTTCATTTAGAATTTAGACAGAAATGACTGTCAGTAAACAACAATAATTGGGAAAAAGAACATGTCATGTATATATAAAAAATAAAATAATAAACAAATAAATAAAATAAAATAAAACATTATCATTTAACCATTCTCAAATAATAGTAGTGTACATAAAAACTCGTAGGTAATCATTTTTTGAAAAAAATTGTTCATTGTTTTTTTTTCCATTGTTGAAAAAGGAAAATGATTATTTTAAAAAGCCTTGAAGCCGGTTGGAAACAAATAGTTTTAAGTACGTACTAGAATAATACTATCTTAAATATAATATTTTAATTTTAAAAGGCCGAAATGTATTGGAGAAACAGGACATTTATGCAGCGATGCGGATGCTGCGTCGTTATTTTGCCCCCATCACTCAAGTTGACCGAATCCGCAGGACCATTAATAAGCACAGATTTATGGCGCAGGTACATCCCATAACGTGTTCTGCTCAGATCAATTTGTTCCTACATACGCGATTACATGTAAGGGAACTGGCAAAAAGAAGAGCGTTGTAAGCAAACTTTTTTTAAAAACAATCAATGATTTTTTAAATGTTGAATAGATCTTTTTGGGGGGCGTGGTGGTTATCCGATGTCGTAGCAACAAACTATACACCGGGACAATGTTTTCAAATAAAAGATATCAATTTTTTTTAAATAATGCAACTATCATTATTAATTATATATTTTTTTTTTTAGACAAACCTCACAAGATTCCCAACTGCTCCCTTCTAACTGAAAAATGAAACTATGGCATCCCCAATTGGAGTATGTTGTGAGGCTGAAGGTAAGTGGGGAAGGGAAGGAGATGGGAAGAGGAAGGTGGGAAAGTACCTGGCTATTCAGATCTAGTCACTAAACACGGCTAAAGCCATTATTAAGCAACGTTTCAATTCTGAATGGTGGTCTTACACCAGGGCGATACTGAGAGTATCTTCCACTCTGGAACGTGCCGCAAATATAAAATATATTATTTTTATTAATTTATTGTGAAATAACACAAATTAATCAAATAAAATTTATTTGCGCACGCCGGGTTCGAACCCGCGACCTTCCGAATGGGAGTCGAGTGTTTTACCACTCGACCACGGACCTTCGTCAAAATAACCTATTAGAAGGATAGATTTATTACCCATCGGTTCGATTGTTAAATATATAGGTTCATCTTCCCCAACTACCCTGAGAAAATTATTTGCACTCGCACAGGGGAAAATTATTTTCCACGGGGCGTTCTGCGAGGAGTTTGTATAAACAATGTAGATATGAATAGATTTTCTTTATTTGGCAGTTATTTAAAAGCAAGGCTGTGTTAAGTTATGGTAGGCGTAAAGTATAATATAATGGCTTAATACTTCCTGATGAGGCTAAGTTTTTTTTAAAATTAAATGTATGAGCAACTTTTGTACAAAACGTTCAAACTTACTTTCAAAAACATATATAAAGAAAAATTAAATTTTGCATATTAAAACAAGAAAACCCTATTATATTCTAGAAGTTACGAAATACTACGAGATGTGTAATACGGTTATTAACCCTATTTTGTATATTTTCAAGGAAAGTCAATTTTATACACCATGGCATTCTACCTGCACTATCATGTTTAAAAAAAAATCCGTTGTGATTACCCACATATCCATACATTATTTTTTGTATGTGGACCTGGAGACAGTTAGATAATAAAATATGTATTTTTTAAATTAATGGAGACAGTATTAGGTAAATCAATCGAAAATCTGAAACAGAAAAATCAGAAAAAGATAGGGTCACACCTGGGACTCGAACCCAAGACCTTCGGCTTTCCGGGCCGCGGCTCTACTAACTGAGCTAATGTGTCCTATCCCCTAATTAAAATATTACAATTTGAGGTTTAAGTTAAAAATTACAAATAAATATAAAATATGTTATGAGGGTTAAGGGAGTGGAAAGAGTATGAAGTGAGAAAGCTGGAGGTTTAAAAGTAATTAACTCATTAGATATGGTCACTAAACATGGCTAAAGTCATTTCTGGATTCATATTACTGATTTTACATGAACCGAAAGTGAGTTTATTTATATATTTCTTCAACGGTAAGTTGGTTGACCGGTCCTAGGCTTCGGGTACCGTCCTAGGCTATCTTATAAGATTTCAATCATTGTAAAAGCCATTTAAGCGTAACCATTTATGTAAAAAAAATATCGTAACCTTTATTTATATGACATTGTGCACTACCTTTAATATATAAAATAATTTTCTGAAATATTTTTTTTCATTTAATTTTATTTGAAAATGACATCTGTGGGTAAAGGTCTATTTAAATATATAACAATTTAAAACTTTTTCCACTTAATTTGTTTCTGATCGTAACCTGTTTCAGCCCATTAATGCCATCTTCAGACTGGTACAAATAATTTGAATAAAATCCTTATATACTTATGTTAATCTCCCTCCTCCCAAATTTTATGTATGTAAATAATAGTTTAAAAATATATTTTTATCAGTCTAAAGATGGCCTTAATGGGCTAAAACCGGTTACTATCAGAAATAAATTAAGTGGCAAATAGTTTAAAATTGTTTAATATAATTTAATATGTTATCAGATGGAAATCCATCACAAATTGTCAGTACCTTCGGTACCAAAGGTAGTTTGTTTATCTACTGCTAAAGATAAAAAGTTAATCTGAGAGAAGCGGTTAGGATTCAAGGCCAATTCTGCAGTTAATGTTTTATATTTTCTTTTTAATAAATGTATTTATTTGTGTTTTCTCCTTAAAAATAACATACAAAAAAATCACTTCAAAACATTGTTTCACCAAACACGTAAAAAACACAATTTTACAGTGACGGTTTTAGAAGGAAGTCAAATATTGCGTGTTATTCGTAACCTGCGATGTTTGTCTTTATTAAAATGATTGCAGCTACCTAGTTTCATCTCGAAAATATAATTTCATCTCGCCAAGATATAATTTGTCTCGTACAAATTTGTTTGCTTAAGGTCCATCTCAGACATGTCCCACCTGCGATTTAATATGCAAATCCGGTGTCCTCTACAGGCTCTAAGGCTGTATGGCGGGCCGGTGTCCTTGGGCGACGGGTGTCCTGTTTATCAATGTAAATGCGCTCATATAATTATTATTTGCAAAGTGATTGAATTATGTATGTATTACCGTGACCGAGGCATGCGTTTTTTTAATAATTGAGATGCCGACATTACACGAGTTTCTTGTGAGAAACATAATGTGTTTTTACATAGGGTTAGATAAAACAAACCGTATTTTATAAAGATCACAGCAAATTACAATTTAATAGTCGGGTAAGGGTACCGCCGCCCCGGGAAGCATTTATTTGATAACCAACATCTCTGCCATAAGTCACCCCAAGTGGTTCTTGTTTTATCATCCGCCATGCTGAGAATATGGTTGTAAAATCAGCAAAACAAATTTGAAACACAAACATTTTTGGAATAGCTTAAGAGCGATTGACCAGTGGCTGAGAATACAAGATTAAAAATGCTTGCAACTGTACAGAGAGGTTCCCTTGAGAAAGATCGATTATTCCCCGTATCAATTTTTTTAAATTAAAAATTTAATATCGATTTATTTCATTCAAAACTTGCTTTATTATATACGTACATTCAAGTAAACAAAAAAATGCTCAAAACGCACGATGATAAATTATTAAATATCGTGTACTTCTTGTAAGTATTTTTTGATCATAAGTATTTATGATTTTTCAATAATCTCTGAACAAAATAAGTGTGTAAAAAAAATTTCGAATATTTTAGTTTTTAAGACCTTAAATAAATAGAAAAACTGAGGTATTTTTGTCACAAAACACGTTCTCGGATTTATTTTTTAATGATTTTAATTGTTTTAATTGAACTAAAATTAAAATTATGAAAACTGTGTTTACTGGGTTATGTTTTGTTTTATTTTGTTGTATGATTATACGATCGATCCGTACATCGACGGATCTGCCGGATCTGCCCTGATGATGGACACTGCAACGCTGTCCGAAACGTCGGCTAAAGAAGGAGGTAGCACAACACGGCATAACACCCCAAAAACAAACAACGAAAAAAGATATGTACATTGCTTAAATGGTCAAAGAGGGTAATTTATCTGTTGTATATATTTATTCTATTTGTAATTTTCAACGAATTTCGAAATTTTTCCAAGGTATTTTAAATCTCCTATATATTTATTCTTTTTTGAGATGTCATACTAAAATATGTATTAGACATTTTAGTTATCAAAAAGCATCACTTTCAAGAAATTATAATAAAATAAAGATATTAATGTAAATTATTTCTTAATATAACCTATAAAACCATTTTCTGAGATTTTAATTTTGAACACACGATTTTTGTACCACAATTTGACTTAAACTGACGAAAAACAACACAAATTAATAGTAAATACATTGAGTACATGAATAGAAGTGCGAATTGGTAATAAGGAATGAAATCGTTAACTAAAATATCAACTTTATAACAACCATATCACAGCACACGATTTTTTTCCGTGCGGCTTTTTTTTCCAGCGGGAGTCGGGAGTGCGCATGCGCAGCAATACACCACCTTACGGATATTAATGAAAACAACAATTTAATCAGGCAAATTACAACGTTGCCAAATCTAAACATTCACAAAAACACCGCTTAACGGTCGTTAAGTGTTTTTTTATTAGTAAGGCTGAATCTTTACTTATTATAACACTAAATGTAATACTCAACCGAACGCGTATATTAATTACTCTCCTGAAACATTCTGATAATTACAAGATTAACAATTATGTTTATCTACTTTTATTTAAAAAAATATATTTTTTGAATTAAAGTGTTTCTGTTTTAAATAAATCCTAGATTTATGCTAACAAATGCAAGATTTTTATAATTTTATAAAGTTCTTTTCTACATATATAAAAAGGTGCAAACTTTCAGATTTACAAATCTAACGTTAATTGTAATTTACCGTGATGTTTCACGTGTCAGTAAGTAAAATAAATAAAACTTGTAAGTTCATTATTATACGCTCTACTCCATTCAATATTTCGTAGATGATATCAAATAGGTACCTACCCCGAAAGAAGTGGCCAGGTGTGACATTTCCAGTAGGTACTTTTATAATATACCTGAAGGTTTTTTGCAAGGCGTTCGGAAGATAACTTCTAAAATTTCCATTTAGAACGAAGTCAAATATTCAAATAAGACGTAACCCGTCGACGTGCGGCATGATTGATATGTCTGTTGTAATATTAAATTCTATATAAATAATAAAGACAGTCAGGGAGGATTTGGCACCACATTTATATAGCTTAATCAAAATTTAAAAAAAGTTCATCACATATTTTCCAACAAGCCAGAGGGGTGGTGAAATCTATTGAAGTGCGTTTCCAAAAAAATAATTTCTAGATCCATTCAATCATCAATTCCAATGTTTTAAACATACATATAACGACGGTGTGTATATGTACAATATATTATATTGCCTGAGATGTGAATCGATACTGACTAAAATGTTTTTATTTTTATGTTTAAGCGGTCTACAGACCATGTTACATCTACACCACACGGTCTACGCTGGCTAAAAATCGAAGGTTGGAGGTTGTCTCCTGTCTCTTTTTTCCTCATGCGAACCCGTAACACTCTGTTTCACGTTGCCTGCAAATTGGAAGAAACCGTCTGCCGCTAGTACCAACCGATGCGCCGCAGTGAAATGGGATGGTGATATTGAATTTGTTGTGTAATAAAAGAGACAGAAGGCAACGTGGAACAAAATGTTACGGGTTTGCATGAGGAAAAAAGATACAGAAGACAATAATAGCCAGCTGCTAACAGCCCGATATATCGGGCTGTTCGCAGCATGGTGTGTAGACCGCTTTACCGTACAAGAGTCTCCAATGTTCCCAATCGCCTATAGCCAGTGAGACTATGGCATCCATTAGTAGTTAGGGAAACAATATTGGAAAAAAAGGAAGGCGGAGATGTAACTGGTCATTCAGATCTGGTCAACAAACATGGCTGTAATATATCATAATTAGTCTATAATAAGTTCTCATATTGCTTTAGTTGTTTATGGACTGTTCGGGTCATAAGTTCTCCGTTTACGAGAAGTGCCGAAAGTAACCGAAGGCGCGCACAGTCATTAAATGCGAGAGCCCGCACCTAACTTCCAGTTAGTAAGGACGTCAGTCCTCCTAAGCTATATTTGTAAATTACGATACGTCAATAAGCATTCACTGAAAACTCAAGAACCTCAAGTCTTTTAATAAGCATATTGTAAAATATAGTGCTGGAGAATATAATAAAAGTAAGATTAAGAAAGGGAAGCTTTGATGTTTTGGGTATGTAGAGCGAATGAATGAAGAAAGGATTGTAAAAAGAATATATGACGCCAATGTGAATGATAGAAGAAGTCGAGGACGCCCGGGGAAGACGTGGCATGATGAACTACCCCTGCAGATAAACGGCGAGATGGATAGTTAGTTGGTTAGAGAATACTGGCCCCAATACTATAAATAACGAATGTCCCTGTAGAGGAAATTCAGAGATTCTTTACAACGGTTAATGTATTTTGAACACGGTTTCAATTTCAGGGCGATACTGAGAGTGAGAGTTTTTTACTCTCTTTGGTCACCTCATATAAAATTTCAGGAACAACCTTCTACAGCCAATTCTTATTTCATCCTCTTCGTCAGATTATGTAGTCAAGTAAAGTATTTAAAGCAGAAATCTCTTTCACAGTAAACGTCAAGAACAGTGTAGCACTAGCGTCATAAAATTCGCATAGCTTTTCTGTCTGGAATGTTCGCTCCCAACTCCATTTCAGTCTAGTGCTATGGTGGAATTTTTGCTAAATCCATAACTGTAAAAAAACGTAAGAGCAGAATTTCAGTCAGAAAATGGCAGTAGCAGAACCGGGTACAAACTAATTGCATTACATAACAAGATTAATATTTCTACGTATTATTAATAATTTCAAAAAACATATTTGCGTCGAAGGGAATTATTTGTATTAATAAACGGTATAATATATTATTTAATTGGCAATTTAGGCAGATTCATCGAAGGATAAATAATTATTCGTGATAAAGGTGTGTTACATAAAGGCATATTATAAAATAATTGGTTTCATTCATAATAAGCGCATTTGAAAAGATGTATAAAAAAATAAAAATGTTGGTGTGCCTGGTGTACTAATGGGATATAAATCTCAGAAATCTATAAATCTTAAAATGATAATATCGTTTAACCGTTTTCCATGAGAGGCTTCACCTGTTACAGTGTTCAAATACATCGTCTCTAGGACAAAATTAAAAATATGCAATAAATAATTTGATGTCTTGACTCGTTTTTTGAAAGTAAAAAGAATAATTTTTAATTGAATATCACTGCATTTTCAATTTGGGAGGCAGGAAAATCTATTTGATAACCAACATTCGATTGATAGTGACTTAGATTAGGTGCCCGGATTCATGGGGTGAAAATTGTCTAGATCTTCGCGGCGGATGCGTTTGCCCACCTAATGTGTGGCGGGTCATATCGGGGGAGACTTGTTGGGGAATACCTTTTGTACTCTCCAACGGTCTCTCTCGACCCATCGCCTTTCACCGCGTGGGAGGGGTGGATTCATACCTCCGTCACTCCTGGACATGCTGACTCCCAGATTACTAACCTCCCCTAATACCTTTTTCCTTTCCAGAACTTCCTCTCCTTTCTTTCCCAAAAATGAACATCAACACAATGTATCCAAAGATGACATATGCCCTTTTTTCCCATAGAATTTTTTTCCTGTGTATATCTAATGAAAAAATCATTAAAAAAATGAAGATGCGGTCTAAAAAAGAGATGCATTCACATAGCCCTTATTGCAATTTTAATATAAATCTCAACAATTTATAACATTAAGTGTAATAATGTTTTCAAAAGGACAAATAACAGAATGAACAGTTTTTCGGCGCATAATAGAGTTGTAAGTGCAATTGAGAGTGATTGCGTGTGTATTTATTTGCAATGAGGGTGGCTGGTAGTTATTATTGCTTGTATTAAGGGGATGATGACGAAGCAAAACAAAAGGGGATGGAAAACTCTTCAGAAAGGAAATATGTGAACTCCCTCCTACTCTAAATTATTAACCCAACTACAGGGATGAGTAACTCTGCCTTTTAAAAATTCAAATAATTTTTTCTTTGTCTAATTATGTCCCTTTGTAACATCCTTTCTCCCTCTGCCTCTCAACCTATATATAACCAACAACTCTGTCTTAGTATTAAGTTATTATTATATCCTGATAAAGCTTGGTTGAAGCGAAACCGGTCGATATAAAAAATAATAAATATTAGTGGTTGACCGCTTGGGCACATAAGCGTGTTTTAACGACAATTTAACGTAGGTAGACATATTAATGACGTATGCCCTTGACCTGAGTTATTAAATACTAACAGCCTTACTAAAAAATACACTGAGTGATTTTTTTTTAGTAAGGCTGTTAGTGTTTGTTTTATTTAAAAAAAAATTAAATATTAGTTTTGTTATAGATATTATTTAAGACGAAATTAGCCACTAAACACAGCAGGTCTGTGTAAAAATAATGTTTTTAATTTAGTTACTATCGGCCGGCTTCACGACAGGGGTAACCACCACATAACTCTGACTCGACACATTCCTTGCTTCATTCACATTCATAAATTGTCTCATGCATAATATTATGTTATTCTGACTCTTGACTTGACACTATGGAAGTATTTGATTTACTTGATCATACCATGTCTGCATGTTCTCGGGCGTCTCAGACTTCTTCTACCATTAATAATAATAAATTTTGATAGCATTTAAGACCTGCTTGGTTTACTTGGTTTACAAAAAACTTATATTACGATCTAAAATTGAAATAAAAAAATTAAAAAAAACATTATTTTGGGTTCCAAATTAAAACAATAAATTACTACATTACTGTTTAAATTATATTATTAAAGATTTCACAAATGAAATGTGTCAAACTACAGTTAGTGCCACAAGCAGACGAAACTAACTCGTAAACAGGGCTAATCGTAAAATAATGTAATAACAATGACTAATAAACATACCCGCCTCCCAAATTTTCAATTTGGGAGGCGGGTATGGGTACTTTCGCCCCGGGAACCATTCATTGGACAACCAACACTTCTGTCACAAGTTACCCCAAGTGGTTAGCTCATTTGTTGACTTAGCAGGGGTGCCAGGATACATGGGGTTAAGTTTTCCCGGGACTTGGCGGCGGGTGCTTCTGCCCACCTACTGCGTGCCAGACCGGATCGGGAGAGACTGGTTGAGGGAGAACTTTTGATCATGACAAACTGATCCCCAGATTTCTACCCACCCCTCAAACCTTTTTCCTTCCCAGGACTTCCTCTTCTTCCTTTCCCTTAAAATACCCCCCGACACAGCATCTTCAAAGATGACATAGGCCTTGACAGATTTTTTTTTCCTCAATGCCTCCTGTGTTGAGCTTTAAGCTAAAATAAAAACAAAAATAATAATAATTTGAAAATCAAAAATTGCAAAACACTAATTTTAACTAGACGAGCCCAGAAATACACCCATGTGATTATTTGTGTATTAGAAATGACGTATTAGAAAAGCTTACATTAAAACAGCTTTTTACTTTTTTGTTGTTGTTTATTTTTGGGATATTATGCCGTGTTACGCTAACTCCTTCTTTAGCCGATGTTTCGGACAACATTACAGTGTTCATCATCAGGAAAGATGTGTCTATGTGTGCATCTGCCCTGATGATGGACACTGTAATGTTTTCCGAAACGTCGGCTAAAAAAGGAGTTAGCGTAACACGGCATAATATCCCAAAAATAAACAACAAAAATACTTTTGGCCGTGAAAATCTTTAATCTTAGCTTTTTTTACTGTAAAAACTTTAAGCAGATATAAGTTCGGTGTTGTTGAAAGCTTGTAAAAAAGATGTACATTTAATATTTCCTACCACTGCAGTTCTGGAGCTTTCAGATTGTGCCGCCATATCTCCTTTCCTAAAGCTCGCCGGCACAATGGCGAGGCATTATGCCCTCTTTTATTGTTGCAAGGACTTTTTGGCAAACACGAGGCGTGAATTTTTAGAATTATCCTTATGTAACTTTCAAAAGAGCGGCTCAAACGGAGATTGCAAGAAATTTAAGTACGCTAATCTGCATGAAGCATCATGACTATCAAGCAAGTAGCGAATAAAAAACTATTTATGGTGCGTAATTCTTTATGGATTTAAAGAACATTTGTAATTAATGTAATTTGTAACCACTTTACCAAATAGAAGTATTTATTTATTTATTACACGCCCTAGTTTAATATTCTATTTAATTTCTTCATTCTAGTTTAATAGTTGAGAATCACGGTTATTTTAAATACTTCAAAATTAAATACAATGAGAAAATTAAATGTTACAACAAAGGCATATAATAAAATAAAATACATTGGTAAAAATGATAAGAAGTCTCACATAAATAAATATTCAATATAAACAAAAATCGCAGAAATTGTATACGTCTATTTATGTCTCGATATATAAAATAATTTAAATAAACAATATGTCACATACGGATAAGAAAGAAATGTCCTTCGGGACTTGTAACATTTTCTTTCATTGAGATGGTTTATATATTACACTGCATTTATAGCGGATTGTGTTGAAAGCGGTATCGACTCCATAGGAAAGACCTTCCTATGGAGTCGATTTGTTTATACGGAGTGGCGCAAAAGTTATCACCCTATCGGGAAATGCCATACTTTTTGCAAATAGATGCAAATTTCAGTTCTGCTTTCACATTTGTGAAGTAAACAGATACAAAATACACGACATGAATCGTTATACCTCTCACACCGGCCAGTGCAAATCAGTAAAACTCTCATTTGGTGAGTTGCACTAGCCGACAAGATCGCCCGTTTTCACCGTTCTAGACTTATTTTTGTGGAGTTTCTTGAAGTCACAGGTCTATGTCAACAAGCCTCAGACTTTTGAAGCCCTCAAAGAGGATATCTGTCAAGAATGCGATAACCTATCGCCGGAAGAGTGATGGAAAATGTCATAAATCGTACCTGTATGGTCCAATTCTGGCGGCGGCTGTATGGCTGATATCATTTTTTCAATTTAATAGAAAGAAAATTAAGACATCAAATAAACACAATAGAAAAACAGAACAAAAAAAAATTATTCGTAAAAAATTTTACAGATTAAAAACCTCGGGTGACTACTTTTGCGCCAACTTGTATTTATTTTGGAATTTTGGCGCTTATTGGTATTTATTGCTCGTTTGGTTGTTAAAATGGGAGATGTTAAGATGATACCATGTGATTTATAACTTAAAATCCATTGAATATTATTACTGTACTACACTAATTTGCGTTGCATGTGTGGACAAGTGGGCATGTCGGCCTTGAAATGTAATGTACATTCGTGGACATGCAGAGCAGGAAATTCTTATCGGGAGATTTTTTTTAAAAGTAAGTTAAACATTCCCTGGTTACGAATAAACTGACAATATATGAAAATCTCCTACTACCACCACAGTAAATGGAAAATGTTGTTATGTATGGTAATGGAAGACTTGCCCGATGAGGAATTGAAAACACAATGCCTGTTGCCAATTGAAAACAAACCCGATGCCACTCGGTCACTTTCCGATATTATATTTATTTAGATGGAAAAATGTGACGGAGATGTCCCAGGAAGATATCCACTTGAACGCTTTTTGCCACATTATGGCCCTATTTTCAAAAACTCGGATTGCTTTGCTGCCACAATGTGGCAAATATTCTCTAGATTCTTTAATATTTTTTAAAGTTCCTATTCCTACGAATATGTGATAATAAACAAAAGATAGGTGAATTCAATGCCTATATAGAACTATAATCAGTTTGTATGTCTCCATATTTAAATTCGGATGTATGTTTTTTTTAATGTGGGCGGAAAATTTTTCTTTAGAAATCCGAGAAAAAGTTTTAAATTGATCTTTAGCTCCAGTGGATATGGAAACATGATAACCAATTTTTGAGTTGAGTTATGTCAAGTTTCCGAAAAAGAGTTTTTTTAAATGATTTATTAATTATTAAAAAAAGTATAATTATTACAAACATAATATTTTTACTGAAAAACATGTAGAGAGTTCTACAATCAAATAAAAAAAAATATAATTTGGAACTTATGTGTATTTGTTTTCATTATCCAACTTTTTTGCAATTTTTCTTCTAAGTTTCTCATTTGTGAGTATAAGTTTAGGTGTAAGGTCGTGTAATGTCTAGGTTTCTCACTAGTGAATGTAAGAAATATAAATGAGTAGAAGCCAAGTAGTGCGGCATGCCATCATCTCTGGCCACAAGGCGTTGCCTATTTAGTGTAAACTAAATATGGTTTTTAACAGTTTTGGGGTGGCAGCGCAACTGCCATTAGCAAAACTAAATAATTTCTTACTTCCTCAAGCTCAAACGGCCAGTAGCGAAAAACAATTTGTAAACATCGTTGAACCTTGAAACTTCGTACTTGTGACTGAAGATTTCAGTACCTACCCACTAGCTGGTTGGTTTATTGACGTTTAAACTGCTCTTTACTCCCGGGCACTAAGAAGACTGTCATAATAATATACGCATCGAGAATGGAGACTTAAGATATCCGAGAGGCGCATTAAAAGCTCTCATGTTAGGAAAGCTCTAGGTCAAAGTGGAATAATGGCTTTTCTGTGAAACATGAAGAAGAATAATTAGTGCTACAGCGGTCAAGAGAAATTATGGTTTATCGACGTGATAATATTACGACTCACTTCTAGAGAATTGATTAATTGGATTATTGCATCACTGTAGTCCATAGAGGAAGATAAAATACTATAAACTGCCATTTATAGTAGTAAGTATAAACTCTCAGTATGGCCCTGGTGAAATATTACCATTGACAATGGAAAAGTCTCTTGAAATGGAATCAGTCTAGATTTGAATAGTGAGTGATTTTAATAATTCCCAACCTTCCATCTCACCATTTCCTTCCCCTCAACACAAACTTATTTTAGCCTCACACCGTGAAAATGATCTAAAAACCCCATTTATGTGTTCTAAACAACAACAAATCATTTATAGATATATTCCTAGTAGTCATAAAATATAAGAAAAGTTATTTTTGCTTATTCTTACAGGTATGCAAAATCACGGAAGCAGTCTTTAAAAATCCAAGTTATTTATTAAGACGATCCACTAGTCCTTGACTCATTCGGAATCGGGCGAAGCGAACGTTTTGGGCGTTTACCAATAAAAACCTAATCTCTAGCCAACAACAGTGTTTTGTTATTCCGAAAGTATATTTTTAAAGGTCGAAGCGCCGCGTATAATTCTATATAATTCTCGACTGAACGACGCGCTAAAATCCTTCTGTACATGGCAGAAGGGTGAAATTCGCAGTTACAAATTCGTTGGGTACCGCCTGTTTTTAATCACTGAAAAGAAACGTGAAGTTCAGTAACAAATATTAAAATGATTTTCGATCACTCTCTAAGAAACTTAATTACCTACATTATTCAATAAAACCATACTATAAAAAGGATTTGTAAGTAGGAGATTTTTCACTTTATACCATTTTTTATAATTAAGTTAAGGTAAGACGTATTATTTTTTTCTAAGCTTATTAAAAGGCTTATCAAAAAAATACCCGATGACTTCAAAGGCCAAGATGTGTTCTAATCAAAGTATTTAATTGAATCATCCATAGTATTTCTAAGCGATCAAATTTTCAAAACAAAAACAGAATATTTTGAATGATTTTGCATTTTTTCGCGTGGCTTCACCTTAATACCGAATTCTTTTGGTATTGGGGGTCCATTGTCGAAGGACCAAGTTGAATATTATTTCCTTCAAACTTTCAATGTACTGGGTGTGGCGAGGATGTCGGAATAAATTGTTTTTTTCACGCCCAGCGTATCAAAGTTATTTAAATTCACATTGTGAACGTGAATGGGTTCCTGATTGAAAAATTAATGGTATCTGCCTATGTTGGTATAAGGGGGCGAGCTCGGGTTTGTATTGGGTTGTTAAATACTCGGTTTGGTGGGTTTTGTGCGGGAATGAATGTGGGCTGCGGACGCGAGTTGCGAAAGTCATACGCCGAATAAATACTTGATAATGGAGACCGGGGACAAAAGTTCAGTGTGATTTTAAACCACGCGGATATGCAGAATTATACAAACTAAAATGGAAATGTTCAAATAGAACTGCTATCGAATACTAACGGACGCTTTGTATAATTGCAAATGCTTTCCTGCACTATGACTATCTAAATGTATAGGATATCTACTATGTATTATGGCCATTTCTGTGAAATATTACCCCAGTTGAGCTTTTATAGCAAAACATTGTCTAGCTGTCTAGGTTATCTTTTTCCACCTAGATTTATCGAGGTTTTATAAAATTAACAATTATATATTAAAATAGCCAAAAGAGGTAGTAGCTATTGTCCCACTAATTTTAACACATTTATTACTATATCAGCCCTTTTTTATTGGAATAATATTATATACTGTTGAAATATAAAATTATTATTATTTTAATATTCTCCTGATAAAGTAAGACCACTTTCGATACCGGTGGAGAAAAGTCTTAAGTTAATTGTTTAAAAAAATGTATTGTTTATATTATAATAAATCCACAACATCCGACTATATCGGTTAATTTCGACAAAAGCCAAGGCCCCAAACTTCAGGTCCTTTATAAATAATATTAAAACTATGAAAAAATGCAAATCTCAAAAAGGTGTTGCATTCAAATTACGTTTGTCTTTTGTAAAATGATTGGATGGTAAAATGGTTAAGTTTTTATATTGATTTGAATACAATAAAAAACATTTTTTAAAGCTTTACTCAAAGTTTATTTCACTCCGACTGGACCAATTGTGGACAATCACGACTATCTTTAGACTGGTTTATTTGGTTGTATTATATTTTATTGATACTGTGAAATTCCACCAAGTAATCCAACAGTTGAAATAACATAAAAGTGAAATAAAGAATGGCTGTATTATACTTTATTAATACGACGGAGTTCCATTAAATTGCTAACAGTTAAAAAAATAAACTTAAAAAAATGATTCAAAGTGACATTATTTTTTAAAGACTTCTCTTTAACTGCGTAACTCCAAAAGTTATTGTTCTCGAAAGGGGACATTTAATCACAAATCCAAATACAATTCCGTCAATTCACATGATCGAGCGAACAAAGGGTTGGTCGTGGCGGGTACTACGCCCTCTCTGTTTAGGCCCAGAGGCCCCCAAAAAGGGGTCTAAAAATACAATGAGAAGTTCGTAATTTGATATTGATACAATGATTGTAATGAAATATCCCCACCATGCAGGGAGTATTTTGAATACGATGTAGATAGGTACTTTTGCAGAGCTCTTCAGTTGTCTTTGTTTCGTGTGAAGTGTGATGATTAAATGGGGTTTATGTTGGTAACTAAAGTAATAGATACTAAAGCAGACGAGATTATTTATAAAATATGACATTTTTATTGCTAGGATTTATATTATTTATTTATTTATAAGAAAAAAAGTTTTACATTACAAGTGAACATTATGTAAAGTTATACAAATTATTCATCATTATTCTACTACTCCATAAGTTGAGCTCTAGGAGCTCGTGTTTATGGGAGGAGTATTTACATGCAAAAAAAAAAATATTCTAAATAAATATGTAATCAAAGACTTAAAATAAATACAAACATTATTTAACATAGCTATACAATTTAGGAAAAAATATGTTTTATGCATTCATTGCTTTTGTGTGTTATTTTGTTAAGGAAACTATAGAAAGTAAACTGTCGGTCTGGAGGCGTGATCCTGTAATCCTACTGCCTGAAGGATGTCAGGCACTGCATCTCTATGTTCGATAGTTTGGGATATGCAGAATACAGTGGTGTTGGAGGTTGAGAATTAGTCACCTTTCTAGATATAGATTCGAATCATACATAAGCCATTTGAACCAAAGCACCTTAAGAAACTTACGAATATATTTTTAATCGAAATACATTGCAAAAAACATATAGTAAGGATACATATGGTTTTATTTATTTGTGTCTTAAATTATGATATGTACATGGGTCATTCGGGTTCGAGGCCAAAATACCCAACCAAACTGAATAATTTTGCAAATATGAAACAAGTTTTTTGTTTTTGTTTTAATGTTTCTTTATTCATTGTATAGTTTGTTACAATTGAGGATTTTTCGACCACCATGCTAGGCACATGCCCGTGTGATGGTGGACGATTTTCTATACAGTAGATACATTAACATAATATGCAATATAAAGAATGTGAGAGAATATTAAAAAAAATATATAAAATAATATAATACTAATACTAAATAAATTTAAAGAAATTTAAAGAATATAAAAGAATGTAAAGGAATGTAAATGACTTTAGAGTAATATAAAAGAGTATGGAAGAATATAGTAGAATATAAAATAGTATGTAAAGTAAATAACATAAAAAGCATTTACATGAAAGAATATAAAAAGTATGTAAATCATAAAATAAATAAAATCAGAGTAAGTAGTGCAGAGCAAGAAAAAAAGAAAGGATTATTATTAAGATGAAAAATTTTTAAAACCACAATTTCAATTTCAATTGATCACAACCTTGTTCAGGACAATAAACATATAAACTAAATTACAGTACAGAGGAAAATTATGAGGTAAACAAAGGAGAAAGAGAAAACATACAATAGAGGGATAGAACATCAGATACTGCTTGATGGGGGGCAGGAGGAGGTTAAAGGAAGGATGGGGGTTACATAGGGAGAAGGGGAACCACTTTAAACAACTTGAACCGGACTGAAAATAACTATTTTTATAATTTGAATAATTCTATTTTTAATGTATTATTTGGACTCCTGTATTTCTATTAAACGTTTCGTCAGTATCGTCAGTATCAATTCCGGTAAGGTCGGAAAATTCTGAGAAGCCTGTGCTTGTTAAACACCTGACGTGTTGGACAGTTGGGGGCGGGGTGAGAGGTTGGCCGGTTACTCGGCCAAGAAACCAATGACAACATGCGTAAGAAATAAATAAAAATTGATTTTAAAGAAAAATAATTTGAAAAAAAAAATAGTCATATAAAAAGTCACCGGAGACCAGAATTTGATTTACATTTTTTACTCCGAATATTCTCAGGAATCACCGGTTAAAGTAAGTCAAGTACGTATTTTAACACTTTGTATAATGAACACCTTGAAGTTTTTATGAACATCAAATGGGAGTATTCAGCTCCATCTCACGAAGTCATTTTTTGTATCTCAGAGGCCAGCTCCGTAATCTATAACAATATGAATGGCGTAAAGTTTAGTGTTTAACATTCAGCACGCGATGAGACAAATTTACGCAGGAGATATTTTCATACTACCACGGAGATGAACGTTGCATACAAAATACGGACACTGCGTTTTATAATTGAGCAATTTATTGTTTTACGACCAGCAGAATAAACTAAATGAGCCATTATTGTATGGTCATACAGAGCATCATCCTCCGTTATAAATGGAATACAATAATGTTATAATAATACAACACAATAAATCACCTGAAGGGTAACGTAACGAGGATCTTCTTGCAAATTTTCAACATTGAGTTAAAAAATTACAATGGTACCTTATGGATTAAAACACTCAAAGGAAAAATCACATTAAATTTAAATAAATTTTTCAAAACTAATTATTAATTGTTTGGCCTTTTTCACTTTTTCAGTGCAATAGAGAGTGCTACAAAATAAGCAATGCTTAATCCGCACTGAATAATACTTGAGCGCAACGTATATACACACTGGTAAAGGACATGTTTGGTTTTTTTTTTTTATTTTTTTCATGTTAAAATTTTTTTGTAGTAAATTATCTTTTTTGTATTATTTCACCCGCTATGTCCCTGCCTTATAACGGGTGAATTATTGTGGTTATTCATAATATGCTTGATAACGAACGCATAATATTTATTGCTATAAAATTTTGTTGATTTATGAATATTTTATATAATAATTAAACTAGTGAAAATAAATAGGGAATTTGAGACATGTCTGGAGGGTTTTGAAGTAGTTATAGTTAGAATGTATAGGTATAATAACTAAGATTGAATCAGAAAAGGACCCTCGAAAACTTTGGCAAAATATAAAGACTCTGTCTGGGGAGAACAATGTCAAGGTTGATTCCTCTCTTGAAGCGAACAGCCTCGCAACACACTTTAGAAGTAAGGTTGAAAAAATTCGTGCCCTCAATGTGGAGGGATCGCCTTCTATCGCAGCACCTAGTCCGCTCTCTGGTGACTTCACTTCTTTTGCTGCTGTAACGGAAGAAGATGTCACGCGTGCTGTGAAATCTTGTCCTAATAGGCAATGTTCCCAAGACCCCGTACCTACCTGGCTATTAAAACAATGTCTTCCGGATATAGCGCCTGTAATTACCGCAATTATCCAGAAGTCACTAGTAAATTCACTTGTACCGGGAACACTTAAAAAATCAATTATAACTCCGATTCTAAAAAAGCAAAATCTTGATACTGACAATGCGGATAATTACAGGCCAATATCCAACCTACCATTTTTGTCAAAGCTGCTTGAGAAAATCGTTGCCAAACAATTGGTGGGGTACTTGAACTCCGCTGGTCTATTTGCCAAAAATCAATCCGCTTATCGACAGTTTCATTCAACGGAAACTGTTCTTTTGCGGGTGATTTCTGACTTTATCATGGGGATGGAAGCAGGTAAGTTGGGTTTGGTATCTGTTCTTGACATGAGTGCAGCATTTGACACGGTAGATCATAGTATTTTATTAAATGTGCTTGAAACCGAATTTGGCGTTCGAGGTGATGTACTCCAATGGATGAAATCATACCTGTCTGGACGAGTAGCTTCAGTAATTTTCAATAAATGCATATCTCCTGAAACTCCCATTGAATTTGGAGTTCCCCAGGGTTCTGTCCTGGGTCCCATTCTCTTCATTCTATATACGAATCGTCTCGAACAACTCATTCACTCGGCTGGCTTTGAATCACAAGGCTACGCAGATGATCGTTTGATTTTCAAGTTTTGTTCCCCAGATGAAAAAGACGCCCTTAAAAACGAGGTAGTTAGTTTCATTAACACAGTCTCAAGTTGGATGTCTGTTAATAAACTCAAACTAAATCCGACAAAGACGGAATTTATTTGGATAGCGTCTCCTGGAAGGCAAGCCCTCATCGACTCCAACCCAATTCGTATTCAGGATACAGATATAATCCCGTCTACAGAAATAAAATTTCTAGGTTTCACTATAGACAATAGTCTGTCTCTTGAACCTCAAATTTCAAAAGCTGTAAGTTCTGGCTTTTTCCATCTAAGGCAGATAAAATCAATCAGGAGATGCCTTCCCTCTGATGGAGCAAAGGCACTCATAAACTCGTTCGTTGTCTCACGAATGGATTATTGTAATAGTGCGTATGCTGGCCTACCTAAGAAACAATTCAATAGAATCCAGTCCGTCTTCAATGCTGCGGCGAGAATGATTTTTGGTGAATCTAAGTATTGTCATATAACCCCGCTTCTAAGGGATCGCCTTCATTGGCTTCGATGCCCTGAAAGAATAGAGTTCAAGATCTGCTTAATGACCTACAAAGCATTGCAAGGAATGGCGCCAGCCTACATATCGGAACTATGTGTCCGACAAAACTTAAGCGATAGACAGCTTACTCTGAGGTCAGCAGATATAGATGTTACTAATCGTTTAATCGAACTTTCTAGGTCAAATCGAGCCGTTTACTATGATCGCTCTTTTCGTGTATCTGGCCCGCTCATTTGGAATAAACTTCCCTCAGCTGTTACCAATATTCAGAATTTGACTGAATTTAAACGGGCTTTAAAAACAAAATTATTTAAAAGTTCATACCATTCATCTTAACCTTAATCTCTTTTCAATATATTGTAATGCCATGTTTTAAAGTCTCTGGAAATTGTTTGGTTTCGGTTTCCTCCTTACTGTATTTTTATGTTTTTTTTTAAATGTTTTTAATTTCCACTCAGAATGATTCTTATTTTTGCGCCTGTTTTATACTATATTTTAGTTTTAATGTATTTATTTTGTCCTGTGCTATAATAGCACCGTTACTTTTTACTAATATTATCCTATGCTATAACATCACTCTTATTGTTAATTTTGTTCCCATGTTATTGCCTTGTATACTCGTGTACTGTATATTATTTATTTAAAATTACTTTTTAATACTTTGTAAGGACTTTAAGGAGCACTGTAGGATTATTTTTAAATTTTGTTATAGTTAAGCGCACTTGAAGTGAAACATCACAAAACTGCGCTATACAAATGCTTTGTTATATTATTATTATTAAGATGTATTGCATATGTTAAGTTCCATGGCGTTATTTGTTTTTTGAAGGTATGGAGTTTTGGTTTTTAAGATATTAGGGATAAGGTTTTAGAGAAGAATTTTAAAGCAAGGAAGATCAATTGTCTTTTAGATAACGTAGTATGTAGTTTAGGTACTTTGTGGTATCGGTCGGTTATTCTGGTAGTTTAATAGAGTTGTGAGACTTTTTTATGTATTTGTACAAGAAAATGTTAACATAATGTTTGGATGCAGTTGAAATATATATATATGACGTATTTGACCGGTCAGTGGCTGAGTTAACGTCGCGTTTGGATCCTACTCAGGTGTCCCGTGTTCAATTCCTCGGCTGGCTAAATCCTCCATCACAACACAAGCAAGATTTTCCGCGTACCGTGGTGTTAGTAGGAGATTTTCAAACATTGTCAGGTTATTCGTAATCCGGAAATCGTGATAATGTAATGTAAGTATTATCTTTGCAAAAAATTTATAACACACCATGCATATGTGAGCTAATTAAATAAATTTTATTTTTATTTTATTTTATTTGTGTTCAAAAAATTTACAACATCACAGATATTTTATCTAATTAATTGTAAGTACCATTTTCACAGTGAGAATATAGCGCCAAAAACCTTACAAACTCATTGAATTTTTCGAAGAATATGTCGAAATTTTTATCTAATATATTTAAATAGCGTATCGCTCTTCCCACAGGCGAATTCGGGTACAGATTTGTACGACTCAATCGGCAATATAATATGTTATGGCGACGTGCCCGAGAGTGAGACTCTGGTACAAATAAATTGATTTGCGCCAGAATCTCACCGTTAGAGAGGACGCCATTGATTAATTGAAAGAAATATTTTAGCAATGAAATGTACGGTGAGCTCCGGCATCATGATTTTTTCACAACTCAATCCAAAGCAACACCTCAATATTTTTGGTCGCACTTATTCACTTTATTTAAATAAAAGAATAATCAAAATTTTCGTTATTTCTCACATGTTAGTTAGTATGTAAAACCGAGGAACAAACACCGATTTTCCTGTGTGAATTTGGTTTGTTGAATTTCCCCAAGAGAGAAAAACGTTTTGCATGTTTTCCCTCCAGAATTGTTCCCGGCGTACACGAGTACCAGGATGACATGAGATTTAGTAGACTAACTGTCTCGCCTTCTGCACCAAGTGACATTATTGGATTTTTCCCACATTCCTCCACCGCAAAAACACGTGGCACAATCACGGCGGGATAATACACCCCGTAGACATTTCCCAGATTCCTGGAACTTGTAGTGCCGCGATAGCGAACTACCTTGGAATTCTTCAACGGAAAGACTTATATTAAAGCGAATTGTTTCTACAGTTTAGTGAAAACATTTAAGTTTTCTAGAAATATTATGCAACTAGAAGTGCTTTTTTAAGAATTTTCTTTTAAACTGCAGATACACATTATAACCGATTCGTGAAACATGAACGTAAACAGATGAAACAAGAAATTTTAATTATTTTGCCGGACCTAATGTTTGGTTTTACTATATATATGTAAATATATATTTTCGTTGTTTGTTTTTGGGGTGTTATGCCGTGTTGCGCTACCTCCTTCTTTAGCCGACGTTTCGGACAGCGTTGCAGTGTCCATCATCAGGGCAGATCCGGCAGATCCGACGATGTGTCATCGAACCTTATCGTCGGATCTGCCGGATCTGCCCTGACGATGGACACTGCAACGCTGTCCGAAACGTCGGCTAAAGAAGGAGGTAGCGCAACACGGCATAACACCCCAAAAACAAACAACGAAAATGCTTTTGGCCGTGAAAATCTAAAAACGTACATGTAAAAATTACGGGATAGTGTAAATTCTCAACAAATAGTTAAGTTCCAATTTTGCCGTGTTGTCCCAAATGCTTCAAACTGCCTGGGGCCAGTGAGAATATGGCATCCCCAATTGTGGTATGTTGTAGGGCTGAAGGTAATGGGGAGAGGAAAGATACGGGAAAAAAGTTGTGAAGTATCTGGTTATTCCAATCTAGTCACCAAACACGGCTAAATCCATTTCAAGCAACGTTTCAATTCTGAATGGTGGTCTTACACAAGGATAATGAGAGTATTTTTTACTCTGGAACGTGCCGCAAATGTACCTTTATATTTTTTTTAAATGATTTGAACCCGGGATCTCCGGATCGCAAGCCGAAAACCTTACCCCTTGACTTATCGGGAGGTACACTAGGTAGCTACTTTATCGCGCGTCTAAATTGTTCAAACGAGCAGGTCCAATTTTGAAAATTAGACTTATATTCAAAGCAAATTTGAGTTCATTGAACCGGATTTGACGCAGGACTAACTAACGCACGCACAGACAACCGAAAATAGTACATTTGATCTAATAAACACCACGCTATTTAACGCTAAACACCAAACAACTCTGTGTTGGCATAAATCCTTGCATGATTCACATTAATT
The DNA here is from genome assembly GCA_951813805.1 of Limnephilus auricula. Lineage (NCBI taxonomy): Eukaryota > Metazoa > Arthropoda > Insecta > Trichoptera > Limnephilidae > Limnephilus > Limnephilus auricula. Next base: position 14,891,638 of record OX638403.1, read on the forward strand.
TATCAATAACGATTATCATACGATTTGATTCAATCGGTAGTATAATGTCTTCACGAGGAATCACTGACTTATTGTAAACATACATTCCATTAAATACATTTTTTCTGCATTGAAGGCAACGCACTGCGAAGTAATGCAAAATCATGGGTGATTGGTTTGCAAATTTGATAATTTAGAAACTTAAATTAAAAACTGCGAGTAGAACATATCTAGGCTTTTGAAATCATTGAGGATTTTTTTTAAAGTCTTTTTACAAGCCCGGAAAAAAATGAAGTATCGGGACATTAAAATCTGCTTTAAAGATCAAAATCTCTTACTTAAGAACCCATTTTCGGTTTTTGTTTCGTAGGATAGTTTGAAAAATTTAGTTCTGTAGAAAATGATGGTAAAATATTTAAATATTTGTGCCTGAACTTCGCAAAATAAAATAAAATACTTGCCGGTGTTTTATTTTTGCATTAATCTAAACAGGCGCCTGGTGTTAAGAGTGTTTTGCCAGAAAATATAGGAAATTAGTCATTTTTAAATCAAATTCTAGACGTATTGACTCTTTTTTACAAAAAAACATAAATCGATTTTGAAAGATTGTTATTTTATCTGGTACACGCAGTTTTAAATTTTTGTTAAACTAAGTGTATTTTTAATATACTAAGGTTATACCGTTGGTCCTTGACAGATTGGTTCAATTTTCAAACGATAGATTCTATTAAACAACACAAATTTTCAATCATATAATCATACAACAAAATAAATCATTATATAATCTAGTCAACACAGCTTACAAGATTTAAATTTTAGACAAATTAAAATCCTAGAACGTGTTTTGTGACAAAAGTACCTCAGTTTTTCTATTTATTTAAGATCTTACAAACTAAAATATTTCAGATTTTTTTTTTACACAGTTATTTTGTTTAGACATTATTGAAAAATTATAAATTATTTTGATCAAAAATTAATTTTAAGAAGTATATAATTTTCATTCATTTATCATCTCCCGTTTGATCATTTTTATGGCAGTTCGAGAAATAAATTCTCGCGCCTCATTAGCCGCTGAGATGCGGCCGTGCGAGGTCCTGTGTTTGCGTCGCTCTTAATAACAAAATTTTGCATTAAATTTAAAACTAATACCGTTTAGCTTCATGGTTGTAAAAACATCCGCGCGCAGCGCTGTTAACAAAAACGGAATAATGGATTGCTGGATATTACCTCTTAAGTGGGAGTTTAAATCTTATCGCCATCCTACATAAGGGGTGTTATTGTTAGCTGCCGGATTCCAAAAGTAACACGACGTGGTGCATTGCCTTAAATGAATTTTAAATACTTTCCCCTATTAGTGCTCACATAATCATTTAGTGTACCTATGTTATGTTCCTAATTGATTACGATAAACAACCTACCATTAACTACAATATATTACGCAAATAACATAATTTTGTTATCTACCAAAGCCAAATTTTCTTGATCTATTCAAGATACATTAGATAGGTCTTGGAAACTATATAAAAACTAGTTTGCTACATTATTTACTGAGTATCTGATAATTTAATTGCAAAGGAATCCAATAAAAAATACGCAATGCGTTCACAAAAATTACAATCGTCGTAATTTTGCACAAAGAGCCATAATTCTGTGAGACTGCCCATCTGCCCGGGATATAAACGTTAATAAAAATAAGTAAGTACGGCGAATTGTTGGCAATAAAAACATAAGACAAGCGGAAGTATAAAATTAAAGGCAACAAACGCCAAACATTTGCGACGGACGCCACAACATTAAACTGGGGTGGGATTCACCCAACCACAGCCCTTATTCTCAACTGCAACCATTGTACAACTTAAATAATCTTTTGGTTCACGAAACACGCAACACGCACTTTATTGTGTTTTTTATTCTAAAACGAACTAACTAACCTTCAGATAGGAAGGATAGAGTGTATGCCAAGACAACTTGGTCTTGGCATACACTCCTTGCTTCATTCACACTGATACATCTTCTCATACATGCTCTTCTATTATTCCGACTCCTGACATGGCCGACTCAAGTATCTGATTCACATGATTGTGCCATGTCTTCCTCGGGCGTCCACAACTTCTTCTTCCATTCACATTCGCGTCATATATTCTCTTTCCTTTCTTCGTTCATTCGCTCTACACGCTCAAACCAACTTAGGGTCCCTTTCTTAATGTTACTTATTACGCTTATATCAGCATACGCCTCGGGGATCTCATCTCTACAGCATTCAGTCTGCTTTCATCCTTCCTCTGCCAGTTCCATGTTTCGGTGCTGTACATCAGGGTAGGTACCAGCACTCCATTGTAGACTGCTAGCTTCGCTTCTTTGGACAGCTTTTTGTTGGCGCCAACGGCATTCAGCCCACCATTAATGGAGTTACTTGCATTCACCCTTCTTTCAATATCCCCATCAGCCTTCCCATCTCTCGTAAATTTACTTCCCAAATACACAAACTCAACCACCTGCTCCAAGTATTTATCTATATTGCACAACTGTATTGCACACTGTTTTCGTACTCTCTCTCTTTCAAACACCATGCACGGAGAAAAATGTTATCCTAAAATACGATCATTTTATTCGTAAAAACGGTCAAAAACGGGACTGAAGTTCTTACGAACAAATTAAGAGTGTTTCAATGTTTATTGTCGGAAAAATGTAAGAATAATTTGTTGGTATACATACGAAATTACTTATACCAACAAATTATTCTTACATGTTCCCGCCAATAAAAATTGAAACCCTGTTAATTTATTCGTAAGAACTTCAGTTTCGTTTTTAACCTTTTTTACGAATAAAATGATCGTATTTTAGAATAAAATTTTTCTCCATGTGATTTTAGACTTAACTTACATTCATCATTAACTCATTCTTCATACATACTTCGTTCATCCTAGTCACTAAAGACTTTTATTCTATGCTCCAAGAAATGAGTAAGACTCCATCACATCACAAAGATGATAGTATATCTTTTAAAAACACTTCCAGGATTAATATTCTACTAATTATTTGGTCTAACTTCTGTGATATAATAAAGTTCTAGTTTTCACCAGCCAAAAACAGTTCAGAATAATCCAGTGAGGGTGAATTTCACCCCTCAGAGGAGAGCAAGGAGGTTGTCACTTGGTGCGCCAGGGGAGAGTGTGAGAACAGGTTGAAGAGGGTCGGGAGGGGAGTTATTAACCCTCCCACACGCGTGACGGATATCACAACACATCTACAGAGGGCGGTTTAAGGACTAAACATTTGAATGAAGTCCGTTTCATTGGGAGATACGAATAAAGACGAAAAATGGACTTGTATTTTATAAATTCTGTTTATTCTGTAGTTAGTTGTGTTGTTCCAGCACTGGAATTCATTTTTCTATGTAAATTTCACCTTCAAAGATATCTTGGTAATATCAACCACTACAACACGGACATGTGCCTAGCTCGGTGGTCGAAAAATTCTGTAATAAACAAATTATAATAAAAATGCACTGAAAGAAAAAAAATAAAAAATCTGCCCAATTAATTTTCTACTTTTTGTCACATTGGAAAATATATTCCTCGATAGGATGTATCCAACCTCAATAGCTCATGTTGGAAATGATGTGTAGAAGCTTATCTGCGACTTGCGTCGACCTAAAAAATTCTACGAAAAAGAAGTTAGGGAAAATTTAATAATATCGCAGTAAACGGTTTCAAAATTTGGCTGCCTCAAAAAATAAAATTACTAACAAAGTAGGTACCAGCTTATATTAATATTTAGAATACACTACTCTTTTAAAAAACCGTAGGTACCTCATTTTTATTGAGTTGATATTAATCACAATTTGCACGATAGAAAGTTGCAAAATAGTAGCTTTATCTGTAATATCTCAAGAGGTCGTCTCATTTCATCTCTCTTAGTATCTTACATGCAAGATTTGACTAATGAAAAGCGAATTTTTTGTTCGTGTTCAAATTAATGTTTTTTTTACCTTCAGCGTGAGACTCAGAGTGTCGGTCTGTGATTCTAATATCCGACATCCATTCAGCATCATTGCGTCTACACAAAAACACATTTGTCCGACCGATCCAAAGAGGAACGCCCTTTCCGTGTACCGCGGGATAGCTCGCCCATTCTAGTGCAGTCGTAGAAATACACGAACTGGGTCCCGGGCAGGGCCGGGGCAGCCAGAGGCTTAAATAAGGTAAAAATATACCACAAAATAAACAGGTTTGTGCCACGACATTTGGAGAAGGTTAAAGAACTATTCCAGTCAATCAGGTGATCGAAACCTTATTAGAAATGGCGTTAGATATGTTTGAAATAGAAAAACAATTAAATATCCAGAAATATACTAAACATCTTTCTTTTTTATATTTTTGGAATGATTTTTTTTTTGACAGATATACAACTGAATAATGATTTAGTTTTCAAACGATATTCATTCTAACGGAAATTTCTGATCGTTGTTATTTTTTTTGATAGGCAACGAATGATCCTGGAGCAAATATTTAATGAAGTCGTTCAGCTTCAGGGATTGTTTTTTTACGGGTTTTCGCTGGTAATGTGAAGGTGATTCTAAAAAAATGTTCTCCTTGTGTAATGTCCTCTCTATACAGAGTAAGGTAAATTACCAATTAACGCTAGATGAATTCTGGAATACAGAATTCAAAAAATCCGTAAACCACAACTACCCTACTAGGCATAGAGAAGCACAAATGTTTATTATCAATAAATCTCAAAATTTATACGGAGATAGAACAAAAAGGCATAAAATTCCGGAAAAATTTAACGCATTACCTGAAAATATCAAAAATGAGACATCTTATTCAAAAATCAAAAAAAAAGTTAAATCTTTCTACCTCCGAAGAACATGAAATCAAATAATATAGTTCCTTTTAATTTTTTTTTCACCTTATGTTTGTACTGTGTAAAATATTTTTACTACAACGCAATTCATAAACATTATAATAATTAGTTTGTCGTAATAATTAGTATTTTAATATTAAGTATTATATTTAGTATTTACTATGTAAAACTGAAAAGTATACTGTATTAAATACTTAGAAAAAAATGAGAGATTTCTTACAATCAAACTGATTGATCAGTTTCGTAAGATTTGTAAAATAAAATATTGTAAAATGAAAAAAAAAATGTAAAAAAAGTTTTGTTATAAATATTCTAAAACCATTTGCATCCACCGATTATATGGGTCATCAGGAGTTGGAACACGAGCTTTGTGCTGCAGGTCTTTTGATTCCTATTCATTCTTTATTTAATATTTTCATATATACAAAACACAGTTCATATCAAATCATTTAATATATTATTGAATATAGGTCTTCCATGCAGATTTTCCGTCGCACAATCTACCAGTTTACCCCTGGGGCAGGGTTCAGGGATATTGTGAAAGCCAAACAATTGTCTCGGACGTTTAACCTCAACGGGGACCTAAGAGTTGGACTATTAACTATCATGCGGTTGACTGCTTAATTGTTATACGGCTAAGCGTCCAAGGATCTAAAGGTTCTTCCTTGTTACATAAGTATATGGGATCCTTTTGAATTTTTATGAAAAAAACAATACTTTTCGGTGGTAGGTACAAATTTTTATTTTTAATTTAGCAGAATTTTTAAACTTTGTAAATTTACCTAGTGTACACTGAAATAAATTGATAATAAGTCCAGTATTTTTCGTGTTTATTGATATTCCGTTATTGGTGTTACGCAGGTGCTTACGGGAATGGAAATGATGGTAATTAATTAATATTCTGTTACAATATGTTTTTTATTCACAAGGTTTACCCAATTCCGCAAATATATAACATATAGAAATTGGTTGTTCCCGGGTTGGGATTGGTGTTCTTTACAAATTTTATATTATATTGGCTATAGAACTTATATTATATTGGCTATATATGGTGAACGAAAACTCTATGTACATCACGTTTGAAGTTTTTTTATTTTATTTTTTCATTCGTTTCAATAGTAAATTTTGTACATTATGTAGGTATAAAGTATAATATAAGTATACATTTTTTGTCTTTTTTCTATGGTTTCCTATTCTGTAATTCCGTAGATAATTTGGTAGTACCTACAACTTTTTGGATATAGCTTTAGTTTTTGTCTAAATCGAGTCAAAGATGTAATTTTAGGTCAAATTTGAAAGAAAATCTATTGGGTTAATATTTTTATTTTTATTTTTTTATTTATTTATTTATAAGAAAAAAAATTTACATTACAAGTTATTACATTATGCAAAGTTATACAATTATTCATTATTATTCTACTACTCCATAAGTTGAGCTCTAGGAGCTCGTGTTTATGGGAGGAGTATTTACATGCAAAAAAAATAATGTTCTAATTAAATATGTAAACAATAATTAAAGACTTATGAAATAAATACAAACATTACTTAACATAGGTATACAATTTAGGAAAAAATATGTTTTTGAATGACAATACCAATATACTAGTATATTTAAACTTTTAACATTGATAATACAGATTAAGTAAGGGTAAAATAAGGGTACAATGTATCATTATCCAATTTCAGGGATTTAATTTGCTTTTTGAATTGTTCATATTTCAAAGTTTCGGTTACACTAATTTTGTTTTTGGACAATAATATATTGTACCATCTCACACCTAAATACAAGTAGTGATGCTGAGCCGTAGTCGTTCTAAGCATAGGGAATGTTATTAAGCCATTGGTTTTGAATCTATTGCTTATGCTATCTGAGGGGTGAAATTTGAATTGTGAATTGTCTGTATAATGGTAGGTTCAGATATATAATATAACGACGTACGTACGCATCGCTACTCAAACAATGCTTAGCAACCCATACATTTTCTATGAAAATGGCCACAGACATCGCACGTCGCGATGCGTGTGGCCAATGTGATTCTAAAACATAAATTTTCATTGAAAATCTATGGTTGCTAAGCAGTCCAGATATTGTTAGGCGTAGCGATGGGCACGTACGTCGACCCAGTCTGAATCTACCATAATGTATTTTAATATGTATTGAAACGTAGATCCGGCTCCAAAGTTTGTTTAAAGCTCTCTAGTGGCCAAAATAATTTAAAATGAGCATATTGAAAAAAAAAAGTGTTTGGTTCTCTGTGGCTTAGATTCAGTAGATTCAGTAGATTCACCAGTTTTTCCATTTCTTTGCTTTACGAGATTCCAAACACCGTCAATATTTTAAACATTGTTATTTCATAAATATTCACAAAACCGGAAAACGTATTGCTTTGATATATATATTTTTTAAATTTTATTGAATCCAAGTCTCACGTTATTTCTTCAGAAACTTTATTAATTTTCTTGACTTAATTCACCTCAATTACTTTTGATTCATATTCTTAATTGAATTTCGGTCTGGGGCTCACTTTTACGGTCCACGGGTGAATTGGAATCCAAACTAAAGAATAAAAGCAGAGTCGGCGGAACGATCACATAAAACGCTGCGAGAATTTCCCGTTGGCACAATTCGAAGCTCAAATCTACATTTTTTTTCTTTCGCCACATTAATTTCATTTGTTTCAGCGCCGCTAGCCACGTCCGGTATTTATGCTTCCAAATTTTTGCAATTTGACCCGCAGCAAAAAAAAAACATTTCATCGATATAACTGCGTGACAGGTGAATTTGGATGATTTGGAATTTTTAAATTCTCAAAAAATAGAAGTTCTGAATTTTACAAATAATAAACCGTAATTGACTAACTAACTAACTAACTAACCATCACGCCGTTTCCCCGCAGGGGTAGGCAGAGAGGACGGACCGCCAAGCACCTCGGTCTTGGCACACACTTTTTGCCTCATTCACATTCATACATCGTCTCATACATACTCTTCTATTTTTCTGACTCTTGACATGGCCCGACTCAAATATCTTTTTTTTTTTTTTTTAAAGACAAACATTCCCGGGTTACGAATAACCCAACAACATTTGAAAATCTTCTACTACCACCACACTAAGCGGAAGATGTTGCTTGTGTTGTGATGGAGGACTTGGCCAGCCGAGGAATCGAACACGGAATGCCTGGGTGGGACTCAAACGCGATGCCCACACAACCACTGACCGGTCAATTCACTTGATCGTGCCATGTCTTCCTCGGACGTCCTTTGTTCATTCGCTCTTAATTGGTGCTGATAAAATGTGAAAACCAAATATGAACTGATGCATTTGAATAAACCAATTACAGATCGCCTCCGTAGTCGAGGGGTAAGGCTCTCGACTCCCAATCCGAAGGTCGCGAATTCGAACCCGGCGTGCACAAATATATTTTATTTGATTAATTTGTGTCATTCCACAATTGGAAGATACTGTCACTATCGCCCTGGTGTAAAACCACCATTCAGAATTGAAAAGTTGCTTGAAATGGCTATGAACAAATCTGAATAGCCAGGTACATCCCCACCTTCCTCTACCCATCTTCTTCCCCTCCCCGCTACCTTCTGCCTCACAGCATACCCCAATTGGGGATGCCATAGTCTCACTGGCTCCAGATGGGAGCAATTGGAACTCTTGTGAACTTAAAACATGTATCGTAGCAAGATAAATTTAGGGTCAGCCAAAAAATTACTCGTGTTTTTAAGTATTTGTTTTGGCTAGAAATTTAACCCTGTGGTATGTACATAATATAAAACATAAAATGTTCCCCCCGCAACGTCGCAAGTTTCGCCACTGGCGGTAAAGGGGGCCCTTGAGACTAGCGTCCCATAAACTAGCCGTGTAGGGGGCCTTTATCCCGCCCATGAGGCAATTTAGCGCCTGTAATTTTTTCATACCATAGACAATAGTCGGTTAACTCAATTCCGTATAAATAATATACGCTGGGGTTTTTATTTTATTTGCGGGTATTACATGGGTAATGCGTAGGTACTTTATCAATGAGTACCTGTAAATAACCGGTACCTACCTCAGATCGTTTTGTTGTAAGAAAGGTCAGTAAAAATGGTTCCACAAACTGAATTAACTTCCAATGTTCACACCTACGTTTATTTGTTTGTTTCGCCGATTTTTTATATTAGGTACCAACCTATTTTTGAAAAGTGATATGGTTACTAAATTGTACTGTTATTCTAATAATATTAAGTTTGACGGCCGGCGTAGTTCAAGGACAAAGCTTTGGACTCCTATTCCGAAGGTCGCGGGTACGAACCCGGCGTACGCAAATTTGTTTGTGTATTTGTGTTATTTCACAATTAATTAATAAAAATAATATATACTTTATTTGCGGCACTTTCCAGAGTGGAAGATACTGTCAGTATCGTCCTGGTGTAAGACCACCATTCAGAATTGAAACGTTGCTTGAAATAGCTTTAGCCGTGTTTAGTGACTAAATCTGAATAGCCAGGTACTTCCCCACCTTCCTCTTCCCTTCCTCATTTCCTTCCACAGTTTCCTTCAGCCTCACAACATACCCCAATTGGGGATGCCATAGTCTCACTGACTCCAGACGGGAGCAGTTGGAACTCTTGTGAGGTATTCTCTATAAAAATAAAAAATAAAGTTGTATCTACAATTAAAATTAAAAAAATATATATATATGGTTCTATGTCGAAGTTCTGTTTGAGGAAAGTATTAAGGAAATCCATTTTTTTTTTGTGAGACTCGTGTTTATAGTATAGATGAAACGCTGCTAACGTGAGACTATGGCATTCCCAATAGGGGAAGTTGTGAGGCTTAATAAGTGAGGTGAGAAGGGAGGAGAGGAATATTTATAAGTATTTAGAACTGGTCACCAAACACAGCTAAAGCAATTTTAAGATTTTGTATGGTAGTACGATACTGAGGGCGTCCACTACCGTAGACAATTGGTACATATTATATGTAAAATAAAAAAGGAAGGTTAGTTAGTACTAGGTTTTTAAAATATGGAGACGATTCCTGTAGGAATCAAGATAATGAATCACGAGACAGATTATTCGAATTCAAATACTGTTTGAATTTCCCTTTGGAATGTTTCAACAGTCTCTCACTGGCAGCTATTGTAATAATCCGCATTTCAGGCTACTGTGACTGTTGTTATTTGCTTAGGAGACATAGTGTTTCTATCATATTATACATACTATAGAGCAAGAGCACTACGGTTGGGATGTGAAGTATGACAGTCTGTAATAGCCTATCTATAGTATGCTTCTTCTAAAAGACCGCTTATATTAAAAACAAAAATTACTTGGGATTCGACGCTTTTTCGTAGGGTATTAATTAGAGCAGTTTTTAAAAATTCTGTCTATTCTAGTTCTAGGTCCGATGGTCTTATTGTTTTCCTTGTGTTTATCAAAGAAGTCAGACTGTTTCCGCTAGGGGAACTATGGCATCCCCAATTTGGAGATGTTGGGAGGCTTAAGATATTGGAAAATGGAAGGATATGGAAAAGAGATCTGGTCACCAAACAATACAAAGGTCATTTCAAGAAAAGTTTTACTTCGGAGTAGTGATCTTTCTCCAGACCGACGCTGAGAATATCTTTGAATCTGTGATAAATTTGGATTGGTGCAAAAAGATTTATAAGGAACGACTTAAATGGATTAGTCCCTAGTTCATTAGCTAAAACATGTCTCGTTATTTTTTGTTATAGGTACCACTACCTGAAACGATTGATCATATATGTAGAATGTAGAAAATACATTTTTTTCTTTTTCTTCCAAATACATTTAACACGAAGGGCTATGGATACATAAAAGATTAGTAGCTGAATCAAAAAGTGCGTCAGGTTCCCACCCAAGTGCTGCAGGTTCATTTCCCCTGTCAGCTAAGTCCTCCATCATTGCATAAGCAATATTTTTCGCTTATAGTGATGTCTGTAGAAGTTTTTCAAATACTGTCAGGTCATTCGTAAAGTGTTACAGCCTTACTAAAAAAAAAAACACTCCGCGGCCGTTAAACGGTGTTTCTGTAGCACGTTTTGTAAAGTCTGTACATTTCGTTTTTCAAATTCTTACTAAACAGAATATATGGTTTTGATCTGACAACGTCGTATTTTACCAGCCTTACTAATAAACTTTCTGAAATTTTTTTACAATGGTCAAACAACCATGTATGAAGTCTTAATAATTAAGAACTGACAAAAAATTGTTCATGGAAAGATATGTACATTGCTTACACGGCCAAGGAGAATAGTTTATCTGTTGTATATATTTGTTCCATTTGTAATTTTCAACGAATTTCGAATTTTTTTCTTAATATCCTATATATTTATTATTTTTTATTATTTTAGAATCAAAATTTAATTACCTTTAAGATTTTCATATCTAAAATATACTTAAGTGTTTAAAAACTGTAGTATTTTAAGCTTCAAACATCAAGTTGAAAAAAAAAACTTACTTACCCCAAACACTTTCTATTAAAACATTGAAATATTTGGAAAAATTCAAAATTCAAAAAACACAGTCCTTTTATTTAATGATTTTGAAATAATTCTGTCACCTCACTTTTTACTCCTTCACACAATAAAAAAATATTAAAAAAGCTTGAAATTCGCTTTTCATTCCCAAAAATTTACAATAAAAAACTCACGTTTGAATACATTGCTTGCACATCTTAAGACATTCATTTCTTTGATACGTTTACTAAAATATGTATTAGACATATTAGTCACCAAAAAACATCACTTTCCAGAATTTATAATAAAATAAAGATCTTAAAATGCAAATTATTTCTGAATATAATCTATAGAACCATTTTCTGACAGTTCAATTTAGAACACACGATTTTTGTGTCACAATTTGACTTAAACTAACGAAAAACAACACAAATTAATATTAAATATATTGAGTACATGAATATAAGTGCGAATTAGTCATAAGGATTGAAATCATTAACTAGTACATCATCTTAATCACACACATTCGCGACCTACTTTTTTTCGTAGAGTGCGCATTCGCGGCTATTTTTTTTTCAGCGGGAAAGCAATGCGCAGGCGCATCAATCACACCACCTAGCGGATTATTATATAAACTCCAATTTAAACAAGTAATATACAGCGTTGCCAAATCTAAAGATTCACAAAAACACCGTTTAACGGCCGCGGAGTTTTTTTTTTAGTAAGGCTGTTAATGTTTACCTTTCATTTCAATAATAATGCGAGTGCATTGATTAAAATAAAAAATTAACTTTAACAATCCGAACTTTTTAAAATATATTGTCAATTTCTTATCCTCAAAAAATGTCGGAAAAGACCTTTTAAGTAATTCCAGGCGAGACTAAAGGAAACACGATAAAAAATATTAACAGACAATGGAAATTTTCTTGTAAACTCCCCAAATGGTCCTTGTGTTTATCAAAGGGTCCTGAAACAAGGATTCGCTCCGTCCTCGATGTCTAATTATTCCTAGGACTTACGATTATTGTAGAAAACATTCTAAAGAATTACATTTCCCCTGCGATTGTTTGAAATTCAAAAATTTTCTCAACAAATAATGATAACAAAACAGGATTTCCAAAATGTCGTCCATTAGTGTCATCCGCAGATCCAGGATCGCTTTTAATGGGAAACCCTTTCGCGACAGGATGCCGTCCTTTCAACAAAATATTGAATATTAATGAAAGGGAGATTTTTTTGTTTTAGATTATCTTTTAGAAGGAAACGCGAATAGCCCAAGAATTATTTTTGTTCCAGATTTCGGAAGCTCTTTACTTAGAAGGTTAATAAATGCGTAACTCACTTGACGATTCTGGAGGCCCTGAGGAATATAAAATTTAAAAAAAAAGACAAAGACAAACATTCCCGGGTTACGAATAACCCAACAACATTTGAAAATCTCCTACCGCCATCACACTAAGCGGAAGATGTTGCTTGTGTTGTAATGGAGGACTTAGCCAGCCGAGGAATCGAACACGGAACGCCTAGGTGGGACCCAAACGCGATGCCCACTCAACAACAGACCGGTCGAACAAATATTCTTCAGGGCTTTTGCAGGAGTGAATATGGGTCTGGATGAGACCAAAGTTATAGAAAGGATGAGACACATAGACCGGCAAGTCGTTCCACAGTGAGTCGTTGAAACGACTAGTTTCTATGTGAAAAATTGGTATTTACCGACTATGCACCGGTGCCGAAGAGATCAATGACGCTATTTCCTTGCAGCATATTTCATTGAAATACTGGTAGAACAAGGACAGCATTCCCACCTGACGCATGTGCTCTAAAGATTGCAATCTGTTTCTTAAGATCGGAGAAAAGAAAGAGGAACGTAAGGGAAAAATGTGAATTTTTGTTTACTAATCAAGGGTAATACCAATTTTAATAGTTTTGCTTATGTTTATTAGGTCGATCGATATTAATTTATCATCGTTCCCTAGGACAACTTCAGATCGCAAACGAATAGGTGACAGTTCACAATGACTAAGTGTCCTTAATATATTCGATATCAACTGTTGTTTGTACGTTAGCGATCTGCAATTGTCCTAGGGAATATGAAGTTACCGACAATCGGTCGGTAACTTCATGTCGATCGACCATGCTAGCAGCCCAGGTCAGAATAGCCAGTCTCAACTTTATTTTTTCTCATTTTTTTCCATTTCCCAATTCAATATCAAAATAAAACAAAAAACTTTATGCCATTGTCGCGCTAACTTCGAATATTAGGGACTCCTATGTGGTAGCACCACTGATGTTCAATATCAATGGGTAGCACATACAAAAACTTCATTTATTTAAGAAATTACGTGGTACTACAACTCGGATCTTTAACGAACGCAGATTGAAAAAAAATATATACATTGGCATCGTAAAAGTCGCTGCATACCAAAACCATCAATATCGAAATCCATATTCATAGGAACTACAGAGCCTAGTCAAAATTAGAGTGCCAACTCGACACACTAGACATAAAAGAGGACCTTTTTTTAAGTCATCGTCCACATACAAATTATAAAGCAAACTTGCCAATCCTGGCCTACATAATTAGCAAATGAATATGCGAATGATGTTTTTACACCAATTATTTGATATGTAAAACTCATACATCTATGTAAGCTATTTTCTATGTAAAAAAATTCTTTAGTAAACCATTTTAATTCAAGTAATATTATTGATTACTGAGAGCCGTCTGTTTCAACGCTAGCTACAGTAAAAGTTACAAGTGTAAAGCTAGCAAGTTTAACTTTTACTGTAGCTAGCGTTGAAACAGACGGCCCTGACAAAAACTTGAAAGAATATTTTAACCACTTTTATTTTATGTACCAAATGGCATATAAAAGAGTAAAATAAAATATAATCAATATGGTAACAATCTATAAATATTCATGCAGTATGAAAAGCTCATTAAATTTTAAATGATTTTGCAAATAATTGCACGGAGTCTGACACACATAAAATATTTGCTGAAATTTATTGGCATTTATTACATGAAACGATTTTATTTGTTTTACGTTATAGACGTTTATTCATATTTGCGTCAACGCATTGCGATTTTATTACGGGTTTGTGAATCCTTATCATTTTCATTTACATTTGACCCTTTTAGCTTTTAATATTTATCAGGACCTGTGACTGGTTTAATAACGGCAATAATGGGACGCTACTAAACCTACGTTAAACTATAATGATGTTTTTAATTTATATTTTAAAGGTTAGAGATTTATATTGCTGATTTTAACCTACCTTTGAATAAACAGATTATTATTTATTTACGTCCAATTGAGCTTTTGAATTTACACAATATGTGTGCATTTCAATCGACCAGTTGGATATTCAGACATCTTTAAATTCTAAGGATAGGTTGTTTCAAATAAATTGGAACAATTCATCAAATATTTGAAAATAATTTTTGCGTTCGGTGAAAGTTCTATTTAATTTCTATAGGCAACTGAAAGAGATTGGTTTAAGGAGTCCTTTGACCTCTCGAACTTATCTCTCTCGACCACAGCGATGGATTCATATGTCCGTCACTCTTAGACACGCTGACCTCCAGATTACTACCCACCCTCATACCTTTTCCTTCCCAGACTTCCTGCTCAGAAAATTTATCGGGATTCAAGCACGTATCCATACTCAAAGTTAAGTGCGCGGAAAATTACTCAACAGAGGCTGTCTCAATAAAGATCTTAGTCGTTTTTTTTTTAGATTTTTATAATCTTTTCAGGATGTTCAATTTGCATATAATCTATTGACGACTTTATTCATTGTTTTAATCACTTAATAATTGTTGGCTATAATTGCCTTTATAATAAACAGTTAACTTCCTGGCTTCGTTCAAAATTTCAAACATACAATACTTTTTCCTAAACAATTGAAAAATGGCGAAATACAATACAGTTTTTTTTTTAGACTTAAATAAACATTTCAAAGTTCATGGTGAAAATAGATATTTTATATAGATAAATCCTTAAATGAGTTTTTTAAGGAACGGAATTTAAATCCTATGGGTATAATTTAGATTTTGTAAATTTATACCATAAGTTGTTTTCTTTACTCTATGACTTATCTACCTTAACCCTTCAGGCAACTTTGTTCGCTTTTGTAAACGCAAAAGCGTAAACGACATAAGAAAGATAAAACACAACGCTTTGTATTCAAATCTTAAAGTAAACCACAAAATAATTAAAATGTAGATCTTTATGAAACCAAAGTTTCCGAGTGCAATTTGAAAAAAAATTATGCAATTTTAAGATTTTTTTATTCATTACTTTTTACATGAAACGACAAAAAAGTGAGGTTCCAATAACTTTTATAGTATATTTTTTCTAATAAAATGTGTGTGTGTTTTTATTTTATTCTTTTAGTTTTCAGTAATTCTAGTTATTAAAAAACGAAAGGTGAGCAGTTTGCATTAAAAAATTGTATAAATAAAAAAAATATATGTTTATTTCGAATTATAACATTTGAAAGGGTATTTTATCACTTTTCAAAAACGGTTTTTATTATTCATTTTATTTGGATTTCGAAGCGGAAACATGTTGACTTTCTAACAAAACATACCAAAGTCCAGAGGGGTTAACAATGTTAGCACTCTAAATATCTGTAGCTGTGCAACTTGCGCTCGTAGAGTGCAAAAGCCTTAACTTAACACGACAAATCTTTGACTTTATAACCGCTTCACAAAACCACCTCGAATCTAATCTGCCAGCCGCAGTCGCGAGAGGAATTGTATAAACTGTGTACAATTTCATCGTTTATTACGTTTACTGTAGTCATTTGCCCCGAAGGCTGCATCCGTGATACTAACTAGTAGAATATTACATAACATGAAATTGATAAAATATGTTGGCAATTTTGCTAAAATCTTCCCAAAAAACCGCAAGAAACGTAAAAACCAATATATTTTATGCTTTCCCAATCTATCTCACAATTCGCCACCTACCTTGGGTCTACATAGGAACGTAAAAATTACAACTCAAATTGTGGTTTTCAATACAATATCATACATTACCTAAAGACATACGAGTATATACATACAATTACAAAAATTACTTAATTACCAACACCCGCTCCACATTGAAAGACAGATAATTTACAGTTTTTAAATAGATTCCTGAATAAAATTTGTATTCAGGGTATTAAAGGACCTACTTGACTTACTTACCAGTGATTCTCGACAGTATTTGAGGTAAAAAATGTGAATAAAATTTTGGTCGGCGGTGACATTTTTGGTGATTATAAAAAAAACTAAAATCATAAAAAATCAGTAGGACAGTTGGAGGAGGGGTAAGGAATTCGTCGGTTACTCGGCTAAGTGACCAATGATGTCGTGTGAAAGAATTTTTTTTCTTTAAAATAATTAAAAAAAATAAACAGAACATCTAAAATCACCGGAGACCAAAATTTCTTTTTTTTTACTCCAAATAGTGTCAGGAATCAATGCTTAAAATAAGTCAAGTACGTCCTTAACACCCTGTCTACTAGCAAAATGTACAAATTAATAATCCTACTTTCTGTCTTCCTCAGCGCTCATCACTAATATCAGCAATGTATTCCTTACAAATGCCACATAAAACCAAAATGATTCCCAACTAACAAAAGTCCAATTAAAACTCCTACAAATCTTATTCTTAATATATATTATATAAAATAATATGTGTAAATCACAAATCTAACCATGTTACAATCTGACCTCCGAATCATCGCAGATTTCGAAAAAGGCAATCGGAATTTCGGGCGAGAGAGAGAAAATTGCCATTATTTTTTCATCCGAAACTGTAACCAGCATGTTAATACATGGGTAATTTCGAACCTTGGCTGACCCCAGCTTGGGATCTTTCCTTTCGTATTTCCTATTCCTTGTTCCTTCCACTGAACCCGAGAACACGATTATCCCTCGTAGGAATAAATCCTTGATTTTGTAATTGAAAACCCATGTCCGAACTTGTAATTCGGCTGACACGTTTCTCCTTAGGTATTCTTTCTGGAATATTCTTCTATCTGCAGCCGGTAATGTGTGGTAATATTAAGGGATTAAGAGTTGGAATTCTCGGATCATTTAATCTAAGCCACAATTATTTATAATATGGGATGGGTAAAGACTTTATGATTGCCAGGGTAAGGATATGAAATTCGAAACATTGCGAGTGTGGTTTCATCGAAGAATTTAAAAGATTATTGTTTTGGGTAGGATAAAGTTACCTGTGTGTGTGATGTGTTCAATGGAAAAATACGCCATTAGTGCAAACAACGTCATTTTGAAAAATAAACAATTCATAGATATTGTACAACAAAGTTATATATGTGATCAAATAAATGATTGTGTAATAAAAATTAAAGTATCTGTAAATCTGTATTCTTCTGGTTCTTTTCGACTTTGCAGGGATTCCATATAGATGTCATTTAAAAAAAAGGTAATATGTGAACATTAAATTGAGTTTTTTTATGACAATACCTGTGAATACCAGTGAAACTATGGCATCCACAATGGGGGTATATTGAAAGGCTGAAGGTAGATGGAAAACTATATTTAACAGCTGAAGCCCCGGCGTTGCCTGGAATTTACGCGGAGCTTTTCAAAATCGAAATCGGAGATACACATTAATATTTTCCTCTTACTTTGATTGCCAAGAGCGCTAAATTTCGTTAAGCAGTACAGATCTGATTTAAAAGACGGGAAAGGGGTATGGGGTCGTTCTTCGTAAACAATCACCTTACATTAGGTTTTTTTTTTTTTTTTAATTTTTCTTTATTCATTAAACTGCTAGTTACATGTATGTTGAATGTTTTGAATGTGAAGTGTGCAAAATGTCATCAATCTTAAAATTAAATTGCAGATTCGTATAAAAAAACTAAGCCATGTCTGTATAATATTTCGAAGGTAAATATTTTTCGAAGAAAATTTCTTCTGAAAGATTTTCACTTTGTGATGGCATTATTTATTTACCCTGTACCCGCGATAAAACGAAGAAATCAGATTTTATGTTCAAGCTCGTTAATATTATTAGCGTCTGTAAAATGGCAATCCGATGATCATTATAAACTTGGCTTCAGGTAAGCTTTGACCGAAGTGTTTTTTAGAGAATATACCTCACAAGAGTCCCAACTGCTCCCGTCTGCAGCCAGTAAGACTATCCCCAATTGGGGTATGTTGTGAGGCTGAAGGAAAGTGGGGAAGGGAAGGAGATGGGGAAGAGGAAGGTAGGAAAGTACCTGGCTATTCAGATCTAGCCACTAAACACGACTAAAGCCATTATTAAGCAACGTTTCAATTCTGAATGGTGGTCTTACACCAGGGCGATACTGACAGTATTATAATATTATTGCAGAGAAAAACGAGATACCAAACATACTAATCAAATCGGAAGCATTGCCAGAAATTCCACGAATAATACCGTTCATTCGGGAGTCGGCCTTGATACCCTTTACAGTCGTAAGTTGTAAGTTAGGTCCATTCCCGATTGTTCCCAGGCCGACCTTGCCTCCTTGCCCGTATGATGCTGGATGTTGGATACTGCGTGTGATCCACGGCCCCACTGGACCCACAGATGAAATTAAGATAAGCACGCCCCCTGCGCTGGGCAAGCTATGAGGGGAACAGGGCAGTTAAGGAGACGATCTGATAAAACCCCTATGGGCGGTGTTGGAGAGTTTTCGTGTGCTTTGGGATATCGGTGTGAGGCAATAACCATTTTATTTATAGTAGAATATCTGTTTTGATTCAAAAGATGATTTAATAAGAGGTTTTTTTACATTTTGCAGCATGATGTTTTTTAAATTTTCCGCCGTGTTGCGAACTGAACGTAGTTTTATTAAATTTATTTTGAAAACAAACAAAGCCGAAAGAGCGGCTAGAGCGACTTTTTAACGAAGAATCATTTTAGAAGCATCAAAGCAATAAATTAGTCTGTAGCTTCACTACAATGCATATATATCTGATTGTCTAAATTCTAAAGCACCAAAAACTCACCCACACGGAGAAAAATGTTATTCTAAAATACCATCATTTTATTCGTAAAAACGGTTAAAAACGGGACTGAAGTTCGTACGAACAAATTTACAGGGTTTCATTGTTTATTGGCGGGAACATGTAAGAATAATTTGTTGGTATGCGTAATTTCGTACGTATACCAACAAATTATTCTTACATTTTCCCGCAAGTAAATATTGAAAATTTGTTAATTTGTTCGTAAGACTTCAGTCCCGTTTTTAACCATTTTTATGCAGATATACCTGCAAAAAAGGCAATTTTGATTGAAATGAAGTGGATATTGAGTTATTAGTTGAAAATTTTGGTACGGAAAATAATCAATCTTTCTCATCGGAACTGCTCTGTACAGTTGCAAGGGCAGTTAATGGACCCTAACTAAAAGAAGATATTTCAGGCGGGCACTATGTAAAACCATAAAGTGCTGATGAGCTAAACTTATAATGAAAACAAAATGTGTTTATATATTTTTTCTCTACCACAAAATTTGTATGGCTGCTGGTACAACTTAGATTATATATTTTCAGTTTAGACTGGATTATTTTATTACGGGGGGTCAAGTAGAATTACATGTAGCTACATAGATATCAGTTGTAAACTTCGGGTAAGATAGAACCATTTAGATGCATTACTACGACAGAGAGCGGGCCTCGGGTATTTGACAGGGAGATGATAGACCAATGTTAAAGGATACCAAATATTTTGATGGGACTTGGAAAGATTTTTATCGGGGATAATAAAACCTTAATTTGATGAGAATATACTGTAAAATTCTTATGTCTTAATTCATTTTTATGACGTTATGCAACATGAAACGAGTTGCCCCTTTCTATCGAAGACCTTTTTGATGAAAGGTATGAAAGGTTTGGGTATTTTTATTTATAATTTCGAAGCTATATGGAGAAAAATGTTATTCTAAAATAGGATCATTTTATTCGTAAAACGGTTAAAAATGGGACTAAAGTTCTTACGAACAAATTAACAGGTTTCAATGTTTATTGTCGGGAAAATGTAAGAATAAATTATTATTATTAATTATTAGAACACATTTCGTACGTATACATTGTTGGTACAACGTATTTTTTCGTTGTATTGTATTATCAGGGCAACTAGATAAAACATTTTTAAACGAATGTTTTATAAATATGGCCTGATAAATTATCGTGAGGGTCAAAATCGATTTTTCTCCGTGTAGCAAATACACCATCGACTTCTGAATCCAACACTTGAGGAAGGAGGGACAAATGGGAGGGACGTGGCGCTGGAAGAGGATAGATTTTTTTTAAGAACCACATATTAAGAAATTGTAACCAAATTATGTATTACGAATCTATCTATAATTATATTGTAAACAATAGTGTCCCGAGCGGCGTGTTTTTTTAAATACAAATATCATTTTTTATTCCGAGATTGATTGATGAATCCGGGGATTTAAGCTGAAACAATAATGCAAGGGCGATATAAACGTAATGAAGAAAACAAAAGGTTTCTTAATGATTTGGACATATAGAATGGAAATAATGAGATATCGGAGAATCAAAGTGAATGACACGCAAGTGAAGAAGAAGTGAAAGACACACGAAGAAGTCTCGGCGCGCTCAATAAAATAAAACTCTTTAACATTTTTGAGACAATATAATGTAAGTGATGCAAGAAATATAATTAGTTTGGTTTTGCAAAAGTATGTATACTTTTAAATATCGTTCTCAAAAAGTAAACTCATAAACATTGAAACTTATAATTCTACAGGGAGGCAAGGTCGGCCTGGGAACAATCGGGAATGGACCTAACTTACAACTTACGACTGTAAAGGGTATCAAGGCCGACTCCCGAATGAGTCAATATAATGTAAATGATGTAAGGAATATTTGGCAAAACAGAGGTTTTTTGGCATCTACACAACTCTGCCTACGAATTCGTTGAAATTGTGGTATGAGTTAGTTATTAGTTATTACTTTGGTATTGCAAAAGTATGTACACTTTTAAATATCGTTCTCAAAAAGTAAAATTATAAGTTTATATGTTAATGAGTTTACTCTTTAAGGTAGAAATAATATCATTGAGATTAATACTCTCAACCTTTTTAAATCTGAAATGTAACATTTGAAAATAGTTGCATTTATACATACCACTCCACCCACAAATATCATTTAGAAAGAACGGTATTTTGTATCTACCAACTTTCTTTGTAAATGGTTCATTAAATATTTCCAGATATTAAACGGTAAATTATCGCTTTGAAAAAAAAGGTTAACTCCCATTAAAACAAAATAAGAACCTCAGCAATCAAAGTAATTAAGTTAAAGAATTACAGAGCAGTTACTGTTAAGGTAGGTAACCGTGTTTTGGTAACATTTAACTCGATTATCTAATACCGCGTTAGGAACATAATAATCACAATAAACGCATTACTTCAGGCAACGGTTAACCTTTTCACTGAGACTGGCCGTCTGCCAGTCATTAGAAAGGTCAGAATAATTACTGAGTAATTGAGATGTCATAAACATTGATGGGCAGACTGAGAGGTAAGGTTTGGTGGGCGATTAACTTTGGATTTATTTTTGTTGATTCATGTCAAAGCGGCTACCGCATATGGGATTTCAAAAATAAAATGTTCTCTATTTTTCATGGATAAAAAAATGGCTAAATGAAAATCGTAACGATTTCTCAAAATGTGACAGTCACAGCAGTGACAAAGGTGATAATATGAAATGACGTTGTGATATATCTATTTAAAACAATTCCGTAACATCATATCAAAATTACAAGATCACTTTTAAATCAAGTTTAAAAGTGTAAAATAGAGAAAAGAAATAGCTTTTACTTCCGTTGATAACTTGAATCAACTGCTACGTGCCTACTTGATATTGTATAAATATTATATTTACGTACGTATGAGTATACAATAAGAAAACGGGATTATCAAAAATTTTCAATACAAATTTTTAAAGATCATCTAAACATTTTATAATATGTAAAATTTAATTCAAAAGTACATGTTTGCGCGAAATATGGTTTAAAATTAACTAATAAACATTTTACGCGATTGATTTACACAACACGGTATTAAAAAAACCGTTCACCCTGCATTCTTCTATGTGTTTCTTTCCTCCTAGCACAAGGTCTCTTCAAGATAAATGTTTACTTCTTACGCTCCTCAAAAACACTTTCCACAAAACATCCCCAAATATGACGTAGGCCATGAGGGAAATTATTTTCCTCCAGGCCTCCTGTGTGGAGTTAATGTACGAACAAAAATTATGCATGGGTACCCACCGTAACTACATCAAGTCGTGTAAATCAGTTGAGTAAAATGTTATATTAGTAAGGCTGTTCCTCCTGTGTGGAATTAATGTACGAAAAAATATATGGATGGGTAACCATCGTAACCACATCAAATCGTGTAAAATGTTTATTAGTAAGGGTGTTGTATGTGCGAGATATGAAAAAAAATTATAGATTATCCCAGAAGACTGCTCTGCTAACTATAAGGTACTCCCATGGTAGAGTTTAATTATTTTTTATTTAGAATACGAACAATTAAAAATATCAAACAAAAGAAAATCGAAATAAAATAAAATGATTTCTCATTCATTATTTACATTTAAAAAATGGTGGACTAATTTGGCTTTAAATGTGTCGAAAATTAAATTAAATATGTCAACGACATCAGTTAGTTCATTGCCCAACCTAAGTATTCTTTCTATCACAGAATTCATAGCGAACTTATTGTTCTAGAATAAAATATTCCGTCTGGTATATTTAGGAGGTACATGTATAGATAGCAAATTTATAGCGTCAGGGCAGACCAATCTTGAATGAACAATTTTATATAATAAAAGGAGATCAGATTTTTTCGCCTTTCAGATAATTTCGATTAAGTTAAGTTTACTGCGTAAAATGACATAATTGATTTTAATAATAGTATAAAATGTTAATAGAAAGCAAAACAAAATATTGACGTATTGCAAAGCAGTGTTGACATGTACCTAAGTCATTGTATTGTGTTGTTTTTTTTTCGAAATTTCTTTCTAACAAGGTTCAGTTAAGCCAAAGTGTACCATCGCCGAAACGGCCCCGGGCGACGATAAAGTTTGATTCATAAATTATTTATATTTTATTAGAAATTCTTAGCATTATGCTTCACAAAATGGTCTATTATTTTAATGAAAAACAGTAGGCAGGGGATAATTTGAATACCCTCTGCTGCCCTACACGCATACTCGTAAATGCTCGGAGATTTCATTATGAAACTTTCACTGGCAGTCTTGATTTTTTAGTATTATTAAAATATTTAAGAACAAAATTTTAGTTCTGCAAGAATTTTATCATAAATTTTCTACCAGCCAAAATACGTTATTCAAATATGATTTATAACACAAAATTTTCTTGTCTCTAGTTACTATTGGAATTCGCCCGAACTTAAACACAGTTTTGACTATATGACAGATATAAATTTTGGAAAATAAATAAAATGCGAGCTGCAAAGTTTTATATTAACAAGAAAAAGTCTAAAAAAAACATACAGATTTTATCACTTTGAAAGTTTTAAAAAACTTAATTTTTCATTTAGTATTTTTTTTTACGGTACACCACTTTAAATACAAAAAACCTTTTTTCTTAAAAAAACCAGATTATTTTTATATTGATTTTTTTTACCGTAAAAAAAAACCGTACTGTACCGATTGTGTACAGTAAAAAAAGCATTTAAATGAAAACATAAGTTTTTTAAAACTTTCAAACGTGTTAAAATCTGTATGTTTTTTTTTAACATTTTTTCGTTTCATAATGAAATCTCCGAGCATTTACGAGTATGCGAGTATGGCAGCAAAACTTCCAATCTAAAAAATCCAGAGTTTTTATTTATTTAAATTAATTTTTTTAGACAAAAAAATGATTTTTCAGTATTTAAAGTTGTGTACCGTAAAAAAATATAAACAAAAACTCTTTTTAAAATTGATTATTTGCCTCCCCCCATTCAACATCTCATCTCTTCTAATTCTGAAATTGACACCAATCTAAATACACCTATCCTCCCTTCTCTATAATTTTAAATGATGGCCTAGAACATCCTTGAAGGATGAAAATGTATACAGTGTAAACATACTAATACAGTACAGAAAATTTTGTAGATCTCTAGGTGGGTACTTACAGAAACAAGGACACAAATAGGACACGTTTGAATATATTTGTGCACACCGATAGTATCAAAAGTTTCACATTTTCTAATTTAGTTTTGAATAGCTACCCTCAATCCCCTCTTACCGCACACATGTAAAAAAACTGGTGGGCTTACTCATCTTTGTCAATTATTGAAAATTTTATAATCGAATTTAAAAAAAAAACACATGGAATCAGGACCTACTCAGTACTTATAGTAGTTAATACTCGTAACAAATCACTTCGTATACACCACTTACATAATCAGCATTATCTACATGTTTAAAAACCAATGGTTTCTTCGTCAGGATAAAATAAACCTTTGGTTTCGAAGCATGTAGATAATGTTGATTATCTTAATGGTGTTATACGAAGTTGTTTGTTTTAATTTAATTAATCGTTTAAATTTCGACTAGCGATTTAGATATATTGTCATTATATATATGTCCTTATAGATATATTGTCATTACATAATTTTACTTACTAAAGGCTATACTTTTGGCACTTTAAATTTTATTTGTAGGGAGAATAGAGTTTTTTTAAATTATAGTTTGCACAAAAATGTCAAGGGTTAAAATAGTAAATACTCTTTTTTTATCCATCCCGTACACCAGTACGCAACCGAGGGTATATTTAAAACGATTACCTGTAGATGTACATACGATTACATTAATTACCTGTTATTTAATTTAATTTCATTAAGATCTGTGCCAGCGTGGAATGAGTGAATTTTTAAATTTAAGTGTATAGATAAACCCCGTTAGAACGTGTAATCATCATTATATCTGGACTAGTTTTTGAAGTACGGGTCTTGAGATTGTAAATTGTCAAACTAGCATGCAATCATTCAGTTGTGCTAAAGCAAATTGTCGGCGTCTATTATAATAAAGATTTCGCAATTTTCTTACACAGTAAATACTTTATATTTATTGTCAAATTTAGGGTATTATTTACTAGATGCCTGTAAGGATTATTTCAATATTGCAAATTAATCATTAGATATTGATGTGTATTTCAAAGTATTGCGTTTCAGAAATATTTTATTAACATCGCATTCATCTAAGAACGCCATATCTGAAATTTATCGACATAAATTGATTAATAATTTTACTAGTCACTATTGAATTCACAACATTTCATCATCGAATTATATTCTCAGAGGTTGAAAGGCCAAACGTAGAAAACCCACGGCGTAAGTTAAGTATAACTTATTGTGCATTCAATAAAATATAATTTGTGTAGGTACCAGCAAATATATCGTTTTTCGACTTTATTTAATATAATGACAGTTGCTATGCCAAAAGTTACAGGAGTACAAAAAATGCAAAAAATTGGTTGGAACATCAAAATGGGTAATGGTTTCTGGTTTTTCGAGGATAAATAAACAAATCACAAAAAGGTTTCAATTGTAAATGAAAAAAATAAATTGTCTAGGTATTAATACAATTGATTGCAACAAAATAAAATAAGAGATTAAAAACCAAGACCAAGAGGCATACCATCATTCAGCCGCACTGTCTTGAAAACAGATTGAGTTAAAGGCTTCTCTGTTCAAGAACTCACTACTTGACAAAATATCATATAGTACACGGAGAAAAATGTTTTTCTAAAATATGATCCTTTTATTCGTAAAAACAGTTAAAAACGGGACTGAAGTTCTTACGAACAAATTAACAGGGTTTCAATGTGTATTGGCGGGAACATGTAAGAATAATTTGTTGGTATACGTAATTTCGTAATTATTCTTTCATTTTCCCGTCAATAAACATTGAAACACTGTTAATTTGTTCGCAAGATCTTCAGTCCCGATTTTATGAATAAAATTATCGTATTTTAGAATAACATTTTTCTCCGTGTATGCAATATCACTGGGGAATCACACATAGGCATGTAGTATGCAATCATGGAACATTCATCTGATAGATTATCGAATCGCTAGATGGTGATATGGAAATACAAATGAAATGTAGAGATACGAAACCAACAAGAAATTTGTTTCTTGGACCATCAAATGAATCAGTTATGTTTTCCAAACGTGAAAAGAAATAGCTTTTAAGCTGGGGTCGGGATTCGAGCCTTTAGGCATTCCGTGAACTAAAAAGATTGAGAGAGAGAGGGACTAGTGTCAAAGTAAACAGCAGGGAATTAAAAAATAATCATCAAAACCAATAAAGAAATCGCAGTCATGATGAAGTACGATGCTATCTCATTCGTTACAGGGCATTTAGACAAAAGCGCTGGCCGACGCGATATGTTGGTTAGAAGAGAAAGATTGCTGGAAGTAAAAGAGTCAGACTTTAAATGGCATCTTCGATGAAATAAGAGTTCAGATGAGGACATTGTGGCGATGCACGAAGTCAAGTCGTTCGGTAAAAGGTCTTAAATATCGGAGACGGATCATTGTGGGAGGAAAGGCATCATCAAACGGGTTAAAGTTCAGTGTTCAAAGTTCAAATGGCTGTATGGCCATCGGAAGTAATTAAAATACTTGTAAAGTCGCTTGTCATCGTTGCACCAAAACTTGCAACAATGGAGCGCATTTCACATTCATTTGAACATGATATTATACAAGACATGTATTGATTAATCAACTTAATTATAATTGTAAATACATCACCAACAGAATTATTGCAGTTTCGTGTCCTGATTCTATTATTTTCGACCACCCATGCTGAACGCGTAAACATTGAGATAACATGTACAATATTTAAGAGCGTGAGGATTATCAGGGCTCTTTGTGTACAGCTTTTGTCAATATGTTCCAAATTTACAGCAATTTTGTGCAACGCGTCATGTCAGCATAAGTTCGTCAACTACAGCATGTATGAAATGCAGTGACCTAATTTATTTTATAAAATTTCCGGTTTTTATCTCTAAAACATAACGAACGTGACAGCTTTGAAAAAGCAACATGATAGTAGAGAGTAGATAAATGCAAACAATATTTATTTTTCGATAGTACCTAAGAGTAAAATATTCACATTGTACATATATGAAAGAGTTTGACGGATTTATCTAACTATTTAACAATAACTCACAGGGAGAACATGATAATATGATTACACCCTTTTCTGTCTTAGCAAACGCTCCTTGCACTATTCACTTTCATACATCATCTCATATAATACACAGGTACCTTACTCGTTGTACACTTGGTCGTTTTAAGCTTCTATATCTATCATTTATTGTATGTTGTAACTTAATAGTTGAAATGAATGTCAAAGAATACATTATTCATATATAAATATTTTTATTTAAAACTCAGTCTGGATTTGTTTCGTCAGCGATTCAGAAACAAACAAAAATATACCGAATTCGAGAACATTTTTGCAAAAAAGGTAATTCTGGTTTACCAGTGAAATTAATTTACTTGCAGTATGAATACTTTTACTGCTTACTCATTGTTTTCAAATAAACGTAAAAACGTACATAAAATAATTATAACACGCAAAAAAATCGTATTTTGAAAATAACTAATAAAATACCTATTTGTCTTTCCCACACAAAATCAATGATTTACATAGCAGTCCCCCTTATGCAAATACCTAATACCAAAAAAGAAAATGATCCCTTGGAATTTGTAATGAAAATGATGTAGGTACTGGCGCTGGCATTTTATGCGAATTCTGTTTTCACATTATTATCAAAATAACCACAAAAATAATAAGGTTACGTGTAGGGTAGGCGTCTACAAAAGCCGTATGTGGGTTGGAGGAATTATCTATTCCAGTGCTTCTTAACCAACGTTCTACGAAACATAATCAGAGACATTTCGAGATCTTGTTGTAAGTCTTGGGTACATATTTTTATTATGAGAATATTACTTATTTCTCTGAGAACAGAATAATTTAAAATGGTTTTATAAAAGTTGTAAAGGAAAAATAGTTTAATATTTTATATTTTTAAGTAATGTAAGAAATATAATTTAAGTGTGTATACAGTGTGTTAAGGGATATAACTGATTTACATATTTTAACCAGTGATTCCTGACATTATTTGGAATACAAAATGTAACCGAAATTTTGGTCTCCGGTGACTTTATTTTTCAATTTTTTTTGACAAAATCAAAAAAAAAATCTTTCACATATCGTTATTTGTCACTCAGTCGAGTAACCAACCCCGTCCGGGTTGATGGGTTTGTTGGTTACTTAGTCCAATAATATCAGTCAATTTCGTCAATTTGTTTTTTACATTAGCTGCACACAGGAGACCCTCAGGAAAAAAATCGCTTTGTCATCTTGGAGATGGTGTGTGGAGGGTTTTTTTAAGGTATGAGGGATAAGTATATAGCACAGTAAGTGGACAAATGCATCCGCCGCCAAGATCTAGTGCAGACCTGGCTAACCCAAATTGCGACAAGTTATGCGCTTCATCTGTTGTTAATCCGGAATGCGATTTCACGAGCGAAAAGTTATGCGCGGGAGGTACCCGATAGTTAAAAAAAAACTTCATACATGACTGCGGGCCGCAGGTTGGCCAGGGCTCATCTAGACAAATCTCACCTCATGAACCCTGGCACCCCTGCTAAGTCGCCAAACGTAGTGAACTTGGAATGTCCTATGGCAGGGTGTTGGTTATCCAATAAATAGTTCCCGAGGCGGTTGGACTCATAACCGCCTCCTAAATTAATGGGCGATCAATGATTTAATATTCAATGAGGTTTATTAGCTTCAATAAGTTGTATTTCGTATTTTCACTGAGAACTGATTTTGTTATCTTCTTCAATAACAGACTTATTGCTTACCTTGTTATCTTTTAATTGGTATCCAAACTCAAAACCAAGCTCTCCACGAGAGTAGCTGCATTTTCAGAATCACAATATTGTTTTAACACGATTTCTAAATATAATTAAAGACATACGTATGTAAATATCTTATTTTTCAATAGGTACATATTTTGAAAAATAAATTGCATCCCTCTTCCGGTGACCTTTCCTACCGGAGGTTTGCTATCATCGAGGTAAACTAAATATGCACTATGTGTAACTTTTGTTTCACCTTTGATAATGTTTTTGGAAGTCAAAACAGCTGAAATTTTTTATACCTAAATAAACTTTTAAAAAAATTAAATACCTACTTTAAAAAATATATTAAAAAACTATTCAGTGACTTTGAAATGGTTTAGAACCACTGATCTATTCGAACGAACAACATAAAGATATATAATTATCAATTATTTCCCATTGTTATCGTATCTCAAATATTTATCATGTTGTGATTTTTTGTATTAATTCAATTTAACGTATTTCAAGACTTTGATAGGTACCCATAAAGCTTTCAACGGATAATAAAATTTGTTTCTGTTTTTTATAATAATATTCACTAAACCAATAAGTTTGAAAAAATAAACGACGTACCTACACGAAATACGTGGTGCGCCGACTCCTAAAAACGTATATAAATTGGTAAGGATTATAATACTATAACTACCTCTCAATTTTAGTCAACAGTGTGGAAACAATCTCACTAAACACCAAACTACGCTAAACACCAAATTACGCTAAACACCAAATTCACAATAACTACTGTGAGCACTACTAAATTTAATGATGTGTAAAAATAAATTAAAAAATTTCCAGTCAACCTGTAGTTACAATATATAAGCCAATCGGAACACCCAGTATAATAATTTATTCAGACATCGTAAAGTCCATACTATCTTATACGCCCGTCAAAGTTTTTCGGGATTATGTCCTCGACCCCAAATAACGAGGAGGCGTAGGTGATCAATTTGCAAGTCGATATCAACCCGCCTGTACTTCAATACGTCCTTTTGTTGAGATATCAAATTAATCGATTCCCACGAAGAATCTTCCCCTTTCCTGTCTCCTCTTCTCGCCTGAGTTCTGACTCTTTGTTATTCAAAAACAATTTGATGCCCATCGAAGCGATTGATTTGAAATTTCGCAAATAAAAGTTTGCTATAAATGAGAATATCTCGCGTTTCCTTGAAGATTTCATTGATTTACTTTCTCGGAAGGCCCCTATTATTCTAAAGCTATTCTAGAGCAAGCGAGCTTTTGTGAAGGTTTGATTTTATCTTTATTGACCTCGTGATTCTAGAAGGTGTTCAACAATAAACATGTTCGAATCAACATCTGCAACAAAAAGCACAAATTATTTTTTCACAAATATTGTTTGTTTTATGCCATCATCAAATATTTAAAAAAATATATACCTACATAATTGATTGTAATCAATGAATCGATAGGTATGTGGCGATGAATTGCAAAGTTCCTATTGGATCATCGCCACCAATAGCGAAGCATCAATTTTAATCTAATTAATCTAATCATCGTCCCAGTACGAAACAAAATTCATATTATTCATATTCATATCATTCTGATCTAGATTGCCGGGCTGATAACACAGTGCACTTCACTCGCTTCCCACTCGAAGTTATCTTGTTCTTACAATATTTAAATATGGGACGGGAGTTTATCGGATGTTTACTGTATTCCACTTACCCCTTATTTAGCCAACGTTACAGCGTTACTGTGTTCATCAACAACTGCCCTGACGACGGCCAGTGTACCGGCATATTAACCCAAAATATAATGGCGATACTTTCTTTGGCACGATTATTTAAAAAAATATCAATAAAAAAAATCAGAAAACACGAATTTATTTTACGAAATTCAACATCTAAAAACGATTCATCCATCTGATTAGTGATTAGTGATTACTATTGCTTAAACAAGCATTGTACATATTATTGTACCTTCAATCAACACACAACAAACCGCCCGTGAAATACCTTTCGTGTAATTCTCGAACCTACAGCCGTCCTGAACAAAGCCGCCGTTCTTTCTCCGGCTCGGCATGATTGATCGATTATGAATTTCGAAATGTGTACGAACATGAGGCACTCTAGTCGATGGACAATTGACATGGAAACAACGGGTCCATTGTGTAAACCCAGATTGTAAACCACCGGGAATGCAGTGCGAAGATGAATGTGAAGTGTGGTCACATATACAGTTTGATAAAAATAAGTTGATTATTAGTGCACACTTTGTAGGTATCTACCAGTAGTATACGAATATAATAGATGTACGTATAAGCACGAACCCGAAGGATTTTAACCAGTGATTCCTGAGTACATTTGGATAAAAAAATTAAGGTGTTGTTTTGCTAACCGATGATATTTTTAAAAACTAATAACAAAAAAAATCTATCACACGTCCCAACTGCACAGTTGGGTACGCAATCCATCTCGTACTAGCAGCACAGTAACAGAGGAGAAACAACACGGATCACAGTATCCGTCGTGAGTACCATAGTTTTTTTTTAGTTGAAAAAAATATCGTCGGACTGCAAAATGAATTCTACATTTTTTACACCAAATATTCTCAGAAATCACTGGTTAAAATACTTCTGATAGGTGCCTTTATACCCCGATCTTATTAATTTTAAGTAGGTACTAAAATGTACCATGTTGCAATGCGCGAACAAAGAACAAACACAAATTTTTTTCTAAAATCCAATTTTAATAGATCTATTAAAAGACCTTACATTTAAAATAAATACATACAAATTCAAGAAAGTATTCAGCATTAGCAGCAAAAAGAATTACTTTTTATTTAACACCGAACAGTTTTTAAAATTATTTATTTATTTAGGACTCAGTAACCACAATCAATTCTATGAAACATACCCGCTATGACTTATAAATCGCTAATATTTATTTACTGTCATAACCTCAAACGTGGTGGTCTTTTGTTAGTATTTTCTACGTTCAAAAAGTTGACCCATATTTCTTAATTAGTATTTTGCCATGATGTAGTACTTGTATTTAAAAAAATATTTTCGCAAAGCATGGAACAAAAACTAGCGATGAGCATACCTACTCGAACCATTATAACGAGTACGCCCACGTTTTCGAAACATTTCAATTACCGAACAATGTTTCGAGTTGATTGCTCGGATGCGGATGATGACTGAATTTAGCTGTCTAAACAAAAGCACGATTTATATATCATCGACATTCATTGGTTCACGCATTTTTAAGTCATCACGCTATGTCTCCTATCTTATTCGTTTGACAACTGAAATAATAATATATCGATAAGATCGTACCGATCATCACTACTAGGTTGCATTCAAAAGAAATATTTCGAAACGATCGTAATAATACGGATCAGTTATTTATCATCGGTGTTATTTCGTAGTAATAATTAATAATAAGTAAATTCCATGGCACCATTTTTGTGAGGAAATACCCTCATATCGGTTAATTTCTAGCATAATCTTGTTTTGCTTCTAAATTATAACTCTACTTTATTAAATTAAAACAAATAACTTTGTTTAAACCACTAATATAATCACAATTACCTACATGTTTCAAAACCGATGGTTTCTTCGTCAGGGTAGTAATGACATTAATAACAAAATAAACAAAACAAGTATAGACTAAAAAGAACTATGGACAAAAATATTTTAGAGAGAGGTGATTAATTAATTAAAAATATCGTAAAAAACTATTATTTTAAATTAAATATAAAAATTATTTAAAAAATATGAAAAATTACATTATATAAATTATCAAAACATAATAAAGATGTTTAAACAACAAAAATTAATTATTTTAAATATAATTATTAATAAGAAAATAAATTTAAGAGATGGCTATTTTAAAAAAATATTTGGTTATTAATAATATTTAATTTACTATTAACACTTTTTCTAATTTCTAAAATTTCTAAGTTTGCTAATTGTAAATCTGTTGAGTTTGTGTGTAAAATTTTTAACCCTTTATTTATATCAAAAGAATGATTTGTTTCTAAAAGGTGATTGGCAAATTCAGAATAATTATTATTATTCAAACACCTTAGATGTTCTTTAACTCTAATATTAAAATTTCTAGAAGTCTTTCCGATATAAAAAAAGTTACAATCATTACACATTAATTTATAAACTCCAGATTTGTTCAAATAATCACCCTTATCCTTGTTATTTAAAATATAATTTTTTAATTTGTTATTTGTGTAAAAGGCTGGGTTAATATTATCTGGCATGTTTTTAATTAATAAATTTGAAGTATTATCATTTAAAAATTATATTTTTCTCCAATTATTATTATTGTCAATCACATGTGGATATACATAAGAGTTAATAAACTTTTTCTTATATTTTTTGTTTAACATATTGTCTATTAATTTAGTATTATAACCGTTATTGATTGCAATTTGTTTTATAATATTTAATTCTTTGTTAAAATTATCAAAAGATAATGGAACATTAATTAATCTGCTAAGTAAGGTATGAAAAGCTGCAAATTTTTGTGAAATTGGATGGTTCGATGTATTATGTATAACGATATCCGTATATGTGTATGTAGGTAATTGTGATTATATTAGTGGTTTAAACAAAGTTATTTGTTTTAATTTAATTCAAAATGACGCCACAAAGTGATTTTGCGAAGTTTGAAGAAATAATTATAGCGACTACTTTATTAGTTTAAATCGCTCCGCTGACGAGACAACTGAAACCAAACTAAAACCGGCTGGTTTCTACGTTTTGATTGGTCAAAAAGCTTGTTTAGCCATAGACGAAGAACAATCAGCTGACAACTGGCAACTAGCAACGGCCGGCCACGGCAATCAGCAGTGCGAGTCGCTAGTCACCGCTTGCGTTACCATTGACAACGGGTTTTTGAATGATTGTGTAGTGTGCGGGCCATCACATTGTCATACAAAGACAGTCGCGAGTTGACAGTTTTCAGTTGCCTCAGTGAGCGGATCGCCTAATTGTGTGTGGAAATTTATGTTTAGTAGAAAAAAAAATTAAGCAAAAACTTCTATGTGCAAGTTCAAATTAATATACTTTCCTAATATATAATTAATAAATTATAATAATAATACCTAAATTAAAAACATGATCATTGTTAACGAAAAACCCTATGTTAAATACATTCGGGAACAAATGTCAGTAATATTTTTTTTTAAGAATGTAAAGACGGATTGTTTCAAAGAATTTGAAAATTTCATTATATTTTAAATACCGAATCGGATAGGGGCACATTAACTCAATCGGTAGAGCTGCGGCCCGGAATGCGGAAGGTTCTGGGTTCGAATCCTAGATGTGACCGTATCTTCTTCTCTGATTTTTCCATTTCAGATTTTCGATTGAGTTTCGATAATATTATCTTTATTAAATATTATTAAATTTCTGTGAGAGTCCTTTTCTTTTTTATTATTATTTAAGTAGATACTATGGAACAACTGGCACATAATGAAATAATAACAGATTTTTCAGAGAACTTGAATTTTGATGAACTGTTACAGCCACCCCGGGAACCATTTATTGGATAACCAACACCCCTGCCATAAGTCACCCCAAGTGGTTCGCTACATTTGGTGACTTAGTAGGAGTGTCCGGGTTCATGGGGTGAGGTTTCTCTAGGCCTTGGCGGTGAATGCGTTTTCCA
This sequence comes from Limnephilus auricula, assembly GCA_951813805.1. Taxonomy (NCBI): domain Eukaryota; kingdom Metazoa; phylum Arthropoda; class Insecta; order Trichoptera; family Limnephilidae; genus Limnephilus; species Limnephilus auricula. The sequence goes on from OX638403.1 coordinate 14,926,567, forward strand.
ACCTACTGCGTGGCGGACCGGATCGGGAGAAACTGGTTGAGGGAGACTAAACCTAGAACTCTCCATTCGGACTCTCTAGACCCATTGCCTTGCTTCATCGATCGGTGGGATCCATTCATGTCAGTTTCATTCATTCAGTCCAGGATACATTGACCCCCAGATACCTACTCATCCCTCATTCCTTTTTCGTTTACAGATTTTTCTCTCCTTACTTTCCCTAAAAAGACCCTCCACTCAGCATACCCAAAGATGACATAGGCCGTGAGGGATTTTTTCCCTTCATAAGTGTATTAATCTGGATTAAAATAACCGTGATTCTCAACTATTAAACTAGAATGAAGAAATTAAATAGAATATTAAACTAGGGCGTGTAATAAATAAATAAATACTTCTATTTGGTAAAGTGGTTACAAATTACATTAATTACAAATGTTCTTTAAATCCATAACCGTCCGTGGTCGAGTGGTAAGACACTTGACTCCCAATCGGAAGGTTGCGGGTTCGAACCCGGCGTGCACAAATAAATTTTATTTGATTAATTTGTGTTATTTCACAATTAATTGATAAAAATAATATATACTATACTTGCGGCACGTTCCAGAGTGGAAGATACTGTCAGTATCGCCCTGGTGTAAGACCACCATTCAGAATTGAAACGTTGCTTAATAATGGCTTTAGCCGTGTTTAGTGACTAGATCTGAATAGCCAGGTACTTTCCTACCTTCCTCTTCCCCATCTCCTTCCCTTCCCCACCTTCCTTCAGCCTCACAACACACCCCAATTGGGGATGCCATAGTCTCACTGGCTCCAGATGGGAGCAGTTGGGACTCTTGTGAGGTATTTTCTAAAAAAACACTTCGGTCAAAGCTTACCTGAAGCCAAGTTTATATTGATCATCGGATTGCCATTTTACAGACGCTAATAATATTAACGAGCTTGAATATAAAATCTGATTACTTCGTTTTATCGCGGGTACAGGGTACCTACGGAAATCGTTCCGAAACAATGTAAAACCACGCTGTAACGTACCGTACCGGGAGTACCGGGGGGTCGTATCAGGTTGTAAAAATTGTAAATTTACAATGTTCGTGGCTGGAATGGCTGATTACGAAAATATCCAGTAAAATATCCACTGGGTTAGCAACATTAAAATATATATATATATATATATATATATATATATATATATATATATATATATATATATATATATATATATATATCTTTACGACATTATCGCCATTTGAAGGATTTTGCAATACTTGAGTGTGAAAGAAGAATATTGGATTTTATTTGTAGGTCGGTATTTAGATAATTTTATTGAAAGAAATATAACAATATCATGAATTTATCTTATTATCGAGTCTGTACTGTATGTCAAGAATGGCTTAAAATAGTAAATAATATGATATTATCATTTTAAAGTATAAAAGTTCTTGCCGGGAAAACATAATTTTAGATTTTTTTACTTCGAAAACAAATGTCACGAAATTAAAATTGCCTCCGCTGACGAGCAACTGAAAAAAAAAACAGTTTGCAGCTAAACTCGCTATCCTGTGTATGTCAACGTGATGGCCCTCACACTACACAATTTCTCAAAAACCCGTCGTCAATGGCAACGCAAACAGAGACTCGCAACTCGCTCTGCTAGTTGCCGTGGTCGGCCGTTGCCGGTTTGCTCGCTTGCCATGGTTGCGCCAGTTTGGTTGTCAGTTTGTTTTTTCAATTTGACAGTCACAGATGACTGCGATGACAGCTGATTGTTCTTCGTCCATGGTTAAACAAGCTGAGATAATTACAGAAATCGTAAAATTGAGTAGCGCCGTGATCAAATTTTGGTTGGAAGCCATAGCAACCGGCCAGTTTTTTGTTTGGTTACAGTTGCCTCGTCAGCGGAGGCAATAAGGCGATCCGCTCACTGAAGAAACTGAAACCAAACTAAAACTTGCTGGTTGCTATGGTTTCCAACCAAACTTCCTACTCAGTTTTACGATTCCAACAATTATCTCAGTTTGTTAAACCATAGAAGAAGAAAAAATAAACTGTTTTTCAGTTGCCTCGTCAGCGGAGGCACTAAGTTGACCACTTTATTTGTTGAATTGAATGTAGGAATTTTTAGAACACTGGAAAAAATATATATACCCACCTCTTGTTTTTTGTGACAAAGTTTGGGATTTTTTGTTTCTTATTTGCAAAATGATTTATTAGATTTTATATTTAAACTCGAAGATATTCATAATTATTTCTCCAGACATATATTTTCGACTGAACAAGTGGATAAATATATTATGGCTTTTACATTAAAAAAATTATTGTACTGACTCGTGTATATATTTCGATTCCACAAATTTATTAGTGAAAATAAAATATTATGCATTCGAATCATCGACAAAGGTTTTTATTGATACTGTGTTATTTTTAAATACATCACTGTAAGGGTCCCGTCAATAATTATATAACAATGGTCATTGTCACCCAACAATATTACACGGAGAAAAATGTTATTCTAAAATACGATCACTTTATTCGTAAAAATGGTTAAAAACGGGACTGAAGTTCCGACGAACAAATTAAGAATGTTTCAACGTTTATTGGCGGGAAAATGTAAGAATAATTTGCTGGTATACGTACGAAATTACGTATACCAACAAATTATTCTTACATGTTCCCGCAAATAAACATTGAAGCCCTGTTAATTTGTTCGTAAGAACTTCAGTCCCGTTTTTAACCGTTTTTACGAATAAATTAATCGTATTTTAGAATAACATTTTTCTCCGTGTATAAGAAGCAAGTTACCACGAATATCGATTCCGTGATTATGTGATTACTTTTGCCATGTTTCACTTTAACACTTACTTCCATTTTTTTAAAGTACCGGATTGATCGACTGCAAAATGCCGAAACTTAGTACTTTTTGAACAAGTCGATCGTGCAATGCAACTTCATTACTCTGTGGATGCAACACACGAACGCGGACGTACTAATAAGGCGTGCGCTCACTTCAACGATTGCTTTATTACGTTAGATTGTGGTGTTTCGCCATAAAAGCTCCGGTTAATTTGTGCTGGCAATACTGGAAAAGAGGATTCCTACACAATCGATTCCTTTGCTTTGAACTAGGGCAACTACGTACTGATAACATCGAAGACGAGACCTTCTGCGAAAACCTGCAAAGGAGTGGTTAAGGTAAGTTTCGTAGATTCAATTCAGGAGGGAATATTTTGTACGAAACATACCAGGAAGCAAACATGAGAAGTGGATGAATGAAAACGAATGTACCAACATTCTATTGGAACGATTGAAACTATCTGCAGATGAAAGATAGGAATTCAAAATTGGTGTCGCTAAATTTCAATGATGTTGGGGATATTTTGGATTTTGCACGGTTGATAAACGGCCATTTACGACACATTGATGGGTTTTTTTCGTTGTTTGTTTTTGGGGTGTTATACCGTGTTGCGCTACCTCCTTCTTTAGCCGCCGTTACGGACAGCGTCGCAGTGTCCATCATCAGGGCAGATCCGGCAGATCCGACGATGTGACACCCCAAAAACAAACAACGAAAATGCTTTTGGCTATGAAAATCTAAAAATGTATCTCACATTGATGGTTGTTTGTCTGTAGTATAAGGTTAGGATTAGAAGCGAGTTTATTATAAGGAAACTTATTGTTTTTCTTTTCAATTGTATCTTTAACTGTACTTTATTATTGTATTATTAATTATTATCTCTTATTAACCAATTGTAATTTTAAAATGTTGTAATGTTATTAAAATGAATAAAGAATTGAATTGAATTGATAATTAATTAATGTCGATTTTACAGTTGGCAAAGATAATTTTCTCTGAAAATTTATGTAAAAGTATTTTTAAACTTTACAATTGACTGAAATCATTAGAAAAGTACACTTGTCTGACGAGGTATGTCGCTAATAATGATCTGCCAATATATTTTCAATTAATTCATCATTATCAAAGTTTTATTTTGTTTACCCCAAAATGTCACATTGCACGTTAAAAGCAAAATTGCAACAAGAATTGTATTCTCATAGCTTATGTTTCATTCTAACAATTTCACCCATAGAGTAAGTAATAAAAAAATAAGTCCCTAGTGGGCGTGTTTCATGATCCATTTTGAGTTTCATGGTCAATTTGGGCCTATATTTCTATACAAAATTGTGTTTCACCATGATTATGAATTTCAAATGGGATGGCGATACAAACCTACTCAGTCATTCAAACTGAAACATAGTTCTAGCATTATATTCTTTATTCTCTGTTTTCACCGGTATTTACACAGATTGTGGCATTAACCTTATTCTCGTGTGCTTTCCTGTAAGTTACATGTGATTTATAAATTTAAAAGAATCGTGTAATTTCTCTGAGTTTGCCAGATAAGCATTAAAATCGCTTAATAGCACTCGCTGAAAAGGTTTATTCCGTATTATTTGTTCCAGCAGCACCACAGTTAAAATGGGTTTGTTGTACAAGTTGCCAGGGAGCAGATTTTCCTTGGAAATATAACATTATACCCTACTTTCATGACGCTTTACAATATATGCTTATTTTTATTATTTCTATTCGCTATTCTTAGGAAAAGTTTCGCAACTTAAACGTGTTGCAGATTGGAAATGGTATTTGTATATATATATATATTAATGCTCGTAACCACCAGATTTTAAGTCAATCGCAGTCTTGCGAAAAACGACCACTCTGCCCCTCAAGTTTAACCGACCTCAAAGCTGATTTTCGCGAGACATCGACCGTGGATAAAAATACATACGATTTTTTCAGACCTGATTTGTATGGGAAAAATTCAGCCAGAATTTTACCAATTGCAAATTTTCATATAAAAAAACTGATGCAAAAAAAATAAACTGCTAATAAAACTGATGTATGAAAACCTAGCGGCGAAAACTAGAAGCGCTCATTATTCGACGAAGAAATTCAAAGTTGTATTTCCAGCCGCCAGGTTCGCCCATCAAAAAAGGAAAAATTTATCGTCAGACCTTCACGAAAAATTTGTGAAAGAGCCTCAGTACTAAAATCTGTGTATATTTTTTTAAATATAAGGCGTCTCACCTCAAAACTTTACATTCCGACGAGCCTCGAGGTAAATCAAAATTGCGACTTAAAAAAGATACCCGGCTTAGATGTTTTTGTATTATTTCGACTACGACAGGTTTTGGAACATAAATAATATATTATATTTATGACTTTTCATGGAAATTTTGTCAGGATTCGTTTTCAAACGTCGGTAATTTCTGACGTTTACGAAAAAAATTCCGAGTTAAAAACTGTTAAAATGTTCGTAGCCAGTAAAAAAATGCTTTATTAAGGAAAAAATTATCGTCAGACCTTCAAAGTACTGAAATGTTGGGGCATTTTTGAAAATTATTCTATGGCGTCTCGCATGTTAATTTGACATTTCGACGAGTCTCATGTGTATCAATATTACGTCAAAAATAGCATATGTGGATAAGATGTTTTTCTATAATTTTGAAAACCATAGATTTCCGAACTCCAATAATACATTACATTTACCACATTTCATGTAAATTATTTCAGGATACATCTTCAAAAGTTGAAAAAATTCTGACGTTTATGAAGAAATGCAAAATAAAAACAGGTTAAACGTTACCGGCCAGCTACATAACGTTGATTTTAATTGCTGGGTTGGTACTTTTGTAAAGACAAATAAAATTCGAACGGTTCAGGCTGCCGAGATCATAGAAAATAATTTACCAGTGGGTAGGTACCTACTTGGGTGGGAACGTTATTTTTCAAATATTGAGAATTTAACATGATGAATAAAACTGTTTAAATAACTCAGGATAATCCATTTTTTTTGCCTAATGGTGTAGGTACTTCTTTAAATAGTGCACAATAGTGTTATTATAATATCATTCGGCGTGGGTGGTGTGCATTGGTACTGCCACCCCGTGAATCATTTGTTGGATGACCAAACCCTTTATAACCGGTTAATCTGAGTCGATTTAAGAATATCTAAATATATTCAGGTTGGCAAAAAGATGTATCTCAGTGACGTTTTGCATCGTTATATGCACCAATACACACAATCCTAAGGGCGGGCTTTTTCGTGTGAATGTTTATGCATAAACTATGGATCTTACTCGACTAATTTAAAACAAAATTAGGAAAATCTACCGGGAAAAGAGAAGTTTATTTAATTTTTATAATAGCTCTACACAGGAGGCCTTGAAGAAAATAATTCCTCTCAGGGCCTATGTCATCTTTGGGGATGCTGTGTGAAGGGTTATTTTTAGGAAAGTAAGGAGATGATGTTCTGGTAAGGAAAAAGTTATGAGGGGTGGGTAGGAATCTGGGGATCAGTGTGTGGAGTGACGGACGAAAATAATTCCTCTCAGGGCCTATGTCATCTTTGGGGATGCTGTGTGAAGGGTTCTTTTTAGGAAGGTAAGGAGATGATGTTCTGGTAAGGAAAAAGTTATGAGGGGTGGGTAGGAATCTGGGGATCAGTGTGTGGAGTGACGGACGAATGATTTTATCCCTCCCACTGCGGTGCAAGGTGATGTTCCGAGAGAGCTTTGCTGAAGAACCCAAAAAGTCTCCCTAAACCAGTCTCTTCCGATCTGGTCTGCCACGAAATTGGTGGGCAGACGAATCCACCGCCAAGACCAGAACAAACCTCATGAACCCAGGCACCACTTCTAAATCAACAAACATAGCGAACCACTTGAAATGACCTATTGCAGAGGCGTTGGCCTACCCACCCAGCGAATTTTTTTAGCGTAAGATCCTCACGGCTTTTGCGGTAGGTCAGAGGCCCTAGCACGCTCGCTCTATAACGATCGATAGGATAACTATCGGTAACTTCTCATCGTTCCCTAGCATGACTACAGATCGCCAACGAATAAGTGACAGTTCACAATGACTAAGTGTCCTTAACATATTCGACATCAACTGTTGTTTGTTCGTTAGCGATGTGCAGTTGTCCTAGGGAACGATGAGAAGTTACCGATAGTTATCCTACCGATCGTTATAGAGCAAGCGTGCTAGGGCCTGAACAAAAAATTAGACTTTAGCCTTTAAAAAAATTGAGCTTTGGCGTATTTGAGAATCCTTCATTTGCAAACGAAATTGCGTCAAAATGACGGCCTCTGGCGTAAATGTTTTTTGATATATTCAATGGCAAAAGGTTTCGAAAACTTATTCAACCGTTTTTTTAGTGGCATTCCATTGAAAATATTCCACAATATCGAGCTAAAAATTTGACATTTTACAAAAAAATCCATGAAAAATCCGCTAACAAATTTTACAACATTTAAAAAGATTACTTGCCAGTGGATTCGTATAATATTATCACTGGGTAGGTACCTACTTTGCTCCATCGAATTACAAATAAATGGTTTGAAATTAAGAGAAATCACCAAAGATGGTAGGTACTAAATGCGTTTCTTCTGGAAAAATGCCGATTGCAGTTTGTCGGTCTTTTAATTCAAATTCAGAAACAGGGTGGTAAAAAAAATTCCGCTCGAAATATACTGATTAATTTTTTTATTAAAACTCATGATTTTTTCCTTAATTTTTTTTGTTTAGAAAATATTGTCTTGCGTTTGCGACCAACGTTTTTGCGGCGCATTAAAATTTATCTAAATAAGATGCAAAGTTTTTTTTCTAATTTTCTATACATTTATCGTTATTAATAATTATTGATTACGAAAAGAGTTATGGCGTCCGTGACATCAAAAGGTGGATACTTGAAAGATGTCATTTCCATAAAAAAATATTAAAGAGTCGATTTAAAAAAAAAATCATTTTTTTAATCGATTGGTTTTTGTAATAATGAGTGAGGAAATTTTGCCGGACCCTGTCGTTCATTTCGACTGTCCAATCAGGGAGTTCAGTAGGCATGCGGATTGCATTGAATTCAAATATCGATATTTACTCTAAGTAAGAACTTCTTTCCTTTAAATCACAAAAAAAATATGATATAAAATAAAAAAAAGTAACCAAAGATGGATATTTCCAAAAAAATGTAGGTGTACACGGGGGTAGGTAGATATGCAGGTAGGTAGGAACTAAGTACTGAACAGGTACTCTGGGTAGGTAGGTATGTATGAAGGTACTTTTTATAAATTAGGTGGGTTCGATGCAGTGCTACAGATTTTTTATATGCATATAAATCGAAAAATAGATCGGTCAGGATTCGTTCGTTTACTTTGGACATTATTCAATTTTAAAATTAAAATAATTATACGTGTGCACGGGTAGCCGGATATTGTTAAAGAATTTCTTTGTGTAATTTTTTTGCTGCAGTAAAATTGAGTTTGATAAGATGGTTTTTTGTTGAACAAATATTTTTTGTTTGAGGGTTAGGTAGGTTTTTTTTCCAATACTATTCATCTGATGGCGACAAAACTTTTGGGATTTGATGTGTGCATGCCCGGGTTGGTTTCTACGCATAATAGTAAGCTCTGGCTTTATGAAATTATTTTATATACTATTCACCCGATCGAGATGAAACTTTGGAAATTTGATGTGTGCATGCCTGGGATGGTTTTTATGCATAAAAGTAAGCTCTGGCTTTATGAAAATATTTCCTTTAATTTTCATCCGATTGAGATGAAACTTTGGGAATTCGATGTTGACATGCTCGGGATGGTTTCTATGTAAAAGAGTAAGCTCTGGCGTTATGAAATTTTTTCCAATACTATTCATTTGATTGCGACAAAACTTTTGAGCTTTGATGTGTGCATGCCCGGGTTGGTTTCTACGCATAATAGTAAGCTCTGGAATTATGAAATTATTTACGCATAATGGTAAGATCTGGCGTTATGAAATTATTTCCTATACTTTCCATCCGATTGAGATGAAACTTTGGGAATTTGATGTTGGATACTCGGGATGGTTTGAACATAAAAGAGTAAGCTCTGGCGTTATGATTTTTTTTCCAATACTTTTCATCTGATTGCGACAAAACTTTTGGTATTTGATGTGTGCATGCCCGGGTTGGTTTCTACGCATAATAGTAAGCTCTGGCTCTATGAAATTATTTCCTATACTATTCATCTGATTGCGATGAAACTTTGGGGATTTGATGTGTGCATGTCCGGGATGGTTTCTATGCGTAATAATAAGCTCTGGCGTTATCAAATTATTTCATATACTATTCACCCGATTGAGATGAAACTTTGGAGATTTGATGTGTGCATGCCTGGGATGGTTTTTATGCATAAAAGTAAGCTCTGGCGTAATGAAATTATTTCCTTTACTTTTCATCCGATTGAGATGAAACTTTGGGAATTCGATGTTGGCATGCTAGGGATGGTTTCTATATATAAGAATATGCTCTGGCATTATGAAATTATTTCCAATACTATTCATCCGATTGCGATGAAACTTTGGGGATATGATGTGTGCATGCTCGAAATGGTTTTAAAATATAATAATGAGCTCTAGCGTAATGAAATTATCTACAATAATATTCATCCGATTGCGATGAAACTTTGGTGAGTTATTGTGCGCAAGCCCGCGTAGTTTTCTTTATATAATGCAGAGATTTGGCGTTATCAAATTCATACAAAAAATTTAAATAGGTGTAACGGGAGTTATTAGAAAAGTGAGTGCATATCATATAATTTAGAAACAATTTATTAGTGAAAAAATTGAGCCGTAAACTTCTAGGCCCCTTTTTGCGAGAAAAGGCCCATACTGAACGCCTTAACCAGGGCGACCAAAGTGGCTAAGTAGCGGGTGTACAAAATTGAGCGATTAACTCACAGGACCCTTTGAGTAGTTCTCACAATCCTTGCTTCATCCACATTCAAACATCGATTTTTTTTTTCAAATATTTAATTTTTAAAAAATGTAGACACACACACTTCTTGCTTCATCCACATTCAAACGTCAAATCGCTTAGTGCTTTAACCAATTAGTTGCCTTGCAACGGGCAAAAGCTAGTTAATATTAATGCTCTTGACCACCAGATTTTAAGACAATCGCAGTCTCGCGAAAAACGACCACTCTGCCCCTCGAGTTTAACCGACCTCAGAGCTGATTTTCGCGAGACAGCGACCGTGGATGACCGATTAAGTGTTTTGCAGTCTCGCGAAAAACGACCATTCTGCCCCTCAATTTTAACCGACCTCAAAGCTGATTTTCGCGAGACAGCGACCGTGGATGAAAATACATACGATTTTTTCAGACCTGATTTGTATGGGAAAAATTCAGCCAGAATTTTACCAATTGCAAATTTTCATATAAAAAAACTGATGCAAAAAAAAAAAACTACTAATGAAACTGATGTATTAAAACCTAGCGGCGAAAACTAGAAGCGCTCATTATTCGAAGAAGAAATTCAAAGTTATATTGCCAGCCGCCAGGTTCGCCCATCAAAAAAGGAAAAATTTATCGTCAGACCTTCACGACAAATTTGAGTACAAAACATTATCTTGAGGTGTGTTTTTTAAATTTTCTTAGGCGACTCGCTTGAAAATTTTACATATGAGAGGGTTCCACGGCATTCGAGATTGGGTCGTAAAAAATCATTCTGGTGGCAATGTTTTTGAATAGGATCGTAGACGAGAGGATTGGCCATCTTATTCAGGCAAAACATCTAACCCTCTTCATTATAAATTTGCCGCTAAACTTTGCCAAACTTTTGACATCTAGCGAAAAAATTGTGTAAAAAACGTTTCGTCATGAATGAAAATTTTTTGCGGCCAGTAGAAGTGCGAAAACACTAGCCACCGGGTAGGTACTTTATTGCTTGCGACTAACTTCACGACTGATCACAGCGAGTATAGTGACCTAGCCTGTATCAAAACCTCCGCAACATTATCCGTGTAGGTTTTGTATGAAAATGTTTTTAAAAAGATGGCGGAATTCGATTTTCAGGCTTTTATTGAAGGAGGTTATGCTAATTTTTATGGTTCAGTCTTGCCCTTATAAAAAATATGTAGAACATTATAACTGGGTAGGTACTGTATGTATGAACTGAAGATAAAACTTTTTCCACCGTATTTCAAATTAATGATTTGAAATAAAAAAGGCACCAAAGATGGTAGGTACTTTTATCCATCGTATTACAAATTAATGAAATGATTTTTTTCTTTAAATTACCAAAGATGGTAGATAATTGTTGGTTTTTCTATGGACATTTATTTTTATTAACAGGTTTTTGAAAGATTTTTTCGCTTATTTTTTTATTGCAACGAAATATAGTTTGATTTAATATTTTTTGCTCAGTAATAAAAAATTGTAGAGCGCCGCTTCTGATGCCCGTCATCGATGCTCGGCATGGTTTCTAAATATGATAGTGAGAACTGGTGTTATGAAATTATTTGATATACTATTCATCCGATTGAGATAAAACATTGGGAATTTGATGTGTGCATACTCAGGATGGGTTCTATATATACCTAATAGAAAGCTCTGGCGTAATTAAATTATTTCCAATACTATTCATCCGATTGAGATAAAACTTTGGGGATTTTATGCATGGCTTTTCTATATAATAATAAGCTCTGGCGTACTGAAATTATTTCCTATACTATTTATCCGATTGCGATGAAACTTTGGGAATTTGATGTGTGCATGCCCGGGGTGGTTTCTACGCATAATAGTAAGATCTGGCATTATGAAATTATTTCATCTACTATCCATCCGATTGCGATGAAACTTAGGTCTGTTATGTGATATATCGATTCTGATAAAGCGAGGGTGGGGATTTTATATTAGTCAAAATTACGGTCGCCATTTTGTTTTTTAAGACTTTACTTAGGTTAATCATGTGACATATCGATTCAGACAAAGCGACGATGGGGATATCATATTAGTCAAAATTACGGTCGCCATTTTGTTTTTTAAGACTTTTCTTAGGTAAGTCATGTGACATATCGATTCAGACAAAGCTAGGATGGGGATTTCATATTAGTTAAAATTACAATCGCCATTTTGTTTTTTAAGACTTTACTTAGGTTATTCATGTGACATATCGATTCTGACAAAGCGAGGATGGGGATTTCATATTAGTTAAAATTACGGTCGCCATTTTGTTTTTTAAGACTTTACTTAGGTTAATCATGTGACATATCGATTCTGACAAAGCGAGGATGGGGATATCATATTAGTCAAAATTACCGTCGCCATTTTGTTTTTTAAGACTTTTCTTAGGTAAGTCATGTGACATATCGATTCAGACAAAGCGAGGATGGGGATTTCATATTAGTTAAAATTACGGTCGCCATTTTGTTTTTTAAGACTTTACTTAGGTTAGTCATGTGACATATCGATTCTGACAAAGAGAGGATGGGAATTTCATACTTTACTATTCATCCGATTGCGATAAAACTTTGGGGATTTCATGTGTGCATGCCCGGGGTGGTTTCTACGCATAACAGTAAGTAAGCTCTGGCGTTATGAAATTATTTCATCTACTATCCATCCGATTGCGATGAAACTTAGGTTTGTCATATCGATTCTGACAAAGCGAGGATGGGGATTTCATATTAGTCAAAATTACGGTCGCCATTTTGTTTTTTAAGACTTTTCTTAGGTAAGTCATGTGACATATCGATTCAGACAAAGCGAGGATGGGGATTTCATATTAATTAAAATTAAGGTCGCCATTTTGTTTTTTAAGACTTTACTTAGGTTAGACATGTGACATATTGATTCTGACAAAGAGAGGATGGGAATTTCATACTATACTATTCATCCGATTGCGATGAAACTTTGGGGATTTCATGTGTGCATGCCCGGGGTGGTTTCTACGCATAACATTAAGTAAGCTCTGGCGTTATGAAATTATTTCATCTACTATCCATCCGATTGCGATGAAACTTAGGTTTGTCATATCGATTCAGACAAAGCGAGAATGGGGATTTCATATTAGTTAAAATCACGGGCGCCATTTCGTATTTGAAGACTTTACTTAGGTTAGTCATGTGACATATCGATTCTGACAAACCGAGGATGGGGATTTCATATTAGTCAAAATTTCGGTCGCCATGTGGTTTTTTAAGACTTTTCTTAGGTTAGTCATGTGACATATCGATTCTGACAAAGCGAGGAAGGGGATTTTATTTTAGTTAAATTTATGGTTACCATGTAGATTTTAAAAAACCCAAAATTTCTAAATATTCAAATTTCAAAATTCTTTAATTTTAAAAATACTTCATATTTTAAAAATATTCAATTTTCACAAACCCTGTGAAGGCTCACAAGCCTTGCTTCATCCACATTCATACATAGTTTTTTTTTTCTCCAAATATTTAATATGAAAAAAAATGTACGCACACACTTTTTATTTCATCCACCTTCAAACGTCAAATCGCGTAGTGCTTTAACCAATTAGTTGCGTTGCAACGGGCAAAATCTAGTATATATATTATTACAGTAAACACAACGCCATACGTATTATCCGGGTATCGGTGGAATGAACAAAGAGAAGCGTAACACTGATATAAAGTGTGTCCTGTTTACAGTCGTTATTACTTTTGAACGTGCTGCACAGAGGAAACGATTCGAACAAACTGTAAACTAAGTTCTATAAACCGTGATTTTCTGAAGATTTTCGCGATTTTCTAAAACAAACTGCTTTTGGCCGGTGTGTTTGCACCTAAAAGGATTTTTTTTCAATCTCAAACCTTTTTGTATTTATGTACCTTTTAATAATGCTTTTTTAAATTTTATCTTCTCCTTATGTAAGGAGATAGCATTTGGCAGGGTTATTCATACGAACTATGGTACCTAAAAACTTGTCCACGCTCCGGCGGAACTTTTTTATGAATATCGCACATCAGTCCCAACTGCTCCCAAGCGTCTGGAACCAGTGAGACTGTGGCATCCCCAAGGATGTAAAAATACCCCTGCAAGGGTTAAGTTGAGAGGCGGAACCTAGTGGTGAGGGCTAGGAAACCATTTCAAGGAACGTTTCGGTTGTGAATAGTGGTCTTTTACCAGGGCGAAAGCGGAAATATCTACCGTTCAGAAATGTGCCGAAATTAGCTAAAATTTTGTACCATTAACATTAACAAAAAAATAAACATAAATTATGTCCGTACATACCGGTTTCAAATCACTGTGTGGAAGAAGTGTAGGTCATCCAGTTTAATCAAACGATTTGCTTACCTGAAAAAAAAAGAAAACATTTCATAAATACGTGTTCTTAATATTAGTATTTTCTTGAGGCAGAGTTGTCCAATGTGAATTCCGTCACCTATCATTATTTAAATGAAAATGGAATGAGGAATTCTGCAATTCCCGGGATGACACGAACAAACGGAATTGTATCCCTGACACGTACTACATTTTATTACCCCCTTTGCGACGTTAGAAATAATCTGAAAACCAACCGGACTCTTACGACGAAGCAATTGGAATTACGAAAATTAATTTGAATATTTCCAAGATAATCTTTAGGTAGGTAAGTCTATTCCTCTATTACGACCATGATTAATTTTAAACAAACACCTGTAAACAAATTGCCAATCCGATCTACCAATTATATTAAAGTTGTATGACTTACAGAAATGTCTTAAGAAAATTAGAGAGAAAAATAGTTATTTTATTCTTATAAAATTCGTTGTAAAACTTGTTGAACAGTAATAATTTTATTTTATTTTATTATCTTTAATAACTCGGGTACGGGACATATGTCATTCCTATGTCTACCTACGTTAAATTATACGTAATTCTACGTTAAACAAGCTTATGTGTCCAAGCTGTCAAGAATGCTACAGTTACTTATAAAATAAGCATATAGTAAAATCAATATATGATAATCCAATTAAATTACATTAACAATCCAAAAAAAACGGGACGCCCTGGCCTGCATGATTGCAATACGTCTGGTCATCTTAAAAAAAATCGAACGGATTCGCTATCGCCGGGACCTCGGAAAAGTAAATTTTTTTTTCACAAAATGGCATGTGCGCCAGCTTCAAAAAAGTAGGCAACAGATAGACAAAATTACAATGATCGTAGCTTATTTTATATTAAATTAAACAAATAACTTTGTATCAACCACTATTATATAATCACAATTACCTACATGTTTCGAAACCGATGGTTTCTTCGTCAGGGAGAAATATTTTATTACTACCCTGACGAAGAAACCATCGGTTTCGAAACATGTAGGAATTTTTGATTATATAATAGTGGTTGATACAAAGTTATTTGTTCAATTTAATTCAAAATGCCACAAAGTGAAGTTTGAAGAAATATTTTATATTAATTTTGGAGTCCTGTAAAATAAAATTTATTTTAGTTCCTAATAATTTGGTTTTGGAAAACTAAATAAATCTAAGCACTTTCTCGCATAATAGCCACAATAAGTTAAATAAGTACCCACTTACTGTGAATTAAACGTTCTCTCAACACATTGTATTAATGATGGTGAAATATTACTAAATGCGCTATAAATGCTTTGAATATTATAATTGCGACATGGTATATGAACATTAGAACACAACGTAAAATAAATAAGTATCTCCCGAATTTCGGTTCATAAATAATCATTTATGCTATCTAAACATGATAACTCCAAGTAATTCTACCATAAATACACTACCTGACACGCCGTAAGCTTAACTTGACGAAAATAAATTAGTGGAGTAAGAACCGAGAACATGAACATCTGGTGATAAATCTTGCAAGACCTGTTTTATTATCTCATTGTGTTTTGTCTTCTCTTAATGAAAAACTGTAATTATTATCTTTTATTCATCTTTATTAAATCTGTTACAATTGTGATGTGTTTTTGTTATTTGTTTTTTAAGAAGGAGGTAGCGCAACACGGCATAACACTCCAAAAATAAATAACAAAAATACTTTTGGCCGTGAACATCTAAAATCATACGTGATGTGTTTTGTCTGTCTCTCGTTTGTTGAGAGCAGGCGCAGTTTAATAACAACACAACATTCCTTTTTAAAATGAAACAGCATCCTACCATTGGAAATGATTACTTCAAATTGGAGATGCAGTTACTCTAACTAACCATCACGCCATTTCCCCGCAGGGGTAAGCAAAGAGGACGGACCGCCAAACAAATCAGTTTTGGCACACACTCTTTGCCTCATTCATACATCTTCTCATACATACTCTTATATTATTCTGACTCTGGACATGGCCTGACTCAAGTATCTGATTCATTTGACCGTGCCATGTCCTCGGGTATCCCCGACTTCTTTTGCCATTTTGCCCTTACACTCCTTTATTCGTTCATTCACTATAAAATAAATCTAAATAACAACACAATGTTATGCAGTAGCATTGGACACGCGTACTTACAAATTGATTTTGATAACAATCTTTGATGTTAGATCTGTCTTGGTTGACGATCCAAGAATTGATGTTGTGTTCTGTCTAATGGCCAGTGGAATTGATAGCTTTCTTGCAAAATAGCAAAAATTTCTTTGGCTAACTATTTTATTTTTAACGAATAAGTAAGAGATTATTATGACCTTTGGTTATAGTATCTCGAGCAGATTGGACATTTTCAAAAGCAGTTCTGTTCACTTACTATTAATGCAGTGTTTAGCGTTGCGCGTTTTGTTTGTTTTGGGAGAAACAACTCCACAGACCGTGCGAGGAGAGGCAGGGCCTGTTTGGACGGAGGCCGCTGAAGTAGCGCAGAACAAGGACGCCTGGAGATGCATTGTTATAATGAAGTATTTGTAAGTTTTTGTGGTATTTTTCTAGCCAATTGCAGACTGGAAATCTGTCGACAATGGGGTCCTTTGTTACCACGACATTTGTTGTTTTTAGTAAGGAGCTTTTTCATTATGAATATTATGGGTTGGGAATGAACACAATGATAAAATAATCATCTCTCTTAGATAAATATTTAATGTATTAATACATGAATAAAAATTTTAATTGAAAAATTTAATAGCATTTCAAGATATATTATTCAGGTAAACTGGAAATAGTAATTTGATATTATTAAACAATAATAATTTATAAATTATTACGTACGTGGATGTATTTAAAAAAAGTTAAATTGCATTGGCAAACTATATTATTCAGGGAAATCTAGATAATATTATTTGTTTATGCAGACACCTAGTCACAAATAACGAGTAGGTTCTTATTATTATTAAAAGCTTATCTCCTTTTTTTGCCTTCTTTTTTTTAAAGAAAGAAAAACATTCCCGGGTTGCGAATAACCCAATAACATTTGAAAATCTCTACTACCACCACACTAAGCGGAAGATGTTGCTTGTGTTGTAATGGAGGACTTAGCCAGTCGAGAAATCGAACACGGAACGCCTGGGTGGGACCCAAACGCGATGCCCACTCAACCACTGACCGGTCACATACTTGTGTTTCCAAACGCGTTTCAGAATCTAATCTATTTGTATGAAGAAGAGTATCTGTGGGGGCGAACGGGTGGCGGAGATTTGATTTTTATGCAAAACCACCCTCATCCCCCTTCCCTACCACTTAAAGCAGAATGTTGAGAATTATTCATGAAATTTTCAAAATAGAGAAAAATTACTGTCTGCACTTGATTTCGAGAAAAACTCTTCGTAAAGCTCGGATAACGCCGGGGACTTCGGATAGTAAAACATAAAATTAATATATTTATTCCCTATCTATTATTTATCCAAATTGTTAATCATTGTTTTTTTATGTTGTTGTGTTTAAAAAAATAAACAAGTAAAATCTTAGCTAAGTAAGAAAAAACCAATAATTATTTTTCCCAAAAATTTGCATAAATTATTTGCATATCCATCCCAATCGAAATTTGAAAATAGCCGATTAATTTATCTGAATTAATGGTTGGCTGAAGGTAACAATTTGATTTGCCTAACCATAAAACATTTAGAAATAATAAACTATAAAACGTCATTAAAAAAAATTAAGGTAATTTTGGCCTTAAACTTTCTCTTTCTCTTTTGTTTATAATCCTAAAATTACACACATTACATCATTTCCTCACCATAATACTCTCACTTTAAACCTTTTCTTATCTCACCGTCTGTACCATTTCTTACCTCCAGAAGTGTGTTTTCAAGCCAATAATCTACCTGTCATAACCAACACCCTTGCTTAAGTACACTTTAAAAATGAAACACACTCAAATACGAAGAAAGCCATACAACAAAAACATACCATTTTCCTCCAGAATGAAACAGAATGAAATTTGAATAAGAATGAATTGAATGGGAAAATAATTGTATACTTAGACTGATATAAGTATAAATATTTCTTCTTGTAAATTATTCCAATTCTAAGGTAAAGACAAAAGGTTAATAACAACAAATCAAACACCGTTTAAATGCTATATACTAACATATTTAACTTTAATATTATTATTTCACGTTTGAAACGAATAAAAATTATTTGAAACCCTTGTATAATGTTAAAAAAGTTAGGTGACAAGAATTTCGGATGTAGACAAAAAAGCGATATCAACTCTAACTAACTAACTAACTAACCATCACGCCGTTTCCCCGTAGGGGTAGGCAGAGAGGACGGACCGCCAAACACCTCGGTCTTGGCACACACTCTTTGCCTCATTCAGTTCATACATCGTCTTCTATTTTTCTGACTCTTGACATGGCCCGACTCAAGTATCTGATTCACTTGATCGTGCCATGTCTTTCTCGGATGTCCCCTACTTCTTATACCATTCACACTTGCATCGTATATTCTCCTTACGCTCCTTTCTTTGTTCATTCGCTCTACATGCCCAAACCATCTGAGGGTTCCTTTCTTAATTTTACTCATTACGCTTACATCAGCCTTGCATTCCTTTCGAATCTCCACATTTCTCACACGATCATACATGGTTTTACCACACATACGCCTCAGGGATCTCATTTCAACAGCATTCAGTCTATTTTCATCCTTCCTCTGCCAGTTCCATGCCTCACTGCCATACATCAGGGTAGGTACAAGCACTCCATTGTGGACTGCTAACTTCGCTTCTTTGGACAGCTTTTTGTTAGCGCCAACGGCATTCAGTCCTCCATTAATGGAGTTACCTGCATTTACCCTCCTTTCAATGTCTCTATCAGCCTTCCTATCTCTCGTAAACATACTACCCAAATACACAAACTCATCCACCTGCTCCAAGTATACATCATTCACAACTATATTGCACACCGTTTTCGGACTCTCTCTTTCAAACACCATGACTTTAGACTTACTTATACTTACTTAATATAAACTCCGTTGAGCATAAAATAGTATTTATTTATTTATGCTGGGTTTTGACAGATGTTCGCACTTACGTGAGAACAACCCAATATTACATAATATTGTTATAATATCATTTACCTACGATGAACTCACATAACTTAAATAATTACTAATACGGAACGCCAGTAGTTTTTTATAGTATCCAATCGGTGGTTAACAATCATCATTATATTTGGGAGGAGGGTATGGGTACCGCCCCGGGAAGCATTTATTGGATAACCAACACCTCTGCCATAGGTCACCCCAAGTGGTGACTAAGCTGGGTAGCCCGTTCATGGAGCAAGGTGTGTCTAGGTCTTGGGGGCGAATGCATTTGCCAACCTACTACATGGCGGGTCGGATCGGGGGAGACTGTTTGAGCCTTGCACCGCAGTGGGAGGGATGGATTCGTACGTCCGTCACTCCTGGACACATTGGCTATCAGATTCCTACCCATCCTCATTTATCTCACCAATACATACCACCCACGAATCAGGTGACATAATCATGTTTCAAGTTTTTTTTTCAATATTTCACGTCATAATATTATGTTTAACTAAATTGTGCATATTAAAAAAAAACTATTTTTGACATACATTTTTATATGTAAATTGTATATAAAAATATGCCATCAATTCTTTATTATTATACCTCGTTTACACTGAGAGTAAAAAAACGCACATCATAGCTCAACGACACGCCCCCTAGCACACTCTATCGATAAGGATTGACAGAATAACTTTCGGTAACTTCTCATCGTTCCCTAGCATGACTGCAGATCGTCAACGAATAAGTGACAGTTCAAAATGACGAAGTGTCCTTAATATATTCGATATCAACTGTTGTTTGTACGTCAGCGATATGCAGTTGTCCTAGTTACCGAAAGTTATCGATACAATCCTTATCGATCGAGTGTGCTAGGGGACCTGACCGAAATTTTTTTGAGTTATCGGACATTAGGCAGAAAAAATAACTCTGGTATTTTTTTAATCATGCCCGAACGTGCAATTTTATGCTGCTACGTCACGAGCGTTAAAAACGGCTGTATTTTCATTGAAAGAAAATACATCGTCTATGTTCAAGTGTTGAAATAACAATGTACGTGCGATTCTGGGTACGAAAACTAGTTAAGTGGAGATATCATAAGATCGACTTGTTGGATTACTAAATTACATAAACATTTCGATTATAACATTTGTATAAAAAATGTAAACCCACTTTAATTCCCAAGTTCTTGAATAATGGGCTTGATGTTGTCATAGTAATGAATTTACACATTTTTTATAATTATTATTTTTTTTTTCGTGAGATCGTTTTTATTTAAAATACTACCCTCTTATTAATGCAAGTATTAAAATAAAGTGTTCATGTTTCACATCACATACGAAACTGTTTAAAACGAAAATCAACGAATTTTAGTTTAAATTTAGTAATTTTAGCAAAGCATTTCCTCTAAATGGAGTTAACCCAAGTTAACTATTAAGTCAACTTTAAGAATATCAATTTTCTGTTTACCATTTTTTTTAAACACAATTTTTAATTGTAATGGTGGAGAAAGCATTAAATTTATATGAAGTCAACATTAAAAAACATTTATTTTCTGTTTGCCATTTTTTTAATACACAATTTTTAATTGTAATGGCGGAGAAAGCATTTTATTTATGTGGAGTCAACTTTAAAAAATACCATTTTTAAGTTTACCATTTTTTTAAAACACAATTAATTATTAATTGTAATGGTGGAGAAAGCATTTTATTTATGTCAAGTCAACTTTAAAAAACATCAATTTCATGTTTTCCCTTTTTTTAATACAGATTTAATTATTAATTGTAATGGTGGAGAAAGCATTTAATTTATATGGAGTCAACTTTAAAAAACATAAATTTTCTGTTTACCATTTTTTTACTACAAAATTATTAATTGTAATGGTAGAGAAAGCATTTACTTTATGTTTACCATTTTTTTTACCATTTCTGTTTACCAGTTTTTTACTACAAAATTATTTATTGTAATGGTAGAGAAAGCATTTACTTTATATGGAGTCAACTTTAAAAAACATTAATTTTCTGTTTACCATTTTTTTTCTACAAAATTATTAATTGTAATGGTAGAGAAAGCATTTACTTTATGTTTACCATTTTTTTTACCATTTCTGTTTACTAGTTTTTTACTTCAAAATTATTAATTGTAATGGTAGAGAATGCATTTACTTTATATGGAGTCAACTTTAAAAAACATTAGTTTTCTGTTTGCCATTTTTTTAATACACATTTATTAATTGTAATGTAAAGGTAGACGTAGGTACTATTAAATTAACAAATTCATGAGATTCATTTTAATAACACAAAACATACAGGATTATCATTTGGTAATAGTAACTGTGCTTTCAACAACAACAAAAAATATGTAGTGTGTATGTATAATTTTCTAAAGGTAGGTGTGCGCTTAAGCTCAGTAAGCTTAAAATGTAAATTTGATATTAAATGTGTGCTGCGTTCGTTTGAGTATTTAATTTATAATAAAGCCTTGTTAATGTTATGATAAAGCAGGTAAAACTTTTTTTTTACTCATAATCGACAAGCAGCTTAAAACTCGCCCTCGTTGATTTTTTGCTAGGCTATAAAGAAGGTTTTAAAAGACTTAAACCTTTTTATATAGTATAATATATAAAAAAGAGGTTTGATTAAACCGGGAAACCTCTGCCGAGTAGAACAAGCTGTTATGTTGTAAGAAAGCTAAAAACTAAAGATGGTTTTTTTAAAAAAGCTTTGCAGGAAGAAGAAGTAATCGTGTTTTGAATATATTTGGATTAAAATTATGTCCCAGCTATACATTCTAAGGGTACATACATTAATACTTTTATATTGTCACCACATATTGATCGAACAACAAAAAAATGTAGTACCATGGCTTATTTTTTTTTTCGCAAATATTATTAGGTTCATAGATTATCTTTCCAATAATTACTGAATTATGTATGTATGATATAAACATGTAAGATAATCAAATATGAGAATTCAATTATAAAAAAGAGGTATCTGAATCATGTAGGAAGGTAAATAAAACATCCGTTTACATAAGGAACTGGAGGGGGACAACAGAAGACAAAATTAAGTGTATTAGCAACACGGTTGATTGATAGAGGATTTATCGATAATGTTGATAACTTGTCATCGCTTCCAAGCACGCCTGCAGATCGCTCACGCATAAACAACACTCCATGTCGAAGAAATTATAGGACTGATGTCCTTAAAATTTTTTTATCCTTCAGGGTTAAATGATACTCTATATTGATCTGTAATATTAATATACGAATGTATAGTATAAAAATGAATGTTTGGTTGTTTGTTTGTTTGTTCGTACCTTATGCGCGCCAAATACCGTTCATCCAATTGCGATGAAACTTTGGGAATATGATGTGCGCATACCCGGGATGGTTATAGGATAGTGAGCTCTAGCGTTATGAAATTATTTCCTATACTATTCATACGATTGCGATTAAAATTTCATCCGATTGCTATTATTTTTTTTGAATTGTTGTGAACATTCCCATGAATACTTCTATATCTAAAGATACTAGTGAGCTCTGGCATTATGAAATTTGCATACAAAATTAAATAAGTGACGCGAGCATAGGGAAAAAAGGCTGAAGGGAGGGGTATACGGGAGGGTCGGTTGGGGAATTAAGGTGGGGGTTTTGCGGGAGAGGGGACGAGGAAAAGGGGAAGGCGAAGAAGATGGAAGCGGAATGCTTGAGGGGGGGTTCACGAGAAAGGGGAGAGTGGGAGAGGGGAGGGGGAACGCGGGAAGAGGGAGCGCGGGAGGGGAAGGGGAATGGGACGCGGGAGGGGAAGAAGAAGCGGAGTCGGAAGGGGAACGGGGACGAATGGGAAATGACACGAAGGGTGAAACAATTTATTTATTTAATTAGCATTGCAACGCATGCCGGCTATTCGCTAGTAATTTATAAATAATAACGAATTCACCTACACTAAGATTTCAAGAAATCCTTCGTATACCTTATCATGTCATTAGCAAAACCGTGCTATTTTTCATTCAAATCTCACGTCAATCATAATCAGTACTTTGCCCTGGACAGGAATGTTCTAATGATCGCAAGTAAGCAATTAACCTTCGATCTTAATTACACTTGGACTCCTCGGTAAGAACAGAATGGAACAGAACGAAATGAGGATTCATAAAGCGGAATGAGTTTCAGAATCAAAGAATGGATGTTGAGTTGCAATGGTCTGAATAAATTTTGCTATCGTTATTATTATTATCGTTTTTCTTCTCCTTATCCATTACATAAAATACTTAAATATATAGGTATATTCCTGTCTATTTCGTTTATATATATATATTTAATATATATACAGGCTGTATTTGTTGGCATATGGTGTACATATATATATAAATGTAGGTAATACAGAATATAAAGTAAAAATAGATAGCCTGCCAATATCCTCCAAATCAATAATAATAGGTATTAATAAAAAATGTATAAAATTAGTATTTACAATAGTTTACGAATTATTACAGTTTACCAAATTCAAATTATTGTCAAATACATCATATTATTTATATTATATTGTTAGTGATTTACTATTGCCAGTTTGTTACACAGTTATTTTCACCCAAGAAATACAAAAAACCTATTGAAGCTATTAATAAAAAAATGATTGTACAATGAAATTTCAACAGCCTACTTTCAACAATTTACTGATAAAATAATATAAAAGCACAAACCAAAAACGGATTCATTTTTTGGAAGAGGAATAATTCGGATTTAGGTGCATGGGTGCATGCATGTTTTGAAATTGTTTGAAAAAAATATTTTCCAAAAAATGGAACTGATAAGTATATATAACTCATATCAGACAAGTAATAAAAATATTTTTTTTTCTTTTAAGTTTAACAGATAAAGTGATTTACCATGTTTACTAAAATTCAAAAGGTAAATTTCAGCTTTTTAAGTACAACGATCAGCAACATCATACTCGTATATCTGGTGACTTGTTACAACTAGTACTTAGAGTTAAGATTCATTACTAGTGACGATGATAGACTTCACTTTTCGGCCCATACAAAAAGGACGCCCGGGAAAAAACACTTTTCTACATCGAAAATTGCACAAAATGAATATATATTGTACTGCCTTCTAGAGGTTGAAAACTACGTCGGTATGTTTTCGAATTTTCGATGCGTTTCGTATTAACGTAAACATTCACTGTCAAACATGTACGATTTATCAAAAAATATTATTTAAGGAAAAAGTGCTGCTAACTCAACTCTCATAAAGAATTATAAAATTATAAAAAGCTACCGACGTAGCTTCTTCTTTCTAAAAAATTATATTTTTTTAAATTTCAATTTCGTGAAAGTTTCGGTGTAGAAAAGTGTATTCTCCATAAACCCCTTTTCGAGCGATTTCTGTAGGTAAATTTGAGCGTTGTCTCATTCGCACATTTCGCATTCGCATTGTGCGTGCGCTTATTGTGAGCGGGACAGAATGACAGACGCAGGTTTTCCGCGTCTAGCCTCTTAATTTTTTTAAACTTATTAACTTAAAGAGTTAAACCTCAAATTATAATATTTTCTGGGACTCTGGGACTCGAGTCCCAGATGTATCCGTATCTTTTTCTGATTTTTCTGTTTCTGATTTTCGATTGACTTTCGCTAATATTATCTTCATTCATTAAAAAACTAATATTTATGACTAGTGACTTACATTTATATCAACAAGTTATACCTTATTACATTTATATCAACAAGTGGATCTTAAGGTAATAACCAAGGTTGGTTCCTAAGTAATGTTAAAAAATATGTTATTTTCTCATATACAATTAATTTTTTTTACATTATCACGACACAGAGAGCTCTTAGGTTTTTTAGGAATTTTCTGTGTTTCTTTAGTTAACATAAGACTATGTTGTTGAGGAAGGAAACACTGAAGTGACAAAATTTTGCTGTTAACGAATTACCACCTCTTCTCATACAGAAATTATTATCACCATTGTTTTAATGTATGGCGGGCGAAATAACACAATATGTATACTATGTATAAAATTCTTTAATAAATAAATAAATGTTGAGCATATTTTTGCCGTTTCTTCCTATTATATGTGGTACTTGGTACGAAGTGACTATCGATCCCATCTCTTTCCCCTTCCCACTGTCTCCAGCTTCAAAGTATACCCCAATTGAGGCTCACTTCCTTTTACAGATGTAGAAAATATTAATTACGCTATTTTTTGGATCACCGTTCATTTAGGATAATTCAAAATTTAGGATAATCAAACACAGTACTTCCAAAAGTTGAAATAAATCCTGTCTACTATTCCTAACCTTATTCCAAAAATACTGTTCAAAATTAAAACTTCAATCCGAACTAACATCTTTTTCGGGAAACCTTTAGAAGTCTAACCACTATTCATATAAGGGCCATAGGTCCACAGTCCCTAAATAAACCATAAAGAAACAGTTTGGCTCGGTTCGTCAGGAGAGGTCAAAGGAACAAGCATGTGACCCAAAGGTCGATCTCCATTGTGCGGTATTCCTACACAGATCTTGTCTGTGGAAGATTTAGACAACAATTGCTGACATCATTGAGAAAAGGGACTATAGTACCTACTCACCATCTTTGATGTCCGTTTGATAAAATGGACACAGAATTGAACAGAATTTAAACTGTAATATTTTAAGTACGTTGAGAGTTATAAAACTTTTAAAAAAGAGTATTTGATGTTTATATCGGAAGTTTGATGAATTCATAAGTTTTTTCGTTTCTTCGATCTTTGCAAAATTACTTTGTGGCTTTATTTTAATTAAATGAAACAAATTACGTTGTGTAAACCACTATAATCACATGTTATAATATCTATGTTTCAAAACCGATGGTTTCTTCGACGGGATAATAAGATGAGTAAAAATAACAAAAAAGAAACTATTAAGTATAGACAAAAAGAACAATAGACAAAATATTAAAGAGAGAGGTGATTAATTACCTAAAAAATCATAAAAAACTATTACATTAAATGAAATATAAAAAATATTTTAGAATATGTAAACATTACAATATATATTAAAGATTATTTTAGAATTTGTAAATATTACATTATATATTAAAAAATTAACCTCTATTTGCAATATTTAATCATTGGAGACATTTAGCAACTCTCTAACGAAAATTTGAAACAGAAAAATCAGAAAAAACGGTCGCGTCTAGAAATTGAACCCAAGACCTTAGCCTTCTCAGGGTTCTCCTCTAACCATTTGGCTAATTTGACCCTTTTTTTATAGTGAATACCTCACAAGAGTACCAACTGCTCCCGTCTGGAGCCAGTGAGACTATAGCATCCCCAATTGGGGTATGTTATGAGGCTGAAGGTAAGTGGAGAAGGGAAGGAGACAAGGAAGAAGGTTAGGAAGAACCTGGCTATAGTGATATTTATCCCTTCGGCACCACAGTCAGAAGACATGGCAATAGTTTGTATTACATTCATACATTACAGATGATTTCATTTCGCACAGTTTAGTACAGTTTAAAACACTGTAGCATTGAGTTCCTTGGGAAAACAATTTAAAATGCGAAACTTAACGTCCACATAATAAATCTTGGCTGTTCCTTATGGGTGGTCTACGAAGTGGGCGAAAACTAATTACTTTGGTCCCGTTAATAAAGGCGAGACGAGAATGCGTCATTTGCGATAGGAATGCGAAATATAAATTATTAATTATCATGCCAATAAATCAGGACCAATAACCGTATCCTATGCATTATTTGTATAAATTAATCGTATTAAAGTTGACTCATTTGCAACTCAACAATAATCCGTTCGATTTTCAAGAAGCTTTTTTCATTGGCTAGTATTTCTTCAACCATCTACAAATACTGACTCAAAAAAGCTTCTATCCAATACATATAATATAATCGCATATCTCATTTTTGTTACCACTACCTACCAACCTGAAAATTTTCCTAGTGAGACAGGCAAGGCCAAAAAAATGTAAACCTTTTTATATAGATGCATAATAATAAATAAATAAAAAAATTAATTAAAAAAAACATATTTTTATAGTAGTACATATTTATTAGAATTAACTTATTGAAGCATATAAACCTCGTTGGAGAAAATAATATCAACAAATCTCAACGAAAAGATTACTTTATAATAGTGTTCAAAAAGTGTTTTATATAAAAAAATATTTTGTATATTTCCTTTGATTTGTGATACACATTTTTTTTCGGCTTCGCCCGAATTTTCAACACAATCTTTTCAAAATATACACTAGCATTTAAAAAAAATATAAGACAAACTAAATCGCGTATTTTTATCATTAAGACCCATTGACCAGTGGCTGAGAATTAAAGTTCTTACGAACTTGAAAACTTTTTAAAATGCTTGCAACTGTACAGGGAAGTTCCGACAAGAATTAATAATTTAATATCGATTTATTAAATTCAAAACTTGCTTTAATATATACCTACATTCAAGTAAGCAATACAAATAAATTTTCGTTTATTCCTTATCAAAATTTATTTCTGAAATTTTCAAAATTCTGTTTCCCGTTTACTAAACAATGATGTAACATAATTTGTATATTATTGTTTATTTTTCTATTATTTTTGTATTATGATTGTTGTAAAAGCTCTAAGGGCGTAAATAAATAAAAAAGAGTGTGTAAAAAAAACTGACATATTTTAGTTTGTAAGACCTTAAATAAACAGAAATTCTGAGGTATTTTCGTCGAACGATTTTAATTGAACTAAAATTAAAATTCTGAAAAGCGTCTTTACTAGATTATGTATTGATTTATTTTCCTGTGTGGTTATATGATTTGAAATGTGTGTTGTATATTACAATATTTCGTTTGAAAATTTAACAAAACTGCCAACGGCCAGCGGTATAACCTTAGTATATTAACCGCTTGTACACATAAGCTAGTTTTCACGATAATTTAACGTAGGTAGACATAGGAATGACGTATGTCCCGTACCTGAGTTATTAAAAATAAAATTAGTTTTTCAAAATTTAAAAAGTGCGTTTACCAGATAAAATAACAATCTTTCAAAGTCAATTTATGTTTTTTTGGTAAAAAAGAGTCAATACGTCTATAATTTGATTTTAAAAAGACAAATTTCCGGTATTTTCTCTTAAAGTGACGATTATCAAGAATCTAGATTACCTAGAAATTCATGACAGAAAAAAAGATTTAGGTGCAAAATATTATTTCAACTCTCACGTCAATTTTATCAAAAGATGCTACTAAGAAAAGTGGTAGATATTAACCGAACTTGTTTACAAAACATGCATATAAGTGCATTAACTTTCAATTTGATTCAGTCAATGATTCAAAAATTAATAATGACTGAACAAAACACGCTTGAAAATGACGGATAGCGGCAATACAACATAAAGCTTGTTCTGTAGGTCAAGCTTTACCATCTACAAAGGTCATCAAATAATATTATGTAATCGCTTCAAAGAGGCTAATCATTTAATCCGCCGGATTAAATTTAACTTTTTCTTGATTAAACATTTTTTACTATGTGTCTTTAAACTAAACTCAATCCTTCTTCGCTTTGAGATTGGACAAAATTGAGTCGAGATATGAAAACAGTTTAAAATAAATAACCACATCAAAAGGGTTTTGCAAAACGTCTTTCTAAATGATAACTTCTAAATGTTTCTCGCACCTTTTCACTTATTATTTTACTTCACACTGTGTACATCTTTGGGTGTGGATTTAATATTGTCGGCATATTATGATTACACAAAAGAGCCGCGAAGCAGCAAACGAATTTGAATATATCCTTCGAAATGTCAAACAAATTTATGAATTTCGTCCGGGATGGATATTAAGCGGAGGCCGTTTGACTCAAGAGATCCGCGGCTTCATCAAACTGCCGTGGTTCAACTCCCAGGTAAGTGATTACCACTGATGATAGAGGTTAAACGTTTACAAAGATCAGGAAGACACTAATTGCCTGCAAATCTACATAAATGATACACGTTTTAAGATGCATTAATTTCTCGTAACTAACAAAATTAAATTTCTAGAAGTTAGTAATTATTTTCGTTACAAATTATTTTTTAACGAGTGAGGGATTTGAAAGCCACTTTTCAAACTAAAATAATTACGAAAATTATTCCCACATGCATAATGCTTCATTTACAGCCTGACATGCTTAACGTTTGAGTCTGAATCTAAAAAATATGACCCACCTCACTTTCATTGCCCTTTCCGCTCATTTTTTAAAATATTAATTCAAGACACTTATACATTTGTAGAATCAAATGCAGCATTCTCCAAAATGCTTTATTTTGAGAAATCCAAAAGAAAACTTTCATTTCAATAATTCTCATGCATGCATAAGTTAATAATTTTATTCCTAAAGGGAAACTTGGGCATACCGAAGTGGTTTTAATGCTAAATAACTGGTTTTGTAGGTAAATGAGTGAATTATTAACAAAGTTACATTATTAGTTCATTTTTGGAAAAAAACGTGGAGATTGCTGTATTTAATTCTACACACTTTATAAATGTATTTATTTATTTATTTATTCACGCCCTTAGAGCTTTTACAACAATCATAATACAAAAATAATAGAAAAATAAACAATAATATACAAATTATGTTACATCATTGTTTAGTAAGTGGGAAACAGAATTTTTGAAATTTCAGAAATAAATTTTGATAAGGAATAAACGAAAATATCAACTGAACTAAATTTATTTCCAAGCCTATGTAGTCTTTGGATTGGGGAATTATTGAAATAATTAGTTTTCGAAGGATAAACAAAGAACAGCTCTGGAAGCCTCGTGTTACGATTTGGTACTCTGAATGTTATTAGTTTAGTTAAGTCAGGTGCGTCAATTGTGCCATTTACTAATTTAAATAAAAGTACCATATCGCTCTTGGTTCTTCTAGAAGATAAGTCAGTTAAATTAAGTCGTTTCATTAATATATCATAATTAATTTGTTCAATAGGTATGGAGAGTTTGAAATTGATGAATCTTAAAAAATTATGTTGAACTCTCTCAATTTTTACTTGATGTGCTTTATAGTATGGGGACCAAATAGTGGAATTATATTCTAAATTACTTCTAACTAAGGCAGTGAAGAGTATTTTAAATGAATAAAGTGACGTAAAATCTTTGACTGTTCTTAAAATAAATCCCAAACATTTCATAGCCTTATTAGTAGCTTCATTAATGTGTGGAACAAACGTTAATTTTTCATCAAATACGATACCCAGATCCTTGATATGAGACATCTTTTTAAGAGAAATATTTTTTTTTTTTTTTTTTTTTTTTTTTAATGTTTCTTTATTCTTTGAATAGTAAATATATAACAATTGTGGAATTTATGGCCGCCATACTAGGCACATGCCCGTGTTATTGATACTATAATGAAACATAATAGGATTTTTGATTCTACAGAAAGATATGAATTGACACTTATCAATATTTAAAAACAGTTCATTATGATTACACCAATTTTGTAAACGTTTTAATTTTTATTTAATTCTTAAAATACAAACTTTTTTTGTAAACTTTTTTTTAAATCACATTAATTATTAATTAGGTACATCCATACAATACAAATATCTCCAAGATATTATGGTAAATACCACAACAAAACTTTGATAGTCGTTCGCCAGGAATCTGGGGTCAATGGGTCCAAGAGTGATGGATGTACGAATTAATTCCTCCCACTGCGGTGCAAGGTTATGTTCCCAGAGAGTCAGAAGTCAAAAGGTATCCCTCAACCAGTCTCTCCAAATCCGGCCCGTCCCGCAGTAGATGGGCAAGCGCATCTGCCGCCAATACCTACACAAACCTCACCCCATAAACCCGGGCACCTCACCCTGCTACGGCACACTTGTGGTGACGTGTGGCAGTGGTACCGGTATCTGCTTCCCAAATTTAAATTTAAGAAAAATTGGAAATAATTGACAATAATCCCGAATTTATAACAAATTTCATTTAAAGTATGAAAAAAAAAATATATATACAGAAAATCCTGTCTGATGAGGTTTTTTTTTTGTTATGGCTACCAAAAAAAATTACTACCAACCTATGTCAAAGTCGGTGAACTTAACAAAATTAAACATAAACTTAACATGTCCCAGTAGCGCACATAAAAGCAGTAATGTTGTGTGTTTGTAGGTGCTATATAAATGAACACAAAATGTGTTGTTGGCTGCGAAAATTCGTGAACACTAGTCGTATGTGTTCCTACACGGTGTTTGCCAAATTCGTGAACACAAAGAGCAGGGTGCCCAGGATATATTGCGTAATAAAACAATAACATTGTACGGCCGTGACGGGAGAAACACGCAGTAAAAGGTCACCGCTTTTAATTCATTGATCAAAAGTTACGAGTCTGAAACGTTGTTATATTACAATTATATTACCTCCGTGACAAAAATGGTAAAGCATTCTTTACGACTCTGTTTTTCGTTGCCACATTTTACGGTTTAAACGTCGTCGTGCTTTATGAGAAAATCGATCAGTCAGTTTTGCCTATACAAAGCAGATTAGCTATAGAACGTTGGTGGCTTCTCCTAAGTCGGTTCCTCATTGGTGGGGATCGTGACCCTTACTTCAATTTCCATGGTGGAAAAGGGTCCTTACTCCCCGTGGTTCTGTGCTGCTTGGAGAGCCAAGGACACCGACATACCTGACGCTAGTGATATTTAGTCACTCCGCAGGTGATCTTCCACTGCCTTCCGCTTTCCCAATGACTATGAGTTTCTCCAAGTTGGAGTCCTCATTTTGGCGAGCAATGTATCCAAAGTTAGTAGCAGAGTGGACAAATGCGCAGGGTTCCCACATAGAAGTTGTGGTTTTAACCAACTGCTGGCTAAATACAATATCGCTCATAATTTCGGAAGTAGGAGGAACTCAAATAATATCCAGTTGAACTATTAGGCAGAAAATCTGTAGGTGTAATCCATTAAAAACTTTCTAAAAGCTTTTTATTGTGAATTTCTAGACCAACGCATTTGCTTTTACGTCGCAATTTCACATCCATCATAATCTGTAAAAACTTAAATTACCTGTAAAAATATATATATATATTAAAAAAAAATATATATATACATTTTTTTTTATAGTGAACACCTCACAAGAGTCCCAACTGCTCCCGTCTGGAGCCAGTGAGACTATGGCATCCCCAATCGGGGCATGTATGGCTGAAGGTAAGCGGGGAAGGGAAGAAGATGGGCAGAGGAAGTACCTGGCTATTCAAATCTAGTCACTAAACACGGCTAAAGCCATTTCAAGCAACGTTTCAATTCTGAATGGTGGTCTTACACCAGGGCGATACTGAGAGTATCTTCCACTCTGTAACGTGCCGCAAATGTAGTATATATTATTTTTAATCAGTTAATTGTGAAATAACACAAATTAATCTAATAAAATTTATTTGCGCACGCCGGGTTCGAACCCGCGACCTTCGGAAAGGGAGTCCAAAGCCTTGGTCCTGGACGTCGGCCGTATTAAGATAGGCCGGGTAGCTAATATTTCTTAAAATCATTTACAGCGATTACAATAAAATCTCTAACACAAGATTTTTTTTTGTGCTGCAACGTACATACAAAAGTTGGCATCGAATGTATTAAGAACACTTAGTCATTGTGAACTGTTTTTTATTCGTTGGCGATCTGCATTCATGCTAGGAAACGATGAGAAGTTAGTGAAAGTTAACGATACAATCCTTATCTTTTCACCATACTAGGTCCTAGTGGTCTATCTACCATATATTTTTAGTAATTTTAACCTTTATTAACTAGACTAACCACATTTTCAACTAGACATATTGTTTACGTAAAAGTCAAGTCCTACTTTTGATGACCGATAAGCAGTGAAAATTTAACGTAAAATATTTTCATCAAAACACTTTTCTTTTCTTCCAAAAGACCTTTACCCGCTTCTCGAGGGATTAAAACTAAACATGTATTTTATAGGCAACATTGTCTTAGAAATAATTTTCCTAGCCACCGATGAAAAAACGTTTTCATTAGTAAAAATAATGTAGTACATACTCTAAAGGTTTTTAAATACCACTTTAACCTTTAAAGGGTCGGCTTTTGTTCAAGTTTTAGATTGCTACCCTATCTTTAAAATTAGGGGTAATCTTAAGGTTTTAATAGGCATCTTACATTTTTAAATTAACCCGTTTAATGGCATTTCATGGCATGGCATGTTCAAGAAACAATGTTAAAATTCAAAAGAAAGTACGAAGACATTATATACGCGGTGTTCGGAAACTCGTGGTGCAGCGGGAAACTGATGAATTTACATTACATTTGGGTTTTGGAGTCGATTTTGAGGTATATAATTTTTTTTAAATTTATGCTTTCATTTTCTAAAATACGAAGACATTATATATATACGGTTATATACGGTGTCCGGAAACTCGTAGTACAGCGGGAAACTGATGAATTTATATTACATTTGGGTTTTGGAGTCGATTTTGAGGTATATATTTTTTTGATTTATGGTTTCGTTTTCGAGTAAATCGAAACTGAAGTTGGAATTTTTTTAATCAATTTGAATAAATCGGTCGCTAGGGGTTAAACCAACTGTTTAATATAGCCGGATAGAACTTTAAAAAATAATCGAAATGCTGAGATCGAAAAAACATAATTTTGGGGGTTCTCTATGTGATGAAGATTCACCAAATTACTGGTTATGCCATTAGCTAACGGACACCGTTCATACACGGAGAAAAACGTTATTCGAAAAAACGATCATTTTAATAGTAAAAACGGAACTGAAGTTCTTACGAACAAATTAACAGTGATTCAATTTTCGTTGTTTGTTTTTGGGGTGTTATGCCGTGTTGCGCTGCCTCCTCCTTTAGCCGACGTTTCGGACAGTGTTGCAGTGTCCGGCAGATCCGACGATGTCAGTGTTTCAATGTTTATTGGCGGGAACATGTAAGAATAATTTGTCGGTATACGTAATTTCGAACGTATACCAACCAATTATTCTTACATTTTCCCGCCAATAAACATTGAAACACTGTTAATTTGTTCGTAACAACTTCAGTCCCGTTTTTAACCGTTTTTACTATGAAAATGATCGTTTTTTCGAATAAAATTTTTCTCCGTGTATACTATGATCTCAATAGTAGAGAGGCTAACTCATTTCCTCCGAACAAATAGAACAAATAGGTCGCGGGTTGAGCAGAAATGGACAAAAAAAATCTGAGTTTATTATTTTAACACTTAACATAATTAAGATTAAATACTACATATTTTCACCACGTTCTTGAATATGGATAATTTTGGTATCACCCTGGCGAGAGATTACCATTTAAAACCATGATTTAAACTGCTTGAGTGTTTATTGAGTAGTCGTGAATTGCAACCTTTTTTTCCAACCTTCCACATTTAAGAATTTCATAGTCCCTCCTGCTCGGGCAGTCTGAACTCCACATAAAAATAACTACTGAATATTTATGCAATCCAGGAGTAACATGAAAACATGTCTTCACAGAGAGTACAGTAGACATTTATAGAATGTTACGATAAGTCTTCTGCTAAGGACAATAAAGTTATTCTTAATAATTAACTTAGCGTTTGTACTTTTTTGATGGTGAAAGATGCCATTAAATTTCACTCAGCAAAGAGACATCTTGGCACCGATACCCAGACAAACAGGGATTTCCGGATTTAACCAAAGCCAACAACGAACGAATCCGCAAATACTTCGCTAATTTGGTTCGGTAAAAAAAGCTTCGAACAAAGAGGAACGGATTTGTGGCTTGGGAAATAAATGACTTCGGATACTTGGCTGAGTCAATAAGTCCAGTAAGTCGATGAGTAAAGCCCGTGGAATAGATCACTTCGGGTCATTTATTCTGACATGAATATGTGGGGAGTGCACCACTCCGATATGGTAATAATCTGAGGTAAGTACTTAATACTGAGATGTATGCAGTGAGTTGCAGTATTGAATTTCGAGGAATGTTTTCATTACAATTGCTAGGGAGTTTCTCTGAATCAATTGGTAAATAATGTAAGTAACATGATTTGATAATAGATTTGCTTTTCCATGTAATGAGATATAGATTCTGATGCCGATGATGTAATTTCTCAAATCGTGTGAAAACACCGTTTATTCATCAAGAGCGATAGATCAGCGACAGAGAATAAAAGTTTTAAAATACTTGCAACTGTACAGGGAGGTTCCAATGAAAAAGATCGATTATTCCCCGTATCGATTTTTTTTAAATTAAAATTTTTATATCGATTTGTTTCATTCAAAACTTGCTTTAATATATACCTACATTCAAGTAAGCAATAAAAATTCTCAAAACGCACGATGATAAATTATTAAATACCGTTTACTTCTTTTAAGTATTTTTTGATCATAAGTATTTTTGATTTTTCAATAATGTCTAAACAAAATAAGTGTGTAAAAAAAATTGAAATATTTTAGTTTGTAAGACCTTAAATAAATAGAAAAACTGCGGTATTTTTGTCACTCGGATTTATTTTTTAATGATTTGAATTTAACTAAAATTTAATTTTTAAAAACTGTGTTGAGTAGATTTTGTATTGATTTATTTTTTTGTATGATTGTATAATTTGAAATTTGTGTTGTTTAATAGAATCTATCTTTTGAAAATTGAACAAATCTGCCAACGACCAACGGTATAACCTTAGTATATTAAAAATAACTTAGTTTTACAAAAATTTAAAACTACGTGTACCACATAAAATAACAATCTTTCATAATCAATTTATATTTTTTTGTAAAAAAGAGTCAATATGTTTAGAATTTGATTTAAAAAGAACTAATTTCCGGTATTCTCTGGTAATAACCCTCTTAAGCATTTGTAAAAACATTCAAACGCCATCACAAATCATAATTAACCATTTCGTTGTGATAGGTACCTAGGTTATTCTTTACCAGTTGTATACTGCAGGATCTATTTCGGAATCCTCATCTGAAAAGTTCATGATAGAGCAATCTGCCTTCTCCTACACATTATCCTGGATTTTCCTGCGTGTTGGCATTTTACACAATATTGTTTCCCGTGAGAGGTGCTCCATGAAGGAGCCAGGTGGGCCAACATAGTCAAAATGTATGGGTTTTAAAATACATGTTTCTATATGGAATTTTGTCATTTATTGACACTCTAACTATTGTGCCCGCATATAAGGCCGGGCCAGCATAAATGTGATATTAGTTTCGATTCCTAGAAGCTTTTATCGCCATTAACGTTAATGGATTCACAGTCAGAATATGAAGTAATACATTAATGTACGTCAGGATATAAGTATCGCATCATTGAGTTTGGCTATAGAGAAAAATTTACAATTGTATCAACTGTAACAGTAAATAGACGGGTACAAAATATCGATAAATAATGTTGATTATTTTTTCAACATTAAATACAGGGGAAAATTCCTTATCTTTCAGAATCAAAGCTTGAAAAGGGTGTTTCTTTGTTTAGTGATTAAACTTATATTGTAAGATAGGTAAAAAGTTCAACAGCATCAAAATTTTCCTCGAATGAGGAAGGCCATAGATTGGTTCCGGACATTCAATATTTAAAAAAAATCCTTTTACATGTATAATATCAATCTTTCATTACTTATTACTAAACGTATCTAGCTCAACCAAGGTCTCGTGTTCGGAAGTTCAATTGGTTGGGAGACTCGAGATAAATACCATTCCAATTTGAAAAATTTTTGAAAGATAAATATAGGGTTACTTAAATAAAACGATCTCCTTTGCCATTTAAATATTTCTTAAAGTATATTTAGCAAAATGAATCTACTCTTCTAGAGAAAAAGCTTTAATCACTGTGTGGAAACGTTAAAGGCGGATGTTAAATTATTAATTAATTAAAAGACAAAAAACGAATATCATAGTACATTACCCTAGTCATCTGGTATCAGCCACAGTAACGGTAAAAACCATCTATCGTAAGGGTTGCCATTCCTCAAAATATGTGAATTTAATAAAAGCACCTGACTTAAATAACTGTTGCGGGGTTACCATATGAATAAATTCATAAAATAACATAATACAGATTTTTATTCGTGTGTTCTCGACATTTCACAGAACCAAAAGATCATTAATAAAGCGCGTATTCTAGGCACGTGAATTAGGATTGCAACCTTTAAAGCACACTCAATCACCGAAGACATAACTCTTCCTCCGACACGAGACGCCGCGAAGGAGATAAAAAGATCAAGAGACGCTGCACTGATCTTGAAAGATACCGCGGCGATGAATCGTCGGTACTGCCCAGCGCATTAACTAGACGGGCCGAGGCATTCTTTGAAGTGTGATTGTCCACAGATGTAAAGCTCACGATGCGAAAGAAGTGATTCAAATATACATCAAGTTCTTGTTTTGTAACTTTATTAAGCGATAATTTAATTATTTTAGGAAAAAACTCTTTTAGCAAGTTATGCTGTAAATTATTAAGAGGGTAGAGAATACCGGAAATTAGTCCTTTTTAAATCAAATTCTAGACGTATTTACTCA
The DNA here is from genome assembly GCA_951813805.1 of Limnephilus auricula. Classification (NCBI taxonomy): domain Eukaryota; kingdom Metazoa; phylum Arthropoda; class Insecta; order Trichoptera; family Limnephilidae; genus Limnephilus; species Limnephilus auricula. Next base: position 14,964,267 of record OX638403.1, read on the forward strand.
TTTTTACAAAAAAAAAACATAAATTGATTTTGAAAGATTGTTATTTTATTTGGAAAAACCAGGTTTAGTTTTAATAAACTAAGGTTAATTTTCAAACGATAGATTCTATTAAACAGCTCAAATTTCATATCATATAATCATACAAAAAAATAAATCAATTCTAGAAAAGACACTTTTCAGAATTTTAATTCTAGTTAAATTAAAATCATTAAAAAATAAATCCGAGAACGCGCTTAATGACAAAAATACCTCAGTTTTTTTATTTATTTAAGGTCTTACAAACTAAAATATTTAAAAAATATTTACACACTTATTTTGTTTAGACATTATTGAAAAATCATAAATACTTATGATCAAAAAATACTTCAAGAAGTACACGATTTTTAATAATTTATCATCGTGAATTTTGTGCATTTTTATTGCTTACTGGAATGTAGGTATATATTAAAGCAAGTTTTTAATGAAATAAATCGATATTAAATTTTTAATTTAAAAATTTGATACGGGGAATAATCGATCTTTCTCATTGGAACCTCCCTATACAGTTGCAAGCATTTTTAAACTTTTGTTCTCAGCCGCTGGTCAATTGCTCTTAAGATACATTATTTGTTTGCGCCCTTAAAGACGCAATTTACCTACGAATAAATAGTTTTATTTGCATTAAAAAATAAATTTTTGAAGAAAGACATTCAAATATACTCGTAGTACTGTTTCGGTGATTCAACCCAATATTGTACCTATTTGAATCCCTTTTATAAAAGCGTTACTAGTTGGCTATGTTTGATTAGGTTGCTAACTTTGTCTTTATATAATGCGTAATGGCACCCACCTGCCTGAAGAAAAGTTGTATAACTGCTTATTTGAAATAAACAAATGTTGTAAACAAATTAATTTGGTCTATAATTAAGTAGGTAGGTATTTAAGCGTATAATTACAAAATCTTTTTCAGAGAAAATTTTATATATATATTTTTTTTTACAGTGAATACCTCACAAGAGTCCCAACTTCTCCCGTCTGGAGCCAGTGATACTATGGCATCCCCAATTGGGGTATGTTATGAGGCTGAAGTTAAGTGGGGAAGGGAAGGAGGCGAGGAAGAGGAAGGTGGGGAAGTACCTGGCTATTCAGATCTAGTCACTAAACACGGCTAAAGCCATTTCAAGCAACGTTTCAATTCTGAATGGTGGTCTTACACCGGTGGGCGATACTAAGAGTATATTCCACTCTGGAACGTGCCGCAAATATACTATATATTATTTTAATTAATTGTGAAATAACACCAATCAATTAAATAAAATTTATTTGCGCACGCCGGGTTCGAGCCCTACTGCTGGACTACATAACATTAATAAATCATAGCCTAATTTTTTAAATTAAAAATAAGGCTATGATTTCTTAAAAAAGAAAATTAGAAACACACTGTTCTGAGGGCTGCTAGTTTATCCTTTCAATGAAAAGATAAGCGCAAAAAGTTTAATCTAAGGTTAGTTTTCTACCTATGAATTCGAAAGAAAACTAGTGTACAAATTAAATTGAGTGTTTTCCATTCTTAGAGTCCAGACAGCTCACAGAAAGTGATTATAATATTGCCAGTCGTATAATAGCCAGTTTTCAAGAAATGCTGTATTCACACACGGAGAAAAATGTTACTCTAAAATACGATCATTTTATTCGTAAAAACGGTTAAAAACGGGACTAAAGTTCTTACGAACAAATAAACAGTGTTTCAATATTTATTGGAGGGAAAATGTAAGAATAATTTGTTGGTATACGAACGAAATTACGTATACCAACAAATTTTTCTTACATGTTCCCGCCAATAAATATTGAAACCCTTTTAATTTGTTCGTAAGAACTTCAGTATCGTTTTTAACCGTTTTTACGAATAAAATGATCGTACATGTTCGTAATAAGCATTAACTTTGTGGCTCGCCATAATTTACAATAAAATATATAAATTTGTTTTAGACCACTTTAATTTAAAAATTAAAGTGGTCTAAAACAAATTTATATATTTTATTGTAAAATGATCGTATTTTAGAATAACATTTTTCTCCCTGTGGTTTTCTCTTTCCGCACATTACGTAAGTTATAATCAAAGGAGTTAAAAATGGGAGACAAGTAGGGTGTTCGACTAGAAGTGATAATGATTTAAATTTCTTTGTATAAATTAGATAATCCCAAGAAGTGCAAACTTTATCGATTTGAAAGAAAACTCATATCACAAATTTAGATAAGATTTTGGACTCGTAGGCCTCAAGGCCAATTAAATTGATTATCTGCCCAAGAAATAATGTCGATATTTGAAAATGTACATCTATTTCACCCATTGTAAATTAAATTGAGATTACTTCGGGCACGCCCACAATAAACTCTCTGGGTTTATCTCGGAAGTGTTACAACAAAATACAAATTTAACAGACTCTATTTTTTTTTTTAATTCGCATAATACATCATCATATTACAGAAACAATGCTCAACGCAATATATTTCCGGAATGATTTGTTATAAATTCATTCCACGAAGCATTACAATGAAAATAATCTTGTTCTTTTTTTAACCTTTGACGGAACCTTGGTTGTCTTTTCCTTTTTCCGACTTGAATTGTGAAAAAATACAAAAAGGAACCCGTGAGTTCTGATGTCAACAATTATTTATAAATCTATATTTGTGTAAGAATTTAAACGATGATAACATATTTTTTTTCGGAATTATCACCAAAGACGCTTATAAAGCTGAAAAAATAACTTTTAAAAAAAATCTGTATTTTAGACCGGCACGCGACAGTGACCTAAAATAGTTCAATGTTCTGGAACAGACGTTTTGAGATCACTGAACACTGCATTAAAGAACAAATTATATAGCAATGCCTCTCCCAAGAAGTACACAGACGTTTAGACTATTTTGGTCAATTCTTGATCACTGTGCTTGAACATTGCAAAAATTATTAACTTGAAATATTATGTTTTGGTAACTATTGCACAAATTCAGTACAGACTATTACGGTTATTTCTTGACCACAGCAGACAATACAAAAACATATTGTAACATCTCCCAAGAAATATGAAAACGGCCAGACTATTTTGGTTATTCCTTTAGTGGAGAAACATTTAATGGATTTAACACACGCACGAGACCTCAGCGAGACGATAATTCCGCAGCATCCATTAGCTCATTACGCACTCCCCAAAGTACCACTGTGACTGATGTGTCAACTACCGCTCTGCCAAAGAACTTGTCTAAATTCGTAATTCCGACCTCGAACATTTCACTTCAGCGAATGTTTCAACTTCTGAGAACGTTTTGTTTTAATTTTTTGTAAAAGCAACGCAATCTCAAGCCACTTAGACTGTGGAAGCGTCAATATTGAGACATTTTATGTGGTAGAATGAATGGAGGAGAGAAGGGCAAATAACACGAAAGTTGGAGAAGCTACACGTTATTCGAAAATAATATCATTTTATTCATAAAAACAGTTAAAAACCGGACTAAAGTTCTTGGATTCAATGTTTATTGGCGGGAACATGTAAGAATAATTTGTTGGTATACGTGCGAAATTACGTATACTAATAAATTATTCTTACATTTTCCCGCCAATAAACATTGAAACCCTGTTGATTTGTTCGTAAGAACTTCAGTCCCATTTTTAACCGTTTTTACTAATAAAATGAACGTATTTTCGAATAACATTTTTCTCCGTGTATATTGAACAAACTTTTTCCGTATCAATAATTTTACTTCGCATTAATTACAATAACTTATAGATATAATATTTTTGATATAATAGTTCTGATCTATTCAATTTAATCGAATAACTTGTTGTTTGTTGTCTAATTTCAATAAAATAAAATTTTAACATTTTTATTCAATAATTCAGGCACGATTTTAAAACGCCTCATTATGATGTGAATCATTGAATTTCTTCTAAAATTAATAGTATTATTGTAGCACGCCTTAAAAACGTCACGAACGGAGTTTGAACGTTTTCAAGATTCAAACTTTTTAAAGACAATTCACGTGTATCTTGGCAATATTAGAATAACTTTTATATATAGATATTATTACAAGCTTCTGCCCGCGACTTCGTCTGCGTAGGATTAGTACTTCGAGTAATCTATTTTCTTTTCCTAGGTCCCATCTACGTTTATACCAAAATTCTTAACCTATTTATTTAAAATATGTATAATTCTTGATTCGATTCAAAGCATTAGGCGAGTACTTCAAATAAATTCACTAATTTAAATATTTTTCAAAATAGAATTTTGATTTAACAATCATTGTTTGGGAAATTCTCAAATTTTGACGTTTTCTATTAAACAATAATTATTATTTTCAATATATTGAAAATAAATAGCTAGCTTTATAAATTATAGCCAATATGTTATTGTGATTTATGAGCTATATTGAAAAGTTTCATTAAAATACATTCATTAAATTTTGATTTAAAGAGTAACAAACATACATACATCCATACAAACTTGGGCGTTTATAATATTAGTAAGATAGTAAGATAAGCGGAAAAGTTTGTGTGTGTAACGATGAAGGACTTAATCTAGCTGCTTAACATAACTAAGTTGAATCAATTTCGTGTAACTTTGCAAGCCCTTTCGCCAGCACATTCACTTTTAAACGGAAGTAAGAGAAATCATCAATTACATATACATTTATTTTCATAAATGTACATTTCAGTATTTTACCTTTCAAAACCACTGACAAGTTTTCTTGGATGCAAAACCAACCAAATTTAGCAAATGCTAAACCAACTTACGTTTTCAAACAGTTCAACTCACCACACGAGTTAATCTTTGCTCTTGTCATCAGCCCATTCTAGGTGACGACGTCCGTCGCTCCGCTTCTGACACAAGTTAGGACTGTAGTCACAATAATGTGGGCCTTTGCAGCCGCAGAGGTGATAGCTTCAGGGAATTCATTACAAGTTCAGGACCCGAGGTGATGGAGATATTGTGTGATACTTGGAACTTGGCACAAAGCGGTAGTGGCTTAGTGATGCCTAAAGACAAACTTGTGAAATGACGCAAGTTGTTATTGGTTCTGAGAGTGGTAGGTTCACGTTGACCTATCAGCACAATGATGATTGATAATGTTGGGGAAACAAGAGTTAGCCATATAATCATATAATCAAGAAACAGCGATAGAAGTTGAGCAAATAGATTGGGTGGTATAAATTTTGCGTAGAAAACCAGTTATTGAAATGTTTTTTTTTGTATTTTTAAGATATTAGTTAAAAGTAGATTTTATTAAAACAAAGTTTTGCAGTGACAGTTTTTTCGACTAACAACCTCAAGGGAGCTTTACAAAACTAACAAATAACTTTTTATTTTCGAATTTGAAGTTAAGACGTTCGTACCGTAGGTGTATTTGAAAATGCATACATAGATTGTAGAATTTCTTCTTCCCTATCTATACTGAATAAATATTGGCGGTTTCCGTTTTTGAATTGCTGTTTTTTTGGGTTTGCGTTTAGTGATTTTTGTGGTCATTCTCGAATGAATATGTTCTCTCGTATTTTTATCTCAAGTTTTGAAGGTTTTAAATGTTTATCTTTGTAATAAGTAATTTTTTTTAAATAATAAAATGTTATATTTTTGTACTTTCGAATGACAGTAGCAAAAACTTCTAAACTCAATGTTGAAAAAAATATATACAAACAAATTTCAATAAATCTTACCAACTGCTATCAAGTATCAAATATGTTATACCACTTTCAAATTTTTTCAGGTCTAAAAGGGTTAAATGGAGTCACTTGTTTTTTTTTCATTTCTTGGGATGGGTTGCTTCACAGAAATTCAAATGTAACATCGTCATTCATCGCCACTTTTGTTTTTACATTCATAATGTCGTGTTAATTTCCAATTCCAAGTCCGCTTCGGCTTTGGAACAAATTGTGATCAGCGGAAGAGAAAAACTATGCTTTGATTCATCGCCGTTTAAGGCGTACCTTTCAAATTTAAAAAAAATGGCGCTGAATGGCTATTTGATGACAATGTTACATTTGAATTTCTATGAATTATAATAGAAGGGTAGATAAAAGTCTTACATAATTGAAAAATAATTATAATCAATTTATAATTGATGTTTAATTCTCAGGACAAAATCGTTCTGCATTTTATAGACGATCAAACTACTTACGAATATTCGTTAATAAACTTAGATAGTTCCGAATGATAAGAAACAAATCGTTATTTAATATGATGAACAAGTGAGAACAAGCCTACTCTAAAGCAAATAAAAAAATTAAACTATACAAAATAAGGAACCTAGTTAAAATCACATTTCAAAAAGAGAGAAATGGGGTATTCAGGTGCTTTTTATTAAGTGATTAATCTGTCGTGACATCATAAAATAAATGTTCTTTTCAAATTTATTGCTGAAGGCAACATCTCAATCGATGCACATAAGTGAAACAGAAACGTTTTAGCGCTGGCTGCCTGAAAGATTTCTGCATCGGCTGACTGAAATATTTCAGTGGCAGTCAGATACGCCTGTCCAGTGTCGGTTTCCGTTTCCAGGTACTGTCTGTAGAGGTAGAGTGTAGAGGCGTCCCGATGCAAGCACAGTTGGGCTATAATTCAGCTGAAAGCATCACGACACTGATGGTTAGACTGCTGAAGGCTGGACGGCGTCCAAGACAATGGCCAGGTGTAAATAAAGTTCGAATTATATTAAACTAGACTTTCCTTTATACATTAAATGCAGATAAGCTAGTGGTATAGTTAGGTCATCTTTGGGATGTTGTGTGAATGTGTGATGTTGTGAGGTCTTACGAAGAGTTTTAGATCAAGGTGGTAGATAATGCTATTTAAAGTCATTAAGAGGGTATTACCAGAGAATACCAGAAATTAGTCATTCCAGACGTATTGACTCTTTTTTTACAAAAAAAAAACAAAGCATTCTCAAAGATGCCTCCTCCAGTAATAAACTACAAGACTGCAATTAACTGTATGTAGAATTTCCAGAAAAAGAAATATCAACAAATTTCCGACATGTTGCGCAGCATTATTCAAAGCATTTGATTTTTGACATAGTCTATATGCGGCTCTCTGTTATGGAAATTTTAATTTAAACGAGAGCGATACCGATAAAAAAATTCGAAACGACAATGTATCCAGTTTTAAAATTAAATATCAACGACAAAAACAAATAGGATTCTTAAAGATTTGATATATATCTATGTCTAACTAAACCTAAAGTATGAATAAGGGAAATTATTATAAGTTATCTTTGATTAATCTCTGAAGATCTATCTAATAATATAATGTAATTAGTTACCATTTAGAAATTGCTAGTATAATATTGTGTATATTGTGTATTTTGTGGAGTACATTTGAAGTGACAACCATTGAATAGTTGTATTTTAACTTGCTGAAAATATACAAGTTACTTAATAACTGCATATTATCTTTTAACAACTTGTAGTTGTGTTATATCGTGCAAAGGAATATCATTCTTGGAAAATAATAATATCTATTATTTCATGAGAATAATTGTTTCAATGTGTATTTCCAAAGAAGTCTGTAACATTTTCTGATAAATTAATTATACGACATAGAAATACATACCCAAAAAAATCATGACCTTTTTTTTTTTTTTTTTTTACATTAACTCCACACAGGAGGCCCTGAGGAAAATAATTTCCCTCAGGGCCTATGTCATCTTTGAAGATGCTGTGAGGAGGGTCTTTTTGAGGAGAGGAAGGAGTGAACGTGGGTCTTGAAGAGACCCATGTTATAGGAAGGAGGAAACACAGAGGCCGGCAAATCGTTCCACAGCCGAGCTGTTGAACACAAGAACGAGTCGTAGAAGCGTCCCGTTCTCATGTGACAAATGTCAACCGTGTACATATGTTGGGCGAGCGTTTGGCGTGTTTCCCGACTATGCACCGGTGCCGAGGGGATCAATGAGGCTAGTTCCTCGGAGCATCTTCCATTGAAATACCGGTAGAACAAGGAAAGCATTCCTACCCGACGCCTGTGCTCTAAAGATTGCAATCCGTTTGTTAAGACGGGAGAATCTATCAAACGGACCGCCCGTTTCTGCACAGAGTCGAGGGTGTTTTTCAGGTACTTTGGGGCTCCAGACCAGAGGTGGCTGCCAAATTCAACCGTGGGGCGCACTTGCGATTTGTACAGGGTTAGCAGTTGTGTACTATTAAAGTATCTGCGGGCCCTGTACAGTACGCCCAGTTTCTGAGAGGCTAACTTAACTCTGGCCTCGATGGAGCCCCCATATCTGAGCTGGTCACTTAGAGTTACACCGAGCATATCAATGGAAGACCTGTTCGGAAGAATGCTACCATTGAAGGAGACTAGATAGTCATTTCGATCCTTTTTAGACGTAATCAGACATGATTGGGTCTTTGATACATTGAATTCGACGAGATTATTCTTACCCCAAGAGAAAACACTCTCGAGGTAAGCGTCCATTCTTTGCTTCAAAGCCCTCCGAGCCATTGGAATTTGTGCACCCTTTGGGGGCTTGTCAAACAAAAAGCTATCATGGACTGTACTGTCATCCATTTTGCTAACATTTCGCAAGATATTAAAATTCCCGGAATCTTTCTACCGCGGAGAAAACAAATACGTTCTTACAAGCTATCTACCGCAAGACAATGTTTGCAAATACAAAATCAACAATAGAGAAACCGTTTAATATTCTCAGAAAAATATGTCCTTTATTTTGCTGTTTACGAATATATAATTATTTTACGATCTAATTTTATTGACATTTCGTTAAGGATAAAAAAGATTTATTAATGATAAAGGAATCCCGACAAGTAAATGTTTTGCATGTTGCTCCAATGAATTTGATGTGACACTGCGAATTATTACTACTATAAAGGCTCTAAAATTGAAGTAACCTCTATAAACACCCCCTGTGCTTTAGAAAAACTTGTACTATTTTTATCAGTATCAATACACTCTGTTATGTACTTTCATCCTTCAATATTTACTTAGTCATTCACACTAATTAAAAAAAGGAAAATGGCTGCATTGGGATATCTAGTTTCAACTGCATAGCTTTCTAATTTAGTTATTACATCGTTTTGATTACAAAAACAAACAAATGAAATCCGAAGACCGCATTCGAGGTGTAATTTTTTGTAACGGTGTGGCCATAAATTCTGTGAATTTCGGTAGTAAATTAAAGTGGAACATTGGCAACACTCCAGCAAGAGAGCTTTTCAGATTAGAATGTCATCGCCTCCGGTCTTAATGGGACGGAAAAAAAAACAAATTAATAATAGAAAATATTTATTTAGCATTCATTCAATTATTCTTTAATCTTTCAGGATTTGTTGAATTCAAAGTCATCTGATGAATTTCTCAGTAAAAATATTTTGACGGTGGGTTATTTCTAAAACCAGATTAGTTCTGAGACTATACAATATGAAAAGACCAACTTTTTAAGTCGGTGTTTAAGTAGCTACTGAGATTGTGTGTTATTACTACAACTTAGAGGTGTGGTTTGTCAAATTGATTGATAGCGTCGATAGCCTCTCTCAAATTGTAGCAAAAATTAAGTTAGTATTTTTTTTGCGGCTGAGGTTAAATTTTTATTATATTTTTCGTAACAGAATTTGAATACTTACATAAATTATCTATTATAAATCTCTTATTGCTATATTAACCGTAATGGATTGACGTTGGTTTTGAAATTGATTGGTTTAAAAATTAAATAAATTCTATATAAATACATATATTATCACATTAAATGCTAAATAGTTTATTTACAGAAACATGAGCTTTCTAGAGTTTACTGGGTTTAGTAACATAATATAATATAACAATCATTGTATGATGTAAGAGCATCCCCCAAGGGTCTTATCTTGGTTCGTTATTTTTTTTTAATTTTAAATATAGTAATATAGTGAATGTCAAAAAATAGTCTCAGTTATAATCAATTTTTGATGGCGCCAAACAGCAGAAACCCATAAATAATCAAAATGATTGTATCAAATTACAGGATCTCTTAAATAGCGTAGTTATTTATCTATGATCTGATTAAAGAGTTATTTTTAAACGGTCTACAGTGTCATCTCGTCATATTCACAAGAGATTAAAAAATATATACATCAATGTTTGTTAAATGAAAAGAACATTGTAACCAGTTCCAATATTCGCAATCATAGTGTGATTCTTGATGGTAAATTACAATATCAATGTCATTTCAATCAAATAATAAACAGGGCAGCTAAAAAGTTTGGTTTCATGATAAGAAATACAAAAGAATTTATAAATATTGTAATTTTGAAACAACTGTACTTTTCATATGTACAAAGCCATCTATAGTTACCTGTGTAGTCTCCATTTTATTCATAACATGTATACAAAGTTGGAACGATTCATAAAAAAATCATTCAATACATTTCTTACAAATCGCATCAACGATTTAATAATTATCTACATAGAAGCAACAATATTTTTCAAAATTGATACACTGAGTTTATGCAAACAATTTTCAGATACGATGTTGCTATATAAAATCGTAAAACACATTACTGAATTATTAAACAGAATTGATTTGAAATTACTTACACGGAACTAAGCAGCCTTTTTGACGTGAGAATAGATACTCGTATAAGTATAAATCCTTACCAGAATTTTTTGCATTGAGTGGGTATAACCAGACAATACCGGAAATTAGTCATTTTTAAATAAAATTCTCGAATTATTGAGCATAGACTCTTTTTTACAAAAAAACATAAATTGATTTTGAAAGATTGTTATTTTATCTGGTAAACGCACTTTTTAAATTTTGAAAAACTAAGTTTATTTTTAATATTCTAAGGTGATACAGTTGGTCGTTGGCAGATTTGTTAAATTTTCAGTTATTGTATTATTCAACACAAATTTCAAATCATATAATTATAGAGCAAAATAAATCAATATATAATCTAGTAAATACACTTTTCAGAATTTTAATTTTATTTCAAATAAAATCATTAAAAATAAATCCGTGAACTGGTTTTGTGACGAAAATACCCCAGTTTTTCTATAAATAAGGTCTAACAAACTAAAATATTTCAAATTATTTTTAAACACTTATTTTGTTTAGACATTATTGAAAAAATCATAAATACTTATGTTCAAAAAATACTTACAAGAAGTTAACGATATTTAATAATTTATCATCGTGCATTTTGAGCATTTTTATTGCTTACTTGAATTTAGGTATATATCGATCTTTCTCATTGGAACCTTCCTCTTATACTCACTCTTAAATGTAGCACCATAACTACCCCCCATTCTTTATTCCGCCACAAAATATTGCCTCATCCCCACTAAATGCAAGTCAGTAGGTACCACATAAAAACAAATACGAACTTTCAGATAGAAATATTCTATTCTTATAAGAAGTCTACACGATTTTCCACGATAAATATGCAATGGCAATGCGGAAAATTTTCTGATATAACGTTATGGACAACATTACCATATTATTTAAAATCAGTTTTCATAGACAAAACGTGGGGTGGGGGTGTTCGCTGGGAGGGAGGGTGGTGCATCGTCTGCTTGGAATACGTTTCATAAATAATGCAAGGGTTCGGGTTCGATGCAGGTTGAATCGCGAATGCAACGCTAACAATCGATACAAATAATGTAAAGACTTATGTAAACGGAGTTCGGAATATTGTGAAATGAAATCGGAGATGGAATCGGGTTTGCATAATGAAAAATGTATCCTTTTTATTGTAGAACGCAATATTTTGAGTTAAATAATATACCTTTACGTTTTACTCAGGGTCACTAACAGGTCTGCAATCTTTTGGGCGTGATGTCTCTACATGGCACGCATCTCTCGACGTTGTCATCAATTGAGGTGTAGCGTTAATCATCAGAGCACAGTTATACGAGGGTCTCCGGGCAAAGGGGGCTACGGGCTAGGGATCTTGGAGCCAGATGGTCAAGAGTTGTGGGTGCAGCGGCTTCAAAGCGGCTTCTCGGTGAGCGTCAGCAAGTTCAGAGAGGCCCGAGTCAAGGGGGCTCAGGTTTCATCATCAGAGAATAGAGATGCGAGGCAGCTGGTAAAGAAGACTCGAGACATCTTGCTCTGGGATCCCTAGAGCCCAGAGCAAGATGGCCAGGGTTTATGGACGCAGCAACTTAAAGGCTTGGTGAACGACATCGAGTTCAGTGGTACCCGAGGCAAGGACTGAGGTATAGTGTTTGTTGAAGATGTTTTTCTATGAGTGCTTGAAGTGAAAAGAGGCCATTTAGGCCAGGTTACATTATCGTAGAGCCAGCCCTCTATTTATAGTGCTGAGACAGTTTCGTTTCACAATATTTAGAATATTGTGTAATTTAAAGTCGGTATTATTTTCGGATATATGTAACGTTACACATAGACTTCTAAACGTGTTATGATAATTTGTTGAATAATCACTTTATAACGATGTACTCAATTCTCTGCAGTTTTTCATGTTTACTGAATCATCAGTCTTGCAATGCCGTGATGCACCATATTTCAAGGTGTTGTTAACCTGACTACCATTCGAAAGGTCGCGGGTTCGAACCCGGCGTGCGCAAATAAATTTTATTTGATTAATTTGTGTTATTTCACAATTAATTAATAAAAATAATATATGTCATATTTGCGGCACGTTCCAGAGTGGAAGATACTCTAAGTATCGCCCTGGTGTAAGACCACCATTCAGAATTGAAACGTTGCTTAATAATGGCTTTAGCCGTGTTTAGTGACTAGATCTGAATAGCCAGGTACTTTCCCACCTTCCTCTTCCCCATCTCCTTCCCTTCCCCACTTACCTTCAGCCTCATAACATACCCCAATTGGGGATGGCATAGTCTCACCGGCTCCAGACGGGAGCAGTTGGGACTCTTGTAAGGTATTAACTATAAAAAAAAATAAAAAATAAAAATAAAAAAAAAAAATAAAAAAAATATAAAAAAAAGTTATTGTGAAATATTTTTTCTTGGACACCATACAAATTTTTATTGAGTTTTACTGAAAGTTATGGTCTAATTTCGAATCGAGTATTTAAGTGTTAAGGTGTTAAAGTTTGAATATTTATCCATCGTCTAACATCCCAAAATGAGTAATTGAAAACGCCTACCGTCGTGAAAAAATTTGGTGACATTTTGTTGTTATATCAAATGCCATGTTTCGTCTAATCATAGTCTCACGTTCGATATAATTACATATATGTACAACGGATAAACTACTCTTTTTGGCTGTGTAAGCAATGTACATATATCTTTCCGTGAACAATTTCTTGTCAGTTTTTAATTAGTAAGGTTTTTTCATACACGGTCGTTTTACAATTGTAAAAAAAATTCAAAAAGTATTTTAGGAAGGCTGACAATGTATAGAAGAAAGGATAAAGATTTTATTATTATAAACGATTCTCCCGGTAGTTAACCTTAATAATAATTTTCTTCTTTGGTCCTACTTAGAATAACTTAATTTTTTATATTTAATACTAGCTTCTGCCCGCGACTTCGTCTGAGTAGGATTAGTACTTCGAGTAATCTATTTTCTTTTCCTACGTTTATACCAAAATTTTTAACGTATTTATTTAAAATATCTATAATTCTTGATTCGATTCAACGTATCAGGCGAGTACTTAAAATAAATTCGCTAATTTAAATATTTTCTAAAATAGAATTTTGATTTAACAATCATTGTTTTGCAAAATGTCATTCACAATTTTTGACATTTTCTATTAAACAATAATTATTATTTTCAATATATTTAAAATTGATGGCTAGCTTTATAAATTAGAGCCTACATGTTATTCTGATGTATGTTGTTCTATATTATTGTGAAGTTTAATTAAAATCCATTCAGTAAATTTTGCGTGAAAGAGTAACAAACACACATACATCCATACAAAACTTTCGCGTTTATAATATTAGTAAGATAGTGTAAGATTCTTTGTCTTTTTTGGTTATTTCATACTTTTTATTTTTTACATTTTATACTTCATTAGTACTTGTTACTTTACACTTTCTTCATGCATAGACATATTGTGCGGCATAGCTTTTATATGAAAATGAATAAATAAAAGGATCTTTCAATATTACCTTTAACGTCTCTTCCACACACAGTAAATAAGCTGCAATAATAGATATCTGAGTGTCCTTCAGATACGTGAATTGTTATGTTGAAGGACGTCTGGCATAACGCTCACCACAATGTTTACGAAATGTATCCTTATATTTCCATTATATCCACACCATTATGATGAAATTTGTCAACAAGAAAACATTATTGCCATGTATTCTCTCTGTGAGTGATAGAAAACGATATCGTGTCTAAGTATAATTACATTAATGGTTAAGGTTTTTTTCTTAGTGTTTTTGTTACTTTGGCAAATGTTGTAATTTGTAGTCCTGGTAATAGTGGACTTCACCTAATGCTGATTATTCCGATTGACAGCTCGCGTCGGAGCGCATGGGCGCGCTCTTTTGGAATAAAATGGTACTATCGAACACGGCTACCATCTTGACAAGATTGACCGGACCCGGAACACAAAAACAAATTTACAGATAAAAGAAATGCAAAGTGGTCGAGTTTGTTTTATATGAATAGCGTACAAGTGTCCTAACTGCTCCCGTTTGGAGCCAGTGAGACTATGGAATCCCCAATAGGTGTATGTTGTGAGGCTGAAGGTAGTTGAAATGGGAAGGAGATGGGGAGAGGAAGGTTTGGAAGTACCTGACTATTCAGATCTAGTCACCAAACACCTCCAAATGGTGGTCTACCACAAGGGCGACACAGTGTATATTCCACTCTGATATACTATATATTATTTTTAAATAAATTAATATGATGTAACATAAATTTAAAAAAAAAAAAAATTATTTGCGCACGCCGGGTTTGAACCCGCGACTTTCGGATTGGTAATCGAGAGTCTTATCCCTCGACCACGGAGGCCAAGACAGCCATGCTCTCAGATAAAATTTATATTATTTATCTTTAACTAAGTTTAAATAAATACTGCAAATTAAACAGAGAAGAAAATATAATAAACATATAACCAATATCAAACTGACAGCATTGTTTATATCGCAAAATAAACTAATCATCGAATAGGATAAAATGAAAGACACAATTAACATTTATTAATCTAAGTACCTCTTCAGAGATTTCAAATTATGAAATCCCGTACGTGTATTTGTTTAGTTGAATCTAAAGATACCGGCATGTGTCGTGCATACTTGTAACACACTGTTATAGGACGACAATTTCCAAGAAAAAATAATTCCTAGTATCGCAATTCTAGCATTGCTGGGTACTCGTCGGCTAGCGCAAAATGGAAATAGAAAAATCCAGCAATTTATTTAGAACGTAGATTTATAAGCAATAGCATTTTATAACGATTAAATTTTTTTCCCTATCAAAATGAGTTATACTTTATTATATTATTGTGTTAAACCGTTACAGAGGTCTGCATGTAATTAATTAATATTTTTTAATTGTTAAGGGAATAAGACACTCATTAATTTCTGTTGATTTTGTTAATTGTACAAAATAATCAGAAAACCTCAATATGTATTCTTATCCCAAATGTACTTAGGGCGAAACTAACAACAACTTTAATCTGTGATTCCAAACCAGAAAGAAAGCATGTTCTTGCCGAATTTACAATCCATTTGATCGGAACGTGATCCGATATAAATGTAATTACTTAAAAACAATCCATTGTTTCAAAATACAATAGAGAAAATATGCCGTTTCTTCTCGTTCGTCGTAAAGTCCTGTTTTAAAATAGAATCATGATTTTAATAAAAATGACGAAACTTAATGAGATGGCAATGGCTCAATTATTTCTGATAAATTCTTTTTTTATTAACTTTTCCACTTGAATTTAATAAAACTTCAATGAAAGTACAGAAAGTTTTCTTCCGCTCACTGTGGTGGTAGTAGGAGATTTTCACACGTTGTCAGGTTATTCGTAAGCCGGAAATGTTTGTCTTTCTTTAAAACTAAAAACTGCTGTAAATAAATTCGAGAAATCAACTTTTAAATTGCACTGCAATGATTCCAATTTTTTCCGTTATTGTCGGAGAAATATTATATTTTTTAATTGTATGAACGAGTTAAAAAGTGAAGTACAGTTTTGTTATAAATTCTTAGAAATTATGAATTTTCTAAAATTTTTCGCCGTTTTAATTTAAAATTTTGGTGGTAAGCTTTTTTTAACTTGTTTTTGTTTGTAGTTTAATATATTGCAATTTTTAAATACTAATGCATCTGTCAAAAACAAAATTCTAAAAGGTAAAGTGCCAATCCCGGTAGGACTGGAGGTCAAATCCCATTTCTGACCTTTACCTTATTTCTGTATCATCTGACTGTTTCCCTTTAATACTTATTATCGTCGTCAATGATTAAATATTACAATGAGATTTATAAGCTTCATTAAGTAATCTCTTTAAAAAAAAATTTACAAATACAGAGCTAACCTAGTTGTATAAATATCATTGCCAAACTCCGTGAAAACTCTTACAAACAGAAGGGAATTGTATTCTGTATTGAGATGAAAAAACGTTTAACATCCACGGAGTTTGTAGTTTTAATTTCATAAGGAAACAATGGGACGAAAGAGCTCACTCGAGCTGAATGAAGAATTAATGTAGTACGCCTTTAATACGAATAATAAGAAGTAGTGGGCCGCTATAATTAAAGGGGTTTCGCCTAATGATTGAATGGGCGGGCCGGGGCGGATTGGGTTAACTTTTTACATGTAGGAATGTATTTGATAATTATAATGGGAGGGCCGAACGACGCTTAACACTGTCACGCCCGGCGCAATATGATTAATGCTGGAAAGTGTGAGATGTCGTTGAATGTTTCAGGAAAAAGGGATATTATCGTGGATTATCTCCTATCGTTAAATTAAACAGTGTTTGTAATAGTTTGTAATATGATGGGAGAATAAAATTATTGTTGTTTTTTTCTTATTGCTTACGAATTTAATAAAGCGTATGTCCACTATACTTTTATAATAAAATTCTTGGAAAACCACACACCAATACATTCATATTAAGATTTCATCTGAGAAAAATTGTCGAAGAGAAAAAAAATAAGCAACTTTTTTTTCATTTTTTTATAAGAAAAACTCTCTTTTTTAACTTTTGAAGGTTATTCCCATCAATGTAATATATAATTGAAGAAGAAGATAAAAATAATAATCTATTTTTTTTATATGAAAATGAACATTGCAGTCATTATATTTTATTATTTAGACTTTTACAAAAATTCAACAGGTGTTCCATAAAAATAAAATCGGATATATTTATCCGAGACACTATCTAGGTAACAAACACATTATTTGAATACTTGTTTCCAATGAAAAAGGTAGCTGCCAATAATTCGGAAAAAAACATTAGTCGAAGAGAATATTGTCAATTCTGAAATTTGAAATATGAAGTTGACAAATACGACGCAATAGCAATACTCATAATAGCATGCAATAATAACCAATTGGTTAATGCGTATGTCCCGGTTAGACGTGAGGTTCTGTGATCGAGTCCCAGTTGCAGCCATTATATTTTATTATTTTTCTGTGTCTTGTTCATTTTCATATTTAAAAAAAAAAATGGATTATTATTGTTATCTTCTTCTTTAATATTTTTTTTTTGTTTCACAGTGAAAGGGAAATATAACTAGGCGGTTTTAGATAGCCTAGATCGCTAGAAAGCATGTAAAAATAAATTTTATGATACAAAACATTATGAAGTTGGTGCTTTGTATATTAGTAAACTACTTTTAGACGAAGGAAATGAATATATCGGATTACGTTTAAATGTTTGCTTCCCTTATTAGGTAAATTCCCTAATGAAGGAAGTTGTTGAAAAGCACGCGCTGTGGTTTGAATTTAAAATAGTCCTTTAAAATAGGTAATTTGTTGAGTTTGAACCTACTTGTAGACTTACAAGTTCCAGAAAATCAGATCAATTTGAAGTTGTACTCTGACGGTGCATATAATGGGCGATAATTACGGGCAACTGTACGGGTAGATCCAGAAAGAAATGTTTTCAATTAAGTTGCCATTGTGGTAGGATCCTAGTTTAAAAAAAACAGATTTTCAACACAATGATTTTTAAAATACAGAAACATGACTTGTGAAAAAAATTGGGAAATTATTTTTTCTCCCTACGTTTTTCAGCGTAATAGCATTCTCCAATACATGGTATTACAAACGGAAAACTGGAGAATGTACATCATAACTGCCGCTGATTCTCCTGATTATAGTTCTCGTTGCGTAAACTGAGTACGAAGTTGGAATTTTGCAGGTCAAATTTGAACAAAAACGGTCACTAGGAGGTTAATATCAGCTGTTTAGAATATTTTAAAATGCGTCGAATGGAAAAACTGGGTCTTTAAGACGATAGACTTCGCTTTTCGGCCCATACAAAAAGGACGCCCGGGAAAAAACACTTTTCTACATCGAAAATTGCACAAAATGAATATATTTTTTATACTGCCTTCTAGAGGGTAAAAACTATGTCGGTATGTTTTCGAATTTTCGATGCGTTTCGTATTAACGTAAAAATTCACTGTCAAACATGTACGATTTATCAAAAAATATTATTTAAGGAAAAAGTGCTGCTAACTCAACTCTCATAAAGAATTATAAAATTATAAAAAGCTACCGACGTAGCTTCTTCTTCATCAAAAATATATATTTTTTTAAATTTCAATTTCGTGAAAGTTTCGGTGTAGAAAAGTGTATTCTCCATAAACCCCTTTTCGAGCGATTTCTGTAGGTAAATTTGAGCGTTGTCTCATTCGCACATTTCGCATTCGCATGTATTGTAAGTATGCGTGAGCTTATTGTGAGCGGGACAGAATGACAGACGCGGGTGTTCCGCGTGTCGTTCAAAGTCTAGCCTCTTAAGTTATATAAACCTGTTGCGGAAATAAGTATTTAAAAAAATTGAAAGAAGTTTTTCCGGATTTTTCTCTATGTGGTATAGATTCCGACAGTTCCTCATTTGTAAAGCGTGTTTCCGGACATCAAGTATGATACATAATGGAGCTGCATTTATCCATATGCCACCGAACAGTTTAAACACAAAGTAAGAAACGTTATAAAAATTTTTTGTTATTTATTTTTGCGGTGTTATGCCGTATTACGCTATATCGTTCTTTAGCCAACGTTTCGGACAACGTTACAGTGTCCATCATCAGGGCAGATGTGTTCACATCACATCACACAAAATGCGTTCACATCACATCACGTTCACATCACATCACACATCTGCTCTGATGATGGTCACTGTAACGTTGTCCGAAACGTTGGCTAAAGAAGGATATAGCGTAACACGGCATAACACCCCAAAAATAAATAACAAAAAATTTGTATAACGTTTCTTACTTTGTGTTTAAACTGTTCGGTGGCATATGGATAAATGCAGCTCCATTAAAATCCAAAAAATCTCCGTGAAAATCTAAAATCATAACCGTTATAGAAAATGGCTAAAATTGAAGAAAAAGCACCAGTTCCTTCACCAGTTCCTATGTATCTACGAAAATATTCTTTATGCGATTATCACTATTGTACCTACGAGCTCTCTAAAGTTATGCATGTGGATTTAGCATTAGATATATTCTGATTTATTATATTGTGTTTATGCTTTATTTATATATTTTGTAATATTTTTTATTTATGTTATACTGTCGTTATAAAAGAAATTTGTATTCTATATGTAAAAGCCCAATGGGGCGTCAATAAATAAATAAATAAAATAATAAACAAATACTAACTAATATTTTGAAATAATAATAATCATCCCACCCCAATCACGAAAGATACCGGAGATATTTGTCGCCGGGTGTTTTGGTGAATGGTTAATTAATTATATTCGCGACCTGAACGAATGAACGCAACAGCTAATTTAATTATGCAGAATCCGATATCCAAATAATAATGAAAAACCCCAGCGATTCTTAATTGCTTCTCAGGTGGTCTGCAACAAATTAAAATCGATGAGAATTATTTATTGCCAATGCAAATTGTTTTGATTTATTTTAATTAAATTTGAGAAAAATCTTTGAATTATTTTTATTACGGGGTCCTTCGTATTTACAACAGAGAAGATAAAGTTTTTTCTATTGAAAAAATAATATTTTTAACTTAATTTATTTATTTATTGTTTCTTTAGAGGGTAGGTATTATCGCTTAAAACTCAAATTTTAACCGCACTAGGAAGCCTGTATTGAGGTTAATAATTTTATAAAGTAATAAAAATAACACAAACGATATACGTATTGAAAGAACAATATTGTTACATTAATATTTCTTACAGAATGGGTAACTTATAAGCTGAAGGAAGATAATACATTATAATGTAAACATGTAGGGGCGGGCGCCCGTCTGTTTCATCAGAAAGCTAAATCGTAAACTAAGTTCAAATTTTAACCTTCAGTTATAGTAACAAGAAAGTTAAACAGGACCACGCGCTGTTTCAAGCTTACTTGAGCTAAAGTAATAATATTTTTTGGTGCTGCAACACCGTAAATTATATTTGAAAATCAGAAGAACTGTCAAAATATCTGGCTTTATTTTGTTCCGCGCCGTAGAGTCTGACAGCTTTGTTCCGATAAAAATATTTGTATGATTATTTACAAATAAATGATGGTCTATTATAATATATACGATATTATATGAGAAAAATGTAATTTTCTTTCCCGCAATTGTAATACCTCCTCGTATCTGATGGGTCACAAATTTTACGAGGTTTTTCGATACCCGATGTCTCGTCAAAAATTCGACACCTTCCCAAATAACCATATTATTGACGCGGGGTCGAAATGTTTTTGGTTTCCACTGCAAGACATATCGGATGAGGAATTCATCGTCTCCATCATCATCTTCTATAATATTTATCATAATTAGTAATCGATTTTGAAGCGCGAAATTTCGCAGCTAGCTTTGAAACAGACGGCCCCTAGCGATTCACATGTAGATGGTATATATAATAAAATAAATGCAGGAATTACCATGTTTACCTTTATTCTGAATGATTTTCTATTCTATTTCCCATTGAACGTATGTACATCATCTTCTATAATATTTATCATGATTAGTAATCGATTTTCTTCAACAGAGCCGAACAGAACTGTCATATATGCCAATATGGCGGATTAACTATAGCATAACTGTCTGTTTTCGGAAAGTAAAATCAAAAGTTAAAAGTAACGTAAAACAAGCAGTCAAATTGATTGAAAAACGCATTTTGGTGAAATTTTACTTTAGTAAGTGCTTTCAGTAACTGTAGCTAACGTTGAAACAGACGGCCCTCTAGGGTGATCGTGATTATTGTTATAAATATGTAAGATTTTAAAAAATATATCACGAATGAAAAATATGTTTATTTATAAGGGGAAATAAATGCTTTATGAATACCTAATCATTATTATTCAAAAAGACACATTTAAAAATATACGTAGAAAAAATCGAAGATAATTTTACATTAGAAGTAAGTTAAGCAGATTGATTGCCAATCGAATTCCGAAAATTTTTAAAAAGTTTTTAAATTAGAGATAAAAGTAGAGGTTTTAACGTTGCTGGTGAAATGTTTTTCACTTAAAATATCAATTTAAGGCTATACAAAAGATTTATATATTATTTAATAAAAAAAGTGTAATCGCAAGATCGAAGTAAAATGGATTCTTTTTTTACATGAAGACGAATTTATCAAGAATTAATTACGTATTTGCCGAGGCACGTGTCAGAGAAATGTCAATAAACCTTAGGACATGAAGTAACAACCGTAAAACGTAATTGAAAGTCTTAGCAATTACTTGGTAATAATTATAGCAATAATTATAACGTTCAAGCTTCATTATTAGAAGCTTGTTTCTTAAATAATTTATTTATCTTTGAAAGCTTTTCTGATTATTTGACATTTCCGTAAAAAAAAATCTTAAATTAATATTAACATTATTGTTACCCAAAAAAACCTTCAGAAGTTGATTCAAAGTATAAATTCGTTTAGGCGAACCCTAACAGACTAGATTCGTGGCTTTTTTACAAATCGTAGGTACAAAGGAAGCGCTAAATTCCGAAACACACCAAATGTTTTTCGTAAAATTATTAACTTTGATAAAATTTTGCGGAAGCTTTCAATCCATTAGGTTTCTTTTTAAAAACGCCCAGATTTTTTTAAACAATCATTTTGATTTTGATATGATTAGTACTGCCAGTTGTTGTCGATTTTAGAGCAGCGGTCGCCAAACTTTATAGCTTCACGGAAAACTAAATTGATAAATATAAATCCCGCGGACCGCTAATAGAATATTTTAGAGTTAAATATATTAAGAAAAAAGTGATCAAAGAACATATAAAATGAACCTTGTTAATATAATATAACTATTAATTGTCACCTTCGATCAAGTATATTTATATCTTCAATAGCCTTCCCGAAGAAGTAAAAAAAATAAGAGATTTAGCATTATTCCAGAAAAAGATCAAACTATTCTTAAAAAACTGTATGCAATAAAATCATGTGACATTAATCATATAAATCAAACCATAAAATATTGTATAATGTCTTCCTTAATCTAGTCCTTGATATTATATTAATTATGGACTAAAAATTGTATATTCTTACATAACTCCTACACCAAGCTCAAGAGCCAGTTCTCTTAATTGGTGTAGAAACCAAAAAAAAAATGATGTTTTCACCTTTTTGTTATACCTTTTTATTATATTTTGTTTTTATTTAGTTAAACAATTATTAAAATTGTAAAATTGTTGTTTGTAAGAGGTGAAATAAATTGAAATTAAAAAAAAAAAAAAAAAAAAAAAAAAAAAAAAAAAAAAAAAATATCGAAGATTGTAACCAAATTATAAAAGCTTTATTAA
Source organism: Limnephilus auricula (assembly GCA_951813805.1). Taxonomy (NCBI): domain Eukaryota; kingdom Metazoa; phylum Arthropoda; class Insecta; order Trichoptera; family Limnephilidae; genus Limnephilus; species Limnephilus auricula. The sequence goes on from OX638403.1 coordinate 14,987,122, forward strand.
TAAATAAATGAAATTTAAAACTTTTTCCACTTTTAATTTATTAACCGTAACCGGTTTCAGCTTGTCAAAGCCATCTTCAGACTGGTGAAAAATATTCTTAACCTAGGGATTTTATACAAAACCTATTAAGGAAGGGGGGGGGGGGGGGGGGGGGGGAGGAGGGAGGGGTGGTCTACAGGGATTTTATTCAATTATGGATTTTATTACATTTGTTGTTAAGTGGTCTTGAGTGTCCAACTACCTAATTATTTTTTTGGTTATTCCCAGTAGGCTAATTACATAGGGTTGGTAGCTTACATACTTTAGTATTGTTTGGGAAATACCTTACAAGTAATGTGAATTATTAGCACCTAATTTTATTGTTGTCAAGTCTATTATTAATTACAATCTTTATAATATTTATGATGTTATGGAATTTAATTTTTTTTTTTTTTTTTTAATTAAACAATTGATTTTATAAAGGGGGATACGTTGGAGTAGGATTATTCTTATAATGGACCTAATACAAACAAAGTACATATTTTACTTGGAACATATGATAGAAAATTAATTTAATTATTAATTTAATTTAATTTAATTTAATTTAATTATAATTTTTGTATAAAATCCCTAGGTTAAGAATATTTTTCACCAGTTTGAAGATGGCTTTGACAAGCTGAAACCGGTTACGGTCAATAAATTAAAAGTGGGAAAAGTTTTAAATTTGTTTTATTATACTATTATAATGGAATTCCACCACGAATTATCAGTTTCAAAAATAGAAATATTAATAAATAAAAATTGTAAAAACCAAACGATTGAAAGATGGTATAAATAATGTTCACATTTCTCTGCGGACAAGCAGATATATCTCGCAGACGTCCACTTTGGCCACCGCTGTTATAGAGGAGTTTTTTTCATGAAAGTAAGTTTTAACTTCCATCTGCTTCCAAAGGCTTTGGAAACTTGCATTCAAACTTTGAATTTGATGAAATCAAAAATGTTGAAAAGCATCCCGTTGGATTAAAAACTGGGGTAAAATCTTCCTTATGAAATTTTAACTTTATTATGGTCATCAAATGTACAAGTGTTCCAAGTAGAATTGAATTAAAATAAATGAAAGACATCCAACAGGTGTTCAAATTCTTTCATGACTTTGCTGAGAAAATTTGCATGAAATGCTGAGAGAAATAGACAAAGCCGATGAGACGATTTATGTGAGATGTATTTATTTAATTATATTAAACAATTTACGTTACTTAGCGCAAATGAGTCAAAATTTAAAATTCGATAGAATTTTTTTTTCTACATTAACTCCACGCAGGTGGCTCATAAGGAAAATAATTTCCCTTACGGCCTGTGACATAACGGAAGGAGCGTAAGCTCTGAAAAGAAAAGGGTATGATGGATGGGCAGGAAACTAGGGATCAGTGTGTCCAGGACCGACAGACATATGAAACTGTCCCTTTCAATGCGGTGCAAGACAGTGGGCTATGATAGGCCAGCTTTAGAGGTCAAATGGTCTCCCCAAACCAGTCCTAAACACACCTCACCCGATAAACCGGATTACGGGATGGCGGTACCCATACCCGCCTGCCAAATTAAATTGATCTTTAACTCTCTCACGAAACTGTGTAAGCTGAGGTAAGCGCCTGTTAGTCTAATCCGATCAGCGAGAAACTCGACTAACAAGATGAGAACGTTAGCTCACGGTTGTTGTCGGCTGCGAGATTTGAGTTATTGCATTTTTTAAATGTAACAAAAAACGCATGTGGAACGAAATAAGGCCATCAGTCTTTCCTCCCTCCTTTAATCTGGGCTTTTTTAAAGACTGCCAAATCGAGTGGCAACATAGATCTCTTAAGTTTACGTACGAGTATGCATAAACTGTTAAAAGAATGCAGATGTCGGGAGGTGAAACATATTAAAAAATGGTCGGTTTATGATACAGAACCATGATATGTGATATGCGAGCTGTGGTAATATTTTACGAGATTTGTATTACTCACCCATCCATATATATCCGGGTATACACTGTATACAGTCGTTGATTCTCTTACCTGAAACAAAAAGAAATGTATTAATACCAATAGAATAATCCTTTGGAAATTACGTAAAAAGCATGAAATTCGGTATACGTGGAATCAAAATACGTGACAAAACCCGCAGAGAACATATTTATTTTCACGAACCATTTCAGATTCAGTGTATTTACACCGAGGAAAATCGGGCGATATTCGGTTACTAGAAAAATAAGCCAGATTTCCATCTCTTTGCAACAGCTGGTATAACATTACGTTTTCAACCCCCCGAGCTCTGGAATATCATGCATAAGGGTACACACAAAATACTTCGAATATTCGTAAACAAAAAACAATTCGCAAGTAAAACAAAGGGGAACAATTCAGAGAAAACAATCAGGGAAAAAATGACGATTGTGAAAATTCTGCGAACCGATTTGACAAAATAAAATGAACGAAAAAAATATACTCATTCAATCGCAAAAAAACGTGTTGTTTCTCTTAAACAATATTTAAACTCCACGAAAAGGGATTTTAACGTTATTATTTCGTATTTTTGAGATCTGCAGTCTCTCGTATCTAGGATGAACGAAGTATGTATGAAGAATGAATTAATGATGAATGTAAGTAAGTCTAAAGTCGTGGTGTATGAAAAAGAGAGTACGAAAACGGTGTGCAATATAGTTGTGAATGATGAATACTTGGAGCAGGTGGATGAGTTTGTATATTTGGGAAGTATGTTTGCGAGAGATGGGAAGGCTGATGGGGATATTGAAAGAAGGGCGAATGCAGGTAACTCCATTAATGGAGGATTGAAAGCCGTTGGAGTCAACAAAAAGTTGTTCAATGGAGTACTGGTACCCAACACTGTGGAGTGGAGTACTGGTAGTCAACAAAAAGTCCTCAATGGAGTACTGGTACCTACCCTGATGTATGGCAGGGAAGCATGGAACTGGCAGAGAAAGGATGAAAGTAACTGAATACTGTAGAAATGAGTTCCCTGAGGCGTATGTGTGGTAAAACCATGTATGATCGTGTAAAGAATGTGAAGATCCGAAAAGAATGTAAGGCTGATGTGAGCGTAATAAGTAAGATTAAGAAAGGGACGCTTAGATGGTTTGGGCATGTTGAGCGAATGAAAGAAGAAGGGAGTGTAAAGAGAATTTATGACGCGTATGTGAATGGTGGAAGAAGCCGAGGACGCCCAAGTAAATCAGATACTTGAGTCGGGCCATGTCAAGAGTCAGAATAATAGAAGAGTATGTATGAGAAGATTTATGAATGTGAATGAGGCAAGGAGTGTGTGCCAAGACCGAGTTGTTTGGCGGTGCGTCCTCTCTGCCTACCCCTGCAGGAAACGGCGTGATGGTTAGTTAGTTAGTTAGTTAGTTTCTGATTTTGAAACATATATTTCGTGGTGGATTTCCTTTACAATATAAATTTATGATTTAAAAGGTTCGTTTTTTCTAATTTATAAATTTATGTATTCTAGGGTTTCAATCTCTGTATCTGTATTCAAACATTGTAAATATTCCTTTTTGGACTTTGGACGTTATTCATGAATACAGTATCTTATGGTACTATGTCTTACATCAATATTTCCCTAAATTATTATCAGTCGGTTAACCGTGTATTTTTCTACTATATGTTGTCTGCCGTTTTTATGTTGTATTAGAGGTCTCTTTTAGTTTAGAACAATTTTGAAAAATTCGGCCAATCGATAAGAATGTTCTTAGAACTGAATAACCAGATTCAGATAGAAAAGTGGATGATTGGTCCAAAGCGTCAGGTTCACGCACAAGGGCCGCGGTTTTAAACTTCTACAAGCTTTTAAAAAAAAAAAATATAGTGAATACCTCCCAAGAATCCCAACTGCTCCCGTCTGGAGCCAATACCCCCATTGGGGTATGTTGTTGAAGGTAAGTGGGGAAGGGAAGGAGATGGGGAAGAGGAAGGTGGGGAAGTGCCTGGCTATTCAGATCTAGTCACTATACATGGCTAAAGCTATTTCAAGCAACGTTTCAATTCTGAATGGTGGTCTTACACCAGGGCGATGCTGGGAGTACATTCCACTCTAAGCTAATCCTTCATGCACAATTGGACAAGCTATCTTTACATTCGTAGATATTGATTGGAGGACAGATAATTGAGAAACAAATTATTGTAAATCAAAATAATAATAAATATTTTATTTTCTTTCTTTTTTTGTTACAAGTAGAGATTATTTTATCCTAAATGTAATGTCCCATGCTGAAGATATCATTTACATGTTAAAATTAAATTACACGGATTATTGATATATAATGGATTGTTTTTTTTTTCGAAATAATTATTTTAAAAAAATAGGGTGTGTTTTATTTAGTGCAGTTGATTGGCATTGAAATAGGTTGTTATTTTTTATGTTTAAGTAAAGGAGAGTTTTAGGATAAAGTTGTATTGACATGATGTTGAGATTGGTGAAGATTTCGTCAGCGCTAGTTCTTACAAGGACTTTGAGTATAATTTTCATTAAGGCTTGATGGATTTTTAATTAGTGGATTCAGTAAGTGATCATTTGCACTGCCCCGTCCGCTAATGCCGTATTCTAACAGTGATTGGCAAAGAGCCATATAAATCTTAATTAAATCTTTTTTTAATGAGGACATTACGGATGGTTTTGAAAAGATAACTTAGTTTTTCAAAATTGTATTATTTAAATATCTAAAATGTAGCACATGTATGTCAGGTTATTCGTAATGGTTGTCTCTTTCACCAAAAAAATACAAATAATATTTCAAAACTTTTTGAATGAAATGTCAAAACTTTTAATTAAAATATAATAAATCGTCAGTGCCACTACTCCGTATGACAATACTACATTTCATAAATCACCCCTCAGATGCATTTCAGAATGGCAATTTCCTTCGAGAAGAAATCAAGATTAAGGGAAGTTTTCTGCTTGTAAGCTCGGCTGCGGGAGAAAAAGTTTCCGGATTTCTGCTAACTATAATAGGGGCATACGCGGAACTTTCAGGACGAAATCTCATTATGTCACCCTTAGTCTAGTAATACTCGTATAAAGCTGCTTTCAGAATGACATAATATTTCTTTACTACTTTTTAAATCACGATTATGTGGTTAAAAAACTATTTTTGGAATCATAATATCTTTTTTATTAATAGGTTTTGCCTTGCAAGTATATATGATGAGAGTAAGTAAAATATAAATAATTTTAATTATGCATCAAATGTGTAGACCAGTAGTTATTACCCGGCGTTGTCCGAGTTTAAACCCATTGGAAATCTTTCTTCTCAGTAAACAATATGGAACAAACGACATAGCGTATTGTCTAATTTGTGAGATTTAAATCGACAGATCAAAACCAATAGCTCATGATGGGATCTGTTACGACTTGAAAACAGTTGCGTTGTCATAGTAATTTCAAAAATAAAAATGCCATAAAAACGTCTTAAGGGGATACCCGGCGGTGATTTTTCCATAGAATGGTATTCCCTATTTATCTCTCTGGATTTTAATTCTAGAGAAAATTTTGTTTGTACATAAAATAGATATCAACTACTAGCATGTCGGTACTTTTTGTTTTTTTTATAAGTTACTTTTTATAGAAGTTATGACCTTCCAAAAATCAATAAAATTAACTGGTTTAAACGCCGTCAAAAGACATCCAGTATACAAACTAGACAATGTTTTTAAAAAAAAAACAAAACGTACAGACATAAAATAGTTTTTTTCTTATGTAGTTGGTAAAAAAAATTGAAAATCAGTCCACTTTTGAAGGAGAAAAGTGGGGAATAGAAAACCTCGATTTCAGTTAGGTATAGTAGCCCGAGGTGCATTGTCCCTTTCGCGCAATATCCGGTGGAGTAAGAGCAACAGTGACAGCAACAATTTAGTAAAATCTATTTTTTTAAATTTCTCCACCACCCGGGTATTATCTTAACGCCAGAGGTCACCGTTAGAGACATTTTAGTGGGAGGCACGATGAGATTTTTCCACTACAAGTCCCAAACTGATCTTTTTTAACAAAAATACACTTATTGAGGCATTAAAAAAACAAGTTTCCTCTTGATACAGATGGAGTTTATAAACTCAGCTATTCCGGATGCGACAAGGTTAATTTAGGTTAGATAGAACGGACCATTTTTCAAAGGATAGAATTCATTCGAGAATGTAAACTCGGCCATCCTGACAAATCGGCAATTGCCGAATATTAAATTGAAACCTAGCATTACTTTAGATTTGTTCCTGAACGCAAATAGCACTCATAATTATAGAGGCAATTGAAATTCACGAAAATCCCATTAATATTAATAAAGATGACGGGGCTAAGCTCAATTGGAACCTGGTGGTTAACGGCTACAACAAAACTAAACGCAAAAAAACATTTAAAATTATATTGCGATACCATACGGAGAAAAATTTTCTGCGAATTTATTTTAAAATACGATCATTTTATTCTTAAAAACGATTAAAAACGGGACTGAAGTTCTTACGAACAAATTAACAGGTTTCAATGTTGGAAAATGTAAGAATCAATTATTATTATGCATTATTAGTACAATGTTTTTTTTCGTTGTATCGTCATGTTGTATTATCAGGGCAACTAGATAAAACATTTCTAAACGAATGTTTTATAAATATGGCCTGATAAATTATCGTGAGAGCAAAATCGATTTTTCTCCGTGCAGCTCTTAGAAGATTGGAGCTGACAACACGGTATTGCATAAGCATAAACGTGTACATTAGCATTCTGGTGCATCACTTCAAAAATGATTCACCTCACGTAAAACCAGAGCCAAACAGAGATACTAAATATACCAAAGTGTTACTCTACCTTTGGGCAAAGAAGTTCTGAATTTTTAGCAGTAAAGGTATATAACAAACTTTCACTTAGTATCAAAAAAATTAAAACCATAAATAACTACATTAAGGGCATATAATTCTGGCTTAAGGAACTACCGAAAAAAGAACTTACTAGCATATTTAAAACATCGTCGTGGAAGTTTCTGGAAAACCTTACCCAAAACAATAAACTTATCCAAAACCTAGTCCTTCTCAGCACAGGATCTCCTAGTGAGGAGTACTGCGAATATAACCAACATATATTATGTATACCTGTATAAATATTCTTATAAAAATGTAAAAAAATAAAATGTACATAGTTACTACATAAAATTAAAAAGTTTGTAAGAAAAACCCTCTTTTTATAACTTTTGAAGGTTTTTCCGATCAATGTAATATATCATTGAAGATGAATATAATACTAATAATCTAAACGTAAATATGGAAAAGAACAAGACACAGAAAAATAAAAGATAACGGTCGCAACTGGGACTCGAACCCAGAACCTCTCGTCTTACCGGGACAAACGCCATTACAATTGGCCACTGCCACCAATTATTTATACGTCATATTTGTCAATCTCATATTTCAAATTGATAGAATTGATAGTATTATCTGCGACCAATTTTTTTTTTCGAGGTTCTGGGTTCAAGTCCTATTTGCAACCGTTATCTTTTATTTTTCTGCGTCTTGTACTTTTTCATATTTTCCTTTAGATTATTAGTGTTATCTTCTTCCTCAATGATATTTACATAAGCATTCACTTCATCAAAATCTTCGTTTACACGTCAGCCCTGATGATGGACACTGTAATGCTAATTGAAACGCTGGCCAAAGGAGGTAGCGCCACACAGTATACCCAAAAATCAATCGTGATAATGCTGTCTAGCAGTTTAACGGGACTTATGAAAATTATGAGATTTCTTCACCCTGATTATATTCATCTCCTTTCATTCCCCATTAGGAGTTGCAATAGTCTCACTGACCCCGAGCATTAGGCTGATGTGTTGTATTCTAGTAATAAAAACCTATTTTCCCAATACAGAAAAACTTCCGCTTAACAAGTGTAGTTGGTTCGTTTTTACAGGAAATATCTAACGATGTATCCTAATGATGCTCGGACCAAGCAAGAAATGTGTTCGGTTCACAACTTCAAAGGCAAGAAGTTCACAAGAACACAACATGTGATCGTTAAGACTTATAAAGTTCCCGGGAGAAGCAGTAAAGGTTACACTAATCTTTAATTCATGATTACCAAATGTCCAGTAGAGCTTTGTATATAACAAAATCCAACATTTCATACGTAAAAACATGTTATTTTTAGTCGGTCAAATAAAGTCGCCATTTTTTAAAGTAAGGGATGAAAAATGGAAAGCTTTTCTGGGTAGAAAAGGACGAAGACGAGGTGAAAACATAATGCAGGCATAAAATTAAACAAAGGGGGTTAGAAAATGATTTTTTTTTACTTATACGTTTTTTTATTATGATATTAATTATTCAAACTTTATGAAAAGTAGTCAACAAAAGATAAGGCTGCAACAAAGATAAACATGTGTTAAATTATTTACTTATGGTCTGGTCTGTTATACGAAAGAACTGAATCAATTCAAAATATCACTTTTACGAAACACTTGCAAATTACCAAGTTAAGAGGGTATTACCAGAGAATACCGGAAATTAGTCATTTTTAATCAAATTCTAAACGTATTGACTCTTTTTTACAACAAAACATAAATTGATTTTGAAAGATTGTCATTTTATCCGGTAAACGCACTTTCAAATATTGAAAAAGTTTTTTTTTAATATACTAAGGTTACTGTTGGTTGTTGGCAGATTTGTTCAATTTTCAAACGACATATATAATAATACAACACAAATTTCAAACCATATGATCATATAACAAAATAAATCAATACATAATCTAGTAAACACATATTTCAGAATTTTAATTTTAGTTACATTAAAATCATTAAAAAATAAATCCGAGAACGTGTTTTGTGACGAAAATACCTCATTTTCTCTATTTATTTTAGGTCTTACAAACTAAAACATTTCAGATTTTTTACACGCTTATTTTGTCTAGACGCTATTGAAAAATCATAAATACTTATGATCAAAAAATACCGTTTATTATTTATCACCATGCGTTTTGAGCATTTTTATTGCTCACTTGAATTTTTTGAATGAAATAAATCGATATAAAATTTTTTAATTTTAAAACTTTGATACGGGGAATAATCGATCATCCTCATCGGAACCTCCCTGTACAGTTGCAAGCATTTTTAAACTTTTATTCTCACCCGCTGGTCAATGGCTTTTAACTATTATGGTTATGCTAGCGCAGACCCGCGAAACATCAACGGGATTATTATAATTGTATGATTTGTGAAGCTGAAAGTATTTATTAAAAAAATGCGTCAGGATTGCCTTTCAAAAGCTAAATAAAACATTAAATATACATTAACATTAAAAAAAACTTTGTCAATTACTTCTTAAATTTATCTTTCGAATGAACAGCTTTTTTAAACTTCAATACACATTTCAAGCATAGATTTATTAATTTATACAATAATGTTGATACTTACTTTATCGCTTAGCTGAATCGATCACACAAAAAGTTACAACTTTGAAAATTAGAGCACATCCCAGTTCTTCCGGCAAATGAACCAAAATTATTATTTTTAATGATAATTTCAAATAGAATCGACCACGTGTTTTATAATTTTTTGTCATAGCAGAGTAATTTCTACGATCAAGCTTTATTACGTACGTTATAGTAATCGTAGGGTAGTAATCAAGGTCATCTTTTGTTAGGTCAAATATATTCGAAATCATTTTTATTTAATTAATTCCCTACTGGTCAAATATTCCCCGAAAATAATATCGCCCTTTTATTGCAAGCCGTTAGGGGAATGTTTCTCCCATAAATTGTTGTTTTATCATCTTGGCCTGAGGGTAGTTTTATCCCCGTAGTGTTTGACTTGCCCGGCTTCAGACAGGGAGGAGCAAAAAGATTGCTGGACGTGACTTTAGTACTGGACAAACTACCCTAGTCTTGCTTCTTGGCTTATTGAGAAAAATCTCTTAGAGCAAATCTGCTACTGCAAATATAAGTTGAGCTTTTTAAAGACTGAGAAAACTTTCGTAATGAATCGGAACTTAATTCTTAGTTTTAATGAGTGAATAACTCTATTGATAGCCCTGGAATGCGATGGCTTTTACATGTTTGAAAAATTTGGTCGTAGTCATTTCCACGTCTTGTTCAAGATAACACACGGCAGAACAGATTTTATTGCACAGCATAGCATTGCAAGAGCAATGGTTATATTGAATGAAATTATTTAAAAATAGTAGACATTTTTAATTCTAATTAAATAATCTTAAAACTTTTTTTGTAAACTCAAATTGAATAAAAAATGTTGTACTGTTAATGAATAATTAATCTGTCGTACAATTATTTAAATAACAAATAAATAAAAATAATTGTTTAACTTTTGTGCTTTTGCTTGTACTTCAATACGTTGATAGAATGATCCTTCAAATGACTATATCATCCCCAATTGGGTTATGCTGTGAGGCTGATGGTAGTAAGTGGGAAAGTAAGGAGACGGGTTGGAGGAAAGTACCTTACTATTCAGATATGCTCATCAAACACGACTCAAGTCTTTTCAAGCAAAGTTTCGATTCTGAATTAAGTAACATCTCCCACTCTGAACGTGTCGCAAAAATACCACATTATTATGTATTATTTTTAATGAATGAATTGTAAAATAAAATAAATTTTCATGTTGTCACGCACAACAATAGAAAGAAATTTGAAAAAAATAATGGTTTTAGATGTAGATAAACAAATTGGTTTTTGTTATTCAAAACCAGAATTAATCCAACGACGTGCGACGTAATGCGTTTTTAAAGTATTTTCAATTAGAACGAAAAAACTACTATCTGAAGCCATTAATTCATACCGCAGACAAGACCCGAACGTCCAGTACAAAAATGTATAAATAATGCAGGATGCGGATGAATGAAGATGTCGTAGTCGCGCCGTTCAATGAATTCCGGAATATGTAAATTTTAACATTTCAAAATTGGATTGGCGTCACGCCGTGGTGGGCTGAAGGCTAAAGACACTCCGCCGTAAATGTGTCACAGAATTTTAATTCGCATTCCGAAATAACTCACCCGCGATGAAAATGAAATAACGGGTGTGAATTTTACTGATATAATTGTAGGAATGACGCGTAGCTTGCGAAATTTCTGATTTAATTTAATGTTGTTTTATTGCGAAAAATATTTTCCTGTTTTGAAAATGCTTAAATTCGTATTTTGTAGATTGTCCTAATAAATTTTATGCTGCTTCACACGTTCTCCGACAATTATTAGTCATAATACAAAATTATTTGAACTATACAGATTGTTAAGGGACGTACTTGGCTTACTTTAACCAAGGATTCTTGACTTTATTTAAAGTAAAAAAATAAAAAGTAATTTTAAATATTTTTATGCCAGGCATACTTATCAACTGCATGCTTTATTTCATCATAAGAAATACAAATGAATTCAAAACATCGGTATTTTCGAACAACTATATTTTGCATATGTTCGAAGCCTTCTAGAGTTTGTGTCGAATGTGTGGTCTCCATTTTATGCATTACATATAAAACAGAAAAAATGAATACTACAGAACTAAAATAGACGAAGAAAGGGGAGATCAGAAGAAAATGTGGAAAACAATAAAATCGTTACTGAAAAGCGAAAATAACAGTATAGTATATGAAGACATTATATTCCCCCGGGAACAGATGGGTTAAATATAGCCAATAAATTCAATAATTATTTTATAAAAAGTATTGAAACTATTAACGAGAGTATTCCGAAAATTGTCTATAATGTTCAGGAAGAAATTGAAGAAAGAAATATAGAATTTGAATTTAAAAAAATAACAAAGGAGGAATTAAAAGATATTCTGAAACAAATGAAATCAAAACCCAGTCCTGATGGAATTACAATACAATTAATAATTCAATCATTACCAATAATTGAGAATTACTTATTAAATATTATAAATGAATCTATCACCTCAGGAAAATTCCCCCAAACATGGAAAATATCAAGAGTCATCCCAATACCGAAAATTAAAAATACAAAAAAGTGTGAAGAATATAGACCAGTAAACACGCTCCCTAAGTATGAACAAATACTTGAACATATAATAAAAAAACAACTTGTTGATTTTATAGAAAAATGGGATATATTATGTGAAGAACAGTGTGGATTTAGAAATAACCAATCATGTGAAATGGCTCTCAATCTCGTTCTGGAGGACTGGAAACAAGATTCAGATAAAAATAAACATGTGATTGCGGTTTTCCTAGACTTTCAGAGAGCTTTTGAAACGATAGATAGAGATATAATTATTAAAAAACTATCTAAAAATGGAATTAAAGGAAAAGCATTGAAATGGTTCAAGGATTACTTAACCAATAGATTTCAAACTACAAAAGTGGGTGAGATAATATCCGAACCAGTGAAGATTACATTGGGAGTACCACAAGGGTCTGTTCTCGGACCTATTCTTTTTATAATGTACATTAATGATATGGTAAAAGTATTGAAACATTGTAAAATAAGATTATTTGCAGACGACGCGTTGATATATATAGCAGGAGACGATTATGAACTCTTAATGAATCACTTAAATGAAGACCTACATAATATATCAATATGGTTAAAAAAAAATAAACTTAAATTAAATGTAAAGAAAACAAAATTTATGAACATCGGAAAACGTGCAATGCAAACAAAAAAAGACATTTTGATCGACGGTGAAGCTTTGAAAGAAGTGTCCGAAATGAAATATTTGGGAGTAATAATTGACTCCAAATTGACTTTTGCTCAAAATACAAAACTAATTATTAAAAAGATTGCCAAAAAAATCTCGCTGTTGGGAAGAATAAGAAGATTCCTTAACACAGTGTCCAGTAAAAATGTGTACAATGCAATCATTGTACCACACATAAATTACTGTAGCAGTATTCTATTCTTAGCCAACGACGGTTTAATGAAACAGATGACCATTCTACAAAATAGAGCTATGAGAACTATATTGAAGAAAAATAAGTACACAAAAATTAAGAAAATGTTGAAGGAGTTAAATATCTTGTCTTTCAAACAAATAATTTACTTCAATACTATTTCATTAATCTACAAGATCATCAATGGCCATACATCTATTGAATTTCTTAGAAAAATCGATAAACTTCAGAACACACACAGATATGAGACGAGGAAAAGAAATGAACTGAGACTCCCCTTCAGGAAAAAAACACAGAGTCAAAATTCGTTGATGTACGGAGCGTTGAAGATATTTGGAGAATTACCAGAAGAAATAAAATTAGAAGAAAACATAAAAACATTTAAAATTAAATTACGTAAATATGTGATTGATGTGTTATAAATGTATTACTTTAATTATGTATATATATAAGGATTGTATTAGGACATAGATAACTATGTACCTACTTAAAATGCCCCAATAAACAATAAACAATAAACAATATAATACATTTCTTACAAATCGCACAATTGAATACCTGGAGGAAGAAAAAAATTTCATGTTTTCACAATTTATAGATGCGATGTTGCTATACAAAATCTTAAACAATATTACTGACTATCCTGAATTATTAAAAAGAGTTGATTTGACTGTACTTACACGGCGCTTAATAATAATAATAATAATTGGATAATTTGTAGAGCGCCGTTTTTGTGAGAAATCACCTCAAGGGCGCTGTAATATTTTTAAATAAAACTCTGTAAAACAAATTAAAATACTTGTTTTGTAATACCGTGTTCAACATATAATAACAATATTTCTGATGTAGATATCTCTATTAAAAAAATAATTAAGTATTGAATGTAAAATATTTGTTTAAATTCTTTTATATATATTTGTTAATTTTATTAAAATTTAATTAATTGATATCTATTAAAAATTAAATCCAAATTGAATTTTAAATACATAAGACATTAGTATAAGGAGGTAATAATATATAATTGTTTTCTCACTCAGTTGGAATAATTAATAAGTTAACCACATTGTAAACTGTTGATTTTCCTAAAATAAAATAAATAAATATTGTACAAATTATCTAAAAAAGTCTTTAAATAGCTTAAAAAAATAAATAATGACTTTGTTAATCTACAAACAATTAGAACTGTTTATGTTTTTCATTCAAAAATATGGATCGTGATATTCCTGAATTATGCTTTGAATTTTAGTTTTTTGAGGTGGTTCTCATTCAGAATCCGGCATGACAAGCTGACAAATTGATATCCACCCCACAAGTTGCCCATATATCAATTATGAAGAATACGCTTTCCCGATCGTTGAAGTTAATATTCTCAAGAGATAATTTCAGAAAATTCACGAACATCCTACATGGGCAACCAGAAATTCACGAATTATTATTATTTTAATATAAATATTTGACGTTTTTTGGGAGAAATATGTGGCGAGGGTATTGGCGAATCGTACCCCAGCAATTTAAAAGTCAAATATTTTCCTGGTTATATTTACATTTATTTTCCTTCGAAGATCACTGTATTAAATTATACCTACATGAAAACTGAATGTAAGAAATAAATCAAATAGAAAATCATTCTGCATTTGAGTGTAAACATATATTTATTGTTTTATATCTCCGTTTTTATTAATTGGATTGATACTTTTTTTTTAAGATTTTTTGTAAATTTAGCGTAAGAATTCCAAGAACCAGAGGGACTGTTGTCGCTTCAACGAGGGTATTTTGTGAGGGTGCTGGAAGGAGGTGGGATGGGTGGGAAAGGAACTTCTTACAAAAAAACATAAATTGATTTTGAAAAACTACGTTTATTTTGAATATACCAAAGTTATACCGTTGGTGGTTGGCAGATTTGTTCAATTTTCAAACGAAATAGTGTATTATACAACACAAATTTCAAATCATGTAAACATACAGCAAAATAAATCAATACATAATCTAGTAAAGACATTTTTCAGAATTTTAATTTTGGACAAATTAAAATCATTAAAAAATAAATCCGAGATCATTTTTTGATACAAAAATACCTCAGTTTTCTATTTATTTAAGGTCTTACTAACTAAAATATTTGAATTTTTTTTTACACGCTTGTTTTGTTTAGACATTATTGAAAGATCATAAATACTTATGATCAAAAAATACTTTTAAGAAGTGCACGATATTTAATAATTTATCATCGTGCGTTTTGAGCATTTTTATTGATTACTTGAATATTAGCAAGTTTTGAATGAACTATACGATATTAAATTTTTAATTTAAAAAGGGGAATAATCGATCTTTCTTATCGGAACCTCCCTGTACAGTTGCAAGCATTTTTAAACTTTTATTCTCAGCCGCTGGTCAATGGCTCTTAAACATCTTACTAGCTTTTACAACGTGAGTCTCTTTAAAATCGAGGTTTTTAACGATATTTCCTTTAAATAACCCCTCCGCGTAGCACCCCCTAAGATAAAGTAGAACTTCAGGAATCTCTCAGACTTCATTGGCCCTATAATATCAATGTTGAAGTAATAAGGTAAAGTTATAGATTTTTGCGCTTTTGATTTTAATATAATTTTACAAAAAGGCATTGAAAGGAAATGAAAAGCGACTTATTGAAAAAGCTCTTCTTGCAACAAGCTTTGAAATAAGCTCAAAGTATCGAGCGTGATGAAGAAAGCTAAACAAACAATAAAAGAAAAATCCCACTATGAACAGAGAGTGAGCACTCAGGTGGAATTCAATATTTAGTTCCTATTTTACGCTTACGTTTTTATAGAATGAAAAGTCAAGAATATATACGGCATAAAATATTATGATCGTACAAAATTGTTTCATTGGATTAAAATTCATCTGACTGGATTTTTTGTGAATAAACCCAATTTGGAAGACGGATATGGATAGCGCCGCTCAGAAAACCGTTTATTGGATAACCTTTACCATCACCCTTGCCATGGGTCACCTCATGTGATTCGCTACGTTTGGTGACTTAGCAGGGGTGCCCGCGTTCAAAGGGTGAGGTTTGTCTAGATCTTGGCGGCGGATGCGTTTGCCCACATACTGCGTGGTAGGCCTAATCAGGAGAGACTGGTTGAGGGAGTCCTTTTGACCTCTTCAACCGGACTCCATTGACCCATCGCGAGTAGCCTTGTACCCCAGTGGGAGGGATGGATACGTATCCATCGTATGTATGTCAGTCACTCCTAGTCACATTGACCCCAGATTTCTGCCCACTCCTCTTACTTGTTTCCTTCCCAGAACTTCCGTTCCTTCCTTTAAATAAAAATACCCTCCACACAGCATCCCCGAAGATGACATAGGGCCTGGAGGATTATTTTTCCTCAGGTTATGTTAAATCAATCTCTTTTCTTTTTTGTCTTCGCCATTTACGTTTTTTCGGTCTCACAACATGGTGATCGCAATAACAAATAAAATACATTAAAATAACTTTATTAATTAATTAACTAACCAACGAAATTATGAAAACCAACATAATCGTGCCAAGAATAAATGTAATAACGACAGGACTCTAGAGCAGAAAAATAATCCAAGAAATTTATAGTAAGTCAACTCTCTCTCTATGGTAGGTATTAACTTTGATACTTGCGTTCAATATCACTCAGGGAATTCTTTAAGATTTCAATATTGACTCTCGCTCCTCGGAGATTTCAATGCGTAAGAAACCGCAGTCCCCTCGTGCAGATGTGGGTAGGAATATTGATATTTCGGGGATTCCGTTTCTAGGCAAACTGCTTAGTTCAATAGGGTTATTTGTGCGTCGTCCGTGGAAAACTTAACTGAAGAGTTTTTAGCATTTAAAATTTAAGATTTATTAAAACTCCATCTCCAATGTAACTTTAACATAGGAGACCTTTTTGGCTTGACTCAATTTAACTTTGTATATAAGCTGTTTGTCTCTTACAAATAAATAAATAAATATTATCATCGGCTGTGAACATGTTTTGACGATATCTCTGGTAGAGTGACAAAACCCTTAGCTCTGAGGTCAAATTAATAAAGAATTCCAGAAATAAAATATATTTATGCACTATTTACAATACCGTAGTTATTAAATAAATAACATTGTACATTTATACATCATTCCAGAGGGGAGGACATCAGAGCAACGTTCCCTTTTAACAACGATTCAGAATCTCCAATCCCACCATTCTTTCTAATTTCTCATAACATTTCAAAAATTGGGGATACCAAAGTTCATTTTGAAAAACGTAATAATTATTCGATCGTTTCATTCCAATTAAAAAATAAAATAAAGTATTAAAGAAAATCAGTTTTCGATACCATTTAATATGAGACATAATTAAATGAAGAAAAAAAATCACTTCGTATTCACCACTAACCTTATAAAATCACAATTATCTTACATGTTTTGAAACCAAAGGTTTCTACGTCATGATAATATGAACGTGAATCATAATATTCATGTTTGAAACATGTAGATAATTGTGATTATATAAGTGGTGTATACAAAGTGATTTTTTTCATTTAATTAAAAATGATGCCACAAAGTGAATTTTCAAAGATTGAAGAAAAAAGTTACTTGTGTACGGTAAGAAAATAGGTAATAATTTTTATTGCAAAATTTATGTAATGGATTTCATAATAATAACACTAACATATCGTCTAAGGATTGTTTCATCCTCTGTCTTCTATGTCCCCGAATGAGATCGGTGTATTTACAAAGTCTCCGTTTGAACTAACCAATCCGCGGAAATTCTAAATTTCTCGTATCCGTTCAGACTTCAGGGACTGTGGGAATTGGGAATTGGATGGTGCCTAAGTATTTGGGAGAATATCAGTGCTTACATATGTTACGTAAGTATCTACATGATCATTTCAATAAACTGTCCTAGATCTCCTAGGATTATGAATGTTACACACTAAATGTATTTCTATATCTACGTTGTATCATCTAAAAGTAAAATAAATTCGTTTCTTTTTTTTTTATTAAATAAAAACATACAACGAATTTGCATTCCCATGAGTTATCAACACTCATTAAGGGATCACCAATTGTTACTTCTGATAAGTTAAACCCTATCCAACCCAATATGCAGACACAATATATAAGAAAAAAATTACAAAACATTTCACAGAAGCAACATACAGACACAACATAATATGAAGAATCACTTTACAGATATTTCACAGAAACATGTCCTATAAGATGTTTTGAATTATAACCAATCATTTGATTTATGCACTGTTGGTATCAAAAAGTTAAAATAGAGTATCTTCCATCAGAAATCTATCAAAATCAGAAAAATACAATAAAAGGTACGGGCTCAAAAATGTACAGACATGTTTACGTACAAATACATGATGATAAGATTTAAAAAAGATATAAACTGCGCCCATCATATATGGATGTACAAAGGTATATATATCATAAGGATGTACATTGGTACTACATTACATATATATCATAAGGATGTATATTGGTACTTGGAGATAATCAGGACAGCCATCAGAACAGGGTTTGTACCAACTTATGACTCGAAATTTGAGATTTTTCTGGTCCCATCCCATTTAGGTGTATTTTTATTTATAGTATCTTCAAGGACTGTGAGAATTTGGATATTTCAGGAAGTATTCTGAGAATATAAGTATACTACTTATCGTAATGCCTAGTCATTTCAATATTGTGTCCTGTAAAAATGAATATTATGGTAAGGATATTCAATTTACTGAAAGTAAAATTATTTAATTAAAAATATTAAATACTTCGTTTTAATCACTTTTATTATCAAGATACAACCAACATGTTTCGTGAGCAATGCTCACTTCATTAATTAACTTAAAATGTATTCAATCATGCCATTGATATCAAAGCTATACTTGTGGTACTCCTCGAGGAATTAAGGCTCACTTTTTTATTTTCATTTTTATTAAAGTATTTCTGTGTATATTGTTGATAAAGACGCTATTTTACTTTTTGCCGATTGCAATATCAGATGTGTTGTCGACATAATAAAAACATTTTTTTAATATCATATAAACAAAACAGTACATAAGTTACCTGCAATGAGGGTGATACAATGTTAAATACATCATAAATATCATTGAAGAAGAAGATAACAATAATAATCTAAATTAAAATATGAAAATGAACAAGATACATAAAAATAATAAAAACATAATGGTCGCAACTGCGGCTATGCGTCCATTAGGTTTTATTATTTTTTCTGTGTCTTGTTCGTTTTCATATTTTATTGTAGATTATTATTGTTATCTTCTTCTTCAGTGATATATTACATTGATGGGAATAACCTTCAAAAGTTAAAAAAAGAGTTTTTCTTATAAAAAATTAACATCATAAATATTTCAGAGTCGGTAGGAATTATATGTTTCCTTGTAATTTATTATTTGTGGTAGGTATATTTAGTAATTAAAGGGTGACTTTGTGAAGTATATGTGAATGTGAGATTTTTGTGAAGTATGTTAAATCAATTTTGTTGAATACTAATTTGAATGGGCTTATACAGGAGGATAAGTAACATTTATAATCTTACGTGAACAACATTAATAAATTTAGCATCATATTGAGAAATTCAGATTTACCAGAGTGGAAGATACTCTCAGTATCGCCCTGATGTAAGACCACCATTCAGAATTGAAACTTTGCTTAATAATGGCTTTAGCCGTGTTTAGTGACTAGATCTGAATAGCCAGGTACTTTCCCACCTTCCTCTTCCCATCTCCTTCCCTTCCCCACTTACCATCAAGAAGGGAAGGGAGCAGTTGGGACTCTTGTGAGGTTTCTCTATAAAAAAAAAAAATCTGCTCATTTCTAATAAATGTGAGAATAAAATTATCAAATTATTCAGAAGACAATTTCCTATTTTTCAATTCAGAAAATGGACATTAGTTCAATAAACCAACGTTACTATTCTATTGCGGGGCACTTTATCATGATATTTTTTTTTGACAAGAGAATATATTACTGTGTGACTCACAAAGTACTTACTAGTCCATCGAATAATCTCTTACGATCTAAATAATGGTTTCCCAATTTTATTGCGTTTCTCATTTACACACACGAAGTTATCTTTATCAGGCCATTTAAGACAAGTCGACTTTTTACGATCATACTAAAACAATTGAAAACTATTTTAGAACCAACCAAATGAGCATTATTATGCAGTAACAGGATTTTCTTTTATCTCCGATGGTAAATTTAACGATTATTGGGGCGTTTCTATGTAGGCTTACGTGTTTTATATTGTTAAAATGGGTTATTACTGGCAAGAGTCGAAATTAGTTTCAAGAGTTTTACAATAACGAATTCACATAAAAAGCGAGATTTATAAGCGGGATTAAATTGTCGTTTGAAGCCATCAAATCGGATTCAGAAAGAAGATAATAATTTATAGATGGATAATAAATAGTGTCGTTAATCTTAGTCTATAATAAATAAGGATGTCACAATGCTGACACAGAGCTAAGCTATATAAGCAATACAGACTTCTCTAAATCAACATTCCTCCAGTCCAAATGATTCCACTAGATTTAGAAGATTTGCGAGGAATATGTATTGTGTAGTTTTATTTATAAAATGGTCGAATATAATAGAATCGAATAATATAGACCTAAAACTGAGAATACTCTTCATCAAGACCTATGTATAGAGTATCTTGATGTACGGCTGCGAATCATGGTGCCTATACGAAAGAGATAAACGGAGACTATTGAGATGTGGTCCTATAGAAGACTATTAGGAATTTCCTGGAGAGACCATATTACATATGAGAAGTTTCTCCAAAGAATCGAAGGAGAAAGGCACCTGCTCAGGACCTTGTCTGAAAGATGTGCAAGATGGATCGGCCCTATAATACGACAAAAAGGCCTCTCGCATGCCAAAATGGAGGGTATGACCGAGGGGACAAACTCTAGGGGACGCTTACGCCGAGAGTACCTGGAGGACCTGCTGGTGGACATGCGCTGCTCATCATATTCAGACTTCAAAAGAGCCGCACAAGACAGGGAAGAATGGAAGAGAACAATAGAAGAAATTGCTGCAAACCAATCCCAGGATTGAAACCAGAGAGAGAGAGAGTTTTATTTATTTGTATGCACTCAAATGAGGAAAGAACCGAATAAGTATATTTAAGTAAATAAAGACAGATTGCTTTTTTCTATAAATGACGCGTACTATTTTAGAGAAACAACAAGAATCTTATAAAACAAGGTATATTTTTTTTCCTGGATCTAACAAAACAGAGAATATTTATTATCCTGGATCCTCGGAAACACTAGTAAAATAGTATAGGGTAAAGATTTCAGTTAGTACCGCATTATCGTATGATATTATTTGCAATAATGTATATCTATAGATATAAGTATTGTCTACCTCATGCACAACTTTTCCAGGTAAACTTGAACCTTTGTAAAATAAGATTATAAGCCGTATGTATAACGAGCTTTAAATACAATCGAGCAGAGCTTTCGTCTGAATAGTGCGAAGCGGAGCTTTATTTTCAATATGCTTGGCGTAACGCTGATATATCGACCCCTTGGAATAACAAGGTTCCTTCTGCCTTGGTAACGTCGTGCGATAATGGGATCTACAGAAAGCTACTTTAGAGTTAATTATCGCGTGACGTTACCGCAACAGATAAAACGTTGTTATTCCATAGGATCGATATGGCGATACTCTTACGAGCGGTAGAATATATTAGTGTTATATAAAATAAATACATCGCAAGGTTTCGAAAAATATGAATTTAAAATTTATTGCTTATGCTTCACAGACACATAATTTGATTCGGGTTCTCAACAAAAAAAAAACATATTAACCCCTTAGGCTTTCGGAACAACGAAAGCGTTGTCTTCCTTAATGAATTCTTAATATCATGTTTAGAAATATGTTTGAAAGGTGTTAGAAAAAGAAAACAACATGCTTTATATTCAAAATTGACCGCAAATTAAAATGTACAACTTTATGAATCTAAAGTTTCAGACCGCAATTTGAAAAAACATGAAACTCTGAGAATTTTTTAATTAATTATTTATAGATGTAGCGATAAAAAATTGAGATTATCATAACGTTTATAATACATTTTCCTATTCCTGTTATTTATTTTACAAAAAACGTAAGGTTGAAATGACAATCTAGTCTCCTTCAACGGTAGCATTCTTCCAAACAGGTCCTCCATTGATATGCTCGGTGTAACTCTAAGTGACCAGCTCAGGTACGGGGGCTCCATCGAGGCCAGAGTTAAGTTGGCCTCTCAGAAACTGGGCGTACTGTACAGGGCCCGCAGATACTTTAATTGTACACAACTGCTAACCCTGTACAAATCGCAAGTGCGCCCCACTGTTGAATTTGGCAACCATCTCTGGTCTGGAGCCCCGATGTACCTGAAAAACACCCTCGACTCTGTGCAGAAACGGGCGGTCCGCTTGATAGATTCTCCTGTCTTAACAAATGGATTGCAATCTTTACAGCACAGGAGTCGGGTGGGAATGCTATCCTTGTTCTACCGGTATTTCAATGGAACATGCTCCGAGGAGCTAGCGTCATTGATTCCCTCGGCACCGGTACATAGTCGGGACACACGCCAAACGCGCGCCCAACATATGTACACAGTTGACATTTGTCACATGAGAACGGGACGCTTCTACGACTCGTTCTTGTGTTCAACAGCTCGGCTGTGGAACGATTTGCCGGCCTCTGTGTTTCCTCCTTCCTATAACATGGGTCTCTTCAAGACCCACGTTCACTCCTTCCTCTCCTCAAAAAGACCCTCCTCACAGCATCTTCAAAGATGACATAGGCCCTGAGGGAAATTATTTTCCTCAGGGCCTCCTGTGTGGAGTTAATGTAAAAAAAAAAAGGTAAGCCATTTTTTAAACTTTTTTATGTTTGTATTAAGAAAAATGATTAAAAAATATGTATTTTTATTTCGAATTATAAAATTAAAATGCGTATTTCATCACCATTTAAAAACAGATTTCAGTTTTCGGATGCGTTAAGAAGTATTCCATTTATTTGGATTTTACTGCAGGGCGACGGCCGGCGTAGTCCAACGGTAGGGCGTTGGACTCCCATTCCGAAGCCCGCCGGTTCGAAACCGGCGTGCGCAAATAAATTTAATGTAATTGATTTGTGATATTTCACAATTAATTATTTAAAATAATATATAGTATATTTGCGGCACGTTCCAGAGTGGAAGATACTCTTAGTATCGCCCTGGTGTGAGACCACCAATCAGAATTGAAAAGTTGCTTTAAATGGCTTTAGCCGTGTTTAGTGACTAGATCTGAATAGCCAGGTTTATTGTTTATTGTTTCTTCTTCACATTTTAGGTATAACAGTTTACAATACAATTTTTAACCTCACTAGGACAAGCCTGTGTTATAGGTACTTCCCACCTTCCTCTTCCTCGTCTCCTTCCCTTCCCCACTTATAATCCTCATAACATACCCCAATTGTGGATGCCATAGTTTCACTGGCTCCAGAAGGGAGCAGACTCTTGTGAGGTATTCACTATGAAAAATAAAAAAGGGCTGAAAAAAATTGATCTTACGACAAAATAGGCCTAAGGGTTAAAGCTCCAAACCTGAGGGGTTAAAACCTTCCACGCAAATGAATCCTAAACAAATATTATTTGTAGATGCCCGAAAACATACGAATATTTGCCTACATTCCAATTAAGTACAAAAATATTTTTAATGCAAGATTGCGTAATTATAATTCTCGTATACATTAGATACTACGTTAGTGGTCCCCGTAGTAAATATAATTTCAATCATTGCTGGGCTTACTCGCACGGCCAAGTGTTAACATTTCGGAAGCTAGGGCGATTCCAGCCTCTCGTAGACCATGCAAGCCTGCAAATATCTTCCGCAAACAATGAGAGGATTACTGCGATCACTTAAGGACTTGATCCTGTTCAACAATACAGTGATAAGGGTCTTATTCAAGGAATTCGAAATTGTATAATACGAGTTGATGATATAGAGTTACATACGAAATTGTATGTATCTACGCAACGGATATTAAACGTAGTATTTTGGTTTGTTGGTACATGGGTTAGTAATCGAGAAAGAAATAAGTATGCCTGCGTAATGTGTAAAATTATTCTAGTTCAACAAGCTTTTAAAATTCGAAAATTGAATTATTTATTCGAATATTTCAATTAATGAAGATAATATTAGCGAAAGTCAATCCGAAACAGATACATCAGAAAAAGATACGGATACATCTGGGACTCAAACCCAGGACCCCACGTCAACTTTAAAAGAATATAATATATTTACATAGAGATGATTAAAAAAAAATGATAAATTGTTTGACTTCTTTTGAAGTGTCCCATTTTGCCCGCTGAAAAATAGCTGTTATGAAAATTTATGTAAATAAATAAAGTTTTTTAACAACTGTAGTGTAAATCTCACGTGAATGGGGGGGGGTTTTACCAAATTTCACTTAATCTTACCACGGGGAGAGGAGGGAAGAGTCTAATTTAAAAGAAAGAACAGCTGACGTAATTAATGTATGTCCCCTGTGTTAATGTTAATAAACTTTACAATTACATAGAGTTTTATTGTTACGTGAAATTTTATATTTAATTGTCCTCCGTGATCGAGAGTTGAGGCAATCGGCTAGCAATCCGAAGGTCGCAAGTTCGAGCCCCGGCGTGCGCAAGTAAAAAAAAAATCTGTGATTTGTATATTTCACAATTTATTTATTAAAAATAATATGTATAGCATATTTACTGCACGTTCCAGAGTGGAAGATACTACAGTATCGCCATGGTGTAAGACCACCATTGCGTATTAAAACGTTGATTGAATTAGCTTTAGCCGTGTTTGGTGACCAGCTTTCAATAGCCAGATACGGCCTCACTTCCCTCTTCCCCATCTCCTTCCCCTCTTAAGTGCCTTCAGCCTCACAACATACCCGAATCGCGGATGCCATAGTCTCACTGGCTCCAAATAGGAGCAGTTGGGACTCTTGTGCGGTATTCACTAAATAAAAATGTTTTATTTTATATTGTAATTACTAAGTAAAAAAAAAAAATTAAATATGTTATATCATTAGATGTTTTTCCAATAAAATTTTGTAGGAAAACTAGTCAACGGTTTGTTATTTTCGTAGGTTTCATGTTTTATGAAAGCATGTCAACTCGACTCAATGCAAGCTTTTGTGACGACTGAGCCTGAGTAACCCGCTGATGTCACATACAGAAAACCAACGGTAAAGTGCACGTTATTGGTTTTCCTTAGGGGAAGGGAAAATATATGGCAAAACTTCAGAATTGACAGGTTAATGAAGAAATCGGTTTCATGAGTCCTAGATTTGTACTTACAACACATTAATTACCATACACGTGTTTCATATTTCCAGAACTATCGATTGAAGTTATTTTTCAGTGCTTATATCCACTTTTTGTGTGAATACTATACTATTTTTGGCTGAACTGAACATTCTAAAGTAGGCATCAAATTATTAGCCTTAAACGAAAAGGTCGTCCTGCAAAAGAAAAAACGACCTTCCATTGAAAACAACTCTAATTTCAAAACATTTAATGTATTATTTTTTTTTTTACTTTTTGAACGCGTGCTTACCAACGTACCAACTACCTGATATTAACGACTAATAACCAATTATTATCATGTTGCAACTCCGGTGGTCGCCATTCATACTATATTCATTCCGCCTCCCCTAAAATCATCTACGTTCAACCCGCCTAATATGCTTTTAGATCTTTATTTTGATGTTATCCCTTATCATTATCTTAAACGCGTGTTCCGATCAGAAAGACGTGTCCAAACCTTACTTACAAAGATTATAATTCCAAATTGAAAGAAAAAACGGTGCAATCGATTTTTAATGGGACGTAATGTTAGTCAGTGAGGTCCGATCCTTTGAAGCCTAACCTGTACTTCGAATCAATTTTAAACCAGTTTTAAAATAATCACAGGTTTGATTTTGTTTTGGTGTACTAGCATTTATGTAGATAATTTAGAGATAATCATGGAATAATTATATTTCTTAATGTTTATTATTTACATAGTTAGATACGTTTGAAAATTCATGATAAATTCGACAGTTTACTTAGTCAAGGGGTGAGACTCTTTACTACGATGCGGAGGTCGCGGGTTCAAAGCCCGGCGTACGCAATTATTTTATTTGATTAATGTTGAAATTTAAAAAATAATTTTATTTCATTAATTTTGAAATGTTTTATTTTAAACTGTGGTTTCACAATTAATTTATTTTATAATAATATTTTATATAGTTTAGGCGCGTTTCAGAGTTCAAGATACTCTTAATATCGCCATAGTGAAAGACCACTATTCAGACATGAATCGTTGCTTGAATTGGCATTAGCCGTGTTTGGTGACCAGATAAATAAAACAATAAATTTGCTTGGGCATGCGGGCATTTGAATCTGCGACTTCCGGATCACAGAAAGGATCGTAACTACGGAGGCCTAAAACCAATGAAATTATTTATAAAAATAGTATTGTAATGCTAAAAAAGCATTTTGATCGATGTAAATTTAAATCTTAAAGATCTATTTACGTCGTAACACAAATTTGTCGTAGATAAATTAAAATTACTACCAAAAAAATGCATTTTTTACAATGTTTTATTTTTTATATATTTTTCATTATAAGTACTCAGCAGATAAGGCAAGATTCTCTTTAATAATAAAATTATAACTAACACACACAAAAATTTCAAAGTTTCCTCCAAAATTAAGCAAAATTTATATCACATATCAACATTCGAAACCTAAATAAATAAAATACCACATAACCGTATTTAATCAAAAATTTATTAAAAAAATAGTTTTTCAGCTTGGCTGAGAATTTTGGCCTCAAATATAAAAATAAGTTTTTTATGAAAAAAGCCGCACAGCCGTTTCTCTATTTTTAAAGGTTTTTGGTGTCAAAGTGTTCACTTCGTGGCATAATGAGGTTGGGAGCCTTAATGCTAATAAATTTATGAATATTTTAGCTTAAGAATATCCATATTGTAGCTTCTAACCCGCCTAGATTAATCAAGTATCTTCCTCGCGTAACTAAATTTCCAACGTATTGACTTATTAAATTATGTTACCAGTAATTATTAAGGAGCTGATGATACCTGCTAGTTCTAGAATCTTAAATACACAGTGGGAAAAAAATAAAAAGTTTATAAAATGGATGTATTATTACTTATTGAAAACATCGTAAAAATATGAAATCACATGTATCCGACCATTTAACGAAAAGTGTTAACTATTATTAGAAAAAAATTACTGTTATTACTTTTAAATTGTTTTTTGTTTCATTTACATTCAAAATGTATTTACTGAAGTCGAATAACAAGGAGGAAACAATACATCTATAACCATAAATAAACAATTGAACCCAACCTAACATGTATCCAAATTATTGAAAATTTTTTTGTTACATTAACCCCATACTCAGGCCCTGACGAAAAAAAATTCAGGGTCTATTTCATCTTTGGAGATGCTGTGTGAAGGATCTTTTTAAGCAAAGAATGGAGAGGAAGTTCTGGGAAGGAAAAAGTAGAAGTAATCCATCCCTCCGCTGTGGTGCAAGACGATATGTCGAAAAAGACAAGCTAGAGAGGTCCGGCCTGCCACGCAGCTAGTGGGCAGGTGAATCCGCCGCCAAAAGCTGGAAGATGCACCTCACCTAAGGGCATCCCTACTAAGTCACCAAAAGTAGCGAGGCCCTGGGGTGACATATGGCAAAGGTTTGCGAACTTAGGCAAACTACAAAAGCAGTAGTATGGAAAGACTTCGGGTCCAGTACAATAACGCCTTCCGCATTATGTTTCGTCTCCCCAAAAATTGCAGCGCTTCCCAGATATTCACGGAGGGGCGAGTTCCCGGCTTAGCAGCCTTATTAGATCCAGGGTGACAGGAATGAGGGAAAGGATAAGCAACTCTGAAAATATCCTCATCATGGAAGAACGCCTCAGTCCATCCTCCAGCCTTGACGCACATTGGATAAAAACACTAGCTCCAGTGTAGTTAACTAACTAACAATGACGCCTTTTTTCGCAGGGGTAGGCAGGGAGGACGGACCGTCAAACAACTCGGTCTTGGCACACACTCCTTGCCTCATTCACATTCATACATCTTCTCATACAGACTCTTGACATGGCCCGACTCAAGTATCTGATTCACTTGATCGTGCCACGTCTCCCTTGGGCGTCCTCGGCTTCTTCTACCATTCACATTCGCGTCATAAATTCTCTTTACACTCCTTTCTTTCTTTCACTCGCTCAACATGCCCAAATCATCTAAGCGTCCCTTTCTTAATCTTACTTATTACGCTCACATCAGCCTTGCATTCTTTTCGGATCTCCACATTCCTCACACGATCATACATGGTTTTACCACAAATACACCTCAGGGATCTCATTTCTACAGCACTCTGTCTTCTTTCATCCTTTCTCTGCCAGTTCCATGCTTCACTGCCATACATCAGGTTAGGTACCAGTACTCCATTGTGGACTGCTAGTTTCACTTCTGTGGACAACTTTTTGTTGGCTCCAACGGCGTTCAATCCTCCATTAATGAAGTTACCTGTATTCACCCTTCTGTCAATATCCCTATCAGCCTTCCCATCTCTCGTAATTCTTTTACAATTATTATTATTTATTATCTTCCCTTTTTTTTGGTACGTATTATTTATTATCTTTCCTTTTTTTACCTGCTTTTTCTTTGTTTTCAAATATTCATGTATATATCTTTATGGAATGTGTGGGATTGCACTAACCTCCTTACATACTAGAATAAACATCTATTATTATTCAATAAATGGTTATAAAATTGATAATGCATAACAGCAAGTAGTCCTTGAAAACACATTATCAAAAGATTAAAATATTAAGCACGCTCTAATTAAATAATCACAAACATGACTAATTACAACTTTCAGTGGTTTAACAATTAACACACCGTTGAAAATGCCTTCACCTCTGATTGAATCTGAGTTCAACTGACGTAAGCCGTAATCAAATGCTTCCTTGCGTTCATTATAAAATCAATTCAAACTTAGCTTCAGATAAACGTGTCGGGTTAACTGAAGCGAGCACGCACAACTCCATACCTGATTACACCTCAGTGGTGGGTAATTATGACTCATGGTGGTTTAATGAGACCTTCACGGAGGTAGCTCAGAGTTAAACCAGGTGACTCGGGAATTGGTAGGAGATACGAGCCCACCCAGGATCTGAGACTTGCGAAGAGATCAACTGTCATAACACTCGAAGAACGGTTGTCACAATACTCGCGACACTCATCCAGTGAATACTCTGAATTCTCGTTTTACTCTGGTTATGATAATAATATGTAAGCAAAGATTTGAATATATAAATAATAAATACGATATATTGTATTTTACACAATTTAGCTGACGCCGCGCCGCCTACACAATCATGTGCTAGAAATCTAGGGTTGGGTCAGGCTGTGCTGTTTTTTTTTTCAGAAGCGGATAAAATAATACACGCCTAACAGAAAGAATTCAAACCGCATTTAAAAATTTCGAAATTTTCGGTAACTCGGGACAATGACAAATCAACTCACTTTTGAAAAGTGATAATAAAGTCATATAAGGTGATGAAAAACTCGAAGGATATATAGTTTACGTTATCTTAGGTTTATAGGAAGGTTTTTTTTTAAAGTAAATACTTCTTTACGCACGCTTGACTTGGGGGAGGTAAGCTAGCGAATGTGTAACGGAAATTGAATTGCGTTGAAAAGAGAGAGCAGTGCGCGCGCAGATTTTCTTTCTCTCTTTCTCTCATAGCCAGTGCATGAAATATTTCAGTCAGTATTTTGAAATACCAGTGACGCGCCAAATTCAGTGGGGAGCTGACGTCGATGCGCACGGCTTGATCGGGCGAGGCAAATGATAATAAATTTAAATAAATATTTTTAGAAAATAAAAATATGTATATACATGTGTATATTTTATACATATAAACATATATATGGACAAACATATAGATGGAGCTAAAGAAGTATTTACTTCAGTCGTGTGGTCTAAAGCACACTCGTATTTTTAAAAAAAATTGAAATTATTATTTATCACTTTTCAAAAGTGTGTTGATTTATCATTATCCTGAGTTGTCATGGAGTCGAGTTTTCTACTCGTCAGCTATACCAGCGAAGACGGCTACACTTATATTTTTTTCGACATCGACGGACAGTCGACACGGAATACTTTCTTATTTTTGTGTACGTATTAAGAAATATTCCATCCCTGAGCTGAGATCTGTAGAAAATACAACAATTCCCCAGGGATCTGACTACAACATCAAGAAGTTTAAATCCATATACTTTTTTATTGCTCGTGACGCATAAAGACATTCGAAATGTCGTTGTCTTTTTGTAATGGATTTACATCTAATCAAATAAAATCGGCCAATTTCGGTTGCAGAATAATTATTGTAGCTTTTAATGGCAAAACTCTGAAAATCGTTTTACTAATGACTGCAGTAACAATGAAATTCCATTTCAGTAGATCGAAAAACCATTACTAATCCCATAACGCCAAAACGTATCTCTCTTCATTCAGAATACAACTCTACACCAATAAAGGTGGAAATTAACGTAACCATTATATAAGGTAATGTTAGGTTTGGGAAATGTATGGATGTCGATTATCTATTGAACGTTGACCTACGTGGAGGAGTCGTTAGATCCTTGACTCTGAGGTCGCACTGAAATTATTATATTTGAGCTTCGTTCTAAATCGAGTCTTGGGAGATCGTTTCCACCAATCGAACTACGCTCAAGTTTAGCTCAAATATGCAATGTCTGTCTTTCCGCCTACATTCAACACGAGCATATGCAAGGGGGGATTGACACCCCCTCCTTGATCCGCCTCACAACATTGCCCAATCGGGTGGCGATACATTTCGTCTGTGCACCGTACACGTGAAAGCGTTCTTTTGAGGTGTCACATAAAAAAACTTAAAAATTGTAAGCTAAGCCAAAAATTTTAATTGCCAAAAATTTCTGAACAAGGTGTGCCATGAATGAATTTTTTTTTAAACTACCGTGTTTGACAAGAAAAATGAAAATGTCAACTATTAGTCAGAACTTTTAAAGCTAAACCCTTGTTCTAAAGGACAAGTACGTCGTGTCTAAACAAAGGCAGCAAGAGCAAAAAGGACAGTAAGGACAGAAAGGATATCACAATGAAATGCGCGGACAGTGTTGATCCTTGACACCTTGCTGTTAGTAACGAATCCGATCCTTCCAACTGCTAACTGAGCTAACATCCGGGCTGCCCCCCAGCATAAGCACTGATAAAAGAATTATCGATAACGTTGTTTACTTGTCAACGTTCTCAAACACGAATACAGGTCTCCAACAAACGAAACATTAGTTCACTTCCACTATATTAAACAGATTTAGTCGACATAGTCAAGTCGTCAATTAACCGATATTATCGATAAAGCAATATATTAAGTGTGTTGAAAAAGACAAATAAAAATTTGAGAAAAGTCATTTGCCCACATCGTTAAACGCCGCCCAAAAATGCTTAAAAAAAACATTTATATATATATTTATATTTGGTAATTTTACACTCTGGTCCTGAATTTTCTATACAATTCCTACAATATTTTCTAACTCTAACATGTCATTTTAGTTACCACAGATACTCGTAGGTTATGTTGTGAAAAGGGATTTGCGGTTCGCCGGACACAATGCAATGTCATTTCACAGTGTACAATACTATGGTTTAAATCAGGGGTGTCTAATCCAAATCATTTGGTGGGCAAAAAAAATATTACTGAGATTAGATGGGCCACGTAAATGACAACAGGAGGGGGGGGGGGGGGGTTGCTGAAATTCTGGTTGAATTTACAATGTTAAGGGTATAAACAAAAATATTTTATAGCATTATCTTCCTCTTGTTTGCCTTGGCTCGCTATAATAAAAAAATGAACGTGTATAATCGGATTCCTCCAAAATATTCGTTTTTTTACATTAGCTCCACACAGGAGGCCCTGAGTAAAATAATTTCCCTCAGGGCCTATGTCATCTTTGGGGATGCTGTGTGGAGGGTGTTTTTAAGGAAAGGAAAGGGTATAAGGGTTGGGTAGGAATCTGGGGTTCAGTGTGTATAGATCATCCGCCGCCAAGACCTAGACAAACCTCACCCCATCAGCTCGGGCACCCCTGCTAAGTCACCAAACGTAGCGAACCACTTGGGGTGACCTATGTCAGAGGTGTTGGTTATCGAATAAATGGTTTCCGGGGCAGCGGTACCCATTCCCGCCTCCCAAATGAAGATGTGTAATCGATTGCGAAAATAAATTTATTTTTAAGCAATAAATGAAAAACGCTATCGAGATTCAGAGGTGTAATAACAAATATAAATGTGATAAATTTACGAGAAAGATTTCTTTCTTTTTTTATGTGACTATCAAAATCTAAAACGTAGAAAGCTGAAAACTTTATTTCTGACGGCAAAAAAGCTTCAATTGGTCCGCAGGTTGGGAATGCCTGGTTTAGGTGGTAGGTGCCTACTCACTACCAGCGAGCCTGGGCACTTCGTCAGGCTCTATCTCATTCATACACTGAACATCATATCCGCTGTCTGGGGAACTTACCTTCCGCTGTCAGTCGCCGAGTGAGAATCAGTTTCTACCATTTTATTTCATGTTATTTTAATATTGTCCAAATGGATAGTTAAAGCACTATAACCTATCGAAATATAAATAATATATAATATAAATAAACTTACAGGTAAGGAAAGGAGAGAAGTGACTTACTGTGGAACACTTTCTTCTGTCGAGGTGGTTCATGAATTGCACTGCATTTATAGCGGAAATATTTGTTTTGTTTTCTAGCGGTATTTTTCTTCAGCGGCGGCGAAGAGCGAAAGAGCGGATTACGAATATTGATGCGGAGATATTTATGCGCTGATGATAGATTGATGACTGAATGTAGGTAATAAGAAAACGACTGGTCTATACGAGGATGATAGGTTAGGAAACGTAACAATACTAACTACTGACAGTGTGAGTTTATGGGTTTGTTTTTAAGCAAAATCTACAGTTTTATTCCGATATTGATGAAATTTTGCACACTTAACCTTTGAAACAGGTCACTGATTACATGATATTTTAAAAACCACCCCATCTTCTTTTCCCACCCCTTAGAAGAAAAAAAAAAGATTTTGCACACTTGACGTTTAAAATATCTAAAATCTTGTTGACTTCATCTGATATCAAAAAACTCTGTGCAAAGCCCAAGCCGGGGTTTTAAACTAGTACATAAATAGTATAGTATAATATAAAAATAATATTTTTATTCGTTTTTTACTATTGCAACTTGTTTATTATTGAGTATTTTGTTTTTACGTGGTTATGCAAATTTGGCTTTAAACAAAAATAATCATGTAAAAGTCCGGTTAGCCGTAAAAAAAAATGAAAACAGTTTTCTTAAAATTTTGAATTATTTATTGTAAAATCTATCGCAATCGGAGCTTGGTAAGACTTTTTTTAAATGTGTTGAAAAAACGATAAGAAATATAGCAATAAATTGTGAAATATCAACAATTATTCTGTTATAAATATATCATTCAAATATTTTGTTTATAAGTTTTCCAAATGGACAAAATATAGCCCGAATTAATAAAAATATTGTTAGAACTAATACAATATTGTTCAAATGGAAGGCTTAATTCTGTAATCGTATTGCAGGCATAGTGAAACACGAAAAACCATTCCAGTGTGCTTGTTGCAACTTTAAAAAATTGAATTACAATACTTCCTACTCCGGTTTAAAAGTCAGTCTCGTGTTATGATTGTTATTTTTACTTAAATCGATATAAAATGAATCAATCCACATGTTCGTTGTTTGTTTTTGGGGTGTTATGCCGTGTTGTGCTACCTCCTTCTTTAGCCGACGTTTCGGACAGCGTTGCAGTGTCCATCATCAGGGCAGATCCGACGATGTGTCGGATGATCCACATCGTCGGATCTGCCGGATCTGCCCTGATGATGGACACTGCAACGCTGTCCAAAACGTCGGCTAAAGAAGGAGGTAGCGCAACACGGCATAACACCCCAAAAACAAACAACGAAAATGCTTTTGGCCGTGAAAATCTAAAAACGTATCCAATCCACATGTATTGATTTCTTAGCCATAAACCCTCACCCATTTAAATATAGGTAAATCCACACCCGGGCTTAAAATTCTTTAATTAAATACATCAGGTTTATTTTGTCTGCTGACTGAAGAACTCACCTTCCGCTGTCGGTGGCTCAGTGCGATACAGTTATATTACTATTATATTTCCCGGGAGTATGGAATGATTGGTTGGGGGACGATTGGCGTATCGCACTTGATCGGATAATTGGTATGACTGTTGCATTGTTAATGGAGCTGAATTATGGATTCTAGAAAACATTACCTAATATTAAATTCCTATGGTTTTTTTCGTAAAAACTATACTTCAAATTAACTTAAAAGGCTGACGGAAATCGGGAGCGGGATTATTCAGATCTGGTCACAATATATATATATATATCTAAAACCATTTCAAGCAACACGTTGCAACAATTCGATTGCGGATCTTCAACGTTGAACGTGTTAACATAGGTAAACTAATGGTTTGCATACAACTTTTTTGTTTATGATTTGTACAGGAGACCCTGAGGAAAATAATTTCCCCCCAGGGCCTGTGTCATCCTTTGGGGATGCTTTGTGGAGTATCTTTAGTACTTTAGTAAAGAAAGGAGATGAAGCTCTGGGAAGGAAAAGGTATGAGGGGTGGGTAGGAATCTAGGGGTCAGTGGGTCCAGGAGTGACGGGCGTGTGAATCCATATATCCCGCGCACCGCGGTGCAAGACGATGGGTGATGGGAGACCAGCTGGAGAGAGCAAAGGGCCTCCCCACACAGGCCTCTCCCGATCTGGCCCGCCGCCAAAACCTGAACACACTGCACCCGATGAACCCGGGCACCCCTGCTAAGTCGACAAAAATAGCCCATAATTGCCTCTAAAATTGCTCATCTCATCCCATAAGATCGAACCTTTTCACAACCCGTGACATCTGCATCTGTAAATACCGTTATGATCGTTTATTTCAAAAAGGATAGTTATATGTTTAAAAAAATATGATTTTTTGGGCGATTGAGGTGATTCTGCACTAAATACGCGCTATAAAAATTATCCAATGTTATAATCTAATTACACCGCTTTCTTCGCAAAACATAAATACCTGTGCAATTTACCAACTAATTATTGATGTTTAAATAATCGATAAAACCGTATCCAGTTCCATACAACAGCTCCCATTTAATATTTTTTTGCATTACCTCGCTTCGCTTAGCTTCCCCCCTTTCCCCAAGAGGATGACCCAATCATGTTGGCTTAATGCATTGAAATGATCGACAGTGACGTGGAATCGTGATTATGTCGGGGAGAACGGAGCATAAAGTCACTCGGGGAAATAATAACATCACATGGGTATTCTTCAGTAATAAGTAATACCCCTAATAACTGTGCTCATAACACAAGTCACGAATATCCTGGGGTTACGTCATTTTCCAGTGGTATTTGCACATGATTTCTGTTCTGTATCTGTTATTAAATATGTTTTAAGTGGCTGCAGAAGGTATCTATGACGTTTCACCTGCTCATAAAAGTGCTTGTGTGTTGTTTGTATGACAGTAAATTAATCCGTCATTGTCAAATCCTTAATTCTACAACATAATTTAATATTTGATCACTCGTAATTATATTTACATATGTAACATACCAAGGGCGTAGGGCATTTTAAAATTTTGAAACCGCAAACCGGGAATCTATAAAAAGGTATGCTTAATTTTTTTAAAAGCTTTTGAAAAAAAAATCTCGACTGTGCAGAAAAGGGCGGTCCGATTGAGAGATTCTGCAATCTTAACAAACGGATTGCAATTTTAAGAGCAAAGGCGTTGGGTGGTAAAGCTATCGTTGTTCTAGCAGTATATCAATGGAAGATGCTCCGAGGAACTAGCGTCATTGATCTCCTCGGCCCCGATGCGTAGTCGGGAAACACGCCAAATGCACGCTCAACATATTTACAAGGTGACATCAGTCGAGAACGGGTCGTTTCTACTCGTTGTTGAGTTCAACAGCTCGGCTGTGGAACGATTTGCCGGCCTTTGCATTTTCTCCTTCCTACAACATGGATCTCTTCAAGGCCCATGGTCACTCCTTCCTCTCCTCAAAAATACCCTCTCTACAGGGAATCCTGTGTGGAGTGAATGTTAAAAAAAAATAATAACTACACGGAAAATAATAAAAAAAACCCTTAAATAATTATTATCTACTAATGCGTTAGCATAATACTATTCTTCTGTTTATGGGTTCTATATAATTTCAATAGCAAATTTTACTTCATGCTTTTACCAAATTATTAATATATAATATTAATATGGGCGTATAATATATTACAAATAAATAAATAACATACGGATCATGGAAGGGAAACGATGAAAGTTGCATCGAAGGCGAAACCGATCTGATCAACAATAAAAGTTAAAAAGGTATCATATATAATACTCATAAGAATAGAACAAAATATGATTAATTTCATGGATAAGAGGTCATTAAAAATTAATTATCATATATCATTAACCGTTGTACTTTTACTTAGTATTGTTACATTTTCCCCCCTACCCTTCTCCTATAGACCTGTCATTTTTTCTATTACCCACATCCAGTCATCAATCGATCCTCACATTGTACACATCTCCGCATCAATAAGCCGCCTTTTCGTTCTTCGCCACCGCTAAAGAACGTACCGCTAACAATACAAACATTTCCGCTATAAATGCAGTGCAATTCATGAACCAGCTCGAAAGAAGAAAGTGCCACAAGTTCCGCTGTAAGTCATTTCTCTTATTTTCTTTGTCTGTGACATATGTTCTACTTGTGCAGTGGTTTCATTAAATTACACACATTTCCAGATAAAGGCCCTTCGATATATAAAATTACACAAAACACACCCCAAATATCATAACATTTTAGCCGAAGAAACAAATTAATTTATAGATCATGTATTATTTATTTTTTATTACATTGTATCAGTGGCTTCGCTTTTTACAATTGCAATTGCTACAGAGTGATTAGAAGACGATAAAAAGAAAATTCAATACAGTAGTGTTTTCATATAATTTTAATCAAAGTACCGTAAACATCCACCAATACAATAACATTGTTACGTTCTGCGGGAAACTGGGTATAGAACAATGAACCACTAATTGCAAATTGTTTTACAGGTTACTTTTTATAATACATTATAATAGCACAACGGAATACATACGTAATTAACTCGTTAAATCGGACTTACAGCGTGTATGCCTGTTAAAAACGCTGACAAAGGCATATTTTAATTAGCATAATGTACAAACCTCATGCCTCTGGGTGAAATGTCAAGGATGCAGCGAATTCAATGAAGCTTTTTCCAGTTCAAAGCTTCGATATACACCAATATTGATGGTTTATACAAAGGTAAGAAATCACGTTATTTTAAAATATTGGTATGTTTGTGCAGCTTGACATTGTTATTTTTGAATCGTTTATTTAAAGACAGAAAAAAACACGAGCAACCACCAATATCAGAAAATTGAGAATATAAAAGGGTGTTTATCTAAAAAAAAAATATTTAAAAAAATTATTCGGAAGATGCTTTGAACGAAATACTGAAAATTTAATAAGGTTTGAATTTCGATACTTAAAAATATCAGTGTTAAATTTCACCAGAAGTGAGGAGAAATTAGGTAAGGTTTCATTCTTGCAAACGAAAACTATTACAACACATCTATTTCAGTGGAAAGTAAACAGATTAGAAATTGATCTTAAGAGGGTATTTCCAGAGAATAGCGGAAAGTAGTCCTTTTTTAAATTCTAGACGTATTGACTCTTTTTTACAAAAAAACATAAATTGATTTTGAAAGATTGTTATTTTATCTGGTACACGCAGTTTTAAAATTTTAAAAAAATAAGTGTATTTTTGATACGCTAAGGTTATACCGTCGGTCGTTGGCAGATTTGTTAAATTTTCAAACGATAGATTCTATTAAACAACACAAATATCAAATCATATAATCATACAACAAAATTAATCAATACATTATAAGAAGGTAAACACAGTTTTCAGAATTTTAATTTTAGTTACATTAAAATCATTCAAAAATAAATCCGAGAACGTGTTTTATAAGAAAAATACCTCAGTTTTTCTATTTATTTAAGGTATTACAAACTAAAATATTTAAAAAAAATTTACACTCTTATTTTGTTTAGACATAATTAAAAAATCAGAAATACTTATTATCAAAATATGCTTACAAGAAGTACACGATATTTAATAATTTATCATCATGCATTTTGAGGATTATACTGCTTACTTGAATGTAGGAATTTATTAAAGCAAGTTTTGAATGAAATAAATCGAAATTGAATTTTTAATTTAAAAAATTTAATACGGGGAATAATCGATCTTTCTCATTTGAATCTCCCTGTACATTTGCAGGCATTTTGGAACTTTTATTCTCAGCCGCTCGTCAATCGCTCTTAATTAAAAATTGCGAAAAGGTAGAATTTTAGCATTTAGTACCGTTTCGTTGTTTCAGGTAATAAAGCATTGTTTTTAATATTATGCTACTTATGTCATCTATATCTTATACAGGTACAACTAAGAACAGTTTTTTTTATTTTTTTTATTTGCGCAATAGAGCAGCTTTTAACAAAGTTTATTTGTTATTTCGGTCTTAATGTTTTATCGTTAACGGCATTGTAGGTACATCCCATTGCTTCTTGGGCCAAACAGTCACAAGGCTAGGTTTAAATACGTA
Organism: Limnephilus auricula; assembly: GCA_951813805.1. Taxonomy (NCBI): domain Eukaryota; kingdom Metazoa; phylum Arthropoda; class Insecta; order Trichoptera; family Limnephilidae; genus Limnephilus; species Limnephilus auricula. Next base: position 15,025,881 of record OX638403.1, read on the forward strand.
ATCACCAATTATTGTTTTAAAGATACAATTACGATAAAGTATCGATTGAAGCGCTTTAAGTATAGATCCATTAAGGTCCATTAAAATTAACTAGCTTCAGGCAAACAGAAGTAGTAGTGAATACACATCACTTCATGCTTCATGTTTTATCAATCAGGACAACGAACACCAACGATATCGCCATTAGCAGTAACTAACAACAAGAGGTAGTAGCGTGCGGTTAAATTTATAGACATTTGTTTTCACTGGCGGTGACTTTGATACTTGCTGGTTTTACACAGGATGGAGAGAATACGTATTATATTACATACATCGTAGACATTAATTTCATAACCTAGTATGACAGCCTGAACTTTACGATAATGCGGTAGGATTAGATGTTTGATTCCGAAATACATCTATTATGAAAATGTGAGAACAACTGTGCAGAGATAAAAAATGGAAACTGCTTCAGGGGAGCTTCAGAGTAACTCAGCTGACAAGTAGGAAACAGCCTTTTTACCGTTGATGTCGGTGAATGAGAGTGAAAAGTTATTAATTATAAATGCAAAAATGTGGAAAGAGCTACATAAATTACTCCTAGTTTATTTAATCAGGGTCTTTTTGAGATCTGCATTATACATCTCTTAAATACCCTTCTTTAAGAGAATACAAGAAATTGGTCATTTTTAAATCGAATTCTAGACGTATTGACTCTTTTTTCCAAAAAAACATAAATTTAGTTTGAAAGATTGTTATTTTATCGGGTGCACGCAGTTTTAAAATTTTGAAAAACTAAGTTCATTTTTAATATACTAAGGTTATACCGTTGGTCGTTGGCAGATTTGTTCAATTTTCAAACGTTAGAATCTAAACAACACTAATTTTAAATCATATAATCATACAACAAAATAAATCAATACATAATCTAGTCAACACAGTTTTAAGCATTTATTTAGTTAAATTAAAATCATAAAAAATAAATCCGAGAACGTGTTTTGCGACAAAAATACCTCAGTTTTTCTTTTTATTTGAGGTCTTACAAACTAAAATATTTTAGACATTATTAAAAAATCATAAATAATTATGATCAAAAAATACTTACAAGAAGTACACGATATTTAATAATTTATCATCGTGCGTTTTGAGCATTTTTATTGCTTACTTGAATGTAGGTATATATTAAAGCAAGTTTTGAATGACGTAAATCGATATTAAATTTTTAATTTAAAAAATTTGATACGTGGAATAATCGATCTTTCTCATTGGAACCTCCCTGTACAGTTGCAAGCATTTTCAAACTTTTATTCTTAGCCGCTGGTCAATCGCTCCTAACTCTTTTTACATCAATACTTTGGGCGTAGATTTGGTTTCCCTGGTTGCCAAAATAATAAGTGAATCGTTTGAGATATCATATAGAGTACACATCTATGTCGGTTATCATAATAGTTATGCGGATAAAAATATGTACTAAAATGAATTTTAACTTACCTCTTAAATTATTGGAAGTCAATTATCAATAGATGTTGGTTTCTTACCTGAAACAAATAAAAATAAAAATTATTTTTCATCCTAATACAATCATCCAACAAAAATTACACTTGGTAGAACGAATTCAATGTGTATGAATTAACATTCCATTGTGCATTTTAAAAAATAACCAAAAAAAAGTTGAAATGATTAACCACAAATGTTTTTCTTGTTGTAGGACGAAAAACGGATGAATCTAACTAAACTTTATTCTTTCTTCAATCTTTGACATCATTTCAATTAAATGAAACAAATTCCTTTTTGTAAACCACTATAATCACATGTTATAAAATCTACATGTTTCAAAACCGATAGTTTCTTCGTCAGAATCACATGTTACAATATCTACATGTGATTATAGTGGTTTACACAAAGTAATTTGTTTCATTAAATTAAAACTTTATTCTATTAAAAGCGAACTATGGTTTTCATATAAAAAATGCCTTTTTTTAGGCAAAAACTCATTTTATTTTAGTCATAAAGGTAGTATAACTCATAACGTATAACCTTTATGGCATAAATAAGGTGTTGTGAGTGAATAATACTGTACATAATATATTTATAAACCGCTCAATCGATTTATTAATTATCTGGAAACAACATTTTTTTTCTAAATTGGTACAATGAGTGTATGTAGACAATTTCAGATGCCATATTGCTGTGTAAAGTCGTAAACAATATTACCGACTGTCGAATTATTAAACAGAATTGATTTCAAATTACCTACATGGCGCACACGTTCCTGTAAACTTGTTGAGGCCGCGCTACCCTGCTCAAAAAGAAGAAGATGGAGAGATACGACAATACGATCGTGGGAGCGAGCACGCTAACATTAAAAACCATAACATTCATGCGAAAATTGTGAAAATGTTTAATAAAAGACGACTCTTTTGAAAAAGAGCAAAAATCTTGTGGGGGCTGTGTAAAGTAGCATTTAAAGAAACATTGTGAATTTCATACATATAACGTGTAAAATTACAGAAACAAAGTGAAAGATAATAATTTTTAGAGCATACTTTGCGATTTATTTCTATCGAGAGAATTTCAAATAACTACCGTTTCGGTGTGGGGAATGTATAGATACTATCTTCGCGCCCTTGAGGTGATTTCCAGCGCCCTTGAGGTGATTTCTCACAAAAACGGCGCTATACAAATTATCCAATTATTATTATTATTATTATTATCTTAAAGAATAACATATATTTTTTTAAGAGCTTAAAAACTTTAAACATTTAAGGAAAACGGGTCAGAAATCGGTAGAAATTGGCAGAACGGCCCCTTAAAGACAAACACTTTAAAAACAAAATGCTTGCCTTATAAGACTTCAACTATTCTACATAATATAATAGTATTCTCTAATATAATAGCTTCAATTGTAACGAAAATAAATATAAAACTCTATAAAAATGAATTAAATATGTACCAAACTTCATAAACAGTAATAATATTTTACTTAATGACAAATATTATAAATTATTTTATGTTATAATTAATTTAATATCTGTTAGTTGTTATAATTATATTTTAATACATTAGAATAATGATGAAACTTATAATTGGTTTGTCAGTTAGGTGACTTAAGCATATATAAATTAAATTAAACAAATTCTTTTGTGTAAACCACTATAATCACATGTTTCAAAACCGATGGTTTCTTCGTCAGAATAATAACATGAATAAAAATAACAAAAGAAACAAAGAAGTATAGACAAAAAGAACAATAGACAAAAATATTAAAGAGAGGTGATTAATTACGTAAAAATATCGTAAAAAAAATTATATAAAAATTATTTTAAAATATATTAACACTACAATTTTATATATTAAGATAATATTTTTAAATTAACAAAAGAAAATCAGTTTGTTGTAAAAACCAAAACAACAAGAATAAACTATAATAAATATAAGTATTAATGTGAAAATAAATTTAAGATGGCTATTTAAAATATATATGGTTATTTATAAATTAACCCGTTGATTTCCCAAAAATAAAATAAATAAACAAATAATATTTATGTATGTTCATCCCAAAAATACAAGTATTTAATCGGCAACGTGGCGAGACTAAATATGATTCATACTAATATGTTTTTTTCGTTGTTTGTTTTATGGGGTGTTATGCGGTGTTGCGCTACCTCCTTCTTTAGCCGACGTTTCGGACAGCGTGGCAGTGTCCATCATCAGGGCAGATCCGTCAGATCCGACTATGTGGATCATCCGACACATCGTCGGATCTGCCCTGATGATGGACACTGCAACGCTGTCCGAAACGTCGGCTAAAGAAGTAGGTAGCGCAACACGGCATAACACCCCAAAAACAAACAACGAAAATGCTTTTGGCCGTGAAAATCTAAAAACGTACCATACTAATATGGATTCAAAAACACGATGAAGGAGAGAATTTAAAAATTGATGTAAAAAATAAAACTTTGTTCCAAAGCATTTGGAAGGGAAAAATCAGGAAAAAATTTCTGAAAGTAGGTAAAGTTGAAATATCCATAATATTATACAGACATCCACTTAAAAATAAAACTTTGTAACTGAGATATTGTCTTTAGTATCTTCAAAATTCTTAAAAATAATAATGGCAAACATATTTTATCGAGAAAAGTTGTTCTCAAAGAAAATAATATGACTTCGAGAAAAATCGTCTCAATTCATCATGGATAATAAAGCTTTCGTAGCAGTTGCGACATTTGATATGATTAATGGTATGGTAATCAACCAAATTTCAAGGGAAACATTGTACCAACAATACTTTTTTGAACAACATTTGCTTTGCAAATCCCCACATTTAAGTAAAATAATAAATGAACCAGTGACGTGCAACGGCAAATCATTTACAGAGATTCGAAAATTTTCTGAAAATAAGGTAGAAATATTTTCAATTGAAAATACTATTATTCTAATCTATTATTTATTATTCCGTTAAGTGGAAATTCTATTTTTTTCAATCGGTATTTGAATGTTAGGTGCTCCTAATAATCTGATTCATTCATCCCTTTGACTATTATAGAAAGCCTGGAGATACTTCAAATGCATGCCCACCATTTTTGTACACTTTGGACTCGTTCTTGTGCACAAATGACTTGCCAGCTTTTGAGTATTCACCCCTACTGCAACGAGGGTATCTTCAGAAACCACACGGAGAAAATGTGATTCTAAAATACGATCATTTTATTCGTAAAAACGGTTAAAAACTGGACTGAAGTTCTTACGAACAAATTAACAGTGTTTCATTCAGTGTTTCGTGGCGGGAACATATTAGAATAATTTGTTGGTATACGTACATAGTTTCGTAGGTATACCCTGTTAATTTGTTCGTAAGAACTTCAGTCCCGTTTTTTACGAATAAAATGATCGTATTTTAGAATAACATTTTTCTCCGTGCATATTTTTAATATTCTGACTTTCTAAAAATATGGGGAAAACCTTACGTGTTGAATGAATACAAATTAAATGCTCACATTAAAAATAAAAATAAACCAACATCGCGAAGTATGTTTGACATTTGTGAATAATTTTATTAAATATTTACGCTTGAGAATCTTGGTTAATGTCTTTATAAAATAACCACGACACAGAAAGAAACAAAATAAATTAATAAAACCAAGAAATGGAACAGAGAGAGATTAAAAAAATCTGTTATCTTTTATCATACTTCTCGAGCTTTCTTCCTTTCCCGAAGACAGAAGAACAGAATGTTTCCCTTTGTATCTAATTACTTTCGGCGAATTCAAAGGGCGAATCTTTATTACAGCTGTAGGATTAATTAAAGTGGAGATTAGTACTGCGCCGCGCGCCGACCAGCCATAAATACGTTAATTCCCGTATTATTCCCAAACGAGTTGAAAGTTTGAGTTATTGCAGTCACAATATTGTTATTAGGGCCAAGAGATTATAAAAATGTTATGTTATCAAGACTTTATAAAGTTCTAATATATACGTTTTTTTTTAGATAATCTCTATTCAGATGCCGTGTTGAAATAGTAATGTGAGATTTATATATCAGATTTAATACTTTTACATAAAATACTGCATTACAAAATTTACTGTCCTGAATTGCATCAATTAATCAACATCCACATACCCAAAAAATCTTACCGAAAATTACTACCCTTTTATTTTAACAACACCAGGACACTGTCTTACCAAAATTCCCCGATTCCGAGACTTCACAGTCTCAGAAATAAATATTCTGATCTGGGAGATATATTTCACCTTAAAAATAATCAGTATAAATATTGTTTATTTCAATTCTTTTACATTTCGAGATACAAAAAAACGTCTATGTAAGACTTCTTATCATTTTTATCAGTGTATCTTATTTTATTATATACGTTTGTTGTAACATTTAAATTTTTTCATTGTACAGTGGTGCCTCGCATAACGAACGCCTCGCACAGCGAACGCTGCACACAACGAACTTCCTTTTCGTTCATTTCACGATTCATACAACGAACTTCGCTTCACACAACGAACTTCGCTTCACACAACGAAGTCGCCCACTTCACACGATCACTGCCGATTTATTGCATCCTTCCGCGCAGGCAGTCGTTAGTCACTGAGCAGTACGCTTAACTTACGCACGTGTCGCAGCAATCGTTCATCATTACAACGAAGTCGCCCGATCTTCTACGATCACTGCCGATTAATTGCATCCTCCCGCGCAGGCAGTCGTTAGACTCGTTAGTCACTGCGTAGTACGCTTAACTTACGCACGTATCGCAGCAATCGTTCTTCATTACGAATTAAATCGCACACGTATCACGGCAGTCGTCCTTTTAAGATAAACTCAACACAGAGAAACAAACGACTTTGGACAGGTTTTTCACTGCACCATCGGCCAAAAAGCGGAAAATGGATGAAGATGTGCAAGATTCGATTATTTCTTAAAATTAAAAAATGTGTTTTTTTTTCATTATGTTTTTAGATGTATCTAAATAAAAATAATAACAAAAAATTTATCTTTTTTTTATGTCATCTTACCATATTTTATGCTACAGAACGAATTATTTTTTTTAACATGTATTGTTATGGGAAAACGCGTTTCACATAACGAACTTTTCGCATAACGAACTTGCTCCTGGAACGAATTAAGTTCGTTGTGTGAGGCACCACTGTATTATGTTTACTTTATTGTTTTAATTGTAAAATCCCATTAGGAAGTGTAATAAATAAATAATAAAATAAAATAAATAAATCTCTCGATAGAATAATTTCGCAAAGTATGCTCGTACTTACGATGTACAGAAATTTTCACTCTATTTTAAATAAGGCGTGTTTTATTAAATATTTTCACAACAGTTCGCTTGCTGAGGATTTAGAAACCAATGTCCATTTTTTAATGTTTTTATTAGCTGCGAATGCAGTAATATTAATTATATTTTAATCTACTATGTGCTAAACACAAAAAATTTAAATTTTCAGCGGAAACTTACATTTTGAACACCTCTTTTATTCTATCTCCACACTAAAAAACAAAAAACTTCAACTACAAACATCGTTTTCTTGATAGAAGTTTTTGTGGACATAGTACAAACTAATCCTCAGCAAACGAGTTGCTTACCTATTAAATATTATCAGACTTTATTAGTGCGCTCTTTCAATTAATCTTCAGTAATCTAGTAGTTTAATAATTTTGTAAAAAAAAATTGCCTTGTTGAGGGTTGAGGGAAGACAACATTTGACCGTTTTATTTTAGCTGAGATTCCATAGATTTCCATTTATGGATAAAAAAGTCAATGCAAGCCTAAAATATATTCAATAATATTATTATTTAATTAACATAAACAAATTCTGTTTTGTAATTATATTAACTTGTGACTGAGGAAGTTGTGGAAAAATCAGGATCATGGAAAGATCAGGGAACTGTACTGGGACCAATCCTTTTTATCATTTATGTCAACGATATGTTTAAACTCAACATCAAGTCTAAACTCATTTCATATGCAGACGACACAGCAATTCTAACCGAGGGATTAACTTGGAATGAAACCCAGAAAACAGCAGAGTTAGACTTAAACATACTAAAAAAATGGTTCGATAAAAACTTGCTGTCACTTAATACGGAAAAAACCTTTGTAATACCGTTCACCATTAATAAACATGCATTCCCTGAAAATTTAAAGATTAGTATACATTCATATAATTGTAATAGAAATTTAAATTCATGTAAACCTGACTGCTCTGTACTCACTGTTAAAACTAATGTAAAATACCTCGGTGTAATTATAGATAGTAACATAAAATGGAAACTACAGATCAATGCAACAGTAGAAAGATTAAGAAAATTATTGTACATTTTTCTTAGAATCCGAAACATATTAAATTTTAAACTATTAAGAATCATTTATTTTTCACTGATTCAATCTATATTACAATATGGAATTGTTGGCTGGGGTGGTGCATTCAAAACTTCTCTCTTGCCTTTAGAAATCATCCAAAGAATATTAATAAAAATAATTTAAAAAAAACCATATGATTTCCCCACCATAAGATTATTTCAAGAATTTAAAGTCCCTTCACTACACATCATTTATAAAAAAAATTCACTTTTACAAATACACAAAGATTGTTTCAACAACGATACCTCAATATCTATTTCAAACAGCAAAAGACCAAGTATTCTTGGCTCTATAACTATCCCGCGTTGTAATACCACCACAGCCCAACAATTTTATAAATATTTTGGAGTCAAATGGTTTAACCAATTACCCCTTAACTTAAGATTGGAAACAAACTATAAAAAATTCAAAAGGTTAATTAAAACAATATATCGATAACATATTACAATCTTTGTGACTGTGACTTAGGAAATCCTTTTTCTTTTATACTCTTTTTTTATTTTCTCTCTTCTTCTTCTTTTATATCTTTTCTTTTTTCAATTCTGTTTCACGTATAATGTATGATATACATGTATAAAAAAATTAAATATTATAATTTTCATTATCCTTACTACACATTTTAAAAATATATGTTGAATTGTTTTTCGCTGCTCCACCTTTTTTACACGAGCATTGCTCAAAAAAAAGGTGAATCACGATATTTAAAAAATGTATTAAAAATATATATATATACAATGTATAACAACTGTATTTGTAAAAAAAAAAAATTAAATAAAAAAAAAATTAAAAAAATTAGTTATTCAGATCTTGTCACCGAAAACCATTTCAAGCAATGTTTCGATTCCGAATGGTGGTCTTAAACCACGGCGACACTCTCATATATTATTTTAATAAATGAAATGTAAAATAAAACAATTAAATTAGGTAAAATTTAATATATTCAATGAAGTAATGATAAAAAACCTATGTAATGATGGTTCCTCTCACTCCGTGATTCTTCCATCACTTTGCCCCGCGTGGGCGGTGCAACAATAACAGATGTTTTATAGCTCATCTCGGATTCGTATTTTTAAGTATTCTTTCTTATGGTTTAAGTACCCTTTATTCTTTGATTCAAACCATAAGCATATTTATTATATGCACTTTAGTTCAGAGGTACAAATATATTATTATGTGTATGCAAGCCGTTCATGTTAAATGCAATATTAATATAAAACCTTCGTAATATTATATACACACGGAGAAAAATGTTATTCTAAAATACGATCATTTTGTTCGTCAAAACGTTTAAATAAACATTGAAACACTGTTAATTTGTTCGAAAGAACCTCAGTCCCGTTTTTACGAATAAAATGATCTAAATATAATAAATTAATAGCTGGTACCCGGCATGCGTTGCAATACCACATAAATAAAGAAATTTCCCTGCATGTCCTATTGCGTCCCCGTTCCCGTCCACGTTTCCCTCCCGCGTCCACTTTTTCTTCCTCGTTCCGTTTCCACCTTATCTGTCTTCCCTCTCACTCGTCCAGCCCAAACCCCCTTCCTTCGCTCCCCTTCCGGAATCGCCTCCCCCTCCCTCCTACACTCCCTGCCATTAAACTATATGAAATACACACATTTTTCAAACTACTCGCGCGTCACCTATTGTAAATTATGTACATAAAATTGATACCGCCAGAGCTCGCCAGTATATGTAGAAAACTTCGCGGGGGTACGCATAACAACTCACCAAAGTTTTATTGCAATCGGATGAATGGTATAGAAAATAATTTCATAACGCTAAAACTCACCATTATTTATAGAAACCTTCGTGGGAATGCGTACAACCAATCCCCAACGTTGAATCGCAATCGGATGAATGGTTTAGGAACGCATAAGGTACAAACAAAGAAACATTCATTTTTATATATTAACCCCTAAAAAAATTTGCGTATTTTGTCAGAGGCTAAAAATATTCCCGTTTTGCAATAAAATCCAAATAAATTGAACATTTGTTAACGTATTTGTGTTGTACTAACTAAAAAGTGTTTTGGAAAGGTGATGAAGGCTTTCGAATTTCTATATTAAAAATTACAATGTGTTTTTTAAATAATTTTTTTTTTTGCGAAAACTTTAAAAAGTGTTCAAAATGGCTCACTTTACTTTATTTCTAACTAAAATTACTGATAACGAAAAAAAAATAAAACACATAGGGGAAGATTGGCACCATTCGTACACGGGGAACCTTCATGCAGTGACTATTACAGCTTATTAGAACATCGTATTTATTATGGCTATGCGTGTGTGGGTAGGCCGCGGGCGACCGCTAGTTGTCCCCGAAGTTAGCGCCAGTGTGGCCGCTGCGACCAACATGGGAGGACATAATGTGTTTTCGCATGCTCAAAGTAAATATCTTGTCGATTTCGTTGGATGTTTAGTGCTTTAGTGAGGCCTCATATTCTAACGGATTATTGCTCAATGGTAAGTAACTACAATCAATATATTAATAATGTATCTATTTTGTGGATTTTGCTGCATGATTTTCTGCATGAGAAAAATTTGTTATTTTTGACCTTCGGGGCACGTTCGTACGCCTTCTCCAGGGGCACATTCGTACGCGCCTGAATGTACCCCTATTAACGAATTTCTTTTTATTTCAGAAAATTTGCAAAAATGGTCCGGAATTATAAGAAGAAAGAGACTAGGTGCACAATAATAAATGAAGAAAATATGTATGCGGCAATAAAAAGATGTTTTGGAAAGAAAATTATCTTACAGAAAGGCAGCGGATAAACGTAATATTAAGGATTCAACTTTGGATAGTCGGGTAAAGAAAATAAAAGATAAACCTGATGATGATGGCACATATCAGTCTAAATACACAAGTTACCAAGTATTTTCTAGAAGAGTCACAATTGAACGACTATATTGAAAGATCCAGGACCTATTACACCAGCAATGATTAGGCCGTATCCTACAGCTGAGAAAAAGATTAAAACGGTAAAGGTAAGGCAACCAGGAAAGTCCATAATTTACACCGATACGCCGGAAAAAATAGGCTTAAGATATGGAAAATGCGAAGCAATTAAAGAAACTATAACAGGAAAGAAAATCGAAAGCGAGAGAGAAGAAACGCACTTTAAAAATTGCCGGACATTCTAAGCCAAAAAAATCAAAGTAATTCGGAATCTGAAAATTCTGAGGTTTGTTTAGGAAAGTTCGACATCCATAGTAGATTATTCCGATGACAATGAAGATGAAGATTTTGATGCTACCGCGAGACCTGAAAAAATGAACGACAACTGTTTAGTTTTAGTCAAATTTGCAAAAAAGAAGTTGTCTATTACGTAGCAAAATATATAAGCCATTATTCCAAAACAGAATCTAAGGTCTCGTATTTAAGAAAGGAACCAGGACTATCCTGGTCATTCATGTTTCCCAATATTGAAGACGAAGATAGCGTGGGCATTTCTGACGTCGCAATGATTCTTCCTAACCCAAAATCTCCAGGAACCTCTACGGCCATGACCTTCAACTTACAGATACACATTTCCTATAGATATGTCACAATTGAATGTTCAATAATCAATTATAAAGATTTGGTTTATGTTTTATTTATATCAATTGCACCAGACAACTATTTTACTAATGTGCCCAATAACTAAAATATTGATCTCTTCTTGTCTGATTATTAATTAGTGTAGGTAGTCTACACCGTATTGTGTTTTTTCTCCTAATCGTTTTTTTTTCTGAGTAATGTATATTTTTTGTTGACAAAAGGTTTTGTCGTGTAGATCATGGGTCGGCAACCTTTTGTTGTAAAAGGGCCAAATATTTTTCATGGGGATCAGTGCGGGCCGCACTTACAGTATACCTACAATATTTATGTCAAATATTTTAGTTTTAGGGGGGGAGGGGGGGGGGGGAGGGGGGGGGGGGGCAATTATAGGAGGGACTAAATTCGGAGGGGTCAAATGTCGGAAGGACTAAATTTCGGCGGGACCAACTGTCGGGAGCCTATCGGGGATCAAATGTCCAGAGGTTAAGTGTCCGGTGATCAAGTGTTGGTGGATCAACTGTCGGGTCACCGGGAAGGAGATGGGAAAGGAGAGGGTTGGAAAGTGGCTTTGATTAATCACGCCGACGTGGGTGGGTAGTTAGCGCAGCGCGAGCGAACGAGTAGTGTTACTGGCGGTCGACAACGGAATGATGCGAGGTGCGTGTGGCGTTCTTGCCTTCCTTCTCTTTCCCCCCGCTCCCCCTTCGCTCCAACTTCACTATCCCTTCGCTCCCTTTCTCGCTTCCTTTCACTCGATTGTGTACAATATCGTCCGTCATGTGCGTTGCGGCGAGAATCTCGCGGGCCGCACCAAGATGTCTCGCGGGCCGCAGGTTGCCGACCCATGGTGTAGATTATTAAATCGTTGGTATGTTTAAGGTCAATAAATAGGATTTTTATAATTATTTTGCTGTTTTACTTAATCTGTATGGAGCTACCCACACTGTCTGAATGTTCCCCTACCCATGTATGAATGTACCCCACTAGTGGGGTAGATTCGGACAATTGTCAGATTTTTCTAAAACTCAATCCATTAATTTATTATAAAAGTTATTGACTTCGAACTTTTTGAATAAGTAGCGGAATGTATGCTGAATGTTGTAATAACTGATTGAGCAATGTATCTTTAACCATCAATTTTTGAAAAATCAAAGTCTGAAAAGTGTACGAATGGTGCCAATCTTCCCCTACTTATTTCATTAGATAAATGAATTATAAACCTTACTGTCACCTCACTTTTTTTAGTTTCATGTAAAAAGTTCCATAATTTTTTTTCAAATTGCTATCGGAAACTTTGGTTTCAGAAAGGGGTAAATTTGAATTTTTTTGTAGTTTTCTTTTAGATTTGAATATTGTAATTTGTTGTATTCTCTTTCCAATACCGTTTAGATCACATTTCTGAATATGATAGTAAGGGAGAAACAACGATTTCTGTGAGACCTATGTGAGCTGCGACAAATATGGTCTCCTGTGATTAAACGGGTTGATATAACATGTCATGTTGTAACATTTTGTAAATGAATAAAATAAAAATAAATTTTCGACAAAAACGATTATTTTCATATTAGTCTACCAACAGGGTTCAATACGTTTGTATTCATATTACGACAGGGGAAAATTTGTTGAAAACCTGCTTTTTGTTATGATTGCTATATTCTCATGATCCACTTGCTGTGTTACTGAAATATGAGTAGAGAAATGAGAAGAAGATCTGGCTATTCAGATCTAATCACAAAAACCTGTGAACGCCTTATAAGAAGCAACATTCCGAAAAAGAATGCAATGGTGACATTTACCCATTGCGAAGGGATCACGAAAATAAAAAGTTGCGAAAGAAAGAAAAAACTAACCAGAAATAAAAATAAAGCCAATTATGTTTTCATTGCGGTTTTAATTGTTAGTTTGTTGCAATTAATTCATCTACATTGAAAAACCAGCAAATTTCATTTTAAAATCTATTCTAAGAAACAGCCTTTTAAATGTTTTGCAATTAAAATCACAAAATAAATAGCGTAACTCATTTGCCCTTCAGTAATTTCCCAGTTTCTTCTCAGAATCCGTTTCATTTCCTCTCGGATTTGTTTTATTCTCTCTTCATTCTTGCAATTACATATTTAGAATCGAGGCCTTGTTTTTTTAACGAAGCATAAGATAATTTATAATTTAAAACTAATTTAATACTAAAAAAATCTAACATGATGTAAAACACGGTCCAAATAGCGCATTCTAACAATCTAACAATTTGGGAGGCAAGAATGGGTACCGCCGCCCCGGGAACCATTTTTTGGATAACCAACACCTCTGCCATAGGTCACCCCAAGTGGTTCGCTTCGTTTGGTGACTTAGCAGAGGTGCCCGGGTTCATGGGGTAAGGTTTGTCTAGGTCTTGGCGGCGGATGATCTAGACTCACTGAACTCCAGATTCCAACCCAACCCTCATACCTTTTTCACTCCTAGAACTTCCTCTCCTTCCTTTCCTTAAAAATACCACACAGTATCCCCAAAGATGACATAGGCCCTGAGGGAAATTATTTTCCTCAGAGCCTCCTGTGTGGACCTCATTTAAAAAAAAAATTCTAGTGATTCAGATTTGAAACATTGGTTAAAATGGTATTTGTCATGTTTAGTGACCAGAATTGAAACGCAAGGGTAATTCGAAACCCTTCCTCATCGTCTTCTCCTTCCCAGCTTCAGATTTTCTTAGCTTGTATTTTCTCTTATAAGAGAGTGGATACCCTCAAGTGCCACAATGAGCAAGCGGGTCACCATTCATTATAGCGACGCTACTTGATACAGGATAAGCAATGTTTAGTGACAATGTCTTAAAAGTCAGAAATTTCCAACCTTACTCCACTTCTTCTACGTACCCTCCCTTCCTTTTTCTTAAATTCTTCCACCAGCTAGACAACAACAAAATTGCAGATTTCATACCACTGTGGACGGATGGTTGGCACTCGAGATTATGTGTGATGATCACGCAAAAAAAAATCGAGGCAGCTTGTCTTTTTGGACCGTGAAATGAATGAATAAAGCTTTCAAATATCTCGTAATATAAACGACCTTCTCGCTATGGATCATTCCATTTTGCTGCTTCAGACAACACTTTTGACTGTATAGTTATGATAAGCTATCTTACGTAACAATGCTTATTAGTTTGTAAAGTTAGTTCCTCGATAAACTTTTGGTACGTTCTCGCATTTGTCTGAAATTAGCATTCAAAACACAGCCTCGTCATTTTCATTCGGTTCAGCCTCTTTAGTCGAGATATTTTACAAGTACTTGACAAGTTGAAATGTTAATTATATTCGTTCAAAGGTAAACAGGTAAACTAGTCTGTTTGTTTAAAATAATGAAACATTTCTTCAGAGCGTCCTTGAAGTTCCCTTTGCCAACAGAGCCAGGTTATCTATACACAAACTGATTAAAAGTACCTAAGTTATTTTGAGCAAGTTGGGAGACAATATGTCTGTCATTTGTGAAGCCACGATTTCAACGTTTGTAGATTTCACCACTTTCTGTGGTTCAACGTGGCATGGTCAAAAGTTTAATATATTCGTTCATCAATTCGTCCTTATTCTGGTGGAAAATATCAGCATGTCAGAGATAACGTTTTCCTTTTAACAAGGGACGATTTTGTATTTATTCTACGATATGATAAAATGTTTTGATAACTATAATAAATAATCGGATTTTGCGTAAATAAGGTTTTTTTATGTTAGTTCTGCACAAGAATCCAAACTATCTTGAGCCAGCGATACTATGGCTTCCCCAATTGAGGTGTGTTGTTAGGATGAAGCTAAGAGTATGGATATTAGAGAGACGGCATGTGAAGTGTGCCCGCGCGCTCCAAGTGTGCCTTTTCGAGAATTTTACCCAAACGGCTTACATTGGCTGCTGGTTTTTGGCCGTTTAATACGTTCCGACATTTTTACGACAGCAGCCATTTTACATGCTGACAGCCAAGGTCTGCCGTGTGAGAAGAATTCTCGAAAAGGCACACTTGGAGCGCGCGGGCACAATTCACATGCCGTCTCTCTATTCTCAATCCACGATAAGATCAACCCGTGGACGCGCATGTCTCCGCCCCTTCTCTCCACCGCTACTAGGACGAACGCCAACACATTCAAACCCACAATTTAAATAAATTTAATTATTTTATAAAAGTTTATTTATTTGTCTACCGACAAACAAAAAATTGAATTTCTTTATACACTTAAATAATGGTAGTGACAGTATTACAAAATACAATACTGTATTTTATGTGGCATGAAATTTATTAAATTGGCTGAGGAATTAATCCGAAGTTATGAACATCATCATTCCCATTAAAAAAAATCTCAGATCATTCACTTGAAACCAATGAATAATCATTATTATCCTCGAGCTCATCAACAATATGATGGACATTATCAATTTTTTGCCCAATACCAATAATATGTCGAATTAAATTACTCCAATACCTTCGCCAGCAGTGACACCTACCATAAACTTATCATATAACCTCCTGTAAGAGTTGTCCTCTTTAGTTCTTTGTAATTAGTGATTATATATTTGGACATATCGGCTTAATACCGTTTTACCACTGGGTCTGAATGGGTTAATTTCTCGCAGCGCAGGCCACAGGACAACGGTCAGTGACATACTGAATTTTGGGCGTAACGATTAACGATTTGCAGTAGCCGTGCGGCGGTGAAGAGACCGTAGTTAGGGGGGGCTGGTATGCGCGGTAAAAACCAAATTTCGTACCATCGCAGGTTGATCTAATCCTGGATACAGAATAATATCCATACTCTTAGGGATGAAGGCAGTGAGAAAGGAAGTAGATTCAGAGGAGGAATGTGAAGAAGTACCATTCGGATCTGGTCACCAAACACGGCTTAAGTCATTTCAAGCAATGTTTCGATTTTGAATGGTGGTATTTCATTAGGGCGACACTGAAAGTATCCACCACTCTGGAACGTGTGGCAAATATACTATAAATATTTTTTTTAATTAAAACATTGTGAAATAACAATATTTTATAAAATAAAATTTACTTGCGCTCGCTGAGTGAAACTATTTTATGAAACTATTTAGTGAAGCTATTTGAAACCGTGACCTCTGGATTCATAGCCGAAGATTATAACTATTATATACCAAGTATATTATATTTCAGCAATATTTTATAAGAAAAAACAAAACATGTAGAGCGACAGAGCAATTTAAAACTTTTTTCTCGGATTATTTAAAATCATACCTCCGAATTTGAATATGGAGACATAAAACTGATTTTAGTTCTATAAAGCCAATGAATTCATCTATTTTTTGTCTATTATCAAATATTTGTAGGATTTATAAAAAAATATATTTAATCGTTAACTTTAAAACATTTTAACGAATGTCGAGAATATTCTCCCATATTTTATTTTTATAGTGCCATATTGTGCCAAAATGCACTCTTGTGGATAACAGGTGCTAAAGCGAAACGACACATCCACTGAGATGCATCCAGAAGTAATTTAATAGAAAGCTGCTTTCGCAGTATGAATTATTATTGAAAATATTCAAATACTGTCCATTCATATCAATTGACGGAAAAGGTCGTTTTAGGGATTGGGTATACAAAATTAATTATTTCTTGCCGACAACATTCAACGACTTTCATAAAAAAAAAAAATCGGAAAAGAGAGTTTAGCCTACTGAAAATCCTTTTTAACTTGTTGAAAGCCAAAACGTACAAAAAATATTGTTTTTCAATATGACGTAAAATATTTGACAGTTCGAGCCTTTCTTACGAATTCAATTTTTATAACTTTTTTTTTTGTGATATATTACAAAAATTACATCAAAATAATGTAGATAAAACGATCTTCCTAATAATCACTCAAATCTATGCTCTCCACAATGGATTTATATAAAAAAAAAACAATGAAGAAATATAGACTTCGAATATGACAGCGTTCATATTATCAAGCGGCAGACATTTTGTCCGCCATCTTTGGTGCCCGTCGCGTCATTGGCAATTAATATGAATTATTCGGAGTGGCTAAATGCTATCCAGTATTTTGTTATGTCAAGATCGAGAATGGCCCAAGCGCTTCTGACCTTGTTCTTCATACAATTTCTTTATACATAAGCGGCAAAATCGCTTCAAAAATCCGGCGGGTCCGGATTTTTTAAGCGATAACCATTTTTTTTTTCATGCGTAGTATTAATCTCTTTCCTAGTAATGGCAGAGAATAGAACAATACATGAAACGGTCAAAGGGCTGCCTTTAAATAAATGCCTTTGAAGATATTATGTATAATTTTATTTCTCCGCCGCTCCCATCTATTTAAAGATAACATTGTTAATTCTGAATTTGAAAGCTTAGCTAACTGAGGTTAGCTCGGAAACGCACAGACAACATGTTTAATGTTGGGAGGTTGTAAGGGTTACTTTTGAAGATATGAAAGAATACAAACTAGAAAATTAGTAACCCATTGAGAGGGTTGTTTGTCTTACGGATGTCTATTTTAAAAGCCTAACTAAATGTCTTTTTTAGAACACAATGATA
The DNA here is from genome assembly GCA_951813805.1 of Limnephilus auricula. Classification (NCBI taxonomy): domain Eukaryota; kingdom Metazoa; phylum Arthropoda; class Insecta; order Trichoptera; family Limnephilidae; genus Limnephilus; species Limnephilus auricula. The sequence goes on from OX638403.1 coordinate 15,043,813, forward strand.
ACCACTGGAGCGACAGAGCAATTAAAATATTTTTTCTCGGAGTGTTAAAGGAAATTTTTCCGCCCACATAAAAAAAGTCATACTTTCGAATTTGAATATGGAGACATGCAAACTGATTATAGTTCTATGTAGCCAATGAATTCCCCTATCTTTTGTCTATTATCACATTTTTGTATGATTTATAAAAAAATTATAATTAAATCTTTAACTTTAAAACATTTTAAAGAATCTAGAGAATATTTATTTTGTTATATTTTGAATGTACAATATATTATATACGTTTTAATAAAAAAAAATGTTTTTAAATTTGTCACATTTTGGCAACAAAGCAATCCGAGGTTTTGGAAATAGAGCCATAATGTGGCAAAAAGCGCTCAAATGGTTATACACACTTTATACACCAAACATGACCGTTTGGTATATCTGATAAATATATTCTGTATGAAAGAATTAACCTGCTAAAAAAGGTTTTCTCTTCTACGTAAGAAAAGTTAGTACGCGTAGGAACATGGTTCGAATACACGTGCAGTTTTGCAATCTAAGAATTCTACTTTTCTACGTGTCACATACGTTTCTCCGTTTCCTCGAACTTATTTACTGTAATTCTTTTTTTTTCTTGATAAGATCCAAGTTCCTTTTATACTTAGGTAATATTATTTTTGAACAGCTTGCCTTCGCGTCGCCACCGGGTTCTTATTGGCTACCAACATCGAAGTATTGGCCTCATATTGAGGCGGAAAATTGAATTATACTCTTGGTAAACACTTGTGTGTTTTTATTTTTTTATCGCGTATCGAAAAAAATAGGAAAAGATGTGCCGGGAAAACTATTATTGAACACATTTTCGCAGAATGTTGCATGGTATAAGTTTGATAAAAAAAGTTAGGAAAATAAAAAGAGCAAAATGTTTCTATACTTGCTTGAAATTATTAAAAAAGGAGAATGTAACATGTTGATACAATATAACTAACAAACTATCTAACTAATAGTGGTTTCCACGTAGAGGTAGGCAGAGAGGACGGACCGCCAAACAACTCGATCTTGCCGCACACTCCTTGCCTCGTTCACATTTGTACATCGTCTCATTCACACTACTATTATTCTGACTCTAGGCATGACCCGATTCAATTTATATTTATTTTATATTTAATTATGCATATTATATTACCTTATGTAGTACCTCGATAACATACATCATGTATTTTCATAAAAACCCAGACTAATATTCGGGGGTACAAATATATCTGAGAAAGTTTTTATTTTTCTGTTGTACAAGTATATTTATAAATACTTTTTTATTTATTGTTTTTAATTTATTATCATCAAATTTATTTATTTTTTTACTTGGTACTCTTAGTAGCTTTTTATTATTTTTCAAAATTTTGTAATGTAATTCATAATAACAGCATTTACAAATGTGAAGTAAACCGGGCAACTTGACTGTCCTAAAACGGGAAACTTTCCTACTTGGACAGTCAAAGCTTCCTTACTACATATGTACGTAAAAAAATTGTATCCATCAAATAAATAAATAAAGTATCTGAATCAATTGATCGTCCCAAATCTTTGGTCATATATTCTCCTTATACTCCTTTTTTCGTTCACATGCCAAAACTATCTGAGCATCCCTTTCTTAATCTTACTCATTACGCTTACATCAGCCTTGCATTCTTTGCGCATCTCCATATTTCTCACAAGTTCATACATGGTTTTAACACACATACGCCTCAGGGATCTCATGTCTACAGCAGTCAATCTACTTTCATTCTTTCTCTGCCAGTTCCATGCTTCACTGCTATACATCAGGTTAGTACGGCACTCCTTATGGATGCTTCTTTGGACAGCTTTTATTTGTTAGCGCCAAAAAAAAATAATTAAAAGAAGGATACAATATAATTTATTTTTTTAAATCTCTCGAGCATTATTTTCCAGTAAATAATGACATAAAAGTCTCACGGAATCGACTTTAAACGATGTACACACAATAACACATTGACACGTCTTGATAAGCAATGATACATTTAATTTGATTCTTGAATTGCGTCAAACTTGTGTCGTAAACAAGACTTAAACGACAATTTTACGTTTCTACCGACATTCCCACATGTGATCAACTCCTTTATTACCGGGAGAACTAATTCCGACACTCAAATGTTCCTCACTTTTTTTACGATACATTCAAAACTAGGGAATTGACGCGTAAATTCATTATGGAAGAATGTATTATTAAATAAAAATAATAATTAATTATAATAATAATAATTGGATAATTTGTAGAGCGCCGTTTTGTGAGAAATCACTTCAAGTGCGATGTACAATTTATTATTAATTCTTAGGCTCTATCTAAGTTTATTATTTACAAATACATACAGAAACATACTTACCTGGCCGGTCACTTCCGATAAACACACTTTAATTAGAAAGTTTATGCTTGGCGAAGATACCAATTTGCACGCGGATGACATTATATTGTTTTTATTTTTATTATATAATTTTTTGATATTTAGGACATTATATTATTTTGACGACCGTCCGTGGTCGAGTGGTAAGACACTTGACTCCCATTCGGAAGGTCGCGGGTTCGAACCCGGCGTGCGCAAATAAATTTTATTTGATTAATTTGTGTTTTTTCACAATTAATTAATAAAAATAATATATGTTATATTTGCGGCACGTTCCAGAGTGGAAGATATTCTCAGTATCGCCCTGGTGTAAGACCACCATTCAGAATTAAAACGTTGCTTAATAATGGCTTTAGCCGTGTTTAGTGACTAGATCTGAATAGCCAGGTACTTTCCCACCTTCCTCTTCCCCATCTCCTTCCCTTCCTCACTTACCTTCAGCCTAACAACATACTCCAATTGGGGATGCCATACTCTCACTGACTCCAGAAGGGAGCAGTTGGGACTCTTGTGAGGTTTCTCTATTTAAAAAAAAAAATATTATTATTATACTTATTTATTTTGACGATGAAACCATTGGTATTGAAACATGTAGATAATTGTTCATATAATCACTAACACAGAAATTCTCAGGCGGGCTAGAGCAGATAGAGACAAGTTATTTCGGCTCACATTAGAAAAAGTCAGGAAAATTTCATATCTTGGTCATTATCATTATACTTCGAGGGGAGAAATATCACTTGCTCCAATTAATACTAAAAGGCGAGATAGAGGGTCGCCGAGGGCGTGGTAGGAGACAAACGTATAGGTTGCGAAATGTGCGAGAGTGAACCGGTGTTAGAAAAGTGTGGGGGAACTATTCCGGGCAGCGCAAGATAGAGATATATTTACCAGCGTGATCACCAACGTCGGGGGACCTGATAGGGCACACGAAGAAGAGGATAATTGTTTTTAAATAGTGGTCTAATTAGAGTAACTTATTTTGTTTTATTAAAATTCGCCGCATTGTGATTTTGCTACTTGATATATTTATCGAAAAAGATTATATCATCATATCAGATAAATAATTATTCTCCGAGGAAAAATTTGCGATTTTAGTCAAAAGTTAGTTCACTGATACAAATACCGAACATCGCCATCATCTCATTAGAATATCAATACCAATAAATCCAAGAGTAACCGTGGTACACATACTATTACTCGACTTTTCAAGTTAAAAACTAAGATATTTTGTTTTAACGGAATCAAAAATTATTACGCATTTCAAATATAGAATAAAAATAATCGTCTTGTAAAATATGTTATGGGTAGGTAAGTACTTTATTACTGGTCTGAATTTAAAAATATTTTTGAAATCCGATCTTCAGTTACAGTTATGGAATGTTATACTCGTAGTAGGTAGGGAAAACATACTCGTAAAGTTTTGGTTCGTGAACGTAAGTTACACATTTATTTATATGTATAATGGGTTCTCACAGGTGTTCATGTGAGAGCAGTCCATTTATAAAAGCTCAGTTATTATCATAGATATTTGATGCCAATTGTTGTTACCCAAATATTTACACAAAATTACGAAAATCTACTCAGTCAAAATTAGAAAATTACAAATTATACAAAATTATAAAAATTCACCCAATTGACAAAGAACACAGAAGATACAACGAGAGACACGTGATACATCACATAATTAAACCTACAATTGTTACATATTTTTGAGCAATACTAAAGAATTTACGTACAAACAACAGTTGATGTCGAATATATTAAGGACACTTCGTCATTGCGAACTGTCACTAATTCGTTGGCGATCTGTAGTCATGCTAGGGAACGATGAGAAGTTACCGATAGTTATCCTATCGATCGTTATCGAGCGAGTGTGCTAGGGCCTCAGATGCTTTTAGAACCAAAACAAATTAAAGCGTGTCGAGTAAACACCAATAAAGCTTCGAGTGGCGTCCAATAAAAGAGCAATTAAGTTTGTAAACTACGCCAATTGTGTATTTAAGCATCAATTTATCTCAAACTGTTCAATTGTTTCACTTTTTTCATCGATCTCTTCAAGATCGTTTCATTTTATTGTTAATGGAGCAATCCTTTTTAAATTATTGCCTTTTGTCTCAAGAAGTCTCGTCTCAAGTCTCGTCTCAGTAATTTATGATGGCTCGTACAAATTGAATCGCAAACTACACTTTTTGCTAACACTTCGATGTATGTTGGATAGTCAGTTTGATAGATAGTCAGAAGATTAACCAAGGTTTTATGGGCCTCGTGTGTCTGTAGTTAGCTCAATTTGTCTTTAATTATGGTTGAATTTAAATTGAAACATTTTCATATATTGAATCGAAGTATAGTAATGCGGTAATGCCCGTACTGTTCAAATTAAGAAACCCGACTCAGAGTAAATCTCCAACGACACACTTGATGGACACCGTTCTGAGCCGTCCGTGAACGTGCCTTTTTCCACGGAGCTGCTGCCGTAATATGCACGCTTATCACTCGCTCACATGCGATTTGCAAACGGAAGTGGCGCCATCTATAATACTTTATTTATGAAGAAGAAGAAACATTTTTCGCTTTCATTCAATAATAAGAAGATTTACGTTCCTCTCATTATTCACGGTCTCAATGTAAGAATGTCTACTATTATCTATCTACCTATTAAATATAAGTATTCTGTAGTTTAATGTTAATAGTACTTAGTTTTGCAAAAGGGTGATGTCTTATAAATAGTCACCAACACTTAAACACGGCGAAGCAGAACGAAAAGCCGCCCGCAAGGCCTAGCAGCCAAAAACCGCGGAGCGGGTTTTTCACTGCTAGTTAATAACTATTGTGCCTACAGCTATTAAATAAACTTGTTATTTTTCTTTCATATGGTGAAAGATTAGAGGGGGACATCTAGCAAGATCCCAGGAGTCGTTCACAGGACCTTGCTAGATTTTTCTACACCTACCTACATTGTTAAGAGATTAGGATACAGGTTTCGCATACATAAAGTATAACCAAATGTTATTATAAACCAGTGTTTTATTTGAGAAACAAACATCACTCATTATAATCAAAATATTCTTATATAATTTAATTGTCCTTTTCATACACACACTATAATAAATATAATGAATAAAAAATATAATCCTTTATCTCATTATTGTTACCACCACCTTCCAACCTGAAAATTTTTGTCAAATATTTTTGCTTTATTGAAAAATGCACTTTATTTAACATTTATAAAATATTTGTAAACTAGTCTGTCTCGACACAGGATTTTCTAGTGAGAAAGGCAAGGCCAAAAAAATATTTATTAACGTTTTTATAAGATGCACTGCACATAATAAAAAATAAAAAAAATAATAAAAATTATCAAAAAATTCCTCAGCTTTTCAATTTGATTTGCCTGTATTTTGGTTAAGTTACATTTCGTTATTAACTTACCTGCACTATAAAATACTAAATAATGAATCAAAATAGTTAAAAATTCCTCTCCTTTCTTGCCAACACTACCTACGTTGGTGTATGAATCCAAATCCAAATAATTTTGAATGATCGATGATTGATGCGGCTTAAATGATACACCCCAAAAGCAATAAATCAATCAAAGTTATTGTATTTTACATGCGATTACCATATTAATAACATTTCGAATTGAATTATTACATTTAAATTATAGGCTACGCGCGTATTTTTTTACTTTTCACGGACAAATTTGACGTCATTATGTAGATCGACAGCACTTCCGAGAATAATGTTATAATTAGCGTTTGTGAAAATCCGACCTTCCATAGAAGGTAATTTCCGAGAATAATTGATACAGGAAAAAATTGATTTAATAATAAAGTATTATCAGGTAATTTTATTTCAGAGGAAATTTTGTTTTTTATTTATTAAACAAACAAAAAAATAGAAACATACTTTTTGAGGTTTGGAGGTCTAATAATAACCACTACAACATTTTATTATTATTAACGACCCTAGGGCTTTTGCGTAAAACTGGGATTTGTTGATTATTATAAATGTATTTTGTTGATTGGATAATTACAATCAGCAATTCTTTAAAAAACTGAAAAACATCGATTCTGAAAAAAACCGAATCATTTTCTTTAATAAACATCACAAAGAATTTGTTGTCGATGAGTGTAACAAGAATTTATTAAGTCGAATAAAATTGCTATTTACATCTTCCAAACGGTCGAATTATCAATTCAAAGATGAAGCAAGAAAAGAAAGGCTTTCAAGGACGTAATTTCATTGACAGTCCCCTCCGTCTGCTCCCTGATTACAATGTTCAAATGAACGCTTGTCAATTATAATTAAAGGGCTAATCAATATTTCCAGAAGTAAAAAGGATCTGACTTCGTGTCTGAATTAAGAGAAGATTCTAAAACAATCGTTGGACAAGTACTTTCTTTGTAGGCTGAAATTGACGTTGAAACAAAGACACGACTTTAGTTCAAAGAGACATACTTTATTGAAAGAATTTACTTTCAAAATGCAAAACTTCCTGGGTTTATTCTATTATGTCCACACGACAAAGATACACTAGGGAAGAAACAGACAGGGGCAGGGCGGTGGGGTGAACGTGGGCGACTACTGTATTTCAATGATTTGGGACAAACCCAAAAGGTTACCATTTATTTTTATTTTTTAGTAGCAACATTACAAAAATGTGATCATGCCAAACATTATGGTTATGATAACTTTGTTTTTTATTAGTCCTCCTCAATATGGTTTCCTGTGCTGAGGCGGATGAAAATGATTTAATTTCGTTAAAAATTATGAAGGCAAACAAAAGTGGTAATGACATTATTTTAAATACACAAAAGGAGTTATCCAACAGTCAAATTTTAAAGCTGTTCCCTTTCTCCCATGTAACCCCTACCATCTTTCCAACTCTCTACCTACCGCGATCTGATATTCTGTCCCCTCTTATATTTTTCTATCTCTCTTCTTATTGATAGCACATTTCATAGTTATATGTACCTATGTAAATGTTTGTTTATAAGTTAGTTTATTTTACGTCTTCAATTTTCAACGTTTATATGATTACGATACCGAAGAAGGTTAGTCGTAACCGAAACTAATTGAATATTTGTAAAATTTTATGATAAAGTGGTTAAACATACAGTAATCTCGTTGGAATTCTGTATTCCAGACTGTAATTCTTGACTTGTACTCATTAAGCTTTTCTATTTGTTTTACATCGGGGAGAATAATATTGTAATGTTGGATCTTGTAAATATATTGCATTGAATAATTTTCCAATATTACATTTAAAATTATCTTTGAAAATCTATTAAAATAAATGTAGGTGGAAATTAAAACATGGGTAGCATAGGATTTTCTTTTTAAACATTATCAACGAAGAAAGTGTTTGACGCGAAGCTGGGTTATTTAGAAAGAGAACCATCATACATTAAATTTAATATTAATATTCTTGAAGTAGAAAATTAACATCCCTCTCCAAAATAAAACTATAATAAAATTATTTTAAAAATTCAGTTCCATCATGTATAAAACCTTATTTCCACAACCATTTTTAACTGCATTTCGTTTGCCTGTAAATATGTGTGTGTGTATCTACCGTGTCCGGTCAATTCCGTGAAGATGGTAGCCATGTTGGTTAGTACCTTTTTACTCCGCTAGAGTTTGCATGAGCGTTACGAATTCTAAAATAGTAATAATCAACATTAAGGCCTCCTTTTCACAGAACTACTAGCATAATATACTCATACTTTATCTAACCTATATTATGTGTCTTTATATTTTCTGTTACTTACATTTATTTTATTCACTTCTAACTCTTCACTGTAATTAATCGAAACATGTATTGCTTTATGTATGTAAAAGCCCTTTGGGCGTTTAAATATAAATAAATAAAATAAATAAACAAGTAAGTTACAACGAAAAGCTCGTTCATTTTATGCAAACATTGCAAACTCGCATATTTGAATTAAGATCATGAAAGTTTATCAGCCTACCTACCTACATGGTTATCAACCAAGTTGTTGTTATTATTATATATAGGTTTATCAATGTACATAGTATGTAATTTTTGTATCTTTCTTGGCACGAAGGAGGCCATACTTACAACTGTTTCACATGATTCTACCGACTAAACAAATTGATGTACGTCGAGTCGGCTTCAAACATCGATCCCTTTCAAAATCTGTTCCAATATTGTCATTGATGGCTCGTGCATGCAACCGACAATACCAACGTATCCAAACTCACTGAACTGAAGAAATAAACTGGTAGAAATATACAGTGGGCATATCGGTGTGCTAAAAGTAAGCTAAATCCTTGCTTCTGGTGAAATTGATCAGACATTAAAATTCTATCTTGAACAAAAAGTCAACAGTTGTGCGGTCTAATATATACGGTCTGTCAATAAGGACGTTCAATTTTAAAATGTTAATAAAACAAGTTTTGTATGAGATATCCGCTCATTTTTTTTATTATTTGAAAGTATATTTTATGGCAGTAGGTGTGGAATATAATATAATATATATCAGGCCCCCAATATCTCAGCCCATATGAGACTCCTCAGGTTGAGATAGGCTGGACATGTACAGAGAATGCCGGACACACGCGTCCCAAAAAGAATTATGGCTGGACACCCAGGTGGAAAGAGAAAAATGGGAAGACCCAGACTGAGGTGGGAAGACGAAGTAAGAGGGGATGCAGCACGGCTTCTCCAGATAACAAACTGGAAGTCAGCTGCTGAGGACAGGAGGAGTTGAAGGCGAATGTTGCGGGAGGCCAAAGCTCGATATGGGCTGTAGCGCCATCGAAGAAGAAGAAAAATAAGGTGTAGAATATAAGGTCTTTCAAATGTCCGTCGCGGTTTTGCTTGGTGGTGCACGAGCGATTTGAGGGCGTGGTTATTTCGCGCAGCAGCGACGTGAGCTGGCCACCGAGATCGTGTGATTTAATGCCTCTAGACTTCTTTCCTTTGGTTCCGCTTTCAATCTTAAATCTCAGGTATATGCAAGTAAACCGCAAACAATTTACGCCCTCAAATTCAACATAATAAACGTCATACAGCAAATTCAGCCATGTGACAAAATCATTGAAAATTGGACTTCCCAAATACGTGCCAATAAGCTAATTTGCGGCGATCTTTGAAAGATGTTATATTCCATACTTATTGCCATAAAATGTACTGCCAAAAAATAAAATAGGTGAGTAGATATCTCACATACATCTTGTTTTATTTTCATTTTAAATTCGAGCGTCCTTGTTGAAAGACCTTATAAATTATTTATATCCATTTATTTAAATTCGGTGTAGATTTCTAGTGATTTTCTATTCAGTGTCCAAACTGGACGCTCGGTTTTAGATACTCTCGTCTGGGTAGTGCATCTCGTACTTCTTGCCGTGGTTGTTTGTATTTGTCTACCACTTCCTACTGACTATGACTTTTCTTAGGGCTCGAACGTCGATGGTGAACATTATTATTTGTTTTTTTAAACATGCTGGTGTGACGTATAAACAAGACAAGTCGATGGTAGTTCAAATATAAAACAGGAATATAGAGTAAATCCATCCATCTATTTATTTAAAGAAGAGTATCTATAGCGGGGGGGGGGGGGGGGCTGGCGGCGTGGATTACATTTTTATAAAAATCAACGATTTTATTCCTATATTGATAAATTTTTGCACACTAGACCTTTAAAATAAGAGGAAGGTCACTGTACACTTGAAATTTTTAAAAACTTTCCCCATACCCCTTTGCCACCCGAAAAAGCAGCATTTTTATACTTCTTGATGAAATTTTGTACACTTGACGTTCACATTAAGACGAAAATAATTAATATTATGTTTCCGTTTGATTTTAAAAAAAACTCGGGCAACGCCGGGGACCTTGTATAGTAAAATAAATATATCAATACAATAGAGCTTGTGATACCATTTATTGAACTGAAAACTCTGTGTAAAGCCCCGTGGGGACTTCATCTAGTATATAAATATGTCAATAGAATAGTAATTGTAATACCATTTAATGAACTGAAAAATACTGTGTAAAGTCCCGTGGAGACTTCATCTACCAAATAAATATATCAATAGAATAGTGGTGGTGAAAACCATTTATTGAACTGAAAAACTCTGTGTGAAGTTCCGTGGGTACTTCATCTAGGATATAAATATGTCAATAGAATAGTAATTGTGATACCATTTATTGAACTGAAAAACTCTGTGTAAAGTCTCGTGGGGACTTCATCCAGCAAATATATATATAGAATAGTGGTGGGGTTAACCATTGATTGAACTGAAAAACTCTGTGTGTAGCTCCGTGGGGACTTCATCTAGCAAATAAATATATCAATAGAATAGTGATGGTGACACCATTTATTGAACTGAGAAAAAGACCTACGTATATCATCTATTTATTTAAATAATACATCTTCTTGATTAAAAAAAAATACATAAAAATTAGATTCAATATAAATATGGTTAACAGCCCGATGAGTTTAGATACTTAGCAAAAAATATAATCCTTCATAGATTTTTACTGGTATGCACTGGTTCAGAGTTGGGGTAGGTAATTTTGCTTTAAGCCCAGTTTTAGGCCGTTCCATACCCAAGCCATGAAAATAAGTCAAGATTCTCACTCTTCCAACCTAACGCGTCGTTAATATTTACATAGCGATTATAAGGAATGTGGGCTAATGTTTAGTGATTTCTTCAGAGCGATTGACCAGTAGCTAAGAATAAAAATGCTTGCAACTGTACAGGGAGGTTCCAATGAGAAAGATCTATTATTTCCCGTATCAATTTTTTTAGATTAAAAGTTTAATATCGATTTATTTCATTAAAAACTTGCTTTAATATATACCTACATTCAAGTAAGCAATAAAAATGCTCAAAACGCACGACGATAAATAATTAAATATAGTGTACTTCTTGTAAGTATTTTTTGATCATAAGTATTTATGAGTTTTCAATAATGTCTAAACAAAATAAGTGTATAAAAAAAATTGAAATATTTTAGTTTGTGAGACCTTAAATAAATAAAAAAACTGAGGTATTTTTGTCATAAAATATGTTCTCGGATTTATTTTTTAATGATTTTAATTTAACTAAAATTAAAATTTTGAAAACTGTGTTGACTAGATTATGTAGAATTATAGAAAGGTATAACCAAGTATATTAAAAATACACTTAGTTTTTCAAAATTTTAAAACTGCGTGTACCAGATAAAATAACAATCTTTCAAAATCAATTTATGTTTTTTTGTAAAAATGAGTCATTCCGGCTGGAATTTAATTTAAAAGGGACTAATTTCCGGTATTCTCTGGTAATACCCTCTTTACAGTACATTAAACCTACAAATAAATAAAATAATTGTGACGAACAACGATAGATTATTATCCAATTAATGTTCACCTCTTACAGTTTCGGAGTTGATGGCTTTTTTATTGTATAAATAGTACTTATATTTAAGAAAGGACATCATGCGATAAAGTAACTACTATTAATTATAATTAAACTTTCCGGAAAGGCACCCTTCGGGACTTGGGACAGTCGTTATTTTCGTCTGTAGACGTTTACGCTATATTGTCTTGGTGAATAAGTATTTGTTCATGGTTATTTTAATTGGAAGATTAAAGACTTCAGTTTTTAAAAAAGCGGAGATTGCCATCGAACACTAAAAACAATAGGAGTTAAGATTTTTTTTCCTTAAATACAGCATACTTATTTTGTGGCAACATTTTAATATAAAAAATACCTAATTTTTAACCACTTTTATTATTCAGGTTTAACAGACCCTTTTGCCTTTTTCAGGGTTTCCGTAAAACTAAATTACAAATCTTACTAATATTATAAACGCGAAAGTTTGTATGGATATATGTGTGTTTGTTACTCTTTCATGCAAATTTTACAGAATGGATTTTAATGAAACTTTACAATAATATAGCTCGTACATCAGATTAACATATAGGCTATAATTTATAAAGCGAGCTATTTATTTTTGATATATTGAAAATAATATCTAATTATTGTTTAATAGAAAATGTTAAAATTTGAGAATGACATTTTGACATTGAAATCAAAATTCTATTTTAGAAAATATTTAAATTAGTGAATTTATAAGTACTCGCCTAATACTTTGAATGGAATCAAGAATTTTAAATATTTTGAATGAATTGATTAATAATTTTGGTACAAACGTAGATGGGACCTATATAGGAAAAGAAAATAGATTACTCGAAGTACTAATCCTACGCAGACGAAGTCGCGGGCAGAAGATAGTAAAGAATAAAGATGTAGTCGAGAAAAATGATTGGGGAGTGGAGGAGTAATGGGGGGTAGTTTAAACTCTGTTAAATTTGCCCCTCTTGTAAAGTACCCTTAGTTTGGTGTATCCTAATTACTTTTTAAAAATTAAAGAAAACTTTAACCCCAGCTTCAGTAGGTACATTATTAGATCGTCTATTTATTCAGTCATTATTATCACAAGCTTTATAATATTATTATATCCTCTAATATTGTCTATCTAAAATCTCTCAGTATTATCAGAATTACCGGTGTTGATTAAATTAAGGAACCCTTTACTCAAACCGAGAGTGTTTTATAGCCTTCACGCAATATCTTAGATAATTCGATAATAGAATTATATTTCCGAGAGCTTTACTTAAATGTTGTCCACCCCTCCTCGGTTTGAAGATATCTTAGATTGAAGAACTTAAGTTGATACAGCACAACAATGAAATTGGATTAAAATTAATATTCTAACTCAAAACTCAACACTTGTTTATATCATTGTGTTCAACTTTAATTTTTAATTACTTTTTTGAAATTCAGTTTATAGTAAAAAGGATACAAGTACGAATAAAAAGTTGTGGTACAAAGTTGTTGCTTTGGGTATATAATATTAATATTTTAGAGTGTAAGGTTGGAACAATGGATACCTACTGTAAAACTGTTGTTATATTGAATCAAATAATATTGTGTTTTCCATTATAAAATAAAATCAGTCTACTATGCCACGGTACAATCACACCCCTCCTATCTCTGCTGTATCTGGGGCTTTGCCTCGAAGAAATTGATAGCCGACCTGCAGGTGGTTAGAAAACCGACCTCTCAGAAATGATTATGGACTTCCATGGGACACTCATGTCAGGGACGTCTATTCAGTTTCCGGTATCCTTCCAATCACAATCCTTCCTAAACATGAAATCACAAGCACCATCCTACAAATTACCCAACAATCAACTCACACTAACATCAAGCCACTTTACAATCAAGACATCCATAACCACAATACTAGAAATAACAATACAATCCATGTTCCTCAAACACACACTACAAAATATGGGATAAAAACAATAAAAAAAAATATATATACCATTGAGATTAATATAGAAATATAGTTTAAAATTATAACAAAATCAAAATTTCCAGCGGCTTTTCAAAGGATTCAGTAAAATAAATCACCCGCAAGCCAATATCTTGGTTTCTTTTATTTTTTATGTGAATACCTCACAAGAGTCAATTGCTCCCGTCTGGAGCCAGTGAGACTATGGCATCCTCATTTAGGTCACTAAACACGGCTAAAGCCTGTATTAAGCAACGTTTCAATTCTGAATGGTGGTCTTACACCGGGTCAAACTGAGAGTATCTTCCACTCTGGAACGTGCCGCAAATATACCAAATATTATTTTTGATTAATTAATTGTGTAATAACACAAATTTATCAAATAAAATTTATTTGCGCAATCCGGGTTCAACCCGCGAACTTCCGAATGGGAGTCCAAAGTCTTGCTCCTGGACTACACCGGCCGTTTTATTCGATCGTAATATTGAACCACTTTTATGAATAGGGTAAGCTACAGTTATTAGAATTATAAATCGATGACATGTTCTCCTTTATTTATGAATCTTTCAATGGTGGTATGTTTGCGTAATTTTACAGAAGAGGCTTTTGAGGAGAATGAATTATGCCGAAGGGCATAATTCCCTGGGACTAACAAACAAGGCGTGAAGGCAATAGTGACCGATTTCGAGATGTTCGCATTCATGGGGTGCTTAACCGTTAATAAAGGTTTCCTTTCGGTAATAAGGGAGTTAGTTATTTGCCATCTATGTGGAATAAAAGCAATTATTGAAGATCTGGATACAGTCCTACGATAATTAATCTACATAGTAAAACAGCTCATAGGAAAGTCAAAGGAAAGGAAAGTCAAAGTCAATGGAAGCGATACTAGTAGTCCACGTGTGGATGAAAGAAGAGTCGCTCGATCGGATACTTCTCACTACAGTAGAGAGGTGGAAACTTGAAGGGCAATCGACAGACGTGAGAAATATCTACCTCGTACACGACCCCGCTGAGAGAAAACCTGGATTCTCAGCTTCTCACTGTCTGGTAAATACTGGTCCTCCATCAAAAGGATAAGGTGCTCCCACAGCCACATTATGCATAGGTGGAGCCATGCGAAGCGGACCATCGAACGTGTAGGCAACGAATGCCTGCTCGCTTCAACCCTTTTCGAGATTAAAGAAATCCATGGGGTGACGCCTGAGGCTCTAGACTGGCTTACAGACCTAGACGTCCCTGGCCTTTCCACCATAAGAAAGAAAGTCCATGAATGACAGAAAGACAAAAGAAGAATGAAAATTAACTTAATATTGTAAAAATGAGATCACTGACAATCTACATATTACAGTGCATGACGGATGAGGAGATCCGAAAGAAATTCAATGCCGATGAGAGCATAATGAACAAGATTAGAGGTTTAGGGTAATATGGAAAATGTATAACGGACAAAGAAGTATCGGGGATGAAGATGTAATGAAATCCTTTGGAAGATATTGACAATCAAGTTAATGATTGAATGATGACCCTTGAATCTAGTCTTGTCAGGAGTCAAGAATCCGAATAATAATTCATTAAAGAGTATTTTTCGAGATTGTGTTTAATGCAGAGTTTTGTGGTTTTACATCCTCCCTACCTATCCCTGCGGTGAATGGCGTGAATTTACGTAGTTGGTCTTCACAAACTCAAGGCAGTAATTAATATTCTGGCATTAACATAATATTTGTTAAACTTTTGTTTGTTACTAATTTTGATTAACACAATTTGCAAATTTTTGGGTGAAAGTTTAAAAACATGTTTACATGTTTTGTTTACGCTTGCTTTAAACATGAAAATTTTCTGCTAATTTGTATCCATATTATACCGACCAAACTTTTCATCATTTAGTGGCGAAAAACTCGAAATTTTGTATTATGTTCCTGGATTTTATCCATTTACAATTAAGAATATATTATCGAATGAACTTAATAATGTTCAGCTTTTCACTTATTTATATTAAACAAAAATAAGCGGAGTATTTTGGGAATATTGTGAGTCTGTATACGTAAGAAATAGTAAATTAGACCTCGAGGAGACTTGTGTTTTAGGAGAGAGGCAACACGATACTGCCCTTTCTCAGATGACAAATATCAACCACATACAAACTCACTTAGCTACATTCCTAACTATGTTTTAAATAATAAGGTCTTTCGTTATGTTCGGGGAAAATTTCACATGAATTGCCCATCATGGCTCAGAGAAAACTCGTTTTCAAGTACTAAAGGGCTCCAGACTAAAGGTGTCTACCCAACTCCCAATAGAGCTTTACTTGTGATTTCTGTGTGGTAAATCTTCGTATTTTTTTTTTATTAACTCCACACAGGAGGCCCTGAGGAAAATTAATTCCGTCGGGTAAATGTCATCTTTAGGGATGCTGTGTGGAGGTTCTTTTTGAGGAGAGGAAGAAGTGAAAATACCCTTGCAGACAGGTCTTGAAGATATACATGTTGTAGGAGGGAGGAACTACATAGGCCGGTAAAAACGATTTGCAATATTTAGAGCACAGGCGTCGGGGACAAAAAGAAAATAAAGGATTGTCGGAAGATTTTTTTTAAAACTTTTTTTTACTGTTCATGAATATACTGTAGAAAAAGAAAATTGTGTGTATTTGAATTTCTTAATGCGAAATAATATAAGATATCTTAAATACGTATCGTTTCACATAAATAATCTTTATTTTTGATTTTCGTACTAAATTATTTTACCATAAGAACAATTTTTAGATCCGCTTGTGAAGGCCCAGATATCTATAATTAGATTAATAATGCATAAACCCTATAGGTTCTCTAGCGAGAAAAAAATGGTTTAATGTTTAATGTTCGTCAAAACTACATAAAAAGAATCCATTCATACACAAAAATCTAGAAAATTTTAATTAAATTGAGATTAAATATGGTACCTACATACAAGAAGTCACCAGAAAAAATTTCTCTTGGTCCCAAGGACCAAGGACCAAAACGGCAAAGTATCATAAAAGTATACATATCTGGAACCGAAATTATATAATAGAAAAATTAATATTAAATCATGTAAAATGTCCTACATCGGTTCAATAATAACTAAATGGTTGAATGGCTTGGGTCCGAGGAGTCCGACAAACTATTAAATGGTACTATTATCGACCAAACAAAAACGTAATAACACTTGTACACATTTTAAATATATTCTGTTATGCAATATTATTACGGTATTTATTACCGTTTTTTAACTGTGAATGCAGTGATATTAATCATATTTTTATCGACTAGGTATATCCACATACAAAAAAAAACTCTTTAATTTTTCAGCGGGAACTTACATTTTGAACATCAGTTTTTGTTCTATCTCCATAGTAATTGCAATAAAATGAGGGTTGGAGTGTACTATGTCCATTGGCCAATGCATTTTTTTACTATTATTTATTAAAACCTCGTGTATGTAAAAATTACTAATGATTGATTACTCCATACATTTTATTAATTTATACGACAATACTAAATTTTCTCATTTCTAATGAAGAATTTTTAATATTTTATTTATTTATTAAATCCTTATGTATCTGAATGCCAAATTATTATTGTTTGATGTGCCATAGGATTAAATTACTCTTGGTTTGGTCTATCTCCGCCCGGAGTATGGATATAGTATAAATCAACATTAAGTTAACCAACATTATTTTTTTTGCTATTTTGTTTTAAAAATGTATCATTTTACGTTCTTGATTATGTTTTTATATAAATAAAAATTCAACCAATTATTTTGTTCTTTTACATAAAGGTAGATTAACCCTAGTATTTTATATTATTACTAGCTGACCCGGCAAACTTCGTACCGCCTCAGAATCAATAAATGTTGTGTTTAATTAATTAGCTGAAATAAATTAAGTTTTTAAAGTTAAAATAAATAGGTACCTACTCTAAGTTCAAAAAATGAAA
This sequence comes from Limnephilus auricula, assembly GCA_951813805.1. Lineage (NCBI taxonomy): Eukaryota > Metazoa > Arthropoda > Insecta > Trichoptera > Limnephilidae > Limnephilus > Limnephilus auricula. The sequence goes on from OX638403.1 coordinate 15,061,482, forward strand.
TTGAGATGTTGACTAAGCCCGAAATGTTCGGAACACTACACCATTGACAGTTCGATTTGATTCAAATTATGTCGACCAACGCACATTATTTGAAAAGCCGACAACATGGAACAATACATTAACATTACAAAATATATGGAAAAAATAATTTTCTTCATAATTATTTTTCCCGTGGTTTTTTCCGATGTTTAATTAGTTATTCTATTAATCGGGACGGAGAAAAATCCAACAAATCAAAGATCATAAAAATCGGTTCAGCGTTCTTGAGTTATAAATGGTGTAACTAACCCGACATTGTTTAATATATTAAGATTTATAACAATTAGTTTGAAGTAAAGGAATCAAAAACAGATTTTTTTTAAACTAAAAACATCGTTTTCTCAATGCGAGTTTTTGTGGACATAGTACAAACCAACCCCTTGGCAAGCTAAATGTATCCAATGTAAAAAAATAATTAAATAATGGTTTAGCATCTCTGAAAGTTTCCACCTCATAGATGCACTTCGTGTGTTAAGAATTTATCTCGTAGCATGAATAGTTACCAAGTAAAATATTTCAAATGGAGCAGCCCGGAGAAGTGCCCACCGTGCCACTTCAAATACGAGCCACTGAAACCAGGTGTAGCCCATTTGTTGGTTCTTTTCGTACAAGTATCGGTTCGGTTGGAATTGGTAAAGTTGAACTTTAAAAGAAAGATAAGTGCACTTCAGTAATTAGGTACTTCTAGTGATATTTACTGTGCGACCACCTGGATACAGAGATAAAGCAGGTAGACACCGGGTATTTTGTGATCTTTACTTCGAAATAAATGTTATTACATAGAAAGTCATTTTAATAAATAATAGATAACCTATATTTGAAATGCTCATTTCATTTTTTTAATTTTTATAGTGCATACCTCACAAGAGTTTCATCTGCTCCCGTCTGGAGCCAGTGAAACCAGGCATCCCCAATTGGGGTATGTTATGAGGCTGAAGGTAAGTGGGAAAGGGAAGGAGACGAGGAAGGGGAAGGTGGGAAAGTACCTGGCTATTCAGATCTAGTCACTAAACACGGCTAAAGCCATTTCGAGCAACGTTTTAATTCTGAATGGTGGTCTTACACCAGGGCGATACTAAGATTATCTTCCACTCTGGAACGTGCCGCAAATATACTTTATATTATTTTAAATAATGAATTGTGAAATAACACAAATCAATAAAATAAAATTTATTTGCGCACGCCGGGTTCGAACCCGCGACCTTCGGAATGGCAGTTCAACGCCCTACCGCTGAACTACGCTGGCCGTCAATACTATTCATTAGTTTATTATAATATTATTTTTACTATTTTTCTCTGTTTATGTTAAAAAAAATCATTCTGCTTAGATTTTGCAACTTTTCACAACCCGCGACATGTAGATATTAATACGTAAATGCACGCCATTATTGTATTTTTTTATTACTTTTTAGAGGCTTTTACACGTGGATAATAAAAATTATACAGTATTTACTGTACATTACTGAACTGCTTCAGTAAGAACACTTTGTATTTGTTAAGTGACAAATTGAAGTTATTATAAGAAATAATTATTAACCTGAAACACTCATCCACATTGAAAAAATCTCCCGAGAAAAGATACATGACGCCGACGGGACTCGAACCCGTGTCCTTCTGATTTCCTGTCAAGTGCTCTACCACTGAGTTCCGTCGGCTTATCTCTTATCCGCCAAATACTAGTGTTTCATTCAACAATTACTGCTTATTATTTGGCGGGTAAGAGATAAGCGGGTTCGAGTCCCGTCGGCGTCAAGTATCTTTTCTCGGGAGATTTTTTCAATGTGGATGAGTGTTTCAGGTTAATAATTATTGCTTATAATAATTGTTACCCTTTGTGATATGCATAAAAATCTTGTCTTAAACACTACTTTATCAATTAAAAAATAATTATGGTATAATTATATTGGAATTAGTAGTATAATTATTCTCTATTAGAAATTCTGGGCAAAGGGAAATAGGTAAAGAATTTATGTAATTTTAATTTTTTTACATTATCTCCACACAGAAAGTCTGAGGAAAATTAACTCCCTCTGGCCAATGTCATCTTTTGGGATGCTGTGCGGAGAAAAGGAAGGAGAGGAAGTTCTAAGATGGAAAAAGGTATGAGGAGTGGGTAAGAATCTGGGGTCTCAGAGGTCAGTGTACAAAGCAATGGGTCAAGAGAATCCGGCTGGAGGGGTCCAAAGGCCTTTATCAACCAGTCGCTCTCGATCCAGACTATCGTAGACGCAGCCGCCGCCAACACCTGAAAAAACCTCCCCTGTGAACCCGGCCGCTCTTGTTAAGTCACCAAACGTAGCAAACCTTCCAATATCCTTCAAATCACAATCCTTCCTAAACATGAAATCACATTCTCAAATAGTTCGAAAAACGTTTTTGGAATTGTCGATACTATCGGGGTGCTAAAATACATTCAAAATGTACGCTTTGAAATAAATTGGCTAATACTAATTAAACGTAGATGTTTTTCACAAAAATAGCGCTATTAAAATTAGTCAACATCTACAAAGTATCATCTAAGTACTATTTTTTTTACGGCTGAAGAAAACTGAATCCGGAAAATATGACTTTGAGGCGCAAATAATTGGAAGTAAAAATCGTGATAGCCCAAGAACAACGTGACACGATCAGGTAAAAAGCACCGAAAACCTCGATCGTGATGTGTGAGGCGACGTATGAATGTGAATTAAGCAATTAACAAGTGCCAAGACAGTGTTGTGAGTGAAGAAACGGCTTCGAGTTAGTAAGGAAGTAAGGGAAATATTTGAGAAAGTTTATGGAGTGACAAAGATCAATATGGATAATGTGGATGTAGGTTCCTATATGTCATTTTTATGGAGAAGTGTCAATAATAATTACTCGAAAAAGATAAACCTAAGTACGCATAGTAGTCATTTATAAAAGATTTGAATTAATTTTTAAGATTTAAAAAACGATGTCGGGACGTTGGATTACGGAAGTTAAGCGCTGAGAAAACGAAAATGAACAAATTTTATGAATATTCCAACGACCAATAAATTCGATAGCGTGATTTCGAAAAGACTTCCTTTAATCTTTATAGCGGCAGATTTAATTTAACGGCCCCGAGTAGAGAGTTATTTTTCAAGGTGTAACGTCAAAGCAATAAAACCGTATGGATCGTTATTTTTTACGCAGCTTCAAAATTTATTAACCCCGCTTTCTGCTATCAGATTCGAGCCATACAAAAATGAAAATGACTGAGTTTAATGACACTTGCGAAAGGGTTTTATAGAGGACAGGGGATTAATTGAATTAAATGTCGAGGAATGGGTGATTTTTATGAAGGGCCTGTGGTTTATCACGGGCGATTTATAGACCTGAATGTGTGAAGCCTGAACCCTTATCACTTGAAGCTAAACGCTGGTATCGATGTTCTGATGGCAAATTGGTGTCTTAACTCTTTCACGTCCGACATATTTTCCGAACAAAATTTTCGTCTCTTTTTTTTTGTATTTTATTCGCTGACATAGGTATTAATAATGAAGTGTTAGGAAGACTATTAAATTCTTATTTTACATCTCGAATGGTGGAAGGCACGTTACAAGTTACAATACTCTAGATGTCGAATCCATAGATGCAGTCCCATAAAGTTGTCTTTTGAATATCGACCCTAAATATGATTTGATATTAAATTACTTCTTCCAACCACTTCCCACATTGCTGACGCTAGCTCTTAAATCATCCACTCTTCATTTCTCGGTTATCTCTGCATGTTTCACGTTAGCAATCATTTTCACTAAGCTTGTCGAAACTCGTCGTTCGTAATATGGTCATACACGATTATGACATAATATTACAAATGCCTATAACATCGACTAAGTTTGGTTATTACGCTAGTTCTTAAATATTTGGTATGCTTATGGAATAAAATAAAAGGCATTATCATACAAAGACTCCCAATTAGTAATACTAAGCTTAAATTTGATACGATAACATTACACGAATAAGGAATTGAATTTAAGATAAGTATAAAACATCACGATATTTACCTACATAAGTTTTTGAGCCAAGAAAACTTATTATACTTACTACCTTTAATTCTGTTTAGGTACTTTTTAATTGGCCTAATATTTGTATCTTATGTAACGATCCAAAGGTGGTTCGGTGTGATTCTTAACCCCGCTGAATTACAGCATCTGGCATATCACCCCAGAGAATATATCACCCACGACTTTAGCTTTACAGACAGCTACAGACTACTACAGTGTTGCGGGGAGACAAGGAGCTTCTATTCCCCTTCAAAGTCTCTCAAAGATATAAGAATATTATCGGAAACTGTTGTAGATTATAGGCATTTCAATTCATGGTTGATTTAAATACCATGTTAAATCAATTTGGAAACAAGAATATCTTTCTCATATTTAATTGAATGATTATTATTGTTATCTTCTTCTTCAATGATATATTACATTGATGGGAATAACCTTCAAAAGTTAAAAAGAGAGTTTTTCTTATAAAAAAAAATGAATATTCATTTAGACTTTTATAAAAAGTCAATAGGAGTTCCATAAAAATAAAATCGGATATATTTATCCAAGACACTATCTAGGTAACAAATACATTCTTTGAATACTTGTTTCCAATAATAAAGTTAGCTGCCAATAAAATGGAAAAAAAAAAACATTAGTCGAAGATAATATTGTTAATTCTAAAATTTGAAATATGAAGTTGACAATTACGACAGTCTCATAATAGATCGCAGTGGCCCAATTGGTAGAGGTGTATGTCCCGGTAAGACGTAAGGTTCTGGGTTCGAGTCCCAGTTGCGACCATTATCTTTAATTATTTTTCTGTGTCTTGTTCATTTTCGTATTTTAAAAAATTTGATTATTATTGTTATCTTTTTCTTCAATGAAATATTTTAATCAACCATTTAAAAAAAACGTTAAATTAAAGTAATTCACTATATCAATAATTCCCTTAAATGAAATATTTTGTTAAGTATAAAATGAGTAAATTTTAACTTATACTTTTTATCTTACGTACAGTAAAAATTTAAGTTATAAAAATTGTCGAGATCAATTTCGGCATCAGAGGGGTTGTAACGATCAAAAGGTGGTTCGGGGTGATTCATACCCCCGCTGAATTACAGCATCTGGTATATTACCCCAGAGAACAATGCTTACGACTATAGCTTTACAGACAGCTACAGACTACTACTACAGTGTTGCGGGGAGACAAGGAGCTTCTATTGCTTTTCAAAGTCTCTTCTTACAGGCGTCGATTCAGGGTTAATCTTGAGGCTGTTTATCACAATCAGAATAGGGATGAGATTTAAGCATATTATCGGAAACTGTTATAATTTAAAGGCATTTCAATTCATGGTTGATAGTATGTTAATTCATATTTGGCAATAAGGATGTCTTCCTCATTACAAGTCCAAGTATTAGTTTTATGATTTAGGTACACTTTTTTCTATAAACCACAACACAAAAGAGTAGAATACATTTTACTGACATGTATACATAAATTTAATTAAAAAATGATAACAAAACTGAAAACACAATATTCTAATCCGTTCTCAAAAATGTATCTGTAATCCTTATAATAATAATAGTTGGACGTTCAATTTAACGCCGTTTTATGAAAAATCAGACAAAGGCAATATAATTATAATTAAAACAAAATAACTTATACTACATATTTGGAGACAAATACTATCCGTCGGAGATAATATAACAAAACATTTCAGAGTGTAGGTATCTACAGTAAAGCATAGCTTCATAATCAAATTACTTTGAAACTAATTCCATAACAAGGAAAATCACATTGAATAACAATCTGATCCTTTGTTTATTAATCATATTCCGACTTCTCTGTATTGAGCTAAAAAAACTTATTATTTTCGAATACAAACTAAATAATATTTGCTTAACAACTGTTACATCCATTAAAGACTTTGGTGTCTTTCTAGATAGCAAGCTTTCTTTTCGGGAACACATACATGTGATTGTTAATAAAACTCTCAAACTATTTGATTTCATCAATAGAATCACTTCTGACTTCAAAAACATCAATACCCTAAGAACTCTTTACTGCTCCTTGGTTCGCTCTCATCTTGAAGGTGCTAATGTTGTTTGGTCTCCTTTTTATACTGTCTATATTCGTCATATTGAGTCCGTTATATATCGGTTCCTAAAAGGGATTGCTATGAGGCTAGGATTAGAACGAAGCAATTATTCGTATGATGAAATTGAACTAACTTTAATCCTTTCTCATTTGTTTGTTCAAAATTACCAACTGTCTTATTGATTCACCTACATTACTACAACTCATCCCATTCAATATACCTTTCTGTAGACTCAGAAATAATGAACTTCTCTTCCTCAATCAACACTCGACTAATTATAGATATAATTCACCATTGTCCAGAATGTGTAGAATGGTCAACTCAAGTCAAGACTTTGATTTTTTGGTACAAGTTTAAATGATTTTTGTTACTGAACAATTGAAGATAATTAACATCTATTTTTAATTTTAGCAAAGTCTTCACTTGACTTTTCCCTTCTATTTTCTTATGTTTTTTCTCTGTTTTGTCTTTGCTTTCATATACCATCCTTTATTCGTATAGTGTACATTTTACCAAGGTCCGTTGATAAATAAATAAATTTCATAACAATTTACGTGTATTGTAATATCTTCTAATGAAGATCTAACGATTTCTAGGGTCAGAAGTAAATTTGAATATTTGTGTACAAGACAGATAAGTTTTCTTTGAAAATAACACGTGTTACTTTCATATTACGCGAAGGTATACAAACAAATCGTCTGGGATCGATTTTATTCTGATGATCAAACATTTACACCAGGTTTACTCCCCAAATGCTCATATTAACCCAGTCACGTTCCAATCGAAAACCTATAAACTCACTTCAAACCATCCGTAATATATGCCGAAAAGTCTCAATTTCCACATTCCGCAGAGCAATATTTGCCGACACTCAAACAAGTAAAAACTACGTACCGTATGTACTGATTCCCTATAAACAGTAAATACATGATCTCTCCTTTTGTATGCGCGCCTGGTAGTATTTTTTCCAGGAACGGACGAAAATACCGAAATTCAGGGAAAATTTTATAGCTTTTGATATTGGCTTTTTTCGCCTCTTTGATATAAAATCGAGGAAATTTATTGGCAGGGTCATGGTTTGAATGCTGACATGTTTCTGTGGCATTTTTCATGTCTGATCGAAAATTCGAGAAGAAAAATTTATTCCTTGCGTAAGCGATATTCGCGAACGCGAACTAAGTATTTTACTTTGTTCGTTTCGTTTGAATGCCGAGTGGATTTTCATGAAACTAAATTTACGTAGAAATTATTTGTGTACCAAAGAATACAGAGGAAACTGCATACAGAGGTACAGCAAAAATTTAAATTTTTGTTGTAGAATAAAAGATTTTACACAATTACAAAATCGAAAAGTTTATGAGAACTAAATGGCTGCGCGGTCTTTTACATACAAAACTTAAATTTAGATTTGATGTCAAAATACCCAATCAAATGAAAAAAATATTTTTTAATGTAAAGATATTGCAAATATTTAGTACAAATATGTGCAACTTAATTTATTCATGTTTTTCACTATAAAAATGTAGGCCATTAAAGAATTTAATTAGCCATTTTTTGTGAGTTAATTGTCATTATTAAAAAATAATCTTACTCTGTGTACTGTGTTATAATAATAAAAAATAAAATGTTTAAAAACCTTTTTTCATAAATTGGTTACAAATTTTAATTTATGCACGACAAATTTGTGTTCCAACGTAAGTCAGTATTATTTCTTCAAACTTCGCAAAATCACTTTGTGGCGTCATTTTGAATTAAATTAAAACAAATAACTTTGTTTAAACCACTAATATAATCACAATTACCTACATGTTTCAAAACCGATGGTTTCTTCGTCAGGGTAGTAATGACATTAATATGTCATTACTACCCTGACGAAGAAACCATCGGTTTTGAAACATGTAGGTAATTGTGATTATATTAGTGGTTTAAACAAAGTTATTTGTTTTAATTTAAGTCAGTATTTTTTATTTTAAATTCATGCCCGACAAAATGCTTTTCTTTATTGATTTTTATTTTATATTTATGATTGTTTTTATAATTAGAAAAAAGAAAAGAGTAAAATTTTGTTATTTATGATTATCATTAATTTATTTTACATTAACTCGAGGCGAAGAAAATAACTTCCCGACAATGCTGTGTGGAGGGTCTTTTTGAGGAGAGGAAAGAGTCAACAACTACGATACGATACGATTGTACCACCCCAGCCAGGAGCAATCCTGTCCCAGTAAGACCGGTTCACCAGGGGGCACTGATTTGTTAGGACTAGGAACTGAGGATAGGAAAGAAGTTGGAGTTTAATCGACCGGTATACATGGCAACCTAATAAGCCAATATTGGAATTTAGGATGGGAGGAATACAGGAATGAATTGAGCGTTATGATTTTCTTTTTTCCCCCTTTCTTTATGCCTTCCTTCTTCTTGCCTCTTATCGGCCTTTCTTGTCTCTTGTTGCTTCTTTTTGTCTCTTCTTAGCTATTCTTGCTTCTTTTTGTAACTTATCGCGTCTCCTTGGCACGTCTTGCCTCTTCTTTCAGCTCTTTTTGCTTGTTCTTGTATCTTATTGCCTCTTCTTAGACCTACTCGTCTCTTTCCGGATCCTCTGGCCCATACTTGGCTCATCCCGTCTCTTCCTGCCTCTTCTTGAATCTTTTCATCTCTTTTAGAATATTCTTGTCTCTTCTCGTCTCTTCTTGCCTCTTCTTGCCTTTTCTTGGATCTTCTCGACTCTTTACGGTTCTTCTTGGCTCTTGGTGGCTTTTCTTGTGTCTTCTCATATAATCTACTTTCTTCTAATCTTTTCTTGGCTCGACGTTGCTCTTCTTGCATCTTATTCCCCCTTCTTGGATCGCCTTATATTCACAAATAAATACGAAAGTTCCTTCTAAAATCATAAAAAAATTACATCTTTAATGGCTTATATTTGATAATTTAATAAAACACGAATAAATAAACTAGCACATATCCGTACTAAATATTTGCTATACCTTTAGCTATTGTTCGCTATAGCTTCGTTAAGAATTTTGGCCTGAAATCCTCAATTAAGTTTTATATGAAACGGCCTCGCAACCATTCTTCTCAAGAAGACGAGTTTTACATAGCTTTGAAACCACTTCTTATTTAGGTCTTTAGCTGTATACAGATAAAGTGAAAACTACGTATCTAGGTTCCTAAGTTAAGTTGGAAAACATTTTTTTCTTTCACATAAAATCATCTAATTTAAATTTAGTGAAAATTTCAGAATAGATGGATAAACAAGAATGGCACAAATAAAATATGTCAATTATGAATAATTGCATAAGAATGCTAAATATACATTAGTTTAAGTAAACGGGATAATATACTACACAAACATTTAACCCATTTTCAATATGATAAAAATTATTGATTACATACAGTTTACTAATTTATTTAGACTTAGACTAATTAGGTATACGTTTCATACAACGCATGTCACATTTTGTCATTGTAATATCCAGCAATCCATTATTCCGTTTTTGTTAACAGAGCTGCGCGCGGATGTTTTTACAACCATGAAGCTAAACGGTATTAGTTTTAAAATTAATGCAAAATGTTGTCATGAAGAGCGGTGCGAACACAGAACCTTGCACTGCCGCATCTCAGCGGCTACAGCTAATGAACCGCGAGAATTTATCTCGAACTGCCATAAAAATTATCAAACGGGAGATGGTAAGTGAATGAAAATTATATACTTTTTAAATAATTTTTCAATAATGTCTAAACAAAATAAGTGTTTAAAAAAATCTGAAATATTTTAGTTTGTAAGACCTTACATAAATAAAAAAAAACTGAGGTGTTTTTGTCACAAAACACGTTCTTGGATTTATTTTTTAAAGATTTTAATTTAACTAAAATTAAAATTCTGAAAACTGTGTTGACTAGATTATATAATGATTTATTTTGTTGTATGATTATATGATTGGAAATTTGTGTTGTTTAATAGAATCTATCGTTTGAAAATTGAACAAATCTGCCAAAGACCAACGGTATATAGTATATTATAAATACAATCAAAATTTTAAAACTACGTGTACCAGATAAAATTACAATCTTTCAAAATCAATTTACGTTTTTTTGTAAAATAGAGTCAATACGTCGAGAATTTGATTTAAAAATGACTAATTTCCGGTATTCTCTGGTAAAACACTCTTAATACCATCGTTATCGGTATTGCAGATCTCGTTAAGTATTGAAGAAGATTATTAACGTTGTATTTCATAACCGTTTTAACGCGATCAGCACATTAGAAAATAAACTATCACATCTCGGTCATGTTGCCGCTCGTATTCGTGAAAACGTTCCTACTAGCCAGCATACAGGTTATTTGAATGGATCACATAATGTTTGCATTGCCAACGGTCATAGATATCTCTGAGCTAAATCAACTCCATAAAAACAAACAGTTTTGAAACATTCAACCTAATGATTTTACAACACATGTTTGCTAGATCAATGTAGAGACTGTAAAGCCTTAAAATATATAAATATTATACAAGCTTTCTTTAAGGTCTTAACAAGCTCGAGCGCAGAGCTTATTAAGACGAACGAAAATTTCATTTTATTTTTATTAACATTTATTTTTTAAAAGGCTTTAGAAGTCAGGCGTGTGCTTTCTTGGAAAAAAATGAACATCCTTTTTCTTTTCATCACCCCCAGCCATACGACACATCTGTTCCTCTACCCCTAAAGCCTTACAGCTACAACCTTATAGGGGCGCAAGGGTCGCCGCAAAGCAGAATCATTTCTCAATGATAAAGAAAAACTAGAAGAAAAGGGTGTGTTCGCCAAAAGTTTATTCAACAAATAAAGTTTGGCCGTTAATTTGAAAGCGGTAGGTAGAATTACTTTCCAGCACGTAAAGGCACTTCCCATTGTCTGTTAGACTGTTGTTTGGCAGTTTTATAAGCACAACATTTTATTAAAATATATTTTTTTTGAATTTTTAATCCAGCAGGACCGGGATAATGATGCAATGTTCAATCCTAGTGTAATATGATAGTAACTAAAAAAAAACATATAAATACGTTTTATAAAATAATAAAATTTTATTTAAATACCACGTCTTTTGTCTAAAATGCTTCAGTTGGTAACAGTTGGGACTCTTATAATGAAACAACATAAAAATTAAGAAAAAAATCTATTTGTTGCAACGCACTTTTCGATTCCGAATAAACTAATCCGAACAAGAGCTCGTATGGACGCCATCGACGTTCGTCATTTTACTTGCGTTTTGTTTGAAAACCAATAAGACAGAAGATACTAGAATAATGACTTTACGTACAATCTCTAGCCGGAACTAGTATACCTGTGTAATAGTTTTTTTTATATATTTTTTGTTATCTACAGTAAAACATTAAAAACTGGTGCTGTCTCCGAATCGTGCACCTGTAATATATTTATAATGTAAAAGCCCATCAGGGCATTAAAAACCAATAAATAAATATTATAATTTACTTAAATGCGGAGAAAAATGTTATTCTAAAATACGATCATGTTTTTTCGTAAAAACGGTTAAAAACGGGACTGAAGTTCTTACGAACAATTTAACAGGGTTTCAATGTTAATTGGCGGGAAAATATAAGAATAATTTGTCGGTGTACGTAATTTCGTACCTATACCAACAAATTATTCTTACATTTTCCCGCCAATAAACATTGAAACACTGTTAATTTGTTCGTAAGAACTTCAATCCCGTTTTTAACCGTTTTTACGAATAAATTGATCGTTTTTTAGAATAACATTTTTCTCCGTATAGTATTTTTTTACAAGAACATTTTTTTTATTTTCTGTTCTATTTGAAATTTTAGTGTACTTTAATCTTGACAAGTAAAGTTAGTGGTTTAACTGTGGCTGTATACTATTAAGTAACTATAGTATTAAACCGACTGGTTAGCATCTAAAATTAGCGGTAATAAATTAAACTTATTTCTGCCATATTCGCAACCTTGTTCTGTAATATTATAAAAAAAAACACATATTCAATTAAATCCTGAAAATTAAAATTGAAACCGTGTAAGTTTTTTGTATCAATTAATGTCAAACAAAGGACTTTGAGGATTACCTTCAGGAATTTAGGGTATCTCTTATTAAATAATGCAGAGATCAACGTCGTGCTACTTTTCAGATATCCTGTATAATCCACCCTAAATCCACGCTTAAGTTATGCAACTGGAACTACCCCAGTTTCATGCAAAATAGCGTGACCAATATCATAGCGACCAAAGTGGATTTGACTTTCGGGTAAGTGGAATCGACCAGCTTTTAATATGGCGATGACAAGAATGTTCGAGGGATTAACAGATTCGTCCCGGTTATTGGTCATGTGATTAAATCTGCCCGCTTCGGGGATTTAAATCATTCAAACCAATCGGCTTTATCATTATCGGAGTTTTCCACGTAGTTAAGTCGTACACGATTTTTTTAATGATTGCTTTGTTAATTTTACGAAGAAGAAATGAAATGAAAATATGTATGTATTATTTTGATTTATTGACAAATTATGTAAGGTTTTTTCTTTGTAACAGATCACTGAAAACAAAACCATGCATGTACAATATTATAAGCGAAAAATTCTAAGAACTTTACATAACTATGACGAGCGAAATATACAAGGTTTTTTTGTGTGAATCCCTCACAATAGTCGCAACTCCTCCCGATCGTCTGGAGCCAGTGAGATTATGGCATCCCCAGTTGGAGTATTTTGTGAGGCTGAAGGAAGGGGGACGGGAAGAATGTGAAATATACGGAGGTGGGAAAGTACCTAGCTATTCAGATTTGGCCACCAAACACGGCTAAAGTCAACTCAAGCAACGCAATGTTTCGATTCTGAATGGTGGTCTTTAACTAAGACTGGAATAGTTAAATAGAAATTAAACTTATTATTTTTTTTTTCTTATTGTATGGAGCAGGAAATACCAATATTATCTACAGAAGTTAACGAAGTATTAAGCAGGATGAAATAACGGAAAATCTGTCTTCTGTTCTAGGGTGATAAATTAATTGTTTTTTTTTTTTCGGACATATCGACATAAAATATGTGCTTCCATATGGTTCAGTTGAACGTCCCGTTTTATATATATATATTACATCTTGTTTGGATGAAAATAGACCCTTTGTATCATATTTATTACTGGACTAGGTACCTACTGTGCGATGGAAAACATTATTTATATTAATAAAATCGTTCTTTTCAGACTCTGATGAATTAAATCATACCAAATAAATAAATAAAATATTGAGAGAAACTTAATTGAATAGGGATTATGATTTGTTTTTATCAGTTGAAGCTATTATATTGCCCTATGCGCAGAGGCGACAGGTGACATGAGGTATTTAATATTTAATTAAAATATTTAGTACCTATATTATTGTGTTTAATTATAAATGTTAAAAAAAAATTCTGATAGGTACAAAAATATTTGTAACCACTGGTTTCTACTAAATATTATGTAGAATTATTAAAAGTCTAGTTTCTTGCGGCGCTAGTTATGTAGGTTATTTCATTAATTTTATTAGATATTATGTGAATTATTACTGAATTCAGTTCAATGTTGCAAAAATCTCCCTTCTAATATTAAACCAGCTTTTTATACAAGAAATAATATCGGTAACTTTTTGAGGAACGCTAAAGATAAAGACCATAAATTAACTAATTCCGGAATATATAAACTCAAATGTAATGACTGTTCCTCATTTTATATCGGGAAAACAACGCGTAATTTCGAAATTAGAATCAAAGAACACTTAAGGTGTCTTAATAATAATAATTTTTCCGATTTCGCTAACCATATAATTGAAAATAACCATAGTTTTGAAAAAAATACAGGGATAAATATTCTTCACATTAATAATAAAGGAAAACGCTTAGATAACTTAGAAGCTCTAGAAATAAAAAAATCCCTTAAAAATAATGAGTCGATTATCAATAAACAAAAAATATTAACCTATAGCCCAATATTAAATCTCTTCCCATTCGGTGTCCATTCTGTCCCCACTTACTCTTCATCAATTCCTAGCCACGCCCCCACCCCTACCACAACACCTACTGATAAATTGTACCCACACAATATTTTTTAAATTGTCATCATTATATGTTTGCCCTGAAGAAGGAACGGTTGTTCCGAAACCGGTCGGCGTGTAACTAAATAAATCAGTGGTTGTAACTAAGATATATTGTTTCATTTAATTATAATAATACTATAGTTCATTGAGGAAATCTATAATGGGTTCTCAGTTAGGTAAAACATGTTTAAATGAACCACATTGTAAACAGTTGATTTCCCTAAAATAAAATAAATAAATATGCATTTTATGAAATATTTTGTATACTTACCAACAATTTGAAAAATATTTAACATACAGTAGTATATGTGTATTATTTTTAATAAATTTTTCATTTATCATAACATTTATAGTTCGTGATGGAAAAGACTAGCTTAAATTAAACGTGAAGGTTATTGTGATAGAAATTCCAGACCGAATAGTTATTATAAACAAAAACTCTTAAGCTCTCTTTCGACACAAACAGATTTTCAGCTTCATGATAAAATACGATTGTTTTAAATTAATTATTACTTCTCTAGTACAAAATAATCACCAGCCGCCACTGCCTTCGAATACCGTCATTTGAAAGAAGAAATATCACGATGCATAATCAAATATTCTCTCTAGAAGGAGTTAAAAATGCTAAGCTGACACCAAATGAATGCTTTTTGGTAAAAGAGCTCGAACTAAAGGAATGGAAATATCTACACCACACAACGTGTTTTAATCCTGAATACAAAACCTTTTCAATTCTTGAATACTTGAAAAAGATGCTCGGGGAACTAATATTTATCTATGTAAAAATATAAAGGAGTAAGCCACAATGTTTGCCACGATGATTTTTAATTGATGATAACGAAATTCAACACATTCTTTCGCCATGCAAATATATTAAAGCTATGTACTATATGTAATGTTTGCTTATTTCACAAGCAAACATCCTGTGTTGGGAACTTCTCAATAAACCCTGGTTCTTGATACAAACTGTTTAATTTATTTCTTTATTTACATTTGATACATTTAAGGCCAAAATAACAGAAATAATATTACATAAAAGACAATAAATTTAAAAAGAATACAAGTGTATTACGTTGTCTTATGTACGTCGATATTAGTTCTTAGCTAGGCAGATTGCCTGTTCTAAGGAACCAAATGTTTGTACAGTGCCAAATACAATTTAAATATATATATTTTTTTAAATTAATACCTATATATTAAGTTTTTACTAAATGTGCTATTCATAGGTAACCATGTATAGTTTTAAGTCACATTATATAATAGTTTTTCAGACTCCTCCCTACGCAAGCCAATCAATAATTGAACCAATGTAGAACATTTTGCAATTTTTAATATTTAAGTCTGGAGGGATTTTATTGTATAATTTCGGTCCCATATACATATACGTCTTTTGATACTTTGTTTATTTACGAATTACAATAATAATAGACCTGCGCTAAGGCAACTAACTTCAACTGACTGGTAGGTAAATCAGAGCCCGCAGAGCGCTACACTGCCGACTACATCGACTCCTAGGAACAACTCTAACCTCCCGCCATCTAACGGAAACTAATGAAAGATTTATGTCTACTGCCATCTATCGCTAAACCACTGAACCTACTTGTCAATACACTCCAGTATAAAAATGAATATGCTCATTAATACAGCTTATATTGTTTACAACAAAATTCTTGCCTAAAAAATAATAATAACACTAAACGAAACGAATACCTATTTACCTCATTCTCGTGATATTACCACAAACATTTTAGAGGAAGCCCGGTCGCCGAGAAATTTGAAAAATATGTATTTTACTAAACTGTTCCTGTCACTGTCGCTCTTACTCCCCCAAATACTGAGCGAAAGGGACATCAGGCTGATAATGCCTAAATAAAATCATCAAAATCGAGGTTATGTATTCCCCACTTTTCTCATCCAAAATTGGACAGATTATTAAGGTTTTTTAATTACTGTATTAAAAGAAAATACTCTATCTCTGCACTTTATTTGCTATGTGTAGGTTATCCCTTTTACCTTTCCACAGTTGATAGTGAACATTATCAACCCCCACGTACATTATTCGAAGTAATCTCATGCAGGTGGACGCCGGGGGTGCCTAATGACGTCACGGGGTTGTTTACCCTCCCAGGGTTCACCATAGATGGCATACCAACTACCTATAAATTTTACATTCACCTCAGTCTTTTGGGCATTTCGCATTCATGGCGCGACTACCATTTGATTTGGGGCACTGCCTACGTGCAGTGGCTCCATGCGACAAAATGGAAACTAATAAATATGATTAAAAGAGGGCGACATCGACATCGACAACGATTTGAAAAGCCTCTGTCCAGGCAAAAGGTTAATTTTCCGGACTTCGAAATGTGGTCAAAAGCCATTTCGTTCTGGCGTTACAAATTTTCTCCAATGTGGTGAATAATTTTGAAAGTCAAATGATAATTTCATTGAAAAGTGTGTTGGTTACTTGACGACACATGCATAAGACAAGTAATATTGTCAGCATTTTATTAGTGGCAAGATTTGAGTACCCTAATCATACATTTATATTGGGGTTAAAACTTGCTTAAACTAGCTTATTTGTGTGACCTTGTGTATATAGATGTAAATAGTAGATAATAACCACGTATTTGGTGACCTGGTGTATATAGGTGTAAATAGCTAAATACTTCATCGCCGTTCTTTTTCACATACCCTTTTCCTACCCACGACTTTCAGCCTCACAATATACCAAATTGGGGATGATATATTCTCACTGGCTTTAGAAGGTTGGCAGCAGTTAGAACTCTCGAGCATATATTATTTTTCGAATATATTTTTTTACATGTTTCTCGTGAGAGGAACGGCTGCGTGACCTTTTTCATACAAAACTAAATTTTGGATTTGAGGCCAAAATAAGCAACAGAACAGAGTATTGTTTCTTAAATCAAAAGGTACAACAAATATCTCTTATATGTTCCTCGTGAGAGTAATGGATGCGTGACCTTTTTCATACAAAACTAAATTTTGGATTTGAGGCCAAAATAAGCAACAGAACAGAGTATTGTTTCTTAAATCAAAAGGTACAACAAATATCTCTTATATGTTCCTCGTGAGAGTAATGGATGCGTGACCTTTTTCATACAAAACTAAATTTTGGATTTGAGGCCAAAATAAGCAACAGAACAGAATTGTGTTTCGTAAATCAAAAGGTACAACAAATATCTCTTATATGTTCCTCGTGAGAGTAATGGATGCGTGACCTTTTTCATACAAAACTGAATTTTGGATTTGAGGCCAAAATAAGCAACAGAACAGAATAGTGTTTAGTAAATCAAAAGGTACAACAAATATCTCTTATATGTTCCTCGTGAGAGTAATGGATGCGTGACCTTTTTCATACAAAATAAAATTTTAGATTTGAGGCCAAAATAAGCAACAGAACAGAATATTGTTTCGTAAATCAAAAGGTACAACAAATATCTCTTATATGTTCCTCGTGAGAGTAATGGATGCGTGACCTTTTTCATACAAAACTAAATTTTGGATTTGAGGCCAAAATAAGCAACAGAACAGAGTATTGTTTCTTAAATCAAAAGGTACAACAAATATCTCTTACAGATATGAGCTATTTTATATTTTCGTGTTTTAAATTATAAAATATAGGCCATAAGAATTCGATTTATCATAATTTCAGAGGCAACTTTGGCAAACATTTTGTGAGCTAATAATGACAATTGTTTGCCCTAAAATCCAAAATTAGGTTCTCGTTTGAAAACGGCCACGCAGCCGTTTCTCATAATTGTCTGAGAACAACTAACTGGAACTACACTAAGGAACGACGGAAAGATATGCAGAAAGACAAAGGACTTAGGATACTTGATGAATGAAGTTTCTCTAAACTTTATCAGAACTTGTACATTCTAACTACTATGCAGAACGCAATGGTTGTACTTGTCACGCGTGTAATGAAATTTGGGATGCTCCCTCGGCGTTGTGTACCCCGATAACAAAGCGATATGGTAATTTCAAAAACAGATTAAGTTGGGATGGAACGATTTCATTGTGATTCGTACGGAGGAGTAGCGAGGGACACCGGCTGTTCTGTATGCACGTTAAATCATACTGTGCTTTGCGTGTGAATGTGATTGCACCCTAACATTTTACTAGCAGTAATCCGTGAAAATTCGAAGGAAAACTACATGTTTTCAGGTGATCAAAGTTTTACCATATCTTGACTTGAATTGTATGCGGCTGCGTGACCTTTTCCATACAAAACTTAATTTTGGATTTGAGGCCACAATATGAAACGACTAAGCTTCTTTTAAATATAAAGTTACAGCAAATATCTAGTACGAATCTGAGCTATTTTATGTATGTGTTCATTAAATTATAAAGCATATATAAGTCATTTATTTGACATTCGAGATTTCATTATTTTAGAGATAATAGAGATGACTTATTCGTCAGTTATTATGTGCCTGTATCTACATGAGTGAAATCAGTACAATTCTAAATAAATAAGTTGGAGAAAGTTAAAAAGCTTTTAAATCAAAATAATCTGATAAATCGACAAACACATGGAGATACTACTTACTACTCTATAGTGTTTTTCTAATTTACATTTTATAAGTTCGCCGTATCGCATGGTTTGCTGCCAATATCCAACTGAGCGTAAATAAACTTAAAATACTTCTTGAGTGAATGAAAAAGTGATGAAATAAATGGCGTTCTGGGTTGCTAGCATGGTCGATCGATAAGGATCGGTAGGATAATTGTCGGTAACTTCTCATCGTTCCCTAGGACAACTGCAGATTGCAAACGAATAGGTGAGAGTTCACAATGACTAAGTGTCCTTAATATATTCGATATCAACTGTTGTCTGTACGTTGCGATCTGCACTTGTCCTAGGGAACGACGAGAAGTTACCGACAATTATCCTACCGATCCTTATCGATCGACCATGCTAGCACCCCTGAACCTCGTTTTTACTTAGACCTCCACTGCGTGTAAATGATACTTGCGTGCAAATTACTGATAATTACTGAGCAAGCATAAACTTTTAGAGCAACAATAATATTTTAATTTACACTTCAGGTATGTACCTACTAAAGACTATACCGCTGATAGCTTCGTTTTAATCTCTCCCTCATTTTCATAATCGACCCTTTTTAACAAAAACAGTTACTGGCAGAACCACACGAGAAGGGTACAAAAATCCAATATATTTAAATGCGTCTTTTGAGCATACCTTCGTTATGGGTAAAACAAATAAAGCATACATCAATCACCATTATGTTAAAAAATACATAAAGAAACACGTGTTAATGTCAGGACAAACAGTCATATTTGCTTTTAGAATCCCAACAAAAACAAACATTTCACACTTAACAACATATTATTTGAATAACGCCAGTATTTAGTGGCATTCTCCGCTGCAACTCGAATGCACTCATTACTTATTAGTATTTTTACTCTGCTAATGTGCTGTCACTTATAAAAACACTTTTTAATATTCAGTTAGAGTTAGAGTGACTCTCAAAATACGTATTTGAAGTATTTGTTATTACCACTTGTGGATGTGTGAGTTGGGTCACTTTGAAAAGGTGCTATGAAAACCAACTCTGTGGGGTCTTTATAATACATTTTTTTTATAATGTGGATACTAAATTGAGTGTTCTTTGGTCATGTATTAAAGACGTGTATTTAAAGGTAAATACTTAAGAGCCATTGAACAGCGGCTGAGATTAAAAGTTTTAAAATGCTTGCAATCAATTAAATTAAAAATTTAATATCGATTTATTACATTCAAGTAAGCAATAAAAATGCTCAAAACGCACGATGATAAATTATTAAATATCGTGTACTTTTTGTAAGTATTTTGTGATCATAAGTATTTAGGATTTTTCAATAATATCTAAACAAAATAAGTTTGTAAAAAAAATCGGAAATATTTTAGTTTGTTAGACCATAAATAGAAAACTGTGGTATTTTCGTCTCAAAACAAGTTCCCGGATTTATTTTTTAACGATTTTAATTTAACTAAAATTTCATTTTGAAAAGTGTCTTTACTAGATTATGTATTGATTTATTTTGCTGTATGATTATACAATTTGAAATTTGTGTTGTATAATACAATCTTTCGTTTAAAAAATTAAATATGTCTGCCAACGACCAACGGTATAACCTTAGTAGGTATATTAAAAATAAACTTAGTTTTGAAAAATTTTAAAAATGCGTTTACCAGATAAAATAACAATCTTTCAAAATCAATTTATGTTTTTTTGTAAAAAACAGTCAATACGTCTAGAATTTGATTTAAAAAGGACTAATTTCCGGTATTCCCTGGTAAGTATTTTTTTATAGGAAAAGTTTTAGACGTTTTGATAAGTTGGCACTCAGATAACCTATTTTGTTTTTTTTTTTTTAAGTTAAAAGAAATATACATATTTCGCTTTGTTAACTTCATACATTGATACAAATAATATTAATAATGATGGTTTACTACCTAACACCAAGTAATACATTTTTTTAAGTGAGAACATTTTGGTTTTGCTCATTAATTTTGAGAGCAAACAGTTTTTTTTAAATATACTTAATTTATTTTCGGTTGTCAGGCTATCAGGAAGGAGATTATATATGTTTATGCCTATGTTTCTTTTGCCACACTCTGTCTTTGTTGAATTTGTGTATAATTTATTACGTTGTCTTGTATACATAATTTTAATTGTATACATATTTTTTATTGTATGAGAAAATAAAAATTTGTGTAATTTACTGTGTATACTATCTATTCAGTGAGAAAATATTACATACCTACCTTCTAAATTACGAGAATGGCAGCAGGGGCCAAGAGTTAAAATAATATTTGGATCATTTGTGTGGCTCCGTTTTTTTTATAACCTGAAGGACGCTGTCATAAAAGATTATACACGACAGCCTTATCCGGGGTAAAAAAATACGTGGTCAACGAAAGAGTCTTTTTTAAAAAAGGAGTATTTTAGGTCTTCTGTTGAATTGAATAGAATCTGAAAAGACTGTGTTGCATAAAATCAAACAAAACGTCAAAAGAGGGGTTTTGCAAAACTCTCTTACTTATTTGAATTTTCTCTCACGTATTTTATCAATATCAATTTCATCTAGACTATTTCAATTGTTTGGAAAACCATATAAATTAAGTGATGGAATAGAATTAACGCGGAACCTAAGAAAATCATCATTCAGATTGTTATTTGTTAATTTTCTACATACCCATTATAAATGATTATAAAGTTTATTATTATTATTATAAGATTATCAATACTTTTAATGTACCTACTTCAATTTTTCATAATGTTTTATATAAGTATATGCATGTAAAAGCCAAATGTGTGTAAACAAATTGCTAGGAACCACATCTCTAGAGACATTATTTGCTATATCTAGAATATGCAAAGGAAAGAAAATAAATAAGTATTTTGATTATTTTGGCACTCCAACGCTTTGTCTGCTCGAAAATCCATGCTAAAAACGCAAGCATTGCATACTTCCGTTTTTTTCTGTTTTTTTATGCGTCTAGCGCTCGTTGAGAATGGCCGAGCGCCAACTTTCGTGCGAAATACTTATGCGCCAAAAACTCCCTTATGAATAAGGCCTTAATCCAAATATTTTATTAAAAATGCAAACCAAAGTTAATTTAATACAAATTTTACAAATAAATTATTTAATACAAATTTTACAAATAATTAATTTAATACGAATTTTACAAATAATTTATATCATACAAATTTTACAAATAATTTATTTCATACAAATTCTATAAATAATATAATTCAAATTTCATAGATAATTAATTTAATGCAAAAATTAATTTTATAGAAACAATCAAATACCCCCTAATCCCTTTCTCACTAGACATTATGTCTCTTCCTTTTATTTACATGTTGTAACATGTATATAAAAGAAAGTGTAATTATTTACTTTTATCTCTCACTAATCCATTGTTCAATTTTATATTTTATCTCTCTATTTAGCTACGTATACGCCCACACTATGTATTTTTGATTAATTCTGAAGTTTTATCCTGATAGCGATACCGATTAGTGAATAAATTTGGTATTAAAAACAAAGTATTTGTTTAATGTAACAAATAAATATGTTGATACCTACCTTTTTATTTTCAGTTTTTCGTATTTCTATGGTGAATGGGCGCAAACTGTTGGTTGTAGGTACATACCTGGAACCAAACAAAAAAATGACTGTGTTACAAAAATATGATTAATAAAGAAAAGTTTTATCAAAATACCAACGAGTACGAAAAAGCTAATCTCGAGTAACTTGAACCTGGTAAATATTTTAAGGTAGGCCTCAAAATATAATTTCAGTAAAAAAGAAAATAATTGGTGATGGATGTAATAAAGTTGTGGCTACTTTAGAGGTCTGCTTGATTCTGTTCTCAATTATCATCAATCAAGATTAATTTCCAGTGGATAAAATATTCTCCTTATTACGAGGGTTAGAATTGTAATAAAGCTCTTGAGATCTTCAAACATGTACGAATATTCAATGGTTGTTGTGATTCGTGATTATGACAGCATTAAAAAAATATAGTAAGATTTTTATGTTAGTTTAAAGATTGCATTGTGATCAAACATAGTATAACCAAATAATTCTGTCTATCGAAAATTAGAAGCCACAAAAAATATTTATTTATTAAAGAATTTTATACATAGTGTACATATTGTGTTATTTCGCCCGCCATGCTAGGGATGTCCCTGTGTTATGGCGGGTGAAGTATGCAGATTATATGGGTAATGAAAGTACATTTACTGATAATATAATAATTATGATAATGAGGTTTACAGTTAATGCAGCAATGAATTTATGATAATGAAATTTACATATAATATAGTAATTGATGATAATGATGTTTACAGGTAATACATATAACAAGGAATTTATGACAATGAAATTTACAGATAATATAATATAATAATATATTATATACACACAATAATTATAATAAACTGTTTTTATACAGGGTGTTAAGGTACATACTTGAGTTACTTTAACCAGTGATTCCTGACATTATTTGGAGTAAAAAATGTAAATGAAATTTTGGTCTCGGGTGACTTTTTTTGTGATGATTTTTTTTTTTTTCAAAATTTTTTTTCTTCAAAATCAAACAAAAAAAATCTTTCACATGACCTTTTTGGTCACTCAGCCAAGCTACCGCTCCACCACTTTCCCCGCCCCCAACTACTTAACACCTACTATTTTTTATGTTTTTGTAGAAAAAAAAAAAAACATCAAAAATGTCACCGGAGACCAAAATTTCATTTACATTTTTTACTCCAAATAATGTCAGGAATCACTGGTTAAAGTAACTCAAGTACGTACCTAACACCCTGTATACATTAAATAATAAAATTATTTAATTTATAAAAAAAAATATTTAAAAAAAAAATAATAATAATAAACACACAAAAAAATTTGCTTGTATATTGGATGTACGCAGCACCGCTTAATAAATATATGGATCGGAGGGCTCTCGGTATCACGCATTTTTACAGCTCCCTATTTACGTACCTATATGTCAATTATTTGCTGGTCTTATATATTAAAACTTATGCATTTATGACACTTGGGTCAACGTTGAAAAATCTTAATTTAATTGACTGAACGCAGCGAAGTCCTATTTTAACGCGGCCGTTTTGCAATTCATCTGTCTGCAAATTCGTTACGTTCTACGAAAGAAGAAAATTTGAAAGAATTTTAATTGGGATAATAACCTTTCTTCGGACAAAGCGTATAATTCCTCACTTGAAATTAAAAAAAAAATTGCATAAAGATGTGGTTTGTAATGATAGGTATTTAAGTGTCCACTTATAAATCTTAATGATTTCAGATAAAATTTTGGTTTTGATTTACTAAATAAGATAATTAGAAACCTATACTTTTTTGGACGCGAGGTTCACAGTTTACAGAACTACTACTATCTACACGGAGAAAAATGTTATTCGGAAAAACTATCATTTTAATATTAAAAACGGATAAAAACGGGACTGAAGTTCTTACGAACAAATTAACAGTGTTTCAATTTTTATTGGCGGAAAAATGTAAGAATAATTTGTAGGTATACATGTATAGATACCAACAAATTATTCTTAAATGTTCCCGCCAATAAACATTGAAACCCTGTTAATTTGTTCGTAAGAACTTCATTCCCGTTTTTACTATTAAAATGATAGTTTTTTCGAATAACATTTTTCTCCGTGTAGTAGTAGAAGTTTGAAGAGTTTCTTTTGTTTTTGCATGGAGTAATAAGCAATAAGCAATTTGAATTACTATTACATTACCTTGGAGGAAACGTATTACCTTTTGAGAGACGGTTTACATAAAAATTGCAGGCCTTGCAAACTCGATTAGCTAAAACAAAGTTTTCGAAGTTTAACTTTGCAAATGGTACACTTCTTCTTCATAGTTTGAATGACTACCTACTGAGAGCTTTTGCCCGGTACACAATTTGATAAGTTTAAGGTACAACTTTGTGCATTGCCTAGAACGTTGGTTAATTTTTAATCGCAAGAATCCAAGAACTATGCAAATAATCATTGAACCGCAATCAACATTGTTAGTAGAACTTCTCCTGCCAATTACAGACAATTATTTGATTACCAAAACAAATGGATAACTTCAATTTACCTTGCTAGCGACTTACTTGCTAGTGGTCTGAAGTTTTGCTAGAAAGACCCCTTTTTGGGTGGAAAAATGCATTCATTCAATCAAAATTACAGTAACTGAAAGAACATCTCAAATTGAAATAAAAATATGTCAATATAAAAATTATGTTCTAAACATAAAATACGATTTTTGAAGATGAAAGTATTTGTAAAGAATTTTGCACGGGATCATTAAAAAGATAATTGGAAAGACGATCAGAAATACAGTAAGAAGTGAATTAGATTTATTTCTGTCAATAAACATAACAAAAGAAATATACATTTTGATTAAAAATTATTATTAATAAAGTCAAATTTGGCTCTTACATTCCCACAATCCATCAGTTCAACTTTTTTTCTTAAAAGATCATTGAAGGAACGTAATATCGCTCATTACATTTTATTTGGCAGGAGTATTATATTACATTTTTACATTACATAGAAGGGAGAAATAATTTATTTGATTAATTAGCATTACAACGCATGCCGGGTAATACACCCACTACACAATGTCTTCACAACGAAAGATTTTATTAAGACATAAAACTTAGCGTTTGGAATAGTTTCGCAATAATTTCAAGTGATGAATAAGATTTTATTAATTTTACTACCAATTTTATAGGTCAAAATGATACACGTATGATGGAGCCATAAAATGGAGGGATAACATACAATTTTAATATCCGGCACCGGAATTCATTACATGACCTCTATTATCAAAAGCCATAAAATATTATTAGCGTGGTTCTTTATAATAAATGCCTGGGATGTGAAGTAAGTAATCCATCCACGCTGTGGATTTAATAAAGTAGTAAAACAACGTTTATAATCCACGGAGGCTGCTCTGACCACACACAGAGTATCGTAATCGCTGCTTTAATGTATCAATTTTTAAAGTTACTTTAAGTTAAGCAAACAGGGTGATCAGATTATATTTTCGATTCATTATATCTCGAAACGACATAAATATTTTGTAATGTAAAACTCACTCCGTGGTAAAGAAGTGAAATATATTATTTTCAGTCCAGAGGTTCAGATTCAAAACTACTTAAAAGTCGAATATTGAAATGGAAATTAAAACTTGATTTATTAAACAAATAAGGTAGAAACATACCGGGTCGACATACGTACGCATCGCTAAGTACTTTACTGACCTAATCATACCTAACCTAACCTAACCGAACAATATCTGGGCCCCTAGCACACATTAGATCGATAACGATTGGTGGGATAACTTTCGGTAACTTCACATCGTTCCCTAGCATGACAGCTAGCCCTAGCTTAATATATTCGACATCAATTGTTGTTTGCACATTAGCGATCTGCAATTGTCCTAGGGAACGATGAGAAGTTACCGAAAGTTATCGATACAATGGTTGAGTGGTCAGTGGTTGAGTGGGCATCGCGTTTGGGTCCCACCCAGGCGTTCCGTGTTCGATTCCTCGGCTGGCTAAGTCCTCCATCACAACACAAGCAACATCTTCCGCTTAGTGTGGTGGTAGGAGATTTTCAAACGTTGTTAAGTTATTCGTAAGCCGGGAATGTTTGTCTTTCTTTAAAAAAAAAGAAAATCCTTATCGATCGAGTGTGCTAGAGGGCCTGCTTAGCAACCATATATTTTCTATGAAAATGACCACACGCATCGCACGTTGCGTTATTATTATTATTATTGTTGCAGGCGAAATTCGCTCAGGCTGGAACATTTCCGAAATTTCGGCGCAGCGCTATGTGTTGTGTGTCGCAACAGCAAGAGCTTTCGTTAAAGTGGTCAAATTGTACGGCATAGATAGCCGCGCAGTACTAATCGTTGCGGGTAGCTACCAAGTAGTTAGCGCATGCAGTGTGAAGGTACTAGGTATGTCGCTACAAACACAAAAACAATTAATATTCTTGACAGCTTTATTTCATTCGCGTTTCTTTTGGGTTTTAGTTTGTAGGATGAAGATCTCCATGATGAAAGCCAACAACTGATGGGAGAGGCCAACATTAGACACGCATTATTTACTCTCATCGCCCCAGGGTGAAAATATCTTATATTATATGTTACAAAAGTGGTGAAAACAGCCAATTCTACAAAAATTGGTTTTATCATATCCAATTGGGGTATCTATGTTGTGAAGCTGAAAGTAATGGACGAGGAATTTGGGGGAGTACTTGACTATTGAAATATAATCATTATACAGGATAAAATCCATTTCAACCAACGTTTCAATTCTGAATGTGAATCTGAAGTGGTTGTTTATGCTTGTAAGTCGATTTTATTCCATTAATCCCATTAGAAGTAAGAAGAAACGAGTAAAAAGAAAAGAGGCAAGAAAAGCCAAGAAGAGCCAAGAAGAGCCAAGACGTAGCAAAAATAGTCAAGAAGAGTTAGAATAACCAAGAAAACAGGCTAGAATATGCAAGAAGGGATAAGAAATGCCACCACAAGGCAAGAAAAGTCAAGATGATGCAAGAAGATGCATGCAGATACTAGAAGAACTAATAAGATGCAAACAAAGACTAGGAGAGCCAAGAAGAAGCGAAAAAAAGCTATAAGAAGCAAGTTGAAGTCAGAAAAATCACGAATGGGCTAGTGGAAGCAAGAAAATGTAAGCAGATACTAGGATAGACTGAAATACGCGAAAAAGAACAAAGAAAAGGTCAATACTGAGAGTATATTCCACTCTGAAGCGTGCCGCAAATATATGTTATATCATTTTAAATGATTTAATTGTGAACTAACAGAAATCACTCCAAAAAAAATACTTACGCACGCTGGCATTTGAACCCGCGACCTCGGTATCGCTAGTCGAGAACCTTACCCGTTAAACACGGAGTGAATGACTGGTAGAATTTTATGTACTATAATTTATAACAAGACAACGATACATTTTTTTTAAATCGAAATAATTTGATAATAAGAAGTTGATAACCTCGTATAAATAGAAGCCTGGAACAAAGTGTAATTTATTTTCATTTCATTTGGAAAATGTTGAAAATGAGGTTAACCATTGATTTATTTATATGTTTGTGAAAAAACCTTCTCATATTCTCAACGAACTCTAATTATTCGACGAGGAAATATTTCATTTCTCACGGTTTTTTTTCAAAGGATTTGGTCGGTATGAAAATACTGATAAAATCCCTTCGTTTATTCAACCAATTTTATTATTACAACATCCTGTATGATTAATTCATCAACATCAGTATACATGTACACGAGCTCAATAGGGCAAGCTCCATAGAGTTAATTGATAATCTTTTATTAAATCCTGTTTACGTATGCTGTATTTGTATACACCTACATACTCCACAACATCACTGGTACTCATGATTCAGGTAACTGGATTACTGACAAAATTTGATACGATTGTACCACCCCAGCCAGAAGTACCACTGTCACGATGCGACTGGTTGACCAGGAGCACTGATTTGTTAGGATTTGGTACACGAGCTCTAAGGATGGGAAGCAGGTTGGAGTTTAATCGAACGGTATACACGGCAATCTAGTAAGCCATTATTATAATTAAGGAATAATAGTTTTTATTTATTTCTATACATCTTCCTTTTTTCCCGTATTTTCGGCTATTTTTAGCTCTTCTTATAGCTTCATGCAACTTCTTGGATCTTCTTGTATCTTCTTTGCTTTTTTTGCTTCTTCTTGTCCCTTCTAGTGTCTTTTCAGTTCTCGTGTTTCTTTTTGGCTCTTATTGACTTTTCTTGTCTCTTCTTGTCTCTTCTTGTCTCTTCTTGTCTCTTCTTGTCTCTTCTTGTCTCTTCTTGTCTCTTCTTGTCTCTTCTTGTCTCTTCTTGTCTCTTCTTGTCTCTTCTTGTCTCTTCTTGTCTCTTCTTGTCTCTTCTTGTCTCTTCTTGTCTCTTCTTGTCTCTTCTTGTCTCTTCTTGTCTCTTCTTGTCTCTTCTTGTCTCTTCTTGTCTCTTCTTGTCTCTTCTTGTCTCTTCTTGTCTCTTCTTGTCTTTTATTGCCTCTTCTAGCTCTTTTTGTCTCTTCATGGCCCTGCTTCTCTCTTATTGTGTTAACTGGATTACCGACCAAATAATAAAAATAATAAAGTAAAATTAGACGATGAAATTAATCATTTTAATGAATGGAAAACACGAAGTCCCACCTAAAATCTGATTATTGCGCACTAATATCTAGACTACCCACTGGTTTAATTTATTTATATTTTCTTTAAATTAATAGTTTTCCGAGCCAACTGAAATTTTAAGCCTGCTATACTGTTGCGCGGATGATTATTGTTGGTTAGTAGTTACTGTACTCGCTCGTATCCAGTAACCCATATCGCAACAATACCTCATCTTAGACTATCCTTTATAAGTATCCTTTGACTATGACACAAAAGACCGGGATCGGAAGAACGAAGATTCGAGGCAAATTGTCACCTACGCTTTCCGCCCGGGTTCCCTCGTGTAGTCTCGCCGAGATTCTAGAATATGCAGTACATGTAATAATATTAAAAATACATTTCGTGTTGAAAATATTCTTTTAAAAAAAAACTCAAATATCCGGAATAAATTTTATAATAATGTCGCGACAGCAGAACTTTTGGTGGAAAAAATATTAGTAAATGAATTAACTGTGTCGTGCAATCCTTACAAAATAATTAAATTGTTGTTTAGTATTTTTTTGGGAAAGGTTATGTAAATATTTCATATCGAAAGCAAATTCCGGTATTAAAACCACAATAATGTCTGTATTTGAAATTGCGATCCGAAAACTCAATTGTAATCTCGATCACAATTCAATTACATCGCGAAATCATTTCCAAAAAGGTTGTCGTATATTATTGTATTCCAAAATTCCATTGGGTTACCTCTACAGAATTCGGTCGAAAATAATATTATTAAATTAAACGTTCCTCTCGAGGAGGAGAACCTTTGAAACCTGAACAACTTAACTCCAAATCCAATTAAAGGTTTTTATATTATCCTGTCCTTAAAGCCATTTCCGCACCGCGACCTTTGAAAGGTCAGCCCCTGAGATTACCTTTGACTCTTGGTATGATTCCATTTACCCTTCAAACAGGACCGCCGCTAGGAGTTAAGGGGAAAAATCTCAACCCCATCACTTTTCCTGTATCCTGCCAGATATTTTTGGACAATTTTAAAGAATAGATGTGTTTAAAATATGTGAGCAACAACCTTTCAACGTATAATTAATTTTCATTTTAAGTTTGTAGGTACAATGTCCTTTTCGCCGTGCATTCCATTATTATTGATCTTTAATGAATCTCGTATATAGGTACATAAGACATGGTCTAGATTTGCGGCATCTGATTTTATTTTAAAATGCGTTCTTAAAGACTAACTAAAGTTATTACGCTTATTAAAATCCATTACAACTCATTATGATCTTGATCGCCGATGCAAATTTTTTGCCATGCGCTGAATCTATTTTCGTAAAAACTTACTTGATTTTTGCAAAATGATATGTTTGTAAATTGTACCGTTTTACTAAATAATATGTTTATATAATTAGTATATAATCTATCATAAGTAGTTTCCCCAGAATAGCTAGCTATATTTATAGAAATGATTTTTTTATAGTATCATTAAGGTTACACAGGCGAACAGGAGGTTACGTCCTTTAAAAACATTCACTTTTATTTATAGGTATTTTCGTTGAAGTATTCAAAAATCCCTTGGTTTATGTAGCGCTTTATGGATTGACATGTTTTTTTAAACAGATTGATAAGCTATCTGTGACCGCCCTTAAGATCGACAGCTCGTGTGCGTCGTACGCATTGCAGAAATTGACGCGCCGCCCCTGCTTTAAGCCTCTTTCTCCAATTTCTACCTCTATTCCTGCCCTAACTCCAAAACCTTACCTACCTACCACGAAACTTTGAACAAGAATTATAAAATCGAATTTCATTTATAAGTTGAAAGCCGTGCGGTCCTTTGCCTACAGACATTTACAACAAATTTAGTAAACAATCGAATTCAATCCGTTACGAGAATCAGTGACAAATATCAAAAAGTAACTTTCGTAATGGAATTTGCGTAATCAAAAACCTCAACTTAATTATTTAAGAATTAACTGTAAAATGATAAAAACAACAAACACCCAAAGGAAAATTTTAGCATGGAAGCAAGTTATTACAATCGAAACCTAATCAACCTTTAGTCTCAAATTAATGTAAAGCAGAAAATGTGCTTTCCAGTTCAGCTTTCGAACGATGAGCTCTGGCTTGCTTTTTCCACGGGTTTTAACTGAAATCTCTAAGGACGAAGCTCAGTGGTAAAAGTAATAGCGTATACACTAGCTCTTTGGCTCTATTCATTAGGTTTAAATTTATATACTATTTAGAACCAGAAACTTACAGAATGTTTGCCGTTACTTTTTATCAGTTCTAGAATCTAGCCAAACAAATTTAAACTATGACCATCTTATAATTTTTTTCATCTATGGTTGTAAATTTAAAATAGAGAAATCATTTTTTTATTAAAAATTCTGAATCCTAACAATAGCGATCGACCAAAAACTTATCCACGATTGGCCGATTGTGAACCTTTGCCAAAGAATAATAAATTAAAAAGCTTTCTTACCATATAATAAAGAAGAACACAATAAATGCGATGTGGGCGTACTTCAAGAACAAAAAGTCTGACAAATCTTGGCTTAAATTTTAAATATAGAAATTGATAAATTTTCTCTTATGATAATTGGTTTCAATTTGTAATTAAAAGTTCATTCAACTTGAATTTGTATGTTTAATTATAATGTGAAAACCGCGAATTCAAGTGCTTATTTTTTCCTTTAAAAACTTTTAGGAAAAGTAAAGTCCAATCTGTTTAAATCTAGGGTGATGTGGTTATTGTAAAATTATTAGGGTAAGGCAAACGCGAACTTGGGGCGAAAGTTCGCAAAATTGTGGTAAAAATGAATAATTTTTGATAAATCCGACGTTTTGGGAGAGATACTGGCGGTAAAACAAATCCTTTAGTGAACCTATTTTTTTTAAATAAAAACCATAATTCCGCACAAAATATATAGGTATGTAAATATAAGGTAAGGAGACGTTACTGACCTGCTTTAACCAGTGATTTATAATATTATTTGGAGTAAAACTTATAAATCAATTTCTGATCTTAACATTTTTGATTGGTTCATTTACCAAAAATATAAACGGAGACCACCAGACCACACAGTGAAGCAGGCAATGTCTTTGGAGCTTCATCGACAGTCATTCAGAGGAAGACCAAAGAAACCCTGGATGACTCAATGCTCCAAAATCCTACGTAGAAACGGCCTGGATGAAAGCGATACCCAGAACCGAAGAAGCTACAACCTGAGAACGAGGAGAGCCGACCCCAACAGCCTACCTAGACTTTCGGTTGGGACAGTGCAAGGAAGAAGAAGATCGCCGGTCAACCTTTACCACGTAAATGCGTTATTTACACGGTGCCTGAATTTAGTAGAGAATAACAAAAAGAGAGTGGTAACTGATAACTAAACCGCCTTATAGAATTTGTATGCACTGTCAACGTGTCGACAGAACACTGTGTAGTAATGCTGGGTTCACATCTATTCTATTCTATGAGTCTCTATGGTCAATTTATAGAAAGAAAGTTGAAGTCGATTAAACTTTGGGTTTCTATTCCATAGGAAAGCCTGTTCTTACTGATCTACTTCATAGATTCTCTTACAGAGCGTATATAATAGATGGTGTGATCCCGACATTAGTAAAGCAACGTAATTAGTAATGCAACTATTGTCCACTGTCCACGTATGGATGGGCACCAACACGCGCATCCTTGTATTAGGTAGGTGTATCAACTTACTAAGTTCAAGTTTGGACAACACTGGCAGGCAGGATGGTGCTTTAGTTACCGCTAACTACTCGTATAAATACAAGCACCGTATTGACAAGCCATTGGGCACTTTAAGACAAGGCAACGGCATAAAAAGGTAATAAACCTACGTTCCTTATCACAATAATGAGATGAGATAAACAATATACGTTTTCTCTGCTACCTCTAAAGGAAAAAAAGTAATCATTTTCTTGCATCTCTTATCACTCGTATCAAAGCAATGAGATGGCGCCAGGCATTGCCGTCGCCGTTCCGTTGCCGTCGAATTATAGAAGTAGCTTTTGGGAGCTTTTAATATTCCCATGGCGTCAGCACGGCAATGGCACAAAAAAAGCATAAATGTACGTCCTTTATCACCTGCATCCTTTTTCTAAAATACTATGTAGTGAGACGAACGATGTACGATGTCTGCTTCCTCCAAACGAAAAAAGTAATCATTATATTTGTATCAATCCTTTATTTTAGCCAAAACGTTGCCTGCTAATGTACGTGCAATGATCTGTAGTGTGTTAATATTAACCGATTTCTCATTATTTTACTTTTTAAATAAAATTTTTGGTTATTTTAACATTTTTTGTAACGTGTCAAAATCAAAACAACTTTGCGTTCGAAACGTAACCAAATTATATACATAAAGCTACGAAGGTGCTACTGAATGTACATAACTCAACACCTCTTTAAAAAGTCGTAAAAAGCTATGATAAAAGTAATTTAAAAATAGCCCGTAACCTAACCTAACATTATATGTTTTTTCATAACTCTTGATGACTTTTCAATGGAGGTGTTGAGATGAATTAATTCTGGGTTATCCGGTCACCACATAATACATATTGTTTAATAATGCTGTTATTTCTAATAGGGGATAGTTGTAAGGTTTAAATATGGAATGAAAAGCAGTAAAGCGATCTACCTCAACCACGAAATGGATATAACAGTAGATTTAACGCACGTTCGTACTTCCCAACTATCTGATGGCAATCTTAGATGTAAAATGAAGATTTAAACTTATAATAAACAGCGTATCTATGGAGCCACAATTGTTAATTCTACTGTAATTATTTGAACTGGTCCATGGGGTAAACGCGAATAGAAAAATAAAAGGTTCTTAGTTCGAATCCTGTCATGAGATTTTATTATAAATATATTCTGAATGTTTCAATTTACGAAAAATGATAAAACTAGCATCTAAAAATACCGGGACATACACCTCTACCAATTGGGCCACAACGATCTATTATGACGTAAGACGTAAGGTTCTGGGTTCGAGTCCCAGTTGCGACCATTTTATTTTATTATTTTTCTGTGTCTTGTTCATTTTCATATTTTAAAAATTTAGATTATTATTGTTATCTTCTTCTTCAATGATATATTACATTGATGGGAATAACCTTCAAAAGTTAAAAAGAGAGTTTTTCTTATAAAAAAAATGAATATTCATTTAGACTTTTATAAAAAGTCAATAGAAGTTCCATAAAAATAAAATCGGATATATTTATCCGAGACACTATCTAGGTAACAAATACATTCTTTGAATACTTGTTTCCAATAATAAAGGTAGCTGCCAATAATATGGAAAAAAAAACTTTAGTCGAAGATAATATTGTTAATTCTGAAATTTGAAATATGAAGTTGATAATTACGACAGTCTCATAATAGATCGCAGTGGCCCAATTGGTAGAGGTGTATGTCCCGGTAAGACGTAAGGTTCTGGGTTCGAGTCCCAGTTACGACCATTATCTTTTCTTATTTTTCTGTGTCTTGTTAATTTTCATATTTTAAAAAATTAGATTATTATTGTTATCTTCTTCTTCAATGATGAATTATTTTTTGTTTACGTTTATTAAATTTCAAATCCAAAAATTACAAATACCTCTTTTCCCCTTCAAAAAATTTGGTATATTTTGTCAGAGTCTAAAAATATTCCCGCTTTGCAATAAAATCCAAATAAATAGAATATTTGTTAACGTATCCAAAAACTAAAAACTGTTTTCAAAAGGTGATCTAATGGGCGTTAAAATTGTATTATTAGAAATAACTTTATAATTTTTTTAATTTAAAAATTTTGGATGTAAACTTTAAAAAGTTTTAAAAATAAGGTAAGAGATAACCCGCCGTTACTCGGTGGATCAGAGCACCTGACCGGAAATCAGAAGGACACGGGTTCGAGTCCCGTCGGCGGGATGTATCTTTTCTCGGAAGATTTTTCAATGTGGATGAGTGTTTCAGGCTGATAATTATTACTTATAATAATTGTTACTTTTAATTTAGATTTTACTTTCGTGATGTGAAATATCAACACCGTGTACAGGCGGTTTATTAACATTTTATGTCTAAAAAGGCGATACACCTTGCATTCAATATTAAATTTGTATAAATTTAACCTTCAGGGAATTAATAAAAAAAACACTCAAAACACTAACATAACAAATTTGTTACCGCTCCATTAAGCAACCATGTATGGTAGCAATAACATTTTGATTGGATTTTAATGGTTATACAGGGAGTAACAGCTAATACCCGAAGGAATTTAACCGATGTTTTCTGAGCATAGTTGGAGTAAAAATGTAGATGTCATTTTGCTATCCGATTATGTTTTTTTTAAAATTAAAAACAATACAAATATTTATAGCCCAGCGGATCACGTGATAAGCACTCCTTCACATTCCAGTCGTACGGTAACACACGAAACAGCTCGCGTATCACGTGATCCCTTCGTGGCGTTTAAGAGTGTTATCAATGGCGCGGTGTGATTGAAAAAAAATTTATAGAAAAAAATCATCGAATCGGGATCTACTTTTAGCGTGCTGTAACATCCTGTATATAATAAACTAAACTACATATTAAACACGGATATTCACTTAAATCTACAAGTAATTATTAATTAAAATAGCTCAGTTGTTATCTCATAATAAAAATAATCAGGACTGTAATATAAAATTAAATTTATCGTTGCGTTGTGAACTTCTTACCTACATAATATTGACTCTTTGTATAACATAAAACGCGAGTTTCATGACTTTGAAATAGTTTAGATTTTCATTAAGATATTAGAATCGCATTCACCGATGCAATTTAAATCTGTATACCTGTTTTACAAAATTAATTATTTCGATGGGAGAATAGAGTGCAGCGTTTATCAATATTACTTAATGCATTTAAGAGCTGGTTTTCAAGTTTTCTAACGCAAGTTCAGTGTTCTAGATTATTAATTAATTAATTACAGTAGTTTGTATCTCAGAAAGTTAATTTTGTTCAGAATCTAAGGAAATATTTTACGGAGATGCTACTGATCCTCAGGAGGTACATCTAATCACACATTAATACGTAAGGAATCAATAATGTTGGTTCAATACGGGTATCTTGTCTTAGTAAGTTCTCAACTGGTCTCAGTGAGAAGTAAGCGAGGTAAAGACGATAGACTTCACTTTTCGGCCCATGAAAAAAAGACTCCCGGGAAAAAACACTTTTCAACATCGAAAATTGCACAAAATGTATATATTTTTTTTAAATTGCCCTTTAGAAGATAAAAGCTATGTCGATATGTTTTTAAATTTTCGATGCGTTTCGTAGTAACGTACATTCACTGTCAAACATGTATAATTTATCGGAAAATATGACTTAAGGATAAAGTGCTGCTAACTTAATTCTCATAAAGAATTACAAAATTATAAAAACATACCGACATAGCTTCTTGTTTCGAAAACATATTTTTGTTTTTAAATTACAATTCCGTGAAAGTTTGGGTATAGAAAAATGTTTTCTCCCAAAACCTTTTATCGAACGATTTGTAGGTAAATATGAGCGTTGTCCCATTCGCACATTTCGCATTCGCAATTACCTTAAGTGTGTGTGAGCTTACTGTGAGCGAGACAGAATTACAGACAAGTGAGTTCCGCGTGTGGTGCAAAGTCTAGCCTCGTAATATTCAATCTTCAGAATGAAATCAGTTTAACACTTTATAAGTTATTTTATTTACACATTTTGTCAGTAGAGAATAATAACGACTACCTAAATAAGATGCTCAAAAACCTCAGCAGATATAAAAACTTTTTTTGACATTATTTTTGAGATTCACCGTAAGTTAATCATAAATAGCCTCGCCATTTTGAAAAAACCAGCGGTTTTGCACTAATAAATTTTTCGAAAATTACATAACTGATAACAACTGTAAACAACCGTTAACGATATATATGGTTATTTATAAGTTGTGTTAAATTAAAAATAAGTTTATTAGTAAGGTTGAAAGTTTTTAAGAATGTATAAGTAGTTTCGGTATGTATAGTAGATATGTAAATATCTCTCACTAAAATAATTAAATATACTAATTTTTATCGTTTTGCATACGTAATTAAGTAAATGAGAAAATTTCCTGCGTGATGCGTAACACTATTCAAGTTCAATGAACTTTTAATTATCAAAATTGGAACTAAGTAGGAACTAATTTTCATATTATAATCAGATACCTAAGCGATTATGTAGGTACCAACATTATTTATTGTATGAAATAATATTTTTTTAATAATAATGCTTGAGAGTGAAGAAACGTCACTGAGACTTCGCGCTTAGTTTCACTGAACTAGGTCCAGCGGACATACTTAACGATCCGTTAATATAAATATTTTTGTAAATGTAGATTTCAAAACATTTATTAATATGGCTGCCCTGATGATGGACACTGTAACGCTGTCCGAAACGTTGGCTAAAGAAGGAGTTAGCACGGCATAACACCCCAAAAATAAAAAATAAAAATACTTTTGGCCGTGAAAATCTAAAATCACATCTGTCTGTATTTTTATATTGACATTGGATAGACGTCGTAATTTTAATTTTTTCAATAGGTTAATTTCTTTATTTGAAAGGCAGTGATCCTTTTTTATAAATAGTCTTACCTGCCAAATACTAGATTTAGTATATCCGGTCTGCGCTAGTTTTTAAATACAATATAACACACAATTTATCGCATTAATAATTTAAATGTTCTTTAAAAAATAAAACACGCTTGTCATATATTTTATGCAGTAACAATATATTACTTAAGGTTTATCAAAATAGCCTGAACGTGATTTTCTGCACTTTTGCAGCACGACAATTTGCATAACATTACTCCAAAGATAACTATAATTTAGTTCATCCAAAGTTAATAATGCAACTAGCCGCGCGAGTATGAAAAGTTGTATTCCACAAACGTGTTTGCGGGTAGGCAGCGTAATTGCAACGAATTCGCACTGCATCAGAGACACAGAGCGAGTGTGTAATTTGCAAAATATAATGACATAAAATATGGCAGAAATAAGCAAGGGTGACTTCGGAAGGGACCCACCGCAGCGATTTGCGATTATCATTATAACAAAATCATCAGAAAATAAAAAATAAGTCTAATACGAAATGATTGAGGTCAGATAATTAGGTACAAACCTATATTTCTATTTCGATTTGTATATTCATGTCACGCGCATTAAAGCCTAAAAGAATGTTAATTAGTTAAAATGATTCTTTTGCTTATTTAATAGTGATTGACCAGCGGCTGAGAATAAAAATTTAAAAATGCTTGCAACTGTACAGGTAGGTTCCAATTAGAAAGATCGATAATTCCCGTTATCAAATTATTATAATTAAAAATTTAATATCGATTTATTTCATTAAAAACTTGCTTTAATATATACCTACACAATAAATAATAATAAGTCAGCAATAAAAATGATAGGTTTTTAGATTTTCACGGCCAAAAGCATTTTCGTTGTTTATTTTTGGGGTGTTATGCCGTGTTGTGCTACCTCCTTCTTTAGCAGATCGGCGGATCTGCCGGATCTGCCCTGATGATGGACACTGCAATGCTGTCCGAAACGTCGGCTAAAGAAGGAGATAGCACAACACGGCATAACACCCCAAA
Source organism: Limnephilus auricula (assembly GCA_951813805.1). Lineage (NCBI taxonomy): Eukaryota > Metazoa > Arthropoda > Insecta > Trichoptera > Limnephilidae > Limnephilus > Limnephilus auricula. The sequence continues at coordinate 15,100,075 of OX638403.1, forward strand.
AACAAACAACGAAAAGGCAATAAAAATTCTTGTAAGTATTTTTTAATCATAAGTATTTATGATTTTTTAATAATGTCTAAACAAAATAAGTGTGTAAATTTTTTTTTAAATATTTTAGTTTGTTTTTAAATAAATAGAAAAACTGAGGTAGTTTTGTGACAAAACACGTTCTCGGATTTATTTTTTAATGATTTTAATTTAACTAAAATTAAAATTCTGAAAAATGTGTTGACTAGATTATGTATTGATTTATTTTGTTGTATGATTTGAAACTTGTGTTGTTTAATAGAATCTATCGTTTGAAAATTGAACAAATCTGCCAACACCAACGGTATAACCTTAGTATATTAAAAATACACTTAGTTTTTCACAATTTATAAACTGCGTGTACCGGATAAAATAACAATCTTTCAAAATCAATTTATGTTTTTTTATAAAAAAGAGTCAACACGTCTAGAATTTGATTTAAAAAGGACTAATTAAAAGGACTCTTGTAATACCCTCTTAAAAATAACATGAAAAGCGACTTTTGGTCTTGAAATTGCTTTGTTTTATTTTACAGGAAGTCCTGGGAAAAATATCTTTGGAGATGATGTGTGGAGGGTCTTTTAGAGAAAATAAAGGTATCTGGAGGTCAGTGCGTCCAAGAGTGTGTCCAAGAGTGACAGATATAAGAATCCATCACTCCCACTGTAATGTAATACGAGGGGTCGAGAGAATCCTGCTGGAGAGGTGAAAAGTCTCCCTCAATCAAACCTCTCCCGATCTGACCCAACACGCAGTTGGTAGGCAGATGCATCCACCACCAAGTTCGGGACAAACTTAATCCCATGAATTCGTGCACCTCTGCTAAGTCCCCAAACTTAGCGAACCACTTGTAGTGACCTGGTAGAGGTGTTGTTTGGTACGTGCCGTACGCATAAACGCCTCCCAAAATGAAACGAGGAAGAGGAAGGTGGGGAAGTACCTGGCTATTCAGATGTAGTCACTAAACACGGCTAAAGCCATTGCAAGCAACGGTTTAATTCTGAATGGTGGTCTTTAATACTAATCAATTAAATAAAATTTATTTGCGCACGCCGGGTTTGAACCCGCGGCCTTCGGAATGGGAGTCTAACGCCCTACCGCTGGACTATGCCGGCTGTCAAAAACAAACAAACGGTTAATCATTCTTTACAGGATAAGATTGTAGAAACATTTATTATATTTCTGATTGGTAATCGTTTTTCTGCGGATCATATAACAACTTAAAGAATGTTAAGAGTCTAAAAGCTTTACCATGTCATTATCTATTTGTCTAGATTAAATAAAAACAGTCGTTTATCTAGCCAACAGAAAATGGAATAAAAAATTGTTGATTCGGTAGACCTTAACGCTAATAGCGGCAAAAAATGGTTTTCAAATGTCATTAGGTACCTGCGCTCTGTGATACCTGGTCAAGGTATGCAATGTTTGATAATATCACGGTGACGTGAAGCAGTTTCATTGATAAAATTCTCTCCACAGAAAGCATTAGCAATATATTCAAAATTTCTTCCTTCCAATAATTTAAATCTAATTTTTGCCTTCCAATTACTAACTATAAACTGCTTGTATTTAGGTAAAAGATAGTACAATAATTATTATCCGAAAACCAAATTAATGTAACTGAAACTTTTAAATATGAACAATTCTAAGAGCAAACTAATATGAGCTAGTAATAAAAATAACATTTTAGTCGTTAATACTGTTCTAAAATTATGTTAATGAATTAAAATCATGGAAGTATGAAAAGTGTAAATAGATCGAGCAGAAACTCGGCAGATAGACTAGTTGTCAATGATAATTAATTATATTAATTACTGAGGCACTCATGCACACACACAGGCGCAAACACCAATTTTTCTAAAATTGAATGATATTATATATTTTTTTAAATACTGCAGTTAATATACGAAATAAATGTCGGTACTCGTACTACCCTATCGGCCCCTTGGACACTAGATCGATACCGATTGATAGGATATCTAGAACTTCTCATCGTTCCCTAGGACAACTGCAGATCGCTAACGTAAAAACAACAGTTGATGTCGAATGTATTACGGACACTTAGTCATTGTGAACTGTTGGCGTTTTACAGTCATGCTAGGGAACGAGGAGAAGTTACCGAAAATTATCGATACAATCCTTATCAATTGATTGTGCTAGGGGCCCAGGATTTAGCTTTGGTGTTAGCAATGTTGACTCCAGTCCCCGAGGGAGACGGTTCATTCCTCAATCACAAAAATAAATTGAAATACTACTAGCCTGCCCAAAATTTGGCACAACTGAGTCAAAAATTTAAAATAGATTTAATATAGTTATTATATAATTGGATATTTCAGAGCTGTAATAAAGCGTATGGTATAAAAGGCGTCGCGAGCTTAAGCTAGCAAATTTTGTGCAATTTTTACTGTGCCCGAGCTCGTGTTTCGTGAGATTTTCTATGGGACATACAAAATTAACTGATTTTCTGCTACATAATATATTACTTATTTTACTCACAGGATCTCAGTGTTTGCTTTGTTATTTACACATGATATTAACTTCTATTTACTATCCTTTGCTGGTTTACACGCTCATAAGGGATCGTCATTACTTACGTAATTCTCATTTCTCATTTTATAATTTATATCTTATACTATAAGTTATGCTAGGAAAAAGTTAATAAAAATGAAAATGATTTAATTAACATAATTATCATAAATGACAAGCAAGCAAGAAATACTTACACGGTTTTGAATTTATCGTAACGTTTTCTATTGTTATATTCAAAGTGAAATAAAAATCAACAGAAAAAAAAATGTGTTATTATTTTGTTGTTGAATATAATAACATACAAACGATACACAACAATACACAGCACAATTATACATATGATAATACGCGGAAAATTCAACAAACTCGGATATGTCGTCAACATACACGTATATGACATATGACGTGGAATAGACTGACGTAAAATAGAAACACAAAGCCATTACCTAGGTAACAAAAAATGCAAATTAACCCATACCGCCATCTGTCAGAAACTTATGGAACTTAAAAATAATTTCTAATAATTATCCCATAAAAAACATTTAATTCACAATTCTAAATATTGAGGTCAATAATCGAGTTAAATATCCTATATTTTAAGTTGGACCAAATTACACACAATAAGCCAAATTTCATCAAAATCGGTTAAGTAGTTTCGGAGTTTACCTTGGACGAACATTGCGAGATTTATATATATAAAAGAAAGAAGATTATATTTGGCAAGAAGACGTGTTGTAGAATGGAATAGGAAGATTTTCGGAAAAAGATATACCTATTCAAAATCATAAGAAACCGTCGAACAAATAATTTTTTTTTTTTATATATTACAAACAATACAATACAAAATGATCCTTTTTCTGTCCAACTGGGAAGGATTCTCGTTTCTGGACAGCCAAATTGTGTATTTAGTACATATTCTTACAATGGAATGGCCATTCTGTCAAGACAACTTTTGAGAACATTAGTAGTTGCATTCGTAGTGACGAGATTGTTTATTTTTCCTTGAAAGAATCGCCAAGATGTAATTATTTTACCAGGGTCATTTTGGATAACATTAGTAATTTCATACAGAACAGATGAATGGTTTCTTTCGGGAGATAACAAGTTTGAGATTTTTTCCAGGGCATTTTGGAGAACATTTACAATTGCATAGTTAGAATTTCCACATTTATAAGCTAGTATAAGACATATTATGAATCCTTAAGTACTATATTTTTTTGAAATTCCTAAGATATAGAAATTACACATTACTAAACCAGAATATATGCTGTATGACATATGAATTTCCAATTCATTAATATAGAAATAAATAGGAGCATAACAAACCGAAGATCAATAAATTATTTCGTTATTAAAAATTAACAAATTATTGTACTTATCAAATAAACTTTCTAGAAAAAAGGTTAAAGTTTTTTACATACCCACGGATTTATATAGTTCTGAAACTACATACTACGAGCATTGTCATCTGGTGACCATTGATGATTATCTGTTTAAATTTGAAAATTTCACCCGAAGAAAGGGAAAACTGGTCTTACTTTGAGCAAACACACACGCCCAGAACAAACCTCTACCAACTTATCTCACCAGTGTCTTCTAAAATTATACTTTTTTGACCAGTCACCATTTCACACGTAGTGACCTACGAATGCTGACGCAAAAAATAAATATTAGTTTAATAAATGTAATGTTTCCGTTCTGAGATCGAGTTCTTGTTAACTTGGTCGTAACGAGTCGCAGCCATCAACACTGGAGTTTATTTTGGCACTGAAAAATATTTACCAAAAGTATGGTGGTGTTGACATAGCTACGAGGCAAATCCCTAAAATCATCAAAAATGTCTTTGAAAGTCATATTTTGTCTAAAATGTTATATTCTGGGAGAAACAGAGAAATCAACGCTGACTGAATATATGTGTTAATTTTACTTTCACCACGAAAAGTTTTAATATCAAGGTTTATTATTATTTCAATAAATAATTATTAATCAAACCACTTGTTGTAATGAGAAGTAGAATTTAATAATTGATTGGAAGTTAATTAAACCCCTGCTTGAGAAAACTACTAACAGCATAAAAGCTCTTGGAAAATAATATTCAATGATTTGATGTAAATTTTATTTGAAAATAAAGTATTTTAATAATATTCTAGTTATACACAGCCCAAGAATTTGGTAAAATTCAATTTTCGTAGTAAACTATTGAAAAATATGAATCCAAAATTATGATAGTTAATTTAATATTTCAGAAATGAGTTTGCAAACTATAAAATAGCTGTTTTAGTAGACAAATGATACCGACATTTTCAACATAAAAATTCGATGTTAAAAACATTCACAAACAATTTCTTTAAGGCAAAATTTTTAACGCACCAGACTTTTAGGTCCGGGTTTAGTTTTTCCTATGGGGAAAATTAAACCCTTTCACACACTTTTCCACAAAAATGATCATCTAGTAAATCCACGCTATGCAAGTGTATGATATAAGTATAATTAATACAAAACAATACAAGAACAACATGTTAACTTACCAGACAAAAATGGGAAAATAATTCACCGACTCCACATATTTTTATATCAGAGGGTTCGGTTCGGTGGAACTCCTAATTTGACCGATAAACCATACTGATCCCTCAATATAAATATTTAAAAAATCTTTCGTAATCCTACATGTATTTAAAATGACTGATTTTTGCATTAAATCTAATGTGCCCAAATTTTAAATGAGAGAGGTATAATGCCTTAATTTTATTATTGAATTAATTTTTTTTTTTTTTTTATTTAATCCAATTGTAAACCATTACTATGTAAGTAATTATTTTATGCCACTATTGTTTATTAAAAACCCTGGTGTAAAAAATTGTAAAAGTACATGAGCGTATATAATAGTAAATAAATAATTAATGTTTGCTAGTTCATTATCAGTCTGTTCTCTCATCCATATTTAGACTTTAGTTTAACATTTATTAAAATCAGTTATTATTTTTTTTATATTTGATAGGCCATTTTATAGTTGTTTCACAGCACAAAATTTAATATTATTTCTACATTTCTTTTCGTCCAAGCAATGTTTCGATTCTGAAAAGTGATCCTTCACCAGGGCGATTCACGTGGGTATTTCACCACCCTCTTGACAGCTTATCCAAACGAAACGTATATTTTAAGATTTATTTATTTCCGAGTTTACTATTCGGTACTCGATTCTATGAATAATTAAGAGGCGGCTCTCAGAATTTCTACCGATTTCTTACATATTTTCCTCAAACTTTTGAAGTTTTTAAGCTCTTAAAAAAATATATGTTATGGTTTAAGATAGTATCTATACGTTTTTAGATTTTCACGACCAAAAGCATTTTCGTTGTTTGTTTTTGGGGTGTTATGCCGTGTTGCGCTACCTCCTTCTTTAGCCGACGTTTCGGACAGCGTTGCAGTGTCCATCATCACACATCGTCGGATCTGCCGAATTGGCCCTGATGATGGACACTGCAACGCTGTCCGAAACGTCGGCTAAAGAAGGAGGTAGCGCAACACGGCATAACACCCCAAAAACAAACAACGAAAATAGTATCTCTACGTTCCCCACGCCAAACGGTAATTATTTGAAATCCCCTCGATAGAAACAAATCGCAAAGCATGTTTCGAAAATTATTATTTACACGTTTGTTTCTGTTATTTTACAAGTTATATGTGTGAAAAAAATTAATGTTTCTTGAAAAACGACTTAAAACAACCCCCACGAGATTTCTGCTTTCAAACGAGTTGTATTTTATTAAACATTTTCACAATTTTCGCTCCAACATTCATATTGTCGTATCTCTTCTTCTTCTTTTTTTTGGGCGGGTTAGGTTAGGTTAGGTTAGGTTAGGTTAGGTTAGATTAGGTTAGGTTAGCTTTTATACTTATTTCGAGTATTTATTATTGTTTATTTATTTATATCCGTTATCGTTTCTTTTTTATATTCGCTTCCAAGAGGATGGAGAGCTGCTCCATTAGAGTACCTAGTAGAAATCTACCACGCTTATAAAGGATAAACTTCAATTCCTAAAAGATTATCGGATAGCTTACAGTAACTCTACCAGGAGAACAGGAATGAGAAAGAGAGTACTTTTAGACAATGTAATAGAGCTGGTTCATCAACAATACCACTATTTCTCGTCCGGGATTGCTTTTGTTCTATTGTCTTGTTAGGAACTATGTGGCTGCTAGTTGTAAGGTATCGCTTACCGCATCTCCACGTAATATTATATTCTAATTTATTCATAGAAACGAACACAAACAAACGTTTAATACTTGTGTATTTTAAGCAATTTAATTCTATTTAAATGATTTATTATATCTCAAATCGAAAACAATGTCATGTCAAATATATCACCAATATAATATTTAAAAATCTTTATTGTCAAATATTGGTGAATAATTTTTACAGCGCTTGTCGATAGTTAAGCGATTTACTATAATGTACTTGAATACAATATAAACCTTATATATTCTTTGACGACCCTGTACATAATTCAATTCAATGTATTTGTGCGCACTTCTATGACACTTTCAAAATTGAAGTAGGTATGTGTTGTGTGGTGAAAATTATGAAAATATCAAAAAAAACTCTTTAATTCCGGACATGCGAAAATGTACGATACATTTCACAGGACGATACACATTTTTATTACTTTATTTATTGATACGCCCATTGGGATTTTACATATATAGTTCATAAAAAAATATTCTGAAGATTGTAAGTTCACAATACAAATAGTAGTAATACATATAACCTATCGATTTGACATATTATAACAGCAAGTAACTAGTTAATGCATACAATAATTGTTTGTGGCCATTTTACATACATATTTTACATAGTTTATAAAAAAATATTGTGAGGATTATAAGTATATAGGTTTACTTTATATATAAAGAAGACTCAAAAGAAAATAATTATTTTCAGGGATTATGTCATCATTGGGGTGGCTGTGTGGAGGATATTTTTAACAAAGGGAAGGAGAGAAAGTTATCAGAAGGAAAATGTATGCTAGATGGGCAGGAATCTAGGGGCCAAAGTGTTCAGGAGTAACGGACGGATGAATCTTTTGAAATGAAAATTTATAATTATGTTGGAACTCGAGTATTATTTCGTCTGTTTTATTTCTAATGATTGATCGTTTTGACAATCATGTAAATGTGGAATCACTCAAGTTTTCAACATTATTTAAATGCCAATATTGAGATTTGAGATCTACAATAATCAAAGTCAACAAAAATTTCTACCCATTTCAACCTCTGAAGAACTCCTAGCAATAATATTTTAACTACCACAAACGTATAGACCTACTGAAAGTCAATCAATCAATCATTAATCATCTACATTGATTAGAATCTTATTCACTCAGAAGAAACCTACACTGATCATTATTGTAGAACCTAAACAGTAATGTAAACAATCACCAAAGTGATTATTGGTGGAGAATGAATGTTTGAGCGTCGGATTAGACACTGAACAGAAAATTAATAGAAATGTAATGAATTCTGTTTTTAAAAAACCTGACGGCACCAATTTACACGAGGAATGCCATTAAAATGATTATCTGCTCAAGAATTCTTGAGATGTCAGAGTGCGAATGTTACAATCCTCCTATGGATAAGGTCGCAGGTTCAAATCTCGGTAAACGCAAATAAATTCAAATTGACTTTTACCAGCGATTCCTGATCATAATTGGAGTAAAAAATATGAATCATTTGGCTGGTCAATGATATTTGTTTCAATTAAAAAATCAAATAAATTTTGCCACTGTGCTCTACCCAGCGCATCACTCATTCCAGCAGCACCGTACAGACGAGATGCAGCTCGTTTCACGTGATCCATTGCGACGTGTAGCAGAATGACATCAGTTGCGACGTATTATAGAAAAATATTCGTATTCGACATCTAAACGTTTTTAATACAATTACGCTCTAATACTTGTTAAAATCTTTAAGATAAGTTTTCATACACAAGTGCATTAGATACTCTCACTAGCGGTAAAAGACCACCAATCAGGATCGAAGTCCTGCTTGAAATGACTTGATGTGTTTGATGACCGGATCTGGACAGCCAGGTACTTCTTGACCTTCCTCTTTCTTATCTCCTACACTTCCAACTCATTCAGCCTCGCACCTTACCCCAATTGTAGATGCCATAGTCCCAATTGCTCCACACAGTTGAGAGCAGAAGAAACCCTACTTGTGCGGTACCAATTGAAAAACTGTGATGTCATCAATTTCCAGATGATTTTTGGTCAATTTTACCCGAAGTAAGATAATAATAATAATTATTATTTATTTCACATGAGATTATACAATAACATATGCGGAAACTTTGAGTAGCCAACTAGGAATGGGTCCTGTTTTAGGCCAGTCTACTGACAAATTTAGATCATAACATAATTTCATATTACAATGTTTAATAATGTAAAAAATTATTTATAGAAGGAAAAAAGTGTGAGGATTGAATTCCTCATAGAAGCTTTAGTTAAATATACAATTTTGTACTTATAAGAAACAGGATAAGCGAAGAGAAAAAATAATAACTTAAAATACTAATTTAGTGTCGAATGCTTATGTTTAACAATAGATGTATGTATATGTTTGGTAATTCAAATCGCTTGCAAAAATCGAGAATCAAGACGTTCTTCAAGCGTGATTACAAAATATTATAATTAACGTGGCTGTAAGGCTGTACATCTTTAACATGAGAAATAATATTAAAAAGTTACAACAGAAATAAAACTAAGAAGTACATAAATGAAATAAGAATATAAGCAACAAAAATTTAAATTAGAGTGAGATATAATGACAATAAGTTACGATAAAATAAAAATGAATATACAGATAAAAAAATAAAAATACATGCATAATATAAAGATAAAACTGAGTTTTCTTCTGTATGGACATATCCCACAACACCTAGAGATATGTCTCTTCAGTGGAATTGGATAAGTCGGGTTCTAGCAATCGCATCAACGCCAACGTTAAAGCCTAGAGAGAAGAAGAAAGTTTAATTGAAAAACAAATGAAAGATCCCTGATAAGAACTGGGATCAGACAGATTGTATTATAGTGCTTACTATCACGTCATGTGTAAGCTCATAGCTCGAAGCTCGAAGGGACTTAAAGCCTTGGATTACAAATTGTATTTCTTGCTCGGATGAAAGCTGAGCGAGAATTGTATTGTGTTTGAATGCGTTGAAATCTCAGATTTCGGAATCGAAATGTATTAAATTATAGATAATCCCATCTTGTTTATTTATATTCGTCGGTATGCTAGAAGAAAATTCGCGTAGAAGTTTTACACAATATATTATGATTCTATATTACGAAGCTATAGGTGAATCACAAAATATGTTTAAAATCATTAGAATAACCACATATAAACTCTATACAATAAAGAAGACCCCAAGATACGCAATGTGGGCATGTTTCGTGATCAAAACATCTGGAAAATCATGCCTATTATGCCTCAAATCTATAATAGAAAACGGTATTTCATCGTCATAAAATTTATATAATTCATGAGAGTCAGAGCGCGTCCTAAACGGGATTGAAACAAAAGAAATTAAATCATATTTGTTTCTATTCAAATCTAGATGAAAGGCATTTCTAGTGTGTAGAATTTTTTCAGTGTCTGCTAATCTAAAAAATATATATTTGATAAACTTACTGTAGCTTTACATTCCTTTGTAATATTAGCTATTATCAGTGATAATATGAAACCGAACAAGACACAGAAAATAAAAATATGCGGTTTTAGATTATCCAGACTATCCAGGACTGGTGTCAGAATTTATCTTGTTGAATTCCATATTTTTTTATCAATCTGATACTTCCCTTGAGAATTACTTGGACCTATTTTTCATATCTTGAGCGGTGTTGCTCATTATTGACCCCCCCTGGATTAAAAATGATAGTCCACAATTTGTATAAATCTTTTGTGATCTTCCTATTATGTCCAACAACAAAGAATCCAGAAGCTTCTGTTTTGAGTCGTTTACTCCTGCTTATAAACCGTATCATCCAAATACCAAGCAGTGCTTTAGCTTCAGTTTAAAATTGAAGTTTTCACCAGATAAGATAACGCTTTTCCGTGCCGTCTTGGTAAAACAAAACAGAATGATATCATTTTGATACTACATATTAATATCCAATAGGACCAACACTGGATAAACAGTAAAAAACATTTATTATGATCATGCTTATTTTTATTAAGTATCAGATAAGTAACTACTGGAGGTAGGTACTAATAATGGGAAAGCCTACGAATTTTAATTATTGCTATTAAAATAAATGACCTCCGTAACAGAGTGACAAAATCCTTGAATTGGTTCTAGGCCAAGTGGTCGCAGGTTCAAATTTTAAAATATATATTCATAAAAACCGAAAATAGAGAATAGAAATAAAAAATAAACGAGCAAATATTGTATCTTCTAACAATCATTCGAACATGTACGTGTAACAATTAGCTCATAATATATTTTTTTATTTGAGTAAAACCTGAAAATGTAATATTTGATTAAATAATAATAATATGTAGGATTACGAAAGATTTTTTAAATATTTATATTGAGGGATCAGTAGGATTTATCGGTCAAATTAGGAATTCCACCGAGCCGAACCCTCTGATATGAATTCGTGTATTGTTTTGTATTAATTATACTTATATAATACACTTGCATAACGTGGATTTACTAGATGATCATTTATATGGAAAAGTGTGCGAGAGAAGTGTGCGGACCTAAAAGTCTGGTGCGTAATAAAAAATACATAAAAATATGCGGAAACTTTGACTAGTCAACTATGAATGGATCCTGTTTTAGGCCAGTCAAATGACATATTTAGTTCATAACATAATTTCATATTACAATGTTTAATAATATAACAAATTATTTATAGAAGGAAACAAGTGTCCCGTAGAAGCTTTAGTTAAATATACAATTTTGTACTTATAAAAAAAAGAATAAGCGAAGAGAAAAAATAATATCTTAAAATACAAATTTAGTATCGAATGCTTATGTTTAACAATAGACGTATATGTTTGGTAGTTTAAATCGCTTGCAAAAATCGAGAATCAAAACATTCTTTCAGCGTGATTACAAAATATTAAAATTAATGAAGAAAATATTAGCGAAACTCTATCGCTAATATTTTCATTATTTAATTGAATTTTATTTATATCTTTGGACCAATCCGGGAATTTATTCTGAACATCTGCGTTTGGTTAGGAGAGAACTCGACACATTGTTGTGAATACAATGTCCTGCGGAATTTAAAAGGTAACTGGCGACTAGTTTTACTGTCGTGTTCGAATGTTCAGTATGTTTTTGTTCCAGCAGGATAGAAAAAATGTTAAAATTCTAAGACCAAGGGTTCACCTAATACATAAGTGGATACATTGTTTTGTAATGTGTACGGCTTGATATACTTAACTTTGCAGGCAGCAAAAGCGTAACTAACAATAGAAAAAAACGATATTTTAATTATTGCTTTTTGTACCTACAATATACAATATCTTCGGGAATGCTGTGTAGAGGGTCATTTTAGGAAAGGAAGGAGAGGAAGTTCCGGAAAGAAAAAAGTATGAGGGGTGGGAAGGAATCTGGGGGTCAGTATGTCCCTTCCCACCACGGTGCATGGCGATGTTTTGAGAGAGTACTGCTGAAGAGGTCAAAAGGTCTCCCTCAACCAGTCTCACCCGATCCGGCCTGCCACGCAGTTGGTGGATAAACGCATCTGCCGCCAAGATCGGACGAACCTCAAACAATGAAACAAGGCACCCCTGCTAAGTCACCAAACGTAACGAACCACTTAGGGTGACCTACGGTAGTAGGTGATGCAATAAATGGTAATCCAGTAAATAGTTCCCGGGGCAGTGGTATCTAGTTATACCCGCCTACCAAATTGGAATATAGTGTGAAGGGTGGGTAGAAATCTGGGGGTTAGTGTGTCCAGGAGTGACGGGCATATGAATCCATTCCTTCCACTACGGTGCAAGGCGATGGGTCGAGAAGATCCGGTTGGAGAGGTGAAAAGATATCCATCAACCGGTCTCTCCCGATCCGGCCTGCCAAGCACTTGGTGGATAAACGCATCTGCCGCTAAGATCCGGACAAACCACACCCAATGAAACTGGGAACCCCTGCTAAGTCACCAAACGTAGCGAACCACTTGGGGTGACCTACAGTAGTAGGTCATGCAATAAATGGTAATCCAGTAAATGGTTCCCGGGGCAGGGGTACCCATACCCGCCTACCAAATTGGAATAGAGCATGTTTGAAAAATAACGATTCCGGTAGATACACAACTTCGAAGTACCTACGCACTTTATTTATTTATTTATTGTTGTTATACGCCCATAGGGGCTTTTACATAGATTTATAATTTATAAAATAATATGTTATCGAGGATTACACGTAACACATAGATTTTATACCAAAAGTTATAAAAATGAAATTTTTTAACATTATACAAGTAGTTTTTGAAGAATATAGAGTAAAACCGTGAAATATTTTAAACTCTATAACATTTGACAATAACATAGAACAAAATATAATATAAAACATTACAATAACACGTCAAATCATTACATATATTATACTTATGTTACAATAATTTGTAGGATTCCACAAAGTGGTGGTTAAAATTGTATTTTAGATTATAAAGGGAATCAGCGAATATATCTACACCAAATACCACCAAATTTGTTGCCTAAATCATGCATCCTATTGGTAAGTGAGTGTGATTGATAGTTGGTTGTGTATGTGTTGCAAAATAATGTTACATTTTGTCTAGTATTCCAGTCGGTACATGGAGTTTAATAGTAGCAACGATGGCAGGGATGATTTTAAAAACGCATATACACTTATTAGCTGCCTACACAGAGCAGATGCAATGCTAAGAAATAACTTTCTTTAAAGTGATATCTTAATTATTAACAAAAAAATCATTCTAAAATTTCGTTTCTTCATTTCATACGAGATTGTAAATAGATACTCGCAAAACAAGCAACGATTAGATGCAGACATTTCCATACAAGTCGATATATTACAAAATCTGCACCTGCACTGTCTGCACGAGCTGCGTCGGCTGAATTCTACTTACGCCGACCCTTATTCTCGTATATTTTTGAAGTCATTTTCGGGGCACCGTTATAATATGTGTATGACCTTATATTTCAGGACCACTGCATTTGATTTATAAATTATGAAGCTTCGTCGAGTTCAGCTTTAATTAAATTACTAGAATAAAGTTTCGTAAGCCCCGTTTAGTTTTTATTAGTCCAACACGGGGAGCGTGGGACTAGGAAACAATGCACCTAGACTGCGCTAGACCATTACCACGTTAATAGCCCCTTTCCCCGGTGACAGGGCTGTCAAAACCAACTAAATGAATCCGACATAAGTTTTATTTTATGGCTTTTACGTGATTTTTGCATGATTTAGTGCATATTACGGAGATTTTTTTGCACATATAAGCTTGTTTTCACGACAATTTAACGTAGGTAGACATAGGAATGACGAATGCCCCGTACCTGAGTTATTAAGGTTTAAATAAAAAAAATAATAATGACAATAAAAATAAACCTTGTTTTAATTCTTCTTTATTATACATCTGACGACCGGCGTAATCCAGAGGCAAGGCTTTGGACTCCCATTCCGAAGGTCGCGGGTTCGAACCCGGCGTGCGCAAATTAATTTTATTTGATTAATTTGTGTTATTTCACAATTAATTAATACTATATCTTACTAATATTATAAACGCGAAAGTTTGTATGGATGTATGTATTTTTGTTACTCTTTCACGCAAAAACCACTGAATGGACTTTAATAAAACCTTACAAAAATATAGCTCATACATCAGAATAACATATAGGCTATAATTTATACCCAAAGCTTACTATTGTTCATGTATTACAAATAAAAATTATTGTTTAATAGAAAATGACAAAATTTGAAAATGACATTTTGAAAAACAATGATTGTAAAACCAAAACTCTATTTTAGAAAATATTTAAATTGGTGAATTTATTTGAAGTACTCACCCTTGAAACGAATTAAGAATTATAGATATTTTAAATAAATAGATTAAGAATTTTGGTATAAACATAGATGGGACCAACGAAAAGAAAATAGACTAATCGAAGTACTAATCCTGTGCAGACGAAGTCGCGGGCAGAAGCTAGTATACTATATTTGCGGCACGTTCCAGAGTGGAAGATCCTCTCAGTATATTATTAAAACGCTCGAATATCTTAAAATTTAAAGTGCACCGATTTGTCGGAAAATTTATTTACGTTTCGGGGGCAACCCTACCCGACCGATCGTAATAAGGATATACACGTGAATATTACACATTTAGATAAGCAAAAGTTAAGTGCAGTTGAGACGTGATAGACGGGTGTGGAGAACAGGAGGGGGCAGGAGGACAGAGAATAGGTGGAGAGGAAGGATAATAATAATTCTGATACGGAAGGAGATTACAGTGGAACAAAACTAACAGGGCCACGGGAACAAGACCAGAATAAACAAACACGTCAGGATATATCCACAGACTTACATATATGAAGGAATGGAAATTAAAATTCAATGTGCGTATTTTTATTTACGCGTAATTTCTTCTTTGCGTACTTTTCGCAGGAAATGGTTCGTATTCTACGTATAATAATTATTGAAGCTTAGATACTCTCAGTATCGCCCTAGTGAAAGACCGACATTCAAAATCTAAAATTTGCTTTAAATGGATTTAGCCGTGTTTAGTGAGAAGATATAAATACTCAGGTACTTTTTAACCTTCATCTCCACCATTTCCTTCCCTGAAAATTCTTCCATTAAAATTTCATCATGTGTAATTTAAACGAGTGTAATAATTTTATCCACGTGTAATTTCTCCAGTGTATTTTTTTGCCTTTGAAATTTGTAAAGAAAATGTAAAGATTCTTTCAGTATCGCCATGGTGAAAGACCACCTTTAAAAGCCTAAAATTTGCTCGAAATGCCTTTTGTCGTATTTGATGACAAGATCTGAACAGTCTGGTACTTCCCAACTTCCTTCCTCTCCTCCATTCCTTTCAGCCTCACAAAAAACCCCAATTGAGGAAGTCGATTGATTAAGCCGCTAGCCGGATAAAACAAAACAGTTAGATGTGTTTGTTTTTTCAACTTTTTTCAATTTATACTTTCAACTTATACTCTCGTAATGTTAAAACTATTATTTAAACTGTCATAAAATTAAGTATGTAAAAATATATATCTTGGGGTTAATGGTGTGCCTATGTCAAATGCGTAAATTGTTCAGAAAATGCTAATATTTTTCGATTACCTGGTGTACAACATGTGAAAATATTATTTTGACTTTTTTTTGGTCTTTTGAAATAACAGATATTTTAAAATACTTTCTGATACCCCCCTCAAATTACCAAAATCTGACATAGTATGAAAGAATAATACAATTACTCCCATATAAAGAACTCATACTCAGAATCTCCAAAGATGACATAGGCTCTGAGAGAAATTGTTTTTTGTCATGGCCTTCTGTGAGAAGTTAACGTAAAAAAAGTTATTTTTGTTATTACTAGTGCTGTTAAATGGAAGAGAGCTCTTGAACACTGGTACAAACCTCTAAAACCTTATTTCACATTATGTAAGTTCATTTTACAATATACGATCTACGCTCATCACAATTAAGCTTTTTGTAAGAAGTATGGGAAAAGGGAACAAAGAAAAACCAACTTAGGATATATGAAAGATATGATGTTTTTTTCCACTAATTTATTTTATTGTGGAACAGGAGTTGCCGTGGTCCCACTAGCCCTGAACGGTCTGGAGCAGTTGCGACTCACATAGAAGGACGTGATTTTTCTGTGCACAGTTAGCGTAGAAAACTAGAAAACTAATAACCATTATTTGAGTTCAGTGTTCTGTGTCTTTACGAGAACAAAGACGGATCATGGACCAAACAACAGATAATACAGAGCGGGACAGATATGAATGGAGAACTGACAAAGAAATGACGTTCGTAACATCTGGGAATGCGGACCGGCCCTTTTTACTCTGTCAAATTAATTAATGATATTGTTCCATTCCTCGATGGCATGTGATGAGTTAAGTAAAGATGGGCTTCTGTTTTATGTTATGAGAAGGGACCGGCCTAGAACCAAGTAACATGGACGGACACATGATGTTGGAGTTATTACGTCTAGATTCTAATAAATGGATGATCATCGTTGATTAATACTGATGCCCTATTTTCGATTGTATTTTCATTACTAAAATATTTTTATATTTTGTTTACTGATTTATTTATCATCAATTTAAGAACTTTTTTTTTAAATATTAACACTGTGCAGGAGTCCCTAAAGATTTTCAAAAAATCTAGTGGAATCTCTGCGCCAGAAGCTGCGCAATGCGTGAATGTTTTGCACGCTCCATAGATATTATTAAAGAAAGATAGAAATTTAGGAAGCGAAAATGGTACCGCCGCCCGGAAACGATTAATTTTCGGGTTTATAGGTTGTAGGTCTTGATGCCGGATGCATCTGCCTAGCAGCTGCGTGGCGGACCAGATTGAGAGAGACTGGTTGAGGGAGACCTTTTGACTTCTCCAGCAGGACTTCTAGCCTTGCACCGCAGTGTGAGGTGTGAGGATTAAATTCATACGTCCTTCACTCCTGGACATACTGAACCCTAGATTCCCACCCACCCCACATACCTTTTTCCTTCCCATAACTTTCTTTCCTTTATTTCCTCAGAAGACCCTTCACACAGGATGAAGGAAATTATTTTTCTCAACATGTATAATGTTTCGGTGAAATCATAAATCTTATAATATTTTTTTATAGTGAATTCCTCACAAGAGTCCCAACTGCTCCCGTCTGAAGCCAGTGAGACTATGATATCCCCAATTGGGGTATGTTATGAGGCTGAAGATAAGTGGGGAAGGGAAGGAGACGAGGGAAAGGAAGGTGGGGAAGTACCTGGCTATTCAGATCTAGTCACTAAACACGGGTTAAGCCATTTCAAGCAACGTTTTAATTCTGAATGGTGATCTTACACCAGGGCTATACTAAGAGTGTCTTCCACTCTGGAACGTGTCGCAAATAATAGTACATATTAATTTATAATAAATAATTGTGAAATAACACAAATCAATGAAATAAAATTTATTTGCGCACGCCGGGTTCGAACCCGTGGCCTTCGGAATGGGAGTCTAATGCCCTACTGGACTACGCCGGCCGTCAATAATACATTGTAAGTTTCAATTTAGATGGCATTGTGCAAATAACAATAAACCCTTATATCTGATAGCAAACCGATGAAATAATCATTTAAAAAAATATACAACGTTCTCAGGCCACAATTCTGTTATAATTAGCCTACACACCGTTAGTAACTATTTTTCTATTGTTGCTGATGTTTTTAATATACCTCTACTGAAGTACATAATGTAAGCTGAACTAAATAAATACTTTAGCAGTAATTATTTTAACTAGGTCACTGCATAACAGTCACTGGTTTTGTCACTGTTTTTGTTTCTGCTTTACTGCGTTAATTAACTTTGTACTAATAATGAAAATTACACGGAGAAAAATGTTATTCTAAAATACGATCATTTTATTCGTAAAAACGGTTATAAACGGGACTGAAGTTCTTACGAACAAATTAACACGGTTTCAATGTTTATTGGGGGGGAACATGAAAGAATAATTTGTTGGTATACGTAATTTCGTACGTATACCAACAAATTATTCTTACATTTTTCAATAAACATTGAAGCACTGTTAATTTGTTCGTAAGCACTTCAGTCCCATTTTTAACCGTTTTTACGAATAAAATGATCGTATTTTGGAATAACATTTTTCTCCGTGTAGTTTTTGTTTTGTTGTATTTGCTTATTTAATATTATACATTTTTTTTTCTTTCTTCTTTCGATATTGGACTACGACTGTTAAAAAACTGTATATAAAGGACCCTTGTCCCGTTAATTCTAAATAAATAAAAAGAAAATTTATTTAGCGCCGTTCATGAGATAATATTTTTCACTAAGCGATTGTGATTTTTGGGAGATAATCTTTTCTACCAAAAAAAATCCGATGATAATAATTAATAATACATTTTGATCATTAGTAATGCTGTGGGAAGGGTTTGTTTGATTAAGGGAAGGAGAAAAGCAGGGTCTTGAAGAGAAATATCCTAAGGGAGAGAGAAAAAAAAAGTCGGTAATTTATTACTCAACATAAGTTGAGCACGTTGAGCGCTAGAAAGAGCAATCTGCCCTGATGATGGACACAGTAACGCTGTTTGAAATGGTGGCTAAAGGAGGAGAAAGCACAACATAATATAATGCACCATAAATCAATTATATTAGAATATTTCACTTACCAAAATAAATATACCATTTTAACGGTGGCGTATTTTTTAAAAAAGGATCCATACCTGAAACAGAAGAAAATTTATCATGAATTATTTTTGAAATCAACATTCATCGGTGCTGAAAGAATCAATGACGCGAACTCTTTAGAGTACCATCCATTGAAACTTTGGTAGAATAAACACAGAATTGCTATGTAACTCGGAAACTCTCGAACTGATTCCCGTTTTAAATAATGTTTTTAAAAAAATGATGATAAATTTTTTTTATGTAATTTTTTTTTTACAATAGTCCCAATTGCTCCCGTCTGGAGCCAGTGAGACTATGGCATCCCTAATCGGGGTGTGTTGTGAGGCTTAATGTAAGTGGGGAAGGGAAGGAGATGGGAATAGGAAGTTGGGGAAGTACCTGGCTATTCAGATCTAGTCACTAAACACGACAATTCTGAATGGTGGTCTTACACCCGGGCGATACTGAGAGTATCTTCCACTCTGGAACATGCCGCAAATATAGTATTTATTATTTTTATTAATTCATTGTAAAAAAACACAAATTAATTTATTTTTTTTAAATTGCGCACGCCGGGTTCGAACCCGCGACCTTCCGATTGGGAGTCAAGAGTCTTACCACTCGACCACGGACGGTCGTCGTAAATATCTATATATCATATGTCATGTATTTTATAAATACCAGGTATATGATACGCAAAGCACATTTTTTTATTGAACAAACATGTGTTTTTAAACTATTCAACAAAGGGATGGTATGCCAGAAAGCAAAACAAATTTAAAAAAAAAAACATCTTAGCGTCATTCGAAAAATCTCATCTGACTTGAGAATGTTCCCTCGTTAATCAAAGACATCGTTGCAGGCTGAAAATATCCTCCAAGGAATCTATGGAATTTACCAAACACTAAATATCACAAAATGCTCGTACAAAGCTAGCTAACTACAAAAAATGCTGAATGAGAACATAATAAAGAAATAATAAGAACAGACAAAATATGTCACCCTTGTTGTTCGTTGTTTGCTCTGTATTATGGTGACATATTTGTCTTGGCTCTCGTCAACATCGCTGTCTAACATGAATTCTGGCATTTTGTTGTGTAATAATGTGTAGCTCTTTGATAGGCAATTTTATAAATTAGTATTTTATTATCTCAGACATTCTTATTGTAGTACGGTGCAAAAAAATTTATTTAAAAAACTATGTAGTCAAGGGCATCGAATAGAATAATCTATTTGTTTCTGATGTCTAACGGGGAAAAAAAATCAGAAAATTCAAAAATTTATTGTGGCTATCCAATCCTATCCTATCCTAACATGAATAAACACAGTACATTATTTTAAAAGATTTTGACGCATGCTGTTTTCCTAAAAAAGTGAATTAAAATTTTCAATGAAAAACACATGGCATCATTTATTTATTTTGTTATAACAAAAATACATTTACATTGTATTGACATTTTGACTGTCCAAATAGGTAGATTTCTCGATCATGCATCTGAGAAAGGTCCATCACCACTCTTATGGAAGTAATTGATCGAAAATTATTGCTAATTAGTAATTAGTGATTCAATTGAATTTTAACATGTTTCCGTTTTGTTTAAAAATTAATAATTATTATTATTATTTATATAAAAATTAATAATAATTAATTAATATATGTAGGTGCAATTTAATAACCTGGTTATCCTAGAAAAAGAAAATTAAATTACATAATTATATTTTTTTCAGATTTTTTTTTTAATAAATGATGTGTGATATCTAATAAAGCAACAACAAAAAATGCAATCTTTAATTTTAAAAATAAAATAAAATGTGAAATTTTGTTAATTTATTACTTGGTTGGTGAATCATGCGGGAAGAGCATCTCGCAACTTTTTTTCATAATCAGATCAGGTTATTTTAAATATTCATTAACAACTTAAAAAATGGGGCCAAACACCATTATGTCAAAATATATTTAGTTCATTTTTTAAATGAATTAAAACTTATCAGTGATTTTTCATACACGACACTTATTCCTCCGAATTATTTCTCTTGATATTTTTTAACCTGATCTAATAATAAAATCTCGGAGCAAGATTTGCATTACAATAAAGCTTTGAAAAAAAACTCTAATGAACCGCAGTGTATTTTATGGGCACATCCAAAGACCGGTTGCAAAAAAAAGCTACGAACAAGAGCTTATGAATATGTATAATTGAGTCAAGCGGGTCCCCAAAAAGGACTGGAATCCGACAAACGCCCGCCTATACCAAAAGCTTTCTATGGTCAAGTCAAGAGTAAGGGCAAACAGGTCTGGGCACACCCGTAGTTAGCAATATGTAACTTAGGTGGATTTTTATGATAACTTATTTGAAGTTTTATATCATTTTGTGTGAAATTGTAGCTTGATTTACTCTAACTGGGTCAACTAGGCGATCAACTAGACCACCTTAAAACACTGTGAAAAATACTATTGTTGCTCTATTCTTCTCTCGTATGCTGTTAAAGGCACTTGTATTTTGACATAATCAAGACATAAAAGAACATCCAACTTTTTAAACTTTATTTTTCACAACTTTACCCACTTTTATGGTGGTACTTGAAGACACTGAGATCTCAGGAAAATGCATCTATTGGGAGTGAAATAGCTTTAAGAAGTGTGTAGATATTGAGAAAAATCGCTTTGGTTTCTTTATAGAGCCAAGTACTACTGTGATGATGGAGAATCTATTTATAGCAGATTGCATCCACTGGCTCATCATTCAATAACTTAAAAAATAATGTGTTCAATGTATAACCAATTTGCATGATGTTGCGAAAAATTGAGATGTTATTTATATTATGTATAGGTAAATATTAAAAATATACATTATCATACTTACCTGGCAGGTAACTTTAGTTCATTAGATTTATTTTAATTAGTTCTATGATAACAGAGGCAATGCAGGCTATGCCGAAACCCCGGGCAATTGTGTTTTTTAAAATTATGTTCATTTACCCAAAGTGAAAATACGTCATTTCAATTTGTTACATATTTGATTTCCCGAACAAAGCAGCGTTGTGTTGATTTATCCAAAATTAACAAACTCGTATTTAAAGGCATGTTACTTTAAGATCCGGTAGTACCTACCCGAAAGTAAGAAGAATAAGGTATACGACAATACGAATGTAGGAGGGAGCGCGCTAATATTAAAAACGATAAAATTTGAGTGAAAATTCAGAAATAAAACACGACTCGTTTACAATAGAGTAAAAATCTCTCATCAACACCTTAAGTAGCATTTAAAAAAAACAGATTTTTTTCAAACCTATGTCATGTATTGACGGCCGGCGTAGTCCAGCGGTAGGGCATTGGACTTCCATTCCGAAGGTCGCGCGTTCGAACCCGGCGTGCGCAAATAAATTTTATTTAATTAATTTGTGTTTTTTCACAATTAATTATTTAAAATAATATATAGTATATTTGCGGCACGTTCCAGAGTGAAAAATAGTCATGGTATCGCCCTGGTGTAAGACCACCATTCAGAATTGAAACGTTGCTTGAAATGGCTTTAGCCTTGTTTAGTGACTAGATCTTAATAGCCAGGTACTTCCCTACTTTCCACTTCCTCGTCTCCTTCCCTTCCCCACTTACCTTTTGCCTCATAACATACCCCAATTGGGGATGCCATAGTCTCACTGGCTTCAGACGGGAGCAGTTGGGACTCTTGTGAGGTATTAGCTATAAAAAATAAAAATAAAATTGTAAAATAACAAAACTGTGAATGTTTTTTTTTAATTTTCGTTGCATTCTTTGCGATTCTTTCTATCGAGGGAATTTTATGTAATTAACGTTTCGGCTCTACAAATCTTCAGATATTATCTTAAAAAATAACATATATTTTTATAAATATGTTATAAATCGGTAGAAAATCTAAATTCCGGCCCTTAAGGTAAACTTTTAAGTACTCGGATGCAATAAATGCATTATTTCCTAACAATACGTGCAGAATAGAGAATTATTCTCGTTCTGCAACTTCTTGCGAAATATTATTGTAGTATTGAAATTCCCTACTGGCAGAGATCTCACAGTTGATAAACTTCTGCTGCGTGATCACAATACTATTGGAGTCTCACAATATTACTTCAATGAAGTATGTAGGTAGTATAGGGTATAAAACTTTAACGATAACTTTACTATAGAGTAGAAATCATAGGTTAGAAGTGAAGATCTCAGCTTAGCATATGTAAGATCCTTAAATTGATGGATAAAGAAGCAAAAATTCTCAAATACTTAAAAATATTTGGTAACTTAAAAGGTGTTAGAATAAATAAATTAATGGTATTTCTAGTTTCGTAGAATGTTTATTTATGCTTACGACCGAAGCTCAAAGAATGCAAGCAGTTAAAAGGCAAAAATAAAATATCTCTTATCACAGATGTCGTTAGTCTGCTAAATATTTAACCAGAAAATATATGTTACTGTTGAGCTTTTGGGGCAAAATCTTTATTTAGCTTCTATTTGAATAAAGCAAAACTATCTTCATACTAGGCAAACACGGCATTGCTACATTTCGGGGAAATTGGTCAATAAACCTACTTGAAGGGAGGAAGTTGGAATATTTCAAGAAAGCAGAGAACTTTATTTTGATTTTGTTAAATTGTTGAAATATTTCTAAAATTCTTCAAAGGCGTGAAGAGTGTAAAATTAAGGTAGCTTTATTAGATAATCAAGCGTTTAGAAGGTGCCTAATGTAAAGTTGGATGAGTGCTAACGTAAAGAAAAAAACTTAATCAGTTTGATAAAGTTACTAAATAAAGAACTTAAATAATCCAATCAATTTTTATATTGCATTAAAATTAAATTTAAAAAAAAAAGTTTATTGTCAAGGCGATAATAAACCACGTTGAATCCCCTCCTGTGTGATAAAGAATTCTAAATTGTACATTATGTACCTAATATGACATTTTCATATCGAAACGCTATAACACAATAAATCAAAAAAACCTATCGAACTAATCTCTCGGAGTGTTTTTTTAATTATTTTATTATTGAAAGAATAATTAAATACATAGTATCAACAAACAAGTCCTGCTAAACCAATATAATTGGCTTGTCAACAGGTGCTTATATTTTACATTCATATACATTTAAAAAAAAATTATTTACATCTTATATCTACAGATTCAACATTTTTTCATACATTTTTTCATACACATAAATATAAATATTTTTTCCGATAGCAAATTTTTCACCATATATTTAATCTTATTCATAGAATTACATTGCTTTATAGTGTCAGGTAATAAATTAAATATGTTCGGTATGTTGTATTCTAACGTTCTCTGTCCGTACTTATTATTAAATTTCGGAACTATTAACCCGTCGTTGCGCGTGAATCTAGTGCTTATACATATGTTCTAATTTCTCTTTATGCTGCGGGGTAAACACATGCTGAATTATAATTTTGTGCCATAGTATAGCCTTAACAGGTCTCAGTAGATATCTTTCTGGTGTAAGACCACCATTCAGAATTGCAACGTTGCTTGAAATGGCTTTAGCCGTGTTTGGTGACCAGATCTGAATAGCCAGGTAATTCCCCATCTTCTTCCTCCCCATCTCCTTTCCCTCCCCGCTACCTTCAGCTTCACAACGTACCCCATTTGGGGATGCCATAGTCTTACTGGCTTCAGACGGGAGCAGTTGAGACTCTTGTGCCGTATTCATATAAAAAAAAAACATAATCGAACTAAACGATAAAGATAGAAAAAAAATAATTTCAGACAACACTAAGAACAATTGGGTTTTCGATTTAACATTCTCAATCATTATAACCTATGTACACAGTTATTGTAAATAATTTAATTATCAAACGAGAAAAATCGTTGCATGCGAGTGTGTTATTAATTGTAACAAGTAACTAACAAGACAATCTTATCCTCAAAGTGATTAGCGTTGCGATTCAGGACTCAGGTGTTATCAGACATAATAAATCTTTTCAGAGTGCCAGACTTACGTATGCGAGACAGAAAGATTGTCCAAGTCGCGAGACGAGAAACGACACACTGCAGACAGCGGTCGGCATTCTAAAGAGGTGCCAAAAAACAAACAAACGCCTATGACCCAGGGAATTTTGCCTATTAAATGAGAGGTGACAGAATTTTGACACTGTTTTCTTGTGATTGTTAAAACTTAATTGCAAGTAAAAGCTAAGGTGTTCGGCACCGGTTTCGTTTGAAGTCAGACGACATAAATTGTAATTGTTTTGTTTTCTTTCTGCCGATATAACGTGAGAGTAAGATATAAGCTTAGCTCAACAAAATATTAATCAAATTCTTAATTAATCTCAGTGAAATTGATTGCAACCACGCATAACTTACCTTTTTGGTTTATTACAAATACAAAGCCCAAAAAACAAAGATTTATTCATCCTAGACTTGCAGAAAAGTCAATAGATGCTGCATATTAAATAAACATGGATAAATCATTGAATAAGACGATAACACTAATAATCTAAAAAATCTCTCTGAAAAAATGAACAAGACACAGAAATATAAAAGATAACGGTCGCAACTGGGATAGGAACTCAGAACCTCTCGTCTTACCGAGATGGGAAGACGAGAGGTTGAACGAGGTTGAAAAAGAGGTTGAACAATAAAAAAGTTGAACCAGAATTTGAACCCAGGTCGCAACTGGGTTCGTGTCCAAGTTGCGACCGTTATCTTTTTTTTGTGTCTTGTTCACTTTCATTTAATCATTTAGATTATTAGTGTTATCTTCTTCTGCAATGATTTATTACATTGATGGGAATAACCTTAAAAAGTTATAAAAAGAGATTTGTTCTTATATAAATTGAAAAATTGATTAATTTATCCAAGACCCTATCTATATAGCATTTAGTTTGAGTTGAAACTTGCAATCATACATAAAGATAGCAGCCAATAAAAATATGCGTTAAGAAAATGAAGATAATGTTGGTAGTTTTCAGTTGAAGTATGATACAGTTAAAAATGACAGAACCGGGTAGGGACACATTAGCGCAGTTGGTAGAGCGGTGGCCCGGAAAGCCGAAGGTCCTAGGCTCGAGTCCCAGATGTGATTTTTCTGTTTCAGATTTTTGATTGAATTTCGCTAATATTATATTCATCAATTAAAAGATTATAATAATTATTTCACCACCCCCTATCCTAGATTAAATAATTTGTTAAATTTTGTTAGGGAAAAACCATATTTTTGGGTGGAAGATATATAAAAAACAAAAAAAGTATACACGTACATAACTTGATAATTGTATTAAAAAAGACGTGCAAAACCCACTTATTTCTGATAAGATATGGATATTATAATATTGTTAGTGATTTGTTATGAATCACCTCCATCAAAATAGACACTACGTGAAATTCTATCCTATTAGCAAATTTACACCATTATTTGTACCCATACTAAATTTGTATGTCAGAAATGTTTATTTTACCAGCATTTACGTGTATTATCATGTTTCGTGTGTAAATAACATAGACAAAACAAGTCAAATGGCATAGACAACAAACAATAAAATATGTCAGTAAGTTTATGTTCATACTGGCACGTTCTCATTCAAGAATGTATTTAAATGTTTAAATGGACTGAAAATGTAGAATCGCCAGCTTGATAAACATCGCGAAACGCCTTCGTGTTATGTTGGGATATTATAAAAGTGAGAAGGAGGCAATACTAAAAGATTATTTTTATTCAATTTATGGGAATAACTTTTGAAGGTTATATCTATCAATCTTAGAAGTATTTAATAATTGAAGAAGAAGATATAATGTATAAAGATGTAAGAAGAAGATAAATATGTCCAGGAGTGATGGACGTGTGAAGCCATCCCTCCCACTGCGGTGCAAGGCGATGGGTCGAGAAGGTCAGCTGGAGAGATCAAAAGGTCTCCCTCAACCAGTCCCTCCCGATCCGGCCTGCCATGCAGATGGTCGGCAGATGCATCCGCCCCCAAGTCCCGGATAAACCTAACCCCATGAACCCGGGCATCCCTGCTAAGTCACCAAACGTAGCGAACCACCTGGGATGACCTGTGGCAGAGGTGTTAGTCGTCCAATAAATGGTTTTCGGGGCGGCGGTACCCATACCCGCCTCCCAAATTGTCTGCCTTTCTTCCTCCACAGTGTGATATAGACAACAGACAATAGGCCTGCACTGTGTCTTAGATATACGAAACGTAACCTGGCTATGAGAGAAAGAGTGAAAGAAAATGTGTGCTCGCACCTCTCTCTCTTGCCCCTACTGATACACGAAACGTAACCCTCTTCACTAACTTATATCTTTAAAAATATCTCCCTATCAACTTCCGTTCGCCTCGCCCGATTACACTTTTCGTAACGCTCTCGTCACGCATTCGCCAGCTTCTCCCCAAGTCAAGCGTGCGTAAAGAAAAATCAAAAAGGGAAGGGTCGCCACTGGAAATCGAACCCAGGATCTCTGTCTTACCGGGAAAACGCCTTTAACTAATCAGCCATTGATACCTGATTATGTTACGTCATTTTGTTAATCTCGTAAAATTATCAATTCTTTGCATGACTACAAAATTATACCCGAATTCATTTATAACCGAGATAGTGTCTCGAATACAACGTACCTGATTTTTATATATGGGACATTTTGTTTGCCTTATTCTGTTTTATATTTTTTATTAAATATATCCTTCTTCAATGACAAATTATTCTAATTTATTTATTTTATCGGTTGTTCGCGTTTCGGTAGTTCTATAAATTTGTTTGTTACGTTCCGGTTCCGGTTTAAGATGGCGGACTTGTTGGATACTACTTTTCTTCCCTTCAGAGTTCACATGATTGTGGTTCGTAGCTGATAAATCGGAATAATCGATATTATGGTACCTACCAGAAATGAAGAAAGTAAAAAAAAATTGTCATTGGAATGGTTACCATCAATTTATATATAATAGAGAGCGTCGGTGAATACCGGGCGGGTATATCTACAATTTTATGCCGAGATTGATGAAATTTTGCACACTTGCCCTTAAGAATATGAGAAGGGTCACTGTTTACATGAAACTTCCAAAAACTCTTTGAAAAGCCGGGTGACGACGCCGAGGACTTGAGCTAGGAAGAAATAAATAATAAAAAATATAACGTGATATATTTATTCTTTATAATTAAGTAGATAGGTATTTATTTTAACCTACTAAAAAATCTTACAATTTCAAAGAAAATTTTGGCTTTGATTTATCTAATAAGATTAAATTAGAAACTTACTTTTTTGGACACGAGGTCACCTACTGTTCACATTAGTATTAGACAAGTATTAGTTAACATTTTCAATAAATTTAACCTATGTATTACTTATTATATAAACAATACGTATGACAAGTCCTTTAAATTGTTCATCATGGTTGGTAACAATGGTACACTGGTAATACCTAGTGGAAAGCTCCATATCTGGATCGTGTGGGATGGCCATTCTAAATGAGGAAATCTAGATATGAAAGCTAAGAATAAAAAGGCCGTTGTTTTTACTTCTCCCTTGGCGAATCTGTGGAACGATCTATAGAGGTATTATTTCAACTAATTCAATTTTAGGTATTCCATCAACCAATTAAAGGTCATAATTTTTCCTTTTTGGATGTGGATGTAATTTTTTTAATATTTACAAACTTGTCACATACACGGCGAAAAATTTTATTCTTACATACGATCATGTTATTCGTAAAAACGGTTAAAAACGGAACTGAAGTTCTTACGAACAAATTAACAGGGTTTCAATGTTTTTTGGCGGGAACATGTAATAATATATTTTTTTTTTAAATGGATAAACTAAAATAATCAATATTTGACGAGTTAAAGTATTTTCACCAAAAAATGTAGATATAATGTCTCGACGCCACCTAGTGAGAGAGTTAGCACTTACATGCCTTTCTCATATAAAAATAAAGTTGGTTGTTTGCAGGTGAAAAAAAAAAAAAGAAAAAAAAATATAATAAGCGATAATTGTTGAATGAAACACTAGGTATATATTGAATCATTTGGCGGGTATGAGGTATCCCGCCGTAGCTTAATGGTAGAGCTCCTGTCCGGCAAACAGAGGGGTGCGGGTTCGAGTCCCGTCGGCGACATATATCTTTTCTCGGGAGAGTTTTCAATATTGATGAGTGTTTCAGGCTAATAATTATTGCTTATAATAATTGTTAATAATAATTTGTTGGTATACGTAATTTCGTTCGTATACCTACCAACAAATTATTCTTACATTTTCCGCCAATAAACATTGAAACACTATTAATTTGTTCGTAAGAACTTTAGTCCCGTTTTTAACCGTTTTTACGAATAAAATGATCGTATTTTAAAATAACATTTTTCTCCGTGTACATACTAATGTTGTAGGGTGTTATCATGAAGTAAAATATGCTATTTAAATTATATCAAACCCATGCAGAAGAACAGTACTATGCAAACAATGATTATCATTTTTGATTTTTACTGTAGTTAAACACATCTACTACTTCCAATAAAGTATTTCCAACTGCAAGCAATCTAAGTACAAGCGTGTATCTAAATGACGAGTTCTTGCAATAAAAAGAATCTTAGATCGATTTGTTGGTATAAGGAGGTAATTATTAGTATTAATTTGAAAACGCTCAAGACCCCAGCTGATACCAACTATCAGGAGCCATTGGGTCTAAGACATCCCCAATAATTTGATGTGTTGTGAGGCTGAAGAGGAATGGGAAATGTGAGGAGTTGGGCGTTGGAAAGTACCTGGCTATATATAACCACCACATACGGCTAAAACCATTTCCAGCAACCTTTCGATTTTGGGTGGTGATCTTTCATCAAAGCAAAACTAAGTGTAAAATCAATGTAGATACTAAGTAATATATTATATTTATAAAAATATGAAATAACATTTATTATTTAAATTTTATTAAAGCGGTCTACACACCATGCTGCGGACAGCCCGACAAATCGGGCTGTTCGCAGCTGGCTATTGTCTCCTGTCTCTTTTTTCCTCGTGCGAACCCGTAACATTCTGTTTCACGTTGCCTTCTGTCTCTTTTATTACACAACAAATTCAATATCACCATCTCATTTCACTGCGGTGCATCGGTTAATACTAGCGGCAGACGGTTTCTTGCAGTCAACGTGAAACAGAATGTTACGGGTTCGCATGAGGAAAAAAGAGACAGGAGACAACCTCCAACCTTCGATTTTTAGCCAGCTGCTAACATCTGCTGTTCGCAGCATGGTGTGTAGACCGCTTTACATGCGCAAGCCGTAATTCGATTCCGCGACTCGACGTTTAACGCCGTTCACAAGGGTTGATATATGTATGTAGTTTTTTGTAAAATCTTAATTTAAAGAAAATTGTTCATCTTCTTGGAGAGCCGTAAAAATGTACAAATCACAATATAAACGTACCTACGACTTTATTGATTACTAAATTTGCATTTAATTAAAATTTCAAACGAGGCTTCCTACATTCCGTTTGCATCTCATAACGTACTTTAGGGGCCGAAAAAATGATAAACGGTCTTTCTGAATTAGAATTTTGAAATACGAATAGAAAGAATATTTAAATAATGATGTCCGTTTAAATTCATGATGGCCTACTCGCCTCTTGCTGTTACGTCAGTATAATATTATGTCAGTTCTTTTAAAAAATTGAAACAAAACGCACAAGATATGCACTAACAATACCTTACAAATCTAATTTTTAAAATTCATTAACTCCACACAGGAGGCTCGGAGGATGATAATTTCCTTCAGGACCTGTGTCATCTTTGGGTATGCTGTGTAGTGAGTCTTTTTTTTGGAAAGGAAAGAGTGAAAAGAGTCTTGAAGAGAAGCATATTGTAGGAGGGAGGAAACTCAGAGGCCGGCAAATCGTTCCACAGTTGAGCTGTTGAACTCAAGAACGAGTCGTAGAAACGCTCTTCTCATGTGACAAATGTCAACCGTGTACATAATATTTTGGGCGCGCGTTTGGCATGTTTCCCAACTTTTTTATTTTTTTATATGAATACCGCACAATACTCCTAACTGCTCCCGTCCGGAGGCAGTAGGACTATGGTATCCCCAATTTTAGATGTTATGAGGCTGAAGATAGTGGTGTGGGGAAGGAGATGGGGAAAAGGAAAGGTGGGGAAGTACCTGGCTATTCAGATCTGGTCACTAAACACGGCTATATCCATTTTAAGCAACGTTTCATTTCTGAATAGTAGTCTTACACCAGGGCGATACTGAGAGTAAATATATCTACTATATATTAATTAATTGATAATTGTTTTAATTAATTAATTGCGAAATAACACAAATTAATCAAATAAAATTTAGTTGCGCACGCCGGGTTCAAGCCTGGGATAACGCTGGTTCCTCGGAGCATATTACAGTGAAATACCGGTAGAACAAGGACAGCATTCCCACCAGGCACCTGTACTCTGAAAATTGCAATCCGTTTGTAAAACCTAGGTGGGAACCCGACGCATTTCTCCACTCGCTTTATAACCGAACATAAATAGTGTCGCACAATGTGACCGTACAATCCCAGACTGCCATATTACATACATATTCCATAAAATGGGGTAACACTGCCTTCACATAGGTTTCTTGAGTTTTTTTAACTGCTCACAGAGTAGATACTTGAGAAAAAATATCTATAAATTAGATACATTTCAAGTAAATTGAGAAAATAATTAAAATATATAAATAAGAAAATAAATAAGAAAAACCGACATATGAAACAAAATAATTTAAAGAATAGAATAGTCAGGAACCTTCCGTTACTCGTTCTACCTCCCTGCCATGTTTCATATTCCGAGAATCCCTATTTATTAACATAGAATAGCCATAATCTGACTGGCTGTTGTTTTTTTAAACCCCCGATCTTTTTTCCCTGCCGCTTAACTCCATAATATACACCAATTTTTCCAACATCTGTCGTGAACTTTTGGGCATGCTCACAACAATTCAAAAAAAAAAAAAAAAAAAATTGGATGAAATTCGCAATCGTATAAAGAGTATAGGAAATAATTTCATAACGCCAGAGCTTATTATTCTATAACCATCTCGGGTATGCGCACATCATATTCTAAAGTTTCGCTGCAATCGGCTGAACAGTATGGCCGCGTATAACATACATACATTCACAAAGCACTCTTCTTAGGGTGAATTGCCTATTCCATTAAAAAAAAACATACATACAACCATTATTTTTTTATATATTAGATTGTACAAAAAGTGTCAGACTGATAGCCAAGTAACCTACCCATTGGGCTAGTGACTTCTAAAATGTCCTAGACGCCTTTGTCGTAGAACGATCAAATTTAATATAATCGGTTTAACATTTGAGCGCGTACACTCTATACTACTGTTCACCCTGTATTGTCTGTATCAATGGATCAGGCTCTTTTACATTATTGTTAAACTCCTTCTGCCAAAATACAAAGTAAATGAAATGAATAAATACTAAAGACGAGATATTTGCATAATTGAAGAGCACAATCCTAGCAGACGCGAAGACAGAGGGAGCATAAAAAAGCTCCGTTAAATCAATGTCTTTTGGTTGAAAGAATAAAAAGCTCTATTTTGCGCACGACATTTGAAAATTACTCGTAAAAACTGAAAACTAAAATTGCTTTACAACGTTAAGGCGACTTTTAGACTCGGCGTAGCGAATTTTTATTTTAACTGGATCATTTGCATGTCATCTGTCTGAAAATTTGATTGCAACGTTCCGGTTCAAGATGGTGGCCGTTTTAACCAGTCATGCGCAGCAAGGGGCAGTTAATAAGCAAAATATTTCCCTGAATAAGTGGCTATTCTGGGGAAAATACTTATCGTAGATTCTATACTACTAGATGAACCGGCAACGCATTGCTGTTTCTGTCCCCTTCCCCCTTGCGTCTCCTCTTCCCCTCCCGCGTATCCTTCCCCTCCCACGTTCCACTTTCACCTTCACCTTCCCCTCTCCCTCATCCACCCTCCTGCAAATCCCCTCTCCTTAATTACCCTCCGCCCCTCCCGGATTCCCCACCCTTCCCACCTTATTTTCCTGCCGCTAGGCTCCATAAAATACACCCATTTTTAAAACAACTCGCCTTTGGCCTATTTCAAATTTTAATGCAAATTTCATAACGCCAAAGCTAGCTTTATAAATTATAGCCTCTAAATTTTCTAATGATGAGCTATATTATTGTAAAGTTTCATTAAAATCCATTTAGTAGTTTTTGCGCAAAAGTGTAACAAACACACAAACTCCATACAAACTTTCGCATTTATAATAATATTAGTAAGATTTATATAATCACATTTTCTGGTAATACAGTACGATTTCAAAAATATGTATTTTGCTAAAAACAAGTAAGTTCTTACGAAAATAAATTCAGCTGGTGCACAAAGTTTCGTAAAAAATGTATACTTAGAAAATTTGCTCATATGGGCACTTTTCGAAAAAAAAACTTTTGCTGTAATAATTTTTTTTTTGTATATCTATGTTAATTTCCTCGCTTCTATGTTTGTATGTACGAGTCGAATTAAAGTCAATAAAATGTTGTTTTTATAACAACATCAATGTGGTAAACATTAGTGAATGGTAGGAAAAGTCAATATACATTTTCTACGAACCTTGGTGCAAGGCGATAGTTTACCCTCGGCACACGACGAGTCAAGTGATTCAGTAAAGTTGATTTTTCCAAACGTGAAATATTAATAATTAAGTGGGTAGGTATTTAAGTACCTACTCAATAACCTTATGATTTCGTAGGAAAATATGGTTTTAATTTATTATAAGTAAAATAAAAACATATTTTTGAGGACGCGAAGTCAACTACTGTTCACACTTTCACAGAACTACTTGTAGGTAAGTACGTATTAGGTATCGGGATTATATTCAGGTTATTAGAATGATTCTAATATGGGTACATATAATAGATCTATTTGTCTAATTGTATACAGGATAAGAATTAAAATACAGAGATCAATTACATATACAATTATTATTAGAAAAACAAAAGCGAAAAAAATATTTTCTAGTGGAGATTTGGAAAGTGGAAAAAAGTTTAAAAAATATCTGCAAAACATTAATTTGTGGACCTGAAATATTCTTAACAATTTTGGACAGAAACAAATAAAATAGAACTTGAAGAGGAATTTACATAATATCTACATATCTAGAAGATGAAAAAACCAAAGTTTTAAAAAAATTTCAGAATGTAAGGAATGAAAGACTCATCTAAATTCAACCACAATATTTTTATTATCTACTTAAAAAAACATCACCAAACCGTGTATCAATCGTAAAGTATTTGAAAGAGATATGTTAGTGTAATTTTAAGGAAATTATTAAATTTGAAAAATAATTACTTGAACTTCTGAATCAATGGTCTGTAAATGAAAAGTTAATGAAAACATTTTGTCGCAGTAATGCAGAACAACGATCATCACAAAACTATTACAAATGAATTTAGAATAACTATAGAAACTCTTACTGGTTTTATTTTACAAAAAATGTATTAATTTTTGAAATTGAATGAAATCAAAATAAGAATCTTCAAAATAAAACCGAAAAACATCTCCATGCGTAAAAATCATCATAAATCAAGCAAATAAATTATTTATAACGTTAAATATTTAAAAACGTAAAATCATTAAGGAGCACGAAAACCTGAGCAATCGCGTGACTGAGATACGAAGAGTAATAAATTCATTAGAAGAGAAAAACGATATTTTAATTTATAAAACGTTGCGATTTTCAGGGGAAAAGCCTACGGGATATAATAAAAGTAATAACAAGAAATCATTTGAATGTTCCTTTGAAAATCGGGATTTTCTTGGTATAAATTTCATTCCGATCGTTTAGTAGCAGTATGAGCTGTTGGGGCCTTTATTGGCGCTTCTATCTGAGAGGCCAGACCCTCGCCGTTAAGTAAAATAAAGATACCGTTTATAAATCTTGAAAAAGGCAGGCCCGGTCTCTTATGCAGGCACAATGAAAATGAAGCCCTCAAACTCCTCAAAGTCAGATGCGAGGAACACTGTGATATGGAGACCATGACCGAAGAGGTTGGCACGGCTAAACGCCTCTTTTATGATAATATTTGCTGCAGCAAACTCACCAAATTTCTCGTGTTCTTTAAACTTTCAATAATCTTTGTTCCAACTCAACTCTCGACATATTTTTTGACTCCCTACCGTAATTTAAAAAAAAATCATTACTCGTAATTTAATCAGTACACACTCACAACTATTAGTTACATAGCACAATAGGGTATTTCCACGATTTTATTGCTTAAAATAATTAAGCAAAAAATGCAAATTAAGCAAAGAGTATTATTAAAGAAGACGAATAAATTTTTGGCCATTTTTGTAATCCCGCGAAAACGGCATTATCGACGAGTGACGTCATAAACGTCGCTCGTTCTTGAAAAAATTCCGACAGTTCTACTTTGTTTGTTTGATGACGTGAGTACGAAGCGACGACGTTGGCAATCACTGGCCGTTTTGGTTTCGTTGGTTTTTTAGCGTTTTTAAAATGAATAAATTTGAATGAAAACGAAAAAACAAACATTTTTAGTAAGATGATTAAAATCAGAAAAATCACCTTTAAATAATCCATATATTTTCAATATAATCCCTCGTTTGTGAAAATACCCATTTAAGAAATGATAATAATAAATAATAATGAAAATACCTATTTAAGACACATACACATTTGTTCACGCCGTTGTTCCCAACTTTTCGGTCGATCAATCTGAGTCTCCGATCAGCCTTGTGATTTGTTTAGTAACGCTCGATTCGCCTGTTAGTTGGAGAGTTGCGTTGGGAATAGCGTATTATTTGTGAATTTGAGGACTGTTGAGCCGACATTTCGGCTCAACAATTGTTCAGTAAGGATTGAGAACAATGACCATTAGTATATCGTTTATCTTTATCTTTACCTCAAAATATTCGTCAGCATGTCCCCCGCCCGGTAAAATGTACATACATGTTTCCCTGATATTTCATAGGGACATTTCATTGGTACCGACCCTTTTAATATTTCTAAAACCTTGTAAACTGTTTACCACTCGTTTTATCTTTGTACTGTTTGTTTCTGAAATAATAAAAAATATATACCTATAACCTAATAAATAGGATAACAACATTTTGAAAGCGACAGAGAGGAACGACGCTCAAAAATGTATGTCGAGAGGAAAGACTGTAGAAATCTGAAAGTTGCGGGTTCAAATCCCGGCGTGCGAAAGTAAATTTTATTGGATCGAATTGTGTTAATTCACAATTTAATAATTTGACATAATATAAGGTTTATTTGTGGCATGTTCCAGAGTATCTCATTAGCGCCCTGCTGTAAGATCGCTATTCAGAATTGTAATGTTGCTTGAAATGTCTTTAGTCGTGTTTGGTGAACAGATCTGATTAGCCGGGTACTTTCCCACCTTCCTCGCCCCCATCTCCTTCCCTCGCCACTACCTTCAACCTCACAACATACCCCAATTGGGGATGCCATAGTCTATATGGCTTCAGGCGGTTGGGAGCAGGTGGGACTCCTGTGCGAAAAACAAACAAAACATAATGCAGCTAAATTCGAGCAGCTCGAGCAGCCCTTGTGGGTTCAGCCAATAATTTAGTTCGAAAAACAGCATTTCTCAATTTAATTGAAATAATGCGCCACAATTGCGCCAATGGCGCCATTTGCCTTATAACCGGGACTGCAAACCCTGAGCATTCCATCAAGATATTTTATGATTTTTATTTGTATTTTCAACCCGCGTTGAAGGACCGATAAACACGTACCTGGACCTTTTAAGGCGGGAAATCCTCAAGGCCTCTTACAGAATTTAAATCCTCTTCTACGGTAGATGCCTTTCATGGAAAAGTGTTCACGCAGAGTACCGGAAATATATTTAAACCATTTTTTCAGCGTAATAACCGGAGGATTGAAGGAAAAACATTTTTAATTTCGTTTTTCCTGTAAACCTCCATTTTTAAAGAAATAATTTTTTTTCTAAAATTTACCATATTCCACACAAAACAATAATTTGTAAATTTTACTTGAGAGTAAACGTTTTCTGATCAGGTTCTTAAAACAATTTCTTTTAACTCGTTTTAAAGTGAACACCTCATATTTTGGCAGTTCTAATTAATATAAGAGTTATTTGCCTCTTCAATTAACGACCTTAGCTGGCCTCCGTTTGATGTTTGAAAAAAAAAATAATCCGTCAAACGTACCAGTGTGAGAATAGTTACGGCATTTCAATAAATGCACCCCTCACTAAATTAATTTAATTTCTCAACCCTTGAGCATGCTACAACTTATAAAAAT
Organism: Limnephilus auricula; assembly: GCA_951813805.1. Classification (NCBI taxonomy): domain Eukaryota; kingdom Metazoa; phylum Arthropoda; class Insecta; order Trichoptera; family Limnephilidae; genus Limnephilus; species Limnephilus auricula. The sequence goes on from OX638403.1 coordinate 15,137,319, forward strand.
AGCTCTATTTGAAATATCCAATAAATGCACCCTTCTTTGAATGTAAAGCATATAATAACTACCCCTTCTAAACCATCGCAAACTGAAGGTTAAGGCTTAAAAATGATATCTTCAAATAATCAATCATATTTTTCCTAAATCAGAGCTCTTTTCATAAAACTTCGTTTCGTGGATGGGGTAGATTTGTAGGAGTTCTTGAAAATAAGAAAACCAAAGGAAGGTTTTTCGCGCGATCGCGAGGCTTAGCTTCATCTTAATCTCGCGCCAAGGGATGGACCAGGGGATGCCTGGTCAGCTGCGATACGAACGTAGTTGGGGAGGTTTTATAAATCATCCCCTTGAAAACATTCACCTTAACCAGGGTGAAAACTGTTAAAGAAGTAAGCATTTCGGGTTTTTTTTATAGTGGATTTTGTATGCTTGAAGCAATTTTTTATACTGAACTGATGACCAAAAAATCATGCAATTATGGAAGCAAGAGGTATTTGCGATTTTGTCATAAAAAATATGTTTTATATATTTTTTTGTAAGTTGCTTTACAACATTTATTGAAACATCCAACTTTCCAAAAAGGTCAAAATATATATTTTTTTTAAATATAACTGTATTGTTGTCAACATGATACCAGAAATTAATTAACATATTTTGATGAATGTAACATATTATTTCAAGCGCACTGACATATTGTCTTGTTTTCTATAATTTGTACATAAAAACAAAAAAAAATATCAAAGTAGAAATCTATAGCTAAACTAAAAATAGTCAATAATTACAGTGTTAAGAGAATACCCGGCGGTGATTTTTCCATACAAACGTATTCCCTATTTATCTGTCTGGATTTTAACTCTAAAGACAATATTGTTTTTGCATAAAATAGATAGATATCAACTACTAGCGTGTCGGTACTTTTTGTTTTTTTTGATAAGTTACTTTTTATAGAAGTTATGACCTTCCAAAAATCAATAAAATTGACTGGTTTAAACGCCGTCAAAAGATGTTCAGTATACAAACCATACTATGTTTTTTTAAAAAAAGCAAAACGTACAGACATAGAATAGTTTTTTCTTATGTAGTTGGTAAAAAAAAATTGAAAATCAGTCCACTTTTGGAGGAGAAAAGTGGGGAATACAAAACCTCCATTTTAGTTAGGTGTCAGTGCATTGTCCCTTTCGTTCAATATCCGGTGGAGTAAGAGCAACAGTGACAGCAATATTTTAGTAAAATCTATTTCTGCACCACCGGGTATCATCTTAATGAAGTACAAGGTTTTAAGCTTCAATAAGTTATCCCTAATAATATTGAATATTCATTCTCGGCTTCTCGAAAAAGTCAATGGACATCCCATATAAATAAAATCGGATGGGTGTATCTGAGACTTCAGAATCCAAATCCTTGTGAAAATATTCGAGTGGAATTTTTAAACACTTGGGATGATCTGTACACGGAGAAAAATGTTATTCTAAAATACGATCATTTTATTCGAAAAAACGGTTAAAAACGGGACTGAAGTTCTTACGAATAAATAACAGTGTTTCAATGTTTATGCGGGAAAATGAAAGAATAATTTGTTGGTTTACGAATTTGAAATTACGAGTTTGAAATTACGAATACCAACAAATTATTCTTACATGTTCCCGCCAATAAACATTGAAACCCTGTTAATTTGTTCGTAAGAACTTCAGTCCCGTTTTTAACCGTTTTTACGAATATAATGATCGTATTTTAGAATAACATTTTTCTCCGTGTATCAGAAGTGTTGGTCATCCAATAAATGGTACTGCCTTCTAACTGCCTCCGAAATTGCTATTATAGATACCATTAACAATTGTTAATATAAAATCGGAAATAAGTATTCTTATCTTGTTCTTCTTTGCATTTGAGTTGTCAAATTATGAACTGCATATATGCATTTGACAATAATAATGATCCAGTGATAAAAACCTAATTTAAAAATTACAATAATAATTCAATCTCATAAAGAAGCGTTATTTTATTCCAGTGTTAAATTTATGAATAATATCTGGCTAGTTTCCGAGAAAGTAAAATCTGTTTGCGAGTGACGCCGGCGGCAACAGCTTGGGAAGTTGACAGTAACGCCACAAAAGACATAACTTTTTCAATAAAAAAATTCCCGCCGGAAGAGCGTCGTTGAAAAGCCCGGAATGAGAAAAATTTAAGGAAAGGCGGACCATAGAACTCGGCCAACGGCGAGTTGAATGGGCAGCCGGTACGGACGGAGTATTATAGACATAATTGTATGGTAGGGGAATGCCTTCTTTGGTTATCGAGCACTGGTCAAGTCAATTTTATTTGATTTTATTTTTTTGTTTATAATTTTTGGCCTTATAACCTTAAATGCCTTCCAAAAGTTGCAAAGTAAAAAAAAAAATATTTTGCACGTAGGTACTGACCAAAATCATTTTAGTTACTTTTATATCAATTTGTATCTATTTATCTGTATTCTTATGCAGTATTTTTACTAGACTGTATTTATAAATTATTGTCAATAATATTATTTCCTACTAGATGTAAATAAACATTAAAAAAATCCAATAATTATAGATTTCCTCCTCGTGATAAGATATTCATATTTAAAAAATACATATAATATATGATATATATAATAAAAAGTCGGGATATGGAACAAACCAAATTCATAACAAAATTTTGTTTGTTTTTTTTTCGTAAGAAGCAATTACTTTGTTGTTAGGCATTATATTTTTAAAATAAAATAAATTTGTAAATGTATTTAACCACGAATATTTATTATTTTATATATCGACCGGTTTCGCTTCAACCAAGCCTTATCAGGATATAATAATAACCAAATACTAAGACAGAGTTGTTGGTTATATATAGGATGAGAGAGAGAGAGAGTATTAATGTTACAAAGGAACATAATTAGACAGAGAGAAAATTATTTGAAAGAGATACAATTGCTAATTAATAAGTGGCAGGGAGACAATCAAATTTATTCAGTTCACAATTAAATATTTTCCGTTTTAATATATTCATGGTATTGTAATTATTACATAGTTCTGTTCAAAGAAATAATTTTGTATACAGTATATTTTACATTAATCCACTTTGAATATGAAGAGCGTATGAAGAGTGCAGGTACCTTCTTAATTTTTAGTTATTTGAATTTAACTGCAAACTGGAAACTAAACGCTCCAAGCGCCGAGGACAAGCAATTGATATATTGGCTAGTTTTTTTTATTTTTTTTTTGTTTTATTTCTGCAAGGTACTAAACCCTGAAATTCCTTAATTTTAAATTTCAGAAAAGCTAAAAAATTACTTAAAAATGTGTACTTCTCAGTTGGCAATCACTGCCTTACGTATGTTATGTCCGCATCTCCACACATAACCATGGAAATTCTACATTCAACATATTTGTAGTAACCGTCCACACAATATGAATATCTTGGCATTAGTTGAACAATTGGATATTACGCGAAGGAATGTTCGTCCAACGCAGACATCATACCAACCAGTACCAAGTTACTCGTCTGTACAATCTCTTGTATAGAACTGACGAGACTGAATAAGTGGTTTCGTATTTTATTTTCATGTTTATCATAAGTACGGAACATTCCAGAACATATAATAATTTCCAGTCAGCTTTGGATAATTTTATTTTTGGTGTGATGTGGCTTTTTAGAATCAACAGCCAGGAGAATGACACCATGGCATTGAAATTTTGGGAATATTTGAGGTTCTGGAAATGAGATAAAGAAAAGGTGTAGAGGAAGGATGTAAAGCACCTAGATCTGAAATGATAAGATGAGATATTTAAGTGACACCCATTAAGACATGGCATTGATCACGGTGAAACACGTTATTGACTCGGTTAATGCCAAGAGTGGGAATAATATATTATTATGTGAATACCGCACAAGAGTCCGAACTGCTTTCAACGGGTGGTGGAAGATCTTGTCACCAAAAAAGGCTAAAGATATTTCAAGAAACGTTTTAATTCTGAATGGTGGTGTTACGCAAGGGCGATACTGTGAGTATTTTCCACTCTGGAACGTGCCGCAAATATACAATCCATTATTTTGATAATAATCAAATAAAATACTTGAACCGGCGACCATGAATTGTTAGTCGAGAGCAATACCTTTCGACCACGGAGGCCGTCGTGAGGTGATATATAAATTTGAATTAAGCAATGAGTGGCTGTATTGGCCTTTTAGAGAAAAATAGAACACCTACCTAAATATCAAGTGTCTCAAGTATGAAATGAAAGAGTCCAAAAACGTTGGGAAAAAATCGTTTAGTTACTTTAATCGCTTACTTTCACTTGATTCTATAAATATATTACCCCTTCTAAAAAGTCTATCACATGATATATAGTAAGTATCATTACCAAAATATCTCTAATCATTCACACTATAAAATTACTATAACATCCTAGAAAAATCCAATTGATTCTATAAAAACATAATCCTTCTAGCCTTACTAAAATCTTTACAAGTCCGACTATTCACACTACCAAAAATATTCTTGTAACGTAACGATTTTACACTATCAAAGTTGTCCTTACAGCAAAACGAAACGAGCATTCACACTACCGAATTTGTCCTTATAGCGTCCAACCGACACATCATCAAATTTTCCTCGCCCTAAATACGATCAAACGCTTTATTTATTTCCAATCCTTATATCGGCTGGATTCCATACGCCTCTATACATTTGATATTTCGCGGTCGAGAGGAAACCATCGAAGCACAAACCCGTGGGCTGCCGCATCAATTCCACGCCATTTGTCACACTAACTCGTTATACGAGATAAGGCGAGGAGATGAAAAGAAGATGTATCAGAGATGCTGGCACTAATCTCTATTGTTGAGGTGCTTTTGCTTTTTGATCGACAATCTTCCTGATAAAAAAAATATTTTTTATCTTTCATTTTATATCTTAAGGGGAGACTTCCATACAAACGTATCCCTATTTGTCTCTCTGGATTTTAACCCTAGAGAAAATAATACAAACTAGACAAATTTTTTTTAAAAAAAGCAAAACACACAGTCCATTCGGATGAAAACCAACCTACGATATACCAGAATAAGAAGAAGAATATATCACATATTAGACTTACATAATACAGTAGTGTCGTAAAAGTTTGCATACAGCATTCTGGAGTAAAACGGGGATACCTCATAAATATCCAAAATCTATTTCCAACTGTATGTAGATACCTACTTCTGGTAGCTACTTGAAGCCACATTCAGAAAGTTCTTGTTGCAGTCACAGAACGCGGCGCGGTTTAAATTTATTGTTCTAAATTCGGTCAGGGTATTACAGTCCACTAACTTACTTTCAACTATATTTACAATGTGTGGGAATTTGGATGGAGAAAGTATTTAAATGAAAATTTATTTTTGGAGTTACCTCAGTTTCAAAAGTGCTAAAGGTAATTCGTTGGAACAGTGGTTGTAAAAGTTAAAACCGAGTTGTTATTGAAATAAATTTTCGATTTTAATAGAAGTCCTGGTAAAATTTTGTGGATATTTCGTTGATGTTTTTTCTATTTGAAGAAGTAGTCCCCTTTTTTAGTTTTGGTATCCATTCTTTATTTGATTACTTCAATTCTTAAAGCTCTTTTTCACTCCTCCTGTGTTCACTATATGCTTTTCTAATGTTTCAGCCTCTTGGTCTTCCTATCTGTCCTGATGTTCTCTCTGATTTCCGTACTTAATTTCCTTATAGTTTTTATGTTATCTTTTTTAGGATGTTTTGAAAGTAGATTTTTTCTTTTTTCTATAAGTTGCAGCGTTGTATCACTTGTTTTCTAGATTTCTTTGATGGTTCTACTCTTCTGTTGCTTCTGACCACACGATGATCTGTATTGAAGTTGAATTTAGTTAGGACTGACGTATCCTTGAAGGCTTTTGGATAGTTTGTTGTTATTTAGTCAATTTCGTTTGTGATGTTGCTGTCGGGAGAAATCCATGTCCACTTATTGTTTTGGTTTTTCATATATTAACTGTTTAAGAGCATTAGGTTGTGTTGTAATAAGGACTCAACCAAAAATTCACTACGTGGACTTCTTCTACCTTAGCCGAACTTGAATAAGGGGTGCATAGGAATCTAGGGCTTAATGTATCCAGGAGTGACGGACATATGAATCCATCCCTCCACTGCGGTGAAGAGAGCCTCCCTCAAACAGTCGCTCTCGATCCGGCCCATCCCGTCAAGACAAACCTCACCCCTGCTAAATCACCAAACGTGGCGAACCACTTTGGGTGGCCAATGCAGAGGTGTACGTTTCCCAATAAATGGTTACCGGGGTGGCGGTATTATTGAAACGTTGCTTTTTTCGTAACTTCAAGCGAAGGGAAGAAAGGTAAAGTGAAGAGAAAGTAATAAAAGAATTCTAGTCGTTTGTACGTAAAATTTTAAAACTTTAAAGTTTTCTTTCGAGATTTACACAGAACGTTGTGTGTTTGCCACTTCACAATTGTCCCATATATTGTCACGCTCGATTTGACCAGGTGAATCACGCTCCCATGCGCAGGACACTAAAGAATAGTCTGGACGTTTTCGTCGTTTGTTCCGAGTAAACAAATATTTCACGTGAAATCCCGCCGCGAACTTCTGTCGCCCTGGCACCTCCTACCTCCACTTTAACCTCATCTCTCCGCTTACCCCGGCGGAGATAATGTGGGGGGATAATGTGACAAAGGCGACGAAAATTGATCTTTAATGGCGGCGTGTGTTCTCTTCAAATGGCGGTTAAATCACATTTAAAAAATGGACGGGAAATTTATTCTTTGAAGGTGTTTTATACATCCCATGATTTATAAATGTTGTGCGTGGTACTTACCTACATGGACTTCAGTCTGTGACGTCTGTATTATTCTTAGTAGATTGTCAAACTTCTCTTACCTGTAACAATAAAAATAAGAAATATTAGTATAATATATCGCATCGTATAATTTACGTATCAACATATTATGTTGATTTATAAAAGGTATTTTTTATATACCCACATTACTGACGTACAGAAAAGGTACATATATAATTTAAAGATCAGTAGTAAGCGTTCAACAACAAGAAGAATATGGTTTGAAAGGGGATATGTAAATACGAATGTTAAAGAGAGCGCGCTTATTTAAAAAAAAAGAAGATAATAATTAAGCGAAAATTTGAGTTTAAAATACAGCAAAAATCTCACAACGGATGTCTAAAGTAGCATTTAAAGAAACGATGTGAATTTTTCCATACCTAAAACATGTTAATTAACAGAACAAAATATGTTTTTAATAATTTTCGCATCATACTTTGCGATGATTTTTTTCTATCGTAATTTCATAAAATTGCCGTTTTGACTCGGCAAATTTCAGCTATTATTATCGTAAAAATTACATGTATTTTTTGAAGAATTTTAAAACTTTAAGTGTTGGAGGGAAATATGTTATAAATCAGTAGAAAAACGAAATGCGAGGCTTTACGTGTAAAGGCTGAAAAGGGAGGCACTTTTTTATGTGAAAACCCAACCTATATTACTAAATTTATTCAGATATTTTTTTTTAGAACCAATAATAGTGGTCCCAACTGTCGTGGGCCAGTGGGACTATGGCATACTCAATTGGTTTGTGTAATTTATTTATAATATTAAACGCTCGTAAGTAAGATTAAAAAAGGACGCTTAGATGGTTTGGGCATGTTGAGCGAATGAATGAAGAAAGGAGTGTAAAGAGAATTTATGACGCGAATGTGAATGGTAGAAGAAGCCGAGGACCCCCAAGGAAGACGTGGCACGATCAAGTGAATCAGATACTTGAGTCGGGCCATGTCAAGAGTCAAAATAATAGAAGAATATGTATGAGAAGATGTATGAATGTGAAAGGAGTGAGTGCCAAGACCGAGTTGTTTAGCGGTCCATCCTCTCTGCCTACCCCTGCGAGGAAACGGCGTGATGGTTAGTTAGTTAGTTAGTTAACGCTCGTAAAGGCTTTTACATACTTATGAGATAACAATGTAGTGCTAGAGTATGGAGTAAATTTAGCTAACACAAATATGTAGAAACTATTTGCGATACAGAAGAATAATATTATTAGCGCCCTTGAGGTTTTATTATTATGTTTAAATGAGTAATTGTTCAAGAGGTATGCTTTTATAGCCTTCTGAGGCTTTTAAGGCTGAAGGAAGTGGATAAAGGAATGAGATGGGGTTGAGAAAGTTTTGCAAGTACCTGGCTACTTAGCTCACCCAAACAGGGCTAAAGCCATTTTAAGCAACTTTTCGATTCTGAATGGTGGACTCTCACAAGGGCGATACCGGGATTATATACGACTCACTAATTTTTTTTTTATATTCCCTTTATTATAGTTTTAAGTGCATCTGAAAATGTCTTTACCCCATTCACATAAAGAGATATTGTGTGGCATTTGGCGTGTATGCATATTATTTGCATTATTTATATGTCTGTTTAAAAGGTTTAAAATCACCCCTATTGCAGAACGCAAATAAATTAGCATTTTCATTATAATTGTCAATTTATACACACACAAATTCGTGTTTTAAAGTGGAGCCACAATTATTTATTAAATAAAATAGAGCACACCTCTTAAAACTTAAAATTAAATGAATTGATAACTATTTTAAAAATTATAATTGGAATACGTCAGTTTTACAGGAAAAAATTGGCAGGGGAGATAAAACAGAGATTTTATTAAATTGTCAATGCATTAATTATTCAAAAAAAATTACTACACGCCCTGTAAAATTCTGGATCAGTCCGCTAATAAAAAACCTTCTTATGTAGTTGGCGATAAGGTTTAAATTTGCTTTGATTTATTCAAGAAAACAACATCGACAAAAGCGTGTTTTATTTTAATTTGCAAAGTTTAGGAACACATATTTAAATGTATATCTGAAATTGAAATGGAATTTTTTTCAGAGTTGTATGCAAAACAGTACAATTTTTGGTACAATTGGCAGTACCTACATATACCCTCGTAAAACCTATTTTATTTTATTTAAATCCTCCGAGTTCAAGTACGAGATTTACTAACCTACTAACAGAAAAACAATGCGATTCAATTACATTATTTATTTCAACTCATAATAACTTCATCTGAATATGTGGATTATCCTGTCCACCGCTTTTTTAAGGTGTCTCCGGAAACTAGGTCCCACCAGCCGAATTTTTCAAACTTTTGTATAATTTTTTTTTTAAATATTGTTTAAAGGTTGCACTTTCATAAGTTTAAACATAAAAATAATATTATTTATTTATAATCTTCGAAACTCATGTAACTAACCCCTTAAGCTCAGGAAAATTTTAACATTATTTTGTAAGTGAAATTGTGGCTGATTGTGTCGACAATGTTAAAAGCTTTTGGAGTACAAATTAAGGACCTGTTATTAGTTAACACGAGGTGAATTTTTGGTAGAGTGACTTAGTGACAATTAAACAGTTTAGTTAATTTGAAGGAACTGTCTGCTTGTGAAACAGTGATCTTTATTGGGAAGTAGTCAGCTATTGTTTTAGCTTCGCGTAGATGCTAAACCATTTTACTATACACTGGCCTTGTTGCGTTGAAATCAATAATTGGTGACATTTTTTATGTTTTTTTTTTGTTTTTCTACAAAAATATAAAAAAATAGTAGTTGTTGACAGTTTGGTGCGGGGTAAGAGGTTTTGGTATGGGTTTACTCGGCTGAGTGACCAGCGATGACATGTGGATTTTTTTTTTAAATTTAATATTAAAGAAAAATTATTTGAAAAACAAAAAAAAATCATCGAAAAAGTCACCGGAGACAAAAATTTCTTTTACATTTTTTACTCCAAATAATGTTATAAATCACTAGTTAAAGTGGGTAAAGTACGATCCTTAACACCCTGTATACGAGTATGTTATTCAGATGTCAGTGTTGAAAATTAATCTAACTGTATTATTATTTTATTTTTTTATGTGAATACCGCAAAAGAGTCCGAACTGCTCACAACCATGTGGAGCCAATGTTACTATGGCGTCTGGCGTCCCCAATTGGGGTATGTTGTGAGGCTGAAGAATGTGGGAAGGAAGATGGGGAGGGGGAAGGTGAACAGTACCTGGCTATTCAGATCTGGTCAAAAAAACACATTAAAGTTCTAAATGGTGTTCTTACACCAGGGCAATACTGAGAGTATCTTGAGTAGAACGTACCGCAAATATACCTTACATTATTATAAAATATTGAATAGTAAAATAACACAAATCGATCGATTTTTTTACTTGCGCACGCCGGGATTTGAACTAACGACCCTCAGAGGCTTAACCCTCGACCACATAGGCCGTCAGATTAGTTAAGCATTGATTCATTTAGTAAACCAATAAAATCATCAAAAATTGATTTATTGCCTCGGGGTTGTTGATTTTTTACAATAAAAATGGTTTTAAAATAAAAATAAAGACTTCCTATTTATAATTTCAACAGTTTTCTATTGTTTCTCATTTGTATTGATTGACGTCCTCAGACAGAAAATAAATTTAAACGATTGAAATCTTACTAGAATATTAACTGATTAAACGATTATATAACACGACCTTCCGCCCGCGAGAACAACTGGGTAAGTTAATATCACTTTTGTCACACAGAAACAGGGTATAGAGTTAGGTACGTATAGCGGTAGAGCACAGAAAACATCCTAAATGAACAATCAACAATGTGACGCATCGAACCGGTTCCACGCATTTAGCGAGTCAGGCATACCCTACAGCGCAACCAACTCCACAGCACACCGGGCTGGAACCCAGAGGTCGACAACGTTTTTACAAAAGGGTCGCAAATATAATTATGATAATAATAATAATAATGTTTTTTTCTTACAGGATGTCGGGAGAAATATAATATATAATATACAATAACCTACCTGACAAAACAAGACAATCGAATAATATTAAAAAATACAAAATCCTGATCAAACAATGGATCATCGAAAAAGGTCGTGCAATAATTAGTCACCTCACCCAAATATAATCGTATATCTCATTATTGTTACCACTACCTACCAACCTGAAAATTTTGTCAAATATTTTTGCTTTATTGAAAAATGTACTTTATATTATAATTAGAAAATATTTGTAAACTAGTCTGTCTCGACACAGGAGTTCCTAGTGAGACAGGCAAGGCAAAAAAAAATGTAAACCTTATGATATAGATTCAATAAATAAACTAAAAAAAACTAAACTAAACTAATAGTGCAATCCCACAACTCTCATAATATATAATAGTTATACATATTTATACAGTAAAATTTTAGTGTAATTAGTATAATTAGTCCGCCATACGGTCGTCCTCAAGAATTTAGGGTGAATATCTTTAAGAAAATCAGTCGTATTAGCCAATGCACTTGTAATAGAATAATGTCGTATGTAGTACAGAGATCGAAAATATTTTTTTATAGATCGGCAATTGATTGTTGATAATATACTAGCTGAATATCTCGGCGTTGCCAGAGCTTTGCGTGGAGTTGTTCGAAGTCATGGATAGACAGTGACCTTCCTTTTGCTTTGAGGGTTAATTGTGCTAAATTTCACTAATGTGAGAATAAAACTGTAGATTTGTATAAAAATCATATCCACGCCAAAATAATACGTCAAATATACTCTCTTCTAAAAAGTTATATTCATTATGAATTTTTATTGATAATGAATTTTATTCATTATATTCTTTATTTTCTGTTTTTGTGTTTGTTGTTTAGAACTACATTTATTTATTTTAAAATTTAATTTAAATTCAATTTTAAAAAAATATATATTCTTGATGAATTTTTATTCTTTGCGAATCTAAAATCAGTTTAAAATTGAACAGCCAAGAGGCAATTGAGAATGATTATTTTTTTTATTTTCTTGCTGAGGTTGTTTAAAATGAGAACTGAAAGATATTTTTACAGAATTAATTCTTAAAATTATGTTTCGAAAAACTGGTATTTTAAAAAGAAGACATGTGTATTTCAATTCTATGGAAGTTATAAAAAATTAAAGCTATGAACACCTTCCATATTTTATGAAGATTTAAATAAAAAAGAGTGTTTGTGGTGTGCGTGCGTTTGATTTGTATCCAAATCTACAGTGAAATTTTGCACGCTTAATCTTCAAAACAAAAGAATGGTCACTGTCTATATCTGACTTCGGTCTGTCTATATCTGACTTTTCAGACGTCTTGTTTGAAAACGAAAAAGACAGAAGATACTAGAACGATGACGTCACTTATGATCTCTCGCTGGGACTAGTAAAACCACTACTTACAATATTAAAGTGTCTTCTAACCTATATTTAGAAATGATAGTTTTCATCATTACGTATTTTTTAAATATGTTTATTCAGTTTTTATTTATACAATATTTTATCATACATCTTACAAAACTAATCAATCAGTTTGATTGTAAGAAATCTCTCATTTTTCCTATTTATTTGCTTCCAATAAAATAGTTATATCTCAATTTGATATTTTGTTGCGTAAAACATAATAATTACTTAATAATATTTGTTGCATAATACATAATAATTACTTAATACGATACGATACGATTGTACCACCCCAGCCAGGAGCAATCCTGTCCCGGTGAGACCGGTATACCAGGGGGCACTGATTTGTTAGGACTAGGAACAAGTGCTCTGAGGATAGGAAGGAGGTTGGAGTTTAATCGACCGGTATACATGGCAACCTAATGAGCCAATATTGGAATTTAGGATGGGCAGGAATAAAGGAATGGATTGAGCGTTATGATTTTGTATTTCCTTTCTTTATGTCTTCCTTCTTCTTGCCTCTTCTCGACTCTTCTTGGATCTTCGTAGTTTTTCTTGTATCTTCTTTTTTATTATTGCTTCTTCTTGTCTCTTCTGGGATCTTTTCGTCTCTCTCTGGCCCTTTTTACTTATTTTTGTCTCTTCTTGCCTCTTCTCATCTTATCTGGGCTCTGCTTATTGTCTCTTCTTGGCTCTTCATGCATCTTGGATCCTCTCGTCTCTTATTGCCTCTACTTGTCTCTTCTTGCCACATCTTGGATAAACCCATCTCTCTTCTTGGCTCTTCTTGCTTCTTCTTGTATTTTCCTTGATTTTTATCATCTCTTCCGGGCTCTGTTTGTATCTTCTCGCCCCTTCTTGGCTCGTCTTGTCTCCTACAGGCTCTTCTTGAATCTTCTAACTGCTTACCGATCCTTATTATCTCTTCTTGGCACTTCTTAGCTCATGATGACCTGTCTTTTCGTATCTTTATTCAAATCCCATATATGTATGAATATGTTCACGGATATCTGTATACGGATAAAGGAATACACTAATTCTATTACACGAATACACTGATTCTGAAATACACTAAAAGTGCCGAAATTGAACTGAATAGAACAAATTAAAACCTACTGAAAACAAACGTGAACAATTAGTAAATTTAAGTGAACATGAAGAAATTAAATTAAGATGAAGACATACAGTTAATAAAATAATACTGCCATTTGCATTTACTGGGTGAGTTCGTTTAGATAAAGAGATCCACCAGTAAACAAATACGCAATTAGGCGTCGCCCTTCATGTGCTCGATGTGACTTTTTTATTACCTACTATTGATGATATAAATGTCTTCATCTGGGCACAAAGAGCAGTCTACATAAAAAAAATACAAGAGCAATTGAACCGTGTCTGTCAACGTCTCAAATCTCAAACGTTTGTCGGAATTCCAGTGCATCGCAACCTTTTCCTTCCGAGTGCTGCAAGCTGAAATTCGTAGAACTTTGTGGGACGTCAAGTGTTCCAATAGTTGAACACCTCTATCCGAGCCCACTATTCTAACATAAATAAACAAATCATTAAGTTATAAACAAAATTGAAATAGGAGAAGATCTTATCTTATTATGCCGTGGAGCGAAGATCCTTTGTCCCCAATCGAATTCAGCTGCAAACTTTAATGTCCTTTTTAGCACTTTTAGCACGATGCAAAATCAATTTTCAAGATATCATAAAAAAGCTTTCACTAAAACACGTATTTTGACAAATTTTCAAAGACATTCGGCCAGAAAAGCCAGAGTTATAATAATAAATACGCGGAGCGACAAAAAGACGTGTTGTCAGAATGAACTGTACGCTCGAACCTCCAATACATAATAATTACTTAATAGTATAAAATATTAAAATACTTAACTAATTAATATAATACTAATTATTATATCTTATACAATGCAAAAGCATTCGATAGAAATAATAATGTTGACGATCTCTGGGCTACAATGTAACCCAATACAACAGGCTAGAATAACCAACTCCCAACTTGCTTGTGTTATGCAAATTAGCCCCCCTGCAGCTCGCGCCCCCGTGCAAGGATGATCTTCAATACAACTAGTTTTAACTTACGATACGATACGATACGATACGATTGTACCACCCCAGCCAGGAGCAATCCTGTCCCAATGAGACCGGTACACTAGGGGGCACTGATTTGTTAGGATTAGGAACAAGTGCTCTGAGGATAGAAAGGAGGTTGGAGTTTAATCGACCGGTATACATGGCAACCTAATAAGCCAATATTGGAATTTAGGATGGGCAGGAATAAAGGAACGGATTGAGCTTTATGATTTTGTATTTCGTTTCGCAAATTAAAACAAATTGCACTAATTGTAACGCGTGTGTGTATCAATTTTCGGGGAAATCGGTTCAAGGAAACGCCGGATAATTTAAAAGGAAATTAGGACCTCAAAATACACGTCCTCTTTCGCCCGGCACACACAACAACCGTCTCAATACAACTAGTTTTAACTTCTACAAATATTAGCTACTTCAGAATTGTGATCATTGGTGTGTTATTTTCTTGTTTCTATGATATTATGACGAAATACAAATTAAATATATAGCACAAATGTGGTAACCGACGAGTTCATCGAAAATCAATTCATCGAAAGCAAATTTATCGACAACGAGAGGTTAGGTTAGGTTAGGTAACGTTGGGTCAGGTTAGGTTAGGTTGAACTCGTTTTCGATGAACTCGCCGTGAACCCACAAATGTGGTTCTTATATTAATCTGAACGTAATCTTTATATTTAGATGTTTTTCAACTGGTTTTAACAACAAGCGTGTTAACATATAAGTACTGCATACTGCATACTGATGGTAATTGGGGAATGTTGGTGAAAACATATCATAAGGTAAAGCGAACTTTAGTAAAAAATACCATCAACTTGTGATAATAAAAAAACGAAATAAGTAATCCAGAGATAATAATAAAAATAACACTTTTTACATTAGGTCCACATATGAGGCTATCTTAGGGGATGCTGTGTGGAGGCTCCGTTTAAGGAAAGGAAAGAGAGTAGAGTGACGGATGTATGAACCTTTCCCTCTAACTGCGGTACAAGGCGATGTGAGGTCAAGAGTGGTCAAACCATAACCAGGCTCTCTCGGCCCGCTACGTAGTAGGTGGGCAGACACTTCCTTTGCCAAGACCCAGACCAGACTTCACCTCAAATGAACCCAGACACCCCTGCTAAGTCATCAAACTTAGCGAACGTAGAGGTGTTATGCAATAAATGGATCCCGGGACGGCGGTACCCATACCCACCTCCCATTATGCCCTATAAGTCATTTTCTTCACCTAGAAAAGCCAAGCAGAAAAAAATTTCATAATGCGACAGCTCAGCGTTCGCAAAATTTGTGCTGTTACAGAAACAGGCATAAAAAGAGTTTTATTACTACAATTTTTTCATCATTTGTAAATCTTTAAGATGAAACCCGGTGGTGGAGAAATTTAAAAAATAGATTTTACTGAATTGTTGCTGTCACTGTTTCTCTTACTCCACCGGATATTGAGCGAAAGGGACAATGCACCTCGGGCTACTAATACCTAACTAAAATCGAGGTTTTGTATTCCCAACTTTTCTTCTCCAAAAGTAGACTGATTTTCAATTTTTTTTTAGCAACTACATAAGAAAAAACTAATCTATGTCTGTACGTTTTGCTTTTTTTTTAAAAAACAGTTTGTATACTGAACGTCTTTTGACGGCGTTTAAACCCGTCAATTTTATTGATTTTTGGAAGGTTATAACTTCTATAAAAAGTAACTTATCAAAAAAAAATAAAAAGTACCGACACGCTAGTAGTTGATATCTATTTTATGTAAAAACAATATTTTCTCTAGGGTTAAAATCCAGAGAGATAAATAGGGAATACGTTTATAGGGAAAAATCACCGCCGGGTATCCCCTTAAGAGTCTCAATAATTTCAGCAGATTTCCAGCTGGTTAAAATTATTAAATATCAATTTTACCTCGCTACTCTATAATCATAAGGAGTGCTTGAATTACAAACAAATTAACAAATAATAATATGTACACACCTTTTCCTAAGTATAATATATATCTACCAGACAGTAGATTCACCCTCTTACTAAATGCAATATGTGGAGATACGGCTAATGGATGCCATAAAACGGCTTGTGTTTAATTTGGTTTTGACCTCGAGTTCAAATTGCTAATTGTAAAAGCTTTGCAAGCAGTGGCGTACGATATCATTAATAATTATTAGTTATGTTTTTTTCACATTAGCTCCGCACAGGAGGCCCTGATACGATACGATTGTTCTACCCTAGCCAGGAGCAATCCTGTCCCGGTGAGACCGGTACACCAGGGGGCACTGATTTGTTAGGACTAGGAACACGTGCTCTAAGGATGGGTTGGAGGTTGGAGTTTAATCGACCGGTATACATGGCAACCTAATAAGCCAATACTGGAATTTAGGATGGGCAGGAATAAAGGAATAGATTGAGCGTTATGATTTTGTATTTACTTTCTTCGTGCCTTCCTTCTTCTTATTTATTTATTTATTTATTTATTCACGCCCTTAGAGCTTTTACAACAATCATAATACAAAAAAATAGAAAAATAAACAATAATATACAAATTATGTTACATCATTGTTTAGTAAGTGGGAAACAGAATTTTTGAAATTTCAGAAATAAATTTTGATAAGGAATAAACGAAAATATCAACTGAACTAAATTTATTCCCAAGCCTATGTAGTCTTTGGATTGGGGAGTTATTGAAATAATTAGTTTTCGAAGGATAAACAAAGAACAGCTCTGGAAGCCTCGTGTTACGATTTGGTACTCTGAATGTTATTAGTTTAGTTAAGTCAGGTGCGTCAATTGTGCCATTTACTAATTTAAATAAAAGTACCATATCGCTCTTGGTTCTTCTAGAAGATAAGTCAGTTAAATTAAGTCGTTTCATTAATATATCATAATTAATTTGTTCAATGGGTATGGAGAGTTTGAAATTAATGAATCTTAAAAATTTATGTTGAACTCTCTCAATTTTTACTTGATGTGCTTTATAGTATGGGGACCAAATAGTGGAATTATATTCTAAATTACTTCTAACTAAGGCAGTGAAGAGTATTTTAAATGAATAAAGTGACGTAAAATCTTTGACTGTTCTTAAAATAAATCCCAAACATTTCATAGCCTTATTAGTAACTTCATTAATGTGTGGAACAAACGTTAATTTTTCATCAAATACAATACCCAGATCCTTGATATGAGACATCTTTTTAAGAGAAATATTATTGATACTATAATGAAACATAATAGGATTTTTGTTTCTACAGAAAGATATGAATTGACACTTATCAATATTTAAAAACAGTTCATTATGATTACACCAATTTTGTAAACGATCGAGATTGGATTGAAGGATATTACAATCATTAATACAGGTAATCGTTTTGTAAATTTTTAAATCATCGGCAAACAGGAGTATGTTTACTCCATTAAAAACTTTTACAATATCATTGATAAATATTAAAAATAACACAGGACCCAAATGAGAACCTTGTGGAACTCCGCTGGAAGCCACAAATTGCTTAGAAGTGCAATCTAAAATTTTTACACAAATTTTTCTAGATGACAAGTAACTTTTGAACCAGTTTAACATGCTACCAGAAACACCAAGAACTTTTAGTTTATGAATTAAAATTTTGTGAGATACCTTATCGAATGCCTTGCTAAAGTCTGTGTACACTGAATCAGTTTGAGATCGTTTATTCAATGTTTCAATTATATGATGTTGATAAATCATAAGGTTTGTTTGTTTGTTTTTCTTGCCTCCTCTTGACTCCTCTTATATATTCTTGTCTCTTCCTGACTTTTCTTGCCTCTTGGTATTTTCGTCTCTTCTTGGCACTTCTTGGCTATTCTTGTCTCTTCTTGGATCTTCTCATCAATTCGGCTCTTCTTGATTCTTCCTGCCCCTTCGTAGCTTTTCTTGTATCTTTCTTTCTATACTTGCTTCATCTTTTCTGGGATCGTTCCGTCTCCCATTAGCCCTTTAATTCTTCTTGTCTCTTCTTGATGCTTCTTATCTCTTATTGCTATTTCTCGTATCTTATCTTCTTGGCTCTTCACGCTTCTTCTAGCTCCACACAGGAGGCCCTGAGGAAAATAATTCCCCTCAGGGCCTTCGTCACCTTTGGGGATGCTTCGTGAAGGTTATTTTTTGAAATGGAAGGAGAGGAACTTCTGGGAAAGAAGGAAAGGTAGTAATCTGGGGGTCAGTGTGACCAGGTGTAACGAACGTATGTATTTGCTTTCGATGTTCAAAGTGAGTTTTGCTGGAGAGATCAAAAGATCTCCCTCGATCCGGCCTGCCATGCAGTGGTAAAAAAACTGACGATTATCCAAGGTGCAATGCTAGGATTACAATATAATATTTGCTAACACTTGTAGAGATAATTATTTACGCTAGCATTATTTCACACGCTAAAAAAATTTCGAATTAAGTTAATTATTTTGTTTTTACGAAATTGTGGACCCTATAATCTTAATAACTCAGGTACGGGGCATACGGCATTCCTATATCTACCTACGTTAAATTGTTGTGAAAACAAGCTTATGTGCCCAAGCTGTTAATGGAAACAATAGGTCTTCATACGAATTTAAAACACACTTATGAAGAACAACAAAATAAATTGTCTAAAAAAATTGTTCATAGGATTACCACTTATAATGATAAATGGCGCTAGTGTCCAAACCGATGCAAATATTCTCTATGGTAGAGAAATTTATTATTTGACCCAGAAGCTGTAACTGACGGATTTTATACTTGAAAATGACGTACAAAAATCATTTCAATAAGCTTTTTTACTTAAGTATTTGATCTAAAAATATACATATATTTTGTTATTTTGGACCGCACGCCATTGTTTTTAAGGGAGTCGAAACGGAATGCGATTCTAATAATATTTTACTGAAGCTGTGTGCATGAAGCTTATATTAAATCTCCCAACTTTTCCAATATTGGAACAAACTTTTTGAGTCGTGAACTATGAGGGCTATTCTGGAAACTATTTGAGCCGTGGTTGCCAATAAACAAAGCAATGTTGATTTTGTAACCAATTTTAATACGATTAATAAGCTAATGTAATTAGAAAAAGAGATCGCTTCTGTAAATTGGTTTTGTGGATAAATTATTAGCGATTTTCGTTTCTAAAGAAATAGCTTCAGAATTTATTTTGTATATTTCAATGTCTTGTTATTATTTTACTGAATATAATAATACTTTCGTCTTGTTGCAATTTCGTTGCAAGTCTTATTCATTTTAGTAATTTAATGTTTAAAAACATCACGTGAACATGGAATTAACAATTTAACGTATAAACATACTTCTACATAGGTACACGGAGAAAAATGTTATTCGAAAAAACTATCATTTTAACAGTAAAAGCGGTTAAAAACGGGACTGAAGTTCTTACGAACAAATTAACAGGGTTTCAATGTTTATTGGCGGGAACATGTAAGAATAATTTGTTGTTGGTATACGTAATTTCGTACGTATACCAACAAATTATTCTTACATTTTCCCGCCAATAACCATTGAAACACTGTTAATTTGTTCGTAAGAACTTCAGTCCCGTTTTTACTATTAAAATTATCGTTTTTTCGAATAACATTTTTCTCCGTGCACCTGTCTTATAAATTACAAACTATTTATTCTTCAGTATAAACTCAAGTTCCACCCAAGATCCACTCCAAATTTCACCTTTGTTTGAATCCTAACTAAATTCAATAATAATTTTTCTCCGTGTACTTATATATTACGATTCGCACAAATCAAATTTGAACGTTAGACTTGTTAACGTAAGAATGAAAATAATTTAAGTGTAGGAATAGGTTTATTTGTTTATCAATTAATGACTTTTATTTTGATTTGCAATAACTCAAAAGAATTGACTCAGTAATAATTGGCAATATATAATTCTATTCCTATTGTTTATTTTTTTTTTTAAATTAACATTCCTTCTAAAACTACATAGTGTTGTTTTTCAATCGTTCGAATCGTTTGAATCGAATGAAACTTTTCCAACTTTAACATTTGCTTCTACAGGGTGACCGCTATAACCGCGTCCGAATGACATCGGCGTCCGGGAAATGTGTATGCTTATTCTTTTCAATTTCGCAAACGGCTGGAACCGGACAGTTTGCTGTCCAGAATGACAACCAGTTTGTCCGGACAAGATTACTGTGGTCCGAAGTTCCGAAGGGGTTGACGGTTTTGGGTCTTTGACAGGGCTGGCAATTGGTCGGGGCGGGATACCCTTCCGCATATAAATCAAAACGATCATCGTGCAAATGACGGCATCCCTGGAGAGTTTATTGTTGGTTATGTCCGTATTTTAACTTCCGACATTTTGCAGAGATTAAACGAAATAAATATTTATAAATAAATGCTCAGCAAACTACAAATAATAGCATAAAGAATGAGAGCTAAGTAATGTAGGAAGAAGTCGGTTGAAATCGTTTAACATAAATAATCTACATGAAGTGACTAGAATTGAACTTTCCTTTCCAATTCCCGTTCTCTTACCCTGTCCTACTCACTACAAACCCCAGTATTAAACAAACTGAATCCGGAACTAATGCTTTTTTATAAAACATTATTAGGTATACTGCACGGAGAAAAATGTTATTCGAAAAAACAATCATTTTAATAGTAAAAACGGTTAAAAACGGGACTGAAGTTCTTACGAACAAATTAACAGGGTTTCAATGTTTATGTTAGAATAATTTGTTGGTATACGTAATTTAGTACGTATTTATACTGAAGTTCTTACGAACAAATTAACAGTGTTTCAATGTTTATTGGCGGGAAAATGTAAGAATAATTTGTTGGTATGCGTACGAAATTACGTATACCAACAACAAATTATTCTTACATGTTCCCGCCAATAAACATTGAAACCCTGTTAATTTGTTCGTAAGAACTTCAGTCCCGTTTTTAACCGTTTTTACTATTAAAATTATCGTTTTTTCGAATAACATTTTTCTCCGTGTGTCTTTTATTATATCGATTATACGACTATCGATTATAATTAAACAGAAGTAAAACAGCCAATATAAGTTGACATATAATTGACACAGCCAATGTAGTTAAATAGCCAATATAAGTTGACACTTATAAGTCTTATTTCACATTTCCCTAGATCGTAGATGAAACTTGGGCCCCGTCATAAATAAACCAATCACTATATTGATAACTTCAGGCTTTTTTTTCTATTGACGTCATTGTATTGTGACGTCACACGGATACACCGTAGACGGGAATAAGGGAAACTAAAAAACAAGGCGCGACCATAGACAATATAATTTTCTTTTGGAGCCTACCCAGTGCATTAGCCAAAAATACTATATTAAAAATAAAATCTTTTTTCTGCTTAAAACCGAAAATTTAAAAACTCAATTACATGTTTTAGTATTTTATTATAAAGAGGTAGAAACAGGTAATCCAGGAATATATAATTAAAATATGATTTTTTTTTAACGTTTAACTTAATGAGTTAAACCTCAAATAATAATATTTTAATTAATGAAGATAATATTAGCGAAACTCAATCGAAAATCTGAAAAAGAAAAATCAGAAAAAGATACGGATACATCTGCGACTCGAACCCAGAACCTTCGGCTTTCCTGGCCGGCTCGGGGAAGGGAAACGTTAACGCAGTGGTAGCGCGTTGGCGCGGAAAGCCGCAGGCCCTGGGTTCGAATCCCAGATGTATCCGTATCTTTTTCTGATTTTTCTTTTTCAAATTTTCGATTGAGTTTCGCTAATATTATCTTCATTATTTAAAATTTAATAAAATTAGATTGTGCTTTTTTCTAATTAATGGGTCTGATATACATAGCTGTAAAACGGTAGCGTTATTTGGTTTAGCCCATTTCAGCATATCGCTCACCATACATTCCCATTGGGAAATTGATATTGAAAAAATGGCATTGCCCCGTTGACTTATAAAAAAAGTATTTCGATAACCTGTATAACTTCCATACAACAGATCCATAGAGTAACTTGAATATAATAAGTCCGACATAGAACATGATAAAAAATAGTCTCTGGTAGTGGTTGATCCCGGTGGTCTATACATCTCTCCGCTAACTCTGGGAGACAGTTCCATTTGGATGTGTCTCGCTCTTATTGTTGGATTTCTCCGAGGTATAACTTCTCTTGTGATCCTGTTGGGCTAAACTCGGATCTCGAGATGCAAACTCGTGTATGAAATATTATGTAGTGAATTTTCGTCCGAAAATTTACAATTTTCCTGGGTACATTAAATTATATACCTATCTAGTTCATAACTAGTATACTAGTAGTTATGTGAATAGGGAAACAAAATGTTCTTATAATTTTCTTTTATTTAATAAATCAAAACCAAAATTTCCTTTGAATTCATAAAATTTGTAAGTAGGTACTTAAATACCTACCTACATAATTATAAATTTTATGTAAAAAAAAAAACAGGATGATTTTTTCGAAAGAAACGTCGCTATCTCAAATACATCTAATTTTTTTTTCAAACATTGTTCAGGCAGGTAGGTAATTTTTTTTTAATGCGATTAATAAAGTCCAAATAAACACTACAAATTCACACTTTAAAAATAATATTTTACTGGACCATTAAAACGGCCACCGTTTTGAAACGGAGCGTAGGTACCAGAAAATTTAAAAAGAGTAGATTTTATCATTGAAGAAGAAGATAACAATAATAATCTAAATTAAAATATGAATATGAACAAGACACAGAAAAATAACAAAACATTATGGTCGCAACAGGGACAAAGATATAATATGAATACATAATTTAATGGGATACGTTTTTTGTATCTGTAAAAAACGTATCTCATTAAATTAAATCTGTATATGTAAAAAAAAACATAATTTAATGTTTTAATTGGTTAGTCATATCATTTTATTCTGTCTCTTCTCTTTTTTTACTACTTTTTATTTTATCGAACACATGTATGTAGGACTGTTTGAAGAGTTACGTGCAATGCAAACATTAGTTTGTTTTTAATGTTGGTTTGTTATAATTTGTTTCAATTTGTTATTAAGTATATACCCATGATTATTATTATTATATTATTTCAATATATGTGCTAAACAAACAACAGTTATTGTATTTAAAAAATAATAATTCTTTTATTACTCTTTTTTTTAAATTCTAATTTTTTATCTTTTTTAATTTTATTATTTCTCTTTTCTTCATTTCTTCCATTTATTTTTGTTTGTACAAGACACGTTACATATATCATCCTAATTTGACCGCCCTAAAACGGGATTCTTCCTAGTTGGGCAGCCAAAACATTTTATAAATAATGTATAATGTATGCAAAGAACAAAAAAAAATAAAAAAAAATATGTTAACAGAACAATAATTATATAGTAGTTTATCTCTACATACTAAGTATTTACTACTCCCAGCGTGAGATCGTACGTGAGGTCATCTCACCTACTATCTTCTGTCTTTTTCGTTTTCAAACAAGACGCGTAAGATGTGATAATGTGATCGTCTCTATATTTATATATATATTATAATTACCCATCCCAGAACAGACAACGTCTAGTGAGGCGGGTAACTTACTTGTTATAAAATACTATATTACCTTAATAAACGCCCGGGTTGCCGGCAATAAATTGAAAAAAAAATTAAATGAATTTATAATAATGTATGAATCAGATTCATACTGCTTTAAATCTCACTCCAAATTGTTGAAAAAATTGATACTGACTAAATATTAATAAAATCAGAAACACTCAAAACCAGTGTACCATATGTACCTTGAAGTTGAAACTTTTTTTCTTAATAATTAATTTATAAAATTGCGGTTGTGGTGTACGGTCTCGGGTGGCGGGAAAATGCTCGACTAGCAGTCGGGAGAGCGCTGCGACAAACAACAAATATTCTGATATAACCTGAATACATATAAAGACACCTTCTCTGAAATTGTTACAAAAATTTACCTTCTTTACGACACAACACGAGTAAAATCAAGAAATATTTCTAAGAAGTGGGTAAATGTTTTCTCTCGGAGCAAGGACGATGTATTCATTTTTTTTAAATTACCACATCAAACATATTCGCATGTATATGTCTCAAAGAGTTCAGAGTTCATAGGAAAAATGTAATTTGATATTTCAAAAAATTCAACTTTGCACTATTCGATATTGCTTTGCCAGTATTTTGCCAATTCTGCGAACGTTCGGATTTATTTTTGCTCGCGTTTTTACCATGCACAAACAAAAGGAATCATTTTTCATTAGCTCAGATGCCATTCACGACGAGGAATACGGAAATATACTCGTAGATATTTCTCAAACACGAATACAATATGGAGAGAATATCATCACATTGGGAGAATTTAAAGATGTTTTTGTTAAGAGAAAAGTTACGATAACTTATGTGAGGAAAAGAGTGAAGACAGGCATGTGAATGCATGAAAATTTGACGTATCTCTTAAGGGGAACAACTGACTCTTTAATACAAAACTTAAATTTGGATTTAAGGCCAAAACTCCCGGGAAAGAAAAATCATCTATTACGATTAGGATTCATCGAATAAGATTTTTACGACTATAATTTTTAAATCATAGATCTATCTGAAAGTTAGTTTTTTGAGATGCAACTAATAAAAAACACGTATCTAGGCTTATACCAACTCCATATATACTTTGTGTCCATCCTACCCTCTCCCCAATCCCTTTCAATCGACTTGTTTATGTAATTTTTCATATCATCTTTAAAATCATTTCACTTATACAGGGTGTTAAGGTACGTACTTGAGTTACTTTAACCAGTGATTCCTGACATTATTTGGAGTAAAAAAATTTTAAAAAATTTTGGTCTCCGGTGACTTTTCTTATGTAAATTTTTTTTTTTTCAAAATATTTTTTCTTTAAAATCAAACAAAAAAAAAATTCTTTCACATGACCTTATTGGTCACTCAGCCGAGTTACCGCCCCACCACTTACCCTGCACCCAACTACCCAACACCTACTATTATTTATGTTTTTGTAGAAAAAAAAAAAAAAAAAACATCAAAAATGTCACCGGAGACCAAAATTTCATTTACATTTTTTACTTCAAATAATGTCAGCAATCACTGGTTAAAGTAACTCAATTACGTACCTTAACACCCTGTATATACATGTGGAAACCTGTAAATGGTACAATTAATGTAACTTAATTAATTTGGCCTTATTAATAATGTATACTGTTGGCTATGTCATATTTAGCATTTTTTTGCATTTGCTCCACACAGAAGGCCCTGAGAAAAATAATTCCTCTCAGGACTTATGTCATCTTTGGGGATGATTTGTGAAGAAGTTCTGGGAAGAAAAAGGTATGAGGAGTGGTTAGAAATCTGGGGGTCAGTGTATCCAGGAGTGAAGGACGTGTGAGTCTACCGTCAAAGTTCGGTTAATACCGGCGGTAAAAAAAACTTTTCACTCTGTCGGTAAAAACGAGGAATTTAAAACTTTATTTTAACCCAAACCATCCATAACGCCGACACACGACAGATAGTAATATAGAGGCATTTTATATAAAGTCAGGAAATAATTTATACAACGCGACGTTCGAAATTAGCCACAAATTCTCCGATTACAAAAAGCGTTACCGAAGAACGTTAAATTGCCTAAGAATTTCCAAGAACATCCATCCTGCCCACCCTTAACTGAGGTCTTTCCCCCACAAGGGACAGACCACTGAAGACATACACCAACAGGAGTAGTGGTGGGCGTCTCCATGTGTCCAAAACTTACTACATTATTTAGCCTTACTTCTGGTAAAATTCATCAAAACATTTTCAAACATCGAATTTGTTTCTTGAACACAAAATCGATTTCATTTGCAATATTTGCATTTATAAAAAGCCTGAGTCAGAACGTAGTATTTAAATTGGCGATAACCGTTTTCTTTCAAATTGGTATATTTTTACGTGAATACAGCACAACAGTAGATCTGCACAGGGGACGTGCATGGGATTATGGCAACTCCAATCAGTTCCAATATATTGCTGGTCTTAAAGGAGTGAGATTAGGAAGGAAAGGGGGAAGAGGAAAGTTGGGAAGTACCTGACTATAATAATCTGGTCACTAAACACGGCTATTGGTGCGTCAAATAACATTTCCATTCTGAATTTTGGCATTTCACCAGGGTGATACTGAGAGTTCTACCACTTAGGTAAAATCAGACAAGTATTGAACCTTAAATAAATATCCTTCTACACACGAAACTCAGTTATGTGTTGTGAAAATTATTAACTTTCAAAAATATTGTTTTCAAATCCAGACCTTCCTCTGACTTAATATTTTTAAGATTTTTCACGGGTGACAGCTATTTAACTTAATATTGATATTTGAATCACGCTTCTACAGTTAAATTGTTCAGTGGTAGGAGCCAATACCTAAGGGTGGAGCCACACTACTTGTGCTCTCCCCACTCACAGTGTTCATCGACGCTTGCGATATATCCAAATTGGGCCCATTTCCCGGCTGCCTCTGGTAATCCGACACCACGTAAGACTATACACGTGTCTATCGTTATTTATTACCCCGGGCAGAGCCGGGCTGCCGGAAGCTGGCGGGGATAAATGAAGTTTCCCCAAATATCCAAACCTTATGTATAGTAGAAAGATTGAGTTGTTTTATAAAGCATGCCGATAGAGGATGCAGAACAACTTTGAAAAAACAGTTCTTAATTTTATCCAAAAATGCCAACGTCCTAATTATGTTTTTTTTCGATTTTTTTCTTACTTATTTACATCATTTTATTTTCATATAACAATTTTACAAAACCTAGTAGCTATTCAGTAAAAAAAAAAAATTTCATTAGCCCCACTTAGGAGGCCCTGAGGAAAATGATTACCCTCAAGCCCTGTGACATATTAAGTTTCTGTATGGATGGCCTTTTTTAAGGAAAGGAAGGTGAAGAAGTTAATTATCTTTAGTAATTTAGGGGTCAGTGTGTCCAGGTGTGACGGATGTATGAATCTATTCCTGCGGTGCCAGACGATGGGTCGAGAGAGACCAGTTGAAGAGGTCAAATGGTCTTCCCAAACCAGCCGCTCCCGATCTGGCTCACCACGCAGCGAGTTGGCAGGTGCATCCGATGCCAAGACCTGATCAACCCGGGCTACCCTCATAAGTCACCAAACGTAGCGAATTACTTGGGTTGACCTATGGCAGAACCTATCCAATAAATGGTTCCTGAGGCGGCGGTACCCATAGTCACCTTCCGAATTGATTGCAAGAATCTAGCTAGATTCCTAAATTAACTTCTAACATTGACTTTATGATATATTCACACATCCTTTATGTGTAAACATATTTACGATGTATTGATAAATAAATTTAGTATTATTTATTTAGCAAGAGCCAATTAAACTCTGGAATCTTAATTTGGGAGATTTTTTGAACTGAATCAGATGGAGAAGAAGAGCGGTAGATGGATACGGGGTTGTTTGGGAAGTACCTGGCTATTCAGACTTGGTAAAGGCATTTCAATAGACGTTTCTGTAGTGTCTCACCAGGGCGATACTAAGAGTATTTTTCATTCTGAACGCCCACATTCATTACTAAAAACACTGCTAAAGTGCAGGAAGAAATAACCCAAACTCTTTTTGTTTTTTGTAAAATTTAAATATATTTACATATTTCAAAGCTCATAGTATAAACGATGTTGTTCAATTAAAACGGTTGCTATGTTCTTTAGTGATTTCTAGCAGTGATTTGCAAACTTATATAGATCTTTTACAAAAAGACTACAATGAACTCTTAAAATGGTCGCATGACTCTGGATTAATCATAAATGCCAAAAAAACTAAATTATTACACATAAGATCCCCTAATATTAAGGTATATATTACACCTGAAATAAAGACACATACATCAGATTGCTTACACAATGGTATTCCTGCAACGTGTACATGTGAAAATATGGAACTAGTTAAAGAATATGTTTATTTAGGTGTTATTATTGATTGCTTTTTCAAGTTGGATAAACAAATAAACAAAGTTTGTGCACGACTAAGATCAATTGTAGGCAGATTATATAGCTTAAAATTAAAAGAAAATATTATTTATTATTATTGTATTTTCAAATTTCTTCACGCAGAGGTCACTGTTTTGATAGATTTTATAATCAAAACGGTGCATGGTTTTACTATTGTAGCAAAGGTACTAGTAATTTAGTTTTTATATTTATGTGCACTGACAATGTGCCGATTGGCAACACTGTCACCCTCGAACTCTGGATTGTATCAGAAAGCAATTAATTCCCGTCCCGAATCTCCTGGCTGTCACCTGCTTTAACTACATTCCTCTTGCACTTTCTTATGATAATTAATTGTCACGCCATTGCGTTTTCTACAATATAAAATAAAGTAAATATCTGATACATTTTTAGATTTTGACGACCAAACGCATTTTCGTTGTTTGTTTTTGGGATGTTATGGGGTGTTATTGCAGTGCAACGCTGTCCGAAACGTCGGCTAAAGAAAGAGGTAGCGCAACACGGCATAACATCCCAAAAACAAACAACGAAAAAGTATATCTCTTTTTTTTTTTTTTTTTGATAAATATTATAATTTGAGGTTTAACTCTTTAAGTTAAAAAGTTAAAAATAAGTATGTCTCTTATTAAAGAAGTAGTAATCTTAGTAAGTTATTGAATCTTCTTATTTAACTCCCGTGACACTGTGATTTATTAATTTGGTAAAATCAACGCACACACATAGCTTATATTATACTATCAAAACATCATTCAATATTAATTTAATTTAATTTATTGTGAAACTAAAATCAAAGAAATATAAAATTTCACTATCTTAAGTACAAAGTAGTAAGATTTTTAATTTTGTTCTTACAACTTAAGATTAAAGAGTTTTTTTAAATATATCATTTTATTCTTCTCCGTTTTTAGGCTGTCTGGAAGGAGATTATATACAAGTTGTCCGGGGGTAAAGTGCATTAACTTCGGGAGGTGATACATGATAGTATAAGTAAAAAAGATCAGTAAACTTTTTTCGAAATTCCAACTTTTATAGGTACTTTTTTGATAAAAAGATAAAATTAGTCCGGCGTGTGTGCCCGGCACTAGTAGGTATTTCCGCTGTTACAATACTGGCCACTCGAAACCAACATCGCCACAGTCGGGCCCGGGTGACTCACAGCAAATTTATCGAGTTAGTTTGTACCTTTCACTAAGGATTTTTATTAGGTACGTCTTTTTGTATGGGAAAAATAATGTTGGAAATTCGAAAAAGTTATTAATCTTTTATACTCCTACCATCATGTAGAATCATCTCCCGAAGTTAATGCACTTTACCCCCGGACACCCTGTATATTTGTACACCCAATGCTCTTGCCACTTTCAGTTTTAACGGTAGTATTTGTGTACAATTTATTATGTTGTCTATAATAATGTTCGTGTATTTGTGAAGTTTTTATAAATGTCGTGTTTGTGTATAAGTACATTTTTTAGATTAAAAGGAATATGTTATATTCGTACAATGATCTTATTTTCAGAAGGTTCATTTCCTGGTATAGTTTTTTTCGTGGGAGTGTCTCGGTTATAATTGAAGAGTTTCGAATAAAATTTCTGCTTTATACTTAGTTAAGATATTCTTCGATCAATAGGGCCAAAGATGACGAGTGATTTATTGACAGAGTTCTTTTAACTTTAGACTACATTTGTATTTGGTTTCATGCACCATTTTGCGAAAATAAATTGTAACATATCCTCTTTAACTTATTACCTCGATGCCATAATAATCCAGTATCTAGCATGTATAGTATGGGACCTGTCGTGTAGGGTCATTTTTCATCAGCACTATCAATTTGTCACTTGTTATTTGGTCCTTTTCACTCGGAGTGACCTCTTATAAGAGTTTTCCGGAAAATGGGAAAAATTCGGACAATAAAGGCTATCTTAAATTCATGTCGCGTAAACTAAAACGATAAGTTTTTAAAAATGTGTCATTTTCTACGTGAATACAAGACGCCGTATAACTCAAATAGTAAGAAAAATGTTCGTAATAAGCATTAACTTTGTGGCTCGCCATAATTTACAATAAAATATATAAATTTGTTTTAGACCACTTTAATTTTAATTACACTCTACCGGTTTCGGAAGAACCCTTCCTTCGTCAGGAGAATATTAAAACTAACCTATGATACAAAATATTGATAGATATATACCAAACATTTAGGTGCTGGAGTGGGAGGTCAAAGGGGGAGGGGGGTAGTTGCGGGAAATCCAGCAATAACAGAGCGGTTTATTGGAAACATATCTAGGATAGGACTAAACGATAAATTAATTTGGTTTAATCCAAATTAACTTATCGTTTAGTCCCATCCTAGATATGTTTCCAATAAACCGCTCTGTTATTGCTGGATTTCTCGCAACTACCCCCCTCCCCCTTTGACCTCCCACTCCAGCACCTAAATGTTTGGTATATATCTATCAATATTTTGTATCATAGGTTAGTTTTAATATTCTCCTGACGAAGGAAGGGTTCTTCCGAAACCGGTAGAGTACAAATTTATATATTTTATTGTAGTAAGAAAAATACTTAGATCCTTTTAACGTAATGGGACAATCCCATATATTATTATAGGATATAATATATTCAACAAAGAATTTCGCTTTAATGGGAGACTGTTAAATTTTTAAAATTAATAATGACATTCAATGAAATATTTCATGAGTTTGCCCATATGTTCGTTTATTTCACTTTCTCGCGTTCAGAGATTATCTCATAGAATTAACAGAATCCGAAAAGCGAAATAACATGGAAGAACCAAAAATTTTCATTGCGTTGTTCTTCTGCTAACAATTTTAGGGTGAGATCCTATATCACTTTCATTAAAGCGCTTGAATTGATTTATTATTTATGTAAAAAAATTAAAAAGTAAAAACTGTCCAAATTGCATGATACCAGAGCTCTTAGGTCAAAAGTGTACTTGTTACTTCAGTTCAAGGAATGTCTTCTTTGTTGTAATAGTTTAAGAAAAAAAAATCTAAGTTGTATATAAAAAAAAACCAAGTTATTAATTAATTAATAGTAGCAAGTAGTTAATTACACAAAAATAATAATTTCAAGATTTAAAACTGAATCTATTAACTCAAATATGCATTTTGAGTACGATTAAACATAATCTGACAGGGTTATTCATAAAATCCAAGAGGTTGATAAAACACGTCAATGGTGATCGTGACCTGGCACTTCCCCCCACAAAAACATGCATAAACACTCCAAAATATAATAAAATATCGTCATAATGTATTTTTAATAATCAAGTAACTTATAGAAATAACCCTATGACCGTCAAACCGAAAATCAAACCCTTCTTTATTTTTTGTAATAGTGTTCCTTTTAACTTTTTTTAAATAATTGTGGAAAACGAACATACTTTGAATGTCGTCAAGCACGATTATTAAAAAATAATAATGACTAAGGTGATTCATCAAAAAGCCATCATTCCCCGAGTCAGCATGAGTCGCGTATTATCCCATAAAAACCGATAATGACTGTAATACTAAATTATTGAACGAGTAATGATGCAAATTAGTAAAGTTTAATAGAAAAACTAAACTAGTTAGTCACGAAACAGACCATCACCAGGCAAACGTTCGGATTGATTAATGGTCTGAAACCAACGACGGAAATTTCACCGGATTGTTTATTGACGACGAAAGTCTAATCCGTTTTGATCAGTCGCTTTAGTGAAAAACCAGGCTTTATAATATATAGGTTAGATTTGTAAGTTATTTATTACCAGTAAAAAGTCAGTACAAGCAAGCAGCAAGTATACGGAAGAAGTGGACGGTGACATCCGGGAAAACAAGGAACCTACTCAAATATGGAGGAAAAAATAAATGCCTTACTGACGAACACACACTACAAGTGAAAAATTATAAAAGATAATGTTAAAATGAAAGAAACCATTCATCTGTTCTGTATGAAATTACTAATGTTATCCAAAATGACCCTGGTAAAATAATTACATCTTGGCGATTCTTTCAAGGAAAAAGAAACAATCCCGTCACTACAAATGCAACTACTAATGTTCTCAAAATTTGTTTTGACAAAACTTGACAGAATCGCCATTCCTTTCCATTGTAAGAATATGTAATAAAAAAACAATTTGGCTGTCCTGAAACGGGAATCCTTCCCAGTTGGACAGACAAAGGATCATCATGTATTGTATGTTTGTATTATATAAATAAATAAATAAATATAAATATAAATATAAATAAAATTTAAAAATACCACGTAAATAAAAAAGATTAAAAATAACATAAAAATATGGCAAATAAGTAAAAATGGGGATGAGAAATTCATAAAAATTATTAAGTAATACCAAAACAACCTAAAATCAACAAACATGAAAATAATTAAATTAAAAAACATGAACATGGGGTCTACAAACAAGAAAACGAAGAAATCAACAAACATGAATACGACGAAATCAACAATCGTGAAGAAGAGAAAATCATCGTGTATCACCAACACAACAAGGAGTGTATGCCAAAATAGAGTTGTGGAAATTTTTCCTTGAAATAAGACATAACAATAATTTCGTCTAGTTTTTTGCAAACCATCTCTTTCACTTTAAGATTTTATTTAGTAGAACATGAACATCAGAGTTGGCAGAGTCGATAATCACTCTAAAATGTATGTAATCATTAACTTTAAATTCCACGTAACATTGTGTTCGTGTTCGTAAATTTCCAGTTGAAATGTAATATTTTCGTGAAAAATTGCACTAATTATGTAATGGCTAACTAACAAACCTTCACGCCATTTCCCGCAGAGGTAGGCATTAGGATTAAGCTATTAGGATTAGTTTATTTCATGTACGAGTATTATTATTCTATAAATATGTAGGTTTACTTGCAATCTATAAATTATTACCAAATTAAAAAAAAAATTGTTATAATGCAAAAATTGTTTGGATTTATGAACAGTTTATAAAATCATATCCTCAATTGCCTAAATTTGATTAATATCAACTAATTAAATGCTTTATACTATTTAAATTTTAATCCAAGAGTACCTACATAACTTTATTAAGTCTTTGATATGTAAGGTTTTATAAAAAAAAAATCTGAATATTAGTTTCTCGTCCTATCAGTCTCCATAAAAAATCAAGAAGATGAAGATTGCATCATTCTAAAAAAAAAAACTCTTTACAGTCTTAACCTTTCCCCGCCTAATGTATTTTGATATCACTGTATGGGATTGGTGATTACATTTTTTAATAAAACGAATCGTCTGAAGTCTTAAATTGGTCGCTTGACAATTTATTGTAGAACGGAATGACTAAAGAAAGAATAAGGCATTGGGATACAAGCAACAAGATTAACCATGACAGTAATTTTGATTCCACCACGATTAGTGTCATGTATTGATATCGTGTTTGATTCAACTTTAAAATGCTATAAAACAGGTTTACAAATAATTGCTAAATTTAAGGTATTTTTGTTATAATATTAAAATTGTTTGGTTTTACGAATAGAGTAAACAAAACAATATCCTCAATTACTTCATCAGACCTCACTTATCAAATTTAGCGCTCGTGTTGGATGGGTATGTAATTAAAAGTTTTCTATAAAAATGCAGCCAAATGATGGTATATTGGTCATGTGAACAATATGACAAATTGTCATTGAATTCATTTTAGGTTGTAATAAGGTTATAATAGTATATATATATATTTTTTTTTATAAAAGAAAGACAAACATTCCCGGGTTACGAATAACCCAAAAACATTTGAAAATCTCCTACTACCACCACACTAAGCGGAAGATGTTGCTTGTGTTGTGATGGAGGACTTAGCCAGCCGAGGAATCGAACACGGAACGCCTGGGTGGGACCCAAACGCTATGCCCACTCAACCACTGACCGGTCATATTTATAATATACTAATAACAGATAACCGGATAAAACAAAACAATGAAAAATTAAAATATTGTGAAGCAATAGGTTGGGTTTGTTTGTTATTTTAATTAACTTCTCCTCAATGTTATATTTTCTCATAAAACCACTAACAACCATACCACGGCACCTATTTCTCATTATCTAGAATCTGTCTCATCATTGATTCCTATTCAATGTTCATTTTATTGTAAAGGGTTCTTCTAATTGTTCCTGTAGGTACAAATCGCAGGGCCCCTATTTATCGCAGAACGGAAGACCGAATTCTTTCCATTTGAACTGTACTAAAATAATGATCCCTCAATTATTTATTTCATCTCTGACCGCCTCACTGGGCTAATCCTCGCCCAGAAACAGTTCTACGTCTTCTACGTGAAATGTAACGAACCAAAAAACGAATTATTTCCTCTTTGAAGAAAAAGTCGTCCAGCCAATGAACATCTTTCTGACTTTCCCATTTAAATGAAGCCCTTAATCACGAATAATGATTATTCACATAAATTTAGCTCCCAAATTTTGAAACGACATTTTAATTCTGACTGCAAACTTTATTAAAGGAGAATGATTAAAACTTGAAAGTTTTCGCGATAATTTTTCTTTTGTCCCGGGGAACAGACGACTCTTTTTCTTTTTTGATTTTTTTACCTCAAAAGTTCTGATTCATTGCGTTGGAACTTAGAACCTTTCTTGACACAGCTGGCTATTTTTTTTAACTCTAACAAATAATTTGGAAATAAACAAGCTTCGAAAAAGTTAGCCAAATAATTATTTAAATAGTTATTTTTGTAAAGAGGAAAAACGGTGCACATTAAAAAAAAAATACTACATACGAATAAAGGGTAACCGACGAGTTCATCGAAAATTAATTCATCGAAAGCAAATTTACAAAATACACCAAAAAAAGGATAGGTTAGGTTAGATTAGGTTAGGTTAGATTCGTTTTTAGATTTTCACGGCCAAAAGAATTTTCATTGTTTGTTTTTACCTCCTTCTTTAAAAAAAAATTTAAAAAAAAAAAAAAATAAAAATAAAAATAAAAAAAAGGTTAGGTTAGGTTGAATTTTAGTTAGTTGAACTCGTTTTCGATGAACTCGCCGTGAACCGAAAAAAGAGCATTCAGTTTTTTTGGTAGATAACATAAACCATATTTGACGGGCGTTAATATTATATAAGACACGTATAAATTTGTTGTTCAAGTGGTGTTATGCGAATTGTTGGAACGAGATTATCATCTGGAACTAATTGATAAAATAGTGGATTTAACTATCAATTCGACTTTAATCTCCACCTGATAAATATTATACTTTGGTACTAGGTATACATACGCTTACGTCTTTCAATTCCTTTTAATAACGCATTCTCAAAGGTCACAGCAACTTTAGCACCGATCACAATCCTTTCATGATGAGAGGATACGCTGTGATTATGTTGTGATGCCAGGAAAGAATTTATTGAATAATATTGCATCCCATAATTGCACGTTATTGCAAGAATCAATCTTGTATCTCTGTGAGAATATAATCAATTATGCATAAAGAAAACCATTTATTATAAAGCCAACGGGCAAAGACCGTCTTTTCTTGAAGATGTGAAGATTTTTTTTGATGAGCGTACATTCTATATATGAAAATTATAGAACTTTTGTCTTATTTAACTTGCTTATGTCGTACTTAATATGTGTATTACCTATAAATATATTATTACCTTAGTACTTATATATGAATCCTCTGATTTTTTGCAGCTCTAAAATCTTATCGCGGCTTCCGATGTATTTGTTAATATTATGCAGATTTCCTTGCTAATCTCTCCACACTACACGGAGAAAAATGTTATTATAAAATACGATCATTTTATTCGTAAAAACGGTTAAAACCGGACTGAAATTCTTACGAACAAATTAACAGGGTTTCAATGTTTATTGGCGGGAGCATGTAAGAATATTTTTTTGGTGTACGTAATTTCGTGCGTATACCAACAAAATATTCTTACATTTTCCCGCTAATAAACATTGTATTTTAGAATAACATTTTTCTCCGCGTAGATTCGCGCACTTGGTTCTTGAATTATTATTGGTTGGGCACGCGATCAAGCCTGCACGTTAAGGGGATTCCCGGCGGTGATTTTTCATTACAAACGTATTCCCTATTTATCTCTCTGGATTTTAACCCTACAGAAAATATTGTTTTTTACATAAAATAGATATCAACTACTAGCGTGTCGGTACTTTTTATTTTTTTTTATAAGTTACTTTTTATAGAAGTTATGACCTTCCAAAAATCAATAAAATTGACTGGTTTAAACGCCGTCAAAAGACGTTCAGTATACAAACTAGACAATGTTTTTTTAAAAAAGCAAAACGTACAGACATAGAATAGTTTTTTCTTATATAGTTGGTAAAAAAAATTAAAATAGTGCACTTTTGGAGTAGAAAAGTGGGGAATACAAAACCTCGAATTTTAGTTAGGTATTAGTAGCTCGAGGTGCATTGTCCCTTTCGCTCAATATCCGGTGGAGTAAGAGCAACAGTGACAGCAACAATTTAGTAAAATCTATTTTTCAAATTTCTCCACCACCGGGTTTCATCTTAAATATTACCCTGATGATGGCAAACATAAAAATTACTTCAACAATAATCGTAATTAAATAAATGATTTAACATGAATTCTAGGTCAAGTAAATATATTTTCAAACAGTGGTAATAAATATATTGTAGGTATTAACTATATACAATATACATACAGTTTCTAATTTAGGAATTCATTGAAACTTGCTTTGATAATAAACTTATGATAACGCAAAATCGAAATGCATATTTAATGTCAACATTTTAAGATCGTGAAATTTAAACATTTGACGTTCTGACAGTGATTTTACGAAGTGAGCGCCTTTTCATTGAAAATGAAAATCAAAACACAAAATTCGTTTGACATATTCATTGATTTTGTATTAACCGTGTGCACTAAATAACTAAAACGAACGTGGGAAGCGACCCAACTGATAAAGAATTAAACATTCTATAAATAATTTCATTCGTTTTACGAAAATAACGACAAATCAGTTCAAGGAAAGGACTTACTAAACAGCTTTCCAATTTACTCCCTTTTAGAAGTCTGTCGGAAGATGCTTCTTAAAATTGAAAACACGACCATATTTTCATCTAAAGCTTGGCAAGATGCGAGACAACTTGTTCGAGAAACTGGGATATTTCTCTGGGGGGTTTCATTACGTGCAGTACCCCGCTGCCCCAATCACCTCCAATTCACACCCCATTTATCCGTTAAAATCTTCAGATGAAAGTGTAGAAGCCTTTAGGAATTTTGTATTAATTATTTCACGCTTTAACGGCCATAACAAGTCTCTTGGGGACCATCAAACGTCTGAGAGACTAATCGGATATCTCGACTGACGGGATTAAAACAATTATTAGTGTTCGCCCATTACTTGCCGCTTTAATTTTGTTTTCTTTGCAAGTACCGGCACATCACAATGTTGGTAGGATTAATAATAATACAAAGAGATGTCGTATTCAACTATCGTTTAGGTATAGATTCAATAGACATTGACACTGGTATTCCTTTGTTATACATCGGAGTGGAAAAGGAAGAATAGAAGATTTAATGCAGTTTCAATAGAATGATTGCAAGTGAGCAGAACTTAAATTACGAGTATGTACCTAGCTACTTTCAAAATCATTTAAGGCTCCGTAGTAAACATTCAAAAACAAGATTGCTGAAGACTGTTTGAAAGTGAGATATGATTATTTATAAAATGCATGATATTTAATTAAGACATTTACATTAAATCACCATACTAGGCGGCTTCCTGTTTCATCTTGACCAATGTAGTATATTTGCTTTGTATGAAGTCTAGTGTAAACAAATGCATTTAATATATAAAATTGGAAAAAAATATATAAATAAGTAAAATATGTGCGTACGTATGTAAAAGGGGGATCAATTGCAGTAATTTGTTATTATTTTATAATAAACAGTGGAGGTATATAGAAAATGAGTGGTAAACGTTTACAAGGTTTAAGAAATTATAACAAGGATACACGGAGAAAAATGTAATTTGAAAAAACGATCATTTTAATAGTAAAAACGGTTAAAAACGGGACTGAAGTTCTTACGAACAAATTAACAGGGTTTCAATGTTCATTGGCCGGAACATTAAGAATAATTTGTTGGTATACGTAATTTCGTACGTATTTTACCGCCAATAAACATTGAATCACTGTTAATTTGTTCGTAAGAACTTCAGTCTTAATAGTCGGTTTTTAACAGTTCATTTTTCTCCG
This sequence comes from Limnephilus auricula, assembly GCA_951813805.1. NCBI lineage: Eukaryota > Metazoa > Arthropoda > Insecta > Trichoptera > Limnephilidae > Limnephilus > Limnephilus auricula. The sequence goes on from OX638403.1 coordinate 15,175,865, forward strand.
TGTAGGTACCAATTATATGTCACATTTGGTGTGCGATTATATAAATTTTACCGGGCAGGGTTAGTACACAATACTTGGGAACCATTTTAGATAAAGGTAAACGATATTTAAAAAGTTAATAGACGTATTTTTTACATAAATTCCACACAAGAGCGCCAAACTGCCCTCTGGAGCCAGTGAGGCTATGCCACCCCAATGGGGATAAAAATATATTTTTTTTAAATAATCGCATAAGACAGAGCTCAGAGTGAAAGATAATAATATGAAAATTGGCCATAGATATTAGATATTTTGTTATTTGCTGCATTGTGCATTTGTCATTGTGTAATATGTAATTAAAACACAATACATTTATAATAGTTTCCCAAAATGCAACAGCAATAATCACAATCTGCATCGTGCAGTTCCTCATTATTAATGTAAATCGGATTATTGTCAGATAAGCTAGTATAGGTACCAAATTATGTATATAATTACTGATACTGACCTAATTCGCACGAGGAAATAGATTACGTCACCCAACATAATACGGTTAATTTTGCAGTCTACGGCCAAAATGGCCAAAAATGGTTTAAAGTTAAAGACAAAAAAAAATAATAATTCAATATCTTATGGCGATAGTTTTATTGTGTTAGGAAAAAAACGCATTAATAATAATAATAAGAAAATAACTTATATCTTTGATGTACCTACTCGAAATTCCTTTAATATTGAAAAATCTGTTTCTGCAAAAAAATAAGAAAATATACAGATTTAGGAAATGATTTAGGAAAAAATACCAAACCTAACCTAACCATTTGTTATTTCGGCTACCGGCATTATACGTAGCTCTCTCATTCAAAATTTAGGCTTATTAGATTTGTCAAAGAATTTATATATAAAAATGCAAAAATCAATCATTTCCAATACATGTAGGATTACGAAAGATTTTTTTAAATATTTATATTAAGGGATCAATTGGATTTACCGGTCCAGTTAGGAGTTCTACCGAGCCGAACCCTCTGATATGAAAATATCTGGAGTCGGTGAATTATTTTCCCATTTGGTCTCTAGTGGGTTAACATTTTGTTCTTGTATTGTTTTGTATTTATTATACTTATATAGTACACTTACTCGTACATATAATAGATTGACTAGATGATCACTTGTGGAAAAGTGAGTGGAAGGGATTAGTTTTTCCTGTGGAGAAGATTTAACCTGCACATAAAGTCTTAAAAAAATGATAATAAATATATTATTACATAACTTACAAAAAGTGTTTTATTCCGAAAATGATTAGCTATCGCCATCTATAAAAGAGCAGATAATGACTTACTTTAAAAATCAACTTAAATTAGTTACACCATCAAAAAGATATCATTCGGAAAGTCGCAACAAGTAAGAAAAAAAAAACGAAGTTTAAAATATCTCTAATGCAATAAATAATGATTTCAACGTAGCAAATTTAAATAAAGATATAATAAATAAAAGTTTTCAAACAAAAATAAATACGGCGTGTAGAGAATGAAGCAATTTATTGCTATTTAATTCCGATAGTTGAAATTAAGTTCTTGTATTGATGAATATTTGACAAATTTAAACATTTATATGACAAATTTATCTAAATAAAAAAAAACATGACAATCGATACTTGGTTTTCTAATTTGTAGGGGGGAGACGTGATATTTATATTGCTTGAGATCACATTTAGCGTAAATTAATACTCACTGCCAATTCCTTGATGACTTAATATTATGTGGCTTTTAAATTGTAGGTAATATTTTATTTATTAACACTTTATAATCATTTTATTACTGTGTAGAATAAAGCTATATTATTGTACAAATCCAACCCAAATTCTTTCCAACTATTAGAAAAATATTATTTTTACTCCAGTTCAATGAACTCTACAACTATTGTTTTGAAGTTTTTTTTTCAACATCTGAAATGTTAGTTTGGAAAAATTCTAAGCCATAAGTTTTTGTGTTTAATTCACAGAACCCAATTTAATTTTTTTTTTAAATTTAATCTAAATTACATTTAATAATATGCAAGTATTTTAATAGCCAATCGATAACCAACACCCCTGCCGTAGGTCACCCCAAGTGGTTCGCTACGTTTGGTGATTTAGCAGAGGTACCCGGGTTCACGGGGTTAGGTTTATCTGTATCACAGTAAATGTGTTTGCCCACCTACTACTTGGCTAGCCGAATTGGGAGAGACTGGTTGAGGGAGACCCTGTTTAGACCACTCCAGCCGAACTAATTTGACCCATCACCCTGCATCGCAGTAAGGGGGATGAATTCGTACATTTGTCACTCCTGGACACATTGACCCCATATTCCTACCCACTCCTCTTACCTTTTTCCTTCCCAGAACTTCTACTCCTTCCTTTCCCCTGAAAGACCCTCCACACAGCATCTCCAAAGATGACATAGGCCCTGAGGTATTTTTTTTTCCTTGGGCCCTCCTGTGTGGAGCTAATGTAAAAAAAAAACGAATAAGTCATTCATTTTATGGTTAAGGCGATGCACCGTGTCGTGTAACATTTGGAATCGGGCCGCTAACAATAACAATCCCTATGTAGATGGTGATAACTTTTAGTTAATTAAAACCTCTATAATATTTCTAAGCGTAATAAAAATTCAAACGCGGTGTAAGACCACCATTCAGAATGGCTTGAAATGGCTTTAGCCGTGTTTGGTGACTAGATCTGAATAATAATATATTATATTATCCGTAAACTTCATTATCATCAATTATTATATTATCTGTAAACTTCATTACTATCAATTATTATTTTATCTGTATACTTTATTGTCATAAATCATTATATTATATGTAAACTTAATTATCATAAATTCATTGCTGCATTAACTGTAAACTTCATTATCATCAATTATCATACTATCCGTAAACTTCATTATCATCAATTACTATATTATCTGTAAACTTCGTTATCATAAATTCATTGTTTCATTATCTGTATACTTCATTACTATCAAATATTATTTTATCTGTAAACTTCATTGTCATAAATTCATAGTTATATTATCTGTAAACTTCACCCGCCATAACACAGGGACATCCCTAGCATGGCGGACGAAATAACAAACTATCTATACAATGTAGGTACAAAATTCATTTAATAAATAAATAAATAAATAATTCCCCATTCTCATCGTCCCCATCTTCTTCTCCTTCCCAGTACCTTCTGCCTCACAACATGATTGAACTCAATTGGGAATGCCATAGTCTCACTGGCTCCAGACGGGAGCAGTTGGGACTCTTGTGAGGTATTGGCATAAATTAAAAAAAAAAAAAGATTTTGCATTACTTCGTAGTGCATCGCCTTAAGGACAATTCCTTATCCATAAGTAGAAACAGAATCGCCCCTCAAGAGATATAGCCGCATATCCCACGACAAGTTTATCCCCTGAGGATCTGTTTCAAAGGGACCGGGTTACTGTCAAAGGAATGAAGAAGGCACGGGAGATAGCGCAATGGGCCCAAGGCCTGGAGCTCACAGAACTTTGTAAAACGTCCTTTCTATTAAACTAATAAAATACTTAATCGTTTTAAAAAAATAATGTAATATTCATTCCGATGTTTAAAATACATTTTTTAATTATATCTTCCAATATTCCTTCAGAATACTTCAATCCAGCAATTGCGAGAGACATTTAATTTTACTTTTGAGTGATTCTCTTTAGTGAAAAACGTTTTACATATATTTCTCATAGTAAAGCAGCCAATTTAATCTTCACGTAGGTTAATTAAATATAAGTTTGCCGTGTTCGCTTTTATGAAGTCTTAAATAATGCTAATTGGGAAACGCTTGTGAGTTACGTATAATATTTTCCGGAAAAGGCTGTGTCTTCATTAATTCATACGCCAAATTATTATAAATAAATTATTCTATTTTCGAGTACGTACTATCATCATGCTTACTTTTTTAAAGTGTTTTTTTTTTATATGTTTAATAAAACTATCATTTAATGTATAAAAAACTGTTTATTTATAAACAAATTCTGATATGTGTCATTATAATTACGAGTGACAGCTATTTCACCTTCTGCGGCCATAGCACGCTCGCTCTATAACGATCGATAGGATAACTATCGGTAACTTCTCATCGTTCCCTAGCATGACTACAGATCGCCAACGAATAAGTGACAGTTCACAATTACTAAGTGTCCTTAACATATTCGACATCAACTGTTGTTTGTACGTTAGAGATGTGCAGTTGTCCTAGGGAACGATGAGAAGTTACCGATAGTTATCCTATCGATCGTTATAGAGCAAGCGTGCTAGGGCCTCTGAAGGCATTTCAAGATATAGCTTGAATGACAGTATCATTATATATTTTTTAACATGAGCTCTAAAGAGGAGGTCCTAAAAAAAACCCTCAGAGCATATGTCATATTTGGGGATGCTTTGGGGAGGGTCTTTTTAGGGAAAAAGTGAAGTTCTGGAAAGGAAAAGGTATAAGGAGTGAGTAGGAATCTGGGGGACAATGTGACAAATAATGACGGGTATATGAATCCATTCGTTTCACTGCGGTGCAAAGCGATGGGTCGAGAGAGTCCGGCTGGAAAGGTCTAGGTTAACTCCTTCAAGTTAGTGGGCAAACACATTCGCCGCTAAGACTTAGACAATCCTCACCCCTGCAAAGTAACCAAACGTAGCGAACCACTTGGAGTGACCTATGGAAGGAGTGTTGGTTATCCAATAAATGGTTCCCTGGATAGCGGTACCCATACCCGCCTCTCAAATCATTATATATACAGGTTGTCCGGGGGTAAAGTGCACTAACTTCGGGATGTGGTTCTACATGATAGTATAAGTAAAAAAGATAAATAACTTTTTTCGAAATTCCTACTTTTAGGGGTAGTTTTTGGTAAAAATATAAAATTAGTCTGGAGTGTGCGGCCGGCGCTATTACCTCATTTATTATTATTATTTTGCGTTGTTACGATACGGGCCAATCAAAACCAACGTCGCCACCTAAGTCAGATACCTACGTCTTTTTGTATGGGGAAAAAAGTTGGAATTTCGAAAAAGTTGTTAATCTTTTTTACTCCTACCATCATGTAAATTCACCTCCCGAAGTTAATGCACGTTACCTCCGGACACCCTGTATAAAATAACAATTTAACATTAAAATTAAATTCTACAAATTAAACTTGAAAACAATTACTACATGTATATGTACTACTCGTGGTAAATAGAACAGTTTTTCTTTCCTATAATCAAGATTTTTAGTATAATAGATGAAATTAATAAGATTACATAAGAAAGATGAGCTTAGAAGGTTTGGGCATATAGAGCAAAGGAACAGATAAAGGAGTTCGGGGAGAACGCCTGACGCGAATGTGGATGGTAGAAGAAGTCGGGAACGCCCGTGGAAGCCATGGCACGTTCAAGCGAATAAAAAACTTGAGTCGAACCGTATCAACAGTCAGAATAACAGCTTAGTTAGTAAGTTTTCAGTTTTTTAAACATTAAATGGTTCATATTCAACGAAAATCTCTTCTAGGTACGTACAATGACTACCAAATTAAGAGAGAACATAAGTACCTAAAGGGCATAATCGGCATAGGGTGTACGTGGGTAGTAGGTACTTTGAAAATGGCCTATGTACTATTGTACTATTTGCCTTGCACTAAGAAAGCATGCATTCAAAATGCGTTGACAAAAAACAAATTGAATTCCATGTTGTGTGCAGTGTGGATACTGTGACATGTTGAAATGCTTACGGCATGTTCTTGAAGCAGAAAAATATATTTCGGAAAAGGTACAAGTACCTACATATTCGTATTTACGTGTAGTTTAAAGTCATTATTTTCCATTCGAATGCGCTTTTCCCCCGCGTATGAGAAAGTCTAGAAGATGAGGGGTTTAATTTTGTTTGAAAAAAGTTTAACAATTCATCATATATCAAGGTAATTTTCATGTTCTGTGGAAGTATTTTTCAAGTTCTATGATTATTTCTGTTTTATGGAGCAACTGGCCTATAATGATATTATAACAGAACTTGAATAGAACTTGCACAGAACGTGAAAATTAACTTAAAATATTTGATGAATTGTAAAAATTTTTTTAAACAACCCGTCCTTAAAGGATCTGGGTAACAAAATATTCAATTTTCAAAATATGCCCGGTCTTTGTTTACCCGATTTAAGAGATTTGTAGTTAGGTTTTTACGCAGCCAGCATTTTGCTCAACATCGTATAAGAAATTTTAACGGAACATAGACATCCAAATCGACAATCGAACAATGTCGGATCCGCTAAAAAATTTAAATCGTTTAGTTGGCTTATTTATTGGTTTTTTTAATTTTTTATTTAAAGAGAAATATTAACATAATACATATCACATTGTTTACAATTTTATTTTATATGTTATTTTATTTTATTTATGATGGTAAATATATGTATAAGATGTTTCTTGATCTAAATTAATACCTCCCTAGTTGAGAAAACTCGTGTTTAGGGATGGAATTTTCTTAATGATTTAAATAATTTCTGGAATTATACTTATAATTAACACTATAGACATTCAAGTTAATTAACTTATATATGCACTGATCAACAGATAAGTAAATGCATTGAAAAACAGAAATTTTTTTTTTTTAAATATATAGGTAATATATGATGAGAGTTTAAAAGTTTGAAAGGGAAGAAAACAAGTATGTGATTCTAATTAGCTAATTTATTTATGAAATTATTGTTTAATTTATTTTTAAATGTAATCACTTTTGTAATCAGATTCTAATCTTAGTTCTACCTCTAGTTGATTAAACCACACCACTCCATTATACGTGTAGTAGTGTTGTCCAAAACTGGTACGCATTAATGGGTTATTGTGTTTATAAAGAGAGTCGGAATTTTGAATGAAATGAAATGCAAAATATCAAAACATCACTACAATTTCTTGATCTCAAAAATAGTAAAAATGCAGAATCGAATGTTTAAAAAGCTCTATTTCAAAACTACAAAATCGCACATCCGACATTGCTCTTCGGGACCGTCGAAATTGATCGTGATCGACTTAATCAAAATGTTTAAAATCACAAAGGGATTTTTTTAATATCCAAAAAGCTAAATTAGGAATCGTAGTTTGTTCATACATAAAATTAGTTTTCGATAATTTGCATTAAATTTCTCGAAATTACTTTTCAGGAATCAAAATATAAAATCAAAATCGCATTTGACAGATTGTAACTTGCTGTGGTGGTACAGATTGTATGAGCCGCATAAATTGAATATTAGATACGAGATATAAAATACTAAAATTATCTTTATGCAAAACGAGAGCCTTTACATATTTTACATCTGTGTTGGGTTTATGGTTCGAGTTTATGGAGGGTTTTTACGTTAGTAGTGCGTAAAATCGTAAAATAACAGGGGCACGTTGTTTCACATTTTTTATTATTTTTTTAGGGTATATTTTATGGATGCCCATATACAAAGATCAGCCTTCTACTACATCATACAAGAAGGATATGAAGAAGGGTACTCACCCAATCCCCTAAGATGAAAGAAGATATGTATTTGATTGCAGATTATGCGCAGAAGATGAAATCTATGAATTATGACTAACTTATTGAAGCTTACCAACTTCATTGTAATATTTAATAGTTTGAAGAAACAACTCCTGTTGTTGGTAATATCTTAACTCTTATTTTGATAACTCTTAATGGGAATACGAAATAGATATAGAGATTCATATTGATATACCAAACAATCAGGAAAGGGGTTACAAACGAAGTTACAAGAACGGGTAAAAGCGAAGCTCTTGAGGCGGCCTGACCGTCTCACTTTTTGTGATTTGTCAATAAATGAATCCGACAGTATACAAGCAACTGGCATTGTAATATCACTGCTATTCAGTCCTCGAAAATAAAATCTGCTTACAAATTACTGGTCTTTTTTCAATGTAGCGCAAATTGCTGGCAGCGTATAAAACTTGAGTACAAATCCCAAATCGGGTAAAAGAAAGTTCGGGCTTGTTTCAAAATTTTAGTATTTTGTTACCCGGATCCTTTAAGGACGAGATGTTTAAAAAAAAATAATTTAACAATTCATCAAATATTTTAAGTTAATTTTGTCGTTCTGTGTAAGTTCTATTCAAGTTCTGTTATTATGTCATAATAAATCATAAATCTGACATAATCACAGAACTTGAATAGAACTTTCGCAGAACATGAAAATTAACTTAAAATATTTGGTGATTTGTAAAATTTTTTGAAACAACCCATCCAAAGGGTCTTACCGGGATATTTCATAGATGCAATTGAACGTATTCACTGTAGCTTCATTTCATATAAATATTGAACATTTTATATTATATTTTGAAAGTTAAGACATCAAACGAAGCATATTATGTATGATGCCGGCTGACACTATTTCCGTAATAACTTACTTATTTTTCAATTTTTGAAAATTCTAAAAATCGGAATTATGACATTATTTCACAAGCATTATTCGCGACGCACTTTTTCACAGATAAAATAAATGCATTTGCAAGTGACAAAACGACTAAAACGACAAAATTATAGTATGTTGTTTCCTTGCCAAGCGAATAAAAAATATTTTTGTATGCTAGGAACATTGTTTATGGTTCAAAATATTAAAAAAATCGGGGCAAGTGCAGTAAGCACACGACGGGTTGATGCTGCAGAGAAGACACATTCAGTCAGTTCCTTATAATAAGTCAATCGTCTGCGTAAGCTTTTAACACGAGCAGCTTCTGACTTCTGACCACAGCCTCGTAAAACAAACACCGTGGTAATAAACCAATCTCGGAAAGTAAACGAAAGATGATCTCTTCATTGGAAGTGTTTAATGACCGCAGCCAATTTGTTATTATTTAGTCAAGTCTGAGATGGAAATACACCGATTATTTCGTTTTATTTTAGTTCTTTTAGTTACGGTCTGGTTTCGCCCGAATTTTAAGAGCCATTGACCAGCGGCTGAGAATAGAAGTTTAAAAATGCTTTGCAATTGTACAGGGAGGTTCCGATGAGAAAGATCCATTATTCCCCGTATCAAATTTTAAAAATTAAAAATCGATTTACTTCATTCAAAACTTGCTTTAATATATACCTACATTCAAGTAAGCAATAAAAATGCTCAAAACGCACGACGATAAATTATTAAATATCGTGTACTTCTTGTAAGTATTTTTGATCACAAGTATTTATGATTTTTCAATAATGTCTAAACAAAATAAGTGTGTAAAAAAAACCTGAAATATTTTAGTGGTTAAGACCTTAAATAAATAGAAAAACTGAGGTATTTTCACAATACACGTTCTCGGATTTATTTTATAATGATTTAAATTTAACTTAAATTAAAATTCTGAAAAGTGATTTACTGGAGATTATGTATTGATTTATTTTGTTGTATGATTATATGTTTTGAAATTTGTGTTGTATAATACAATATGTCGTTTGAAAATTGAACAGATTTGCCAACGACCAACGGTATATAACCTTAGTATTAAAAATAAACTAAGGTTTTCAAAATTTTAAAACTGGGTGCACCAGATAAAATAACAATCTTTCAAAATCAATTTGTTTTTTGTAAAAAAGAGTCAGTACGTCTAGAATTTGATTTAAAAAAGACAAATTTTCGGTGTTCTCTAGTAATACCCTCTCAAAGCCATTTTTCTAGAATCTTTTCATATGAAAAAAGTTATGATCCATTTTTAAGCTCCATAACTCAAGATGTAAATGACATTGCCAGCTGAAAAAAGTTGATCTAACCTAGAAATTCCTGATAGAAATTTTGACATGACCTCATAGCTCAAAATTGAGATATAAAAAGATTTTCTTCTTTATAATTGAAATTACTTTACACATTTCCGGAATTTAACTGTATTACCGGTATAGGCCTCATTATGGTACAAAATATTGATTCAGCATATATCTGTCCTTGAACATAAGAGGAAAGCGGAACATGAACATAATACTAGGTTCACAAAGAATGAAGGAATGCTTTTTCCAAAATAAAACTATAAATACGGAAAGCGAACTGTGAACTCCAACAATGCCCAAAAATTTAACATGTTACCAAGTAATTAATGTAAAAAAATTGCGATACATTAAATAGATTGAGATATGGTTACTTAATAGATATGCTTTATATTAAGTCACGTGTGTTAATTGTGACAATCTGTATATATTATAATAATAATTGGATAATTTGTAGAGCGCCGTTTTTGTGAGAAATCACCTAATTAGTATCTAATAATATTATGTATGTATGTTTACAATGTAATTGCAAACGAATAGGTAACAGTTATCAATGAATAAGTGTCCTCAATATATTTGATTAATATCCTGTTTAATCATCCTTGAAAAAACAATAAAATAGTAATAAAAACATCGACAAAAATAACTCTTAGGCGCTCCGCTGACGAGGCAACTGAAACCAAACTAAAACTGATTGGTCAAAAAGCTTGTTTAGCCATAGACGAAGAACAATCAGCTGACAGCTGACAACTAGCAACGGCCGACCACGGCAATCAGCAGTGCAAGTCGCGAGTCACTGCTTACGTTATCATGGACAACGGGTTTTTGAGTGATTTTGTAGTGTGCGGGCCATCACATTGTCATACAAAGACAGTTGGCAGTTGAGAGTTTTTAGTTGCCTCAGTGGGCGGATCGCCTTAGTCATCATTCATCATCATGTATTTACCTACAACTAAGCATTACAGATCTGTTTTACTTGAATTTCGGTGAAAGTCAATCTGTAGAACATGCGTCATTTATCTCATCTGTACTATTTATCCAGGGGTGCTAGCATGGTCGATCAATAAGGATCGGTAGGATAATTGTCGGTAACTTCTCATCGTTCCCCAGGACAACTGCAGATCGCAAACGAACAGGTAACAGTTCTCAATGACTAAGTGTCCTTAATATATTCGATACCAACTGTTGTTTGTACGTTAGCAATCTGCAGTTGTCCTACGGAACGATGAGAAGTTACCGACAATTATCCTACCGATCCTTATCGATCGACCATGCTAGCACCCCAGAAACCTTACAATGTCGATATTCATTTGGGATTCCAAAAATATCCTTTTTTCCGAGCAGTACATTAAAATACCTTAGGCGTAGCGTCCAAATAGATGACATTAAACATTTCAGCAAGGTAAACTGTTGCAAATAATCCCCAAAAGTGTAGTTAACATAAAACATGTAATATTCTTAATGAAAGGTCTGCACTATAAATCTTTGGGTTAATAATATCTTACCCAAAAATGTTACTTCCAAACTGATAATAAATACCAAATAGTCATGTTTTATTCCATGTCGTACTCCAAAATCTTTAATATATCAACCTATACTTAGGGCCGGTATATCAGTTGGTCTAAAGCTCGGCTTTGATGAAATGTGGAGCTCAGCATGGCTTGGCACACAATCCGTATATCAGTCGTAATCCTAGAGTTGACCAATTTTAAACGTTTAGTCTATGATAATTTTAGTCATTTTTATGCCGAACCAATCTTTTTATGTAAATATCTATGGACTCTATAGTTATTATCAAACAACCAAACGTCAAACGATGTCTAAATCGTCATCACTCGAAGAAAGTTCGAAATTCCATGTTAATAGGTAAACTTATTCCTCCAATGTAATTTATTGGGTCCGTACGTAGCAGATCGAAACCGAAGCAATGTGAAATCTGACCGATAACAGTTTTTTTTTTAGCCAATAGCGCTACAGCGTCTAGCAAAGGAACTATTCTGCGGCTTACCACGGCTTAAGCGGCCGATTTCGGCGGCTTAAGTTGAGCGAGGAATGTGCTCCTTAGCAAATACTGATATACCGGCCCTTAGAAAATCTATTTAGCGGTACTTTTTAAAACTAAAAATACTCCTACTGGAGTGTCTAGTTTTTACATGCGTTTGTGATATTTTAGAACCAAAGATTGAAAATAGATTTAGAATCGTCTATTATATTGACGAAGTATATATCGATGGCTCGTGAACTCTATTGAGGGTCGAACCATTGTGAGATTCTTTAGGTGGACTGACTTTTTAGATGAAAAAATATTGAGATGGGACGGGGAGGTCTGGGAACTGGAGACGAAAGGTTAGAAACAGAACAGACGCCCGTGGAGAACTTTTTTGTACGAAGACAAATCAATTGCAAAAAAAAAATTCTGTGATAATTTACAGGTTGTTGTATACTTACGATAAATACATAGTTTTTTATATATAAATATTGCACAAGAGTCCCAACTGCTCCCGTCTGGAGCCAGTGAGACGATGGCATCCCCGATTGGTTACTATACACGGCTAAAGCCATTTCAAAGACAATGGCTACACTTATTACACTTCTACATTAAAAAAGTTTAAAACCCGAAAAACTGATTAACCTAATAGAGAGAAAATTTGAAATTTACTCTATAAATTGTCAGTAGGAGAATTCGAGACTAAGAAGTCTAATAACATTATCTACAAAATACATGGCAATTCTAATTATTAAAAAGTGGTTTTGCAGATAACGTTGTTTGACTTAAAGCCCTCGAATAGTAACAATTATTTAGTCAATGACATTCATTCATTCTCTTGTGGGAATGCAGCTAGAATATGCATCTGTTCTCCTATTTATATTTATACGTACAAAATTTGAAAATACAAAGATAGTAGATATTGACCAATATAAGTTGAGACTACATATAAACGATATCTGCTATAAACATTAACGTTAAAAAACTACCGATACTTTCCATCTGGTACTAACGTGATTTATGTTTGCGGTAAAACGCCGTGTTGCTCTACCTCCTTCTTAAGGCCGGTCTCTTGCGACCAATTTCACATACAATACCTCAAACATTACCATAAACATTGGGCAGGGCCCCAACCCCAAAGGTTGTTTTCCATGGGCCACGGAAAGTAAAAACATTGTGGCCCTGACTTACCTATCCACAAAGTATGTAAACATTTTCGTCGGAGGAGACGCCGCTTTAAGCCAACATTTCGGACAGATTCGCAGTGTCCAACATTAGAGCAGTTGCGTAATAAAGAAATGTGTAAGAATACACATCTGCCCTGATGATGGACACTAAGTCTGTCCAATACATTGGTTTAAAGGAGATACGCAATAACTACTTGAGCGCTTTTTGCCACATTATGGCACTATTTCCAAAACCACGGATTGCTTTGTTGCCAAAATGTAACAAATTTAAAAAAAAAAAATTATTTAAAGGACTATATAATATATTGTACATTCAAAATATAACAAAATAAATATTCTCTAGATTCTTTAAAATATATATATTTTTTTTTTGTAAATCCTACAAATATATGACAATAGACAAAAGATAGGGGAATTCATTGGCTACATAGAACTATAATCAGTTTGTATGTTTCCATATTCAAATTTGGAGGTATGATTTTTTTAATGTGGGCGGAAAAATTTCCTTTAGCAATCCGAGAAAAAATATTTAAATTGCTCTGTCGCTCCAGTGGGGCATAATACCCCAAAAATAAATAACGATGGTACATTGGCTGTGAAAGTCCCAAACTTTTTAAATTTCTGAATAACCTCACGTGTTGCCCTTATATAAGTTAGGTGTTTTAAATATCCATGCCCCTGTTAAATCACCTCGATTCCACCATACACCACTGTGACAACCATAGCACTAACTATTCATATCACTCACTGTTAGCGCGTTTTTACCAAACTCCCAATACCTGTATACTCTACAGGACTTTTTGACATAATATTCAAAATCTCACCGTCCTTCATCAAAGCAAAAAAAATACCTAGTCGTAAAAATATCTGATAATTTTTTTTTTTTATTTCAAGTTTCTACTGTTATTTTTGTAATGTTTAATTCTATTTTACCCTATTTATGTTTGTAAAATCCTACAGACGTCCGGCGTAGTCCAGAGGCAAGGCTTTGGACACCCATTCCGAAGGTCGCGGGATCGAACGCGGCGTGAGCAAATAAATTTTATTTGATTAATTTGTGTTATTTTACAATTAATTAATTAAAAATAATATATACTCGTGGCTCGTTCCAGAGTGTAAGATACTCTCAGTATCGCCCCGGTGTAAGACCACCATTCAGAATTGAAACGTTGCTTTAAATGGCTTTAGCCATGTTTAGTGACTAGATCTGAATAGCCAGGTACATCCCCACCTTCCTCTTCCCCATCTACTTCCCTTCCCCGCTTACCTTCAGCCTTACAACATACCCCAATTGGGGATGCCATAGTCTCACTGGCTCCAGACGAGAGCAGTTGGGACTCTTGTGAGGTATTCACTATAAAAACAAAATTAATATGTAGGACATAATAAAAAAAAACTATGTAAGCTCAAAAATAACAACAAAGTTAGGGTAGGTAAACAAAATGGAACAGAAGATACAAAAACAACACGATTAAAATAAAAACGGATTTCAACTACACATAAAAGAAATTATGTTCATTCGAGTCCCTTAGAGCAGCTGCAACGCTGTAGATTCTATAGACTATAATAGAACATGGATGTTAAACATTTTTCTTCACTTGGCTACTTCGGCCAAGGTCCTTCATTGGTCGAAGCTTGGCTATGTTAAAGTGAAGAGAAACTATCTAGGGTTACTCGTATGCAAGTAATAAAACCTTTTTTAATAGCAGAAAGAGGGCAGCATAAAGCCAGTAAAATAATAGTTAACAGTATTTTAGCGAAACTGATTTATTTATATTATTTTGCAGAAACAAACAGTACATACATAGAAGAAAATAGTTTCAAAATTATAAAAGTTAAAACAAAAATTGGTATCAATGACATGTAATGCTTAAATACCTGGTTCGATGGAAGTGGTTGCACTTTCCAGTTCTCATCTCTCGACGAGCTTCATTCAAAATAAATGGCTTACAAATATGGTTTTTTGTTATATGAAAATCGCACAAAAGATCCAAATTATCCCTTACTGTTCGGAGCTAGTAGTTCTATGACATCCTCAATCAAGTCTCTTCCTATATCCGTGTATTAAGCTGACGCAATGTATCTAGAATAGGACTAAAAGATAAATTAATTTGCTTATTAGAGCCGAACCTTCTGATATGAAATATCTGAAGTCGGGGAATTATTTTCCCATTTGGTCCCTGATGGGTTGACGTGTTGTTCTTGTATTGTTTTGTATTTATTATATTTAATAGTATCTACAATTGCATAGCGTGGTTTGACTAGATGATCATTTGTGGAAAAGTGTGTGGAAGTATTTAGTTTTTTCCTGTGGGTAGATATTATTTAGGGCATTTTTAAATATTTCAAGTGCTTCTAAGTTTTTTGTTATCTAATTAGATAACTTAAAAGTACTTGAAATTTAGAAAATCCATAAATATTAACGCTAGTATATTGAACAACCAGATTAATTTATCTTTCAGTCATATTCTAGATATTTTCCGGTAAACCGCTCTGTTCTTGCAGGAATTCCCGCAATTACCCCTTCCCCTTTGTTAACTTGCCACTCAAACACCAATTTTTTTTGTATATATCTGTCAATATTTTGTATCTTAGATTAGTTTTAATATTCTCCTGACGAAAGTAGGGTTCTTCCGAAACCGGAAGCGTTCCATTAATAATAAAGTGGTCGAAAAACCAATTTATATATTTTTTAATTAAATGAAACAATATATCTTAGTTACAACCACTGATTTATTTAGTTACACGCCGACCGGTTTCGGAACAACCGTTCCTTCTTCAGGGCAAACATATAATGATGACAATTACAAAATAGTGGGTGGGTACAATTTATCAGTAGGTGTTGTGGTAGGGGTGGGGGCGTGGCTAGGAATTGATGAAGAGTAAGTGGAGACAGAATGGACACCGAATGGGAAGAGATTTAATATTGGGCTATAGGTTAATATTTTTTGTTTATTGATAATCGACTCATTATTTTTAAGGGATTTTTTTATTTCTAGAGCTTCTAAGTTATCTAAGCGTTTTCCTTTATTATTAATGTGAAGAATATTTATCCCTGTATTTTTTTCAAAACTATGGTTATTTTCAATTATATGGTTAGCGAAATCGGAAAAATTATTATTATTAAGACACCTTAAGTGTTCTTTGATTCTAATTTCACTATTTTGTAATTGTCATCATTATATGTTTGCCCTGAAGAAGGAACGGTTGTTCCGAAGCCGGTCGGCGTGTAACTAAATAAATCAGTGGTTGTAACTAAGATATATTGTTTCATTTAATTATAAAATGGATAACCACAAAGTGATAGCTAATTTCAAAAGTATTATATATTTTTAATTATTATTATTGCCAACCGGATTACATTATGAGATTAAAGCGATTGGGGAGTGGGGAGGAGATAGAGAAGAGGAAGGTGGGTTAGCATCAAATACGACAGCAACGTTTTGATTCTAAATGGCGGTCATTCACCGATCGATACTGATAGTATCTACTACACTCCTTAATCCTTTAAAAAATAGCTTACAAATGCGAAAAACAATTACATGCATATGAGGTATATTAATAATAGAAATTGGAACTCTTTAATTAAAATTTAATTTCATTTAAAAATCTATATATAATATCACATTACTAGTTGCCTGTTGGACACGCCTGCTTTACAACATTCACGTAAAACACTTTTATCTTTTCTCTATAGCCAATTTACCTTTAGTCATTGCAAATTGCAGCGAATACGATAGTAAAATAATATATCACTAAGCTTTTATTACTAGTTTTAAGTATCTACGCTACCTTCGCGGATGTATCTTCCTTCAACAATATACATTTTATTTTTTCTCTTAACTGGATTTTAATATCGAAGTAGGAATTTTCAGCAGCTTGCACTTGGACTTTATTGCAATGGATATATTCTGGTTGCACTTATTAGTTTATTTAAGACATCCCGGCTATTTTTAATTTACGAACCCTATTTTTACTTTTGTTTTTCCTCAATAGAAAGTGAAAAATTGAGATGGTTTATATGCTTTTGACAGATATTGTGTCTGTCTCTGCGTTGTGAGGTGATGTGGAAAGTTTATTTTGATTTTGGTACCTTAAAGAAATAGACATTAAGACCCATTGACCAGAGACTGAGAATTAAAGTTCTAAAATGCTTGCAACTGTACAGGGAGGTTCCAACGAGAAATATCGATTATTCCCCATATCAATTTTTTTAAACTAAATATTTAATATCGATTTATTTCATTCAAAACTTGCTTTAATATATACCTACATTCAAGTAAGCAAAACGCACGATGATAAATAATTGAATATCGTGTACTTCTTGTAAGTATTTTTTGATCATGAGTGTTTATGATTTTCAATAATGTCTAAACAAAATAAGTGTGTAAAAAAAATCTGAAATATTTTAGTTGGTAAAACCTTAAATAAATAGAAAAACTGAGGTATTTTCGTAACAAAACACGTTCTCGGATTTATTTTTTAATGATTTTAATTGAAATAAAATTAAAATTTAGAAAAGTGTCTTTACTAGATTATGTATTAATTTATTTTGCTGTATGATTATATGATATGAAATTTGTGTTATATAATACAATATTTCGTTTCGAAAATTTAACAAATCTGCCAACGACCAACTATACTAAGTAATTAAAAATAAACTAAATTTTTCAAAATTTAAAAAGTGTGTTTACCAGATAAAATAACAATCTTTCAAAATAAATTAATGTTTTCTTGTAAAAAAGAGTCAATTCGTCTTAAATTTGATTTAAAGGGGACAAATTTCCGGTATTGTCTGATACCCTATTAATTATTGTTTTTATTATGTATAAACTGCAAATGTTAATGTTTAAATTCTACGTGCATGATATCTACGGATTGCAGCAAAAACTCGATGAGCACTGAAATCATGAAACAGATTTTTTCTGTCTGCAGTTTAAATTTTCATAAAACTTTTTGGAAGTCATTTCAAGCATTAATTAGCTTAAGAAGCTTTAAAATTTGTTTTTTTTTTAAATTTATTTTTCTTAAAAAAAATCATAAGTAGTTTTTTTTTTGTTTTATGAGAGAGATTAAATTTATTTATAAAGAAAATAACTCGGAAAGTTATTAATAAAATAGTTTTCCTAAACATTTAAAGTCCCCTTAAATATCAATCATTCCACCAGATCCAAAATTTCAAAGTTTCCCCACAGAATTCATCGTCATGATCTCGAACCTAAGACAGGACACCTACTCTAGAATTGATTGAAAACAAGACTCAGCCTTAAACCCAAAGTTCCAAAGGGCAAATCCAATAAGTGGGGGAATAACAAATATCCCATTCTCATGATGCAAGGAAAACCATCGAGGCGTAATGGCATTCGTATAACGTACAAAGCCTTCCCCTTTGTCCTGCTTTTGTACCGAACTCATAATGTGTCTGCATTCTGGCCTAATCTGCTATAAAATATTTTACGGCAAAAGCCAAACTAAACTAAATTCAAGTGCGTACTTAAAAAAATAATTGCATCTACAGTATATTTCTTTTGTTGAATCTTTTTTATGGTGGGCGGTGTTTTGTGGATAACAGAGAGAATCGCACTGAAAGCCATTTTTCGTTCGATAGCTACCTGTGGAAGTTTTCATCTGTTATGTCTATATGTCTCAAATGAGGAAACTAGAAACTACACGGCGAAAAATGTTATTCTAAAATACGATCATTTTAATAGTAAAAACGGTTAAAAACGGGACAGAAGTTCTTACGAACAATTAATAATTTGTTGGTATACATGCGAAATTACGTATACCAACAAATTATTATTACATGTTCCCGCCAATAAACATTGAAACCCTGTTAATTTGTTCGTAAGAACAGTCCCGTTTTTAACCGTTTTTACGAATAAAATGATCGTATTTTAGAATAACATTTTTCTCCGTGTAGGGCGTCACTATTTTAATAAATAAATAAGTTATAATACAGAAAATCTGCACCTAATATTCTTACTGTGTTACTCCTAAAATATAACATAATGAGTCCTCAAATATATACATATATATTGGCGTGAAAGTGTTTTTAATTATTCGATATTTCATGAAGGTACAGAGAAGGTACAAAGTATTGTATACTTGGGCTGCAATTTAAATGAAAGATGGGATCATTCGGTTGAAATCAAATGCCACATTGAGCAAGCTCGTGCAACCTTTATCCACATGAAAAAGATGTTCTGCAGTCATGATCTCAACCTCGGATTACGGATGCGAATGGTCAGATGCCACGTGTTTTCGGCATTATTTTATGGAATGGAAGAATGGACGCTTATTGAAGAACTAATAAGGCGACTTGAGGCATTCGAGATGAGGATCTACAGAAGAATACTCAAAATAAGCTCGATGGACAGAGTTATGAATGTACATGTTATGATTCGGATGAATAAAGAAAAAGAAGTTATTAAAACAACAAAAATCCGAAAACTTCAATATCTAGGACACGCGATGAGACATCACGTAACGAAACGACGCAACGGCAAGCGGCGATTGGCGCGGCCTAAAGCTGCTTACACACATGACAAAAAAGCGCGTGCCGAGCCGTTTTTCGTCAGGATAAAACGAAAATTAACAAAAGACAAACAAGTACAGAAAAATAATTACCTATAGCAAAGACAATTTACAAAGAGAAATGTTAACAAGTATTAAGTAATAATTACATTACAAAATTAAATTTATAAATTAAAAATGTTTATAAATTAATACAAAATAATCGAAGTGTTTAGTGTTGAAATAACTTTAGGACATTAATCCATTTTACCCATGTCATGTTCCTTTCCAAATATTCCTTCCTTCTGATTCCCCTCCTTTCACATCAAGGCCCTTACCCAAGCAAAAGAATATGAATAAAAAACACTTGAAAAAATAACATATTTGCACCTCGTTGTTTTGAATAAAAACATTCAGTTGTTATATTTGAAAATTCTGTCGGGCTTGTACAAGAATTTCTCAAATCTCGCAAATAACAATCATAAATATATTATGATTTTCGTGAAGACCATTGGGTCATCATTTAACATTGGAAAGTGATTGTGAATGAAGAGCTGGGAGCTGTCACCTCATCATCAAGGTAAGGGCCATTCCTGTATTTTCCTTCCCCTTGTCGATTTAAAAACACAATCTTGAACATTCACACACATATTTAGTTTTACAGTCCACACAGTGTCATTGAACACTTAACACAAAGAGTAAGCAAGATGTCTAAATAACAAAAATTAATAATAACGAAGAAAAGATTGGTTTCGAAACATGTTGATAATTTTGATTAAATAAATGGTTTATGCAAAGTGATTTGTTTTCATTTAATTAAAAGTGAAGAAATAATTTAATTAATTTAAAATATATGTGTATTTTCTTGTTTTTTGGAGTCCTCTTGAAATCGTAATTCACAAAAATTACACTACAAAAAAAATAGTAAAATGTATTTTACCAATAAAGAAACAATCATCGAACTTCTGTCCAACCTGTTCCGTTGAGTACTTTAATGTGTCATTCAAAATCCCTTTGATGTACATAAGTGTCCTTATCCCACAACGGAAGCCTCTAATAATGTCACCTCCATTGAGAACGACAACAATTGAGACATCATTACATTACAACTAACTATTCAAACGTAAGTAGTTACGCTTCTAAAATAATGTTTATGACCCTTTGTATTTGTCTCGCAGTTGAACTGAGTAGACGGTAGGTAGGTACTGGGGAAGGAACATTCTACCGAATGCTGGGATATTTTTGTACCTAATGCATTTTATCACGCGACAGTGAGATGACACCACATCTCTCGTCACATGTAGCAGAGATTAACAACTATTAGGTCCTTACATATGAAAATGGCGTTTTGCCGTACTGGCAACTTTGATCTCAAATATCTTATCTTTGGTTAGGAATTCCAAATTCAAATTTATACAGCTTACAATTATAATTCATTTGTTTTTTCTTTAATTGTTTTTTTTTATTTGAGTCACTAAACGCTCAAAAGTAACTTTTTTGGAGTCAATTTTCGCTTGGGGCATGGTTTGGCTGGTTCGGCAGGGTTCAGCCATTGCGATCAGCGCTTCCGATTATCGTACAGGATCCACTTTTCATCACAGGTAATGATTCGATTTAAAATCCCTTCATTATTGTGCCGGTTGAGTAATGCAACGCAGCAGTTAACGCGCGTTTGTTGATTTGCTTCACTCAATTCGTGAGGTACCCAACTTTCAAGCTTTTTCACCTTCCCAATTTGCTTCAAGTAGATTAAGACGGGTTTATCACTAACACCGCAGCCTCCAGCTAACTCGCACGTGGTTTGCGATGGATCCGCTTCCACAATAGCCTTCAATTCTTCATTATCAACTTTGGTCTCCGGCCGTCCACGGGGCTTGTTCTGCAGGTCTAAATATCCAGAACGAAAATGTTGGAACCAAAAACGCACTGTGTTTTTATTTGCGGCACCGTCGCCATACACATCATTAATCCTTCGAGCCGTTTCTGCAGCACTGGTGCCACGGTGGAACTCGTACTAGTAAATAACGCGATATTTCAAGTTTTCCATTTTGTAAACTAAGTGACGCAAAGAAAAAAAACAATTAAGGAAAAAACAAATGAATTATAATTTTCGAAACACAAATACATGATTTAATAGCTGTTAAATTTGAATTTGGAATTCCTAACCAAAGAGAAGATATCTGAGATCAAAGTTGCCAGTACGGCAAGACGCCAATTTCATATGTAAGGACCTAATATTTGTTAACAGTTGTTTACGCAAAAAGATTACTCGACGAATATAATGAACAGACCTTGCAGTTCCCAGATGAATAAATTTAAAGGTAATGTGTGTTTTTACACTGCGTGGGATCAATGTTGACTACGTATACCTACCATCACTATAGGTATACAGGTTTAAACACAAGATTAATTAATTTTTTTTTAAAGTAAAGCAACATTCCCGGGTTACGAAAAACCGGACGATATTTGAAAATCTCCTACCACTACAACAGTAAGCCGAAAATGTTGCTTGTGTATGTAGCCAGTCGAGGAATTAAACGAACGAACGAATTTGACGCCTGGGTGGGACCCAAACGCGATACCAACTCAACCACTGATCGATCTATAGTTTGTTCGACTGTGTAAAGTAACTAGATTTTAACAAGAGTATCGCCAACGACGTAAAAATTAAACCTTCGAGCCAGACAAAGATTTGATAATCGAAAAATTACCTGTTACTAGAAACGTATCGTAGATATATTTTTAAATCTGTAGCAACATAGGTATATATTTTTTTTAGATATATTCCACACTGGAAAAAATTAGGAAAAAAATCCCTCAGTGCCTATTTTACCTTTGGGGATGCTGTGTGGAGAGTTTTTTTTATGGAAAGGGAGGAGATAAGCATAAAATTGCGATTTTTTTTAATAATATTAGCGGGAAATTTTACAGCGCCATTATTATGAAATATGCTTCGATAAAGTTGGTCAATGGAAATATCACTTAAATTATGATAGATTTAAAAAAAAACATTATAATCACATATAATTCAACAAAACAAGTAAATCGAATTATTACGACATAAATATAAAATAAGGATTTCAAACTTATTGGTATTAATTTATTTGAAGAGATCCATTTTAATTTTCGCTCTGAATTTTATTCATTTTTTTATCCAACAAAGTTCAGTTACCTGAATTGAACTGATAGTTTTAAAATGTCTAAAGGTTGAAGATGCCTGACTACATAAAAAACATGGACATGTACCTACAGATTGTGGTAGCTTTATATCAAATGTAATGGGTCATATACTGTAACATCGTGCAATAATAGAGCAGAGATGGAAATGGAATGCATATTCTGCGTTCCGGTTCCATCCCATTCAATTTGACTTACCTGCTTTATGAATGAGATTTAAGATAAGTGGGTGAAATGTGAACGGAGAGCGTAATAATAAGATCGTAATCGTATGTGACAATGCTACAGTCATATTCAATAAATTCATATCTAATAGTGCAACCTGATATTCTGACAAAGCTTCAGGCTTCTGTGAGAGAAATATGATTAACGTTGAAAATTATTACAGTATAATAAAAAATCATAAATTTTAAATCTTATTGAATTCTATTTTAAAATGTTGGTGCACGAGTGCACATCAACATTTTAACATGATATTGTGTCAAAATTTTGTTTTGACGGTTGATATAAAATGTCTACATTTAAAATTTAGAATTTTCAATACACGAAAACCCCGTGTCTTTACAGAACTAGGGTGTTCGAAATGTTTCGAATGAATTGGCAAAAAATATCTTGAAAACTTTTGATACACGAATAATTAGATACGTAGAAAACAATCACTTTGTCGTTAGACATAATTAAGATGAAGTTATACGCTAAATCACTATTTAGATTTATCTTTACTACGAATCGGTTTACATTTTAAATATGTTTTGAATACATTGAAGCTTTTTCTACCATTTCAAAGAAAGAAATTAAAATAAAATTATTAATTACATTACAAAAAATATAAGCACAAGGTACTAAATAATTTATTTTTTCATGAGATAAATATGAAGATATAAGAAAGAACTTTTTAAAAAGACCCCTTTATGGCTAAGATTATTTTTGACTTTATTGTTTACGCTTTTTTTGTTCTTGTAAAATTATTCATAAAAAAAAAAAAAACTTTGGCGCTACTTTCCTCGCGCAGATAATACCAAAAATACGCGGAGTTTTCAAGGGGTAAGAAGTCGAATATTTATGGCGTTTATATTTCTCTTAAACAATATATTTTCGGTTGTACGGACATATCATTTTAATATCCATAACAAAAACTGACAACACTTGAACACTCAGTACAGGTTCTCCTTACGAGGTATTAGAAACACTATAATGTTTTATAAATCATTTACACTAGGTATATATCTACATAACCACAATCTGTAATTTTTTAAAGATATTTTTTACTACCTATATCAAAATTACGTGAACACTCGGCACAGGTTATCCTAGTGAGGTGTTCACGAAACATAAATGTGTAAGGATTTTTTTTAATATTAGATTAGATTGCTTGATTTACTTTAACCAGCGATTCCTGATGTTACGTCGATTTAAAATGTAAATAAAATTATCATCGGTGACTTTTTAAACTACTTTTTTCATTTTTTTTCTTCAAAATGAAACCAAAAATAAATCTTCCATAACTCATCACTAGTCACTCAGCTGAGTAACCGATCAACATTTCATTCGCTCCTAACCGTCTAATACCTACTGATTTTATGTTTTAAGTTAAAAAAAAAAAAAAAAACATCAAAAATTTCACCGGATGCCAATTTTTTTTCCATTTTTACTCTAAGTAATGTGCGGAATCACTGGAAGTATGACAATACTATAGTAAAATATTAATATTGACGTTGTTTCAAGATTCGTCGAAAGAATCGGGATTATCTTTATTACAAAACTAATACAAAAAGGAAAAACTCATATGCAAAAGTAATTTCTAAAAATATCCACATATCCATTCATCCACAAAATATCCATCTTTTTAAGAATATCCACAAATATATGTTTCCACTTCCAGCTCTACTACAATTAATTTAATGCATTAATCAAGCATTTGAGACCTCTATATCACTAGTGTCACCAACGATCCCACAATATCGGCCACTTTTTAATGGCAGTGTGAAACAAATTAACTCCTTTAATTGATGTTACGAGGCCTCTGATAAATTACTTACTATTCGTCATATTATATATCTCAACCACAGACCGTAAATAATACAAAAATCCAAGCGAATGGCGCTCACACATTTTTATGTAAATTTTGCGGCGGATGATGAGGAATAATCGGCAAATAAAACATGCTTAAATCATTCATAAATTTAAATAAATATGAAATAAAACATTCAGTTCGGTGAACAAAATGATTTATTGATATTGCGCTCTCCTGAAGCTTTGGTAGTTATAAACCAAATCAAAAGGCGACAAAATCTCATCAACAAATTAATATCTCACATAAAGTGAGTGTTTTATTTGATGTGTAATTTTGCACCTAATAATTTCTATTTTTTTTTTAATTTACACAACGTAGATGACTTTAATCCTCTCTGCGATCGCTACCCAAATTTGGGTAGGTGATTTTTATGAATTATAATAGTATGTATCCATATTAATATAAATGGAGTTTCGAATCGCTGAAAACCCGGAAATCTCCATCGCTCGAGTGGTTGTGTGATTAGTTTCGAGGAATTTAATTTTAAAAAAAAATTGATATCGTATACTATTCACGACCTTTTTGTGACATAAACTCAAACATTATCATGATTCATGATTAATACCACACTGGTTAGTTACTCTTTTTATTGATATTTTTACGTTGACAAACTACTTAATTGTACTGTAACAGAATAGTACCTACTGTTGTAGAATAATAAATAGATAAATAGAAATTTATTTCTTTAAACTTCGCAAAATCATTATTAATCAGAAATTTATTATTAATTTTTTTATAAGAAAAACTCTCTTTTTAACTTTTGAAGGTTATTGCCAGCAATTTATCATTGAAGAAGAAGACAACAATAATAATCTAAATTAAAATATGAAAATAAACAAGCCACAGAAAATTTATTTTTGGTTAGAGCGCCCGTCCCGGTAAGACGTGAGATCTGGGTTCGTGTCCCAATTGCGATCATTATGTTTTATTATTTTTCTGTATCTTGTTCATATTTTCATATTTTAATATAGATTATTATTGTTGTCTTCTTCTTCAATGATAAATTTATTGATTTATATTGGGTTTTACAGATGTTCTCACGCACATGAGAACAAACCAGTTATAATACTCAGTTAATACATAGATAGTAATAAAAACAAACAATTGCATAAATCTAATCAGAATATTATAGATACATTTGCATACATTTAAATAAAAATTAAAAAATAAAATCAAATAAAAATAGAAAATTATTAAAATCAAATAAAAGTTCTCTTGAATGACAAATAATACAAAGAGATGGAAGAGACACAAGAGACACAAGAGACACAAGAGACACAAGAAACACAAGAGACACAAGAGACACAAGAGATACAAGAGACACAAGAGATACGAGAGACACGAGAGACACAAGATACACAAGAGACACAAGAGAGACAAGAGAGACAAGAGAGACAAGAGAGACAAGAGAGACAAGAGAGACAAGAGACACAAGAGACGCAAGATACACAAGAGATACAAGACACACAAGATACACAAGAGAGACAAGAGACACAAGAGAAACAAGATACACAAGAGACACGAGAGATACAAGAGACACAAGAGACGCTAGATACACAAGAGAGACAAAAGACACAAGATACACAAATGATACATACTATAATTAGCTCAAATAAAATTAGATTCTTGCTACAAATAATAATAATAAATAAATAAATACATTTGAATACCGCAGAAGATTTCCAACATCTCCCAACCATCCGGAGCCATTGGGATTATGGCACTCGTGAATGCGGCATATTGTGAGGCTGGAGGGAGTGACCAGGGGGAAGGTTGAGAAATAGTGGCAAGATCCAGTTTTCAAACAAGACTAAAGCCATTCCAAACAATGATTCATTTCTGAATGGTGGTCTTTTACATGGCGATACTGAGAGAAACTACCTTTCTTGATGTCTCAGAGTTGATATTGAGTATTAGCAATCGATTAATACCATTAGTAATGAAACCTTTAAAATTATTCAATAGTTTTTCAAATAAAATTTACCTTTTATATATAAACTAGCTGACCCGGCAAACTTCGTACCGCCTCAGAATCAATACATGTTATGTTTAATTTATTAGCTGAAATAAATTAAGTTTTTATTTAGTTAAAATAAATAGGTACCTACTATAAGTTCAAAAAATGAAATTGAGCTGTTGACTAAGCACGAAATGTTCGGCACACTACACCATCGACAGTTCTAATTGATTCAAATTATGTCGACCAACGCACATTATTTGAAAAGCCGTTCCATACAAAATATATGAAAAAATTAATTTTCTTCTTAATTATTTTTCCAGTGATTTTTTCCGATGTTTTAATAGTTAGTTAGACGGAGACAAATCCAACAAATCAAAGATCATAAAAATCGGTCCAGCCGTTCTTGAGTTATAAATTGTGTAACTCACCCGACTTTGTTTTATATATTAAGATTAAACTTTTCATCAATGGACTATATTTGGTCCCGTCTGAATAATCTTCATACATTTAAAAAAAAACGAACCATTAAATTTCGCGCCTGTAAAAGCTATATAGCTAAAACCAACGCGGAAATATTTATCAAAATTTACATAGGGCGGATTAAAAAGTAGTACCTACCTTCTGTGATGTAAATTAAGCTTCATAGAGCTCGGGCTAATTTACAAGTTGTCATTGTATTCATGCAAGAGATTAATTAACCGCTTTTATTATGTTTTCGCGATCGTAAATTCGGCTTAGTAATATAATGAATGGGATATCTCGCATGGCAGAAATATGTTTTTCTGAAACGGCGAGAACACTCAAATGGAAAATATAAAATTTTTGGTATAACTAACAACCCTGTTTACCAATAATTATTATTTTAGATATATCGCTAAAATATCGTGTTTGTGCTGAAAAAGAATCATACTTTAAATCGTGAAAGCTGTTGGACGGTAAGCTATGGCAACATACAATTTGGAAAGAATTTATTTATTTATTTATTTGTTAGGAAAAGTTGACAGCAAATCTGAGATTATACAATGATATGTTAATAAGATAGTTAATTATGCCAATTATGAACTTTCCACTGATAATAATAAATGATAAGGTGTGACATTGTAGGGTTGTTTTCTTAATTAAATTATTTTCTAGTTACAATATGTGAAAAGGAGTTACTAGTTACAATATGAAAAAAGGGGGAGGAGGAAACATGGGATTAGGATGAAGAGGCAAAGGGCGGGAATATATAAGGAGTGAATTTCTACTTAGAGTCATGTTGCTTAGTGAATTTTTCGTTTTATGTCGCGTAAAGTCGAGCTAAAAATGTCAATATGGTAATAATTTAAGTTAAATTAATGTGTGGATCTGTAGATAAATGAGTTTTGTTTGGAGTTGGTCTTGCAAAGAGGGAGATTAAAAGTAAGCGACTGTCTGCTGTTGCGATATGGAACATGGAATGATAGGCGTTGGAGAAGATCGGGGCTATAGATTAAGTTGTGTATGATTTTAAATAACATTACCGAATCTGCTATATTTCTTCGGCAAGTCAACGTCTGTATATTGAAGAACTTTGCTACATGGCTTTTCCAGGTTATCGCAACAATATTCAGCATTTTTTAACATTAACTTCAATTGTGGATACTGTGTGGAAGGTATTTAAGGGGAGAGGAAGATGTGAACACGGGTTTTGAAGACACCCATGTTGTAGGAGGAAGGAAACACAGAAGCCGGCAAATCGTTCCGCAGCGTAGAAAGTCGTAGAAACGACCCGTTTTTATGTGACAAATAATGTCAACGGTGTACATATGTTAGGCACGCGTTTGGCTATGCACCGGTGCCGAGGGGATCAATAACGCTACTTTCTAGGAGCATCTCTCATTGAAATCAGGTACAATAAGGACAGCATTCCCACCGACGTGACGTCTGTACTTTAAGGTGATTAAAATCAATTAAGATCAAAAGAATTCCCAATCTACGCTTTCGTAGATGACGCTCGTATAGTATTTTTACTTTTAAACGCTTTTTAGAAGTTATGCTTTGAAATATTAAGAAAATTTTATTGTCCGCGAAAGTAAACAAGCAATATAAATATTAACAAATAGTTTGGTTAATTAAAAAACTTTAATCTTTTAAAAAAGGCTAACAAATATAACATTGGATTGAATCACCGATAAAATATTGTATTTGTTAGCCTTTCTTGAAAGATTTAAGTTTTTTAATTAACAAAACTATTTGTTAATATTTATATTGCTCGTCTACTTTCGCGAACCATACATTTTTCTTAATATTTCAAAGCATAACTTGTAAAAAGCGTTTATAAGTAAAAAAATATTATACGAGCGCCATCTACGAAAGTGTAGAATATGAATTCTTTTGACATTCACCTTAAGGATTGCAATACATTTGTTAAGATAGGACAATCTGTCAAACGAACCTCCGTTTCTACACAGTCGAGGGTTTTTTGCGGTATTTTGGGGTTTGAGGTTTTGGGCTGCCAAATTCAACGTAACAGGAAATAACGTCTTAAATAATAATGCAATGGCAAACTTTACTATATGCAAGTGGGTTTCTATGATCTCGTTTCGACAAATAAAGCATTTGATTCCTCAATCGCAATAAATCGATCAAATTTATAGTCTCTATAATGAAGCGGTTATAAAGATATAAGACTCGATTATCGACTTGTTTCCGGGGTTGTATTTCTGCATCATCTGGGCTCTGCCTCGGGAACTCATTTGCAGAGGTAATTCTATATAAACAAACAAACCAGTTTTGCAACGGTGCGATCCAAGGCTTGCACCCAGGTGTAGTTGGTTCAATCCTTTCATCCTTAGCAAGCCAAGTTTTACATAATCCATTATAGATTCTTATTTTTCTCGTGCAACATCCAATCGAAAGTTTTATATCATTAGGGCAATCCTCACCCTGCAAACTACACCATATTATGTATATTATATATACACCTTGCAAATATAATAAATATATCTATAACTATACAACGTACTATAATTAGGGCATATAATTTACTTGATATTATGGACTACTAACTAGACCTTAATATAGACACAACAAATATATAGATCTATCGATCATTCACACAAAATTTTTGTCATATGGCAGAACTGACATTGCAATAAGCAGGAAAGGATAAAAGTCCTTCCGCTAAACTTTTTTCACCAATTCACGAATGGTGAGCTATGGCGTCATGAAACTTGCTCAGTTTTTTAATACAATTTCTAGGGCAATTGGTATTTGCTCACAGTGCTCGCACGTCATTTCCAGCACTAGATTTGAAGTACAGCACTATAGATCTATCAAAAAGTAAATAATAATACTTCCTTGAAGAAGAAGATAACAATAATAATCTAATTTTTTTAAATATGAAAATGAACAAGACACAGAAAAATAATAAAAGATAACGGTCGCAACTAAGACTCGAACCCAGAACCTTACGTCTTACCGGGACATACACCTCTACCAATTGGGCTACTGCGATCTATTATGAGACTGTCGTAATTGTCAACTTCATATTTCAAATTTCAGAATTAACAATATTATCTTCGACTAATGTTTTTTTTCTTCATATTATTGGCAGCTACATTTATTATTGGAAACAAGTATTCAAAAAAGTCAATAGGTGTTCCATAAAAATAAACTCGGATATATTTATCCGAGACACTTTCTAGGTAACAAATACATTCTTTGAATACTTGTTTCCAATAATAAAGGTAGCTGCCAATAATATGGAAAAAAAACATTAGTCGAAAATAATATTGTTAATTCTGAAATTTGAAATATGAAGTTGACAATTACGACAGTCTCATAATAGATCGCAGTAGTCCAATTGGTAGAGGTGTATGTCCCGGTAATACGTAAGGTTCTGGGTTCGAGTCCCAGTTGCGACCGTTATCTTTTATTGTTTTTCTGTGTCTTGTTCATTTTCATATTTTAAAAAATTAGATTATTATTGTTATCTTCTTCTTCAATGATATATTACATTGATGGGAATAACCTTCAAAAGTTAAAAAGAGAGTTTTTCTTATAAAAATATGAATAATACCTGCTGACTAAGAAAAAAGATTAGGTACCTACCGGAAAAAGCGGCTGCAGAAATTTATTTACCATTTCTACCCGATCTGAGGAAACTGTTGAGTAACTACTCACCAATAAATGTCGGCAAAGGGTTCATAAGGTAAAAACAGGCATTTACTTGAAGGATATCGTTAATCAGCGGTGATGTAACAGATAAAATACGCTTCTTGACAAGTACCGCTAACCGACAGTACACTATAGTATAGATGGAAGGCGTGGTCGAAAGGGAAAGGCTCTCGACTCCCAATCCGAAGGGCACATTTTATTTGATTAATTTGTGTTATTTCACAAACAATTTAATACAAATAATATGTAGTAGATATATTTGCGGCACGTCCAGAGTGGAATATACTCTCAGTATCGCCCTGGTGTAAGACCATTATTCAGAATTGAAACGATGCTTGAAATGGCATTAGCAAAATTTGGTGACCAGATCTGAATAGCCAGGTACTTCCCCACTTTCCTCTTCCCCATCTTCTTCCCCTCTCTACTACCTTTAGCCTCACAACATACCCCCAATTGAGGATTCCATAGTCTCACTGGCTTCAGACGGGAGCAGTTGTGACTCTTGTGCGGTATACATATAAAAAAATCATATAAAATTTATTTTTCTGGTACTTTAGTACTTTTCCCGTGTTTTGGAAGATCACACTCTTTATTTGATTAATCCACACTTCCAATTACTTTCTTTTTGGATTGTATAGAAATTAAAATGTATTTCCTTTATATGCAGCGGTTTCACTAGAATATGCCTCGACACAGGCATATTAAATAAAATCACATGTAATTGTACTCTGTATACATTAACAAATTAAAAATTAAAATGGAGAAATACCTCCTATAAATAAATACGTAGACACACCAATGGTGGTGTAAAAGAGAGTATTCCTATAACATAAAAAAAATTCTGGTGCTTTTTCAAACACAGCATTTTGTGGCATAATTTTAATTTAGTACAACAATAAAGTAGTTAAAATTAAGTATTTTATTATTTTTTCTCGTGATTCAATCCTTGATGTCAAAGGCATGTATATAACTGATTAAATCAATGTTGAAAACAATAAAAACGTAGTGGAACTTACCGTCTATCCCACATTATCGGGTACTTTTTAATAACGGTGTGATTTGGTTTCAGAGTCAGGTCCCATCGCAGCCAGTTCTACATGAACTGCTGATTGACAATGGGCCGACGAGCGTCATTTTCGTATTAACCACTTAGGAGCCACCGCCGCTGATACGAACCCATTACGTAATAATTGCAATTGCCGGCCGCTGGAGAATTGCTCCTCTGTGTACTACTGTGTACTGAATGAAAGCGGGAATGAATGGAGCGTACCTAACACAGGGTGCCCAGTCAGAATTCTCGACTTCTTTCTTGGGTCCAAGACGAAGTAGCAAAAAAACACTGGACCATGATTCAACTGTGATCTATACGGTGATTTCAAATTCAAAATTAAATAAGTTATTCTTATAAAAAATGAATAAAGAAAACAGCCTAACGATTGTAATAAACACTGAAATAATTCCGATTCATTTTTAACTCAAAGAAAGATAGAAAACCCAACTTACAGAGCGGATGGGTAAGACTATGTCCCCGGAAGTACGCCATACGTCATCTTAAGATGTATCTACGTACTCGTAAACCGTAAACGTACGTCTCTGCAGGTAATACCTTCTAGGTATTTCACCCAAGGCATATACTAGCAAGGCTTGAGTGCAATAATATAAGTAATGTACATTATATACAATGTAAGTGTCTTACTGGAACTCGTATATCACTACAAACTGTGAAACGAATAGATCATTCTCTCGATATGATGTTTAACGACAGTGCGGTATATTATGCGATTAATAGATTAAGCGATAAAATTAATTTATTAATTAATTTGAATCTGAAAAAAAGCTATAAAAAATATTTTTAATATTTAATACAATGTTAAGATGAAACACGGTCGCCGATAAATTCGAATAATAGGTTTTTTACCAAGCTGTTGCTGTTACCCCCCCCCCCCCCCGAATATTTAACGAACGGGACAACTGCAACTCATACTGATAATACATAAATAAAATCGTTTAAATCTAGGTTTGTATTTGTTATTTTTCTTCTCCAAAACTGGACCGATTGTCAAGATTTATTTTAAATAATACCCAATTGCACCTCATCCTGATAATACCTAAATAAAATCGTTAAAATCTAGGTTTGTATTTGCTATTTTTCTTCTCCAAAACTGGACCGATTTTCAAGATTTATTTTAACCTTATTAAAAGAAAATATTCTGTATGTTTTGCTTTTTTGTACATTGTCTAGTTTGTATACTGAACGTCTAATTACGGCGTTCAAACTAGGTTTTTTGACGGTTTTTGGAGGGTCCCTATCACCTATAAGAAGTAAGATATCAAAAAAAATCTATATTACCTATATATAAAAATATTTTCATAGTCCATTGAAAAAACAACGACGGTTTCCTCTTAATATAAGCGTCGATAAAATTAATTTATTTATCAATTTGATTTAATGTTGAATGCGTTGTTAACTGAGTGATCTTTTGAAAGAAAGGGATATAACTGGGCCTTGAAGAGACCGATGTTTTAGTAGGAAGGAAACTCAGAAGTCAACAGATTTTTCCGTACAGTCGTAAAATTACAAAAATGAATACGAAAAAAAATATGCCGAAAACGTCAAATGTTTGGCATCTGTTTGATGTATCTATCA
Source organism: Limnephilus auricula (assembly GCA_951813805.1). Classification (NCBI taxonomy): domain Eukaryota; kingdom Metazoa; phylum Arthropoda; class Insecta; order Trichoptera; family Limnephilidae; genus Limnephilus; species Limnephilus auricula. The sequence goes on from OX638403.1 coordinate 15,209,292, forward strand.
CCCGGCTCTGCATTGGATATGTGCAAACGCTATGTACAATTCTATCAGAAAGTTTCACTTACCAAATAAAGAAAGACGACCATTGTTGGTCGATGGAGACGACATTTGAAAAAGTGTTCATACCTGAAACAGAAGAGAAATTCATAATATTAATGATAACGTAAAAATAATTGCACATACACAAAAATCAAAATTTGACTTGATGGGCGGGAGCAAATCCCGGCCTTCGCAAATTAATTATTTTTTTTAAATTTATTGTTCTTGTGTTTAATTCGCAAATTAAAGTTTTTCGAATAACTTTTTTTAAATCTTTTGAGCGTTATACCGGTCAATGTAATATATCATTGAAAAATAAGATCTCTGTCTTACCGGGAAAACGCCTCAACCAAATCAGTCATTGAGACTTATATTATTTTACGTATATTTTTATTTTATACTTATAATATTATTTTTTAGTATTCTACGTATATTTTTGTCGGCCTGCCGGTATTATATTCTTAATGATAAATTTTATTTGGTTAATTTGTAGAATTTCACAATTTATTAATTTAATATATTATCTACATTAAATGGGGTAGATTGGTAGAGTGCTAGATGGTTAATGCATGTAGGAAGAGTGGTATATTCTTAATATATGTAATGGTAAATATCAGTATCGCTTGGTGAAGAAACACTATTCAGAATCTACTCACTATTAAGTACCTAAACAGAAAAAAAAATTGATGCTGCGTTCTTTGGTTCACCTTTAATTGAAATTCGTTTAGAAAAAATTTGTATTCCCATCTGCCAACGATTGTAATCCACCCCAAGTTAGAACAATACCATTTTAATGATTCTGTTCTGGAAAAATGCTTCTCTGGCCTAGAAACTTGAAATTCAAGACAGAAAGCAATGACATCTCATGAAGCTTACTCCGTTCTTCAATGGAACTACGTTCAAGCGATGCGATCGCCTCTCGTCTGTATTTTCCATACTATTATTAGTGTTTGAAAACGCCGCTAGGCGCTGCACAAGCAAAAAATTCAGGGTTGCCGATTTGCGGGGAATATTTCAGATTTTTTAAGAAATGGGTATTTTGCGGGGAATGACTTTTAGTGGGGAAAATTTTTGGGCATTTCTTGATTTTCCAACCATATTGAAAAATAAGCTCATTCGGTGGAAGATTTTGGGACCCAAACTCGAAGACACATGAATTTGCTAGTCATGGAACTTCTAGATGAATTGTTGTTGGAGAGTCTATTTTATAATAAGTAATAACGTGAGCTTTGTGAGTCTTTTTTAAAATGGATAAATGGTTAAAGAAGTGTGAAGTTACAAAACATGAAATTCTCTAGACACCCCCCCCCCCCCTATTCGGAACCTCCCCGATTCGGGGATTTTGAACATTCGATGCGGGTATTTTGGAACATGAGCATTGGAAACCCTGAAAATAGTATGACAGTTAGCGGTAGCGTCGCGTGTAAATAGCTACGTGACCGATGGGCGTTAGAGTTTTTTTGTGATTGCCACAGATTTCTACCAGATATTTAAGATGAAGCCGGGAACCTAATGTAGATACAAGTAACCTGTATATATATTTTTTTAAATCCAATAATTAAGATGTCTAGATAAAAGCAAATACCATTTTAAATATATTACCTACATAAAATAAAAATAAAAGTTTCGTCTGCAAGTGTTTGGAATAAAGCTACCAAATAATCCATTCCTAATTTTATCTTCAATATTTATTCAAATTCCTTGAATAATTTTCTAATAAAAAACATCGAATTAAATATTTGCTTCGGTTGTTACCTAGATTAAAATTGCTATCTATCGGAGCGAGACGAAAGAGCAATTCTTCCAATCGATTAAAGACGGTGATCGACCGCAACGTCATCAGTCATTATAATAAATTGCATCAATAATGAATGAATTGTAATAAATTATTGTTCCGGATAGATCTTAAATAACGATAGTTAATATAATAAAATATTAAGATCAATGAACTATGAAGAAGTCTTTTTAGATATCACACGTTCAAGGACAAATATGCGATATTTGAAATGCAGATTATATAAAATTCAGATTATGTTGCTATGCTAATTTAGTTACGCATTCGTTCAAATTAATTTTCAATGGTAAAATGCATGTTGCTCATTAAAAAAATAGCATTAGCGGACCTGTTTTGTGTTCACAAGTAGGTAATACTAATTTAAATATGTATTTAAGATCCAACAAACTTGTTTATTTTATATAAAAACTACAGAACCTGTGTTGATGACAAATGGGTCCCATCAAGAAGAAAAAAAAAAGTTGCATTTGAATGTAAAGTCTTAAAATAAGGAACTATAGTCTATTTTTTCTAATTTTATGAAAATTCACCTTCTAATTAAAACATCATTATTTTTGAAATGTCATCTTTATAAACAAAAATTCAAAGATTGGATTTTTCAAAGCCTGCCAAAATGATTAATATCTGATAGGACAAGCGTGACGTCATTTTTTCACGTCGTTTAACTGTAGGGCCACTGAAAAATGGCCGGAATGAATTAACAAATAACAAAATAAATAATGAACAAGAATTGTAAACCATTGTAAACCATTGTAATTATTTGTTAGGTATACTTGTACCTAACAAATAATTACAATGGTTTACAATGTTTTTGAAAGAAAAAATGATCATATTAAGTAACAGAATGTAAAAAGGTTTGTAAAAAGGTTAATAGTAGCATTTTGTGAACACCTCACTGGGAGAACCTGTGCTGAGGTGTTCGCACGTTTTGGATTATGAGATATTCTGCCGAGATAAGTAAAAACACAGTATCCTCTTTGAAAATTGTCAAGAAGGGCACCGTGGTTCGACCCATGTCGGCAGTATCGTAGACATAAAATTGGTAGCAGTTAAAGTTATACAAATAATTGTCTTGAAAATCAGGTAGATATATTTTTGATTTTGGATCACACGCCACTGATATGAATAATAGTAAGGTAATATTTTCTGTCTTTTTAAAGCAATTTTTTTAGTTTTATTTGTTTGGGTACGGTTATGTTTGATTAGGTGTTATAATGTTTTGAGTAAAGTGAATACCTTGTTTTTTGATCCAGTCAGTGATAAGTTTTTTGTGAATATTTGTATATATATTTTTGTAGTTAGTAGTTATTTCAGCGTGGTGGGCATGCAGTTATATAGCTTGATTGCGTAGTACTTAAAGTTTCTCTGCCCATGTGATTATGTGCCCATAAGAATAATATGAACACTTTTAAAATAATTTGTACGCGGCAGTGGTGACCCACGCGCATTCGACGACGCGGTCGACCGACCAATCACAGGACGTGTAAGGCGCTCATGGTTTTATTCGTTTTTAATTGACCATTTATTAATTTTACATATTATTATAATTCATAAAAATTATGGGGGTTAATGCTAGAAGTGCTTATGTTAGTTTTTGATAATTTAATTTCGGTTCCAGAAAGTACTCTAAAACGCCCCGTATTTGGATACCCATGTCAGGGGTGCTAGCAGGACAACTGCAGATCGCTAACGTACAAACGACAGTTGATATCGAATATATTAAGGACACTTCGTCATTGTGAACTGTCACCTATTCGTTTGCGATCTGCAGTTGTCCTAGGGAACGATGAGAAGTTACCGACAACCGGTCGGTAACTTCAAATCGATCGACCATGCTAGGGGTGCAGGTGCTCTAGATTGGCGATGTTGTAATCCATGTATTGTAGAAGTCAAAATATTGTTTCGGCGTTTCGATTTGAAACAATTTTCATTCCAAAGCGATTTTACAATTTTATATAGGCACTTCTAGCATTAAGCCAAAGAATTATATTTATAAAAATAACTTATATTATTCTTAATCAGCGTCTGTTGATATATATCAGAGGTTTCCAATCTTATAGGGCTCAATGACCACTTTTCAAGTTTATTTTTTTTTACCGCCCTAGACAGTTAAGACGAAGGCGACTACTACAGCGGTTCTTTATCGATACTCCATTTTATTGGTAATAATATTAACCCGTTTAATCACAGGAGACCATATTTGTCCCAGCTCACATAGGTCTCACAGAAATCGTTGTTTTTCCCTTACTATCATAGTCATAAATGTGATCTAAACGATATTGGAAAGAGAATACAACAAACTATATATACAAATCTAAAAGAAAACCACAACAAAAAAATTTACCCTTTTCTGAAACCAAAGTTTCCTATAGCAATTTGAAAAAAAAATAGAACTTTGTGAATTTTTTAAGAATTTTTTTCAAATGAAACGAAAAAAATTGAGGTGACAGTAAGGTTTATAATTCATTTATCTAATGAAATAACTATGTGTTTTATTTTTTTTCATTATCAGTAATTTTAGTTAAAAAAAAAGTAAAGTGAGCCATTTCTAAAACTTTTTAAAGTTTTCGCAAAAATATTTTATATTTAAAACAATACATAGTAATTTTTAATATAGAAATTTGAAAGCCTATTTCATCACCTTTCGAAAACAGTTTTTAGTTTTCGAATATGTTAACAAATGTTCCATTTATTTGGTTTTTATTGCAAAGCGGGAATATTTTTAGCCTCTGACAAAATACGCCAATTTTTTTAAATTTAATCAATTTTTTAGGGCGAACGATTTAAGGGAAGATTGATGAGATAAAAAAAAAAATATATATATATATATATATATATATATTTATAACTACGATTGTATTTAGAATCACTAAAAGGGAAATGGTAAACAATAAATAATATAGATGTAATGGGATTTTTTTGATTTCGAAACAAGTTTGTGTTATAACGTTGTAAGCTGATATCATGACAATATCTGGAACGTAAATAGTTTGATTTACTCATATTGCTATATGCTTATTAAGCTCACACACCTTAAAGACATGTAAATTTATGTTACATGAGCATGTCGCTGGAAATGGAAAAAAAATGATGGATAATATTGTGTGCAAAGTTTTCATACACGACCTTTTTCCATAAATTCTCAAAATAATTCTAATATAATTATTATTTTTTTAATTGATAAACTAATGTTTAAGACAAGATTTTTATGCATAGCACAAAGGGTAACTATTATTATAAGCAATAATTATTAGCCTGAAAAACTCATCCACATCGAAAAAATTTCCCGAGAAACTAAAAAAAAATTGTTTGTTTGCAGGTTGTTATGCAATTGTTGAATGAAACACTAGTATATATTGATTTATTTGGCGGGTAAGAGATAAGCCGACTAGCTAAGTGGATAGAGCATTTGACCGGAAATTAGAAGGATACGGTTTGAGTCCCGTCGGCAGCATGTATCTTTTCTCGGAAGATTTTTTCAAAGTGGACGAGTGTTTCAGTCTAATTTAATTGCCTGACTTCATTATTTTTCACTTAAATTTTTAGGAATTAAATGTTTATTGAATTAAAAACATTAAATGTTATGGAACATCATCATCATCATCACAATTGGCGCTACAACCCTTGGTGGGTCTTGGCCTCCTCGAGAGTGTTCCTCCACTCATCTCTGTTCTGTACTAGTTCTCTCCAGTTTGGAATCTTTAAGGTACGTAGGTCTTTGAGGACGTTGTCGTTCCATCTTAATTTTGGTCTTCCCAGGCTCCTTCGCCCTGTTTTATATTTATATTATTCAGTTATGGAACATAACTGGCTTAATTTTTTAACATTCATCTAAAAATAAAAACATTTCTGGATACAACGTTATCCAGGCAAGGACTCAATTACAGGTGGACATAATATTTCCATTGGATTCGCAATTTCCACTAATGATTACACAGCAAAAACATGTTCTCGGAAGATTAAAAATATCAATTATAGCATGAAACAATAAATAATCAATGTATTCGCATATATATAAAAGTGTACGATAGAAATATATGGTTTTAATTTGACAAGAGCCGTGTTCGAAAGTCGTTATCTTCCATCGCATTGGTATTAGACCTAATCTCCCAAAGCAAAATGTACCGACAAAGAGCTGATGCACGCCACACTGATAGAATTATAGTAATGAGAAACTCGAGTAACTATTATTATCAGAGTGGAAATTAGTATGATGCTGCTTTGTATCTCAACCCTTCACAGAATCCGAATTTTTTTATAAGGTTATAATTTTTTTTCTATGTTTGATTTCAAATGAATATGAAATCGTGTACAGAACTTGTTATTTGTTATTTTTCTTGGTATTTTTTAGTCCGGCTAGTGATTATTTGTGGTAAAACTAAAAAATATACCGAACGTACTACCAAATATGTTTTAAGTTAAGATTTTCCGATATTTTGGAGAACCGGATTGAAGAGAACAGGATGAGGTTTGTCTAGGTATTGGTGGCGGATGCGTCTGCCCACTAACTGCGTGGCGGGGCGTATCGAGAGAAACTGATTGAGGGAAGCCTTTTAAGCTATCCAGCCGGACTCCGTCGACACGACATCTTGCACCACAGTTGGAAGGATGAATTCATATTTCCGTCACTCCTTGGACACATTCACCCCCAGATTCATACCATTTTCCTTCCCAGAACTTTCTCTCCTTCCTTGCCTTAAAAAGACCCGTCACACAGCATCCCCTAAGATGTCACACACGGAGAAAAATGTACCATCATTTTATTCGTAAAAACGGGACTGAAGTTCTCACGAACAAATTAACAGTGTTTCAATGTTTATTGGCGGGAAAATGTAAGAATAAACTTTAAAACCCTGTTCATTTGTTCGTAAGAAGTTCAGTCCCGTTTTTAACCGTTTTTACGAATAAAATGATCGTATTTTAGAATATGATTTTTCTCCGTGCAGGTTCTGAGAGAATTATTTTTTCTCAGGGCCTCGTGTATGGAACTAATGTAAAAAGAACTGAGTAAAACAAAACATTGAGAAGAAGAAGTAAGTAACACAAACACAACCTATAGTAAAAAAACATGAAGATGGGGAAATCAACAAACATGAAGATGATGACATCAACAAACATAAAGATGAGGAAATCAGGATGTAACACCAATATAATACCTACAGTCCGCCTCGTAACAGGAATCCTTAATGAAGAGGATTGTGAAAAAACTACTATTCTTTGTTTTTAAGACGATCCACTAGCCCTTGACTCGTTTGGAATCGGGCGGAGCCAGATGGAGCCGGAGGAAGATTTTTCACTTTAAACAATTTTTTATACGTCATTATATATAAATTCAAATTATCTTTACATAAAAAGCAAATAATTAAATGAACACTTTGTTTTTACCACTAATTTATTTACCTATAAATTAATTATCATAATGCATTTAAATTTATTCATCAATAAATTAATTTGGGGGTTAAAACAAACACAGTGTTTAAATAAATCATTTTTGTATTCTTCGTTAAAAAATAACCCTCTAAACTCTAAATAATAATTGGATAAATTGTTTATTTGTGAAAAATAACCTCAAGAGCACTGTAAACTTTTTAAGTAGTTTCAATTTGTCAAGAGGTTAATTCAACACAAGTAAAGTTAATATTATAAATTCCAGTATTTCAAGTAATTTTGATTTGATTTGTAATAAATAAAAGTTATTGTTATTTTAGATGACTCTGGTTGCGAAAGGGTTGAAAGATAATTTGTATGGTAGCTCTCGAGACAAATAAATCTTAAATCTACGCTACATAGAATCACTTCGTTTTTTTTACCTCTCAACAATCTGCCATTGGACCCAGGTAGGGAATAAATATAATAATGCGCTTGTATCAATCGAGTTGGGTGCAATCTAAGAATTTTATAATTGTTTAATAGGTGACATTTGTTTTATTAGTAACAAGCTTCTGCCAGCGACTTCGTCTGCGTAGGATTAATACTTTGAGTAATCTATTTTCTTTTCCTAGGTCCCATCTACGTTTATACCCAAAGTCTTAACCTATTTATTTAAAATATGTATAATTCTTGATTCGATTCAAAGTATTAGGCGAGTACTTCAAATAAATTCACTAATTTAGATATTTTCCAAAATAGAATTTTGATTTAACAATCATTGTTTCGCAAAATGTCATTTTTAAATTTTGACGTTTTCTATTAAACAATAATTATTATTTTAAATATATTGAAAATAAATAGCTAGCATTATAAATTATAACATATATGTTATTCTGATGTATGAGCTATATTATTGTAAAGTTTCATTAAAATACATTCATTAAATTTTGATTTAAAGAGTAACAAACATACATACATCCATACAAACTTTCGCGTTTATAATATTAGTAAGATGGTTGCAGTCCATAATGTACACTAGCTGCAATAGATACTGTTTGTTGTAAGTAAGATTTTTTATTTACTCCACATCGGAATCTTCTTTGGGGACGCTGTACGTAGGCTGATGAAAACAATTATTTTATGTTGTCTTTATAGCATGCGTTCTAGATACATACGTATTTAAAAATGATGGATCAATCAAAGGTAGATCAGGTATATGCCTTATTTTGACAGAACAGTGGGTGGGTTGGCATCACGTTTAGGTCCCACCCAAACTTCGTGAGCTCAGTTCATCGGCTGGCTAAGTCATCTATCACGATATAAGCACCATTTTACTATTTTGTGGTGGTAGTAGGAGATTTTCATATATTGTCAGTTTATTCGTAACCTGGGAATGTTTGTCATTCTTTTAAATAAATAAAAAATAAAGAAATAAGTAGATTGTGAGGTAGAGGAAGTAGAGGACGGGAAATGGAAGGGTTAGAGAAATCTACTCACCAGAGCGATACTAGGAGTCTATTTCACAAACTATACTATATTTTATTTTTGATTAAAAATACAATTTTTCGACCAGCGACATCATTATGCAGAGTCAATGAGCTTTTCTATCTTCCACAGAGCTCATTAAAGCCAGTAGATAGTATCATTTACCGAATATTTTATGGGAACGTGTTAAAATAGTTTTTTTAATTAAAAGATATTTTATGCAACTGTGATCACTTTTGGAGTGGACCTCTCTTTACTCCCCAACTCACGTAAAAACCAGTTCTGCACCGATCCAATACGGCAAATTGATTGACGTTTTTTATTCCGTCCATATCAAAATAATCTTGAACATTTCATTGGAGATTTACCAACAAGTGTGCACATTGGATTGTCGAAAAAAAACAAACACCTGTACCCAGGTACCGCTGAATAAATAAATAAATAAAGGTACATATAACATCTCAGTATTATTGAAAATTAAAACAGATATATAATAACGATACATAGATACCAAAGCGTATAATTAAGACAGTAATATAAACGTTAACATCTTAATCTTAATATATAAAACAAAGTCGGGTTAGTTACACCATTTATAACTCAAGAATGGCTGAATCGATTTTTATGATCATTGATTTGTTGGATTTGTCTACGTCTTGTTTAACAGAATAACTATTAAAACGTCGGAAAAAATCAGTTGAAAAATAATTATGAAGAAAATTAATTTTTTTCATATATTTTGTATGGAACGGCGTTTCAAATAATGTGCGTTGGTCGACATAATTTGAATCAATTCGAACTGTCAATGGTGTAGTGTGCCGAACATTTCGTGCTTAGTTAACAGCTCAATTTAATTTTTTGAACGAGTATTTATTTTAACTAATAAAAACTTAATTTATATCAGCTAATAAGTTAAACACAACATTTATTGATTCTGAGGCGGTACGAAGTTTGCCGGGTCAGCTAGTAGTATAATAAAGATGTACTAATAAATCTACTATTGATTTAATCATGAAATTTTTAGATCAAAAGTTTTTTTTTAATATGTTAATCGAAGAGTGAATATTAATAACAATAAATGACAAGATAAATTATCTAAATGTTTTTTTTATTATATGTTTTACGTGCATAATTAATGTTGTTGAGAGAATCTTTAACCTTCGGATTATATAAAAAGTGAAAAATTAGGTAAAACCCACTATTACGAAAACCACTTATTACATTCAAACGCATAATATTATTATAATAATATATCCGTTAATTTGGGTATTTAATTAATCAATTTCACTTTCATTCGCAAAACATGGCAAGATATAGGCGTTTAGACGCTAAAATCTGTTTACAAAATTATTTTACGGTAAGGTTGCCATGACCCAAATCGGATAACTCATGAAAAATCTTTTTTTTAATACTATCAAACGGCGATACATATTCAAAACTTTTCTGGAAGGTGGAGGAAAACAAGCCCTTTCAAGTATTTTTTTTCTGAAAACATGCCTACTTACAAAAATATACTATTTTTATTGCTACAACTTTTAAAATTATTTTTCTTTGCATTTCTCATTTTTTTAAATATCTTTATGTGCTATAAATTTGTAATATCTTACTAATATTATAAATGCGAAAGTTTGTATGGATGTTATGTTATCAATGTTTGTTACTCTTACACGCAAAATTTACTGAATGGATTTTAATGAAACTTTACAATAATATAGCTCATACATCAGAATAACATATCTTACTAATATTATAAACGCGAAAGTTTGTATGGATGTATGTATGTTTGTTACTCTTTCACGCAAAAACTACATAATGGATTTTAATGAAACTTTACAATAATATAGCTCATATGTCAGAATAACATATAGGCTTTATAAAGCTAATTATTTTCAATATATTATAAATAATAATTATTGTTTAATAGAAAATGTCAAAATTTGAAAACGACATTTTGCAAAACAATCAAGAATTCTATTTTAGAAAATTAGTGAATTTATTTGAAGTACTCGTCTGATACTTTGAATCGAATCAAGAATTATAGATATTTTAAATAAATAGGTTAAGAATCTTGGTATAAACATAGATGGGACCCAGGAAAAGAAAATAGGCTACTAGAAAAAAGCTAATCTTGCGCAGACGAAGTCGCGGGCAGAAGCTTGTAGGCTATAATTTATAACCAAAGCTTACTATTTTCCATATATTACAAATAATAATTATTGTTTATTAGAAAATGTCAAAATTTGAGAATGACATTTTGAAAAACAATGATTGTAAAACCAAAATTCAAATTAATGAATTTATTTATTATTTGAAGTACTCGCCTAATACTTTAAATCGAATCAAGAATTATAGATATTTTAAATAAATAGGTTAAGAATTTTGGAACAAACGTAGATGGGACATACGAAAAGAAAATAGGCTAATCGAAGTACTAATCCTGCGCAGACGAAGTCGCGGGCATAAGCTAGTCTGTAATATTTATTAGTGTAAAACTGTTTTATGGAGACTATGAAAAATAAATAAATGATATTTCAAAAAATTCAACACGTAAAAACGTTTTTTTACTAAAATACAAGTATCGATTTTAAATTTTCATAATATTATGTCATTTTATTCGACTAGTAGCCAATTTCAGAGAAATTCGCGTGTGAGTGAGTGCCACCAAAAGTTGGTAGAATGCATTAACATCGACAACGAGTCTATTTACCGAGTTTCAGTTCGATCGAATGTCGTGAAGTGGGTTAATTTCCACTTTCAAGATTTGTGTTATTCATTCATTCACGAAAAGAAAATTAAAATTCAAATAGATGTAGTCAAAAAGCTGACACAAGAAGAAAAGCGGAATATCCATATTTTTTTTTATTTAAAACTCTCAAATCAATTAACAGATTATATCAACTTAGAGTATGATAATTGGAAAAAAAATGCTAATTTTAATTTTCTTTCGATGATTTAAAAGTCTGCATTTTCGGAATTTTTAATGAAATTAAATAAAAGGAAAGATTTCAAAATAACATTATATTTCTCGATCTCAAAAACAGTAAAAATGCAGAAATAAAACTTTAAACAGGTCTGCTGCAAAACTACAAAATCACACATTCGACATTCTCGAAACCGGACCGCTGAGATATTTCTTCTATTCTATGCAAGTGAAATAGTAAAAACTCTCGAACCCTACACGTTTTTCTGACGCAGTCAGAAGTTAATAGAACTAGGTATTTTAAGTTCGCAATATCAAGTTAATCATTAGCTAAGGAGATGTACTCATACATACAGGTTGTTAAGGTACGTATTTGACTTACTTTTTAACCAGTGATTCCTGACATTATTTGGAGTAAAAAATGTAAGTAAATAAAAAATTTGTCTCCGGTGACATTTTTGATTTTTTTTTCCTACAAAAACTAAAAAAAGTAGGTGTTGGACAGTTAGGGGCGAGGTACAATTAAGATATTAGTTTAATGCCTGTAAGAAATTGCGCAATGTTTGCCTAAATAGGATAATAACAAATATTGAAAATATATATTTTTTAAATAAAACAATTTTAAGAAAAACATTTAGGCCGTTGCCAGTGAGGACAAATAATAATAAAGAATTGCTGGGAAGTATACAGTAGGCAGTAAAACCAAAGCAATGCGAAGTAATGCCAAATCATTTGATTTTGGTTTGAAAATTTGGTCGCTCAGAAGTAATATAGATTTTTTAATTAAATAATTCGAGTAGAACACATATTAGGATTCGATAATATATAATCTATTACTTTATTGATAAGTTTTCTTTTTATAACACTAGAAAATATAAAGTACAAGCTTCTGCCTGCGGCTTCGTCTGCGTAGGATTAGTACTTCGAGTAATCTATTTTTTTTTCCTAGGTCCCATCTACGTTTATACCAAAATTCTTAACCTATTTATTTAAAATATCTATAATTCTTGATTCGATTCAAAGTAATAGGTGAGTACTTCAAATAAATTCACGAATTTAAATATTTTCCAAAAAAGAATTTTGATTAAACAATCATTGTTTTGCAAAATGTCACTCTCAAATTTTGACGTTTTCTATTAAACAATAATTATTATTTTCAATATATTTAATATATGAGCTATATTATTGTAAAGTTTCATTAAAATCCATTCATTAAATTTCGATTTAAAGAGTAACAAACATACATACATTCATACAAACTTTCGCGTTTATAATATTAGTAAGATTAGGCTTCTAAAAATGCTTTGAAGTGCGAAATCTTTTATTTACGAACGGTTTTATTGAATATCATGGTAAATTAAATACCTACTTTAGTTAATGCTCAGAAAACTTTTTTTATGCCTGAACTTCACAATGCATTTTGGAGTTGTTTTGTTTTTTAAATTTGGCCGGTATTAAGGGAAAAAATTTTAACCTTATCGCCATTTGCGTGAGAAGTGCGTGATTTCGCCCGATTCCAAATATTGCAATTCAAGGTGGATCACATGGTTTTACCACTCATACGCCTCAGGGATCTCATTTCTACAGCATTCAGTTACTTTCATCCTTTCTCTGCCAGTCCCATGCTTCACTGCCATACATCAGGGTAGGTACCAGTACTCCATTGTGGACTGCAAGTGAGGAATGTGGAGATCCGAAAAGAATGCAAGGCTGATGTGAGCGTAGTAAGTAAGATTAAGAAAGGGACGCTTAGATGGTTTGGGCATGTTGAGCGAATGAATGAAGAAAGGAGTGTAAAGAGAATTTATGACGCGAATGTGAACGGTAGAAGAAGCCGAGGACGCCCAAGGAAGACGTGGCACGATCAAGTAAATCAGATACTTGAGTCGGGCCATGTCAAGAGTCAGAATAATAGAAGAGTATATATGAGAAGACGTATGAATGTGAATGAGGCAAGGAGTGTGTGCCAAGACCGAGTTGTTTGGCGGTCCGTCCTCTGCGGGGAAACGGCGTGATGTTTAGTTAGTTAGTTAGTTTAGGTGGATCACTTAAATGAAATTGTAAATATTTCGTAGGGAGTTTCTATAACACTCACAAAGGTTTTAAAAAAACGTATTTAAGTTATCATTAAAATATCATTGAAATAACCTTTGTAATAATAATACATGATAAGAATAACTTTTAATGAAAACACCATCACGAAAACACCTCGTGCAAATAACGGAGGAATTGTTTGAATTAAATCTCGTACGAGTTTCGATTCAAGCTTTGTGTTTCGCAACGTGTTGTTTGTTGGGTGAAGGATATTTATGTTCCTACAACTGAATTCTATCACTCCGTATGAGATACGAGCGTTTGCTCCGCACTCTATTGTCTCATACGTTAACAAGTAGAACCTACATATAGAGTAACTGGGAACTGGTGTTAAATGAACACTTTATATGGACAGAAATCTAAACAATTACATATAAAAAATCTACATACAATTTAGTAATTTGCCTAACGATTTTAAACTACGTCCTTTCGTTTGAATAAAAACACTAGTTTCTATTTAACAATTCACTTCCAACACAATTCAAAACATCTAGACTTACGAAATACATAAAAAAACTTACACGGAACAGGCTGCAATCCTTTTAAGATGTAATTTTGTTGCCATACTTATAAAATAAATTTATTTCGTTAAAACTATTTACAAGTCTATTTTACATGTTTATTTTAAATTATTCTCTTTCTTATCTATTATCACATAGTTTTAAGTCCATATTTCAATAACTGAGTTCACCGTTATTATTAATTAATTTACCATTGAAAAATGTCCTCCACAACACAGGTGACCTCCAAGCGTGGAATACAATATAGGTACATTATCATTGTATTATTAATAATTAATTAAAATCCATACAGTATTTTTGCTTGAAAGAGTAACAAACACACATACATCCATACAAACTTTCACGTTTATAATATTTCTAGCTGATTCCCGGAATGCGTTGCACTGCCACACGAATAAAGAAATGGCTTCTCCCTGTGTGTCCTTTCCCATTCCCGTTCTCCTTCCGCCACCTCTTTCCCACCCTCTTCCCCTTCCCCTCCCGCGTTCCCTTTTCAACTTCCCCGCGATTCCCCTCCGCACTCACGGGAAACAGCCTTCTGATGTTAAAACAGTCATTAAGTTTTCTGAAATTATCCATTTTTCTGCGCAATTTTCTTAATTTTTCATTCCGTAAGAACCTTCTACTAAGTATTAGAAAACTTTAAATAAATATATGAATGAAATACGTAAAAACCAAGGGAAACAGGGATTCATTTTATATATATAGATAGATAGATATAGTAAGATATGTAAAGTTTTTTCGGAAATAATTATAAAATATATTATTCCATTATCAAACCGTTGAGAAATATTCGACATAAATTCATGATATTGTTGAATGTGTCTTCAGTGATATCTCCTTAAATATTACACATCAAGGAACAATCACTGTACACTGGATAAGGTGTAGATATACTGAGTTAAAATAGTATGCAAGCTTTTAACTGCATAGAATGTGATATATTTAGATTGTATCTGTTAAGACAAAGCACATTTTGTCCACTTTGATATAATTATATTCATTAGTTTTGTGAGCTTTTGTTGAAACTCGTTATTACTATTAATTTATAAGCTCTTGACATCGGTTTGTTTTGATACTCGTTATAATCTCTTGACACCAATAATTTTTTTTGATAAAATTAGGAAGTTTTGATTTCTAATCAACAGTTGAACGAATTATTTGTCAATTGTATATTTAATTTGGACGACAACTCTGACATGGGTCACCCCAAGTGGTTCGCTATGTTTGTGAGTTAACATGGGGTATCTGGGGTACCTTGGCGGCGGATGCGTCGGCCTACCAACTGCATGGCAGGCCAGATCGGGAGAGACTGGTTGAGGGAGACCTTTTGACCTCTCTAACAGGACTCTCTCGGAACATCGCCTTGCATCGCAGCGGGCGAGATAGATTCATATGTTTGACATTCCTAGACACACTACCCACCCCTCATATATTTTTCCTTTCCTAAAAAGATCGTCCATACGGCATCCCCAAAGATGACATAGGCTCTGAAGGAAATTATTTTCCACCTATATGGAGCTATATTTCATATTTTTCATATTCTTCAATAACTTACTATCTATATTTGTAACAAATTGGTTCGAGCTTTTAATCGGTTTTACTGTTAATATATATACCTATAAATAATGTAGAGAAATCTTTAACTCATAATCTAAGTAATATATACCTATGGATGAATTTTAAAAGGGAAACTCTTTGACAAAATTTTGTAGACGTACACTAAAAATATTAAAATTAAATATAACTTACTAAACTATACAATTTCTACCCAGTCCATATGGACTGGGTAGAAATTAAAATTTTATCTTTTCTTTGGCGGCAAATGGTTAATTTGAATTATTATTCAGTTTCAATTGAAAGTACGAATAAAATTGACAATATGCAAATGATGAGCTAATTTATTTATTACTAATTTCTGAGGTCTGTAATGTGCGTTAGTTATTCTTGAGTAAAATCTGGTTCGATTAACTCAAATTCCATTTCAATTTAAGTGCCATTTTCAAAATTGGAACTACTTAGGTGAAGAACAACCAGACAAACGACAAGTTGGGTACCTACCTATAGTGCAATATTTAAACAGAAAATTATGTTTAATTAGAATTATAAATTAGAATTTTAATATCCTGTCATTTTCTTTCAGAATTATAATATCGGCCAAGGAAAATATAGTGCGACAGTTCAATATATTTTCCTTGGCCGTACGCACAAATGTAACATTTTCAAAATTGTAACAAATTTTTAAAGTGTTGTGAAAATTATCAAATTTTATAAAGAACCTTTCAAATGCAGTTCAGCGATATAGGTAGGCAATGTATTTTAGAAAACGCGTATTTTAATTCTATATTTGAAATGTGTCTTTTTTTTAACTTTGACGAAACAAAAACTATATGTTTTCAGATTGGCAAAAATATAAGGAAGCATATAAAATAGGTAGGTAATAAAATTAAACAAGATGTTGGTAGGTATTGCGAATGTGAAAGCTGTGGGAAGATAAAACTGGTAGTCATAGAATGGAAGACGTGTATGAAATGTGCAATAAATGCAATGAGCAGAAGATTATACGAGTCAAATGAATGAAGTCAAATAAGACGACGTGGTTCACTGAGGAATGATTAATGTAAAAGTATACACAAGATGCGGCCATTAACTACTGAAGATCTCAACAATAATATATTAATGAAGATAATATTAGCGTAAGTCAATCAAAAATCCGAAACAGAAAAATCAGAAAAAGATACGGATACATCTGGGACTCGAACCCAGGTCCTCCGGCAATCCGGGCCGACGCGCTAACCAACTGCGCCAACGTATCCCTATCCGATTCGGTCATTTTTAACTGTATCATACTTCGACTGAGAACCACCAACATTATTTTCATTTTTCTTATCGCATTAATATTATAATTTGAGGTTTAACTCTTTAAGTTAAAAAGTTAAAAATAAAAATAAAAATAATATATTAGTTATTATTTTTAATTGATAAACTGTTAATGTTAAAGACAAGATTGTTTTATGCATAGCACAAAGAGTAACAAATATTATAAGCAATAATTATTAGCCTGAAACACTCATCCATATTGAAAAAATCTCCCGAGAAAAGAGACAAAGAGTTAATGATTTAACCACTTTCTTTTAAACTATAAAAACATTCAATGGGAGCTGCTAAATTCCTCCTTTATCAACATAAACTGAAAAAAACATTCAACGGAAGCTACAAACTTGCTCCTTTATCAACATAAACTGAAAAAAACATTCAACGGAAGCTACAAACTTCCTCCTTTATCAACATAAACTGAAAAAAACATTCAACGGAAGCTACAAACTTCCTCCTTTATCAACATAAACTGAAAAAAACCTTCAACGGAAGCTACAAACTTCCTCCTTTATCAACATAAACTGAAAAAAATATTCAACGGGAGCTGCTTACTTCCTTCTTTATAAACATAAACTAAAAAAACATTCGATGGGACCTGCTAACTTCCTCCTTTATCAACATAAACTAAAAAAAACATTCAACGGAAGCTGCTAACTTCCTCCTTTATCAACATAAACTAAAAAAAGCATTCAACGGGAACTGCTTACTTCCTCGTTTATTAATATAAACAAAAAAACATTCAACGGGAGCTGCTAACTCCCTCCTGTATCAACATAAACTAAAAAAAAAGTGCTCACTGCATTTCACTAACGTATTGAATTAATGGCGCCCACATACGACAATAACATTAATATATTCATGTACGCGCAAGTTCCTTTTGTGTGGGTGGACTTCCGAAAAAAGAAGAAAGGAACATAATATAATAATGCTGGTATAAAAAGCCCGGAGTTTTTCGAGCCATAATATTATATTATCAAGCGTTTCGGTGGTCAGGCTACTTCTGTGACTCTGAAATATAGAGATTGAATTGCTGCTCCCTGAGATATTTTGTCCTTATTGTCGGCTATGCAGTCTGGTAACTGCAGCTGGTAACGGTGAACACATGACTTAAGTCTATGCAAGAAGTTGGAATGTTTGGTAATTTTGACTAAAATTGTACATTTTCGGTTAGGGATGTAGGCTTTTATACTATTTTTTACTGGTAAATAATTTATAAATGTAAATAGTAAATAAGTACTTATTTGATCCAAATTGGCCACAAATTCAGAACAAGTCGAGATTTATAATAGAAGACCTGTTCACATCGACCTTAACTAAAAAATACTCATTATTTGAGATAATTAAAAACGTATTTGATATTTATATTTCGCATACATCTGTTAGACTTAGACAACACTTGGCAATTCGCTTATTATTTCTTCTTCCCTTTCTCAGGTGATTTCGCCTTTCCCAAATCAAAATTAATATCAATCACTGACAGCAGTCACTGTTAACAAACCCCGAAAATTTCCATATTCCTTTCCAAAATTTTATGTACATTTTTTACTCCAAATTATGTCAGGAATCACTGGTTCAAGTAAGTTCCTTAACACCCTGTATATATATGTAAGCATTATATATAGTACGCACAACACAATGCATATTTCATAATAGTGTTGATTTTTCACAATTATGTTGTGCCTCGCGTTGTCTAGTATAATAAAGTTGCCATTAATCATCCTACGAGTACCTACATGTAACTTGTTTAAGACCATATGGTCAAATGGTTCAAACAACGCAGTTCCCAATTAGTGGACTGAACGCACTGCATATACAGAAATGGCAACACTGATCAATTATACCAACAAGTATTACGTATATAATATTATGAAAACATTAAATATACGAGGTGTTAGGAACAACAAACGAGTTAATTTTATTTACTTATTATTATGCACCAACTGCGAAAACCACACCTTTGAACTGTTTGTTAAAATACTTTTGAAAGGGATACCTACAAGTGTTTTTGTTACAAAAGTAAGCAATACTAACACCTTCTACAGGTGTGCGCGATTGAGTTATAACTTAAAATGTTTAATAAATAATGTTAGGTACAGGTTTGCCAATATATATTAAATATATTATAAATAATTTAACAAAAATTATAAACATTTCGCTTAGAATATTGCAAATCTTTTATTTACTGTTGTGTTGTTAAGAGGGTATTATAACCAGAGAATAACGGAAATTTATCATTTTTAAATCAAATTCTAGACGTATTGACTCTTTTTTACCAAAATAAACATAATTTTTTTGAAAGATTGTTATATTATCTGGTTAAGTTATGTCTTAAAGTTATGTTTTGAAAAACTTAATTTATTTTGTAATATAGTAAGGTTACACCTTGGTCGTTGGCAGATTTGTTCAATTTTCAAACGAAATATGTTTTCTACAACACACATTTCGAAAAATATAATCAAACAGTAAAATAAATCAATACATAATCTAGTAAAGCTATTAATCAGAATTTTAATTTTAGTTAAATTAAAATCATTAAAAAATAAATCCGAGAGCGCGTTTTGTGAAGAAAATATTTCAGTTTTTCTATTTATTTAAGGTTTTACAAACTAAAATATTACAATTTTTTTTTACACACCTATTTTGTTTAGACATTATTGAAAAATCCTAAATACTTATTAGCAAAAAATACTTACAAGAAATTCACGAAATTAAATAATTTATCATCGTGCGTTTTGAGCATATTTATAGCTTACTTGAATGTAAGTATATATTTAAGCATATTTTGAATGAAATAAATCGATATTAAATTTTTAGTTTAAAAAATTTGATAGGGGAATAATCGATCTTTCTAATCGGAACCTCCCTGTACGGTTGTAAGCTTTTTGGAACTTTAATTCTCAGCCGCTGGTCAATGGGTCTTAACTGTTTTTTTTTTGTTTTTGTTTTTACGTTTGGCGAACTGGCAATATAAATTATTTGAGTTGTGACTGTAACCGTTGCAGACATAATAATTTGTAAGTGTAATTTTTAAAGTCAATTTGGGAGGCAGGTATGGTTACCCCGGCCATAGGTTAACACAGGACTTATCAGGGGTACCCGGGTTCGCGGGGTGAGGCTTTTCTAGGTCTTCGGCGAATGCGTATACCCACCTATTGTATGGCGGGCCAGATCGGGAGAATGGTTGAAGGAGAACTAACCCAGACCTCTCCAGCCGGCCCCTCTCGACCCATCTCTGGCACCGCAGTGGGAGGGATAGATTCATACGTTATTTACTCCTGGACACATTGAACCCCAGATTCCAACCCACCCATGCCTTTTTCCATCCCAGAACTTCCTTTCCTTCCTTTCTAAAAAGACTCTCAACACATTATTATTCCACACGGAGAAAAATATTATTCTAAAATACTATCATTTTATTGGTAAAAACGGTTAAAAACGGGACTGAAGTTCTTATGAACAAATTAACAGGGTTTCAATGTTTATTTGCGGGAACATGTAAGAATAATTTGTTGGTATAAGTAATTTCGTTATACCAGAATTATAGTTTTCTCCGTGCAAAGGGCTTTCTGAGTGGAGCTTAAGTAAAAAAATAAATTTTCAATCCCTGGATACAGATTACGTGCATCACCTACCTACGCGTTTTAATAACGAAATGCAGAAATCTAAAACAAAAGTGCAAATCCTCTTTTCAGCAGGGAATAAAACGCGTGGAACTGTGAAAGCCTGTTTGGGAATAAATTTGGGCTAAATAGTATTTATGGCACAGTACTGCACTTTTGTCCTGCTGTATAAAGGGCGATGCAATGGGTAATGTTATTATTATATTGCAACTGCAGTGTTGCATTTTTAAATGGTATTATGATGCATATATGGATATATTTGATTTCATGTGCAACCTCAGAAGCTCACAACAATTTGTTTTTATCTTGTTTTGTTTACAATTTATAAATATTTCAAAAACGTGGGTATTGTTTGCGATGGTCGTGTTTATTAACATTACGAGTGATTGACCAGCAGCTGAGAATAAAAGTTTAAAAATGGTTGCAACCGTTCAGGGAGGTTTCAATGAAAACGATCGATTATTCCACGTATCAATTTTTTTAAATGAATAATTTAATATCGATTTATTTCATTAAAAACTCTGCTTTAATATATACCTACATTCAAGTAAGCAATACAAATGCTCAAAACGCACGATGATAAATTATTAAATATCATGTACGTCTTGTAAGTATTTTGTGATCATAAGTATTTATGATTTTTCAATAAAACATTTGTCTAAAAAAATAAGTGTGTAAAAAATTTTTCAAAATTTTTAGTTTGTAAGTAAGACCTTAAGTAAATAGAAAAACTTTCTGGGATTTATTTTTTGATGATTTTAATTTAACTAAAAAAATTTATTATTATGGATTGATTTATTTTGTTGTACGATGATATGATTTGAAATTGGTTTTGTTTAATAGAATCTATTGTTTGAAAATTGAACAAATCTGCCAACGACCAACGGTATAATCTTAGTATATTAAAAATACACTTAGTTTTTCAAAATTTTAAAACTGCGTGTACCAGATAAAATAACAATCTTTCAAAATCAATTTATGTTTTTTTGTAAAAAGGGGTCAATAAGTCTAGAATTTGATTTAAAAGGACTAATATCCGGTATTCTCTGGTAATAACCTCTTAATGGTACTGCAGGAACTGCGATTTTTTTAATGCTGGCAATATTTATTGAATTGCCACACTGCAGTGCATGCGAGACGAACTGCGCATTTTCAATGTAGGGGCGGTTTAAAGAACCAAACATCAAAATCTAAACAACATTTTAATCTCAAGAATCTGTTTAGAATGTCGCCTGCAATATTTCATAGTTCTTGTACATTTTCTTTAAATGATTTATTTGAAAAGATAGACAAACATTCCCGGGTTACGAATAACCTGACAATTTTTAAAAATCTCCTACTACCACCACAGTAAGCGGAAGATGATGCTTGAGTCGTGATAGAGGACTAAGCCAGCCGAGATATCGAACACGCGATGCGCGGGTGGAACCCAAACGCGATGCCTACTCAGCCACTGACCGGTCTGATATAAATCGTTGTATCTTACTGTCATGAGAAACATGATCTTAACGGTGTCAAAAGAGAAAACTAAACGCTTTATATTAAAATCTACAATTTAACCTTAGAAAAACTTTAATGTGCACCAAAGTTTCCGATAGCAATTTGAGAAAAATGTATAAAATTCGTATTTATTATTGAAGTAAAACTTCTTTACGCACGCTTGACTTGAGGGGTAAGCTGGCGAGTGCATGACGAGAGCGTTACGAAAAGGCGTTATATCGGGCGACTGCAGGAGCAAGAGAGAGCAGTGCGCGCGCACATTTTCTTTCTCTCTTCCTCTCATAGCCATTGTATGAAATATCTCAGTCAGTATTTTGAAATACAAATTGTGCGTTCCAGTACCTTCACGCGGGGGAGAGCGGACGTCGATGCTAACGGCTCGATCGAGCGAGGCGAACGATAATAAATTTAAATAAATATTTGTAGAAAATTAATATATATATATGTATACATATGTTTATATTTTATACATATAAACATACATATATACATTCATATAGATGGAACTAAAGAAGTTTTATTCAGTTGATGCGTGTTTTGTGTTGTTTTTAAATCGAAGGACCTTGAAATGTGTATGTTTTTTTTACCACTGCACAAGTAGAAGGTAACACCTAAGGAAAAGGGGAGAATGACTCACTGCGGGACTTTCTTCTATATTTGGCTGGTTTTAACTTGCACTTTTGTATTAGTTTGCGCTAATATTATATTCGAGTGAGATCCGGAATAGGAATGCGGATGTTGAGATGCTTTCGCGGTGATGGTCGATTATTGACTGACTGTGGGAAATAGGAAAAAAAGTGACATGGCTATAAGGAAGGGTAGGAAGGAAATGTGATAATACCAACTACAAGTACAGCTATTCATGTATGTATATAGGTTCGTACAGATGTATGTATGTAAGTGTAGCTGTGTAAATGCCCAACCATCAGTCGTGTGGTCTAAATCATACTCGTTTCTTTTTTATAATAACGTTTATAATACATTTGCTTCTATATTTCATCACCTTCCAAAAAGAGTTTTTAGTTTTCGGATATATTCAGAAATATTCCATTTATTATATATATTATATATATAGCTGAAATATTTTTACCTTCTGACAAAATACGCCCGATTTTTTAGTGGAATGCTTAATTTACATAACATTTTTCATTAATTAACAAATCTATTCACAATAATTAAGATATTAAAGTCAAATCATAATCACAAGGACATACATATATAACTTCAAACAAATAGTAGGTAACTAACTATTATATAACCAAGTTAATTAAATCCAAAAGGCTCTTTACTTTAATCGAACCAGTCAACACCGCCCGGGGAGCATAATTTGAAGATAATCATTTTATCCTAAACGGGTTGGATTCGTAGAGAGACAACAGAGTAGATTAGCGGATATTTTCCATCGGAGTAAATTGCGTTTGTCTGATTAACACTATCTGTCCTATACTAGGTGTAATGTGCCAGACTTAAAGTGAAATAACTATTGGATGTGTTACGAACAATGTGTCCACGATTATGGGATGGGGATCTGCCTCAAACATACACATGAAGCAGCTCGTTAAAACACAAAAAGGAATAATAAAAATAATCCGAAAAGAACTTTAAATTTAAATTTTTATAAAAGATTTTTTTAAATTGAATGTGTTCAGCATTATAAAACTCAAATTTTTAGAAAAATATGCGTACCTTGCTGACCAACACGCCTACACCAAGGACGAAATCTTCAAATCTACTAAAAATTCCAAAATTAAATACAGCTTTCGGCCATAAAAAATATTATTTCCATGCTACAAAATTATATAATGCCCTTCCAATTGCAATTAACACCGTGGATATACAAAAGTTTTTTAAAAAAATCAAATTATGGTAAACTAAACATGAAGATGAGGAACGGATTAAATTTATTAAGTAACCCCAACGCAACCTACAGACAATAAACATAAATACTTTATTTATATATATATTTATATATTGTGGAAACCAACAAAAACCAACAAACCAACAACAATGATGAGGAAATCATGATCAACAAACACTATACAACAACCTATAGTCTGCCTCGGAAAAGGAATATCTAGTGAGGAGGACTGAGGACAAAATACTTCACTCTGTATTCTTAATTTACTTATTATTGTATTTAAATTTTAATATGTTAAAAAAAAAAATTAAAAAAGAATTATTATAATGAGTATGTATTTTTGACAATTTTATCTACTTAGTTCTTAAACCACCTAATTAATGGCTCTTTATGTAAGTGACATTTTGTTAAATGTGGTTTTTCTAAATATATATGTGGTTTTAATTGGCTTTGCTGTTGTAGTGTTTTTTGCATGTTCACGTGCTTGTAGAGTTTTTCTGCTTTATATGATACAATACAAAAGTTCTAACTGCCCGGAGACACTGGAACTGTAATTATTTAATTATTGCCATTCCCATTTTTGTTAATGGTGTGAGTCTTATGGAAGTAGACGAGGAGAAGTTGGAGAGGAAGGTTGGAAAGTATCCGACTTTTCAAGCTAAAAATAAAATAAAAAAATTATCATATTGTATTTCACGACGCATAAATTTTCATGACGATTGGCGTCATGAAAATTTCCCTTCACGGTGTAATATTAACGTCGCACGTTGTAGAAGGATCCATTTAATTGTGAAAACAATTACATTTTGGGTTTTTTTTTAATCATAATTACAATGTATAGGTTAGTTTTCATATGCGATTACATTAATTTTGTATGAAAACTGATTGTAACTGATGTAATGAGAGTGACCGAAAATTTGTCTGTAATCTGAGTGACTGGTGAAAAAAAAATCTCACTGTATGTAAACCACTTTACATACCGTGAGATTTATATAGATTATACAGAACAGTATATCTGGTAATAAAATAGTTCTTAAGATAACCTGCAGACACTATTTTTTTATGTTTATAGATTTTTATTTAGAATTTAATTTTTTTTTTGTAATTATGAGAAATTTCATTGGTAATAAATTGTCGGATGCAGGTAATGTGAGTGACCATTCTGTGAATACCCAATTTATTGTAGCTGCCATAATTTAGCAATCATTCGTACCTATATTTATTAAATATCTTTTGAGTCTCTTGTAATGTGAATGACTATGGAATGACACATGCGTTGTTTGTTTCCTAATTTTAATTATTCCTTAAGAAAAACTGCTAATACCTTTGTTAAACAATGTCATGTAACTAAACATATTTTATAAGTTATCCTAAAGAATTTAATAAGAAAGTACGGAAAACATTATATTTTTAAGCTTTTAATTTACAAAGAAAAAGGTTTCAATTGGTTTTGCAAGATCATCCGATCATGAATGCTAATACCAAGACCTTTACAAAAATTTTCAAAGGAAACTTTAAAAAAAAAATTAAATCGGACCATCGATTAAGAAGCAATAGAAAATTAATGACATTGCAAGATGGAAATTTTATTAAAAAAAAAAACTTTAATAATTTTGATTTTTTTTTAATCAAAAGTAGTAATCCTTCACAGTTATATAATGTAATTCCTAGACAGTGTGAAGAATGGTTGTGGCACCTAATAATATTAAAAGCTTATTCTGGCAAACATCCAATCCTCTCAGAATAATCACTGAATGGATGAGATAAATAATATATTATTATCTACGGCGAATATTATTATATCTTCTACTCCATAAACATATTCCCCATTTTACGAACACATTTAGTAGATTATACAGGTTGTTATTCACATTTAAAAAGAACCTATATATGTATTTTTGATTTTTTTTTAACAAAAATATAGCGGTGTAGTAAAATTAATAATGCAAAGATGGCAGGTCACGGCAAAATAGTGGGGTTGACCAATAAATTTCTTTATAACTACATCCTTAAATGACATAATTGGTACCAACCTACATCCTTGGATGACTTAATTGATAGCAACCTACATCCTTAGATGTCATAATTGGTACCAACCCACATCCTTGGTTGACGTACTTGGTAATTTTTTTTTACACACTTTACAAATATAAGATAAAAAGTCCCGATAAACTACTTTTTAGCAGTTTGTCTAGCGGGTTCTTTACATTAAAGACCTTATTATAGTGATTTAATAGTAACATTTTTTAAATTATAGACATACAAAAAAATAAAACTTTTTTATAGAAATATAGAAAAAAAAATAATGAAAACATAAATGACAATTTTAAAGTCTTAAGAATAATATGTCATTGTAAGCTAATACAAATTAATTCTTTCCGTAAGCCAAGTCTTCAGTAAATTCACCAATGTTTGTTTTGGGCACAGTTTTTAATTTAAGCAGGTAACATATTAAAACAACAGGGAATCATGTAATTTAACTTTCTTTGTCCATATTTATTTGTATGTTTAGGTACAATTAGTCCTTCATTAAAGTTACGAGTATTATGAGTATTATGGTTGTGTTCCAGCCTGTTTATATATAAAGGGTTATTTATGTGCTGAATATAATTTTGTACCACAGAATTGCTCCCACTGAAAGAATTTTGAGACTCTGATAGAAGTATGGAATATTATGCCTTTCTTTGTATTTATTTTTTTTCAGCTAATAATTTAAACAATGAATTTTGCGCTGATTGAACATGGTCTCTATTTGTTTTACAAGACAGTCCCCAAGCTGTTATTCCATACCGTATAACATATTTAGCTAGAGATAAATAAATAATTCGAAATGTGCAGAGAGGAACTAAAATTTTTAGTTTATACAATCTGCTCACAATTGATCTTAGTCGTGCACAAACTTTGTTTATTTGTTTATCCCACTTGAAAAAGCAATCAATAATAACACCTAAAGTAACATATACTTTAACTAGTTCCATATTTTTACATGTACACGTTGCGGGAATACCATTGTGTAAGCAATCTGATATATGTGTCTGTATTTCAGGTGTAATATATATCTTAATATTGGGGGATCTTATGTGTAACAATATAGTTTTTTTTGGCATTTTTGATTAATCCAGAGTCATGAGACCATTTGGATGACATAATTGGTATTAACCTACTGCCTTGGGTGACATAATTGGTACCAACCTGTATCCTTAGATGACATGATTGGTACCAACCTACAGATACTATGGATGACATTTATTTATAAATCCATATTATGCAAGTTATGAAATCCACACTTACGTAAATATCTTTACTTTTTACCTGAAATTAACGATCAAATTAAAATCTAATCAATTAACGGTCTAGTCTCGTGTACACTTTTACTAAGTGGGTATATCTGCATTCTTAATTTTATTAGAATTCTATTAAAAACACACTCGTAAAATTTGTCATATACAATCTTCACAATTTTAACTTTATTGAGAGATATTTAAGATCAATATATTTTTGTTGATTTTACGAGCTAATAAAAAGTAAATTACATCTTTAACAAGGTATACATAAGCCATCCCTGTCAAATTTATACAAACTTATTATCTTGTTATCCAAGAGTTTATGTCTTCGGCACTAAAGAGAATTGCGGATAGAAGTGTGTCCGTGTCTATATAATATTCTCATATTTTACATAATTGTTTAAAATTCATCTAAACTTTTCTAAACAACGAAATTCTTCTCGCACAGATAATCAATTTCACTGGCCTTTACGTAAATTATCGATGATTTCTTTCAAATCAGTATTGGTGACATTTCTAGGAATTATCAGATCTATTTAGTGGTCTTCAGTGGTACAAAATTTATCAGATTATCAGATTATCAGAGAATATCAGTGTCTTTGAAGCCTTAAGTATTAATCTGGCTTAAAAAATCTATGAAATTTTTCTTCCTGAGAAGTCAACCCAATTCATATTATTCGAAACGCCAATGGAGCTAAAAAATAATTTCAATATCAAAAGTAATACAAGAATCTATAATATTGGCCTTATTTATCTCTAAATTGGCGACCGGTTAGTAAAGATGCTTAATGTAGCTCATTGCTTAGTTTGGTGCCTTGTGTCATTATAAAAAAGCTGAAAAGTCCCTTGAATTTGAAATAAATTCACACTTAGGTATGTAAACTTTTGTAATTTTGTTACTGACCTTAATTAATAATTCATTTAAATTATGTACATTATTTCAAAGCAAATCCAGTTTAATGTCAGAAGCCTTCTCAGAAGGCAAAATAAAAAATAGAGACTAAAAATAAAATAAATGGTAATGTGCGGTGGTTTTCCTTTGAAATAAATAAACATGTGTGTTTAATTATTGAAGAAAAAATTTGCGACTCTCAAACAAAAATTTTAAACCGAAAAGGATACCGTCGTATCTAGATATTGAACCTTTTATTATTATTGGACCTTAGTCCTTAGCACCTTAATTAGTCAGATTTAACGGTATCATACATACTTCTATAAGAACTACCAACAATATCTTCATTTTCTTAATTCGGGTTCAATTAGTCTAAGTATGATACAGTTACATATGACCGAAGAGGATATCGAATTAGATCATGGATTCAATTCCTAGATACTCTGTTTCCAATTTCGATTGAGATTCGCTAATATTATCTTAATTTTTTTTAATTTAATTTAAATTAAATTCTATGTTATCATTAAGTTCTGCAAGCATATTAGATTTGTATTATAGTTACAGCTGTTTCGGCTAACAAGGCCATTTTCAAACTGTGGTTGAACCACGTTTAGACGACTAATTTATACAATTTTTGAAGGTGCTTAAATTTTTTTATTACTGGTTAAACCTATTTTCTGAGAATATAATTGTATGTTTTCCCCGCACTCAGTGTTAATGTGTTCTTAAATGTTTAATAATGACGATACTGCTATGAATTATTTGGATGCATTATATTGTTTAGGTTTTGTAAATATACTGAGAAGTGGGGAATAGATTATTTTCCGTACTTTATTAATTAGGGTTATATTAGGGTCATTTGTTCGTTTATTGATTTCTAATTGTACAAGTAAAAAATTAAATTCTACGAATTAAACACAAAAACAATAAATAATATTATCTTCAGGGTTTACTCATTACTTAAATGAATTTATAATCTGCTCTTTCGTAGATGGCGATAGTTTAACCATTTTAGAAAAAACACTTTTTGTGAGTCACGCTTTAATACCTTTTAAAAGCCAGCATAGAAAAAATAATGTTTTTATCTTGCGAATCCAATATTTATAACATATCTTTTGTGATTCTTTACAAAAATTACATGAAAATAATGTAGATAAAACGATCTTTCTGATAATACCTGAAATCTATTCTTTCCACAAAAAATTTATATCAAAAACAATGAAATAATATAGAGTTTCTAAACCAACTCCGTCCATATTTTGACGCGGCGGCCATTTTGTCGGCCATCTTTCTTGCCCGCCGCGTCCTTGATAGTTTATTAAAATTATTCCGAAAGCCTTACAAATACAATAATAGATCGAATCACCGATACAGGCTACGTTAGGTTATGTGCTAATTTTCTTTTTTTAATAACTTCTAATGAGGAGAGCTGTTGAAATTGCAGGATTTTGAGTTGTCGTGGAATATTTTTTTTTTTAATTTACGTTATGCACTGATATTTACATTTAACTTTTTTTAAATGTGTCTAATATATTTTTGTCTATTTGAAATGAATGGCGTTACTACCCCTAAATACATCATGGAATAAATTATTATTATTAAAGCATAACTTAGAAAAAGTGTTTTTTCTTAAAACAATTAAACTATCTCCATCTGAGAAGCAGTAGATTTAGATTCATTTAGGTATCACCTAAAGATATTCCAAAAATATACATGTATGATTTTAGATCCGCAAGGTCCTCACTACGGTTTGACCCCTAACGATAAGAATGCAGACCACGATTCAGAACGTTGAGAAACTTGAAGACAAGGCGAAGAGCCGCTAGGGAAATAAATTATGAATAAAGTAACTACAATAAAATACGTGCATTATTTTTTAATGCACCGTCATTCAAAAGAAAGCGAACACGTTTCTTTCGACTGTACATTTTTTTACACAATGCAGGCTATGCGGCATAGCAAGATAACCTCCGTGATTGAGCTGGTAACATTAACGAATCCAGATCTTCCAATAACGATCTTAATATTAATGAATCCAGAGACCTTCCATCCGCAAGAAAATGCATTTAATGGAAGATCAGTATAAAGTTACATAATAGTAAATTGTAATAATATAACACGTACCTCCCATTTTTAAGATAAATAAAAAAATAAATAAATAAGGATGTAGCTGGTTCGAATCTCGACATAATACTACGATACGATTCGATACGGTTGTACCACCAGCCATCAGCCAGGAGCACTCCTGTCCCGGTGATACCGGTACACCAGGGGGCACTAATTTGTTATGACTGGAACATTTGCTCTAAGGATGGGTGGGAGGTTGGAGTTTAATCGACCTGCATAGATGGCAACCTAATAAGACAATATTGGTATGTAGGATGGGCAGGAATAAAGGAAATGATTGAGCTTTAATTTTTGGTTCTCACATTTCGCTTATTTTTGCTTCCTGTTTCTTCCCGCTTCCATATTTCGGTTTTTTTTTTGTTGTTCCTTCTGGCTACTTCTCGCTTCTCTTTTCCAGCTTCCCGTTATTTGTGCTTTTCGCTACATGCTTCCAGCTTCCCTCTGCTTCTTCCTTCCCGTTTCCCGTGGCTTCATGCGTTCCGCTTCTACTGCCTTCTTAATACGTATTTTGCTTCCCGCTTACTGCTTCTTGTTTTTTTTTTGCTTCCCGATGTCTTTTACTTAGTCGCTCAGTAGTCTTAGATATAAAATAACATAATACTATGTAAAAAAATTCAAGAAAGTAGAAACTCTCAAGATCATTATCAGATTATTTACATCTATTATCTACAATAAACTTAATATTATAGGTACTATTGCGATTAATGCGAATATCATTAATATAATTTCTTTTGATATTTAAGTTACCCATAGATTAGCAATGGTAAAATAATATTTTCTATTCATTTCCCGGTACTCTAACCTACGTGGTGGTTTCATATTTCGAGCACGAATTGTTATTCCTTTGATAGTTTTATAAGATTGCCCCATGTTCCTTTTAGTATCTTTCCAATTTTGTAGATTCCTCGTTC
Source organism: Limnephilus auricula (assembly GCA_951813805.1). Classification (NCBI taxonomy): domain Eukaryota; kingdom Metazoa; phylum Arthropoda; class Insecta; order Trichoptera; family Limnephilidae; genus Limnephilus; species Limnephilus auricula. The sequence goes on from OX638403.1 coordinate 15,240,582, forward strand.
GTTGAGATTTTAGAGATTTCAACGTTATTTCAATCAGTGTTGAAGTAACAGATAGATAATGCCAATAATTTGGCCAACACAATGATGTAAGCAGGACAAAAAGCATATTACCTACAATAAAGTGTACTAGTATTATCTCAATGTAATACTTTAGGAATCCGTAATTTCTTTATTCTATAGGTTACTACGGTAAAATTTAGAAATGACTCGATATATATTGTTGAAACACATAAACGGACTACCGTTTTAGTTAAATTTCACTTTATGATTTATACGATTTACTACAGGTATACGTAAATCAATTAAGCCAATTTTTTACTTACTACATACACTACAAAACTTTTATGTGCGAACGGGTCGTTTCCTCGACTTGTTTTTGGAATATGGAATTTCGCATATAGAATGAGCTACCGGCATCTGTTTTACTTCCTTCATACTATCCGGGTCTCTTCAATTCCGCATTATTAAATCCCTTCTTACAACCCCTACTTTAACCAGTCTTACAGCACTGTCCAACCGAGTGAAGATATAGTTCTCATGTCTTTACACGGCGTAGTATGGCGCAACGCAGACGGGCGTTCTTGTAAGTTGTAAATGTTAAAAACAAAAATAAAGCGGCTTTAGCTGTGTTTAGTGACCAGATCTAAATGGTCAAGTACTTAACCTTCGTACACCCATTTTCCTTCCGTTCCCCACTCCCCTCACAACATACCCCAATTGGGGATGTTGTAGTCCCACTGGCTCCGGACGGATGGGAGCAGTTGGGACTCTTGTGTTATATTCACATAATTCACATTCACAAAATATAAATTTTATTATTATAATTTTTTTTTATTTAATATTTAAAGGTTTTTGTTACAATAAATACACAATTTTTACATTTTATACAGTGGTAAAATAGTAGATAAGAATAGCTTTTCCTCACCATAAAGAGACGAGGCTCTTGTGTTTGGTGAGGGAATTTTAGTTCAATTATATATATATATTTTTTTTTACATTAACTCCACCCAGGAGGCCCTGAGGAAAATAATTTCCCTCAGGGCCTATGTCATCTTTGAAGATGCTGTGAGGAGAGTCTTTTTGAGGAGAGGAAGGAGTGAACGTGTGTCTTGAAGAGACCCATGTTATAGGAAGGAGGAAACACAGAGGCCGGCAAATCGTTCCACAGCCGAGCTGTTGAACACAAGAACGAGTCGTAGAAGCGTCCCGTTCTCATGTGACAAATGTCAACTGTGTACATATGTTGGGCGCGCGTTTGGCGTGTTTCCCGACTATGCACCGGTGCCGAGGGGATCAATGACGCTAGCTTCTCGGAGCATCTTCCATTGAAATACCGGTAGAACAAGGATAGCATTCCCACCCGACGCCTGTGCCCTAAAGATTGCAATCCGTTTGTTAAGACAGGATAATCTATCAAGCGGACCGCCCGTTTCTGCACAGAGTCGAGGGTGTTTTTCAGGTACATCGGGGCTCCAGACCAGAGATGGCTGCCAAATTCAACAGTGGGGCGCACTTGCGATTTGTACAGGGTTAGCAATTGTGTACAATTAAAGTATCTGCGGGCCCTGTACAGTACGCCCAGTTTCTGAGAGGCCAATCAAGTGTGAAAGTAAATAATACAATATGGCAAAAAACAAGGGATAATTAAGAAAATGCAAGATTTATTATTAATTTATAAAATTAAAATAATTAAAAAAACGTTCTAATTTCGATAATTCTCTTCTGAAACCCAATAGGGATTAATGTCAATACAATAAAACTATCACCGTCGTAATTTTCACATAAACATAAAGTAATGCCTACGCACTGATGCATATAAAGTATGGTATAAGCCACAAGTGCCCTAAATCTCCATACATGACTAATCTAACACGGCTTATTGAATCAACGGTCTCTTTCTTCTCGCATTGGCCCACAAAGAGGAGCGGAACGGAGTTACGGAGGAGGTGACAGGAGAAGGGCACTTGACGGAATTAAAAAGGTAATCATATTTTATCCATCAACATCTCCGACGTACGTGGTACAAAAGGGTCTTAGACTATATAACGGCAGAGGTCTTCGTGACACCCAAAAATAACAAAAAATGAATATATATATTTTTTTAATGTAAACATTCCCGGTTTTCGAATAATCTGACCACATTTTTTAAAAACTCTTACAAAACATAGAATAAAGAAGAAAATTAGAAGTGCTTTCCTCACAAATTTGAATGAAAACATGTTGACCACGGAAATTTGTAATGCTGTAAAGGACAAAATGTTGATTGTTCAGGAGAGAGAAAGAAAGTTTTTTTGTTCAAAAAGTCATGATTTGACATCTGCTTTGTAGAACTATAATTTTTTTATTTTTTTTATTATAAAATTACATTGAATAAATCTTTCAGGATACTTTAAATTTATTTAATAACAATATTTATTTTATTTTTATTGTTTTAGAAAAAAATCCTCTTAAAATACGCTACCTAAAAGACGCACTTATTTTCTTAGAAATATTTCAACTACGCAGAACGAAAGAGAAAAAAAACAGAGAAAAATGACATACTTAACATAATTAAATTTTGATTTGTTGTCTTCACAGCATTTTAAATTTCCGCTATCGATATGTTCCGTTTAGCCCATTACCCTGACATCGTACATCTCCGTGCGATTCGAATTTTATAAACACAGTTTTGTTTTGAAAATTAAGGCTCGGTAGAACATATATTTGGATCACGAAAAACACCCATATAGCATTTCTTGTCTTCGTTTTTATTCCATTCTTACGTTAATTTTATTTAAATGGCAAATTTCATCCTTACATCGAAGATTAGAGTCAAATTAAGACTTAGAAGATATTATATTTTGAACAAAATTACCTTTTTTTTCTTCTTTATCATGAAATATTTCTGTGTACAGTTTTTTACATGCTTTTCGACTACTGTACTAGATACAAGCCCGTATTATGGTAGTCGAAATTTGTATATATCTAAAATATAAAAATCTCGTGTCACGGTGTTTGTGGTCGCACTCCTAACGACTCGACCGATTTTTATGATTTTTTTTATATATTTGGTAGGTATGAGAATAGGTCGTAAAGTATATTTCATGCCGCGAGCTCTGGCTTTATGAAATTTGCATAAAAATTTGAAATAGGTCAAAGAGTTTAGCGGCAGGGAAAAAAGTCGTGAGGGGGAGGGGAATCCGGTAGGGCAGAGAGGAATTGAAGAGTGGAGGGGGGACAAGGGAGCGGGGAATGTGAAAGTGAAACGCGGGAGGGGAAGGAGTCGCGGAAGGGGAAAAGGTGGTGGAATGGGACGGGAAGAATGGGATAGGACATGCAGGGAGAAAATATCTCTTTATTTAAGTGGCATTGCAACGCATGCCGGGTATCAGCTAGTAATTATATAAATGAAATTATACAAATACATGCAATGTATGCAAGGATAAATCAACGTTATCGTAAACTGTTGATATTAGTATGATAAAAACATAAATAAGCAAATAAATACTTTACTTCTTGAATTAATGAAAATAAAAATTAATTAGTTTACTATTAAAGTTTTTTTAAATAATAATATACTTAAATTTAATAATAATAAATTTAATTTTAATTAAATTTAATTTTAAAAATAATTCTTAAATTTAATTTTTTAATAATATACTCAAATTCCTAATAATTCCGTGCATAAATGGTTATAAGTTATAAGCTTTTCACATCCTCCATAATTTTCGATCATTGGTCATCTTTGACAAGCGTGATGATATAACGGGACACTAATCACGTGTAAAGTATATTCGGGAGTGGGGACTTCATCGAGTCCTCGGGGATATGATAGCCATGGGAATATGGGAACAAATGGAACAGAAGTCGAAAACCAGCGGTTTGGGGACCCAAATATTCCGTTCATATATTTTTAATCCGTCGTCAGTTATCTTTATTCCGTTATGATTGAACGGCAGGCACTACACAAATTACATGTCAAGTTAATTTTTTAAAGTGGAAAACACGGATACAGACAATAAAACAAAACAATATAAAACATTAACAGGAGAATGCTGGGTTCTAATTATTTGTCGTAGATTAACACTAGCAACAGATAAATAAACGTTTACAGATATTTTTACATAAATTTAAAGAGAAACGATATATATATAAGTGTTTTTATAAGAAAACGTTAGTTTTTTTTGTTCAATGTTTTACTAAAAGTATCTACTTCAAGTTTCAAAGATGTATCGGAATCCTTCAGGTTTTAATTTTGATTCATTTGGATTCATAATCGGAAACTTTGTCCTAACTCGAGGTGATAATAATAATCGTGCCACCTTTTGCGAAAAATCATTTCAAGGACACTCATGAAGGGAAAGTCAATTTGTGATCGAAAACTATTGGTTTTAGTAGGTACATTATATATAAAACGGAACCTAGAGATGAAGAAAATAATATTTTTTAGGATACTTAGTATATAAATGCATATACCTATGCATTAATTTTTAAAATAATATAACGATTGTGATTTTCTTAGATTGAATAATTTCTTAGAGATAAACAATTTAAATCATCGTATATCGAACATTCAACAACAACTCCACCTTACACATCAATTTCGTGTGGTAATTGGCTCGAGAGCAAGCTATTTTAGAGCTCATTATCGCATATCATTGACTTGTCAGTGGAACCTTGTTATTTCATGGGGTCGAAATGTATATATCTCTTTTATCATAGGTGTTTATTACTAATAAATTAAATTACACGATTTTTTATATGTTCAATAATATTATTATTTAATTTATAAAAACAGTTTACTAATATAAGTTCTGCTAGTAATTATACTAATTATTATAACACGTGACAGATGTTTCGCCTTCTGAAGGCATCATCAAACTGAACTAGAAAGGCGAAACAGCTGTAACGCGTAATATAATTACATAGCAGAACTTGTTTATAAATAAACTGTTTTTTATAAATTAAATAATAATATTATTTAATTTATAAAAATATTATTTTGCCCGCGACTTCGTCTGCGTAGGACTAGTACTTCGAGTAATTTATTTTCTTTTCCTAGGTCTAATCTACGTTTAAACCAAAATTCTTAACCTATTAATTAAAAATATTTATAATTCTTAATTCGATTCAAAGTATTAGGCGAGTAATTAAAATAAATTCACTAATTTAAATATTTTTAAAATAGAAGATTTAACAATCATTGTTTTGCAAAATGTCATTCTCAAATTTTTACATTTTCTATTAAACAATAATTATTCTTTCCAATATATTGAAAATAAATAGCTAGCTTTATAAATTATAGCCTGTATGTTATTCTGAAGTATGAGCTAAACTATTGTAAAGTTTCTTTAAAATCCATTCAGTAAATTTTGCGTGAAAGAGTAACAAACACACACACATCCATAAAAACTTTCGCGTTTATAATATTAGTCAAATATAAAAAAATTAAATTCACATGGAGTTCTACAAATTAAACTTGATAACAATAAATAATAATAACATTAAGAAAATCAACCATCGACCAAAATGTTCGGCACGCCTGTAGTTTTATTGGGCTCACAGTCCGGTGATCGGTGACCAGCGACACGGGAGTGTGGGGAGGCCCCTCTCCCGGGTGGAATAGACAATAATTGACTGTTGACAGATGATGAGGACCACAATGGCCGCATAACCAACCTCACACGTCCGTCGGGCCCATCCGTAGCATTTCAATGTGTGCTTTCCGCGGATTACATCACTAATGTTGATGCAGCTTAATAATGGATTTTTTATTAATTTAACACTTTAAAGGGTTAGAAAAAAGTTTCAATTTGATGAAGTAATTGGAGGTGGATATTATAGATGCCTAAATTTTAGTGGCGTGCGGTCCACGAATTCTGAAAGCTTTACCTACTTTATGAAAACGTATACAATTTGAGTGGCGGTTATAACTATATATTTATTGGGTGACCGACACCCTTCCGTAGGTCACCCCAAGTGGTTCGGTAAGATTGGTGACTTAGGAAGGGGGTCCAGGCTTATGGTTGAGGTTTGACTAGGTCTTGGTGGTGGATGCGTTTGCCCACCTACTTCGTGACGGGATGGATCGGGAGAGACTGATTGAGTGAGACCTTTTGACCTCTCCAGCCGGACTCTCTTGACCCCTCGACTTGCACCGCAGTGGGAGGAATTGATTAATACATCCGTCACTCCTGGCCACACTGACTCCCACATTCCTACACGGAGAAAAATGTAAATCGAAAAACGATAATTTTAATAGTAAAAACGGTTAAAAACGGGACTGAAGTTCTTACGAACAAACTAACAGGGTTTCAATGTTTATTGGCGGGAACATGTAAGAATAATTTGTTGGTGTACGTAATTTCGTACGTATACCAACAAATTATTCTTACATTTTCCCGCCAATAAACATTGAAACCCTGTTAATTTGTTTGTAAGAACTTCAGTCCCGTTTTTAACCTTTTTTGCTATTAAAATGAACGTTTTTACGAATTACATTTTTCTCCGTGTACCCCCTATTTAAACATCAAAACTTCCTCTCCTTTATTTCTCTAAAATACCCTCCACACAGCATCCCCAAAAATGACATAGGTCCTGATGGGAATTTTTTTCGTAATGGTTCATGTGTGGAGCTAATGTAAAAAAAATAGTTTTTTATAAAAATATATTGTGAAACAGCAAACCTTCTAACGGTAAATGTAACACATCCTCTATTGTTAATAAAACTAGTTACCTACATCAGATATAGCATATATAGTCTGCGATGGGCTTTATTGAGAGTTCAACGTACTCCGTCAATGTTGTCGCTATTAATATGTCAATCTTATTTTACGTTAATCGCCCAACCATAATAAGGTAGGGCGTAACGTTATGAACAACACTCGAGCCCCAGGGCAATCTTATCAACTTAAACCAGAAAACAATCGAGTTATAATTTTATTTTGACAAGCTAATTTCAATTTGATGTTTGCAGGTGCTTCAACAAACTTCCCAATGTAATGCCAAAAGGAAAATATTAATTTTATTTATCGTCTGCCTAAAAACTAATGCATTCATAACATTAATAATTATTAATCTACTTTCGATTGAATTAAGGTTATAAACAGTCGTTCAGAGTCGTTAAAATTTAAGATTTATAAAATTCGGGCTACACATTATAGCAAGGTTAAAAGATAGGCAACCGCCGAAGAGGTTTTTATAATTTAAGCAGAAAAAACAGATAAACAGATAAGAATTAGACCGGCAGAAGTAAATATGTTTCTTATGCTGGGCCGCATCTGCGCCTATTGTCCCAATGCGTGCCGATACTTCGTACGTTTGAAAATATGAAAAAAAGAATCCATTTACGTAAAGAATATTCGCGACGAGAGCCGATAATGGCCAGTCAAATTTGCGCGTATCGTGTCATAACACGAAGCATCGCGACGATACACGCGGGTGCGACCCCAGCATAATTCAAAATGATCGTTTTTTCAAAAAAAAAATTTTTGTCAAAACGTACGAAGTATCGGCACGCATTACTTCGTAACGGTCTATTGATGAAGATTTTATCTATAATATCGGTAATCTGTCTTGGTTTCCCAGTGTGACTGCAGATCGCCAACGAACAAAAAACAGTTCACAACATCTGAGTGTTCTTAATTTAGTCGACGTGAACTGTTGTTTGTCTCAAACTGCTGTCGTGTTTGGGAACGTTGTCAAGTTATCTTTTACCAATCGACCGTGCTAGATACTCAGGTCTCCATGGATTGTAGCGCCGATGATAGTTAAAAGAATTGGCGCCACAGGCAATATTTTTTGCTTACTTGTCGAAACCAAACCAAGGAATGCAAAGACTTTATTTTCAATGACTTTAAGAAGTGTTCAAATGTTCGCCATTGCTTCAACAATCACAATGGCGACGTTTATAAAGGTGGTCATTGGCAAAACGAGGATTAATTCACTGTTCTGAATGGGAGGTAAATTCATTCTGGCGATAAAGGCATTGGCCAAAATTATCACATTTCTAGTACTAATGGTAGAGGTATAAATACATAAGTGCTGATATGGGTCAACAGAATAAAACATCGGTGTAGAAATCTGTCACGAATGTTTGCATCGCTAAAAAGCGCAAATATGACAGTTCCTACATCGGAATGAAAATGATATCTCAAGCGGCCATAGCCAAGAGCGCATACGGTCATTACGCCACTGAATAATTCTAACTACATATTATGTAGGAGTAAAGCGTATAGGATTTTAGTGGAATCTCCACGCATTATTCCGGAACATCTCCATTTAGTGATCGCATCATGCGTAGGTACAAGTTATGTACCAAAAATAAAATTATACTTAACGTAGGTGGATAATTATCATTATAATATGGAGTTCCGTAGTAGGTAAACATTGATTTAATATTCAGGAATTTTTGTGATTTTTAAATTAAAGCTTAATGAGATGATGACGAAATTAAACGACAGAGAATAGGAAGGTGATTTTTTACTAATTCTGCCATTGCTGCAGCGTGGAAGTAATACATGAATTTATCCAATTCATTTGCTTTCTCTATGGACTATTAACGCGTATGCTTTATATAAGCGTGCTTCCTACAATAATATACAGCGAGCTTCTAATTTCCAATAAATGTTTACAAATACAACAACCAAAACATTCTCACAACACAATCACACCACCGGAACTATAACCAAGAACTATAACCATGGCTCCCATATCAGGCACAATATGATGTCCTTAAATATGATGGATATTTTGTGAAATGTATATGTGTAAATGTAACGCATATTCTAAATATATATTATAAATGTAACGCATATTCTACATATATATTACAATAAAAAGGAAAAAATGTTGAAACGAAATTTTAAAATACAAAATTATAATTGATTACTCGACAAACAAAATAAATAAAAAAGGCTGAAAAACGGACTGCGGTAATTTTGCGTCACCATCCGTCATAATACACTTTGGCGCAGAAACATAAAAAAATTACATATATTTGGATTTCGGAGTGTCGCAATTTGGGGCAACTGTCGGGTGAGTGACGGACGTAAATCCGTGGAATGCCAGACACAACACATGCGACATGCTGCGTTAGATCACAATTACTTACAATAACAAAAAAATTATGTCATTGCTAAAGCAATGGTGATTAGCGCACTAGTTTCAACCGCACGGAACCGGTGCAAAATTGTGGAATCTAAAATTTTGAAAAGGATTAAGAAAAAAATTACCTCGGAGCCTATGCCATCTTTGGAGAAGTCATGTGGACAGTCTTGTTAAAAAAAGGAAAGAGAGGATGTTCTAGAAAGGAAAAATGTATGAAGTGTGGTTAGGGATCTGGGACTCAAATTGTCCAGGGGTGAGGGACGTATGAATCCACACGGAGAAAAATGTTATTCTAAAATACGATCATTTTATTCGTAAAAACGGTTAAAAACGGGACTGAAGTTCTTGCGAACAAATTAACAGTGTTTTGATGTTTATTGGCGGGAATTGTAAGGAAATGTAAGAATAATTTGTTGGTATTCGTAATTTCGTACGTATACCAAAAATTATTCTTACATTTTCCCGCCAATAAACATTGAAACACTGTCCCGTTTTTAACCGTTTTTACGAATAAAATGATCGTATTTTAGAATAACATTTTTCTCCGTGCATTCCTCCCACTGCGTTGCGAGGCCATGGGTCGAGACAGTCCGGCTGGGAGGTCAAAATGTCTCCCTCAATCAGTCTCTTCCGATTCGGCCCGCCACGCAGTCGGTGGGAAAACATACAAACCTCACCCCTTTAACCTGGGAACCCCTGCTAAGTAAAACCCACGGAAGGGGTGTTGGTTATCCAATAAACGATTCTCGGGGCGGCGGTACCCATTACCCAGTACCCGCCTTTCAAATTTAAACAAGGTTTTGATTCTGAATGGTGTTCCTTCACCATGGCGATAATGAGAGTATCTAGCACTCTAACATACACACACTTGACTATCAGTACATGTCTGGGTATAATCACTTAAATTTTCGCCCATCATCTTTCATCATCAAAGAGCAGGCCGTTTTTTGAAAGCTTTGTGAATAATCAGTAAGCCTCGTAGATAAAATTCGATCGATTCCTCACTCCAATTAGAACTTTCCTAGTCCTAGACCGAGAATTTGTCTGGGTATCTCAATGTGCACACAAGAGTCTGTAAGACTTCTGTCTATACAAGTCTACGAGACTTCTGTCTATATATCACAGCAAACATAGAAGATAATAAGGTACGTATGAATGTGAATTGTTAATGCATTCCGTCTGGCCCAGTTGAACAGAAATAAGATCAGATTATAATAGTAGCTGAGTGACGTTTGTTCGAGATTAGATCTTCTTCTGATATACCAACTCTGCCGACCATCAATGATTTTATCAAACATTAAATACATACGTTTTTTTATTTGATAATCTGCAAAACGTTGTATTTTGTACAATAGAGTTCTTTTATTAGGATATTATAACAGTAGAATTGCAATCTTCAGATAATAAACAACAGTAAGGGGTGATGTGTTTTTTTATATCGATATTTTAATGCGATGTTCTAAGAAGTGTAGTCCAAAAATGTGTTTTTATCTTGCATTATATTAACAATAATATGCAAAATAAATAAAAAGATCTGAGTTCGTCTAACGTCAAACGTCTAACCCTTACGCGCGGTTGAAGTAAAATTTATTTGACTCTAGTGGCAGGTGTTACTATAACGGTCCAATTACTGACATTTGTAATTGATTTCTATTTTTAGAGGGTTCTCCATCTGTGGTCTTGATTTTTTATCCAAATTTCGGAAAATAATAAAAATAAAATTCTTTAAAAATAAAAACAAACGCAGATGGCAGTAATTGTACAAATATCTGAACGTCAGTTCCGTTCGAAAATGTTATTTCCGTCCGAAAAATATCTGAATTACTCGTCATATCGCGCCTAAATAAGTTTCACTTTAAAAAAAACACAACCAAAAATAATGTAGCTATACAGGTAAATAATATACGTTTATTAATAAATTGAATCCCATGGCATGACGCCTATACACATGGCATAAGCCTTATCCATGATTTATACAAGGTTATTCAGCTTGCTACATAACTTCCATCACAATTATTTATTTATTTATTTATACTGGGTTTTTACAGATGTTCACATTTACATGAGAACAATCCAGTTATAAAAACTCAGTTATTGTACAAATAGGGACATACAATTACAAAAAATCTACAATTACATACAATTAAATACAGATACAAACAATTAGAAAAACAGAAACATCACCAATAAAAAATATACAAAATTATACACAAGCTCACTCAAGTAACAGATATTACAATGAGAGGCTAGAGACATATGAAACACGAGAGGCATGCATAGAAAGACAAATCACGAGCTGTGAAGTTTTTTAAATATTAAACAAATCGCTTTCTTGCTTGTTTCATAGTTTTCAATTGTTTAACGAAAGTGTATAGATGCAGAAAAAATCGAATTGTAACTACGTGTAATGTATCTACATTAAAATAAAATATTTTTTAACGTATCTAATAAAAACGAATAATTCTGAGAATTGTCATATAAAATCTTTATATCATTTTGGCGTATTTCGTTGAACAACTATAAACAAATGAACGTTAAAAACCACTATTGATATAGGTAAACCTAATTTAATCATTTTTAAGCCCATCAAAACAAAGCTACTAATTAAAACAAAAATTGTTAGAGTCGAATTAAACCAGTGATAGATAACAGGCGGACCGCGGGCTTTTTCGTGTGGCCACTTGGTAAAATAAAATAAATGAAAATCGACAGAGTTAATTTATTCCTTGTTATTACCCAGGATTTATTTCTGCGCTTTTTTTGTGCTTGCTAAGATTGATATTGTGAATGGCTTCCATTTTATAGGGGTACACACTGTTCACTGCCAAATGATGTTTCTGAAAACATTGAAGTAAAGAAAGTGAGTTTTAATATTTCTTATTTAATAGCAATCGTTCGGACTTCCTTAATATGACGTTTAGGCTATGATTAAAATATTTAACGGTTTCCAATAGATATATTAAAATAATAATCGCGACAAACTTGTCTGTCTTCAACATTTTTAATCAGTCGCCAAAATTACAAGATTTTTTTTACACATTGTTAAATTTTCAGTTTAGTAAAAATCGACATCATCGACATTAGTTTGACTTTGGAGTTTTTAAAAAAAATCGTCTTTTTTGTGCTTTCTATCATTGCTATATCAAAATGGTTAGCATTTTACAACTTACGGACTTAATAATAATATTTTTTTTAAATAAATATTGATATGGCATTTAAATATTTAACTTTAAGTTATTACTTATTAGTATTACACACTTGCAATGCCATCGATTACAAAGTTAACAATGTCAAGCTACCCTAGAAGGTACCCTTCCACCTGGGAGCCGCGAACATTTTAAAATATATAAATTACTAGCTTCTGCCCGCGACTTCGTCTGCGTAGGATTAGTACTTCGAGTGATCTATATTATTTTCCTATGTCCCATCTACGTTTGTTCCAAAATTCTTAACCTATTTATTTAAAATATCTATAATTCTTGATTCGATTTAAAGTATTAGGCGAGTACTTCAAATAATAAATAAATTCACTAATTTAAATATTTTCTAAAATAGAATTCTGATTTAACAATCATTGTTTTGCATAATGTCATTCTCAAATTTTGACATTTGATATTATACAATAATTATTATTTATAATATATTAAAAAAGAATAGCTAGCTTTATAAATTATAGCCTATATGTTATTCTGATGTAAAGTTTCATTAAAATCCATTCAGTAAATTTAGCGTGAAAGAGTAACAAACATACATACATCCATACAAACTTTCGCGTTTATAATATTAGTAAGATAAGATTAGCCCTCAGCCTAAAAAGGTTGCGTACCACTGAATTAAAAGATGAATATGAATCTTCAAAAAGCTTCAAATGATGATATAAAAAAACGATATTTAGTATAACGGCTAACGACACGACTTGATTGAAGGAATTAAAAATTTTGGGCTAGTCGGCTAACGAGATTTGGAATATTAATTAAGGATAAAAGCTAATATTGATTGTAATGTGGGCAGTATAAAATTCAAATAAATTAAAATGGTGTGATACTCAAAGAATCCTTCGCGAAATCTGATGTCAATTTTTGTGTCGCAGTAATTGACGGTTGTTTGTTGGTATACAGGAAAGTTTTACGACAACCAGTTGAAAGGTCGCTCGGCTCGATGAGAATGATGTTGAATTAATTAGGTACTCCTACGAAATTTGCGGATATTATTGACTGAACATGATTCTTCGCTATTAATTATATGGAAGATTTGGATGGAATTGCATAATATTATGTTTCCGTAAAGAGTTGTTAATTAAAATTTCATTTTAGAACAAAAATTAAAAATTCATCTCAGAACATTGAATCAGTTGTCAGTTTCCTTATTAATTTGCATACAAAGAAATGATTTGTAATAATTTAGGCTTTATTGGAAATAATATAAAATTAACAAACCATTAAAAACTTCAATAATCTCACTTCTGAATTGCGCTGTATTATCAACCAATCACAACAAATCAATAAAATTAAACATTTAAAGATTGAGTTTCGCTAATACATATTATATTTAGAAATTTAAAAAAATCACAACCTGAAACTCTCTGGCCTACCCCCTCTCCAAGGGTGGATGGCTTTACACTAGGACTGGATGTGCTAAGTTTATGGTTCCTGATTTTTTTTAATTACCCCCCCCCCCTCCAGGATAAATGTTTTACGGGCATTTTATTATGATTTTGTCAGGAAAACTCATTTTTGAACCTTTTTTTTCGGTATCCCGGTTTGGGGGAAAAAATAAATGGTCACTTCAAGTATGCCGCCAAAGCCTTGGCGATCATTTGGCCGATATTATCTTTCACACATAATTACCATGTGTCACATAACACGATTCAATAAAGAAATGAAATTTTATTTATTGTTAAAATCAATCCTTCTTATTAAAAACACTATTTACTTAAGTGATTTCTCACAAAAACGGAACTCTAAAAATTATCTAATTATTATTATTATTTACCTTTGAAAAATCCATCATCAAAAATGTGACATGACCTCATATTCTTTGGTCATTCGGTCACAATTACCATTTAGGAGATTGGATAAACAACACCTCTGCCATAAGTCATCCCAAGTGGTTCGCTACGTTTGGTGACTTGGCTGGGGTGCCCGTATTCATGGGGTCAGATTTGTCTACGCTTGGCGACGGATGTTTTTGCCCGCCTACCGCATGGCGGGCCATATCGGGAGAGACTGGCTTCCTAAACACCTCTCATACTTTTTTCTTCCCAGAACTTCCTCTCATTCATTTCCCTACAAAGATCCTCCACAAAGCATCCCCAAAGATAGGAATCGAGGGAAATCGTTTTCCTCAGGGCCTTCTATATGGAGATAAATAAAAAAATAATAATTTTAAATTTTCATTTTTTGAAAAATCTGAAAGATGGTTTTGAAATCTAACACAATAAAATTGTTCACATTCATTAATTGCGAAGATGAGTTGAAACGATGGGAACATGTTTAGACGAAGCGTTCTTTATTTATTTATTTATGGTAAAGAATGTCTGTCGGCTTCTCTGTAAGGAAATACGTTCAGTCATTTTTTTTGTTTATAGTTGGTAGCAATAAAAACCTTCTGCGACCCGCTAATGTTCATTTTCGAGAATTTACCTTTCTATATGTGTCCTTATTTAAAAACATATTCATAGTTACCAGCATGTCTGGTGCATGTTTCGTTACTTCTGTTTAGTTTGGCAACCAGAGGTATTTTTCTACAAATAAAACACAGATGGACGCGACAGTTTATGTCACCGTCGCTAGCTAATAAATTCTGCTCTTACTACCCGGTATCACCAGAGTATAAAACATCTTATTGAAGAGGGTATTTATTACCAGAGAAATTCTAGCCGTATTGACTTTTTTTTACAAAAAAACATAAATTGATTTTGAAAGATTGTTATTTTATAGGTAAGCGCATTTTTTAAATTTTAAAAAACCAAGATTTGTTTTAACGTACTATGGTTATACCGTTGGGCGTTGGCAGATTTGATCAATTTTCAAACGACAAATTCTATTATACAACACAAATTTCAAATCATATAATCATACAACAGAATAAATCAATACGTAATCTAGCAAACACATTTTTCAGAATTTTAATTTTAGTTAAATTAAAAACATTAAAAAATAAATCTCAGAACGTGTCTTACCAATTGAAACAATTTTTTTAAACACTTATTTTGTTTAGATATTATTGAAAAATCATAAATACTTATGATCAAAAAATACTTACAATTACACATTATTTAATAATTTATCAAGGTGCGTTTCGAGCATTTTTATTGCTTACGTGAATGTGGGTATATATTGAAGCAAGTTTTGAATGAATTTAATCTGTATTAAATTTTTTATTTATAAAATTTGATACGGGGCATAATCGATCTTTTTCATCGGAACCTCCCCGTACAGTTGCAAGCATTTTTAAACTTTTATTCTCAGCCGCTGGTCAATGGCACTTAACAATGTAAAGATATGGAAATAACAAAATGTATAAGATCGTGTCTTAGTTTTTCACAAAAAATATAATGTATTTCATTACTCATTATTCTAAAAAGGTTGAGTTGTGCAAATTTCATGACGCCAGAGCCAACCGTTATTGTTTTTTCTGTAATTAAGATCTATAAATCTAAACATATCCGGCCTCCATGTTTCCTCCTTCCTCCAGCATTGGTATATTGCAAACCCATGTTAACTCCTTGCTTTCCTCAAAAAAATCCTCACAACATCCCCAAAGATAACGTAGGCTCTGAGTGACCTGAGGAGTGCGGAGTTTTTGTAAAAAAAAAGAGTAATTGTGTTACTTAATATATGTATATTTTTTTAATTCTATTCATAATAATCAAAAATAATTAATTCCAACTTTTGCGTCGGGGGTTAAAATATAAAGCAGCACAACTGAATAGATTGACTGATGAAAAATAGACAAGAAGCAATATATTTTTTATGAGATACTTAAATAAATTCTTCGCAATCTTGAATTCAGTTTCAAATTTCAACTTCCATCAAAATCAATCACCAAGAAAACCAATCAACACATTGTAGTAGTAAGCAGTTGAGACAACATGTTTAGCAAATAAAAAAATATGCGCTAGGTGTCTAGGTAGTTTGGGTAGGTATTTTGGGTTAATAGTTTAGGTAGATAGCTACGTAGGTATTTTATATAATGTAGGTAGGAACTTTAGCTAATGTAGGTAGATACTTTTGGCAGAGTTGGTGCATTAGGTGTTGGAGGTAGAAACTTTAGGTAGTGTAGGAAGGTACATTAGGTAGTGTAGGAAGGTACTTTAAGAAGTGTAGGTAGAAACTTAAGGTAGTATAGGTAGGTACTTTAGGTAGTGTAGGTAGAAACTTTAGGTAGTGTAGGTAGGCACTTTAGGTTAGTAGATACTTTTGGTAGAGTGGGTACTTTAGGTATTGGAGATAGAGACTTTAATTAGTATAGGTAGGTATTAGGTAGCGGAGGTAGAAAATCTTTCTAGACCCAAGACTATGGCATCCTCAATCGGGGTAAGTTGTGAGGCTGAAGGTAGTGAAGAGAAGAAGGAGATGGAAAGAGGAAGTTGGGAAGTAACTAACTATTAAGATCTGGTCACCAAACACGACTAGGGCCATTTTTAACAACTTTTCAATTCTAAATGGTGGTCTCAAACAAGGGCAATACTGAGTATATCTTCCACTCCGGAACATGCCTCAAATATACTATATATTGTTTTTAATTAATTAATTGTGAAATAACACAAATACTTAACATAACAACCTATTATATAATTTTTTTATCTTATGTACATATTTATTTAAAAACGCATATTTTTATATAGATATCTCTTTTTGCATCTCTTTGTAATAAATATAATATGTTATTTACCCGCCTTAGAACAGACTTTGTCTAGTGAGGCAGGTAAAAGAAAACCATGTAATTAAATCAAATTATAATAAACGCCCGGGTTGCCGGCACTGAAACTGAACTGAACTGAATCAAATAAAATTTATTTGCGCACGCCGGGTTCGAACCCGCAACCTTCGGATTGGGAGTCGAGAGTCTTACCACTCGACCACGACGGCAGGTAGACACTTTAGATAGTATTTTATGTTTTAGCCGAAAGGTAGAAAATTTGGGTAATTTAGGTAGTGGAGGTAGAAACTTTAGGTATTGTGGTTAGAAACTTTAAGTAATGAAAAACTTTAGGTAGTTGGGGTAGAAACTTTAGGTATTGTGGGTAGAAAATTTACATAGTGTAGGTTGTAGGTTGGTAATTCGAGTAGTGTAGGCAGAAACATTAGGTAGTGCTGGTAGATAGTTTAGGTAGTGAAGGTAAATACTTTACGTAGTATAGGTAGAAAAATTAGTGTAGGTAAAATCTTTAGGTAGCGTAGGTAGGATTTTAAAGCAGTGTAATAAACATACAGTTATGTATGTTATAGAATAGTGAACGTACATACGGTAGAAAAGATATGTTTGCGTGAAAAAATTCTTCGATTTGAACCGTCATACTATTATAGTTGTACTTTAATTATTATACGTTTTTCGGAGTCTATATTTTATTCTACCTTTCTATAAACCAAAAACAAATATTAAAGCGAGTTAGTGTAGGTAGGGTCATATATGTAGATGTAGGTACATTGTACTGTGGATAAATCAAGTGCGACCACAAAATAGAACCCGTCGGTAGATGCATAAAGTGCATGGTTGTAGTGATCAGTTGGCGATAAAAGGATACTTACGTATGCACAAACGTTTCGGGTAGGCACTACCGTTCGATTTGACAACAGGATTATTTGCACACAAGGCTTTGAGCAAACCCTCAAATTGAATATATTATGCTTTACGTAATAAATTATTTATGAGGACAGACTTTGTTCAATTTGTCATGTTTGAAAACAATGAAGACCTATAATATTACATTATGTTATCGTAGGAAGGAATCGCTTTGTGGTTTGACATTGTACTTGTAAGATAAATCGAAACTTTTTATAAAACCACTTATTGAAATATTTTTATCATTTATCGGTTTGTATGATGCCCCCTAGCTGCATCAGTTCAACAAAAAAAATTATGTTTTGGTTGTAGATAAGTGACATCGTAATGATAAAAATTTCGACCTTGTTTAAGTGATATTTTTGCGACAATTTAGTCTTACCTGCGGGACAGTTGCAATCAGGCACATCTCTGATCTTCCTTAGCAAGGAGACCAGTCCGCTCCTGGGCTGATCCGATTCCAGCTCCGCAGCGAGAAGCCTCCTTCCGGTGGACACAGCCTCCCTGGTCATCCTGTGCTGCAGCTTCCCCTCCACTTCCCTCCGCAGTCGCACGAGCAGAGCCTCAGAGGGCTCAGACACTGACCTCTGCAGCAGCACAAACCTATTCTCCATGTCAAACACCTTCCCCTCGAGGAGATTTCCTCTGTAAGTGGAATAGATGCTGATAGCTACACTAAAGAAACACAATCCGCATAATAAAAGATTGGACTGCGTTTTGCTTTTATCCGTTGCTTCGCAATAATTAGATCCCAAAGTGAACGATTGCATTTTGGTTTTGATTGTCTCTTTGTGGTTTTGTTTTGTTGGTTTCTTCCCGGGTGGGGTGGCCTCCAGCGAATTAGGATCCATTTTTCTTTCTGGTTGTTTCCCCTTTATCCACTGTCCTCGGTTTAACCAAATTTAATTGCCGATGTTCCCCCAGGGCGGGGGGCGGGCTGGATGGGTGGGCTATGGCGCAAGTACCCTGCGGCCATACATCGGAGCGAATCTCCCCTAGACGACTTTTAATGAGCTCTTTACCGTGGAACGTGGTACGAGCAAACGAGTACAAAAACACTTCGGGGTAGTTTCTTGCTACTTAAAAAGCCACACTAGGACAGCGCGAGTTCTCTCTGCTTGCAGGTGTGTATCTTATTCCCGAGAAACCGTACGAACTTTTCTTTCAAATGCATCTTACATTTTACCTTATTATAAAGCACTTAAATGAAAAAAATATTTTGCTAAAAAATCTAAATACGGTTGTCGGCAATATGTTTTGTAAAATGGTCAGAGCATTTCCCAATCGGGGCAGTGATTAGCGCGCGCTGTGACAGCAACTCCCGATAATCCTTTTGAAAAACACGTCACATTCATATCCTCCCTTGCGGGCCGACCCAAGACTCCCATCAATCACTGAGAGGCTATTCAACCGGGGGTAGGTCTATTGGGGTGACACTAATCACTTTGTTTTTGCGCAACAATTCATAAAAAAGTGCGAAAAATTCTTAAAATTTTAAAAAGCACAAACACTTTGAAAAAAACTTGGATCAAATTTATTAGTTTCGAAATTATTTAAAACACGTGTCACACGGTCAAATATTTTGACAATTATGTGTAGTTTCTTGGAGCGAGATTTACGATTCGATAGTTGAGACGACTTTCCGGGGGAGAGCGACCGACAGCCAGCGGCAGCGACGGCCAAAACTCGACTGGTTTTGATTCTGGAAACAACGTGCCACAACTTTCGTAGTCTCCGGAATACGTCGGCCGTTTCCGCCAAAGCTCGTGACTCCAAACTTGGGGCAAGAAAGTTATCCCTTGTCCCTCGTGCCGTATTCCCTGTGCCGAGGGTAGCTTGAAAAAATGCGGTGAGTTGGTAGTAGGTAGGTACTTTGCATTGTCAGCGTGCATTATTTATAGTATTTATACCTCAAACCGACGCATGTGTTGAATATTTCACGGCATTGTGCAATGTTTTTAAACAGTTTAAAAGGTGTATAAGTAGGGAGGAGACTACAATGGATTGTAAAGCTTTTTTTAAAAGTTCAGGTAAATATTGGACTAAATGGGGATACTTCAATATTGTATGAAATAGTATTTGGGAAGGGAGTTATTTCACACCGTTATGTGAATGGATTCAATAGCAAACGGGAAGTCTGTTATCTCAATCTGGTAAAGATTGTATAGAGATTTATTGTCAATTGTAATGTTTTTTTTGCGGGACTTTTTTCTTTATTATGACTTGCCGCAAGAAGGGTAGGTTCATTATCAATATAAACTTATCCAACGCTCGCAGTAGTTACAGAAAGACGGAAGCCTTTAGGGATTTAAAAATTTTAAATGTGGAGAATAACGGAGGTTGCGACAATAGCACAGCGGTTACAACAATATTCCGAGTTCAAAACTCGGTCACGCCAAAAAATTTATATAGTTAGTTTATAATATTTAATAATGTCATTTTTTCAACGCATGATTATTTCACCTTAAATAATGCTTGGAAATTTTTATTTTTTAATTCTAAATTCTGAATTAATTTTTTCAAGGGCGCCCTGTTGCAAAACATGAAAATGTTGTTAGTTTATCGTTAAAAATAATCCCATCCATCACGGCAGTTCGCAAGCGTCACCGAGATTGACATTAAGTTTGAGGGAGTGTTGGAAGATAATAATGCTGATTTATTGATTCAATCATTCGGTGTGACGGGTGCCGCAGGGTTATGCCGAGAATAAGTCATTTACCGATTTGCCTTTAAAGTGACTCAATTAAAATCTCATCACGGCCATTCGAATGGACAAAAATTGCATATTTTGTGTGAGGATAATTACGCGGAAACATAAAACGGAATCGTTAAGTAAGTCTTGACGGAGAGCATACTACGTAAGCCCCGAGGGCAAAACGCCAAGATGTCTCTAACGTCAACATGTCTTTTTATCACTTTAAGGATTTGTAAGAAATAATATCAACATCCGCAATTAAACTGGATGACCGCTGGCGGAACATTACTTGCTCGAAAATAGGTTCTGAAAAGGTGAAATATATTATTAATGAAACATTGAGTACGTATTTACATAGAAGGTATTCAATATTCATGTGATGTGTCAACTCTTTGACAACGTGCGACGGCTTAACTTTTTAACGGGTCATAATTTTATTTACCTTAGCTTTACTAATAATCCTTAATTTTTATTTTGCACAACTTATAAACAACCATGTTTGTACAGTAAATGTTTGTTTATCAGTTGTGTAAAATTTAAAACACGTTTATTAGTAAAGGGGAAATGTTTGTAGTTAGAAAGAAATAACAACAGACCGAAAATTACAATATTTTGAATTTGTTTCAATATAAAATGTAAATCTTACTAATATCATAAACGCGAAAGTTTGTATGGATGTATGTATGTTTGTTACTCTTTCACGCAAAATTTACTGAATGGATTTTAATAAACCTTTACAATAAGCTCATACATCAGAATAATATATAGGCTATAATTCATAAAGCTAGCTATTTATTTTCAATATATTAAATATATAAATTATATAAATTATAAATATATAAATTTCAATATATTAAATACAATGATTGTTAAATCAAAATTCTATTTTAGAAAATATTTAAATTAGTGCTAGACCAACGATTTTTTAATTTTAGAAAATTGGAACTATTAAGTTAAAATCATACCAGACCACCGATAATGTAGGTACCAAAAATATTTTATTAACAAATAAATTTTTAGGTGAAGTGCGTATTTGTCTTTATTCGATTTTACACACATTTATCTGGTAGGTAAATTTAGATAAACCCACTTTTATCACAAAGTTTAAACTTGGAGAATATATATTCATTTGCACACGGAGAACACTATATTTACAAACACTATTGCATGATTTACAGTTACTATTTTTTCTTCCCTCACTATTGATATTATTACATTTTTATTAGATCTCTCTAATGCGTCCAAATGTTATGTAATTATATATTATCTAAAGAAAATTAACAATGTTTAATTTTGAAAGTTTCACAAATCCTACAATACTTTAGATTTTTCGCTAGTCGATTATAAAGTAAAGAAGAAAAATCGTATATATATGTATATATATATATATATATATTTATCATTGTCCCCAACACTATCCGTGCTGAGTGATCTGTGATCCTGGGCTGAGGTTTGAATTAACCTAATTGAGATTTTTTTTAAATTTATACTCCTAAATGTTTTCTTTAAATACCATTTAAATCCTCTTTAATTTCTTTGCCAGACTTTTATTAGTTTTATAAATTAATTTCCATTATCTGTTTTCTTTACTGGAGGAGAATGCGCGTCATAGGGGTCAAAGAAATAATTAGTAGGTATTTATAACTTCTTTGTCCAAAATTAGTAATAAAAACGGTATTTTTGTTTAAGGCAATATTTCAATCTACGGGACAAATTACTTTTATTTAATCTACAAAGATGACAGTTTCTTAAAAATGAATTTCACATCAATTTAGGTTCAATTTAAGAGGAACCGCTGCGCGGTCGGTTTCATACAGAAAGTAGTTTTAGATTTGAAGCCAAAATACCGAACTAAACTGAAAAACTATATTTCTAATAAAAAGGTATCTATCTCGGACAGGAGATACTTTTTTTTGCTTTAAATAGTGACGTATAGGTAATTAAAGAAATCAGTTTTGATTCTTTTTGGAAGCAACTTTGGAATTTTTTTTGTGAGTTATTTATAATTATTTTTAAAAAATTGCTTAATCTTTGGTTTTAAGAAAATAAAAAATAAAATAAAAAATGTTAAAAATTTGTTGGTTTAGGTAGTAATTTTAAATACTCGAATGAAAAATTTTGGTTCCGATGTAAATAGGTAGGTAGTTTGTAATTTAAATTTACACCCATCAATATTGTTCTAAAAAAAAAAAATTTTATATTTCATCAAATTTAAAAAATATATATAGTAATTTTTTTTTAAATGCTTACAATTATTTATGCCTATATTTTATACATACCTTTTAATTGAGTGGTAAGTCTCAGTATCGCCCTGGTGTAAGACCACCATTCAGAATTGAAACGTTGCTTAATAATGGCTTTAGCCGTGTTTATTGACTAGATCTGAATAGCCAGGTACTTCCCCGCCCTCCTCTTCCCCATCTCCTTCACTTCCCCACTTACCTACAACCTCACAACATACCTCAATTGGGGATGCCATAGTCTCACTGGCTCCAGACGGGAACAGTTAAGACTCCTGTGCGGTAGGTGTCTATAAAAAATAAATTAAAAAATTACAAAAATAATTTTAAACTAATCCAAAATTACGTTGTGTTTAGATTTTTTGCATTCACTCCACACGGTGGATAACAATCCTAAAATTCTAAGGGCTTTCTTAACAATCATATCAATATGCGCCTCAGATGTAAGTTTACTGTCACTGTTAACCGTTTCTTCTGTATGTATTCTCCTCCCTCTCCTCAAAAAGACGAACCACAAAGTAAACGTCAAATATGACATAGGCTATCCTGAAAAAAGTAAAATTAAAATATATTTTTTTATTTAAAAATTACAAAACGATAATTTATTCTAGTCGTTCTGATCCTATGGTAGAAATATGTGGGTCAATCATTTATATACAAATCCTAACCTCCGATAATATCAATATTAACCAAGCATATTTTATCTACAACGTAATATCTATGAAGGCTTCCAGTATCTGGTAATTTATCACTCATCTATATTCCTTGTCATGGGGTTTCCTCAGTGAATACGTCAATCCTCGGGCCCGGGCTAAGTACAGAGTGGCACGTCACGATAATCAAATCAGAAATAGCTAAAAGCTGAAATCATTTCCGCACGCGATGCGCCCCCCGGTACCTGGCCACTGGGTAACTACGGTAGCAGCAGGCTCCACAGGTAACGCTTCAAAAGAATGCCACTTATTTCTTGCCACCCAGTTTGACTCAAGACCGGTGAAGGGCGATTTATTCAAGAACTTTATACTGTTGAAAGAATGGTAGGTGTTTTTAAAGTGTTTCTGATTATTTTGCAATCGTTTGTGATATTTTGCCTTTTTTTTGTTAGTACCGCACAAGACGTCCAACTGCCAACTGCTCCAAACTGACTGGAGCCAGTGAAGCTATGACATCCCAATTTGGGGTATGTTGCAAGCCTAGAAGGTAGTGAAATGGGGAGGAGATGGGGAAGAACAAGGTGGGAAGTACCTGGCTATTCAGAATTGGTTATCAAAACAATTTCTATTGACGGTTTAGATTCCAAGGACAACATTCCGAGATAGGAGTGGATTTTCACCAGGGCGAAACTCAAAGTGTCTACCACTCTGAGACATGCCACAAAACTACAAAAAATATGTTTATTTAATTAATTACCGCAGCTATTTATTAATTTATTAAGAGGGGCAGGTTCACTATGTCTTAGCACTATTAAAATAAATGTCCCCAATTCCCATTGTTTAAGACGCCATAACACTTTTCACCTGAATACATTTAAAAATAATATAGCCTACTTTAGCCCTCTGACCCAGATGTGTCGACTATGTAACAAGATAGAGTGTGCCGAAGTAGATATTTTCGTCGATAATTTGTACGGATTCAGAAAAAAAGTGGCGCTGTTAAAAAATATGTTTAACTAATTATATTGTGTCAATTGTCTCTCTTTGCATGCCTCTCGTGACTCCTATATCTCTTGCCTCGTATTGTAATATGTGTTACTTGAGGAGCTTGTATAAAATCTCGTAATTTTTATTTTATTTTTACTACTTATTTTTATTTTTATTTTTTTATTTGTGATTTTTCTGTTTTTCTAATTGTATGTATCTGCATTTAATTGTATGTATCTGTATTTAATTGTATGTAATTGTAGATTTTTTGTAATTGTATGTCTCTATTTGTACAATAACTGAGTTTTTATAATTGGATGTTCTCACGTAAGTGCGAACATCTGTAAAAACCCAGTATAAATAAATAAATAAATATTAATTGAACAGAACATATATAACGGAGTTATCTTGGATGTTGTTGAATTTTAGATGCAAGACTGACTATTGTAATATTTTAAATAATGTAGACACAGACATATTATTCATAGACTTGAGAATCAGGGAGAGGGGTAATAACCATCTGTAGCGGGGCGGAGAGGGATGAGTTGACGGTAACGATATGTGATTCGTTAATCCTTCAATATGACAGTATATAGGCATCACGCATTATAATATCACCATTTAGCTCTTAAAAGTAAAATCTGCTTTTGAATGAATAGACCTTTTTACATGGGAGCGCGAATTGTTCGCCCGGTTTGAACAAACTTGTGTAATCCAAATAAAATGAAGAAAGGTTCGCTTGTTTTGAGAGTCGAATATTTTGTTACCGTGTTAAGTTAAGACACTTTTACAAATGTTTCATAATTTACTTATCACAGTAAACTGCAACGTGCACACGACGGGACCGGGAATTTCGCTTCATGTCTAAAACTGATCATATTATATGATGTGAATAAGCTTAAAATAATGACAAATAATGCCTGCATATGGAAGGTAATACGACAATTGGGTTTATACTCTTTTTCGCTTCTATTTTTACATGTTTTAATAGCACAAGTTACCATTTTTGCCGTGTTATTTCGTAAAATGTACCGATAAGAGCTCAACGCTAGTCCGCACAAGAATGATGACGTCACATTTTCTAGATTCACGCGTACCTATACGCCAGCCCGGCCGGTTCCATGGAACCCAGAATCAAGGAGGGGGAAATAATACGCTTTTATCACTTAGGGCAGGTCTATACATATTCATATGTCTATGAATGTAGACAATATAAGCGGAACTCAATCGAAAATCTGAAACAGAAAAAACATCTGGGACTCGAACCCAGGACCTTCGGCTTTCCGGGCTGATGCTCTGACCACTGAGCTAATGTGTCATATCCGATTCAGTCATATTTAACTTCATCATACTTCGATTGAGAACTACCAATATTATCTTCATTTTCTTAACACAATATTTTCTTGGCAGCTATCATTATATTTAATTGCAAGTGTCTTGGATAAATTATCCATTTTTATTTTAATATGCGACATCTATTGACTTTTCTACAAGTGTAGGATGAATATTTATTTTGGTCCTGGGTTCGAGTCCCAGATTGTGACCAGATCTTTTTCTGATTTTACTGTTTCAGATTTTCGATTGAGTTTCGCTAATATTGTCTTCATTAATTAAAATATAATAGTTTTAGTTTTAACTCGTTAAGTTAAAAATATAAATAAATACTAATTAAATTTTTATTTTTATTATTAACATTTTCACTTAATGAGTTAAACCTCAAATTATAATATTTTAAGCGAAAGTCAATCCTGGGTTCGAATCCCAGATGTATCCGTATCTTTTTCTGATTTTTCTGTTTCGGATTTTCGATTGACTTTCGCTAATATTATCTTCATTAATTAAAATATTATAATTTGAGGTTTATCTCATTAAGTTAAAAAGTTAAAAATAAAAATATTTCATCCTAGACTTGCAGAAAAAGTCAATAGATGTCGCATATTAATAAAAAGTGATAAAATTTATCCTGACACTATCTAAAGGGCATTTAGTTCGAGTTGAATCTTGCAATCATACATAAAGATAGCAGCCAATAAAAATATGCGTTAAGAAAATGAAAATAATGTCAGTCGAAGTATGATACAGTTAAAAATGACCGAATCGGATAGGGATACGTTGGCGCAGTGGATAGCGCGTTGGCCCGGATCGCCAGAGGTCCTGGGTTCGAGTCCCAGATGTATCCATATCTTTTTCTGATTTTTCTGTTTCGGATTTTCGATTGACTTTCGCTAATATTATCTTCATTAATTAAAATACTAAATTAATAAATTAACCATATATTTTATGAAATGCTAAGTCATAGAGCAGAAAATATCGTTTCACTGGAATTATGTACAGTCAAACATTCTCAGAAAAGAATTTGATTAGATGCGGTAGGTTTTCGGTTTCGAGTTGGCCATTCCATTTAATTAATATTGTTTCTCAAAATATTAATAGAGAAACATTAGACCTGCTTACTGCGGTTAACAGCCAATAAACCCACATAGATTTCACCGCTTATCCCATTATACCAGTGTCTATAAATTTGGAACATTATGGCAAGCGATTGCTCAAGACGTTTTGCAAACTTGCCATAATTAATATGCCAAAAATCGTTCGAGTGGGTAGGATACTATTAATATATATATATATATTTTTTAAATTGAACAAAAATCGTCGGAGATTAAAAAACTTCAATATTAATCGGAATTTATGAATAGGTAACGAACATTAATTTGGCGTTTTGAGGTGTTATGACAATGTTTGACAATTGTTTATGTTTTTGGCCTTATTTGTTGTTTTTTACGATATGCCTTCGATGATTGTTGACGTTTTTAAACTATTTTGACGTAGTTGACCGTTTTCGGTTTATTTTGTCGTTTTTTCAACGTTTTGATCTTTTTTACACCGTTTTACTTTTTTGGACTATTTTGGTGTTTTTTCGATGATTTTAAATTCATTTGAACTAGGAGCATTTGGGACTATTATTCGGTTTTCATATTAAGAAGTAATAATAATATTTACCCCACAATAAGATAATGGCGAGGTGGCTAAATTGATTAACGTACCTACTCGTCCAGCAAACGGAATATTATGAATTATTTTTGATATCGATATGATCAGTGGCGGCTCAACGACTTTTGGTGAGCTAGAGTGCTAATATTAACAAAAATGGCATTATTGGTGTCACTCTAGCCTAAAAATATTTTTTCCATAGATTTCGCGGAAATACCTTGCTGTTAAAAGTTTTGATATGTTGTCAAGATTGAAGTAATGAAAAAATAATAAGATCGAATTTAGATAATTTAGAATGAACACACATACTTATAAGAAGTTTAGAAGTGTACAGTAAAATCATGTTAAAGATACCCTTGCTTGTGTAGTGGTGTACTGGATTTATCAATAAATAAATTAATTTAATAGTAAATTAATGAAACAAAAACAAAAAACATCAAAATAATTGTTGAATTTTGTTTACATTATCACACAGGAAGCCCCGAGGAAAATAATTTCCGTGAGGTCCTATGTCATCTTAGGGGATGCTGTGTGGAGGGTATTTTTAAGGAAAGGTCAGAGAAGAAGTTGTGGTTAGAAAAAAAGTGTAAAAGGTGGGTGGGAATCTGGAGGTCGGTGAGTTTAGGAGTGACGAACTTACGAATCCATCCCTCCAACTGCGGTGGAAGGCGATGGTTCGAGAGAGTGCGGCTGGAGAAAACAAAAGGCCTCTCTCAAACGGTCTCTCTCAATCCGGCCCGCCACGTAGGAGATAAAAAAACCTCAACCATGAACCCGGGCACAGCTGATAAGTCACCAAACCTCTCGGAGAGACCTACGGCAGGGATGTTTGTTATCCAATAAATGGTTCCCGGACGGCGGTATCCTTACTTGCCCCCCAAATTGAGAATTGAATCACAAGTAGACATTTAAATGAAATTGATAAACATCGCTATACGCACTCTGCAGTATCGTTGGACATTTTCTGGGGTAAAAGGGGACTGCGGGCGAGTGTTCCAAATTAATACAAATAACCTCTTTTTAATTTTGGTGAGCAGTAACTCATGCAAACGTGTCCTCTTTAAAATAATTTGCCTGTGTAAAAAAGTGACAGTGGGAAGATTTGCGGAATATTATTATTGACTTCATCTTCAAGAGAAATTCTAAGTGCGCAACTGGAAATATACCTACTCCCAATTATAAAATTTAAAACATCCCAACTTACATTTTTAGTTTTATTTTACGAAAACAAGGCACGAAAGTCCCGGAGCCAGGGGACTATGGGCATTTACAAATTGGGGTAGGTTGTGAGGATGAAGGGAATGGGAAGGGGAAAGAGATGCGAAAGGGGAAGGTGGGGAGATACCTAGCTATTCAGATCTGGTCACGAAACATGGCTAAGGCTATGTCAAGCAAGGTTTCAAATCTTAATCGTGGTCTTTTAATAGAAGAAAAGAGTACGTACCTACAACATACCATTTTTTTTATTGAAATAAATTTGATTACACTATATACTAGTTTTAATTTGAAATGGCGGAATTAAATTAAATAAAATTTTCTTGAGCACGACGCGGGATTCGAACCCGTGTTCAACAGATTTGTAGTAGGTACCTCACCCCTCAACCACGGAGGACGTCATTATATAAACTTACAACAACAAATTTAAAGAAACACCAAATCGGATAAAATTGAAATAAGTTTTTTTTTATACACTTTACAAATATAAGACAATAAGTCCCGATAAACTACTTTTTAGTCGTTTGTCTAACGGGTTATTTACACTAAAGATCTTATTATAGTGATTTTATAGTAACATTTTTACAATTATAGGTATAAAATAAAATTAAATTTTTTACAGACATATAGATAAAAGAAAAATTATGAAAACATAAATAACAATTTTAAAGTATTTAGAATAATATGTCATTGTAAGCTAATACATATTAATTCTTTCTTAATTAAAGTTGTTTTGTATATTTTTTCCTTTATTTAAAGTATGTACATACGTGTGGAATATATTGTATTCGTTGAATGTTAACATATGTATGTACGATTCTAATTCGAAATACAAACCGAACTAATTGAAAAATTTATCATACTGTATTTACCTTTTTCATTTATTACATTCTTTCTGGGTGTTTATCATCCCTTATTCTTACGAATCACTTTCGTCGGGCTTAAAAGCCTTCCCTGGATACCAATCATTTCCTTCAGCCTCCATTCTACGTCAGCCGCCTTAGTACTGATCCTAGAAGCATTTTCTTGTCACCAAGTCATTTATATCTCCTCTTCAGCCCTTCTTCCCTCTGCATTCTCATCCCTGAACTCATACCCCTTTAATGTTGTCAATATTTTAAGAGCTCTGCTAAAAACGTCACGAACGTCTCTTTTTTTTACAAAATACTCGTTTTTGCTGTTTTGTCTTGATTCATCGTACACTCACGTTACTCAGCAGCCTTTAAATGTTTAATTTACATAAAACTACCCCTGAAAGGCGTTAGAATTTTCGCAATAAATTTTATAAGGCTGTTGTAATAAGTTTTCGTTAGTTTAGTACAGTTTTTTTGTTTAAAACATTGTCACGATCCTCCCTAGGATTATAGTCGAGCTATGTTATACCCATTTATATTTTTTCACTTGAATTTGTTTGCTTGTAGCATACTGATTTCCTAAATAGAAATAAAATCTTTTCCCCTTCCATATCCTATAGAGGATTGAGGGTTAGATAATACGATTTCTTCTCAATTTTTTTATTATTTCTATTTAATATTACAGTGTTCACTTAAAAGTTATTATTTTTTTTTACGCACCAGATTTTCAGGTCCGGGTTTAGTTTTTCCCATAGGAAAAACTAAACTCTTTCATACACTTTTCCATATAAATGATCATCTAGTAAATCCACGTTATGCAAGTGTATTATATAAGTGTAATTAATACAAAACAACACGTTAATCTACCAAACTATTAAATGGGAATATAATTCACCGACTCCAGATATTTTCATATCAGAGGGTTCGGCTCGGTGGAATTCCTAATTTGACCGATAAACCCTACAGATCCCTCAATATAAATATTTAAAAAAACTTTCGTATTTAAAATGACTGATTTTTGCATTTTTATGTACAAATTCTTTGACAAATCTAATATGCCTAAATTTTTAATGAGAGAGCTAGGTATAATGCCAGTAGCAGAAGTAACAAATGGTAATATTTTTATAGTGTGAGAATGCCAAATTCTTTTAATTTCATTTCCTAAATCTGTATACTTTCTTATTTTTTCAGAAACAGATTTTTCAATATTACAGGAATTTGGAATAGCTACATCAATAATATAAGTTATTTTTTTTTAATTTTGTCATGTAAAACTATATCGGGTCTATTGTGACTAATTGGTCTGTTAGTGTTTTATCATAGTAAATTTTAAAGAAATTATTTTCTAAAAATGAATTTGGTTCGTATTCATAATATGGTACTATATTATGACAGTTAATCAAGTTATGTTTAATTACCAAACTTTGATGAATTATTTTTAAAACCTGGTTGTGCCTAAATGTATACATAATAATATAATTTATGAACTTTTTATTATGTTGTGTGTAAGGTAGGTTTGTGAATGTGAAACTGTGGTTGGGTAATGTTGTATTTTTCGTGAACACCTCATAGGAGAACCTGTGCTGAGGTGTTTATTTTTGTTTTGTTTTTTTTTTTTTCTCTATACATATAGCCAGAAAAAAGAATTTATAAATTCAGATAACAAATTTTAATTGATGATATTGGTACACAATTCTCCGTTCCGTTATCCATGTAATTAATTAAACAGTTCTATATTTTACACAAAATATATGGTTGCAAAATTTTTGAACGATCACAACTAAACAGTTTGTTTTTTTTTTTAAATTTATAAAGAAAGCTAATTTCACCCTTCACCTGTTTTTTTAATGTGAATACCGCACAGGAGTCCCAATTGCTCCAGTCTGGAGCTGGTGAGACTATGGTATCACCAATTGTGGTATGTTCTGAGGATGAAGGTAGTGGGGAGAAGAAGGAGAAGGGGTTGAGGGGGAAATACCTGGCTATTCAAATCTGGCCACCAGACACGGCTAAAGACATTTTAAGCAACGTGTCAATTCTGAATGGTGGTCTTACACCAGATGTCCTAGTCTCGATCTTTCGGTTTCACAAACAAGCACGTTTGCCGTTTAACCTTTCTTGACGGTGCTGTCAACTAAGCGGTCACGGTTTGTATTTACTGAAATATCTTTGTAAATATACTAAACATAGAGTTAACATTTTAGGTATTCCTCCACAATACATTTATGTATTGGATTAAATAAATACATTACACTAATATTTACTGAGTGTACAGCATCGGAGCGCGAGAAAGTTTTTAGCACGGTCAGAGGAGGGTTAATATGGATTCGTGACGTAGCTAAACCCGCGTTACGGGCGCTGTGAGAGATATAGACTAGGCCCCCAGGGCGATACTGAGAGTATTTTCCAGTCTATAGTGTACCATATATTATTTTGAATCAATCAATTTGGAAACAACACATATTAATCAAATATAATTTATTTGCGCATGCCGGGTTTGAACCCGCGACCTTTGGATTGGGAGTCGAGAGCCTTGCCTCTCGACCACGAGTTCGAAATGGTATCAAATTGTCTGTCGCCAATAGTGAGAGAAAAGAAAGGAAAATTAATAATATTCAACTAACTAACTAACTAACTAACCATCACGCCGTTTCCCCGCAGGGGTAGGCGGAGAGGACGGACCGCCAAACAACTCGGTCTTGGCACACACTCCTTGCCTCATTCACATTCATACATCTTCTCATACATACTCTTCTATTATTCTGAATCTTGACATGGCCCGACTCAAGTATCTGATTTACTTGATCGTGCCACGTCTTCCTTGGGCGTCCTCGGCTTCTTCTACCGTTCACATTCGCGTCATAAATTCTCTTTACACTCCTTTCTTCATTCATTCGCTCAACGTGCCCAAACCATCTAAGCGTCCCTTTCTTAATCTTACTTACTACGCTCACATCAGCCTTGCATTCTTTTCGGATCTCCACATTCCTCACACGATCATACATGGTTTTACCACACATACGCCTCAGGTATCTCATTTCTACAGCATTCAGTCTACTTTCATCCTTTCTCTGCCATTTCCACGCTTCACTGCCATACATCAGGGTAGGTACCAGTACTCCATTTATTCAAAATATTCAAATTGGAATATTTCGGACCCTCAGACAGAATAGATGGAAAAATGATCGAAAGATCATTCTAGAAAATGATATGAATTCTAGAAAAGACCTGTTAATGGTTTTTTATATGGAAAAATTGTTTGATGATAAACGCATTCCGAAAATTGAACGTTTTCAAAAAACTTTCAAGGGAACTCGAGTTTTTTTATTTACTCTCTTATAGATTTAAAAAATCTCTATGTTTTTTTAATAAATTCATCAAAATCAATACAATACAAGCTAACCAAAAATAATATTACGTGAGTGCTAATCGTACGGTAATGACTATTTTGTGGGCCGATTAGTTTAACCTATTTTAACGATCATTTGTGCCGGTTAGCGCTAATGAAACATGAATATGTGTAATAAAAATTGTGTTGTGGTTTATTAGGTGAAAATTGCTAGAAAATTTTGAACCCTAATGAGTATTGGCCAGTAGCCCTTTTGTTGTGTTATGTTGCTAGAGACTTTAATTTAAAAAAAAAAGTATTTAGGTACCATCATTTCGATTTTCTAGGCAACAAATATAAGGTACCTATACCACATAATAGAAAATGTAACATATTATTTTATATGACGTTACCAACATTTTCTACAATGTCGAAGTTTTACTTTTTGCCGACGATATGAAGTTGTTTAAGGTCATTAATGATGCGTACGACTGTATAATCTTGCAAGAGAATCTTAACAACTTTTTCAAATGGTGTTTTAGTAATAAACTGCAACTAAATATTAACAAATGCCAAGTTATGAGGTTCCACAAAATTAAACATCCAATAATGTATAATTATTCATTGTGTAATGTTGACTTAATCTCTGTAATCGAAATACTCGACCTAGGCATCATGTTCGATCAGAAACTCTGCTTTGTATCTCACATAACTTCTATCGCTAACAGGGCTATGAAAATGTTAGGTTTTATAGTAAGAATTTCCAAGGATTTTAAAAATATCAATACATTAAAACTTCTGTTCACATCTCTCGTTAGAAGTATTCTAGAATACAACTCTTCAATTTGGTCACCTGTCTTTAATAATCACATTAATACCATTGAAAGAGTCCAACGCAAATTTTTGAGGTGTATTAACTTTAGACTTGGAATTCCTTTAGAAACAATAGATTATGATTTTTTATTACATTCATTGAAATTGCTTAAGTTAAGTGATAGAAGAAAAATTTTTGATCTTATATTTTTATATAAAATTGTAAATTATCATTTGGATAGCCCTGATATATTAATGTTGATTCAATTTCATGTACCTACCATTAGATCGAGGTCCTCTAGTATGTATTATTGTGACAATTATACCACAGTCTCAGGATATAACTCAGTTATAAATAGGTTGCAAACACTTGGTAACTTTTATGCTAAAATCGCCGATATTCTTAATATACCCCTTGTGAAGTATAAAGCTACACTAATTAAACATTTTAATGAGGTCACTGTATAACAGGTTTTTGTTTTTGCTTCCGTCTTTCTTAAAGTCATTATTATTTTATTTGTTATGTGTTTCAATATAATTATATAATTTTCACTCATCAAAATGTAATACTGTACTATCTATGTCTGTGTAAAATTAAAAAAAACTTATGTATGTAAATGGCACTAGTGCCGTAAATTCTAAATAAATAAATAAATAAATAATATTACACTGTTATAAATAATTTTAATATAATATTGTCTTGGTTAGTGCTCTAGATTACGCCGGTACCTACACACCGGATCGCACGTATAGCATTGAATTCCTGTCGCTCTTACACGGAGAAAAATTTTATTCGAAAAAACGATCATTTTAATAGTAAAAACGGTTAAAAACGGGACTGAAGTTCTCACGAACAAATTAACAGGGTTTCAATGTTTATTGGCGGGAACATGTAAGAATAATTTGTTGGTTTACGTAATTTCGTATCTATACCGACAAATTATTCTTACATTTTCCCGCCAATAAACATTGAAACACTGTTAATTTGTTCGTAAGAACTTCAGTCCCGTTTTTAACCGTTTTTACGAATAAAATGGTCGTATTTTAGAATAAAAATTTTCTCCGTGTATCAATGAAATATTTGATAAATACCACTCTGGTGAGAAACATTCGCAAGCGGTATTTTTTTAAATCTGAAAATGAAACACTAACTACACATAGGAGGCACTTTTTTGGTACAGAAAAGGGTATGAGAGGTGGGTGGGAATCTGGTGGGTCAGTGTGTCCAGGAGTGACGGGCGTAGAAAACCATAGGTCTGTAGTGCAAGTGGATGGATCGAGAGAGACCAGCCAGAGAAGTCCCAGAGAGCAATTATCTCATTCTAAAAATTAATTTTGAAATAAAAATAAAAATAACAAGAGTTTGGTTTTCCGTGGATCATTTATCATCCATGAATTAAATATCACAATTGAGCTATTAACACATTACATTTTCCACAGTAACATTCTTATACCAAACCTTATGAACATTTTGTTTGTTGAACGTTTATTCAGTTTTAGATGTTTAGACAAATAAAATCACTCGGCAAGTAGGAAAGAATACATTTCGCAATAAGCTTGAGCAAAAATACCGAAATAAAAATATGAAATTTTTTTTTTTAAAACTCGGGTAGTAAACAAATCTTCATTTTTTTCACATATTCAGCCTGTATATCCTACGAAAAGTGCCATGATTTGTCACCATGAGAGCCATGCTATGGTAAAACGAAAAAATAAGGTAAGAACGATTTAAGCATAACAAAAAAAACTCTAGAAGGGACTGATGAGGTTAGGTTAGGTTAAGTTAGGTTAGGTTAGTTTAGGTGGCTTGAATAGTAACGCTCGATATGAGATTGGAGTAAAATTATATTAACAAGACAACCCAATCAAAAGAATCAAATACTTGAGTCGGGTCATGTGAAGATTCGGAATATATCTCAAATAGGTACCTACTTTATCTGCCTACTATACACCTGCGGCGAAATGGCTTGATGGTTGATTACGTAAATTTCTCATCAAAATGAGTCAAGTATACCGATTGGAAAAAAATATTTAACATCACCGCTGACTATGTACGTTCTTCCTTTAGAATCAATTTATCTTAACTTTTGTATTTCTTAGGCATTACCTATGTAACAATTTCTAGACAGTTTGTTTTTGAAGAGTTTTATTTAACATGTACATTTGTCACTTAATTTTTATTTATCTGCACGGAGAAAAATGTTATTCTAAAATACGATCATTTTATTCGTAAAAACGGGACTGAAATTCTTACGAACAAATTAACAGGGTTTCAATGTTTATTGGCGGGAACATGTAAGAATAATTTGTTGGTATATGTAATTTCGTACGTAAACCAACAAATTATTCTTACATTTTCCCGCCAATAAACATTTAAACACTCTTAATTTGTTCGTAAGAACTTCAGTCCCGTTTTTAACCGTTTTTACGAATAAAATGATAGTATTTTAGAATAAAAATTTTCTCCGTGTGCTACCGGTTCCGACACTTCCGTGTCATTCACTACTGTAAAATAAATCTCTGCAATAAACCACTTTCCCTCGTAACATGATCTAAGATCTGTAAAAATCATCGGTTAACCTGATCGTTCCTACTCTTCCCTCGGCGTGCACCACGAGAGTGTTAACAAACAATATCTTTAAAATGGAATTTCATGAACACAATGCTGTACGTTTAAATCTTAAATAAATATTTATAATTTCTTATTTATTGCCCTTTATAATAACAACTTTAAGGTTCAGTCTCAACATGCTTCGCCTGAACTGAAGTAATATCTTAATCTCCTCCCAAGCCAGTTATTAAGCAATTATTTAACCATTGCGGTGTGGGTTCCGCTTTAATATCAGTTATTAAAAAAACAAACGATTCAGCAGTTAACTACACCAAGAACCATCGTACAATAACTGGATTACTGGGAATACAGTTCTCCAACAATGGATGCATTATAATAGTCGTTTTATGTGGACGGTATGATAGATGATTACATATTTTGATACTGTGAGTCCGCTCGTAGAATCATGGACGGTGATCTCTTACGAAAGCAATGCTTAACAACCGTTGTTCCCAACTTTTCGATCGATCAATCTGAGCCTCTTTCACCTGTTGGTTAGAGAGTTGCTTTAGGAAGAGAGTATTTGTGCATTTGAGCAGTTTTGAGCCAACACCAGTTCCCGGCTCAACAGTTGTTTTTTTTTTAATTTTATTTTATTTGGAAAACCAACAGTTATAACATTTTATAAAGTATAATACAACATGGGTAAATCATTTAACCAATAATAGGTTTCCACTGAAATATCTTAATTTTTTTGTGTAAACAAAGAAAAATAGCTACATTAGCCTATGGGGATGGGATGGTGCGAGGGAAGGGAAAGGGATGGATCTATTCTGTATAATTAGTAGGGTGTACGTAAGTTATGTAAGTAGATATAATAAAGTATCGAGAGATTGCCTGTGTGACTTTAAGGAGTGTGGTGAAGAGTTAAAAATGTCAAATTGTTTATAGTATGTATTGAAAGTGTGTGATGCACGATAAATGAAGGAGTTTTGCTTAGAATTGGTGTTGCATCGAGGGAGGCTAAAAA
This sequence comes from Limnephilus auricula, assembly GCA_951813805.1. Classification (NCBI taxonomy): domain Eukaryota; kingdom Metazoa; phylum Arthropoda; class Insecta; order Trichoptera; family Limnephilidae; genus Limnephilus; species Limnephilus auricula. Next base: position 15,277,813 of record OX638403.1, read on the forward strand.
TTTTGTCTGATCTGGTTCGTTTGTTGGGAACTCGTAGTTGGATTCGTTCTAAGAGTTCCGGGCAATCTACGATGGACCTGGATATTTTCTGTAGAAAGAGGACATCAGCCGAGCTTCTTAGATCTTCCAATGATAATATATTGAAGTACGCGGCCGAATCTTTGTGATTTAAGTGGGGACGATAGCTACGGAAGTCTAAGTACCGCAGGAAACGATTTTGAACACGTTCCAGATTGTGTACATATGATTTGTACTGCGGGTTCCATACTTGTGAAGCGTATTCTAATAAGCTGCGGACGTATGCTGTTCAGTAGGATAGGGAATAATGGCCCTAAGAATTTCTTCATCAATAGATCGATGTAAAAATAAATAAACTTTGTTTTTTTTTTAACTTATTAACTTAAAGAGTCAAACCTCAAATTATAATATTTTAATTAATGAAGATAAACTATAAATATATAATAAACTTTGTTTTATTGTAAAAACTTGTGCATGTAAAATTAACATGCATTGTGATGGTTAGTTAGTTACAGCCTTACTAAAAAAAAAACACTCCGCGGCCGTTAAACGGTGTTTTTGTGAATCTTTAGATTTGGCAACGCCGTGTTTTACTCGTTTAAATTGGAGTTTTCATAATAATCCGCTAGGTGGTGTGATTGATGCGCCTGCGCATTGCTTTACCGCTGAAAAAAATAGCCGCGAATGCAGAAGAAAGTCGGTCGCGATTGTATTTGTGATTAATATGATGTTTTCGTTAATGATTTCAATATTTATGACTAATTCGCACTTATATTCATGTAATCAATATATTTACTATTAATTTGTGTTGTTTTTCGTTAGTTTAAGTCAAATTGTGACGCAAAAATCGTGTGTTCTAAATTGAGCTGTCAGAAAATGGTTCTGTAGGTTATATTCAGAAATAATTTGCATTTTAAGATCTTTATTTTATTATAAATTCTTGAAAGTGATATTTTTTGGTGACTAAAATGTCTAATACATATTTTAGTAAACGTATCAAAGAAATGAATGTCTTAAGATGTGCAAGCAATGTATTCAAACGTGAGTTTTTTCAATGTAAATTTTAAGAAATGAAAAGCGAATTTCAAGATTTTTTAATATTTTTTTATTGTGTGAAGGAGTAAAATGTGAGGTGACAGTTTTATTTCAAAATCATTAAATAAAAGGACTATGTTTTTTGAATTTTGAATTTTTCCAAATATTTCAATGTTTTAATAGAAAGTGTTTGGGGTAAGTAAGTTTTTTTTCAACTTGATGTTTGAAGCTTAAAATACTACAATTTTTAAACATTTAAGTATATTTTAGATATGAAAATCTTAAAGGTAATTAAATTTTGGTTCTAAAATGGTATTTGTTTTTACGACATCTCTAAAAATAATAAATATATAGGACATTAAAAAATTTATTCGAAATTCGTTAAAAATTACAAATGGAACAAATATATACAACAGATAAACTACCCTCCTTGGCCGTGTAAGCAATGTACATATCTTTCTATGAACAATTTTTTGTCAGTTCTTAATTAGTAAGGATTTTCATACATGGTTGTTTGACCATTGTACAAATTTTTCAGAAAGTTTATTAGTAAGGCTGGTAAAATGGCGACGTTGTCAGATCAAAACCATATATTTTGTTTAGTAAGAATTTGAAAAACGAAATGTACAGACTTTACACAACGTGCTACAGAAACACCGTTTAACGGCCGCGGAGTGTTTTTTTTTTAGTAAGGCTGTTAGTGTTTATTTGCCTTCGTGGTATTGTGAAGCCTCGCCCTGTGGTCCTAAAGCCAATAATAATAATAATTGGATAATTTGTAAAGCGTAATTTTTGTGAGACATCACCTCAGGGGCGCTGTGCAATTTTGACTACTTGGGCTCTATCTAATTATGTGCAAACATATACAGAAAACATGCTTACCTGGCAGGTCACTTCAAATAAACACAGTTTTATAAGACAGTTTAAGCTTGGAGAAGAAACATTTTTTTCACGTAGAGGACACAATATTAAAAACACTGATGATTTTTTGATTTTGAAGTTGATATTATATTTTTTATCCTCTCTTAGCAAAAGTAATGTTATTTTATTTATTTATTACTTTTATTTAGTTATCTGTACATTTAAGTTTACAAATGAATAATTTATCATATTTGCCAACTACATTTTGGAAACAAATCATTCTTTTGATATTATTTATCCAACACATGCATGTAACATTTCATTTTATCAATCATTAGTTTGTTTTTAATGTTGGTTTGTTATAATTTGTTTCAATTTGTTATTAAGTATATACCCATTATTATTATTTTTATATTATTTCAATATGTGTGCTTAACAAACAACAGTTATTGTATTTAAAACTTTTATTTTCTTTTATTACTATTTTTTTTATTTTTTATTCTTATTTTTTTTATTCTTTCTCTTCTTTTTATTTCTTCCATTTATTTTTGTTTGTACAAGACACGTTCCATATGTTCCATATATCATCCTAATTTTACTGCCCTAAAACGGGATTCTTCCAGTTGGGCAGACAAAATATTTTTTAAATAATGTATAATATATGTATAGAAAAAAGTAAATAAAAAAATATATAAATAAAGGGTTTAAAATTTTTTACACTAACACAACGGGTTTACACTTGGATAATTTAGAAATTTTAGAAATTAGAAAAAGTATTAATAGCCAATTAAATATTATAAATAATCAAGTATTTTTTAAACTAGTCAATGTAATAATAATAATAATAATAATTGGATAATTTGTAAAGCGCCGTTTTTGTGAGAAATCACAATTTATTTTTGTTATTTAGATGACTTAATTAGTTTTTGCAATTTTTTGTTAAAGTTTTTAACATATACATGCAATTATTACGTACTCTAAAATATTTTTTATATTATAAATACACATTTTATTATTTGTAAAATTTAAAGTTTTTAATACGTATACAGTGTGTTGTTAAGGATCGTACCTGATTTACTTTAACCAGTGATTCCTGACATTATTTGGAGTAAAAAATGTAAATAAAATTTTGATCTCCGGTGACACTAAAATGTTTTATTTTTTAACTAAACTAAAAAAATTGTAGTTGTTGGACAGTTTGGGGTAGGATAAGAGTTAGGCGGTTACTCAGCTCAGTGACCGCGTGAAAAAAAGTCATCTGAAAAGTCACCGGAGACAAAAATTTCATTACATTTTTTACTTCAAATAATGTCAGGAATCACCAGTTAAAGTAAGTCAAGTACGATCCTTATAACATATAATTATTACATATTCTAAAATATAATGAAATAACTGAAAAAATCCAATTAGGTAATTTTATTTTATATTAGCTTCCTGTGCGGCCCTGGGGAATTTTTTTAATGCTGTGTGGGGCGCTTTTTTTTAAGGAAATGAAGGAGAGAAAGTTCTGGGGAGAAAAGGGTATGAGGGGTGGTTAGGAATCTGGGGTTCAACGTGTCTAGAAGAGATGGTCGTACGAATCCATCTCTTCCACTACGGTAGAAGGCGATGGGTCAAGAGAGTCCGGCTGAAGAGGTCTAGGTTAGGTCTCCCTCAACCAGGCTCCTCAAATCCGCCACGCAGCGGACACATCCGTCGCTACGATCTAGACACCCCGTGAACCCGGGCATCTCTGCTAAACGTATCAAACCACTTGGGGTGACCTATGACAGTAGTCTTGGTTATCCAATAAATGGTAATTCGTAATTCGGTGGTACCTTTATCCGCCTCCCAAATTTTGAGTTACGAAATATTATAGATTTTTTAAGAAACTAATCACTTTGCCGCGGTGATCATCCATGTGGATAATATCTGTTAGAAGGGGGCAAAATTAGAGATCACAAGTCAAAATGATTAAATTATGTGCCAATCATACTTGTGCCTACTCGTGCAAAAATATGTCCTGGCATAATGCCCTTAAAATGATAAAGCCACAAAAAATACTCGGTAGCTACCCACTTGATCGGATGACAAAAATACCCTCGTCAGTCGGTTTTATAAGTTATCATTCAAACAAATCACAGTCACCCCCCCCCCCCCCCCACTTCCCCCTTCATGCCACTCAATAAACTCCAAACATGTTCACGCGTGAGGAAGCCAGCCAATTATTACGTCACTCTGTCACGTGACTTGCTCGAGTGTGACGTCACTATTATTAATCCCTTATTTCTATATTTCTACCTAAAAAACACATCATTAGTCATTACTATTAACTTTTTTATTTTATTTTTTATTTCTATATAATATTCCAGTGTTCACATAATTATTAATATTAAATTTTTAACTCACCAGACTTTCAGGTCCGGGAATTTTCCATAGGAATAATTAATACAAAACAATACAAGAACAACATGTTAACCTACCAGACTATTAAATGGGAAAATAATTCACCGACTCCAGATATTTCCATATCAGAGGGTTCGGCTCGGTGGAATTCCTAATTTGACCGATAAATTTTACTGATCCCTCAATATAAATATTTAAAAAATCTTTCGTAATCCTACATGTATTTAAAATGACTGGTTTTTGCATTTTTATTTACAAATTCTTTGACAAATCTAATACGCCTAAATTCTTAATGAGAGAGCTTAATAATATAATTTTTTAACTTTCTATTATTTGTAAGGTAGGTTTGAGAAGGTGAAACTGTGGTTGGGTAACGTTTTATGTTTCGTGAACACCTCATTAGGATAACCTGTGTTGAGGTGTTTACGTGCTTATGAACTAGACGCTCGATATTATCAAGGTAACAATTTTTTTATTTTTTTTACATTGGTTCCACATAGGAGGCCTTGAAGAAAATAATTTCAATCAGGGCCTATGTCATCTCTGAGGATGCCGTCTGGAGGGTCTTTTAATGAAAGAAAGGATGAGTATGAGGAGTGGGCAGGAATCTGGGGTTCAGTTGTCCAGATCAAAAGACGTAGACAAACCTCACCTCATGAACCCGGGCACCCCTGCTAAGTCATTAAACGTGGCGAACCACTTGGGGTGACCTATGATAGAGGCGTTGGTTATCCATTAAATGGTTCCCGGGGCGGCGGTATCCATTCCCGCCTCCCAAATTTTATTATTATTAGATTATTGTGGCCAATGATAGAGAAAAGTTAATGCACCACATATTTACGTATATGTAGGTTCATTAAAATGAATACAAGAAACTATTAAACCAGTAAAATATCACGAACGGAGACTTCTAGTGTCATGTAACCTGCAAAAAGGTTCCGCTTTCGAAATCCTGGGTCAAAGTAGTAAGGGTTATTGTCATTTTCACAACGAGCTCTAACTCAGAAATTACCAAAAGTGAGTTAGTTCACTATGGTTTAAGACGATCCAGAAAATAAATAAAAAACATTAGATGTAATTATTTTACAAATAGCCGTTTGTGGAGGATATTTGATCGAGGGCCATCAGGGGGGACTCCATCCAGACAGCCATGGCCGTGACGGTCGTGTTCTTCGATTGGCATAGTCTGTGCCGTAAACTAAATGTGGTTTAGAAGTGATCAGAAAAAGACACTCGTCAGGTACATTTCCGAAGCGCTTGGCACACTTGGTAGGCGGAATAGTTGATAAGCAGTATTGCTGTTGCCTTTGGGATGCAGTGTAATCTGCCCACAGTTATGACGGATACAGTAATGTGCAGAATGCGTTGAAAAGTATTATTTTGACGTTTGTACATCAAAAGTGAAAGAACCTTGATAGCATACCTCCTCTAACGGATATCGCTTTTGTGTGTCTTTCCATATCCTTGATGTATTTCCCTCTAGCACGCTCCCTCTTTAACGATCGATAGGATAACTATCGGTAACTTCTCATCTTCCCTAGGACAAGTGCACATCGCTAATGTACAAACAACAGTTGATGTCGAATACGTTAAGGACACTTAGTCATTGTGAACTCTTACTTTTTCGTTGGCGATCTGTAGTCATGCTAGGGAACGATGAGAAGTTACCGATAGTTATCCTACCGATCGTTATCGAGCGAGTATGCTAGGGCCTCAGGTCGTATTTTACGCCAAGACTAACATATTTTTTCCTTCCGTCTAACCACAAGGGGGCTATTTGCACGAGTTCATTTTTACATTTGAAAACTATAAGGATTGGTTTTGACTATTATATGAAAGGTTATGTTTTGTTGAAAATATATAAATCTTAATATATAAAAAATTAATGTTTCTTTGTTTGTTTCTTATTTGTTCCTAAACCATTCAACCGATTGCGATGAAACTTTGGTGACTTTTTGTGCGCGCGCCTGCGATGGTTTCTATACATAATAGTGAGCTCTGGGGTTATGAAATTATTTCCTATACTATTGAAATTTTGGTGGTTTGTTGTGCGCTTTTCTATATTTACTGGTGAGCTCTGGCTTTATGAAAAGGACTCGCAGGGAGAAACAATTTATTTCTGTGAGTGGCAATTCTACGCATGCCGGGTACTCGCTAGTATCCAATAAATGCCAATCTGTCACAAATTGACAGATCTGAATATTTATCACTAATGATTGTAATAGTTTGCTAACGGTGTTCATTTGAAAGAAATTTCTGAACGGGTCTCTAATTCTTTTTTATAAGCAATGACCTTAGGCAAATCTTTTTATATAAAAATCTGGTCTCACGATGTTACTCCAAGGTAAACTCCGAAACTACTTAACCGATTTTGATGAAATTTAGCTTACTATGTGTAATTTGGCCCAACTTAAAAGGTAGGATAGTTTATTTTTCTCGATGATTGATCTAAATATTTATTATTGCGAATTAAATATTTATAATGTTTGTTATTTGGCAATGATTTGAAATTATTTGTAAGTTCCATTAGTTTTTGACAGATGGCGGTGTGAATTAAATTATTGACACAACACTCGGTTATCTAGGTTAGGTAGCCACAGCAACGCGTAAGCGTGTCAGCTAGTATTTTATAATTAAATTCAGTTTCACAATTCATATAATTCTAATATCCTGTGAGATTTCACAGGTCTGCGCTAATACGTTTTATAATATCGTTAGACATTTTACATGAAAATGATTATTAAAATCTCTCATAAAATTAATTAAAACTTTCATGTGATTACTGAACAACTTAGGACTAATTAATAATGTAGCTCTCATATATTATTAACAAGCAACTTCTCAGTATCGGGTTAATGAAATAACATAATAAAGCTTCTCACACTGAGGGCATTAAATTAATGAAAGTTGGGAAAAGTGGGGATGGCCGAAACTTTTTTCGCAGCTTCCTACCAGGGGTGTTACGGATATTCGCATCCTCATCCGTATCCGCAAATGCGGATTATTCGCATCCGCATCAATTAATGCGGAGCTTTTACGGATGCGGATTACAAGTAACGACAGATAAAGAAAGTGAGCAGTGCCAGAGTGGCGCGTGCCTCGAGCGTGTTTGCTAGTTGCTATCTTCGTTAAATGAAAATAGCAACTAGCACGAAGTTCGTTACTAACTGACCAATAGGAAGGCACACATTAGTGACAAGATCCTAGAGGTTTTGTTTATTTTGTTTTAGTTATCGATGTCATTCCCATTGTGAATCAATTACAGTGATTGTTTACTGTGTTTATCCGTGGCTTTTTGCGTGGTTGAGGAATATTTCGATTTAAATAATAAGAGAAAAAGTAAATTAAAGTGCCGCAACTAATAACAAGCAGTATATTGACTTATTTTGTATTACTATTTATTAAATATAATTCACCATTTTTTTAAATTAAAATATGATTAAATAAAACATATGAAAATTGAAATATCTTTAAAAAATCCTGAAATCCGCATCCGCGGATGTGAACCTCTAATAATCCGCATCCGCATCTGCAACCGCGGATGTCAAAATTTTTGCATCCGCAACAATCCTGCTTCCGACCGGGTCGAAGTTCCAGAATTTATTTACTGGGCGCTCTGCTATGCCACGTTATCTGAGGGCGCGGATTAACTGGAAAATGTGTGAGCGAGGTGAATTTGGATAAAGGAATGGTATGAGATACTGATCGATTTTTAATTGGGTCATATCGAAATCCTAATTAGGTACCTAGGTATTACTGTACTGTAGTTAATGTGTGGTTATCACTGGTTAATTACAAAACCTTTTTATAACCATCAGGGAATATGTTGATAAGGCATTATAATCAGAAGATTGCTGTGACTTTCTGTCCTTTTTGGTAATACACGATACGATACGATACGATTGTACCACCCCAGCCAGGAGCACTCCTCTCCCGGTGAGACCGGTACAAAATAATAAAAATAAATTAAACTGAAAACAGTGTTTAAATTGCAGATGGCATAAAAATAATAATAATATATAGCGTAGGTTAATTTGAGAAATTTACAAATGAGTAATACAAGAAAAAGTTTACAATACAGAAAAATAAAAGAGAGTAACAAGTTTTTACATTATAGATAAATAGAAATAATACAAAAATATATGCAACAGCTCCTCCATTATAAAAATATCCTACATAAAAATATCATGGTATCTTTTAAATAACGGTAACTCATATTAAACATGTCGATATTTGAGGTGAATTCATTTCGAAGTGCGTGAAAGCGAAATAGGTGCATGTACATAATATGTGGTAGTTGGTCCCGGAATTATAGTTGCAGAAAAGATTTCACCTGGTTGCTTGATTAGGTACCTTGAACTCGATGAAATCAGGAGTAATATAATTGTACGCGATATTATAATTGTAAGGTTTGTGAAGCTAAAAGTTTCAGGATAATTGCCTTAAAAAAATAAAAAATAACAATTTTCTTTATAATATACGTAATCATATGTTTGGTCGGCAAATTAGAGAGATGTCAGAATTTGATATTTCTAAAAAACATCGTTAATAAAATTGAAAAAGAATCTGTCAAAAAATTTACAAAATGCACACGTTAAACTAGAATTATGATTTTAATCAAAAAAAATATTTCGGTACCTACTTTATCGCTCGTCTGAATTATTCCCACCATCAGTTTCAATTTTGAAAACTAAAAGATCATTGAATATCTTACATCTCAACATAAACAACTTAAGAGGCTAGACTTTGAACCACACGCGGAACACCCGCGTCTGTCATTCTGTCCCGCTCACAATAAGCTCACGCACACTTACAATACATGCGAATGCGAAATGTGCGAATGAGACAACGCTCAAATTTACCTACAGAAATCGCTCTAAAAGGGGTTTATGGAGAATACACTTTTCTATACCAAAACTTTCATTAAATTGAAATTTTAAAAAATATTAATTTTTTTTAAAAAGAAGAAACTACGTTGGTAGCTTTTTATAATTTTATAATTCTTTATGAGAGTTGAGTTAGCAGCACTTTTTCCTTAAATAATATTTTTTGATAAATCGTAAATGTTTGACATTGAATGTTTACGTTAATACGAAACGCATCGAAAATTCGAAAACATACCGACATAGTTTTCACCCTTTAGAAGGCAGTATAAAAAAAATATTCTTTTTGTGCAATTTTCTATGTAGAAAAGTGTTTCCCGGGCGTCCTTTTTGTATGGGTCGAAAAGCGAAGTCTATCGTCTTAACATCCAACCGGTTCGGAAGAAAGAAGTGATAATTAATAAATGCCGTTTTTAATTATTAAATAATATTCTAGTTAAAATTAGGTCAGTCAGAATGAATAGGTGAAAGGCTTTTTGATGAAAGTTATAAATAAGTGCACTTTTCCCATGTTAGGAAAGGTTCTATGACAGGGGTCTAATTGCAAAAAGCTTTTCCTCGGATAACTACCGTCAAACTTTTGAGTCCTGGAGTGACTCCAAGCTTTTTATAAATATTAACTTCACGCGGGAAGTTCTGAGGGAAAAAGTATGAAAGATATTCGCACAATTAATAATAATTCTAAAATAATTTTACATTTATTTGTAACTTAATATTAGTAAACTTTAATCAGTTTATCTACATTTGTACAGATATATTTTTACTTTTTACATTTCAAATTTACAATAAAAAACCGGTCCATGACAACCCAACAAAGTGGCATTTCAACACCCCTTTGAATAGTGATTTTTTTTAATAGCCCATATCCTAACCTAACTATTTAAATAAGTTTTTCGTTTTTTTCATCGCTTTTAATGACTTTTCAAAGGAGTGATGAAGTTACACGTTGTTGAGTTATGCGTTTACCAATAAACATTGCTTTTACCAATCTGTGAGTGAGTCGCGATTTGTTAAATAACTAATTTCTTTGTGGGTTTGTCGATGTTATCAATTTAATATGTTTTATATAGTATGATATTAGCGCATACCCGTGAAATCACGAAATATTATAAAAAAAATATTTTAATAATATAAAAATATTTGTTTGATTTACCTACCTACCTGTAAGTACCTACCAAATTTCTAACCAAATCTAAAAAAAATATTATTAAAATAAAAATTTTTAACATAATTCTGACCGATGATTCATCCATACAAAAAAAGCATAAGTTTATACATAGGTGAAAAATGTTGTAGGGAATCTGAAACAAAATTTCTCTTATTATATTATAACTCGGGGATTACTCAGACACATTGAAATAAGATAATAATGGGACTTTAAAAGTATATACCTACCTTTTTATTTTATTTATATATAGATGTAGGTATTTAGATATTACCTTTGTGAAAACCGACTCCTCTTCCTCTTCCACTCCTGCTTCCCCTTCCCCTATCGCATTCCCTTTTCCCCTTCACGCGTGCCCCCTCCGTTCTCCCGCTCTCCCCTTTCTCGAGACCCCCCCCCAAAAAAAACACAAGAAAATAAACAAACAATCATTTATTTTTATATTACAGATAATTACATTTTTTTGAAAACCAATAAGACAGGCGTTAGAAATGTCCTTCCGAATGTTAGTAAATCTGAAAAAACATCACACTAAAATATAGAATTATAAATAAATAATAATATAAAATTAATAATTAATAAATATAAAATTATTTTTATTTTGTATGTAGGTACCTACCTCATCGCTTGTCGGAAATTACATAAAAACAGATTTGAGTTCATTACGCAGGAATGTTTCTCATCACGCCCAATACCACGTACAACCGAAATAAGTACGAGTATATTTGATAGATAAGCGGAAAATGAATGACATCTATCATCTTCTTTAACTATTAATTATTCGGGTTGGCACAGTATCTTTTTTTCAAATTTTAGTTTTACTTTTTGCTACAAAAGGAAATTGTATTAGATAATCTAACGCATTTCTTCTTTCACGCATATTCAGAAATTTGTCATCCGAAGTAAAATGCGGATAGTATATTATATTTAAGCACTTCATGTTACAATATACTTATGATTATATTTTCTAGAATAATGAAACATAATATTATAAAAGTTCCCTGCAGTCAAGAGATATGAAAATGATTTACTAAATACAAAATATCCTTAATATGGGGTCCCCAACCTTTGCTTTGCGAAACTCCAAGTCAATTTTACAAGTTATTTACAGCGACTTCCATAATATGTAAATATTTGCTTTTTTTATAAAATTTGCGTATCTTTAAGAGGAAACCCGGTCGCCGATAAATTTGAACAATAGGTATTTTACCAAACTGTTGCTGCCACCGTCGCTCTTACTCCCTCGAATGTTGAGCGAAAGGGATAACTGCACTTTAGGATGATACCTAAATAAAATCATAAAAATCCAGGATTTGTATTCCCCATTTTTCTCCTCCAAAACTGGACCGATTATTAAGATTTATTTTACTAACTGTATCAGAAGAAAATACTCTATTTCTGTACGTTTTTTTTAAATACAGCGTCTAGTTTGTACACTGAACGTCTGTTTATGGCTTTTAAATCAAGCAATTTTAACGATTTTTGGAGGGTCCTAACTCCTATAAACTTGTCAAAAAAGGAAACCTTCCGACACGTTAGTTGTCGATATCTATGTTATGTTATGATAAAAAATAGTTGCAGTAGTGTCAAAATCCAGAGTCGAAATCGGGGAATACCGTGTATGAACAAAACTCCGTCCGGTTTCTTCGTAAGGTGATCCCAAAGTCCTTGAAAAGTTCGACATCGACATTCGACATGGATTTAAAAATACTTGACCTTTGGAAAGGTTAGAGAAGGTATTTGAGAGTTGTTTTTTACAAGTTGATTTCGTAAAGGTCTGTAAAAAGCCTGTCTATTTGCTATTTGTCCTGCCCGTTTATTATAATAGCAAGGAAATTTAGAATGGATTTCACGGAACCAAGCGACGTGGAGCGTAGAGACGTCCATTAGACTCAAAGACCCGTTAGGCATAAGGTTTAAATCTCAACTCCAAATTCGTTGGACGCGCCCACTTTGATTCTTGCTGTAAAAATCAGTGCGAAATTGCAGTGATTTGTTTTATTTTGTGAAACTCTGACACAAATATAAAAATGCTTTCCGACCCTTTTCTAAAGAAATTAATTTTCCACGTTAAACAATAAAACATTATCCGATAAGGGGTTCATTGGTAGGAGATTTTGCACTTAAATGCATTTTTACAGGCCTGATATTTCATTTTTTTCCAGGCTTATAAAAAGAATACTCGACTACTTCCTAGGCCAAGATGTGTTATATTCGCAATATTTAATTACAGCATCTATAAGATTACCAAGCGATTAAATTTTGAAAACATGATTTTGTATGATTTTGCATTATTTCGCAAGGTTTCTTGCGGTTAATCTAATCTTAAGATTATTTATTGTCAGGAAAATATACATATTATGTAGATGTAACAACAATTTTTTTCTATACTCCCTATCAAAACCTATGAAGTTAGAAATGTTAGTTTCCGGATATAACATATTGTATACAGAATTTCCGGGGTTTATTAACTGCACTAACTTCGCAAAGTGATTCTATGTGATGGAGAAGTTCAAAAAATAAATTACTTTTTCCGAAATTCCATCTCCCTTTCCAACCATCTTCAGTGAGCTTTTTGTTTTTTTAAGGCTTATAACGGAGGAGAAAAATAATTATTGTTCAATAAGAAAAAGGTAATTGGAATCCAAAAACATCGTAATCCTACAAGAGCTGCACAAAAAATGAAAATAGGTACATACCATCTACCATATCAGTCCATAATATTACTAGTCTCGCATACAAACTTTTTCACCACCAGAGCTTTCTCACCTCTGCCATAATATATTGTAAAATGCAGGCTGGAAACTCTGCTCATAACTCTAGTGTGAGGCAGTGGCAAGCGGTAGGCAGTAAACAGTAAGGTTGGTTGTGTTGGCAAATGCTCCCTGTAAATCGCTGCCGGCGGCCACCTTCTTAATACCCTTTAAACTGCGGTCCCGCTGGTTCCAGCCTGCTTCGGTCTCCCGATCCTCAGTCCTTTCGTATTACTGGCTCCGTTGCCCTTTGTTTATTTTTACGGAGGCACAGTAACGGAGATGCTTCTTATTTATAACGAGATATATAATAATGTGAGGCATATAAATTATATCATAAGGATAACGCAATGGAAAATGATATTTAGAAGATGTTGTACCTATAATCCTAATTGGAAAAAGATGTCACCAATATTTGGGTTCGAATTATTTTTAGTGAATATTTTCAATTTCTCATTAGACAGGTTACCTAGTTTATGATGTTACTTGCTGAAGTCCCTGGTGTTGCTCGGGTTTTATACAGAGTTTTTAGAAATCAGATTTAGACAGTAATTTTCTCTTATTTGAACGTCAGATGTTCAAAATGTCATCAAGAAGTATCAACACTCTACTTTTAATTATAATTGATAGACAGTTCTCCCCCCACTACTTCAATTTCTACCCACGCATAGCTTTGTATACTTGATTATTTAGTTTTTAGTACATTCAATGTCCTAAGAAAGAGAACATTGTTCTCGAAACATGTCGATTTGTTAAAATGTGGTAAAAACAAAATGTTTTAATTTTTCATTAATAATTGATAGAATTTATAATGAAAAGGTCTGCTTGTGTTTGTGATTATATTATTTTAATTGAATTTGAATTTTATTAACTTTAATTTAAATTTTGGTTATTTGATTTAAATTTAATTTTATATAAATTTAATATATATTATATTAACAGTACCTACTGCTGAAAATCAATTGCATTCCGGGAGAAATCTAGAATGTATGGCAGAAGCAGTTATCCTTTTGTCAATAGAATCAATGTAATTTGTAAAATTAGATGTATATGTATGACCGGTCAGTGGTTGAGTGGGCATAGCGTTTGGGTCCCACCCAGGCGTTCCGTGTTCGATTCCTCGGCTGGCTAAGTCCTCCATCACAACACAAGCAACATCTTCGCGCCCTTAAGGTGATTTCTCACAAAAACGGCGCTATACAAATTATCCAATTATTATTATTATTATCTTCCGCTTAGTGTGGTGGTAGTAGGAGATTTTCAAATGTTGTTGAGTTATTCGTAACTCGGGAATGTTTGTCTTTCTTTTAAAAAAAAATAAGAAATGTATGTATAAAAGTAACAATCTGTTATCGAATTTTTTTGTCATTTATATATTTATTAATACTAATATGTTCTGTCGTTTTCGGGAAGTTTGGAGTTAGGATTAAGTCCCCTGTATCCTCCACAGTTATTTGGTCCTAAAGAAAACAGTGTATTTGATGGATAGGAGGATAGGGAGAGGACTCTGATAATGTGGTTTTAAGTTTCGTATTATTTTATGCTAACATTACAAAGAAGGCAATACAACTCTTAACAGTACTCGTCTGAGAGGGTAGTTGAGGTTACACCAAATTCAGACCTTAAAAAACATGCCTTCTAGAATAGTTTTTTTTTTAAATATTATAATTACAAATTATTTTAACCTTTTTTTTAATATTGTTGTTCCGATCTTTAAATCATATTAACCCTCCGGGGATGTTTTTATGGGTTGTTATATGATGAGAAAATAATATGATAATTACATATTATCATTGTGATTATATTAAGTGGGTTTGTTTCTTTGCAGTAAAGGCGGTAACATGATAGTTTTTTACTACGATTTATGGTCAATTGTGAATTTATTACAATTTTTTTTCACCAGATTTACAGGAACGGGTTTAGTTTTTCCCATAGGAAAAACTAAACCCTTTCATACACTTTTCCATATAAATGATCATCTAGTAAATCCACGTTATGCAAGTGTATTATATAAGTATAATTAATACAAAATACAAGAACAACACGTTAATCTACCAAACTATTAAATGGGAATATAATTCACCGTCTCCAGATATTTTCATATCAGAGGGTTCGGCTCTGTGGAATTCCTAATTTGACCGATAAATCCTACTGATCCCTCAATATAAATATTAAAAAAATCTTTCGTAATTCTACATGTATTTAAAATGACTGATTTTTGCATTTTTATATACAAATTCTTTGACAAATCTAATATGCCTAAATTTTTAATAAGAGAGCCAGTATAATGCCAGTAGCCGAAATAACAAAAGGTAATATTTTTATAGTCTGAGAATGCCAAATTCTTTTAATTTCATTTCCTAAATCTGTATACTTTCTTATTTTTTCAGAAACAGATTTTTGAATATTACAGGAATTTGGAATAGCTACATCAATAATATAAGTTATTTTTTTAATTTTGTCATGTAAAACTATATCAGGTCTATTATGACCAATTGGTCTGTCTGTTAGTATAGTTTTATCATAGTAAATTTTAAAGAAATTATTTTCTAAAAATGAATTTGGTTCGTATTCATAATATGGTACTATATTATGACAGTCAATCAAGTTATGTTTAATTACCAAACTTTGGTGAATTATTTTTAAAACCTGATTGTGCCTAAATGTATACTCAGACGGTGCTAATATAGAACATCCTGATATAATGTGTTCTGTAGTTTCCGGAAAAGCCATACATTTTCTACAATAATCATCAATTTGATTTGGATCTTTGATTATATGCTTCCTATAATTTTTGGTATTAATGAGTCTATCTTGAATAGCAAGCATGAATCCTTCTATTTCTGCGCTCAACTCTCCAATACTCAACCATTTGTTTGACGAAAGTTTGTCAACATACGTTTGGTTGAGATAATTGAAGTGTTTTGCGTGAATAATTTTATTTGACCAGGAATCTAATAATTCCTGGTTGGTATTTATAAAAATGTTGGCATTCTCGTCGTATAAATTTAAAGGTGAAATATTTCTGTCTGCCTTGCAAATTATTTTATGCAGCTCTGAGCTATTAGCTTTTCTATGGAAAAAAATTCTTAACATTTCTACCTGATTTTGTTTTAAAGAAGTTATTTTGACTATACCTCTACCTCCTAAATTTCTAGGTAAATTAATTCGTTCTACAGCTGAATTTGGATGATGACAATTAAACTTTGTTAACGTAGTTCTAATTAATCGTTCTAAGCTATCTAAATCTGTATTAGACCATTTAATTATACCAAATGAGTACGTTAATAGAGGTATTGCCCAACTATTTATTGCCATTACTAAATTTTTAGCAGATAGATTGCATTTTAAAATTTTTCTTATCCTAGTTTGAAATTTAATCCTAATATCATTTTTAATACTAGTATGATCTAATTTATTCGATTGCGGGTATCCTAAGTATTTATAAACCTCATCCCCTTTCATACTTTTAATTTTGAAATTTCTAAATATACCCTCATCTCCATCCATAATTTTGCCTTTCTCTATATGGATCGTTCTACATTTATCTAAACCAAAAGTCATTTTAATATCATCTGAAAAAATTTTAACTACCTTAATCATTTTCTCGAAATTCGATTCAGAATTTGAAAATAATTTTATATCATCCATATATATATATAATAGATGCGAAATTGTACTACTCTTATATCATCCATATATAATAGATGCGAAATTGTACTACTCTAAAATTTAATATTTGGAATAATTGAACAGATTAGTTAATTAGTTGGATGGTTTCAATTTACCTAAGTTTCTAACTTCATTTTTAATAATTATTGTAAAAAGGAAATAATATTAATCATCCCATGTAATATAATTTTGAGACTCTCCGTTTATTAGATTCTACTTTAATTTATTCATAAATAGGCTTATACTTTGTATTATTTTTATGTATTAGATCGTTTTTGGGGAGGGGGTCTTTGAAAAATTCATCAAATTTCCTTTGTTAATATTCTTATTCAACTTCTGTTATTATCCAGAATATAAAAATAACTATTAGAGAACTTGATTTTTTTTAAATCTGCATCCATGTTGGACCTGTAACGCTGTCCGAAACGTTGGCTAAAGAATAGGGTAGTGTAAAACGGCGTAATACTCCAAAAATCAATAGCGATAATACTTTTGGCCGTAAAAATTTCATATTTTTATAAGAAAAAAAAAAAAATTTGGATTATAATTTGTATAATTATTATTATTTTTTGCATTAAATGAAGACTCATAGAGTAATATTACTTTTTGTGTGAATACCGCCCCAAATGCTCCTTCCTACCTGTCCAGATCCAGTGGAACTATTATACCATAGAATGTTTTGAGGCCGATCGGAGTGAGTAAGGGAAGGAGACGAAGTAGAGTTATAAATACCTAGCTATTAAGATCTATTTACCAAATACGGTTAAACCGTGTCAAGCATCGTTTCGTTCTGAATGCTTTATACTTATGTGGAGGTTTTTTTAATTGATTTTGAAGAAGAAAAAATTGAAAAAATAGTCACCGGAGACCAAAATTTCACCAACATTTTTACTCCAATAATGCCAGGAATCACTGGTAAGTAAGTCAAGTTCGTCCCTTAACACCACCTCTTTCTCTTTTTTATTGGAATCCAATTTAGCTCTTATCTCAATTGATAATTTTTTGCATATTTGCCTCTCCTTAATATAGGTACAATATATAAATAAATAGCTCTGCTTTAAATAATTTCTAGTTCATTCAAGTTTCTTTCATCCGTAAAGCGTAATATCATCATAACATTTGGAGCAAATATAAAACCTAGACGAACGAAAAAGAACTTAACACTCTATTTATTGTATACATAAACTTTATACACTGTATTATTAAAATAACAATACTTGAATGCGAAAAGGATCTGCAAATAAAGATATTAAACCATTTTTCGAAAAGATAAAGAGACCTGAACGCACAAAAAAGATCTGAATACAACGTCTTTGGGTAGACTTTCGAGCCATCACTTAGAATTAATTCGGTCTTAAAGAAAAGCTAAGATGTCCGTCATTAAGATTGAATACTTCCCAATAAATAATACACAAATCGGTCACTTTTTGCCCGAATGCTTTAATCGCTCTCATGGGTTTTATTATTTTATCTCTGGCCGGAATGCCAAATTTGATTGATAACATTAAACCCTAATTAATCTTTTACGATCCAATCGCATTGATGTTATCTGTAGTTAAGGCACGTCTTCCACCGAAACAAGATTGAGAAGATTTTATTACAAGTACGCGAATCGAATTCGAAAGACACATGAGGCACGTAATGGATGTGGTCCGGCTCGAAGGACCTTAGCGTTAATGCAAGCGTTCAGTTCTTACTTACTGCGATGTTCAAACGGACTTACCCACACTTGTACCTGCTATAAATTCTGTTTGGATTTCATTTTCTTTCAGTATTTTTACAACTAAGTGCTTCTAGTCGAGACCCTAGATATCTGAAAACATATTTTAACTCTATACTCAATACCAAACACGGAGAGTCCGTTTGACTGTTTCAATCTTTGTAAGTTCGATTTTAGCTGTTGGGAATGGTGTAAATATCAAATGGTATTTTTTTTTCTATAAGTGTGTCTTCTTTGTATATTATATAAATTTTGGAGGCGGGTATGGGTACCGCTGCCACGGGAACTATTTATTTGATAACCAACACCTCTTCCATAGGTCACCTTAAGAGGTTCGCTACGTTTGGTGACTTAGTAGGGGCGCCCAGGTTCATGGGATGAGGTTTGTCCGGATCTTGGTGGCAGATAAGTCTGCCCACCAACTGCGTGACAGGCCGGATCGGGAGAGACCTTTTGATCTCTCCAGCAGAACTCTCTCAGTGGGAGGGATAAATTCATACGTCTGTCACTTCTGGACACACACGGAGAATTTTTTTATTCTAAAATACGATCATTTTATTTGTAAAAATGGTTAAAAACGGCACTGAAGTTCTTACGAACAAATTAACAGGGTTTAAATGTTTATTGACGGGAACATTGAAACACTGTTAATTTGTTGGTAAGAACTTCAGTCCCGTTTTTAAGAATAAAATGATCGTATTTTAGAATATCATTTTTCTCTGTGCACTGACCCCCATAGTACACTCTTTTTAAGTTTTCTAATCTAAGAATATTTCTTAGTCTTATAAATATAAGTTCACAAATTTGTTTATTCCATTTAAAATGTTGATCTATATATACATACCAAGATATTTAATTTCAGAAGTTGGACTAAGTATTGAACATGCTTGATTGCAATTTGTTCTGTTACATTTAAGTTGATGTATTATAATTTTTTGTTCTGGTTTTAATCTAAATTTATTGATAGAGAATGGGATAAATTTATTATAAGCAATAATTATTATTCAACAATTATTGCTTATTACATTTTTTCACCTGCAAACAACCAACTTTATTTATTGCTATAATTAATAATTATTGCTTATAATATTTGTTACCCTTTGTGCTATGCATAAAAAATCTTGTCTTAAACGTTAGTTTATCAATTAAAAATAATAATTATTGCTTATAATATTTGTTACCCTTTGTGCTATGCATAAAAAATCTTGTCTTAAACGTTAGTTTATCAATTTAAAAAAAAAAGGATAAATTTAGTTCTTTCAGTATTTAATGAGAGAAGGTATTTCAGTATTTAATTATCCTATTTAAATCAGTTGGGTATGTTGAGTTTGTTTTACCGATATTTTTATAGAAGGTCATTGATCCAGTCAGTATTCGACAGATATGCCGAACGCCGGCCCAACATTCATTCACGGTTGAAATTTTGACGTGAACACGGAATACGTGTTGTTTTTACGACTTAATAATAACCGAGTTGTTAAGGCATGCTTAACAACTCGTCTGTAAAGCGATGCGCGACGTCAAACTCTGTGTTTCATCCTTCCTATAACTTGGGTAAATTTAAGAGTAATTTGAACAATTAATCAAATTCCAAAGTTAAAATTCAAGATATGAGTTTTGCGGTCGAAAGTATTATTGATTTTTGGAGTATTACGCCGTTTTACACTACCCCATTCTTTAGCCAACGTTTTGGACAGCGTTACAGGTCCAACATGGAGGCAGATTTAAAAAAAATCAAGTTCTCTGATAGTTATTTTTATATTCTGGATAATAAGAGAAATTGAATAAGAATATTAAAAAAGGAAATCGGATGAATTTTTCAAAGACCCCCTCCACAAAAACGATCTAATACATAAAAATAATACTAAGTATAATAAATTAAAGTAGAATCTAATAAACTGAGAGTCTCAAAATTATATTCCTTCTGACAATTAATTGTATATGAGATAATTAATATTATTACCTTTTTACAATAATTATTAAAAATGAAGTTAGAAACTTAGGTAAATTGATACCATCCAACCAATTAACTAACCCGTTCAATTATTCCACATATTTAACAAGTTGCAACTCAGATCGCAAATTAATTTGTTTTTAACCATTTAACCATCTCGCGTATTACCTATTCCAATATTATTATGCAAATCTTCTCTTATTTCTACGTCATTCTATCACAGTTTCTCTGAAACACGTCACTTGTCCAATACAGGTCCTCCGATGCCGCCAGCGACTCGGATCTAAGAATATGTTTGACAAGAGAGACAACATTTTATACGGTTTAAGTGATGTTCGGAATAATTTAATTCCCATACATGGGGCAGATAGCGAGCTACAAGCCATCTCCTCTGTCGTGAAACATGATGGTAAAAAAGCCATTAATAATGTTATAAATAGGGTTTGCAATCCCGCATCCCGCAATCCCGAATCCCGCAATTCCGCGGGATTTCAGCCATATTTAATCCCGTAGATATGCGTGATTTAAAAAAATAAATAAATTTACACCAAAAAACCTGCAGTTTATATAAATAAACGGTGTTCAATATTTTTTAATGTAGGAGGAACTGAGGGTAATCGTCGGATAAAGGGTAAGCGAGCAAGCGAAGAGAGAGTCGGGCTTCTCGCCCCAACGTCCGACTACGGTCGTACTACCTAGTATACATAAATAGGGCGAAAGAAACCGAAATACATCAGTTCATCAGGAAAACTTGGCGCTCCGACCTTGCATCAACTTGCCTCGTTTCTTTACTGACCATAGCTTTACCCTGGATCAAGGAATACCCTACACTCTTTCGACCAGACACGGCTACGTCATAAGGAAGGAGTCACTAGAACATCTCGGACCAGCACTTCAGTCGGCAAAACAGACTACAGCATATCTTACATTACTTGTCTATCTCAATACCATTGATTGATAGCAAATAGTAGAAAATATTGGCATTATTTCAATTTTTAAAAACCCGCGGGATTTAAAAAGAGTGCGGGATTTGCAAATTCTAGTTACAAAGTTGAAATCGTTAAAAGGGTAATTATACCATTGATTGATAGCAAATAGTAGGAAATGTTGGCATTATTTCAATTTTTTAAATCCCGCGGGATTCAAAAAGAGTGCGGGATTAGCAAATCCTAGTTACAAAGTTGAAATCGTTAAGAGGTTATTACCAGAGAATATCGGAAATTAGTCCTTTTTAAATCAAATTCCATACGTATTGAGTCTTTTTTACAAAAAAATATAAATTGATTTTGAAAGATTGTTATTTTATCTGGTACACGGAGTTTTAAAATTTTTAAAAACTAAGTGTATTTTTAAGATACTAAGGTATACCGTTAGTTGTTAACATATTTGTTCAATTTTCAAACGATAGATACTATTAAACAACACAAATTTCAAATCATATAATCATACAACAAATTAAATCAATACATAATCCAGTCAACACAGTTTTAATTTTTTAAATTTTAGTTAAATTAAAATTATTATAAAATAAATCCGAAGACGTATTTTGTGACAAAAATACCTCAGCTTTTCTATTTATTTAAGGTCTTAAAAACTAAAACATTTTTTTTAAATTTACACACTTATTTTGTTCAGACATTATTGAAAAATCATAAATACTTATGATCAAAAAATACTTACAAAAAGTACACGATATTGAATAATTTATCATCGTGCGTTTTAAGCATTTTTATTGCTTTCTTAAATGTAGGTATATATAATAGCAAGTTTTGAATGAAATAAATCGATATTAATTTTTTAATTTACAAAAATTGATACGGGGAATAATCGATCTTTCTCATTGGAACCTCGATGTATATTTATTATTCTCAGCTGCTGGTCAATCGCCCTTAAATACATTTATTACTGAGGTTGTCCGAATTAAGACTTTTATGTAGGATAAATATTCTTCGTCCGGAATCATGGTGTAAAAATCATTGAGTTGGAAACCTACAGAATTTGTTTTCAAATTAAGGAATTTTTATTGTAACATAAATACTTATGATCAAAAAATACTTACAAGAAGTACACGATATTTAATAATTTATCATCGTGCGTTTTGAGTATTTTTATTGCTTACTTGAATATAGGCATATATTAAAGCAAGTTTTGAATGCAATAAATCGATATTAAATTTTTAATTTAAATAATTTGATACGGGGAATAATCGATCTTTCTCATTGGAACCTCCCTGTACAGCTGCAAATATTTTTAAACTTGTAATCTCAGCCACTGGTCAAGCACTCTTAACTACGTAACAACTGCGTAATAATTTATTGGTTTTCTTACATAATAGGAATAATTGATTGGTTAATATTAATTGGTTTTCAGGCCATTAGGTACGCAATATTCCTCTTCAACTACGTAAGACCCTTAGGAATGATTGAAACAATTTTATAATAGAAGAAAACTCAATGAATTGGAAAATGATTCGATTGCTTACGCGAAGCAATTAGTCCAGTAAAGTTAAACATGAAAATGGGGTCGTACTTGCAAAAGGTCCCATCACTCTGAATTTTTTATATGTTGTTAGGACGTAAACCAATATTAAAAAAATAGATTTGCAATTTCCAAAGTGCTGTGCGAGCGGCAGTCTACACGAAAACCATGAAATTTTTGGACTTACTTCAGTTTTGCAAAAGGAGTTTGAAGTGACAAACGTCTTATACCTCAGGAAATCCAAAGTATCCCTCGCGATGACACCCCCATATAGAGCCACAAAGCACTTGATGCTTGCTTCTCTCATGGCTTGTGGGGTGGAGTCTGGCCGAAGGAAGACCTCCACTTGCTCAACAAGTGGTTCACTCTTGCTCAAGAGTGTGGTGATTTTGGGCTTTCCTTGGTCAAACGGTGCTGAGGTAGTATCGCACCAGGTAAAAGCGTGGACGAAGAGTGCCGTCCCTAGTGATCGCTGGAAGTCCTGGTGGTTATAGTGACAGCAAACAGCTTCGCTCTTCGTGCTCTACTGAAGGTGGAGGTTTGTCTCTTAAACTTGCCTAATCCATTGAGAAGAACTGTATCTAAATGGCCTATTTTCGAAGAACTGTATGTTTGGAACCAATGGCTGTATAGATCTCGCCTTGGTTTCAACTTGTAGCAAATTTAGTCCACTTTAAAAGCATATGAAGCAACTATACCGGTCAGAACCTACCTTCACTGAGATATTGAGCAAAAACTGAAAGTCCGAAAATTCCAAGGTTTTTTGGGTATTCCGCCGCTCGCACAGCACTTTGGAAATTGCAAATCTGTTTTTTTAATATTAATTTAAGTCCTAACCAGATCAAAATAAATATATTGCAAGCGCGGATGTACATCTTGACAGGACTAAATCGACAAACTCGTCAAATTCCTTGCCGCACATACTACCCGTATTATTAATTTCAGAAAAAAATGGTTTCCTAAATAAATAAGTTACAAAATTGCGTAACTTAATTATTTGGTTCATTTAATTTCAGGAGAAATATATTTCTTTAAACATACCTCGACTTTTTTGTTTTATAATATTTATCATCTTGATAGCAATACTATAAATTTCCCCCTTGAAGTTTATGGATTGTATGACATTTCGTGTGTGTATGTTATTGTGTAAAGTGTGTGAGTGTGAATTCTATGTTTGTATGTATGAGTTTATTATTTATTTTATATATTATATTATTATACAGTATTTAATTACACCTCTCACTAAAATAAGCTCATTTTAGACGATAGTAATTAGGGCTGTCCAAGCAGACAAAGACCACCAGATTTCCGAAAAGTGTGGACATTCTTTTCAGGTCTCAGACCCATTCCTATCTCCAGTATCTTATTTGTTGTGATATCACAACGTAAAATTAACTCATTCTCTAAAAACCCTACATGATATATTACATATAAGTACCACAAGAAAAAACTATGTACATTGATGCAACAATTTTTTTTGCATATTAAACTTTGTTCCTTTTAGTTATGGTACGTAAATTCATGTTAACGGTGCCTACAAAGAAAACTCATCGCTTTTTTTATTCATAACTCATAATGTAACCATGTTTAGACTAATACGCCTCTATTAAACAACACATTCGAGCAAAAAAGATAAACTGTGATAAGAGTGGAACAAGCATTCGAACAAATGGATTCAACTTTCATCCCTAGAAATTGAGATTCAAGAAGAAAATAACCACAGAATACAAATGAGGAATTTCAGTATCAAGTGCGAATGTAATGTTAAATAATTTATATCAATGCCAAAGGAAGGAAACCTTTTTTTTACTAAGTTGCCCTTTACTACCTTCATTTAAATTTTAAACTAGCAACTTTTCTCGTCAGCTCAACACTCCTCAAGTCCTTATCTTTTGCAATTTTGCATAGCTTTGAGTATCGCGTTGAAGAGACTGACGCTTTAACAGTATCCGAAGTGTTGGGCAAACAACAAGTACAACAAATAAATTTTCTTCGCAATCTAAACCGCCTTACAAATTAATGAGGAGGAAGTTGAAACATAATATTACACAATAATCTGTGGAGATGTGATGATAAAGCTGCAACGATTCTTGCTTTTATTTTGGCGATTTCAATTTGTTCAATCAATATTTTAATTTTTAAAAACCAGCTTGAAAATAATAGCTATCGTCAGTGCAAAAGCAATAATAGTTAACTAAAATTACTAA
Source organism: Limnephilus auricula (assembly GCA_951813805.1). Lineage (NCBI taxonomy): Eukaryota > Metazoa > Arthropoda > Insecta > Trichoptera > Limnephilidae > Limnephilus > Limnephilus auricula. The sequence continues at coordinate 15,302,944 of OX638403.1, forward strand.
GTAACTAACCATCACATCGTTTCCCCGCAGGGATAGGCAGAGAGGACGGACTGCCAAACAACTCACTCAACAGTGGCACACACTCCTTGCCTCATTCACATTTATACATCTTCTCATACATACTCTTCTACCTATTATTCTGACTCTTGACATGGCCCGACTCAAGCATCTGATTCACTTGATCGTGCCACGACTTCCTTGGGCCTCCTCGTCTTCTTCTACTTCGTTCTTCTTCCCATCTCTCGTAAACATACTTCCCAAATATACAACTCAACCACCTGCTCCAAGTATTCATCATTCACAACTATATTGCTCAATGTTTTCGTACTCTCTCTTTCAAACACCATGACTTTAGACTTACTTACATTCATCATTAATTCATTCTTCATACATACTTAGTTCATTCTAGATACGAGCGACTGCAGATCTTCTATTCAGTAAAACCCAGTTAGAAAATAAATATATCTGATTATTTATTAAGTGACGAGAAGAATCAATACGCTTTTGAATAAATTAATAAAACTGCTGGTTTGTGGCCTTTGAGGGAAGAAGTCAAATTGAATAAAATGTAATTTTATTATAATATAAATCATTAGGTTCCTTAAGATGATAGACTTCGCTTTTCGGCCCATACAAAAAGGACGCCCAGGAAAAAACACTTTTCTACATCGAAAATTGCACAAAATGAATATTTTTTTTATACTGCCTTCTAGAGAGTAAAAACTGTTTGTATGTTGGTATAAAAAATGATGGTATGTTTTCGAATTTTCGATGCGTTTCGTATTAACGTAAACATTCACTGTCAAACATGCACGATTTATCAAAAAATATTACTCAAGTGTGCGTGTGCTTATTGTGAGCGGGACAGAATGACAGACGCGGGTGTTCCGCGTGTGGTTCAAAGTCTAGCCTCTTAATGACTTTATATTTCCTTTGACGGTTATTCAAAGATTTCTTGTGCTATGCCAACGCTATATTAATCGAACAAAATTATAAGTAAAAAAGGTCTAGTCTACTCACATCAATATTACTTATTTTATTTACTATTGAAAATAGATGGTTTTTTCATACATATTTATGTTAACACGTAATGAGAGGAGTTTCGTTTAGATTAACTTATTTCTTTAAAAGCTTCAGATGCTTACACGAAGTCAAGAACTGCATTCATGTTTTAATTGCAGTCCGTAGAGTTAAAAAAATATGTTACGCGGTACAGAACAGAATTCTGATGTATTTGGGTACTTGGATAAATGGCATCGCCACATTCTTAGCATTCTTAATGATAAACAGGATTCCCTTATTCTTCGGGATTTTTTAATGGTTATGCCTGCCATTGATGAAATGTTTATATTGATGTATAAATATATATAAAAAAATATAAAAAAACATCGCCAAAACGCGATTTTTTTATTATTTGGCGGAGTTCAGGCACAAATATTTAAATGTTTTATTATAATTTTCCACATTACACAATAAAACTGTAATCCAAAAGGGGTTTGTAAGTTATTGTGCTTTAGAGAAGTTTTCATTGGTTATAGTTTATTTATTTCTGGGCTTATAAAAAGTCTTGTCAAAAAAATACTCGATTATTTCAAAGGCAAAGATGTGTCTTGATCGCAGATTTAGAAGGAATCTAACATACGTCTAAGCTCTAAGCCTAAGTGATCAAATTTACCAACCAAAAACAAGTCATTTTGTATTACTTCGTAGTGATTGACCTTGAGGGCCGGTACTACCCAAAAAGAAGAAGAAGGAGAGATAAGAATTTTTGAGGGAACGCGCTAAAATTAAAAACGATAAAATTCGAGCGAAAATTCGGACAATGTTTAATAAAACACGACTCGTTTACAATAGAGCAAAAACCTCTCTTCGACACATTAAGTAGCATTTAAAGAAACACTGTGCTTTTTTCAAACCTATGATGTGTAATATAACAGAACCGTATGTGTTTTTTTTTAATATTTTCGGAGCATACTTAGAGATTTTTTTCTATCGATGGAATTTTATGTAATGAATGTTTTGGCTCCACAAATCTTCAGATATTATCTTAAAAAACAACATATATTTTATTAAGAACTTAGAAACTTAAAGTACTCAAGGGACATAATGTTATAAATAGGTAGAAAATCGAAATTCCGGCCCTTAAGTGAGTAGATACGACGGATGAATAGTAATGAAAACAAATTTTAAATGTTCGCAAGGACCAACATTCTGAATGGACAAGTCAAGTGAATAGAACACTACTTTAGTCAAGCCTCGTTGATAGTTGATTTAATAAATATGGTTAAATATCGCCTTCCATCCTCTATTCCCACTTACTGTGGAAATAGAGGATGGAAGTGCTTAGGTACTTCTATTACATCCGTCGGGAGAAAGCAATGCCGACCACCATACAGTACTTTAGTGCGCGACAGGCTTTGAAGTGTCACGTGATCAAGTCAGTTCCATCGAGCAAAGAAAATGAGATTGTTGTCGATACTCGTAGTTACTGCTGATTTGTTTGCTATTTTACTGCTAGCAAATTAAACAAACGGGGTGATTTAGATTTAATCCGTAAAGCTTACATAATGTAATACCGTTGTAGATAACAACTGTGTTTAACTTAATTTAATTGTAGATAATAGGATTATAAGAGGGAACAATTCATCTTAGATATTTACACAATCTCACGTTCACGTAAAAGATTTATGATGTTGTAGGTTTATTAAAAGTAGATTCTTTTCTTTGGATTGGCTTCTTAAGAGGGTATTTATTACCAGAGAATACCGGAAATTAGTCATTTTTAAATCAAATTTCAGACGTATTGACTCTTTTTTATAAAAAAACATAAATTGATTTTGAAAGATTGTTATTTTATCTGGTAAACGCAGTTTTAAAATTTTGAAAAACTAAGTTTATTTTTAATATACTGAGGTTATACCGTTGGTCATTGGCAGATTTGTTCAATTTTCAAACGACAGATTCTATTAAACAACACAAATTTCAAATCATATAATCATACAACAAAATAAATCAATACATAATCTAGTAAACACAGTTTTCAGAAATTTATATTAAGTTAAATTAAAATCATTAAAAAATAAATCCGAGAACGTGTTTTGTGACAAAAATACCTCAGTTTTTCTATTTATTTAAGGTCTTACAAACTAAAATATTACAAATTTTTTTACACTCTTATTTTGTTTAGACATTATTAAAAAATCATAAATACTTATGATCAAAAAATACTTACAAAAAGTAAACATATTTAATAATTTATCATCGTGCGTTTTGAGCATTTTTATAGCTTACTTGAATGTAGGTATATATTAAAGCAAGTTTTGAATGAAATAAATCGATATTAAATTTTTAATTTAAATAATTTGATACGGGGAATAATCGATCTTTCTCATTGGAACCTCCCTGTACAGCTGCAAGCATTTTTAAACTCTTATTCTCTGCCGCTTGTCAATCACTCTTAACTGTGTAACAACTAGCACTGCGTAATAATTTATTGGTTTTCTTACATAATAGGAATAATTGATTGGTTGATAATAATTGGTTTTCAGGCCATTAGGTACGCAATATTCCTCTTCAACTACGTAAGACCCTTAGGAATGATTGAAACAATTTTATAATAGAAGAAAACACAATGAATTGGAAAATCATTCGATTGCTTACGCGAAGCAATTAGTCCAGTAAAGTTAAACATGAAAAGGGGGTCGTACTTGCAAAAGGTCCGTTCGCTCTGATTTTTTTATATGTTGTTAGGACGTAAACCAATATTAAAAAAACAGATTTGCAATTTCCAAAGTGCTGTGCGAGCAATTTTAATTTTAAAAATTTTATACAGGGAATAACCGATCTTGCAAGCATTTTTTAACTTTTATTCTCAGCTGCTGGTTAATTGCTCCTAAGATGATAGACTTCGCTTTTCGGCCCATACAAAAAGGACGCCCGGGAAAAAACACTTTTCTACATTGAAAATTGCACAAAATGAATAATTTATATTGCCTTTTAGAGGGTGTAAACTATGTCGGTATGTTTTCGAATTTTCGATGCGTTTCGTATTAACGTAAACATTCACTGTCAAACATGTACGATTTATCAAAAAAATTTATTCAAGGAAAAAGTGCTGCTAACTCAACTTTCATAAAGAATTATAAAATTATAAAAAGCTACCGACGTAGCTTCTTCTTTCTAAAAAACTATATTTTTTTAAATTTCAATTTCGTGAAAGTTTCGGTGTAGAAAAGTGTATTCTCCATAAACCCCTTTTCGAGCGATTTCTGTAGGTAAATTTGAGCGTTGTCTCATTCGCACATTTCGCATTCGCATGTATTGTAAGTGTGCGTGAGCTTATTGTGAGCGGGACAGAATGACAGACGCGGGTGTTCCGCGTGTGGTTCAAAGTCTAGCCTCTTAAGGTAATATTTTTTTTTCACTTTGATCAGAACATGATTTGAAAAGACAAAGTCCCAGCTTCCTGCCGGGAGCTGTTGGTACTAGTATATCCCCATTCGATACTGATTGAAATGGAAGGAAATAAGAAAGGAAAGATGAAGCTTGATAAGTGTATTGCTTTACAGATCTAGTCATCTGACGTAGTTAAGTCTACTTCGTAATTTGGCAATCGTGCGACCAGGCCTAAGAAGGAGAGCTCACAATGGAGCTATCAGCGAACAAGAAATTTTAGATGTATCACTAAAGAGTGCAACGGTCACTAGCCCAAGTTTTTATTATGATATTGTCCTTCGTGACGTTACTAATAAACTAGTTTATTCGCCCTCCAGACTGTAGACTGTAGTAATTGGTTGGATCTCGAGGAATTCACTACCTAAAGATCGTATCCAAGTCCTTGTTCCGTTTCCGCCAGTTTATTTATAAAGCCTGTAATGGCCCCGGCAGACGGCAATCCGCCGGATGTGGCGATATTGTCTCATAGTTTAAATTGCATAGGGGTGAATTTGCAATTTTTAGAATTGTAGCGCTGAGATAAGAATCCGAAACTTTTACTTTTGTTGCAAATCTCGAAAACTTTTAATATCTTGAATAAATACGGGGGAAGAAGAAGATCAAAGAAAAAACAAGTACTTGTTTGCCTTAACACCACGCGGAGAAAAATGTTATTCTAAAATATGATCATTTTATTCGTAAAAACGGGACTTCTTACGAACAAATTAACAGGGTTTCAATGTTTATTGTAAGAATAATTTGTTGGTATACGTAATTTCGTACGTATACCAACAAATTATTCTTACATTTTCCCGCCAATAAATTTAATTTCACGTTAATTTGTTCGTAAGAACTTCAGTCCGTTTTTAAGAATAAAATGATCATATTTTAGAATAACATTTTTCTCCGTGCATGAGTAAGTACGGAGCTTTAAAATGTTATAATAACTTATTGTTACTGTAATGTGTATAATTCCTAGGTATAATCTAATATAAAATATTATAATCCTGTCAAATCTGACTTACATAATTATTATTTCAATATCTATTTTACTACGTCTTTTCGCTATTTTTCTAATATTATAATCTTTAGATGAATAAGCTACGCTTCCTTATTTTCTTTCTTTTTGATTTTATTGGAAGATTTTTCTATCAACCACAAATAAAGAATGTTAAAATGTATGTGACCTTAAAATTCAAGTAACTATGTTTGTACGCATTTAGAAGTATGTACCTCCTAGGTCTGTCTCGACAAAAGTAACACCAGTGAGACAGGTATCGGAAAAGCACCTGAAATCAAACTTCATATAGATGAATACATAATTTAAAATTTAAATGTGAAGTAGCCTTAGAAGGTAGTCATGTGTGCCATCATCGAAGATATTTAAAAAATATCTACTTATATAAAAATCTTCCTTCTTACACGTCTTCTAGGAAAACGAATAAGACAGGAGATACTAGAATGATGACGTCTCATCCAACCTCTCTCTGGTGCTTACTATTACTATATACATGGTGAGAGCATCAATAAAATTGTGTGATTTAGTGCTTAGAGGATATTATGCTGCGTATAAATTTGCGAACATAACGAACCACGAAAGGAACGAAGCAATCGAAACGGCATTTCGCGCCGTTTACCTAAGGACATACGGTTAAGAGGCATTTTGTCCAAACAAACGTATTTCCCAATTTGCTCTACGGATTTTGACACTACTGCAAATATCTTTTCGATATTATATTTTAAAATATAATATCGAAACCAATCACTAGCTTTTTTAGATAAGTTACTTCTTATCAAAGGGATAAGAAGTAGGTAAATTATCTTAGGAGTTGGACCCTCCAAATATCGTTAAAATTGCCTGGTTCGAACGCGATCGACAGTGTATTTGTTTTTAAATAAAAATTATAGAGTATTTTCTTCTAATACAATTTTTTTTTAAATTGGTCCAGTTTTAAGGAGGGAAAATTGGGAATACAAGACCTCGATTCGGACGGTTTATTTAGGTATTATCACCCTGGGTTGCAGTTGTTCCTCGGTATTCGGGTGAGAAATAGCGACAATGACAGCAACAGTTTGGTAGAATAGCTATTGTTCAAATTTGTCAGTTCAGTTTATTATACATATATATAATTAATACTAACCTAATATTATCGCATTTATCGCTCTTCCATATGAAAGATAAAATCTCGGCTTAAAGAACGAGGCAATTGAAGAATTAACCAAATTAATTATTTCATTGAAAGTAAAACTCGATTAAATAATATGGCTTGTTTTTCACTTCGGCTAAGTTTAAATTGATTTAAATTAATCATCAAAACTTCTAAAAACGATTTAAGAGTACTGAAGTACTCGTAAACCTACCTACTTAAATTGTTTTCAAACAGTTAGGCGATACGCTCACTGAAGAAACTGAAGCCAGACTAAAACTAGCTGGTTGCTATGGTTTCCAACCAAACCTCCTACTCAATTTTACGATTTACATAATTATCTCAGAAACATAGACGAAGAACAATCAGCTGTAATCGTAGCAACTAGCAGTGCGAGTCGCGAGTCATTGCTTGCGTTACCATTGACAATGGGTTTTTGAGAAACTGTGTAGTGTGCGGGCCATCACATTGACATACACAGGATAGCGAGTTTAGTTGCAAACTGTTTTTTTTCTGTTGCCTCGTCAGCGTAGGCACTTAGTGGTTTTCTAAACATTTTAAAAGTTAGAATATTGTTTCCAATTATAGGAAAAATAATTGTTCAGCAGATATTAAAATAACTCAGGTGCGGGGCATACGTCATTCCTATGTCTACCCACGTTAAATTGTCGTGAAAACAAGCTTATGTGCCCAAGCGGTTAAACGAATTATTTTATTTTTTTTACAGTATCGCACAAAAAAATGTGACTTGAGCCGGTGAATTATGGAGTGCTTTTGACTGAAAGAGGGGGTAATGGAAGATACATAATCTAGCGTTTCAGATTTTGTTACTAAATAAAGTTAAAAACCATTTTGAGCAACTTCTTGTAGTGATCTCTTACCGGGGCGACATTCATAGGTAGGTTGTACTGGAAAGTCGACAAAAAGCTTACTTGCATTCTTACATTTATTGTTATGTCCGTCATTAAATTGTACCAATTAACAGTGGCCTGAGCACTCTCATTACTCGCATAATTACAAACCAATTTGAAAATTTCTTCCTCGGACATTAACTGCATCCATTTGACGACAGCTGAACTGACAGCGATCCGTAAGGCCCCAAGGATACAATTATAATTGTTAAGTCTACCAGAACATTCATCAAAATGACCAATGCGTCTATATAATGTTAAAATTAGATCATAAGACAAGTGGAATCATTTTTAATAAAGATTTTTATTTTACTTGCTGAATCTAGAGGTTTGGAATGAATTGAGTGCACGAAGGAGCGACTGTTTCAGATTATTAATCAAAATTAAATTGCAATTATAAAATGACAGTGTTTTATAGCGTAAAGTGTGTATCGAGTTCCTGTAAAATGTCAACGCAATTAATTAAGGTTATGTTTTTGTCCTCTGGTGTTCAAAGCGGAAAGCTACAATCTTGTACGAGTTGCAGGAAGTAATGTAAGCGATAAAAACATGATTGAGATATATGACAAATCAAGTAGGTATCTTGAAATGCTGGTTCGATTCGATGTTTTGTCAGTATGGAAATATGCTGTTACAATAAAAATTCCTTAATTTGAACTCAAATTCTGTAGGTTTCAAGCACAATGATTTTTACACCATGATTCCGGACGAAGAATATGTATCCTACATAAAAGTCTTAATTCGGACAACCTCAGTAATAAATGTATTTAATGGCGATTGACCAGCAGCTGAGAATAAAAGTTTAAAAATGTTTGCAACTGTACATCGAGGTTCCAATGAGAAAGATCGATCATTCCTCGTATCAATTTATTTAAATTATAAAATAAATATCGATTTATTTCATTCAAAACTTGCTATTATATATATACCTACATTCAAGAAAGCAATAAAAATGCTTAAAACGCACGATGATAAATTATTCAATATCGTGTACTTTTTGTAAGTATTTTTTTATCATAAAAAAAATTTATATTTTTATTTTTAAGACCTTAAATAAATAGAAAAACTGGGGTATTTTTGTCACAAAACACGTTCTCGGATTTATTTTTTAATGATTTTAATTTAACTTTTTTTTTTTTTTGAATGTAAACAATTATTTCTTAATAATTAATTTAATTTTTGTTATAATCCATTAAGTTAATAGAAACCCATTGACAAACTACTTAAAAGTAGTTTATTGGGACTTTTTCTCTGTTTTTGTATTATGTTTTTATTTGATATGTATGTATTATTCTTTGTTTTAAATGTTTCTTTAAATAAATAAAAAATAAAATAAAAACTAAAATTTTAATTTTTAAAACTGTGTTGACTAGATTATGTGTTCTATGATTATATGATTTGAAATTTGTGTTGTTTAATAGAATCTATCGTTTGAAAATTGAACAAATCTGCCAATGACCAACGGAGGTGATATTAAAAATACACTTAGTTTTTCAAAATTTTAAAACTGCGTGTACCAGATAAAATAACAATCATTCAAAATATATAATTTTTTTTATAAAAAAGAGTCAATACGTCTAGAATTTGATTTAAAAAGGACTAATTTTTAGTATTCTCTGGTAATACCCTCTTAAGATAACTAGCGTTTTGCCCATTGCACTTCATAAAAAACAACAACACCCTAATTTCAAAAATCTGTTGTAATTTGTCTTTGACGGCCTCCGTGGCTGAGGGGTAAGGCTCTTGACTAGCAATCCAGATTAAGTTGTGTTATTTCACATTTCATTAATTAAAAAAATATATATTCTATTTTTGCTGCACGTTCCAGAGTGGAACTATCACTGGTGTAAGTTCACCATTCAGAATGGAAACGTTGCTTGAAATGGCTTTAGTCGTGTTTAGTGACAAATAGCTGAATAGCCAAGTACTTTCCCACCTTTATTCCTCCTTATCTCCTTCCCCTCCCTACTACCTTTGTCTCACAAAATACCCGAATTGAGGATGCCATAACCTCACTAGGTTAGGAGCAGTTGGGACTCTTTAATTGACGTAAAAAAATCTATTTCGAATCATTTAGTAATAGGGCAACACATTACACTGTAATATAACCCTATTGAAGCGAGAGATTTGAATTATTTTGAAAATATTTTGATATTTTTTAAATGTCATAAGTCATAATATAATGTATTATATTAAATCTCAATTTGACAAAATCACATATTTCTTAACAGCACAACGATCCGAACTCCACCCATCCTATTACTAAGGCCGCATACGCCGTTCTTCCACGTAGCTACTTACAAACGACGCTACCGCTACCTGTCATACTTGCTAGTGTAGCGCCTAGCAGCGTTTTCAAACACTAGTAATAGCATGGAAAATACAGACAAGCAGCGATCGCGTAGCTTGAACGTAGCTCCATGGAAGAACGGCGTTAGTCGAATCTACTTGTAAATTTAGAAGATATTTTTTTGGAAAATTTAAAATACACATAGACAGTTAAAAAAATAGTTTTAATCATTGCTTGGACAAAATGTAATGTGAATATGGTGATAATGAATTTATACATTTCGGATGATTATTCATACGATTAATTGAACGATTAACGTATTTGTTTATTAACGGACTTACGTCCAATTTGCAAAATAATAAAACGAAAGTTAAAAAAATGTAAATTATAAGAGTAAATGATGGTATATGAGAGCAAAGACAAAAATTAGAGATAAACATAAGATAATAAGTCAAGACTTATTTCTTCAAACTTCGCAAAATCACTTTGTGGCGTCATTTTTAATTAAATTAAACAAATAACTTTGTATCAACCACTATAGGTTAGTAATGGTAGTAATGACATGTCATTACATGACGAAGAAACCATCGGTTTCGAAACATGTAGGTAATTGTGATTATATAATAGTGGTTGATACAAAGTTATTTGTTTAATTTAAGTCAAGACTTAGTTAGAGATCAAAATAGTTATAAAATATCTTCAATTGTTATAGACCGACCAAAATCATTTAGACTTATACCAAAAAAAAATCAAGGTTTTGACTTGAGTTGACTAATCTACAGATTCTGGACATTGGTGAATAATATTCGTAATAGGTCGAGTGTTGATTGAGGAAGACCAGTTCAATGTTTCTGAGTCTACGGGATATTGAAAGGGATGAGTCAAAAGGACTATCAGGAAAACGGTAATGTCGGTGAATCAATAATAGAATTGATAATTTTTAAGAAACAAAGGACGGTCAGGAAAACGGTTTAGAGATAGTTAAATTTTCATATGAGTAATGATTGCCTCTTTTTAATCCTAGCCTCCTACCTTGAATGAATAATATTAAAATAATTAGTACAGTCAGTGTAGTTTTCTTAATTTTGCTAACAAGTACATTAAGAAGATGTAAGCACATGATACCTTGCTTTAACACCATTGTAGACAACAACTGGGTTATTAAGAGATATCAATTCATTTAAGAAATTTACACCATTTCGTTGATTATTGAGATAGGAGAATACCGGAAATTAGTCCTTTTTAAATAAAATTCTAGACGTATTGACTCTTTTTTACAAAAAAACATAAATTGATTTTGAAAGTTTGTTATTTTATCTGGTACATGCAGTTTTAAAATTTTGAAAAACTAAGTGTATTTTCAATATACTAAGGTTATATATACCATTGGTCGTTGGCAGATTTGTTCAATTTTCAAACGATAGATTCTATTAAAAAACACAAATTTCAAATTATATAATCATACAACAAAATAAATCAATACATAATCTAGTCAATACAGTTTTAAAATTTTTAATTTTAATTAAATTAAAATCATTAAAAAATAAATCAGAGAACGTGTTTTGTGACAAAAATACCTGAGTTTTTCTATTTATTTTAGGTCTTACTAACTAAAATATTTAAATTTTTTTTTACACATAATAATTTTTAATTTAAAAAATTTGATACGGGGAATAATCGATCTTTCTCATTTGCACCTCCCTGTACAGTTGCAATCAGTTTTAAACCTTGTTTCTCAGCTGCTGGTCAATCGCTCTTAATAGTGGTAGATTCTTTTCCGTTTTTCTCAAGGTACAAATTTTGTTTTACATAAATAAATTACATTTTATTAAAACATTATCTGATCAGAACATGATTTACAACAACAAAGTCCAAGCTTCCTACCCGGAGCTGGTGGGACTAATATATCCCCATTTAGGAAATGTTGTGATACTGGTTGAAATGGGAGGAAAGAAGAAAAGAAAGTTGATGCTTGATAGCTATCTTGCATTTCAGATCTGGTCATCTAACATAGCTAAATCTATTTCAAGCACCGCAACACTTCGCTTCTAATTGGCAGTCTCTCACCAGGACGATACATATACTTGGAATAATAATTTCCACTCTGAAACTATGTGTAACGATGCTATAGACTGAATTTATTTTCACATATATTTTATGCATATCTATCGCTTGTTGTTGTGAACTGCTTACGAAATACAGCTTTAGATGCATTTTCAATGGACTGTAAATACTTAAAACGGAAATAACAAAATGGTTTTACTTGAATTGGGTGGTAGAATGTATAAGAAATAACAAGGTATGGAAGTAAACTGGGATTACCAATCACTTTCCACTGAATCTCTGCAAAGGAGCACACAATACAACCACAATTTAGTAGTGAGTTTCACAGCGATACACCCAGGTAATTATCGTCACAACAAAACGAATGAGTGTTAAAAATTATGTTATGTACTTCCAAGATAGTCAAATTCCTTCTTTTTACTTAAAAAAACGAGATTATGTACAAAAAAAACTTTCAACAACTTGCTTCCAAAGTAGACCCAATCCTTCTTCTTTTTTCAAAATAAATGCACTCGAATTTGCACTATTTTCTTGCCATTTATCCAAGTATTAAATAGTTTTCCAGCATGATGAAACCAAACACCTTGTAAAAAAACCCTAAAATGAAATAACAAGTATATTAAAAATATCTTCATCGTGACCCTGTACTCGCAGTAATGTACTCAAAGGGTTTATCCAGTGGCGTTCCAGAACATTGGCACTGCGGCCGTACACTACCGTACATCCACGGGCTCTAAACTCTAAAATCCCTGATATCGTAATCCTATTATATTGTGTCGATGGAGCGTTATTCTCTATTAATGCGGTTTTCCCGCCAAAGCTGCCGAAATGCGGCCATTGTGACACCGGACTCCATTTGCATATCTCCCTCTATGGTTCGATTATTTGCCAATGTGTATTAGCAAAACTTAGATGATGTTATTTTTTTCATAAAAAAAATACATATAACCCTAATACGAAATTTGTTGATTTTATCGTTAAATATCAGAGAAAATTTGTTATATTCTAACTCCATTGTTAAGAGGAATGGCTGCGCGGCCGCTTTCATACAAAACGTAGTATTGGATTTGAGGCCAAAATATCCAACCAAATTGAAAAATAATTTTTGCAATAAAAAGGTAGGTGAAATTTCAATCTCGGATAGGAGCTACTTTTTTTGCTTTTAAATGATGACGTAAAGGTAATTAAAGAAATCAGATTTGATTCATTTTGGAAGCAACTGGAATTTTTTGTGAGTTATTTATAATTATTAAAAAAAAAACTTCCTAGTCCTTGGTTTTAATATAATGAAAAATAAAATTAAAAATTAAAAACTGTTAAAAATGCATTTCTTTGTGTAGTAATTTTAATACATAAACGACGAGTTTTTGTTTCGATGTAAATAGGTAATTTGTAATTTAAATTTACACCTATCAAAATTGTTTTAAAAAAAAACAATATTTTAAATTTTATATTTACTCGCATATAATTGTCCAAGTTGCCTTTAAAATCATAAAATATTAAAAGCTTTAATAGCCTGTATTTTTTTTAATTAAAGCAAAAATAAATAATGTAGCTCTTATCCGAGGTCGACATTCAACATACCTTTTGATTACAAAATAATTTTTCAGTTTGGTTGGGTGTTTTGGCCTAAAATCCAAAACTACGTTTTGTATTAAACCGCCCTACGCACCCAATAGCCTTAAGATGGTTTTTTGTAAATAGCATTAGGTTAACAATAGAAGTAATATACAGGTTTTAACAGCATCTGCATTTTGCTGTCCGATGATATATTTTTTTAATTAAAAACAACAACAACAAAAAACTTTCCATCACACGTTGCAACTGAGTGGTTGGGTGCAGCCAGAACGAGTCACGTGTTACGTTACATGTGGTAGAAACATTTTTTTTGTTTTTATTTGAAAAAAAAATTATCGGTTAGCAAAAATTTATGTTTTTTACTTCAAGTATGCTCAAAAATCACTTGTTAAAATTCTTTGAGTAGGTACGTGCTGTTACAATCTGAAATATTATAATACTACAAATCGAAAATTTTATGGGATATTATTATTACCTATGTATAATGTTAAGAAATATTGTTCCAAATTACATATAAGTATCATAACATTCATTATCAAAATATTTCGAGTCGAACATCAGTGGGCAGAGTCGGGAAAAACTCTCGAACGAGCAGCTATAACATCTCGCTTTGATTTATTCATTAAACCTCATACTGTTTGCTTGAAAATTTCATTTATTCTTTTTGTCATAAATAATAAATAATCTGATAATCAAAAACCAGCCAGGAGTACCCCTTTCCCAGTGCGACCGGTGTACCAGGGGGTACTATTTGTGTTAAAACTTGGAACGCTTGTTCTGGAAATTGTACGTAGGTTAGAGTGCGGCAACATTGACCCAGTATTGTAAAATTGCCTTTAATAGATACCTAAATGGAAAACTAATAAGTAATAACCAATAATTTAACCATTAAGTTTCTAATTAATCTTCTTTTCGTAATTTTTAAAATTAATTACATTTATATCAGAAGTATTGTATTTCATATATAAAACAACTATATGATATTCCCACAATACAAAAGGCAAAGTCATATCACCCACATACAAATACCTTAAAGATAGATTTAACATGATATCCGCCGACGCTGATATTCGAACCATCGACCTTTTGGTCCATAGGCGTGCGCTGCAAAACACGTGAAATGTGAGATCGATCTAGAGTTAACTGGAATCAAGTGGGCGTAGTAGAAGAAACAAAATACAATAGTGTACGATATCTAACATCTAGAATCTAATACATAGTTTGTTTGATATATTCTGCTATTACGAACAGCTGGTTCAACTGGTTAAATCCCTCAATGTCCACAACGTGTACAGGGTGTAACAACACAGAATCGAAAGATTCCGGTGATTTCTGAGCATATGTGGAGTGAAAAATGTAGATGTCATTTTGCTGTCCGATGATATTTTTTTTACAATTAAAAGCAATAAAAATATTTTTCCATCGTGCATCTGAGTAGTCAGGTGCAGTCTAGTGGGTCACGTGGTAAGCACTAAGTCACGGTAACGCACGAAACAACGCGCATATGTGAAATCGCTGGTAAAATCCTTAGGGTACGTGTTGTTACACCCTGTAAATTAAAAACAATGAGAATGATTAAGCACTGGAGCGACAGAGCAATTTAAATATTTTTTTTGGATTGCTAAAGGAAATTTTTCCGCCCACATTAAAAAAATCATACCTCCGGATTTGAATGTGGAAAACATACAAACTGATTATAGTTCTCTGTAGCCAATGAATTCCTCTATGTTTTGTCTATTATCATGTGTTTGTAGGATTTATAAAAAAAATATAATTAAATCCTTAACATTAAAACATTTTTAAGAACCTAGAGAATATTTATTTTGTTATATTTTGAATGTACAATATATTATATAGTCGTTTTAATAAAAATAAATAAAATGCCACATTTTGGCAACAAAGCAATTCGTGGTTTTGGAAATAGTGCCATAATGTGGCAAAAAGCGCTCGAGTGGTTAAATAAGCTGCACACGAAATTGTAGGCGAAAAAAATGCCACTGAAAAGCGTTCACGTTTGTGAACACGTTCCGTCGTTCGTTTGTCAATGATAATAATTGTTCAAATTTATTTGAAATGCTTTGAACACCCGCCGGTAGTTCCTTTCTTAACCATTAGTGGTCCTAATATACAGTTAACTACTACTACACAAGCAAGAATCTCTGACATTCCTGTACATGTACTTTTACGAAGTTTAATCATAACTACAAATCGGAAAATCTGTTTGTTTTTACCACTAAAAACTCTGAAGTAAATCTGCATTCTCTAGATAGGTCAGTGCAAATATTTTCAGATTAGTGCGTTACTTACTCCGTGAGCTACGGTACTTTGAAATTCAGAACAGACTGTTCATTCCAAGTTTTCCACAATAATTAGTTTTCCACAATTAATAAAAATGAAAGATACAATAATACAGTTTTAATATGTTACATTTATTAATGTATTTGGAGATCCGAAAAGAATGCAAGGCCGATGTGAGCGTCATAAGTAAGATTAAAAAAGGGACGCTTAGATGGTTTGGATATGTAGAACAAATTACTGAAGAAAAGAGTGTCAAGAGAATATATGATGCGAATGTGAATGGTAGAAGAAGTCGAGGACGCCCGTAGAAGACATGGCACGATCAAGTGAATCAGATACTTGAGTCGGGCCATGTCAAGAGTCAGAATAATAGAAGAGCATGTATGATAAGATGTATGAATGTGAATGAGGCGAGGAGTGTATGCCAAGACCGAGTTGTTTGGCGGTCCGTCCTCTCTGCCTACTCCTGCGGGGAAACGGCGTGATGGTTAGTTAGTTAGTTAGTTAGTTAATGTATTTTCTCAAAGTCACAGCACAACAAAATGAAACCTCAAATTGTAATATTTAATTAAAAGAAAACAATATTAGCGAAACTTAATCGAAAATTTGAAAACAGGGTCGCTTCTATGACTCGGTCTTAAGTTCAACAGCTCGGCTGTGGAACGATTTGCCAGCCCCTGTGTTTCCTCCTTCCTACAACATGGGTCTCTTTAAGACCCGTGTTCACTCATTTCTCTCCTCAAAAAGAGCCTTACAACAGCTTGCTCAAAGATGACATAGGTTATGAGGGAAATTATTTTCCTCGGGGCATCCTGTGTAAAGTTAGTATAAATTTTTTTTTAAAAACACATCAACAAAATATACCAACGACCATGTTTTCTTGTGGTATTTTTTGTAGTCTAATGCGATTTTTCACACGTGCACATTTTCCAATTAATATTTAAAGTCATTTAATCGCTATTTTCACGTTCGCGCCCTCGAGTATCAAGCGGAAATAATTATTTCAATTTACACGTTATAAAGATTACCTGCGGGAGGCCCACAATGGTGATGGGCCAGACGGATTAGGGGGTCTCGTTAGCGCTCACGAACCGGAAGTTGATGACCCGCTCCCCGCCCCTTGGGAGTGTACGCCACTGGAATTTTTCAGACCTGCCAAAAATGGGTAACTCACAAATGGTCCAATCCTGCCAAAAACAGACATTTTGTAAGAAGAGTTTTTAATTTTTATGATTCCAACACATCTATTGATTATATAATAACAATTGAAATGTTCACTCAAAATTATCCCACTTTTCGAATACAATATAATATTTGCTACGCGTTTCAGAGTGGTGAATACTCTCAGTACCACCCTGGTGTAAGACTGTCATTAAGTCAATGGCTTTAGCCGTGTTTGGTGATCAAATCTGACTATGCAGGTATATCCCAACCTTCCTCTGTCCCATCTCCTTCGCCACTACTTTCAGCCTTACAATTTCCCAAATTGGGAACCCACTGGCTCCGGATCGTTGGAAGCAGTTGGGAGCAGAATACACATCAAATTAGTACCTACCTACATGAGTATTTTTTTATTGATTATTAAGAAAAACATTATGTATGCAGAAATGAAGATAAAAAATAGTTTGTGATCTATCATATTTCTTATCGATAATTAAAATTATTTAATTTCCATACGCGAAACTTGCTAATTTTTTTCAAAATTAGCCAAATTTGAAATGTGCGAAAGCGGAAATTCTAACCTAACTAAACAGCAAAAAAATGTGCCTTTAGTAAATGATCTTTTTATTTTTTATTATGTCTTGATATTTGAGCAAATTTTTTTACAAAGCTTTATACATACTTTCCATTGTGAAATAAATGCTGGCCAGTATTATTTAAATAAAATGAACTATGTAGTAGTTCTGTGAATTGTAGATCTCGCATACAAAAAAGTATTAAAAAAAAAATCCTCTTAAAACATAAGATTTGTAAGTAGGTTCTTAAATTCTTACCGACTTAATTCAATCATAAACATTTTACGTAACATTGTTTTTATTTCAATGAGGAATTATGCAATTTATCGAAAGCAATGTCTCCATTTCAATGACAATACTTTTTTCAAATTTTCTTCAGGCCAACCGGTACAATAATATCAATTATTCCTATTTCACAGCTTGTCGTTCTCCACGATGATGCGAACTCTGACGGGATAAATTTGTAGTTTCCAACACGGCCACCATCTGAATCGGAACCGGATCATAACATAAAAATTAACAGACAGATGAAATGCTAAATGGGCAAGTTAAAACAGGACTACGCTACGCTCACTCAAAAAGAAAAATAAATATACCTATTTAGACGTTCTTTAATAATTTGTTCAGATTTACAAAAAAAAATGTTAGATTACATTAATAAATACTTCGTCAAATCGTCGCATAAATTTTAATATTTAATTAACCACTTTTTGTGGCGATATTATGATAAAATAACACAGCTAAGCAGCTTAGGATTAATGTTTCAAGCGATTAATTAACGAGGGTCATGTGATTTGTTCTGATAGGTTTATTTTTCTTATTAAATTGTTGGCCAATTTAAAATAAATTTTGGTATTTTTTTACAATTGTATTGTTTTCTCGGAACGTGGTAATCAGTCTTGAATGTTACGTATATCAAAGTTTCAGGTACTCCTGATACTAGTATCGCCCTGACTGTGACCACCGCTGACAATCCAAACGTTGCTTGAAATGGCATTGCCCGTATTGATGAGTAGATCAGACATCCTTTTCCATATCGTCTTTCCCTCTCAGCTTCCCGACATACCTCAATAATTGTGATTTCTAGTTGGAAATGTTGGGCAGTGCGGTTCATATACAGGGTGGCCGGGGATAAAGTGCATTAACTTCGGGAGGTGATTCTACATGATGGTAGGAGTAGAAAAGATTTACAACTTTTTCCGAAATTCCAACTTTTTTTCCCATACAAAAAAACCTACCTATTAAAAATCAAGTAACGTACAAACTTACCCGATCAATTTGCTGTGAGTCAGCCGGGTGCGGTAGTGGCGACGTTGGATGGTTGTAATTGGCAAGCATCCTAACAGCGAGAATAATAGTGCTGGCCGAACAAGCCGTACTAATTATTTCTGGCTTTGACCCTTCAAGGGTGTTCTAGGCCATCATTAGAATTCCACTAATTTATTAATTTTTTTGAAATCACTAAAGCGATTTTCAAGGTCTGATACCACTGTCATAATATAATTTCTATAATTTCTGCTGTGTGCTGCTGTAAGGTATGAAATTGTTCTTCGTGTGTCAAAAACAAAATACACGGAGAAAAATGTTATTCTAAAATACGATCATTATATTCGTAAAAACGGTTAAAAACGGGACTGAAGTTCTTAAGAATAAATTAACAGGGTTTCAATGTTTATTGGCGGGAACATGTAACTGAACTGTACGAAATTACATATACCAACAAATTATTCTTACATTTTCCTGCCAATAAACATTGAAACACTGTTAATTTATTCTTAAGAACTTCAGTCCCGTTTTTAACCTTTTTTACGAATAAAATGATCGTATTTTAGATTAACATTTTTCTCCGTGTAGAGTTACTGCGTGGAAGATAGAATAAATAACGTGATGGATCGGCATTTCAAAATAACACAAGATGATGCGCGCAGCTCCTGGGCGGGTTCTTATCCGGCTACGGGTCCGACTTCTAATGCGGGTGCGGGTTCTATTGGATTGGAGTCCTTAACCGGATCCGATCAACTGGACTTATAGCCGTGATCGGGATGACCGGTTGGCCATCCCCGATCTAGAATCACATCCCGAAGTTAATGCGCTTTACCCCCGGACATACCTGTATGTATACTGCATGGTGGTGGTGGATTGCATGGAGCGGGCTACTGCAGGAGTTGAAGTTCAAACTATATTGTATACTTACATAAATAAACAAATAAATATATCTGAGTAAGAATGTATAGATACTCGAACTTGATCCTGTTTAAAATTTAAAGCATACAAATAAACATACATACTCCTCCAGTTTCCAGACTTTCATCCCGAGACACGCCCGCATTACATGGGCACATGGCGGTACTCTTTGATAGGTCGATCTGTACCATACGTGACCTGGGCCTAAAGGAGAGTTCCCTTGCAGCAACCGTGCAGCTGAAATCATCTGGTGAGATTGGAATGACACTCGGAGGATAGTTCTCCTTTAGCTTGATTCGATATCAGAATCCCTGCCAATTTTTGGTTCCCGATTTCAACTCGTAATAAAACAGAGCTTTCTTTCACCTGAAATCTACACATCAAATGCCTGTTTTATTATTTTAAATATCAATACTATTTTAATACACAAAATTTTTTCTTTATTTTGACAACCTCCATGGCTGAGTGGTTAGGGTCCAAAAGCTCGAATAAGTGCAAAGATTTTTTTTATTTATTTTTTGATTTATAAACTAATTTAAGACAAGATTGTATGCATAGCACAAAGGGTAACTAACAATCTTCCGAGAAAAGATTGTTTCAATGTGGATGAGTGTTTCAGGCTTATAATTATTAATTATAATTATTTATTTATTTATTTATTTAACAATTGTACAATTTAATAATTTCAATTGCAATAATAATATTAACACTAGCAGTAAAGAACCCGCTCTGCGGGCGGCTTTTCGTTCTGCTTCGCCCAGTTTAAGTGTTGGTGTCTATTCATAAGGCATCAACCTTTTGCAAAACTAACTACATTTAATAGGTAGATATATAATAGTAGACATTTTTACGTTAAGACAGTGAATAATGAGAGGAACACTCTTCACCCCAACATAAATCTTCTTATTGAATGAAAGCGAAAAATGTTTCTTTTCCCATACCATTTATTGGACAACCAACGCCCCTGCCATACATTACCTCAAGTGGTTCGCTATGTTTGGTGACTTAGCAAGGGTGCCCAGGTTCATTGGATGAGATTTGTCTAGGTCTTGGCGGCACATGAGTTTGCCGCCTACTGCGTGGCGAGCCAGATAGGGAGGGACTGGTTGTTTTTAACTCTACAACCGGACTCTCTCGACCCATCGCCTTGAAGCGCAATGGGAGGGATGGATTCATACGTCCGTCACTCCAAGACATTTTGACCCCCAGATCCCTATCCACCCTAAGTTTATTTATTTTTATTTATTTATTATAAAAACATTTGTACAAAATAAGGGTAGTCCCACAAAGCTGTCATTTGGCAGTTTGTCTGTAGGTTCTACAATTTATCACTCTTAATATTATACATAAGGAAATATTTGTTAATACATAATTTAACATTACTTGTACAGAACTAGAGATATACCTGTTGTTTTTGTAAATATTTTTGTTGTGCATTGATTACATTATTTGATTAGAATATTAAAAGATGTTATAATAATAAAAAAATAACAAAAAAACTATCGATGATTGTGCTAGTACTCTAAATGATTTAAAAAATATTACGGTTTTTCGGGACACCTTGCCCGGAGTACCTGTGTCGAGGTGTTTTTCACGTGTTTTTTTAAACAAAATTAAAGTAATAATTATTAAAGGACAGTGTTTTGAGAAAATCTTCAAAAAGAAGAAGATTCATGGTAATATGTAAGTATTTTGTACAGATTGAAGGAGAAGAGTTTGTCAAGATATATTTTTTTAGTTGGCTTAAGTTGGTTTTGGTGTTATAATGTTTTGAACGGAATGAAACCTTGTTTTCTGAAAATTATAAACTTTATTTTTTTGAAATGTTTACATAACAGTAATACTAGCGCAAATCCCGTGAAAAATAAAGGGATGTTATAGTAGTAGGATTTTTGAACCTGGGAACATTTATAAAACGATTTCCTCAGGATCGGTGACCGGCCAACTCAACAAAGTGGCACTTCATCACTCCTTTGAAAAGTCATTAAAAGTTATGAAAATAAACTACGATAAATGGTTGACGTTAAATAACGTTTGATAATGTGCAATTTTTTTCCTCATTTCTAATGATTTTTCAAATTAGTGATGAATTGCCACTTCGTTAGTTGTCATGGGACCCTTAGGATCATTGCTTATTAAAAATGTAAGCTTGTTAATTTTTCTCACGATGTAATTAAATATATTTTTTGTTTGCAAATTAATTAATTGAGACGCCCAGAATTACCATTCGTATGAATTCTGTTAGAATATTATGAACTCATTTTCAAAAATTTAATTATTGTCTTATTTTGGCAAGGTATGTTTATTTTCGTTGTTTGTTTTTGGGGTGTTATGCCGTGTTGTGCTACCTCCTTCTTTAGCCGACGTTTCGGACAACGTTGCAGTGTCCATCATCAGGGCAGATCCGGCAGATCCGTCGATGATCTGATGATCTGATGATCGACGGATCTGCCGGATCTGCCCTGATGATGGACACTGCAACGTTGTCCGAAACGTCGGCTAAAGAAGGAGGTAGCACAACACGGCATAACACCCCAAAAACAAACAACGAAAATGCTTTTGGCCGTGAAAATCTAAAAACGTATCCAAGGTATGTTTAGTTTGACGTGTAAGAACCCAGCTCTTCTTGGAAACATGGCTAAAATAAACACAAACTCTCCTCAGATTATTTTATTAAGTTTATCTAAAGTTTTGCACAATGCAGGCAAGTAGCAAGTAGCAGGTAGCAGGTAAGGATACGATATGATACTGTTCTGGTTCTCTGTTTTCTGCTATAGCGGCTTCCTTCCCGAACAATGGCAGTGACGAAACACATCACACGGAGGTACTGATCTCATCACCGGTATTAACTTCACCTGGAGAAAACCAGGGACGGCTCGTGGCGAAACAATTAATTTAACAATATTAGCTTTTTATTAATCTAGTCCGAAAAAATATATTAATTCAATTAATAAAAGAAAAACCAAATCTCAGCTTTTTAACTGAAAGTTGTACTCTTCAAAAACATATATTTCCCACACAAAAATGTAACACCTCATTTGCACAACATCATTACATATACGTAGGAAAAAAATACTTCAACAATTTACCGGAAAAGATAAGAAAAATTGAAGACGATAAATGTCTAATAAATGCGATTAAGATGATCCACTAGTCCTTGACTCATTCGGAATCGGGCGGAGCGAACGATTTTTAGGCGTTTACCAATAAAAACCGTAATCTCTAGCAAACAACAGTGTTTTGTTATTCCGCAAGTATATTTTTAAAGATCGAAGCGCCGCGTAGACTAAGGCATGTCCGTTTGCCCCGGGCTCTGGGCGTAGAATGAGCGACGGGCTAAAATCCTTCTGTACATGGCATAAGGATGAAATTCGCACTTATAAATTCGTTGGGTACCGCCTATTTTTATTCACTGAAAAGAAACGTCGCCAAAATGCACGTTTTATTTTATTTTGTGAAGTTAAGATACAAATATTAAAATGTTTTCCGATCACTCTATAAGAAACTTAATTAGCTACATTATTCAATAAAACAACACCAGAAAAAGGATTTGTAAGTAGGAGATTTTTCACTTTTAACCATTTTTTATAGGTCAGACGCATAATTTTTTTCTAAGCTTATTAAAAAGCCTATCAAAAAAATACTCGATCACTTCAAAGGCCAAGATGTGTTCTACTCACAGTATTTAATTGAAGCATCTTTATTATTTCTAAGCGATCAAATTTTCAAAAACTAATACACAAGATTTTATACAATTTTGCATTTTTCCGCATGTCTTCACCTTAAAGAGCAATTCAATGTAAAAACAAATAAATGATAAATTTATCATCATAATTAACATATCTAACTGTGTATTTATCTACTTATTTTTAAGTTCAAAATCCCTTAAATCATAATTAATTATAGGTACAAAATATTTTTCATTCTGACACCCGCTCCTCTTCTAAACAAAAGCGTCCGCTTCTATGGAAGAGAAACATCAAAAATAAAGAAAAATCTGTGAAAAATTATTTTGAAATTTATTGTTATCAACATTGTTATACTTGTAAACTTATTATTTAATAAATAAATAAGAAAATTACCAATGTCTAAATACTTCCTAAAAAAGTTAGTTTCTATCGATGGCTATTCCAAGCATATACGTAGGTAGATGTATTGTTTTTCCTCATGACGTTTCATCAATATGTATAGTTTTGGTACCAATACGCTTTACGATAATAATATATGTAAGAGACCTTTCCCTCTCCAAAATAATAACACTAGCAGTCTTACTAAAAAAAATTACTTCCCAACCGTTAAACGGTGTTTTGGTTACACATTGTACAAATACCCATCTGTTACGAATAAAATAATAAGATATATATTTTTCGAACGGGCAACACGGAGTGTTTGCGCATGCGCAGTTTTGAAAATGTTGTTCACGTGCGGTCTATGAGCAAGGTAGGTACCCATGAATGTTTGGTTATAGAAGGTGTATGACCGTAATCTCTTTGTGAATCGTGTTTTTATTTCATAAAACGATCAATTTATTATTATATTTGGGTAGTTCAATATATTTAAAACTTATTTGTGTTATTTTTCGTCAGTTTCAGTCAAGAAATTTTTCAGTAATTGCACGCTATAAATAAATTTTTCGTACCGTCAATAAGTGGGGAAATACCGTTATATAAATATTCTATTTTGAATTTTATGGTCTGTTTAACAGAGTACTTCTTGAAAGCGATGTTTTCATAACATAAATGTCTAATACATGTGTTCGTAAACGTAGGTATCAAAGAAATTGACGTTTTTAGATATGCAAGCAATCCGTTCTTGCATGATCTTACATTTGCTACCCCGATCACTGTTCCTATTACATTTATAAGAAGATTAGTGCCAAAAATAGAATTAATATTTATAATAACTGGAAAATTTAGAATTTTTAGGACTAGAGAATTTGTATGAAATTACTTTTACAAAAACTGTAGGTGAAGGTAGAGGTTTTTTGCTGCCTGAAAAGGTGAGTTTTAAGCTTAGCTCTAAATTCCGCAGAGTCTGTGATAATTCTTAAATCACGTGGCAGTACATTCCAAGCTTTACTTATATAATATTTAAGAAAATGCTTTATTTTATTATTGTACGGCAGATTAATTGTTCATTTATGGTAAAAGATTTCCTATTTTCATAGTAATAACAATTCTGAAGATAGGTATACAAAAATTTATAAAGAATTAAATATTTCTTCTGTTTTAGAAATTTCATCCAATAGCTCCAACCATCTTGTTAAGCTATCCTGTGCTAGAACATCTACTCTTCCGTATTATGTCTTGAACAAGTCGTGGTGACGACTATGGCTGAAATTCTGAGGTATATATATAAGCCATAAAATAACATTTTAAGATGAGTAGGTAATCAATAAAAATATAAACTACACTAAACATATGTACGATGATTCCATCTTTCTAGATAGAAAAATGCAATTTTATCATAATGTACAGCTTCCAAATAGTACATCGATTGCAGTTGTTTTCTGTCATGCTATAAACTTTTTTTTCATGGATATTTAAGGAAATTATCACATCTTGTTTGGGTAAGTTTCAAATACGCTCCTGTTTTAATTTCGATTCCGCTCACTTCATCAGCCAAATGCAAGTAGACGAAGTTCCACCTTTGTCGTGTATTTGCATGTACTGTGTACAGGGTGAGGCACGAATATTGCCACCGAAATAATGAATAATTAGTGACTCATTTTTCTTAGTACAAAGAAAATCGAATAAGTCATGTAATACAAATGAGTCGTGAGCTAAAAATGTAATCGGCATTTTTGCAGGGGGCATTTAAAGGACACAAATAGCTATAATGTCAATGTACGTGAATAAGGAACTACAGTGAAACAGGTTATTACTGAAAAATATACATTCGTATTTATTATTATTACAAGCTTCTGCCCGCGACTTCGTCTGCGCAGGATTAGTACTTCGAGTAGCATATTTGCTTTTCCTAGGTCCCGTCTATGTTTATAACAAAATTCTTAACCTATTTATTTAAAATATCTATAATTCTTGATTTGATTGAAAGTATTAGGTGAGTACTTCAAATAAATTCACTAATTTTAATATTTTCTAACATATAATCTTGAATTAACAATCATTGTTCTTCGAAATGTCATTCACGAATTTTGACATTTTCTATTAAACAATAAAATTATTATTTGTAATATATGGAAAATTTCTAGCTTTATAAATTATAGCCTATATGTTATTCTGATGTATGAGCTATATTATTATAGAGTTTAATTAAAATCCATTTAGTAGTTTTTGGGTGATAGAGTAACAAACATACATACATCCATACAAACTTTCGCGTTTATAATATTAGTAAGATTCGTCTATATGTATGTGTTATATTTTATTAATAAACATAATAAAAACGATCAAAACAACTGAATCTCCAGTCAACGATTAAAACCATAAGATACTTAAATGGCTTCTGATTGGTCAGCGGGTTCCGACATAACTTGGATCTCTTTAATTCTTGCTAATTATTTTTTTGGATTTTTTTTATTTCACATCCGTTTCTGTTAACTGCCAAAGCCAAAGCACATAATATGACATTACGCGTACCTACCTAAAAGATTCGTAATATTTTCTATTAATAGCTGCCGAAAAAGATTGCAATTAGCAATGTTTAGATTGTCTGATTACGTCTAAAAGGGATCGAAATGACATCACTAGCTTCATCGCATGTTTCATCACTTGTTTTTTGGTCTTTCACTAAAACGTTAAAAAAAAATGTGTCTGATAAAACGGCTTAGTGCTATATCGTAGGCTAGAGCAGGGGACCTAGCCAATCACATCATCGGTCTTTGAATTTAATGATTTTAACCATGAAAACAACATTGTGAATATTCATAAAAAAATTACTGGAATTCCTTATTGTAACACGTTTTCAGTTAAAACTACGACATCCCCAATTACGGTTGTGTGAGGCTGAAGTGGGTGAGGGAAGGAGGTTGGTGAAAGGAAGATGGAGAAGAACCTGGTTATTAACCTATTCAGATTTCTTCACAAAACATGACTCAAACCATTTCAGGCAACGTTTCGATTTTGAATGGTGGTCGATCACCAGGGCGATACTGAAAGTATCCTCGTAAAGTACCGCAAATATAGTATAGATTATTTTAAAATGATAAATTGTGAAATAAAATAAATTAAAAATAAAATTTTAATTAAATGAAACAGATCACTTTGTTACACTTATCTAAATTGTCAATATGTTTCAAAACGAATGATTTATTCGTCAGGATAAAATAAAATTTAATTATACTTTCGCACGATTTAAAGCTGCGCCCTCCGGATTCGTAGTCAACGATCGTCAACCAAATAATAATAAAAATAACAATATGACAGATATTTACTTCTTAGTAGCAACATTCTTGGCTCACCTTTTACCAACGTACATACGAGTACATGTTAGGTAGTGTCGGTTCCTGGTTACTTTCCATGTTATTAGCTGAGCTTATTACGCTAAGACGAGTATTCAACAAAGGACTGAATGTCTAAAATAATTGACATTGTCATCGTTCAAGTGCTCAGAAACTGGGTTAAGGATTATATATAAAGAGTGTTGAAAGAAATGTACTTGTCTTAATTTAACCAGTGATTCCTGATGTCATTTGGAGTAAAAAATGTTAAAATGAAATTTCTTCGTTAACATTATTGAAGTTCTTTTTTTCCGACTAAAACATAGACATATGAATATTACTAGACGAGAACATGTAGGACAGGGGTAAACACCAACTGTAGCGGGACGAAGAGGGGTGAGTTGACTGTAATGATATGTGATTCGCCAATAAATCAATCTGACAGTATTTAGGCGTCTCGCATTATAATATCACCATTTAGTTCTTAAAAGTAAAATCTGATTTTGAATGAATAGACCTTTTTACATGGGAGTGCGAATTGCTCGCCACGTTTTGAACAAACTTGCGAAGTCCAAATACGGCAAAGTAAAGTTCGTAGCTGTTTTCAGAATCGAATATTTTGTTGCCGTATTTAGTTAAGACACTTTTACAAATATTTCATAATTTACTTACCCCAGTAAACAGCGACGAGCACACTTGAGAAATGACTCGCCATGTATGTCGATGTCAAAGGATATGTTATTAAATTGATTATATGATCTGGATAAGCTTAAAATGTTGTAAAATGATGCTTACCTATGGAATGTAATACGACAATTGGGTTTATTCTCTTTTTCACTTATATTTTTATTAAGTTTTAATAGCACAAGCCACCATTTTTGCCATGTTATTTCGTAAAATGTACCGATGAGAGCTCGATACTTTTTGAAAAAATAAATAAAAATGACGTCTAAAAAGTCACCGGAGACAAAAATTTCTGTTATATGATTTACACATATCGCTTGCTGAGGGTTGGTTTGTAGTTTGTACTATGTCCACAAAAACTCGTATTGAGAAAACGAGCTTTGATGTTTAAAAAAAATAAATTTATGTTTCTTTTACTTCAAACTAATTGTTATAAATAATAATATACATACAATACAAGGGTTAATAAATAAAAGAACAAAATAATTGGTTGAATAAATGCATAATCAATAACGTAAAAGGACACTTTCTTAAACAAAATAGCAAAAAAGTTTATGATTTTTATACCATGACCATATTTAATGTTGGTTTATACTATATCCGTACTCTGGGCGGAGATAGACCAAACCAACAGTAATTTCATCCTATGGCACATCAAACAATAATAATTTAACATTGAAAAATTCTCAGATCAGAAATCATAAAATTTAACATTGTCGTAAGCCATTTTAAGCAACTGGTTAACAAAGTGGTCTTTCACCTGGACGATACTGATAAAATTTATCACGTCTTTATAAGGAAAATTATTAACATAGTCAAATATAATTAACCAAAAATTTACTTATTGAGCTCTGAGCACTGTTCGGGTGATGATCTGAAGTTCGGATATTTTAAAGGTAATGGTGAGGTTCTAATCAGGTTTATTAACTTAGTGTCGATAGTTAGGTCATGTAGAGCGAATGAACGAAGGAAAGGAGTGTAAGGAGAATGTATGGCGCAAATGTGAGTGATAGAAGAAATTGGGGACACCCGAAGAAAGCATGGCACGATCAAGTGAATCAGATACTTGAGTCGAGCCATGTCAAGAGTCAGAACAACAACAAGAGTTATTTGGCGGTTCGTCCTCTCTGCCTACCCCTGCAGAGAAACGGCGTGTTGGATGGTTAATTAAACATAATGATAATAATAAAAAAATAACAATGGTAACCAAAATATATAATAAAATAATACTAATAATAAAAATAAAAAAATAATAAAAAAGAAACCATAGTG
Source organism: Limnephilus auricula (assembly GCA_951813805.1). Taxonomy (NCBI): domain Eukaryota; kingdom Metazoa; phylum Arthropoda; class Insecta; order Trichoptera; family Limnephilidae; genus Limnephilus; species Limnephilus auricula. The sequence goes on from OX638403.1 coordinate 15,331,944, forward strand.
AGGAGGACTGTGAAAAAAGACAAAAAGACAAAATTTAAAAAAATTACAATGTCTAAAAAAACTGGAAACTTTGTTATCAGTTATTACCTAGATATAAAGTTTGTTATTTTATTAGGTAATAACTAACTTTATGTCTAGGTAAATAATTATAATAGTAATAAGTAATAAGTAACAACTTTGAATTATTATTTTTTTTTTTTTTTATTACTTATTTTTATATTTTTTTTTTATTTGTAATTTTTCTGTTTTTCTAATTGTGTGTATCTGTATTTAATTGTATGTAGTATTTATCTGTATTTAATTGTATGTAATTGTAGGTTTTTTGTAATTGTATGTCTCTATTTGTACAATAACTGAGTTTTTACAATTGGATGTTCTCACGTAAGTGCGAACATCTGTAAAAACCCAGTATAAATAATTAAATAAATAAATAAATAACATATTGTAATAACATATAAGTAATAACATATTGTTTTATAAAGTTTGGATTTATCTTAATATAAAGTTTGTTAGTACCTACATATAAAGTTTGTTATGACCTACATATAAAGTTCGTTATTACCTGCATGTAATTTTGTTTAAGTATGTAATTTTGTTAAGTTTGTTTTTATCTTAACATAAAGTTTGTTAGTACCTACATATAAAGTTTGTTATTACCTAAACATAATGTTTATTTTCACCTACATAGTTTGTTATTACTTACCTACATTTAAAGTTTGTTTTTACATACATATAAAGTTTGTTATTACCTACATATAAAGTTCGTTATTACCTACATGTAGATTTTGTTATTACCTACATATAAAGTTTGTTATTATCTACACATAAAAGTTATTTTTACCTAAATATAAAGTTTTTTATTATCTCCTGGATGAAGTATAAAAGTAAACGCGACGTGCAAAACTTATAATGGACACCTTTATAAAACACATTTATAGAGTGGATTTGAATTCAATTTTGAAAATGGTATCAAACTTATATTTTTATTCCGAGAATATAACAAAGGGCGGTCATTTTCATTCCGACAGCGAAGTACGAAATGATAATATTATTTCGGCAAAACTTTAGCCGACCCTAAACTTCCCAACTGTAATGGCGATATAATTTCAGTTATATAATATATCATAAGAACTGTTGGGCTATTCTCAAATGTCTATCACAAATATCTCAGAGTACGTTTGTTATTACCACTCGCAATGTCAATATATTTCTACAGAAATTGTCATACTCTAATGACATTGAGATTCCAAGGGCCGGCCGGGCGAATGAAACAGCTAACAGGTAAAAATTCATGTGTATACATATTTATACGTTGTGTTCGGAAACTCGCAGTACAAGCGGGAAACTGGTTAATCTACGTGACATATAGAACCTAAAAAAAATTAATTCTTTTTACGTGAAACTTTCGATAAAGGAAAAGAAATATTCGAGAATATTTTTTAATGGATAAAACTCGTTCGTCTTTCGTCGAAAATTTTACACGAAATCATTTACTAGGCCTTTCAAGAATCAGAGTCGCTATTTTCCTTCGAACTAAAATTTTCTGCACTTTATACGGTTTTGTAACTTTTTCACGACTACAATAATTCTCTAGAAAATCTAATAAAACAAAAAGTAATAATAACAAAAACGTTACTTTTGAACAAAAGTCGGAATGAAGAAATGGGTAGGTATTAGGATATTCTTTGATGCAATAGTTAAACTCTTTTAAAATAGTTAATAACCTAATAACACTTGCTACAAAACAATATACCTACCCACTTTCATTATAAATATTATTACGTAAATCTTAAAAACTATATTTGACCATTTATTTATTTATTGACGCCCTGTTGGGCTTTTACATATCGAATACAAATTTCATTTATAACAACAGTGATAAAAAAAAGGATTACAAAGCATAAAGCCCTGTTCAGACACAGCTATAAACCATAAAAAATCATAGCACGCCAAATATTGCTCTCCATACAATCCCTTCAGACCGTTCACACCTAAGCGCTTTATGCGCAGATCAACCATAGACAATTCACATCTTACGCCGTAACCGCTCTTGAGGCGATATACGAACAGAACCCCCCCCCCCTCCCCTCTCCCGCCGATAATAGGAGAGGGGGTCATTTTTGTGTAAACGTGCGAATGTTAGCTGTCAAAATTCTCCGATCTAGTACAAAATCTACAAAGAAATGGTATCTCGCGGCAGTTATCTGACCCCCTCTCCTAACATAGGAAGAAATATTTGATAGCGTCGTGTGAACGGTACAAAATATAAGGGCTCGCGGTTCAATAGATATCTGCTCTGTGTCTGAACAGGCTTTAAACACAATATAATAAATAAGTATATATCTAATGCTAAATCCACATGGATGGCTTGACACATGAAATCCACATAGTGAATTCGTGGGTACAATTCATATATCTACCTACGAGCAACAAAAAAAACACTTTAATTTTTACTTCATTATTTTTTGCATCTCGAATACGAACAATAAAAAAAAAACAAACAAAAGAAAATAGAAATAAAATTTCCATCATGCCAGAGCCCAAGTCCATAAAAAACAACTTGGCTTTAAAGTCTTAAACCACACTCGCGTATTAGAGCGACTACGTTCTTATTACAGTGTTGCTCACACAGTTCACACAGTAGCACACTGTTTTATCTCAAATACAAACAAGATGTCAACTTGCATCCAGACTACAAAGCTATTATACCGATATCCAATCATGACCTAGCGAAAATTATTCAAACGACAAAACCCCCCGACAATTCCATCTGGACACTAGCCAAACTATAGGACTTGTGCAAATTCAAAATCTGTATGCAAAAAGGAATGTATGCATTTCCGATTCGTCTTGGAGGATTTTGTAGTTAAGGCGTGAAGTACTATTATAATCATAACGTGAAATGCTCCTTGCAAATTTTGAGCAAAATGTTTTCACTATCTTTCAATATTAAAAAGGACTCAATTTTTCCAGATTTCATCACAAAATCACGAGCTAATTATTTAATTTATGCATATATTTATTTAATGTTTGGCTCTAGGTTTGAATTCGGAAAGGAAGAAATCATTAATAATCAACTAAATTTAACCTTTAGTCCACTTTTAAGTATGTTCCCCATGTCTTCACTTATCCCCCATTCCCTTCCTCCCTCCAACAACTGACACTTCCCACTCTAGTATACTGTCCCTTTCTTTCACAACAGTATGTATATATATGTGTACTTATGTATTTTAGACGTTATTTTTGTAACAGTCCTGATGATGGTACGGAGGTACCGAAACCGGTAGACGTTAAATAAAAATAAAGTGACTTAAAACAAAGTATTTTCTTTTCATTTATTTAATTATATTTCCATGTCAGAATTGTATTTTTGGGTGACCTTGCGTTTATTTTAATGCTGATTTAATTCAGGAGATTTTTTGTTTAGCGTATTTTAAGGAGAAGAAAGAGTGAACTTGGGACTTAAAAAGACCTATATTACGGAAGAGAGGAAGCATCGAAGCTTACAGACGTGCGTTCGATGGAAAGCCAAGAAAAGAACAGATTTTTTCGTGAAAAAATAATATTCTACGTTCCCAAATTTTTCTACCTTTCTATGATGTTTCACAGCTTTGCAGCATCAATAGACTGCACGCCCCTAAAAAGCTGCCAAAACCATTGCTTATAAGAAGAACGTGTCGTGAAAACAACCTGAACCGGAGGGATCAATGACGCTATATCTTCTACCTCTGGCAGTCCATATAATATACACCCTCTGCATAACTTAATTTTGAACCGCAATTTACACAAAGGCGAACCTAACTTTTGTGTCACATTACATTTAAATTGCAGGAACGGTGAACTTTTTACTACCCTCTAAATTTGGTAAAATGTTCAAAAGAGATAAAGATTATTTGTTTTCCGGATAAATTTATAAAGTCAGTGTCAATTGCACTCCCTTTCCTATTCCCAAATCGCCAGAGTCCCATTTGCGATGCATTTTCAATTGTTATCTGAAGTGCAATTAAAATGCAATTTAGGAACTTTAGCTTAGCGGAACGGGCAATTGGCAATGGAGGAAATTAAATTGTCTTCTTCTCTGAGATAATGTTGAATCAAAGATTAAATAATTTAAAGGCAATGTGCATTATGCAAATAATAGCCAACCTATTAAGAAAACTTTAATTCAAGGTAAATTCCTTTGTGATTAGTGCCGATTGTTAAAAACACTGTATAAAGTTTTAACTTTAACTAACTATTGAAATTAGATTATACCAGTCCCAGGGAGAGATCGTACGTGACAGCATCGTTCTAGTATATTCTGTCTTTTTCGTTTTCAAACAACACGCGTGAGAAGGAAAAGGACCAACGTCGGTAATGTCCGTGCAATGGCGGAATACAGTGTTATATACAAAGAATAACGCTGATACTTATGAAAAAAGTTTAGATATTAAAAATAATTATTTTTGTACGTGAATAATGGATTATTTGTATAAGTGAAAAAAGCTAATTTTATTTCGTGCCACCTTTATTTGTGTTTCTTTTTTTTTATGTTTTAAAATATCAATTATATTATATTCTACATTCTACGTAATTTTTCTTATTGAAAAAAAAACAATAATAATTAGCAACGTACATTGAGTGTTTAAAAAACCATTTAACAATTTATTTCCTCTAAAACTTTTCTGGTTATCTAATAATTGTGTCGAAGAGTATCAAGTTATTTAAAAACAATAGTACCAATTTAGGTACCCCTCCACTAACTTTATTTAATTTGTGTGACAAGAATAAATTTTGATTAGACAATATATCTTCTCTTGAATTTCTGAACCCCCCGTTAAAAAGACCACGAACCGCCACTGAGAATAACATAAGAAGTGCCCTTTAGAAGTGATCCAAATATTTACCTAATTTGGCCTATACGAGTACATCTATACAAAACTGTTTGCGAAATTTAAATGGGCTGGAGATCTACAATTTCTGCTAAATGGAACATTTGTATCCTTTCAAATTTGTATGGAAGGCACTTCTAGAGTTATTACATTTTTAACCAGCAATTAAATCCAAATATTGGCATGATGTGTTTCCCCCTTGCCCAATATGTGACGATGTCTTTTATCAGAATACCGCACAAGAGTCCCAATGCTTCCAAGCAGGGGATAGTGGGGAGAGGGAGAAAAAGGCGAAGAGGAAATACTCCCCTATTCAGATCTGGTCATCCAACACGGCTAAAGGCATTTCAAGTAAAATTTTGATTATTGCAATACTGAGAGTATCTTTTACTCTGGATCCCCCAAAACTGTATAATATTCAGGATATCAGTGACCCGTTTAAATACGTACCTCCCAAAAAGCTGGAGACGCTACCTACTATGTTCACGTTTTACGTGTTTGTAATGTTTTCCCGGTCGTAGTTGCTATACGCTGGTTGAAGTTACGTTAGGGGTGGTGTGGTCTATTCTCTGACCAAGAATTTACGTTCTTCGAAGTGTGAAACGTAAACCGAAAGTGGCCAGACCGTATCGAGACTGCAAAGAAAATAATAGGTTGTGTGTAAGACTAAGGATAAAACAACGGCGCTATTTATTTGAGGGATTTATGGTGACTCAAAAAATAGTGAAAATACAAATTGTTAGAAAAACTTCAAATCTCAAATAACTATAAAAACTTACTATGAGCTATAATGTAATATATTTTTACTTAGGGGACTCGCAGCCCTTTTCGGCCCGTTTCATACTAATCTTAGTTTTGGATTTGACGCCAAAATACCCAATCGAACTGAAAAATAATTTTTTAATCAAAAGGCTTTCTTTTATTTTTATAATGAATACCTCACAAGAGTCCCAAGTGCTCCCGTCTGGAGCCAGTGAGACTATGGCATCCCCAATTGGGGTATGTTATGAGCCTGAAGGTTAGTGGGGAATGGAAGGAGACGAGGAAGAGGAACGTGGGGAAGTACCTGGCTATTCAGATCTAGTCACTAAACACGGCTAAAGCCATTTCAAGCAACGTTTCAATTCTGAATGGTGGTCTTACACAAGGGCGATACTAAGAGTATCTTCCACTATGCTATATGCCGCAAATATACCTTATAATGGTGTGAAGAAACAGGGCTGTCGGTCAATCCAGACAAGACAGAACTAGTAATCTTCACACGTAAAAGGAAACTAGAGGGATGGAATAATCCAACCTTCTACGGAAAGGAGTTAGAACCCTCAGACACGGTTAAGTACCTCGGAGTCATCATAGATGCCAAATTGAGCTGGAAAAACCAGGTGGAAACTGTGGGCAGAAAGGCATGCGCACTAATGTGGGCAACTAGGCGGATCTGCGGCAGAACGTGGGGACTCAACCCTAAAATGATGCAATGGCTGTACACAGCCGTTGTGAAACCAAGGATCATGCATGCAGCCCTGGTCTGGTGGAGGAGAACAACACTGAAAACAGTGATGGTCACACTCAACCACATACAGGGACTTGCATGTAGAGGAATCACGGGAGCTATGCGAACCACTCCAATACTAGCCATGGGAGTGCTGCTAAACCTGCCCCCACTAAACTTAGAAATAGAGGGGGCGGCGATGGCGGCAGCCTACAGGTTACAGTGTAAAGGTCAATGGAGAGGTGAGCTGCCCAAAAATAGTCATACGGAGATCGGAACAAGACTGAGGGCAATTAGCCCGACAGCTGGAATGAAGCAAGACGGCAAACAAGCCGACTACTTCTTCAGACAGCAGTTCGGGGTGATCTATCCCACAAGGGAGGAATGCGACACGGTTCCAGGTCCAACCTTCAAACAGGATCTAATCTGGTTCACAGATGGGTCCAAGATGGAGGAAGGAACAGGGGCCGGGGTCTGTCTGCAGGGATCCAAGAGGGAACTCAGTATACCTCTAGGAACACACTGTACTGTGTTTCAAGCTGAGATGAAAGCCATCTTGGCCTGCGCACAGGAGAATATACGCATCGGGTACAGGAATAAGAACATAAGCATATGTTCTGATAGCCAGGCTGCCCTAATGGCACTGGGAAGTAACCGATGCGACTCTAGACTGGTGATGGAATGCAGGACTATTCTCACAGAACTCGCTAACATCAATAAAATAACCCTGATTTGGGTACCAGGACATAAAGGTATTGAGGGCAACGAGCGGGCTGACGAACTAGCAAGGAAAGGTGCGAAAGCAGGATCCGAGCCGGCCGTAGGAGTAGCAGCTTGCCATACAAAACTACATATCGATAGGTGGGTCAAATCCCAGCACTGCAAAGAATGGGAGAGGGCACCCGGAATGAGACAATCCAAAGTTCTCATAAAAGGACCGGACCCTAGACGAACCAGGAAACTACTCGATATGGATAGAAACTCGCTGAGAGAACTGGTAAGACTATTAACGGGACACTGCCATCTCAGGAAACACATGCAGATATTGGGAGTGGAAAACACTAATATATGCAGAAAATGTGAAGAGGATGAAGAGACTCCAATTCACCTATGGTGCCAAAGTCCTGCCCTGGTGGGAACTAGGCTCAGATACCTGGGGAGACATACAGTAGAACCAGAAGACATAGCCACATATCCAATGACAACCCTGGTGAACTTTATTAAAGAGACTGGTTTGTTATTAAAGGATTGAGGTAAAATGGGAGATAGCACAATGGGCCTATGGCCTAAGTGCTCACGGAAACTGCTTGTAAACCGTCTCCGCCTTAAAAAAAAAAAAAAAAAAACTTCCACTCTGGAACGTGTCGCAAATGTACAATATATTATTTTAAATAATTAATTATAAAATAACACAAATCAATTCAATTAAATTAAGTTTATTTGCGCACGCCGGGTTCGAACCCGCGGCCTTCGGAATGGGAGTCTAACGCCCTACCGCTGGACTACGCCGGCCGTCGTATGTGCCTATCACTCTTCTTTTTATGTTTCAATATAAAATATTATCCACGTTTTAAAATAAAATGTAGGACAAACGAATTAATCACCATTATTATTCAACTAAAGCATGAATGAAATTATTTGGATGTACAAAATATGTAATTGAAATCGCATTGATTTCGAATCTTCTAAAATATTTTCTCGATCTCGTAAAAAAACAGCCAGAAACCGATGCAAAAGTATTTGCAAATTAAAAGTATTTCCGAGTTTGTCGAACAAACGGGGAATTTTAATAAAGGCAAAAGTACCCCTAATTTGTGAAAGAACAGACTGTTGTTTTCTTTCCAATTTACATTCCAGGGTCCTTTTCTATTTGTTCTTTGGCGACTGGCAATTAAATAAATTTACTGTACTAAAGCTGTCCCAATTAGTTCTGAACAAAATGTACAATTTTTGTAAAAATACGCGACGGAAATAATTTATGGGTGTTTGCCGAACAACAAAAGACGAAGTGAATTGTTGTGAAAACAGTAAAATGTTAATTTTAGATAAGAAGTGATACTTTTAGGTGTTTTACAATTTATTTAGCAGAATTATGTTTTATTTACATCACTCTCATGTTTATTTTTTAATGATTTATGCGTGTGTTATTAGGCGGATGAGGTTTTGTATATTTGTGTTGACTAGACTCTGATGGTTGTTCATGCACTTAGCATTTTGTAGCATTTTCCCTAAGAAAGAAACTATTTAACCACAGTACCCAAGTACTGTTACACATTTGATTTATTTATTTAATGAACATAAACAGTCTTAATAACATAATATACAGAAGAGGATGGCAAAAATAATTTGTGTTATTCGCACCTAGAAAGTAATAATGTGATGCTTTAGAAATGTGCCTGCGCGCTATAATAATGATACTGATAGGTGAGTAGGTTAAGTTCTTACTCCTGCCACATGGAACATAACTTCTTGTTATTTGATGAGTTTTGAACTGGCAGGTTAGTAAATTATGTTACTTTATGCAAATCACCCCGGTGCTGCCATGTAACTTGTTCCTGCCTTTCATCAATATTCATGCTTTCCGTTGATATAGCATCATTTAGGTAAGCATAGAAATAAGCACATCACTCCCATTCAAGATACAAACTTTGGATAATTATTATCTTCGGATGGCGTCCTTGGTTAGAAAAAGAAACGAAGGTCCATCCGTAGATGAGAAGGGCTGGTTGGTGAGAGCTGCCAAAAATCGGTAAAACTGGCGACATCTAAGAAAGGCCTATGTCCAAAGCTGGCCTAAGTCCAAATCAAAAAACTTAGTATAGTTTTAATATATTTCTTAATTAAATTATTAGAAAATTTATTTTCTATACTTTCTACTAAATCAATGTATAAATTATATTGAGGATTCCATATTGTAGAAGCATACTCCGGTGGACTTCTGACCAATGACCAAAATCACTTTTAATATTGACAGGTTTTTTCTTAATCTTATAGGTTTTTTTTAGACGATCGCATCACACCACTGTGTAACTGGAGTGAGTATATATTTCAATTTGCACAGATATTCATTCTTGAGAATTTTGGCGTAAATTGGTTTTAGCAATGAATTCGATGTTCCCTTCCTCAATGATTAGTATACGACTTAAGATACAATATTTTATAAGACGGGCTGCTGGGTTTTCGTCCTTATTTTCGGTGAGATCGAAGATTTCGACATTATTGAAGAGCAGCTGTTGTTATCTTTCGTTGTTGGTTTTTCGGAATAATTTACTAACGTTTTTAGAACGTTTAACGTTTTTTAACGTTGGTAGAACTCATGGTGGGCAGATTGCTGGTAACAATGTTCACTGTGATGATTTTTCAAAATTTTATTTCTGCAATGTTGTGTTATTTAATCCACTAAAATTCGATATTCGGATTACCTTAAGTGCCTCCAGTGACGAGGCAACTGAAACCAAACTAAAACCGGCTGGTTGCTATGGCTTCCAACCAAACTTCCATCAAACTTCTATAACGGTTTACTCAATTTTACGAATTCTGTAATTATCTCAGCTTGTTTAACTATAGACGAAGAACAACCATCTATCAGCGTAGTCATCTGTCGCTGTCATATTGAAAAAACAAGAAAAAACTAGAAAACTGACAACAAAACTGGCGCTACCATGACAACCGAGCAAACTGGCAACGGCCGGCCACGGCAACTAGCAGGGCGAGTCACGAGTCACTGCTTGCGTTGCCATTGACAACGGGTTTTTGAGAAATCATGTAGTGTGCGGGCCATCACATTGACATATACAGGTTAGCGAGTTTAGTTGTAAACTGTTTTTTTTTCACTTGCCTCGTCAGTGGAGGCACTTAGAGTAATTGGTTTATTAGAGTTATTTATTATTATAGTATTATTACCACACATTTTAATTTTTTTTATGAATGACGTAACATAACTTTTTTTTAATAAATATATTAAAAAATAATAAAAGACCTTTCCCTCTTCCAAAAGGAAAACAAAAAGCAGTCTCGCTTGATTTGAAACATTAAGACAAAATAAATGTATCGGCACGTCCTTGAAATCGGCTAAATGCGTAAATATAATACATATTGGACCAGTATAATATTATTATAAATCCACACCGCTGATAGCTCGATTGTAACCTCTCCCTCTTCTTCGTAAGCGAACTATGTAATTGAAAGAGAGGTAATGGCAGAATTTTCGGCAGTAGGACCATGGGATATTTTATCTTTGATGCACGCATTATCCTTTGGACCCTCATTAAAATGAAACTTTCTCGCTGTTTGGCCGATCCCTCATAAAATATTAATCGTAACGTTATTGTGTGTACTTTTGTTATTTTCAACTTTCAATCCCTCCTATATTAATACAGCTTGGAAAGTATGTACCTACAAGGTGAAGTGATTTTTTTTCAGAATAATTCTTATAATATACTAAAAAATAAAACTGAATTATTTTCATTTTGATATTTTTTATTCTTTAACTCCCACAGGTGCCGTATTGGTTTTCGTTTTTACTATTTTATCCAAGTATTTATGGCTCATGAATGCGAAATATAACACACATTATATTTGTTTTATTATTTACTTTACAAATAATACATTTATAAACCGATAGAATGGAATTAATATTGAGAACAATACTTGACGGTAATAATATTAACCATATTGAAAATCTAAAATTCTTGAATGTTGCTATGAGCGGTACTGAATTTTGGTGTTGAAAATGGATTCCTACCTTGTCTCAAGATTTCACAAACAATAGCTGAAATATTAGTGTGACAAGAAAAATCTTTATCATTGGTAGTACGACATCATCAATTCGATCGGTAATGGTTCGAGGCATTTTCTCGTTATTTTTAATTTAATGAGCAATAGATTTAGTCCACGAAAAAAGGGGCTTGCCTGGAAAGTTTTCCGGATTTTTGAATATTGATAATATTATAGATTTCGATGTGCTCTTTCCGAATTTCAACTTTGCCACTCTTTGCCACTCGCGCCTCCTTTTGGAAAAATGGCGCCTCATTTTTTTACAATATCTCCTTTTGGATTCATTTTACGATAAAAACATGTACCCACAAAATAAATAAGAAAAAATTTCCTACAATTAATGTTTTGACAATTTTTTTGTAAAATCAATAGTTTTGGCGTACGAGCGCCGCAAAGTATACTTCAAAATGCGATTTGGCTAAAAAAAACTTATTTCCACACCACCTTGAAGTAGATAGAGTAAGCGGCGCGTTTTTTATCGTGGTATCTCACCCCTGTAGGCATAATCCACATGTTATGCACAATTTCGAAATTTTGCGCAATCTTCTTCGCTTTGCTGTTCCTGGTGGACCAGAGGCCCTAGCATACTCGCTCGATAACGATCGGTAGGATAACTATCGGTAGGATAACTATCGGTAACTTCTCATCGTTCCCTAGGACAACTGCAGATCGCTAACGTACAAACGACAGTTGATATCGAATATATTAAGGACTCTTAGTCATTGTGAACTGTCACCTATTCGTTTGCGATCTGCAGTTGTCCTAGGGAACGATGAGAAGTTACCGACAATCGGTCGGTAACTTCATATCGATCGACCATGCTAGCACACCAGGCATTGCATGTTCGTCTTCGGTATCGATCGAGACGTCACAGATCGAAATTTCATCCGCATCATTTTCGATGGCTTTTTCAGACTCATCACAATCCTCTTTGTTTTAGATTCCATCGTATTCATCTGTTTTCTGCTTACTGTGATGGAACTTGCAAGCACCGCTACAAATTGTGCATATAACGGAGCATTTTAACCCAGCTTTTCTGCAGCCACACTATCCACAGGCTTTCTGACATCCTTTTTTGCATTTTAAGGTTTCTGGAGCTGGGGGCTTGAGTGTCCTAACAGGAATTAGCCCATATTTGTTTCTGTTCCATTCCCATTACTCCAGCATGATGGAATATGATGGAAACGAAAACGAAGAGGCTTGTGATTAGTCTGATAATCCCAAAATAATCTTGGAATTTTTGAGTTTTTAGTGAAGAACTCTCGAAACATAACACAGTGTAATAATATTATCTACGTAATCTACCCATATCGTGTAACTATCCCGACACCAAGTTGGTTAGTTTAATGCCATACAATAGAACAGGCACGGGTCTCACAGCAATATGCAGGCTAGTTACGATAATCCCCATTGTGATACGGGGGTGATTATTCACAGGATTATTCCCATGGTTCTCTTTAGTCTCGCGGTATATACTGAGGCGTGTGACAGGAAACACTTGAGAAGGCGTGAGGAAAATTCATTGGGGGTTCGTGTGAACAAATATGAACTTGCTACTTGTGCTTGCGGTACCTATTTCTTTAATTTTTTGAGTCATTATTTTGCTTACGGTGAAGTAGCAGTACCTATTTCTTTAATTTTTTGAGTCATTATTTTGCTTACGGTGAAGTAGCAGTACCTATTTCTTTAATTTTTTGAGTCATTATTTTGCTTACGGTGAAGTAGCAGTACCTATTTCTTTAATTTTTTTAGTCATTATTTTATGTTTGGTGAAGTAGGTAGAGTAGATGGGACACCAACTCTCAATCATTCTGTTTTTATTTTTTTACGTGACCACCCCTCAAGAGAATATTCCCGGCGTGCCAATGAGACTATAACATCTCTAGTTAGGGCATGTAGGCTGTAGGTAGTGGAGAGGGTGAATAAGATGTGGAAAAGGAAGGTAGGGGGCACCTGGATATTCAGATCTGGTCACCAAATATGGCTAAATCCATTTCAAGCATCGTTTCAATTCTGAATGGTGGTCTTTCACCAGGGCGGTACTGGGAGTACGTTCCACTTCATCCACTCTATTACTGTCAAGTTTTTGCCCCTAATAATGTAAAACAATAACATATATCAAGTCAAAATGGTCTCGGCATATATTCACGTTGTGAACAATCAGAAACTATGATAAAAACTTATTTTTTTAAAGAAGAATAAACATTCTAAGGTTAAGCGGAAAAATGCATTTTCAATTATAAAAAATAAGGACTTAACTAGCTTATGAATTGAAGTGAGAACTTTGTCCACTCAGCTAACAATTATGATTGCTAAATATAGAATTCAAAGTTCAGAAACATAATATAGTTGTGTTTAACTATATATGACGTCTGAGTACCCGTTTAATCAGAGGAGACCATATTTGTCCCAGCTCACATAGGTCTCATAGAAATCGTTGTGTCTCCCTTACTACCTATCATAGTGAGAAGTATGATCTAGTATTGGAAAGATAATACAACACGCTATATATTCAAATCTAAAAGATAATCACAAAAAAAAATATTATGTACATCTTTATAACACCAAAGTTTCCTATAGCAATTTGAAAAAAAAATTAGGGAACTTTGTGAATTTTTTAAGAAGTTTTTTTTACATGAAACGACAAAAAAGTGAAATGACAGTAACGTTTATAATTCATTTGCCTAATGAAATATGTATGTTTTTTAATTTTTTTTTTTCATTATCAGTAATTTTAGTATGAAAAAACGTAAAGTGAGCAATTTTTAAAACTTTTAAAAGTTTTTATTCAAAAATTTTATATTTAAAAACTTATATTTCTATTTTTTTATAAGAAAAACTCTCTTTTTAACTTTTGAACGTTATTCCCATTAATGTAATATTTCATTGAAGAAGAAGATAACAATAATAATAAAAAATAAATAAATATGGAAATAAACAAGACACAGAAAAATAATAAAAGATAATGGTCACAACTGGGACAAGAATCCAGAACCTTACGTCTTACCGGGACATACACCTCTACCAATTGGGCCATTGCGATCTATTATGAGACTGTCATAATTGTCAACTTCATATTTCAAATTTCAGAATTAACTTTATTAATTAATTAACTAATTAAATTATTATTATTATGAAATTTGAAATATGAAGTTGACAATTACGACAGTCTCATAAAAGATCGCAGCGGCCCAATGGGGTATTTTCACAAACGGGGGATTCTGTTGAAAATGTATGGAATATTTAAAGATTATTTTTCTGATTTTAATCATCGTATTAAAAATGTTTGTTTTTTTATGTTTTCATTCAAATATATTGATTTTAAAAACGATAAAAAACTGACGAAATCTAAACGGCCCGTGAGTGGTTGATCGGCTTGTGACGTCACAATGGTGGCCCAGCTCTGGCTAGCTCCCAGCTTAACCAAACATTCCTTTACATTCCTTTGCAAATTGATAACTGACGTTTGTGTCCGTATACAGCTGGTGATTTTTACCGTTTTTTTTCTTATTTTCGAAGATAATTGTGATATTTTGTTAACTTTGTCATTTATTTTACACCATTATTATGACTGACGGCGGTTTTGTGGTAAATATTTACAAAATCGGGACACGCACTTTAATATTTAAAAAAAATTGTTTTAGATATATAATAGTTATAGATTCAGCAACCAGAATTGTAAATTAATGCATTTTAATAATTATTTTTTAACTTCAAAACAAAAACTGTCATTTTTCACCGACCGCCATGTTACGAATTACGTTGGTAAATATGAATTTTTAAATTAAAAAACACTTTGTATCAGTAAGATAATAAGAAGTAAGTATTGCAATTTTCAGAAATGAAAAATAATGTATATTAATCTTTATTTTGCTCGATTCAACACGAAAACTCATTGAGCGCAATATTTGATCTGTGCGAGCGCCATGCTTTTGCAAATGGCCATTGCCAACAGTGCCATTGCCATCCTAAAAGAACAGTAGTAGTAATGTAACCAGTGACTAGAAACGATATTTAGACAATAATATTATTATCTTTACACATATTTTTGAGTTTCTTGTATGGTTGGGATAGGTTAGGTTAGGGTATTGGGGTGGGGAGGCGGGGAAATGGAAGGGCAGGTTAGGTTAGTTTAGGTCAGGTTAGGTTAGGTTAGGGAAGTGGGGGTGGGTGGAATGGAAGGGTAGGTTAGGATAGGTTAGGTTAATAAGTATAATGTACACGTATTTACATTAAAACACCTTAAGGTTTTTATGCAAGTTTTTAAAATAATATTAAAACAAATTATATTCCAAAAAACTAACCTAACCTACCCTTCCATTTCCCTGCCTCCCCCCCCCCCCCTACTACCATAACCTAACCTGACCTGACCTAACCTAACCTAACGTAACCTAACCTACCCTTCCATTTCCCCGCCTCCCCATCACTACCCCAACCTAACCTAACCACACAAGAAACTCAAAAACATGTGTATAAAATAATAATATTATTGTCTAAATATCGTTTCTAGTCACTGGTTACATTACTACTGTTCTCTAAGGATGGCACTGTTGGCAATGGCCATTTGAAAAGCACGGCGGTCGCACAGATCAAATATCGCGAGCAATGAGTTTTCGGGTTTGTTAAATCGAGGAAAATAGTAATTAATATTATATTATTTTTCATTTCTGAAAATTGCAATACTTACTTCTTATTATTATGCAACTGATACAAAGTGTTTTTTTCATTTAAAAGTTCGTATTTACCGTCGTAATTCGTAACATAGCGGTCGATGAAAAATGACGTTTTGTGTTTTTAAAGTTAAAAAAAAACCATTAAAATTAAATTTTTTTAAATTCCGGTAACTGAATTGATTAGTAGGTACTCGTTAGTATCTAACAACAATTTTTTGTTTTTTTTTTGTGAATATTAAGCGTGTCATCAGCCATCTGACAGCATAAATAAACACTGTACTACTGAAGCATCGTCCGTTGTGACGTCACACGATTGCTCCGCCCCAAAGTATCGTTTTGGCGGTAATTCAAAAATGGTAAACTTAGATTGGCTCTAGAAACTTTATTCGTCAACATAAGAATAAAATAAAAATGCTGTAATGATCGTAATTTTCTGCTTAATTTTTTTAAGCAATAAAAAAAAATTGTGGAAATACCCTATTGGTGGAGGTGTATGTCCCGGTAAGACGTAAGGTTCTTTGTCCCCAGTTGCGACCATTATCTTTTAAACCATCGGTTTCGAAACATGTAGGTAATTGTGATTATATAATAGTGGTTTAATACAAAGTTATTTGTTTTAATTTAATTCAAAATGACGCCACAAAGTGATTTTGCGAAGTTTGAAGAAATTATCTTTTATTATATTTCTAATAATAAAATTCTAATAATAAAGCCTATTTCATGACCATCCGAAAACATTTTTTAGTTTTCGGATACGTTAACAAATATTCGATTTATTTGGATTTTATTGCAAAGCGGGAATATTGTTAGCCTACGACAGAATACGCCAAATTTTTGTGTGTAAAGATTGCGAATAGACTTAGTTATAAATTATAGTTCACTTCAGCACTTAGATGAACTACTAGAATACAATGAGTAAGATTTACTTTATTCTTCTATCTTTCCTCTCTTGATTTTATCTGGAACGATATTTCCAACAATTCTGGAATCTGTATCCTTCTCAATACGGAAGACGGGAGGTAGAGTCCGGAAGTGAGGGTTAGTACTATCCAGGGATTTAATAATGCTACTCTTAAATAAGTCCAGGATTAACAGGAGACATAAACTGGAAACTTTTCTACGCGCTTCAATGCAGACAAGGACTAAGTTGTAAAGAGAGAAAAGACGTACATATAATGTAACTTAGATAATATACCTACATCCATAATTAGATTGGTACTATTAAACAATGATACCTTGTTTCCGTTGAAGAAATACAAAAGAGATAAAACTTCACAATTAATAGCTAACAGTACATGAAAACCAATCCACATAGACGTACAAGCCAAAAATATACTTATTCTCGGCTTGCCTTGTGTCACAACGAATACTAATAAGGGGACATACATTAGTTACGTGAGCAGTTTTTTCAAAAATTTAGACCTCCCCCTTGGTGAGATTAAGTGAGATTTATTGGGACCCCCCTCCCCCCCCCCCCCCCCCCTCACTTGAGATATTTTTCGTACTCTCGAAATAAATGTTTTTTATAATAGCCATTTTTTCAGCGGGCCAAATGGGACACTTCAAAAGAAGTGAAAAAATTTTTAATTTATTTATTTGTGAAAATTGTAATTATAACATTATAAATATATTTTATTTAACATCTTATATTAAATTACTACTCTTCCATTTAAAGCATTTGCTTGTGTATGGAAGAGGAGTGTACATAGGTGCTGTTATCTCTATAATAATATGTATATCTCTATAATTATATATATTACAGTTGACGTGAGATTTTTATTGATCCCCCCCTCCTCTCGGTATGATGAGATTTTACTGAAACATCCCCCCCCCCTCCCCCTATTTTTTGCTCAATTGCGCAATTAATGTATGCCCCCTAAGTATCTTGTAGGAATAATAGCGCAAAACTGGAATTTAATTATTTGTTATCCAAACAAACAGAAAAATTAAACATTAAAAAATAATTCTTTGTCGCATCTCAATTCTCGAAATATTTTTCGACTCCCTATTGTCATTTAAGAAGAACACTGTTTTTAACTTAATCAATAAATCAATGCGCACTCACAACTCTCCACTACACAATTCAGATACATAGGTTCACACAAACACACACACACACGTTCACATAAACACACACATGCGCTAATACACCACACATTTGTTAATATTATTTTTGTTTTTTTTTTATATTGTTATTTAGTTACCCCAAATCATTCCTTAGCATGTACCTACGAACCACGCCCGGTAAAATGTACACTCACTAGATATTTTGTGGAAACATAATATTGGCACCGATCCTTGTAATAATTTCTAAGACTGTAGTGTTATATTATTTTATTATATGGTTAACTGTTAACCGCTCATTTTAATTGTGTACCTATTGTAAGTTTAAAAAATAATTTGAAAAAGTACGTAGATAATAATTGTATTTTAATTCTACTCAAGCGAAACTCTACGAAAAGTTTCGATTTATCCACGAAGAAAATTTTTATTCTAAAATACGGTCATTTTATTCGTAAAAACGGTTAAAAACGGGACTGAAGTTCTTACGAACAAATTAACAGGGTTTCAATGTTTATTGGCGGGAACAGTAAGAATAATTTGTTGGTATACGTAATTTCGTACGTATACCAACAAATTATTCTTACATTTTCCCGCCAATAAACATTGAAACACTGTTATTTTGTTCGTAAGAACTTCAGTCGCGTTTTTAACCGTTTTTACGAATAAAATGATCGTATTTTAGAATAACATTTTTCCTCGTGTCCAAAGCATATTTTATGGTATTCATAATGTAAACCGATTCGAAGTAAAGATTAATCGAAAGTAGTGATTACAATGATACCTTCGCTATGAATATAACACATCTAAATTTACTGTCCCGACGCTTTATTAAATGAGGTAATTAAGGTAGGTTTTGAGGCTGAAGAGAATGATGAAGGGAATGAGATGGGATAGCGGAAGGTGGGGATGTACCTGACTATTCAATTCTAATCGCTGAACATGGCTAGAGCCATTGTAAGAATGTAATTCAGCTGAGTTGTCCCAGGCTGCAGGGTGAAAATTTCCCCGATGATCGACAACTTCAATAGGAGATGCACCAAATTCATTGGTCATTCAAAAGTCATTGATCATATTTTATCGAACTTCAAGAATGAAGATTCAAGTAGGAAAGAAAAAATAGATCTAAGTTTATTACAACAAACGACATAATATTTTATAACGTATCGTATGTATACAATCGTATTTAAGTGCGTAGATACCTAATGACGTCTAACACCATAAAAGAACACTTTAATTGGTTTTCAAAGTTTTGTAACGAGCATAAATCGTTTTTGTTTTATGATAGTTCGAAAGATCGAAACGCGTCCGAGTGAGGAAAAGCGATTGCGAAAAAAATTCCGGGTTCTTGAAAAAGTTGACGTATTTTTGCAATATTGGGCTAATTTTCTCCTCCCAGCTGCTAAGCTCCAAAAGTTAAGCTCAGCCAGGCGTTAGATGAGATGAAGAACATAGTGTGAAGGGGTAGAAGTAGGGGTGCCTGGCGAAACCATCCATTAATCTGACATCGAATCTCACGTTAGGTGTCAAAACATCGCATTTTTGATTCCCGATTTGAAAGTTTTATCGTTCTGCCTTTAGCTAAATTACTAAAGCGCTGAATTTCGACATACGATACGATACGATACGATTGTACCACCCCAGCCAGGAGCTTAAGAGCTTAAGAGCCCAGAGATTAATCTGAAGGAATGATTTAACATTATTCTTTGGGATAACTCTACAAATGATGGAAAACAGCAAAATTTGAAAGATAACACATCACTTCATAATAAACACAGTGGGCAACGGGCAAACAAATGGGCAACGCAGCAAAGCATGTGATAATAATCTAAGCAACAACGTCGTGATTCTATTTTGAAGACGTAGCACAGGTAGCACTCATGCTCTGTGACCTTGGGAAAAGTCTTGCTAAACATCTCAGCGAGGCACCTCGAAACAATCGAAGTCAAAATTAAAATATTAATGTTTTTTTTTAATCTAAGCAACAACGTCGTGATTCAATATCAGAGACGTAGCGCATGTAGAACTCATGCTCTATAACCTAGAGAAAATTCTTGCTAAACATCTCAGAGGGGCATCTCGAAAACATCGAAATCAAAATTATAATATCGATGTTTCGCCCACACCGTGGCACCCCTATTCAGATAGCGGGGGTGACTTTGTTCTAGACGGGTGCGGGTGTGGGTTTGATAGAAGGAAGCGGCAATATAATCAGTAGCTAGTGGGGTCAGGAAAAGGCATCGCTTCACCATAAATCCGGCAGCACCGTGGTAGTACGTGTAGTGTAACTATGTATGGTGTATACTGTATAGTATGGAGTGTGTATGGGATATGGGGGGATTTGCCAGGAATTCTGCCGGATAAAGTTGCAGCGAGGTGAGACATTGCGCACGGGAGATTGCTACAAGTTTCATTGCCCTTAAATCCTGTTTAGGGGGTGTGTTTTCAAGGGTAGATTCAAATCAAATTAAAACATTTAATAATTCCGATACGTGCTACTTTGTATTTACCACTTGTGTATGTTTACATAAAAATTTGGCTTTGCCTTTGCATTTTAGCTCAAATTAAAATATTGCTATTAAAAACTAAAATTATGAAAACGTGCTAACAGACAAAGAAAATAACAGTTTATAGATACAAGAAAATTACATCACCTAAAAATATTAGATATTTAAAGGAATTAGAGAAAAAATATGTCATCTAAGAGAAATTAAGTAGGTAATTATTATAATTACGTTTATTTTACCAATAACCTTTTATTTTATAATTTTTTTATTAATAAAGTATTTTTTTATAAAACATAATTTTGTAATGTGAGCCATGCACATCGGTGCTAAGGCCCCCATTTTACATTTTTTATTAGATACAATATGTTATGTATGTAAATGAGATATACTGCATTGAAATTAAACAAACTTAAATGAAAATAAATAATAATAAAAATATGTACCTCCACTGATGCTTGGATGAGCATAAATAAACAAATTTTAAACGAACTAGGTATATGTACCTATATCTTAATGTAATGAATGTGATCTGAGTGAAATGGATATTAAAGTTAACAATGTTATTACATATTAAGTTCTGCAAGTATTTTTGTTTTTATTTATTAATGCAACAGCTGTCACATAATAAAAAACTAAAATTCTTGAAGAACTTAGGTAATAATAACATTATTAAATTTGATATTCTAACAAATTATTTTTAAAAAATTAAAAAAATAACATTTTTACAAATTAAACAAAAAATCATTTAATGTTGTTAGTTTCTTTTATTTTTTTTTTTATTTAGTAAAACATTAAACATATGTTTATTATAAATTATTTATAAAATATTTTGACTGCCCAACTAGGAGGAATCCCGTTTTAGGATTGACAAATTAGGATGATATAACACAAACAGCACATATTTAAACGAAATTCAAATAATACAGAATAAAGTTATAAAAAAACCTTTTAACTATAGACCAGATACTCCCACCAAAAGAGTATACCAAGAAACGAACTTACTGAAAATCAGAAAACTGTACGAATACAACATATGCCTATTAATCTACAAAATCCAAAATTGCTTTTTATACTCACAAATATTTTCATGTATCCTTCCTGGTGTGCTAGCACGGTCGCTCGATATGAAGTTACCGACCGATTGTCGGTAACTTCTCATCGTTCCCCAGGACAACTGCAGATCTCAAACGTACAAACGACAGTTGATATCGAATATATTAAGGACACTTAGTCATTGTGAACTGTCACCTATTCGTTTGCGATCTGCAGTTGTCGTAGGGAACGATGAGAAGTTACCGTTAGTTATCCTATAGAGCAAGCGTGCTAGGGCCTCTGATAGGCTGACAATCGTAAAGAGAATTAATATATTTCAGAAAATACTGTTTACTCTCAAGATTAATGAGCATAACCAAAATGTACTTATTTAAGAAAATTGTGTTACTTAGGTAGTAAACCATAATTATTAAGATTTTTTTTATCAATGTATACTTAAGTTAACAAAGCGAAATATGTATATTTCTTTTAACTTAATAAGTAACTAACTAGCATATATACATACCTACGTAGAAAAAAAAACAAAGTGAATTTAACAAAAATAATTTAACAAAGTGAATTTAACATAAGGTGCTGGTTGTCTAGTAATAAACATTAAAAAAAAAATTATGTCGTCCAACTTTTTTATTGGTTGGTGTACCGATTCTTCCTCCTTATTGAGTCTAAACGATATTTCCAAGAGCGTCGCAATGTCCAATGTAGCTCACACATCTGCCCTAATTAGGAACAAGCCATTAAATTGTGGCTTTTTAAAATTATTATTTGATAAAAACAATTATCGGTTTAGTGAAAAAAAATCAAAAATATCATTCATATCATAAAAATAGATAAAGAAATCTGAACAGAAAGTTGAAAGTTAAAAAGGGCATGATATAAACTTGCAGACAAACCATTAACAACATAAAGACGCATAAATATTTCTACATTTTCACAACAACAATACCTGTTTCAAAACTCTGTCTGGTACGCTTCTGTTCTTTACACGACTTCCTATTATATTCTCGTCGAGCAAACGATACCATCAGCTTTCATAAAGTGAGCGCAATGGCATTAATTTACACCCTTCAGAGACAAGAGGGAGTGTTCCTCCCAACACGTTAAATAATAACACCTTTGGTTCTCTTTGTTACAAGCCCCAATAAGATAGGTAACTGATAACTTTTTATGCGTCCTTAGGGTTGGTAATGTTGGCAGAGATTGTCCGCGAAATGGCAGGAACTGTAAGTAAATAGTTAGGGGGAATAAGCGAAAAATAGTTTTGTAAATATTATGTTTAAAACATTATGTAAAAATTGGTTAAAAAAATGTGTTTCTCCAGCACATAACAACACATTTAAGTGATGTACCACGTCGTGTAAAATTCGGGGTAAGGCCGTTAACAATTACGCTCCTTATGTAAATGACGAAAAGGTTTAAATTCCGGTTTAACACCAGCCGTCTCTTTTGACTTATTCACATTTAAAAAAACATCGTCAAAAAGTGTTTTATTTTATTTTGTGAAGCTCAGGCACATATATTTCAATGTTTTACCATTTTTTAAAGAATTTAACTGTCAACATTATACAATAAGATCATAACCGAAAAGTGGTTGGAGATTTCGATTAGAGCAGTTTTAAAAGGCCTGAAACTTAATTTTTTTCTGGGTTTATAAAAAGACAAATCAAAAATATACTCGTTTATTTCAGAGGCGTGTGTTCTACTCGTAGTATTTAATTAAAGCGTCTAAAATATTTCTAAGCGATCTAATTATCAAAAACAAAAATCATGTGATTTTGTATTGCTTCGTAGTGTAATTCCTTAAGTTACAGCACTTTTATTGTATCAATAACAGCGGAAATAGACTAGAAAAGCATTCTGACAGCCTCCGTGGTTGAGGGGTAAGACTCTCGAATGGTAATCCGAAGGTTGCGGGTTCGAATCCGGCGTGAACAAATAAATTTTATTTGTGTTAATTCACTAATAATTAATTAATAGATAATATTATAGTATATTTGCACCTCGTTCCAGAGTGGAAGATACTCTCCGTAACGCCCTGATGTAAGACCACCATTCAGAATTAAAACGTTGCTTGAAATGGCTTTAGCCGTGTTTAGTGACCAGATCTGAATAGCCAGGTACTTTTCCACCTTCATATCATTCCTCTTCTCACTACCTTCAGTATTCGATTCCGAAAATCAGATGAAGATATTTTTCAACAATTTAAAATGTAGGTACACCCTGCCGCCAGGTTTCTTAGATAATTCGAAAGGGGACGATTTAAAAGACCTCGTCTATGAATGAGGCTTTACAGCAGAAGCAATGAGTCGAGTTGCGTGTGTCACGCGAATTCTTCATCTCTCTATCTCATAGGCACATCTTGTCGGGAGTCAAGCTGCTAATCTTATCAGAGAATTATTTATTACAAGTCCAGCATTCACGGAAACGCGTTTTTTAGTTTAATTTTAAAATTTACAGGAATCACATGAAGGAATCTACTTTGGAATTTCAGTGGAATTAAAAGTAAGCAGATAAGAAATACTTGAATATCAACGCCATCTGTGAATGAATCTAGTTTCTATTGAACCAACACTTTCCTACGTAAATGCTTATACAGACTCCCAAGATGGCCGGTTTGTACGTAAGTTTATATCCCCAATAACATGATCAAAAACTAAATATGTAATTGTAAATTCAGGAAAAATTCATCACACGTTACAAGTTACAAGGTTTGTGTTAAAAGCGTTATGGATTCAATATCATTTGCAACTTCAATAATACCACACCCAACCAAACATACATCTACATTTTGGAAGGCGGGTATGAATACCTCCTCCGTGGGAACCATTTATTAGATAATCAACACCTATGCTATAGACCACCCAAAGTGACATGCTATGTTTGGTGACTTAGTTGGGATGCTCGGGTTCATCGGGTGTGGTATGTTCAGGTCTTGGCAATGGATGCGCGGCGAGCCAGTTCGGGGAAGGTCGGTGGGGGCAGACCCTTGGACCTCTCCAGCTGATCTCTCTCGAACCATCGTCTTGCACTGCGGCGGAAGGGACGGATTCACACGTCCGTCACTCCTGATCACAATAACCCCTAGATTACTTCCCATCCCGTATACCTTTCCATCCCGGAACTTCCTCTCCATCCTTTCCTTAAAAAGACCCTCCATACAGCATCCTCAAAGATAACATTGATCCTGAGGGAAATTCTTTTCCTCAGCGCCTCCTCTGTAAAGCTAAAGTAAAAAAAATCCATATCATAAAAACTTATTTCCGTCTTATTTACTTACTTATTAAGTCCTTTCTGTTTCTTTAGCTACAACATACGAAATTATTTTCGTTTAACGTATTTCTTTTTTTAGAAGGTTTTTTCCAAAACTCCGTGTTTTAATGATTACCGTGTAACTGTTTAAAAAAATTCGTGAATACCTCAGCACAGGTTCTCCTAGTGAGGTGTTCACGAAACATAATATATGTACATATACGTTGTGACTGCAAAATAAATAGAGAAATAAAGTAAAATGTACTATATTACGGGGTATGTAAAAGGGTATAATACTTTGCAGACGGCTAACGAACAAACAAGCTTTTTTATCTGTAAATTGTCAGTATCCACAAAAATCTTCACTAGCAACCCCACCGACAAAGTATCAAGTTATTATCATATCATAACTATTCTAAACCGAAATGATATTCATCAAAATATTTCTCAAGTAGGAAATAGTAGCTACTTGAAAAGCGGTCGGAAAGTTCCCATCACGCTTGTAGAATTATGTTACGCACGCTACGATAGATTTTTACTGCCAAAAATACACAGTTAGATAATATCGAACTTTGCCTCCGCTGTTTTATATATATTTGAAAAATATCCTAGTTCTTCGGTGCTCTTTCAACTTTCCGTTGGTAAGACGCCAGTTTTGGAGAAGTTGTTAAACGCCTCGCGTAGTTTATATAATCCGTAAGAAGTGAAAGAAAAATCCGATTTTCTAGTAAAAATTGAAGCTTTGTAAAAATGTACAAAGCCTATCAAAGTCTTAGAACCTTCATCGAGCAACGAATTTATTTCGTTTTCTGTGTTCCGTTTTCTGAATAGGTTTTTGAAGGAATGTGTCTTCAGTGATTTTGATAGTGAACAAGGAAAGAAAATGAATAAAAGTCAACCGTCTTAATGACTTTTCCTTTTTTAATATAGGTAGATGTGGTTTTTGTTGTGACTTTTAGAATGTGTGAGTGTGTCGTAAGGGCTTAATTAAGTTTGATAGATAGTACAAAAAATATGACATGATATTAATATGAAACTATGTGTATTAGGATTACAATTTATTTATTTATTTAAACAAATACGGCACAACATGTGCCATTAACATAATTGACATAACATAATTATGAAGAAAATTAATTTTTTCATATATTTTGTATGGAACGACTTTTCAAATAATGTGCGTTGGTCGACGTAATTTGAATCAATTCGAACTGTCAATGGTGTAGTGTGCCGAACTTTTCGTGCTTAGTCAACAGCTCAATTTCATGTTTTGAACTTAGAGTAGGTACCTATTTATTTTAAGTTAATAAAAATTTAATTTATTTCAGCTAATAAATTAAACACAACATTCATTGATTCTGAGACTGAACGGAGTTTGCCGGGTCAGCTAGTAACATATAAATAGTACAACAACATGAAGAATAGCAGAATAAATGTAAGTTAAATATAAGAAAAAAAGGTAAAAAGTAAGTTGTGAGTAAGGTAATAAGTAGTAGATAAAAGGTAAAAACAATGTGAAAAATATGGTATAAAGTATAAGTATAAAGTGTAAAGTATAACTACATACTATAAATTATTGAGCAAAAATAAAAAAAATTTCAAAGTGAGAATAAAATAATAATTTTAAAGAAGTTAAATGTAGAAATATAAAGGTACAAAGATTTAAATATAAAATATAAAGAGTAAGAAATCCTCATAGGAGCAAAAGAAAAAAATAAATAAAAAATAAAATAACTAATAGGTAGATATTATGGATTATAAAAATCAACCGATATGATAAATTTAACGAGTACCTATGATTTCTAATGAATCAATTATTTTAGAGTGCAAGTACTGGTAAGCATATTATGTTTACATTTACCTTTAGGAGGCTGGTGTAGGTTCCGCCGCCTGGGGAACGTTTAATCGGATAACCAACAACGCCCCAAGTAGTTTGCTACGTTTGGTGATTTAGCAAGGGTTCCCGGGTTCATGGGATGACATTCCTGATATTGGCGATGGATGCGTCTGCTCTTACCTCTCCAGCCGGACTCTCTCGACCCATCGTCCACCACGGTGGAAGAGATGGATTCATACATCAATCACGGTGGAAGGGATAGATTCATACATTACCCTAGATACGTTGATCTGCAGATTCCAATGTACCCTGCATACCTTTTTCCTTCCCACAACTTCTTCTCCATTCTTTCCTAAGAAGACTTACCACACAGCATCCGCAAAAATGAAATAGGCCATGAAGAAAATTATTTAGCGTGTGGATTTAATGTAAAAAAAATGGTGGGACATGACGTAATTATGTAGGTACGTTGCGTGAGCCATGTTCATCAAGCATATCTCAAAATAAATTTACCTTCTTCCTTAACCTCCCACTTTCCGTTTTCTTGGAACTGGCTCCGGGCAGTTGGACCACTTGTCCGGTATTAATAAATTAGTAATGTTGGATTGAAGAAGAAGATAATACTAATAAATTTAAAAGAAAATATGAAAAATAACATGTCACAGAAAAATAAAAAGCTAACGGTCACAACTGGGACACGAACTCAGAGTTTTTCGTCCTATCGGGACAAGTTAGCTTTTTGTGTTTTCTTCTTCAAACTTCGCAAAATCACTTTGTGGCATCATTTTGAATTAAATTAAAACAAATAACTTTGTTTAAACCACTAATATAATCACAATTACCTACATGTTTCAAAACCGATGGTTTCTTCGTCAGGGTAGTAATGACATTAGTAACAAAATAAACAAACAAGTATAGACTAAAAAGAACTATGGACAAAAATATTTTAGAGAGAGGTGATTAATTAATAAAAAATATCGTAAAAAACAATTATTTAAAATTAAATATAAAAATTATTTAAAAAATATGAAAAATTACATTATATAAATTATCAAAACATAATAAAGATGTTTAAACAACAAAAATAAATTATTTTAAATATAATTATTAATAAGAAAATAAATTTAAGAGATGGCTATTTTTAAAAAATATTTGGTTATTAATAATATTTAATTGGCTATTAACACTTTTTCTAATTTCTAAAATTTCTAAGTTTGCTAATTGTAAATCTGTTGAGTTTGTGTGTAAAATTTTTAACCCTTTATTTATATCAAAAGAATGATTTGTTTCTAAAATGTGATTGGCAAATTCAGAATAATAATTATTATTCAAACACCTTAGATGTTCTTTAACTCTAATATTAAAATTTCTAGAAGTCTTTCCAATATAAAAAAAGTTACAATCATTACACATTAATTTATAAACTCCAGATTTGTTCAAATAATCACCCTTATCCTTGTTATTTATTTTATTTTGTGTTTTCTTCTTTTTATCTTCTTGTTCAATGATAATATATTACATTGATAGAAATAACCTTCAAAAGTTATTACAGAAGAGAGTTATTCTAATAAAAAAATAGAATTATTGTCTTTTAATAAGTGCCTATCTACTAATAAAATATGTGTATATATATGTATATATAAATATAAATCCTGTCCTAACTCTTCTGTGTATTATTACTAACTTTAGAAAAAAAATCACCAATTCCTATATATGTATATGTGCGGAATATAGCACAAAATTTCCAAATATATACATTTTTAGCAAAACACTTCACAAATATCGATTAAAAGTAACACGTACAAGTTAATTAATATCAGAGTGTAAAATGTAGCCGGAGCATCTCCTATCCTCATCCTATATTCCTGGTACTCCCCTCCTCACCTAAAATTAATTTTAATTGTAATAAAACTCCTCACCTAAAACTTATTTTAATATGTACTAAGAATGTCTGATGACCGAATTCCAAGGAAAATACTGAGTGCGATTCCAGTGGGCCGCCCCAGATAGTTGGGTAAGGCAACTCCAGAAACTGTATGAGGAGAGGATGGGTCGGCTATGGACGGAGACTGAACAATCAGCGCAAGACAGGGACGTAGTCGATGCAGTGGGTCCCCGACCCGAATAGGACAAGGGGAAGAAAATGATGATGATGATGAATAAAACTCCAATCAACTTTAACATATGAGACTTTTTGGCTTGACTTTATTTAACAATGATATTCACCAGATTTACAGGTCCCGGTTTAGTTTTTCCCATAGGAAATTTCACCTTTCATACACTTTTCCATATAAATGATCATCTAGTAAGTCCATGTTATGCAATTATATAAGTATAATTAATATAAAACAATACAATAACAGCATGTTAATCTACCATACTATTAAATGGGAAAATAATTCACCGACTCCAGATATTTTCATATCAGAGGGTTCGGCTCGGTGGAATTCATAATTTGACCGATAAATCCTACAGATCCCTCAATATAAATATTTAAAAAATCTTTCGTAATCCTACATGTATTTAAAATAACTGATTTTTGCATTTTTATATACAAATTCTTTGACAAATCTAATATGCCTAAATTTTTAATGAGAGAATGCCAATAGCCGAAGTAACAAATGGTAATATTTTTATAGTCTGAGAATGACAAATTCTTTTAATTTCATTTCCTAAATCTGTATAGTTTCTTATTTTTTCAGAAACAGATTTTTCAATATTACAGGAATTTGGAATAGCTACATCAATGATATAAGTTATTTTTTTTAATTTTGTCATGTAAAACTATATCGGGTCTATTGTGACTAATTGGTCTGTCTGTTAGTATAGTTTTATCATAGTAAATTTTAAAGAAATTATTTTCTAAAAATGAATTTGGTTCGTATTCATAATATGGTACTATATTATGTCAATAAAGTTATGTTTAATTATCAAACTTATCAACGATTGTGCCTTAATAATCAGACGGCGCTAATATAGTACATCCCGATATAATATGTTCTATAGTTTCCGGAAAAGCCATACATTTTCTACATAAATCATCAATTTGATTTGCATCTTTGATTATATGCTTCCTATAATTTTTGGTATTAATAACTCTATCTTGAATAGCAAGCATAAATCATTATATTTCTGCGCTCAACTCTCCAATACTCAACCATTTGTTTGACGAAAGTTTGTCAACATATGTTTGGTTGAGATAATTGAAGTGTTTTGCGTGAATAATTTTATTTGACCAGGAATCTAATAATTCCTGGTTGGTATTTATGAAAATGTTGGCATTCTCTCCTATAAATATAGGTGAAATATCTTGCAAATTCATTTATCATTCATTCTGGCCTTGAAAATTATTTTATGCAGCTCTGAGCTATTAGCTTTTCTATGGAAAAAATTTCTTAACATTTCTACCTGATTGTGTTTCAATGAAGTTATTTTGACTATACCTCTACCTCCTAAATTTATAGGTAAATTAATTCGTTCTATAGCTGAATTTGGATGATGAGAATTAAACTTTGTTAACGTATTCTAATTAATCAATAAATTAATCAATTAATTAATCAATTAATTAATTAATAATTTAATTAACCAATTCTATAATATTTTAATTAATGAAGATAATATTAGCGAAAGTCAACCGAAAATCAGAAACAGAAAAATCAGAAAAAGATACGGATACATCTGGGACCCAGGGTATCCGTATCTTTTTCTGATTTTTCTATTTCTGATTTTCGGTTGACTTTCGCTAATATTATCTTAATTAATTAAAATATTATAACTTGAGGTTTAACTGTTTAAGTTAAAAAGTTAAAAAATAAAAATAAGAATATATTTATCTTTATATTTTATGTATAAGCTGTTTGTCTCTTACCAATAAAGAAATAAATTACTGGGGTACTCTAAGAATAAAATAAAAACCATAAACCAATATAATGTGAACCATGGAAGATATTCTGAAAAGTGTAATCTTTAATATTGTAATATTAAAGGGAATAATATTATTTCCTTTTCAAAAATCACGCTCAACCTATACTAGAGCATGCGAACCCTTTTCCTGGCGCCTAATTTATTTTTATATCCCGTAAAATCGAAAATTCTGGAAAGATTTTCATACGTGTTGGGTGTTGGTCGTTCATCGTATCTTCATACATTTGGGGTGAAGAAATGTTACCTCACAAGTGACAAAGTAAAAGCACCCCAGGGGAGGGATGATACTCCCATGTTACTTTATGGGATCGTGAGAGGTATTGCATATTTCCACAGGAAACAAACAGAAAATAACTGTAAAATTATATACTAAATACTAGTATTAAAATGTACAAATATAATTAATGCACCAGAGTTCCCACTGCCAGTGGGATTATGCATCCCCAATTTCGAGTATAATAATAATGAGTGAAGGGAAGGAAGAGGAGATAGGGGAGAGAAAAGCTGGAAAATACCTGGCGAATCAGATATTGTCATTAAACATGGCAAAAGCCATTTAAAGCGATGTTTCGATCCTGATTCTATCACTAGGGTGATACTGAAAACATATATCGCTCTGCAATGGGGTATTTTCACAAACGAGGGATTCTGTTAGGGTATTTCCACGTTTTTTTCTATTGCTTAAAAAAAATGAGCAAAACATTACGATTATTGTGGCATTTTTATTTTATTTTTATGTTCACGAATAAATTTTCTACAGTGAGTCTAACTTGCCCATTTTTGTAATCCCGCCAAAACGGCATTTTCGACGTGTGACGTCACAAGGGTCGCTCGTTTTTGAAAAAATTCCGACAGTTCTACTTTGTTTGTTTGATGACGTGCATACGAAGCGTCGTTGGCAATCACAGGCCGTTTTAGTTTTGTAAGTTGTTGAGAGTTTTTAAAATGAATAAATTTGAATGAAAACGTAAAAAAACAAACATTTTTAGTACAATGATTAAAATCAGAAAAATGATCTTAAAATATTCCATACATTTTCAACAGAATCCCTCGTTTGTGAAAATACCCTATTGCTGGCAAAAATGAATCACGATAATGGCTTTAGTCAGTTCGAATTATGTTAGGTTACATTAGGGCAGGTTAGGTTGGATTGGATTAGGTGAGATTACTAACTTGTTTGAACCTAAGCTACCGAATGTTGCATTCAAAGAAAAAATATAAATATTTTAAGATGTGACACTTTTGATTCACCGCGTAGTAAATCCAGCTTCAGCGGTTGGGTGTTTCGGGAGCAATTTGTATGCAATGGCGCGAGCTGCAGCCGGAGACAGATGCACAGCATTTTTATGACTAAAAGTGGCAAAAGGAGAAGCAGGGATCTGAAAGGTCGCGGGTGCAAATCCGTGCAGCCTCGGAGGTCGTAAGGTCATGCTTTGATCGTAATGACGTGCCATTAAATGGAAAATGCTTTTGGTGATGTTAACCTTTAGTTCAAGTTAGTTAGGTTTTTGGTTATATGTATTTTGTGCGAACGTGCCTAATGCATTATTATGTAGTTCGTATGTGTGTAAAACCGGAACACCACTTTAAATTTCAAAATAAATCAATAGCTTCCATTCTCGCTAGAATATTTACCGCTTTATTGCTTATCGACTATAAAAAAGTTAACAAACGGATTGCAATCTTTAGAGCACAGGCGTCGGGTGGGAATGCTATCCTTGTTCTACCGGTATTTAAATGGAGGATGCTCCGAGGAACTAGCGTCATTGATCCCCTCGGCACCGGTGCATAGTCGGGAAACACTCCAAACGCGCCCCCAACATATGTCGCTTCTACGACTCGTTCTTGAGTTCAACAGGTCGGCTGTGGAACGATTTTCCGGCATCTGTGTTTCCTCCTTCCTACAACATGGGTCTCTTCAAGACCCATATTCTCTCCTTCCTCTCCTCAAAGAGACCCTTCAGCCAGTATCTTCAAAGATGACATAGGCCCTGAGGGAAATTATTAGTAGTGTGGCGATTATTATTACTGTATATAATTTTGACCACCTTCTGGAAAGAGCTCGGACCTGCGACACATAACACACAGCGCTGCGCCGCAATATCGAGAAACTTCTCGCGTGTGCATGTTTGACCTACCTTCCGAGTACCTTCGGGTCGGCCTATATAAGGACTCGAGCAAGCCAAGTCAGGCAGTCGTTCTTAATCAGTCTCAGTCAACGCAGTACTCACGCGGCGACAGGCCAGCGGCCTAGTAACACAACCTCGCGATCTGCAGTCCTCGGGTCGTAATAATATTACGCAATTCATTTGTAAATAGTGCACAATGTAAAATACTGTACATTCTGTAAATATTATAAATACACATCATCATCATCATCAATCATCATACAGTGTTTATTATTCCGACCTACAGCACGCGGAGATATCACAGCTCACCGATATCTCCTCAATTAACCGGAGGCCCACAAATCCCCTCAACATAGGAGCCTCTAAAGTAGTATAAAATGCAAATATACCTATTTTACTCTTGGGCACTTATTCTGAGCTAGCCATATTTATTAACATATATAAACACTTATTTTACATAAAAAGATAGCTCGACATGAGCTATATAGAAAAATTACCACGTAACAACATGATTTTGGATTATTTAGTAGTAGGTACTTCTCCTTAAGAGGTTGAGGTTTCCCTTAATAGTGTACTTACATTGAGTGTTGAGGAGTTATATCTTTACCTTATCCCACGGCTAAAAATAACAAAACATACAAAATAAGGAAAACAGCAAAGAAATGCAGTAGTTACCAGTATAATAATACTTCAACGTTGAAAAACATCCCCAGACAGTTTATTGCAGTTTCGAGTGCACTGCGGCGGAGGTTTATCAAAAATATTAACCCCTTTTAAGGGCTTCACGGCACAATAGCTATTTCGTTTCAACAATAAACCTATTTTATTACGGGACATAAGAAAAGAACATACGGGAAAAATATACTGTGTTATTAAAAATGAAGGTGCCTGCATTACTATAAACTAAATAAAATTAATAGAACAACTATTACAAAAGCATAAAAAATGTATTTTTATTATTTAATTTCTGGAAGGAAAGTATCATTTTGATTTATGCATTAAAGTAAAAATAATAAGATAGCAGAGATTAAAATAACATTAATTTATTAAAACATCATCGTTTTAAACAAGTAAGCTTGTAAGCCTTGAATACATTTTTATTTTTACGTGCATTATAACACTTGGCTATGCTTTTTTTGTTTATTGATACAATAACTTTAATTTCCGACGTTATTTGAAAATGTGGGCCCTCACCAAGTGCGTACCCGTTCTGGGTCGCCGTTTACAATTGTAAAAGAACTAATAAATAATATATATTGTCATAAAGAAATTAAATTAAGATTTAAAAAATATATTATGTAATAAAATAATAAACGCCGTTGTTAGGTAATGGTTGTATGGTTGTGTATAATATGTGTGTTGTGTATTATATTTAAGTATAATTTTGTTT
Organism: Limnephilus auricula; assembly: GCA_951813805.1. NCBI lineage: Eukaryota > Metazoa > Arthropoda > Insecta > Trichoptera > Limnephilidae > Limnephilus > Limnephilus auricula. The sequence goes on from OX638403.1 coordinate 15,365,900, forward strand.
TTCAGAAAAAAATACAGAAACGGATCAAAGAATTTTGTCTATGCCTAGGTGTAGGGTTTGCAATCCCGCATCCCGCAATCACACGGGAGTTCACATTGCAAGATTTCGGGATTGCAAAATAAACTTTCAAAAACATACCGTTTTAACCGGTTGGGCACATAAGCTTGTTTAGACATAGGAATGACGTATGCCCCGTACCTGAGTTATTAATTTGCATATGCTTGCGATTTGCTAATCACATAATACGCGTATGCTATAACGTCGGTAATGTACTTTCTCGCCTTCCTCTTCCCCATCTCCTTCCCTTCCTCACTTACCTTCAGCCTCACAACATACTCCAATTGGGGATGCCATAGTCTCACTGGCTCCAGAAGGGAGCAGTTGGGACTCTTGTGAGGTTTCTCTATAAAAAAAAAAATTCCTTTCACGTAAGGGTGACAGGACCCTCCATAGCCTTTATTTTACGATCTTATTTCAACAAAATCTTCTAAAAATACTGATTACGTTTTCAATGTATTTTCATAATATTACTCATAGATACCAAAGATAATTGATAAGAAATGTGCTCTTAAATGACTGTGTTTTAGAATTTTTAAACTCTATCCTGCAATACCGCGGGATTTGAAGAAGGCGCGGGATTCTCAAACACTACTTAAGTGTATCAGATATTGTACCGCACCTCACGGCAGAAAAAAATTAAAACAGACTGCGCCTTGCGAGGATAAAAAATTTTCTTCTATGCTAATGTTTTTCGCCATTTTTATTTAAAAAAGTCAAGTTTGTTATTCAAAATCAAAAAATTATGTCTGAAAACGTGGGCAAAGTGATATATCCAGATTTTTCGTTGAAAAACCGAAAATATGATTCTCTTATTTAAAAAAAAAACAGGTTGCATTTATTTATAATATGTGTAATGGTATTTTTTTAATACTCAAATAGTCTAAATACAAAGCTGTCACAACTTACCTCGGTGATAGGGGAGTTGTGACAGAGGGAGTAGTTTTTCTTTTTGTTGATTTTCTCGGAAACCATAATACTTTAATTAATTTTGATGATTGTTTTGTATAAGAAAAGAATGGTGCTACGTTAATTCATATACGTCATAACTGTGGACTGTTTATTAAGCGAGATACGTCCCTTAAATTAAAAATTGTCACAACTGTCCTCGGTCTCCCCTAGATACCTTCACCACCATTCAGAATCGAAACGTTGCTTAAATTAAATGTTTTTTTTGTTTTTTTAATGTTTCTTTATTCTTTGAATAGTAAATATATAACAATTGTGGAATTTATGGCCGCCATACTAGGCACATGCCCGTGTTATGGTTTATATCTCTGAATAGCCAGATACTTCACAACCTTCCTCTTTCCCATCTTCTTCCTATCCCCCACTCTCTTAAGCTTCACGGGATAGAAACAATGTAACCCTTACGCCCATCGTTCACGTAGCTATTTACAAGCGACGCTACCGCTACCTGTCATACAATTTTGCTAGTGCAGCGGCGATTTCAAACACTAATAATAGTATTGAAAATACAGACGAGCGGCGATCGCGTCGCTTGAACGTAGCTCCATGGAAGAACGGCGTTAGTCTAACTGGCTCGAGAAAATCTGGATTATTTTTATTTTTTTGATTTTGCTTTAGTTTCTCCGAATCAAGAAGTTTAATCATACACAAACCCGCTGAACAGAAAATCTCTTGAAGCATGATCTACATCGATTAGAAAGGAAACCGATTGCGCCAATTTACCCATCGACACTCCATGGTAACAGAAATATACACAGGCCATACATTGATTTTCTTTTAAAAAAATCGACATTATTTAGAGATTTTTTTTTTAAATTCACCCGAAGTTAGATAAACGTGATCTTACTTCGGCCACACAGATATGTTCACAACTTCTTCAGTGCGCCAACCAAACATCCTCTATAATATAAATAAATCTACAAAATACCACAGTACCTACCAAATATTTGTTTACGTTAACCATTGACAAACTACTTAAAAGTAGTTTATTGAGACTTTTTCTCTGTTTTTGTATTATGTTTTTTATTTGATATATATGTATTATTATTTGTTTTAAATGTTTCTTTAAATAAAAAAAAAATAAAAAAAACCACTGACGTCAGAATAACTGTAAATGTTAACGTTCTGCTTACAATAATTATGCAAATTTAAAACAAATAATAATAGCGTTCAACCTAATCCTTAAAACGCTGTTTTCGCTTTTTAAAAACTTGGTTTAAAATAGGTAGGTACGATTGAATGGTTTTTTCTAATAACAGAATTCCTAAAAAATAATCTTACTAGATTCCAAATACTACAAATTGGATATAAGATTTCATAGTAAGAACGCTAAGTACTCTAGTGCTATGAGATGAAATATTGTAATGCCCGAATGTTCATCATATTATTTCCAGATTCCCAAATAAGTGCCTCGATAAATCGATTACTGCTCCCATTGTCTGATCTCATTTCTTCTCTTTTCCCTTCACTCGGACAAATTCTTCGCATCCGCTAGCCGTCAGCATCCTCGTAAATCTTGTATGCTCCGAAGGGCTTATTGTTGTGAATGTTGTTGGCGGCCAGGTAGCTGTAGAGATTCCTGTACTGGGTCGTCAGTACGTTCCCGGCGGGCAGGTACCGGCCATAATGCGACAACAGCAGCGCGACGTACGGGTCCGGCGGCAAGTGATCCAGTGAATTGTAACCGGGGTTAAAACTACTTAACCCCTTGAAGTCTATTGACGTGTGACGGATCGGTAGCCCTTTCGCAACTCTGTTATTTCTGATGGTCGATTCTGCCTCTGCATTGTCAACTTCTTCTACTTCGTAGTCTCGTTTTGTTTTGATTGTGTTTTTATCTTTCGATTCGATTTGGATAGGTAGCCTTTTCGAAATTCTGTTATTTCTCATCCTCCATTCTGCCTCTGCTCTGTTGTATTCAACTACTTCGTAGTCTTGTTTTGTTGTCTTTTTAGCTTCGTGTTCGATTTGGATTTCTTCGAAGTGCCGATTGGGTGTCCTTTTTACGATGTCAAATTCAATTCCGTTCTCTTTGGGTTTTGAATTAAAGTCAGCGGCGTTTATCCTTTCTGAATCAAACTTTGCGTCGATTAACGCGTTTTCCAGCTTTGTTAAAGTATTTTCAACGCTTTTGGACGTATCAAGATCATTCAAACTATTGGAATTGTTGTTCGACGATGCTCTCAACTCTCTTTTATACGGTTCATTTCTTTCAGTAGTTTTGGCAATATTGCTATATCTCAAAGTATCTATCAGTACCTGTGAGCTTAATCTCGCTTTTCCTGGATTATAAATGTTAGGTTTGCTAGCAATGCTGGGTATGTTTGATTCTCCCGAGCCCGCAATTGAGCCGCGGGGGCCCTGGAATATGACCCCTGCCTCAGTAACAGCTTCCGGCGTGCCCTGTGCGGCGTATCCATCCTCCGGACTGTAATGGAAAGTTCCGTTACCATGCCCATTTGAATTCAAATTTAGAATTGGGGGACTGATGTATCCTGTATCTGCGAGGGGAGGAACTAGGCGGCCAATCAGTGCGAAGGACGGGGGACCGGAAATAGATGGATTGGATTGTATTGGCTGCGGAAGTGGATAAATCTCTCCTGTCGTCTGATGACTCCCTGAAATCACAGTCAAAGGATTAAACTGTGGCAATCAACATTCAATAGAACACACATAAACTAAAGAGATAACCTAAGAGCCATTATGAAATCTAAAAGCTATTCCCGTAATTGAATTATAATGGAACAAGCTCCCTTCAAATGCTTAATAGCCATAAATAATAAGTTATTTGTATCAATATAAAACCCATTCGAAATTCAATAAAAAATCGATTTATCGGCCGATTCAAAAACGGAATGGGATTCTGTATCGCCTATAAATCAATTTGAGTGATGGTCCACTTAAGGCGCTCGTCTTGTACTTGTTTATGGCGGCCGATCATCTGTTCATCTGACAATATCGGCCAGCTTGCAACATTATCTGATCATATCATGAATAATTCATGAGTCAATTATTTGCCCAAGCTGGGGGCGCTTTATGGAAGCTAAGGATTGCGAAAATCTCACATCACGCCTACGTAATGTGGCCTTTATAATATATCCGCTTACACCCACTGTATCACTTGGATCCCAAAGCTTAACTGATTTAGATTCCATAGAACCCCCGAAAGGTTTTTTCCGCAAATATGAAATTTATTCCCGCTTTTCTCTTTTTTCTCGAATTATTAAATCCCATATTTCTTCTTTCCCTTTCCATGCGCTTTTCGACGAAATTTCAAATCCATTGAAAGTCCCACGCTATTAATTATACATTTCAGAAAATTCAGAAAATTATAAATTCATCAGTAAAAAAAAGTGCCTAATAATATTGACAACACTAAAAATAATTAATGTATTTTTATCCTACACTTTATGAATCTATTTGAGTTCAAATTAAATAACCGTTATATTTTCGTGATTTATTTTCGGGGAGTTATGCCATGTTGCGCTAATTCAGAAGAGAGAGGCTAAAGAAGGACGTAGCGCAACCCGGCATAACATCCCAAAAGAAAATATCAATAATACTTTTGGCCGTGAAAATCTCAAATCATATTAAACGTTATATTTACCTATTTCCTTGTTGTCAATTTCTGTTGTCACGTACTGTCCACTTAACTGCCTCGAAGACAATTTGCGTGTCTTTGTGCTAGCATTACCAACTGCAGTTTCCAAAATTCTGCTTATATTCCCTTCAAACTCCTTCAAAACGTTTGCTAAATTTGCTTCTAGCTTCTTTTGTAGTTTATGACCTTCAAAACTCTGCTGATTATCAGGTTCAGACACTGACGTGGCAGATTTTACAGGTGAAGATGTTTTGAATTGATCAACTTTGTTTTGTGGTCTTTCAGATACTCTAATTCTAGATATATTTTCTGATTTCTGTGGATTCAGTGTGTAAAAGCTCCTCACGACTACACTCTTTTCGTTCGACAGATTCTCACCTTGATTGAAGGGAAGTACCAAAGTCTTAGATTCGAGTCGTGGAATAACTCTGTTTATATTTTGATGCACTGGATTTTTATTTGAATTCTGTTGTTGACTTCCAACAAATACAATTCTGTCCTGAGCATAATCCGATCTCAAATCCGTGTTTTCAAATATTCGTGGATCGTTAATAGGTGTCCAATCATTTGGACCAATTAATGGATAACTGGGATTTTGCAAACCGTGTTTGTGGAAGAACTTTTGATGAATTTTGTTTGAATTGGTATCTCGCTGAAGTTGAGAAGTTGTGAAGGAGATTTTATTGAAAATCGATGGTTCTCTGATCGGTGGCAGTAAAATTGAACCCAAAATATTTGGTTGAGCAATAACACAACTCAAAATGTAAGCAAGCTAAAAGAAAAATAACATTTTTACTCTACAATAATTCTTAATGGCATCAAATAAATGTTTATTATACTTATAATCGGGGTATAGAGAAACATTTTAAAACAGAATATCTATAAAGTTGTTTTATTTTAGTTTTTGGAAAACTTTAGTACAACGTGTAATTACTTTGTTACTTGTACAATTTTACTTCTACGTGTTCGACAGAGGAATTTTTTGCATTTTTATATTATACTAGCTTTTGCCCGCGACTTCGTCTGCGTAGGATTAGTACTTCGAGTAATCTATTTTCTTTTCCTAGATCCCATCTACGTTTATACCAAAATTCTTAACCTATTTATTTAAAATATGTATAATTCTTTATTCGATTCAAAGTATTAGGCGAGTACTTCAAATAAATTCACTAATTTAAATATTTTCTAAAAAAGAATTTTGATTTAACAATCATTGTTTTGCAAAATGTCAATCTCAAATTTTGACATTTTCTATTAAACAATAATTATTATTTACAATACATTAAAAAAATAGCTAGCTTTATAAATTATAGCCTATATGTTCTTCTGATGTATGAGCTATATTATTGTAAAGTTTCATTAAAATCCATTCAGTAAATTTTGCGTGAAAGAGTAACAAACATACATACATTCATACAAACTTTCGCATTTATAATTAGTAAGATAAGATATCTATACTTCCTGATTCGATTCAAAGTTTTAGGCGAGTACTTCAAATAAATTCACTAATTTTCTAAAATAGAATTTTGATTTAAATGAAATTTGATTGTTTTGCAAAATGTGATTCGAATATTTTGACCTTTTCTATAAAACAATAATTATTATTTATAGTATTTTGAAACTTTCTAAAGCCTATATGTAATTCTGACGTAAGAGGTACATTATTGTAAAGTTTCATTAAAATCCATTCAGTAGTTTTTGCGTGAAAGAGTAACAAACACACATACATCCATACAAACTTTCGCGTTTATAATATTAGTAAGATTGCACAGTTTTAACGAATGTATTTCTTTTTTTGGTTTACAAAATTTGTTTCCGGCCGGTTTCAGGAAAACCCTTCCTTCAACTGGGCGAAAGTTATACCGATGAAACCGGTCGACATTCTTCAGTGTTGGCATTAATAGAACACCTGTATATCAAAAAGAATTTAAGAACTAACAATTATTTTTTTGCAAGAATAATTTTCTCGAAAAATTTATAAAAATAACTTTTAAATCGGTTTGAAAGCCTTACCACAATTTGAAAAGCTATCAAAACTTCCATCGCGGAAACTGACACTCGAAATTCTTTAAAAATACAATTAACTTTTCTATTTCGAAAACCGTTATGGCGCCGGTATGGAAAAACGTGCTAAATTGAAAAGCGATTACCTCGGGCCAAGTCTCGGAAGAAACTGATCAGAAAACGTCGACATAAAAGTGAGGGAAATTTCAATTTCACTTTTAACTTTCTTCCTTGCATTAGTCGCTTGTTTCCACAACCTAAAGTCTGTACATCTGTTCATATACGTAGCAGTCGTAGATCCGACGTCAGTGGCGTGCTTCCATGATGGAACTGGTATTATTTAGTTCTTGAGGTCAAAACAGAAAACTGTTTTTTTTTTTGTTGTCTAACTTATATTCATGGTTCCAGGACATTTTTGAGTTCACCCAATCATAATTTATATAATAAATAAATCTTAAAAATATCACGTTATGGAGTATAATACAGGATGTCAGGGGTAAAGTGCATTAACTTCGAGAGGTGATCTTACATGATGGTAGGAGTAAGAAAGATTTACAACTTTTTCCGAAATTCCATTTTTTTTCCATACAAAAAGACGTGCCTATTAAAAAGCCTTAGTGTGAGGTACAAACTTACTCGATAAATTTGCTGCGAGCCTACCGGGCACGACTGTGGCGAAGTTGGTTTTGATTGGCACTATCAAAACAGCGGAAAATACCTAATAGTGCTGGCCGCACAAGCCGGACTAATTTTATCTTTTTACGAAAAAAGTACCCATAAAAGTTTGAATTTCGAAAAAAGTTTTTCTTTTTTTTTACTTGCACTATCATGTAGAATCACCTCTCGAAGTCAATGCACTTTACCCCCGGACATCCTGTAGATATATCTTACTTCGATAGAAACATATTATTATTTATTTATTTTGTAATGTGAGGAGGTTAGTGCAATCCCGCACATATCATAGTAAATACATAAATACACGTAATGTAAAATATTACAAGCAAAAAAAAATATTAAAGAAATAAAATACGATAATGACCTGTAACATCATTTAAGATTGATCTGGGCCAATAATATTCTTGGGTGTGCTTCAATAATGAAATCTGGACTTCGTTGTTCATTTCTTTATCTTAATATCGCCACCTTGATTCTTATGGCGACTGCAAAACCTGTCACACGCCCGTCCGTGAGCAAGTTGGAAGCACTGCAGTATCCAGGAGGGCCGAACGTCATGCGTCAGGCATTATTACATAAAAATGAACCAAATGCTTGGTATGACAGAAAGCAAATGTGATGTGCTTGGGAGACAATGAGTCAAGTTTCAGTACGAATTATTAATGATGTTATTTTATGTTTGCATTAATTACTGTGAGTTAGTACACCAACGGGTAATTCAGTAAAAAGAAGGCAAACACTGCTTCATAGTTGAGGTCGGCAATATAAGGGGAAGTATTTTGACTTGTTTCTTTGGAAAACGATTCGAATACTTGCCTTTACTGCTTCATTTAATTCGAGCCTTCACATTAACAAATCTTTTCCTCTACCTTAACCCGAATCACAACTTCAACCAATTGGAGGAAACTGTGATTCTGGTATCACATAATAAACTTTTTTATTTCTTAGATGATTGTGCATAGGTAAATTATGAATTGCCTGAGCTTAGCAAAGTCCTTTTTTATAGAAAATACCTCACAAGAGTCTTAACTGCTACCGTCTGGAGCCAGTGCGACTATGGCATCCCCAATTGGGGTATGTTGTAAGCGGGGAAGGGAAGGAGATGGGGAAGAGGAAGGTGGGAAGTACCTGGCTATTCAGATCTAGTCACTAAACAATAAAAAACAATAAAACAATATTAAGCAACGTTTCTATTCTGAATCACGGTCTTATACCAAGACGATACTGAGAGTATCTTCCACTCTGGAACGTGCCGCAAATATAGTATATATTATTTTTATTAATTAATTGTGAAATAACAAAAGTAATCAAATAAAATTTATTTGCGCACGCCGGGTTCGAACCCGCGACCTTCCGATTGGGAGTCGAGAGTCTTACCACTCGACCACGGACGGCCGTCAAGTCCTGTTTTAAGACGATCATTTTGCAATTCGTCTGTCTCTAAATTTATTTGTAACCCTCCATTCCCATGAGATACAAAAAACCCTCCAAAAATGGTGGCCATTTTAATGGTTCAGTAGATTATTTTTCCAAAAGTGAAATCGTAGTGTTAATTTTTTATTTTCTTATTCGCATATTTTTTTCAATACTACCTGCCTGAAAAAGTTCGAATGAAGAATTGTTATTGTATTTGTTTTTAAGTTAAATGTTATGTACAACTCGTACTCTAGGCAACTCGAATCAGCAGAAATGTGAATTCTTAGATGGTCGGCAGGAGTATCATTAAAAGATAAGATCAAAAGTTCACGCATTCGTGGTTTCCTGGGTATCACGGACATAAATAGTTAGCAGGAGGAACGACAGTTGAAATGGTATGGCCACATAAGACGGAGACCTCCAGAACACACAGCGAAGCAGACAATGTCTATGGAGCTTCTTCGATAATCATCCAGAGATAGACCAAAGAACTCCTGGATGACTCAATGCTCCAAAATTCTACAGAGAAACGGCCTGGATGAAAGCGATACTCAGAATCGAAGAAGCTACACCATGAGAACGAGAAAAGCCGACCCCATCAGCCTACCTAGATAATGAGTTGGAACATTGTTAGGAAGAAGAAGTTAAATAAAATATGTATGGTTTATAATTAAGTAGGTAGTCATATAATAATATACCTACTTACAAGCTTTAATGATTTCAGAGGAAATTTTGGTTTTGATTAATTAAATAGGAGAAAATTTGTAACAAACTATTTTTGGACGCGAGGTCTACTGTTCACAGAATTTCTAGTATTAAACGAGGTTTCGTCATATTCGATCTATAAATTGAAAATCATACAAGATTTTAATTGGAATGAAAAATCCAATCAGCGTTAATTTACTTCGAAGGAAAAACATCAAACATCAACGATAATTAAAAAATATGTTCATTGAAAATGATACCAAAAAAGAAATTCTTCCATTAATTAATTAAATGAAATCATAATAACATAAATTGTTCGTTAAATTTGCAGGATGGGTGCTATTTATAATAAGAAATTCAATTGATAGATAATTTTCCCGGCTATCACACGGAGAAAAATGTTATTCTAAAATACGATAATTTTATTCGTAAAACGGTTAAAAACGGGATTGAAATGCTTACGAACAAATTAACAGGGTTTCAATGTTTATTGACGGGAAAATGTAAAAATAATTTGTTGGTATACGTACGAAATTTGTTCTAATAATTAATAATAATAATTTATTCTTACATTTTCCCGCCAATGAACATTGAAACCTTACTCATTTGTTCGTAAGAATTTCAGTCCCGTTTTTAACCGTTTTACGAATAAAATGATCGTATTTTAGAATAACATTTTTCTCCGTGCAAATCCAAAGTTTGTTATAGGTAAGCGCACTTGAAGTGAAATAACACATAATTGCGCTATACAAATGTTACGTTATTTTTATTATTGAATATTTGTGCTTTCGTGGGTTTTTTCAAAGGAATCGTGTGCTTTATATTTTTTGCGTAAAATTAATTTAATTTAATAAATTAACGATAGAATTATCGTTGCACAAAAAAAATCATTTCTAAAAAAACTATATATTTTAATTCAAAGAGTACGCATTAATATGTTATATAATAATATGCTACTAATTTAAAAAATAAATAAAGAAGAAACTTTCTACTACAACACATAAATACTTGTCACACTTAAATATAACCACGTAAACACCTCAGCACAGGTTCTCCTAGTGAGGTGTTCACGAAACATACAACATTACCCAACCACAGTTTCACATTCACTAACCTACAACACAACAAAAAGTTCATAAATTATATTATTAGCTATTATGTATAAATATTAATAACTTTATGTGAACGCTGCAATATTATATAGAAAGAAAAAAAAAAAAAAAAAAAAACAATTTTTGACTCTGTAGGTACTTATTGTGTAATTAATGCGTATTATTGTATTTTTACTAAGTATATGGTAAATGTTTTGGAGAAGAAAATTATGTAAGTATCTTAATATGTATATTGAAACAACTTAAAACTTTTTTGCATCAATTAACATTGGAAACCGCATATAATTTTAATAAATTTAATGTTACCAAAAATTTTGTGTATATATTATAAAATAGAAAAATTGTACAAGTCTGAAGATGGGACGTGAAAGGCTGAAGCCATAAACGGTCGGATATAAAAAAAAAAGTGGAAATAAATATTTAGGTATATCTAATTCATTTGGTATTTATTCTGTGTAATGTTCTGAATAAATTGTGCGCTTTGCTTTCTTTATAATGTATAATTTTGTCATGTAGTTAGTTATACATAATGTAATGACATAAAATGTTACTGGCGGTCAGCAGATACGACGACAGGTTAATTAATTGTCTCCAAGTCCTATATACGATTATATTTTCAAAAGGCCACGTACGCCCCTGGAGCTCTTGGTTAAAGCGATTTGCAGCAAGGCGGAGCGAGGACCCTGCGACAAGAGTACACGGGTAAGCACTCCGCATTTGCATACCTAATATGCATTATCCATTGTTGTTTGTCAATCAATAGCGGCAGGTTTAACAAACAGACCAACCATTCAAGAGTGAGCCATTTTTTGTCGTTTCAGTTTGACTGTTTGATTTCTGTTGTGACCAGTGGCGGCTCGTGACTTTTAGTGAGCTAGATTAACAAAAGATATTAACAAAAATGGCATTATTGATGTCGTTGTAGCCGAAAAATATTTTTTATTTTTTTTTCGAAAATTTAATTTTTTGTATGAAGAATTTCAGGAAATCTGTGCGGCGCACGGCAAAACTGAAACACGAGCCGCCACTGGTTGTGACTACTAAAGTAAACCGAAAGATAGGGTATTTTCACACACGAGATATTCTGTTGAAAATGCATGGAATATTTGAAGATCATTTTTCTGATTTTAATCATCCTACTAAAAATGTTTGTTTTTTTACGTTTTCATTCAAATTTATTCATTTTAAAAAGGCTCAAAAACTTACAAAACTAAAACGGCCCGTGATTGCCAACGAGGCTTCGTACGCACGTCATCAAACAAACAAAGTAGAACTGTCGGAAATTTTTCAAGAACAAGAAACCCTTGTGACGTCACACGTCGAAAAATCCGTTTTGGCGGGATTACAAAAATGGGCAACTTAGACACACTGTAGAAAATTTATTCGTCAACATAAAAATTAAATTAAAATGCTCCAATAATCGTAATTTTTTGCTTAATTTTTTTGAAGCAATAAAAAAACATGGGAGTACCCTAATAAAAACGGCTTTTTATTTATATAATATATGGAGGTGAAGTCAAGAAAGTTTTTTATACATTTTTTTGTTTGTTTTTTATTGAAAGAATAGTATCAACAAACAAGTCCTGCTAAACCAATTCACTTGGCTTGTCAACAGGTGCTTATATTATATTTTACACTCATATACATTTAAAAAAAATAATTTACATCTTATATCTACTGATTCAACATTTTTTCATTCATTTTTCATACATTTTTTCATACATATTAATATAAATATATTTTTTCCGATAGCCAATTTTTCACCATATATTTTACCTTATTCATAGAATTACATTGCTTTATAGTGTCAGGTAATAAATTAAATATTTTCGGTATGTTGTATTCAACGTTCTCTGCCCGTACTTATTATTAAATTTCGGAACTATTATCCCGGCTTTGCGCGTGAATCTAGTGCTATATTTATCTTCTAATGTATCTTTATGTTCGGGGTAGGTAAATATATGCTGAATTATAATTTTGTGCCATAGTATAGCCTTAACAGGTAAGATTTTGGCACTCTGAAACAGCAACGGTGTATTATGTCTCCGTTTGAATATTTTAGGGACTACTAATAATTTTACAATTGCGTTTTGTACAACTTGGATTTGTTTCAGATTGGTTATAGAAGTATCTCCCCATATTGTTAATCCATATCTTATAATAGATTCTGCCAGTGACATATAAATTATTTTAAGTGTTTCAATTGATAGGAAAAAATTTAATGTGTACATTCAGCCAGCAATAGATCTGAGTCTTTTACAGGTTTTTTTAAAATATGTTTGTCCCATTTAAAAGAACAATCTATGGCGAAGGTATTAGTTTTATGGTCCCACGACAACTTAACAAAGTGGTTTTTCAACACCCCTTCGAAAAGTCATAAAAAAATATTTAAAAAAGCCCACAACCTAACCTATCGTAACCTATTTCATCAAGTTTTTATTTTTATTAAAAAGTGTGTTGCCTGTTTTTAAGTTGATTGGCCACCGAGTTTTATTTTGCCTTAAAATTAACAAGATGTTAAAGGGAAGAGGAATTTAGAATAAGGATAGGAGATTATCTCGATACACTATTTACTCAATACTAAAGCATTCTCGGTATGATATTCTCAAGGTTTTAAACAAAATTCCTTCACAATTTATTACATTATCTCCCAAAATGCGAAAATAAAATTCTACTCGCAGCGGTTGATAGCATGACATCTATGAATACACCCACAGTAGATGCCTTATTTGGTCCAGGGTCCGAACCCAACATACTCCTTCCGAAAAAAGTTTCATCAAATCGCCAAAAGGGGTAACTTTGGGTTCTCGGTGATGCTTTCATTTTTACAAAGAAAGTATATTTTTAAATTAATGGCAACTACAAGTTGGTAAAGAAAAAATTTGGTTGGCAAAAAAAATGGCAACATCAAGTTGTAATTTAGCACTATGGTCCAAAGAACATTTTTCACATCTACGTTATACTGTGTTAAAAAATTTGTGGTAAATCCGGAAAGGACTTTATAATAATTGCATGGAAAAGTTTTTTAGTAAGGGGACATACATTTATTACGTAAGCAGTTTTTGAAAAAATTTAGACGCCTCCCTCCCCCCCCCCTCCCCCTTAGTGAGATTAAGTGAGATTTAGTGGGACCCCCCCCCTGCCCCCCTCACGTGAGATATTTTTCTTACTCTCGAAATAAATGTTTTTCATAATAGCCATTTATGCAGCGGGCAAAATGGGACACTTCAAAAGAAGTGAAACAATTTATTATCTCTATAATAATTATATACTCTTTTAAAGTTGACGTGAGATTTTTAAGGACCCCCTCCCCCCCCCCCCCTATTTTTTGCTCACGTAATTAATGTATGCCCCCTAAGTACCTACATACTTAGGTTTTAAATGTAGGTACCTACCTGTACATTTCAAAACATTAATTTTAATTATTATCAAAAGAAAAAAATATGTGAGAGTAAGTACTTACTAAAACTTCTCACAAAATCGGTTTGCAAATACACGGTAGTTTTTGCAAACATATTTTTATGTGAATACCTTAAAGAGTCCCAGCTGCTCCCGTCTGGAGCCAGTGAGACTACGACATTCCCGATTGGGGTGTATCGTGAGGCTGAAGGTAGTGGGGAGGGGAAAGAGATGGGGAAGTACCTAGCTATTCAGATCTAGTCACCAAACACGCCTAAATCCATGTTAAGAAACCTTTCAATTCTGAATGGTGGTCTTACACCAGGACGATACTGAGAGTGTCTGCCACTCTGGAACGCGCCGCAAAGGTAGGTACCATATATTATTTTTAATGAATTAATTGTGACATAACACAAATTAATCAAATAAAAAATTATTTGCGCACCCCGGGATTCGATACCGCGATCTTCGGTTTGCGAGTCGGGAGCATTACCCCTCAACAATGCAGGTCGTCAAAGTGTCGGTGGGGAGGCTAAAGAAAAAAGTTCCATTTTATTAAATTCCTAAACTTTCTTGGCCGACTGTACCATATTCTAATGAAGTTAAGGATAATAATAATTACAAATACCCATTATTGATTTTTTTAAATTGATAAACTAATGTTTAAGACAAGATTTAAAAAAAAAAAAAATAAAATAAAAAAAATAAATAAAAAAATGTAATGAGCGATAATTTTTGAATGAAACACTAGGTATGGCGGTAGGAGGCAACCCGCCGTAACTTAATGGTAGAGCAATCTACCATTAAGCCAATATATAATAATATATCTACCAATCAGAGGGGTGTGGATTCGAGTCCCGTCGGCGACATGTATCTTTTCTCGGGAGATTTTTTCAATATGGATGAGTGTTTCAGGCTAATAAGTATTGCTTATAATAATTGTTAAATACATATAATAATTGTTACATACCCATCATGGCCCAGGCTAGCTGCTAAAATGTACGTTTGTTTTGTTTTAAACTTATTTAATTTCCTGCTTACTCTGTCAATTAATGTAACAACAATTAGTTGTAAGACCGCTGGATGCTTTCAACTTGTTGGTATAATAAAGGAAGAACTTTCCCTCTTAAAATAGCAAAGTCTTTGTTTCTTCTAAGAATATCTCTGCTTTGACAAATAAATTAACGTAAAGTAAAGGAGAAAGTTTTTAATGGTTATTCTTCAATAACAATGGCTTCATTTACAAACATTTCAAAAACAGGTTTACTCGATTTTTATTTATCACTTGTACACACTATGACACTAGCATAAGCTTCTACCTTCTACTTTAGATGAATTAAGATGAAACCCGGTGGTGGAGAAAATTGAAAAATCGATTTTACTAAATTGTTGCTGTCACTGTTGCTCTTACTCCACCGGATATTTAACGAAAGGGACAATGCACCTCGGGCTACTAATACCTAACTAAAATCGAGGTTTTGTATTCCCCACTTTTCTCCTCCAAAGGTGGACTGATTTTCATTTTTTTTACCAACTACATTAGAAAAAACTATTCTATGTCTGTACGTTTTGCTTTTTTTAAAAAAACATTGACTAGTTTGTATACTGAACGTCTTTTGACGGCGTTTAATCCAGTTAATTTTATTGATTTTTGGAAGTTCATAACTTCTATAAAAAGTAACTTATCAAAAAAAAAAACTACCGACACGCTAGTAGTTGATATCTATTTTATGTAAAAACAATATTTTCTCTAGGGTTAAAATCCAGAGAGATAAATAGGGAATACGTTTGTATGGAAAAATCACCGCCGGGTATCGCCTTAATAGAATGAACGATACGTTCCTGAGACAACGCGCGTGGTGGAGACTATGGCATTCCCAATAGGGGTATGTTGTGAGGCTGAAGGTAGTGGGGGGGGATGGAGATGGGAGAGAGGAAGATGGGGAAGTACCTGGCTTTTCAGATCTGGTCACCAAACACTTACACCGGGGCAATAGTCAGAATATCTTCCACTCTGGAGAGTGCCGCATATAAACTACATATTATTTTTAAATGAATAGATTGTGAAATAATACAAATTAATCTAATACAATTTACTTGCGCACGCCGGAGTTAACCGAGTTGATTAGATAATGCGAGTCGAGAGCCTTATCCCTCGACCAAGAAAGCCGGCTTAATATTAGACATTGGTCAAACTAAAACAAAGTCAAATAATCAGGTGAAATGGTTTCGTGACACTAGTTGCATCACGTTTTAACACTACACAATTAGTTGCATACCACTAGTGGTACCGTAGTTTACACGTGAAACGAGAGAAATGCAACAATGTCATGAAACAACCCGTGCGCAACTAGTTGCGTAATGTAAATACGCCAAGACACGCGGGACTAGAGCCCAGGGCTCCACGGACTTATACGAGTAGTACATATAAAAACATTATTTTGGATTTTTGTTTAGGCTTTCAAAAAACGCCGCCAAAATTAGTGAAGGGTCCCCAAACTCAGTGCAGGGCCGGTCCTGGCCGGTCCTGCCATGGTCCTACTTGCCCCGACCATACCTCGACTTGCCAAGGCGGACCTTCGCTCATGGAGTAACTGAAACCAAACTAAATAAGTACTTCATTACCTTAAATTATATAATCTGCATACTTCACCCGCCATAATACAGGGACATCCCTAGCATGGCGGGCGAAATAACACAATATCTACACTATGTATAAAATTCTTTTAATAAATAAATTGCTACGGTTGCAATCATAAATAAACCAGTTTCAACGGCGGGTTGCCATGGTTGCCAGCCAAACTTCTCTCACTGCGCAAGTCAATTTTTACGATTTCAGTAAGGCGCTCCGCTGACGAGGCAACTGAAACCAAACCAAAACCGGCTGGTTTCTATGTCTTGATTGGTCAAAAGCTTGTTTAACCATAGACGAAGAACAATCAGCTGACAGCTGGCAACTAGCAACGGCCGGCCGCGACAATCAGCAGTGCGAGTCGCGAGTCACCGCTTGCGTTACCATTGACAACGGGTTGTTGAGTGATTTTGTAGTGTGTGGGCCATCACATTGTCATACAAAGACAGTTGCCAGTTGACAGTTTTCAGTTGCCTCAGTGAGCGGAGCGCCTAATTATCTCAGCTTGTTTCACCATAGACAACGCCGGATCTGCCATACGTTCAAAAACGTGCAAAAAACCTGGCGCCCACTACGAAGGGGCGCCGTGATAAAATAAATATTGTTTTAAAATTCAATTAAAATATTCCCCGAATCGATTAAAAATTACTCATAATACGGAATTATTAGTTCGCGCTGGCAACACTCACTTTCCATATGCGTGAACCTAATGCGCGCGCATCGATGGTTAAAATTTAACGAAATACGGATTCGACTTACGTCAAGGAATTTTTTTCCAAATACAATATATTTCATACGAACGTAAGACCTATTTTTCCTTGTTGCTCTTACGACCATTGTATCGTTCGAAATTCAACAAACATTGTGATTGGTTCATTGATCGCTTCTCCTACGGATCTCCCTTCGTTGACAAGTTGCTCTTTGATGGTTTGATGATAGTTCGTCGCTTTCGCCGCGTTATTGGTTTATTTATGTTGCCATTTTTTTTTTTTTTTTTTTTTTATTACAGAAAAACAGATTTTTTTTCATGTTAACAATATACCTGCAAAGCTACTGCAAGTAGCTTGTCTGCAGGAAAACAGTGTGAACAAAACATTGTACAATTTAAATGTCTCAAGTATAATACAATAAGAAAAAAATTGCAATTTAATAAAATACATAATAAAAACATAAATAAGTATAAAAAATAATAGAATACTAAGTCTAAAAAATTTTAAAGTGCAAGAGGTACAGTCATTCAATACAGAAAATCTGATTCCAATAGCCATGTTTTTAACAATAGCGCAAATTTAGGTGTCGAGTAACATTTTTTCAAATCATATGGCAGCATATTAAATATAAGTGGTACAATGTATTCAAAAGTTCTCTGGCCATGTTTATTAGAAAATCTAGGTACTATCAACCCTTCATTTTGTGTAAGCCTAGTATTGTACACGTGATCCACCATTGTTTTGTATGGGCTATCTAAGATATGTTGCATACAAATTTTATGCCAAAAAAGAGCTCTAATAGGTAAAACATTTATGGATTTATACATTATTGTGATATTTTGCCGCTGGTCATACACTGCTTTGCTGACAAGTAATTTGACCATGGCGTTTTGAATTGACTGTACATGTTGGATGTTTGTCTTACATGAGTGCCCCCAAGAAGTTATACCATATCTCACATTAGATTCAGCCAGGGACAAATATATTAATTTCATTGTTTTCATAATATTCGCGCGCGATTTGGCACCATATTAAACAAACTGATCAGAATATTATTATTTCTGAACTAAACTGCCTCCTGTTTTATATTATATTTTGTTATGATGTCCAGTGTCATAGATAGCTACCGCCAGGTCACTTGGAAAAGTTACTCTTGATTCTTGTTGGCGGGATATTAATTTATTATAAACGTATTGCATAAAAAAAAATATTTTTATTTTTTATATGTATATAAATTTTTTATCTGAATTTAAAAAAATGTTAGGGGGGGGGGCGCCATCGGTACTTCCTGCACAGGGCGCCAGATTTCGTAGAACCGGCGCTGACCATAGACAACGAACACTTCAGCTGTCATCTCCAACTCGAACACTGAAAACAAAATTGGAGCAACTATGGCAACCAGGCAACCTGGCAACGGCCGGCTGCGGCAACCGGCACGGCGAGTTGCGAGTGACTGTTTGCCTTGCCGTTGACCATCACATTAATCACATTGAAATACACAGGATAGCGAGTTGAGTTGCATTAGGCCGAAAAAACATGGCGTAAACCTTCACTCGAGTGAACCGTCTGATTCCAGCCTAAGCGGGAATCAGACAGTTGCCCGAGTGAAGGTTTACGCCATGTTGTTTCGGCCTAATGTTCCATCTTCGTTTCATTCCATGTTCAGACGGCGCTATAGAAATAAGCGTTCACTCGTCCATTCCCACCACAGCGTCGCCGAGCGAGGTCAACCGCGTTGGAATTCGTTTGATTTCCAGCGCGGTCCGGCCCCGATTTTTAAGGAAAAACATGTCAGATGCATCGATTTTTACGCAATTTTGTTGACACAATTAAATAAAAATAAATGAAAAAAACAGTATTGTTTCGTCTTATAAACCTTTTTATTTTTTATGACATAATAACATAATTTGATTTTACTTTTTTATTACGAACATTTTCCTACAATTTAATAATCTTACATATATTAAAAATATATATATAATACATGGATAATAAGGGAGACCCAAAAATTTATATGAAAGGTGTTCCCAAAAGCAAACAAATTAGCCGAACGAATACCATTTTGACGTTTTGCGTGCGACGTGATAGCGTCCTTCCCGTACAGGACGCGAGACAAACTGATTGAGATTTCACTCGGTGTTCAGAGTTCAGATGTTTCACTTTGCTTTCTTCCGCGCGCGAGTGAAGGATGCCGAATGAAAATATCCAACATTGTTGGATCGGTTCACTTGAAGATTTCATTCGGCAGTATTCGGCACTTTCGTTTCATTTCATGTTCAGACGCGTCATTCCGAGTAAACTAGGCCGAATGAAATACAGAAATGAACGATTAGTGAACCGTCTGATTGGCGCTTTACCGGCCCATAGGCACTGGCATAAATAAACCAGGCACTGGGCACACTGGCACAGACCAAAATCTCCGCATTATAAAAAATAAACAAAAATAACCGGTTCCGAAAGAAATATAAAAAAACTAGCCCCTATAAATATTTGACGACCTGCCGATTTTTATCTCCTGGCAGCACTCAAACTCAAACCAACTCAAACGCTTGGAAATTGGAAAGCCGCGGTCCCGGCTGTCAAATTTCTGTAAAATAATATTAATTTCAAAACGAAATATATTCCAGAGTTCTAAATTAGATATTATAGAAAAGAAAGATTTTACTCGAAGTGCTTAAATTCTGAGTGTTAACCATGGACAGTGAGTTTCATTTTATTTCATTGTTTTGTTTTGTTTTGATATTTACCGCCTCTGAGTAAGCGTGAAGCGTAATTCTAGAATTTTACCCAAGTTTTCATTAATTATTCCACTAACCGCCGCGCTTTTAGGCACAGATTATGGAAATTACACTTCATTTTAACAATGACTACAAGAAACAACCATGAGAAACAACTATTTACTTGCACAAAATAGGTTATTAGTTCTTGTAAACAAAGTTATTTCTTGGTATTTCGTTCATAACAAAACTTCGGAAATGTCAAATCCACACAAACAAATATTAAAATGGCGGTAAAGGGATCGTTTTATGCGACGTTTAGAACTTTGATGGAATAAAATTGGAATTTCCAAAGATGTTGTTTGTGCTGTGATGGAGGTCTTAACTAGCAGAGGAAACGAACACAAGACGCCTGGGTGGGACAAACACATAAAAATATTAACTCAGCCACTAACCAATAATAAATAACACATGGCTAATTTTTATAATTCCATTTTTATTAAGTATCATAAAAGGTGTATGTTTTACAATATGAATTCAATAGCACATATTTATGAATGTAATTTCGAATATAACCTTTTATTATTTTTCAGTCGATGAGCAAGTTTTGCAAATGGCCGCTCCGCAAGAAACTGAGCCGGTTAGTAATGTTGAGGCTCCAGAAATCGAACCATTACCGCAAGAATCTGTAGAACCCACCGAAACCCTGGATCCTTCAGAATCTCTAGATCCCGCAGAAGCGGTAGAATCTACAGAACCTGCAGAATCCATTGAACCTCAGGAGACGGAAGGGCCTGGTGAAGTTCAGGAGCCTCCAGCAGAAGTGTTTGAAGGAAACAGCATTCAGGAAACAGAAGGAATACCACCAGCTCCAACTCCTGCCGCTAGCAAGCCAGAAGAATTCTCCGTTGAGAAGGTCCTCGATCGCAGGATCAGAAATAGTCGTGTTGAGTATTTGCTCAAATGGAAAGGATACTCGGAGTGAGTTTTTAAGGACTTATATATTATTTTATATTGTACAATGTAAGCATTCTGATAATGGGGTATTTTCAAAAACTATGAATAACGTTAATAATGTAAGGTACGGAAGATATAAAATTTATTTTTATGATTCTGATCGTCATTCTAAAAATGTCTACTTTTAATATTTTCATTAATATATTTAAAAATGATCGATTTAAAAAATTATCTAAAACCGCATATTCCGAAACGATTCCAACTGGCTAAAACGTCATTATGATATAGAAATTATAAATGCTGTAAAAGACGTTGGCCAGCTTGCCGCCAAATTAACGAACAAGAACAAACATCTGGTTTCGGCAGCAAATCAAAAATGCCACATTTTAAAACAATATAGAAAATTTATTCATCAACGTAAAAATAAAATTTAAATTCCTTTACTATTGTAATTTTTTTGGAGAATATAAAAAATAGAAAATACACCATTCTTGAATATGTTTATGAGTCATGACTAGACATTGGATTATATGTACTATCAATGCCAAAATGTATGCCTAAAGTATATGATAAAAACAGGAAATTTGGGGATGGCGACCACCGAAAAAATACTTCATTCCTCCCATTTTTGATAAATTATACAATTCCAAAATTTTCCCGTTCCTAAAGAAATCAGTTGTAGAAAAGACAAGAATATCGACCACTTCTAAATTAAACAGCTCACTTTTGGAAGGATTCTATGGCTCAAATATGCATTTGCGTATTGCGCATAATCCAATATCAAGTTATGATTTATCTTACTTGCTCTTCCCAATTTAACTGATGTACTTCAGTTAATGCTTTTTGTGCCATCTCCTAACCTCGATATTGTTGCCGTAAACTTTCTGCTTTAAGTTAAGTGCTAAGAGTACATAGACACATGTCAGGCAAATAATTGGGTAGTACTGAGTCTCTACCGCTCTGGCTCTTTCTGGATTGGTCTGGGCGAAGGGTGTAAAGATAAAATACTTTTTTATTTCTAATTTGTGATTTTCGGTATTATTATCTTCCAGTGAAGACAATACTTGGGAGCCAGAAGATAATCTCGACTGTCCAGAATTAATTTCAGCCTACGAGGAGGCAAGAACCAAACGAGAAGCCCTGGAAAAGAAAGAGCGAAGAAAAAGGGCTCATATTCCATTGACTGATGCCACTCCCGATAAATTCAAGAAGAACAAATCCATTGAGGTAAGTGGAGAATAATTCACATATCTCCTCTGAACCAAATGGAACACGAATACAGTACCACTGCTCGATTATCCAACAACTACAATAATCTGCCATTATTTTGGCGAGTTGAAAGCACAAAATCAAGCTCTGTAATTTTTAGTAGGTACATATTCTGTTAAGTTATCTTACTCTTACACATTCAGTTACTATACCACTATCTAGTTTGCTTTATCATACCATTTTACCATTCATCTGGGTTAATTATTGTTGTTTTAGGACATTTCTGTTAGTCATCCCGTATATTCTAGCAATTATCAAATGTGTTTCTGTTCATATTCACATTTTTTGTTTGAATAAGTTTACAAAATGGAGTCTTCTTTGTGGCACCTACAATAAAAAGTGTGTTTACAAATTACCTGTTTTAATTTTTACCATACTTTGTACTATAATCTGCTGCTTTCACTAATTGTACACTTGTCTGGTTTTTGGGGTGGCAAATTAGTGAAAGAGTTGATACTGGTTTAGTTTGTATTCTTATTATGAATTGTTGTGCATTTAAAGGAAGACGTAAAGCCCCGAGGTTTTGATCGAGCTTTGGAGCCAGAGAAAATTGTTGGGGCAAGCGATATTACCGGAGAGCTGATGTTCTTGATCAAATGGTGAGTAGAACCCTTTATGTATTTATAATTTATCTATTTGGGAGGTGGGTACCGCCGCCCCGGGAACCATTTATTGGACGACTAACACCTCTGCCACAGGTCACCCCAAGTGGTTCACTACGTTTGGTGGCTTAGCAGGGGTGCCCGGGTTCATGGTGTTAGGTTTGTCCGGGTCTTGGTTGCGGATGCGTCTGCCGACCATCTGCGTGGCAGGCCGGATCGGGAGAGACTGGTTGAGGGAGACCTTTTGATTTCTTCAGCCGGACCCTCTCGACCCATCGCCTTGCACCGCGGTGGGAGGGATGGCTTCACACATTAGTCACTCCTGGACATATTTATCCCCAGATTCCTACCCACCCCTCAAACCCTTTTCCTTCCCAGGACATCCTCTCCTTCCTTTCCCTTAAAAAACCCTCCACGCAGCATCTTCAAAGATGACATATATGCCCTGAGGGAATTTTTCCCTCAGGGCTTCCTGTGTAGAGCTAATGTAAAAAAAATAAATACTTATCTATAATAAGGCCTGGGGTGCTAGCATGGTCGATCGATATGAAGTTACCGACCGATTGTCGGTAACTTCTCATCGTTCCTTAGGACAACTGCAGATTGCTAACGTACAAACGACAGTTGATATCGAATATATTAAGGACACTTAGTCATTGTGAACTATCACGTATTCATTTGCGATCTGCAGTTGTCCTAGGGAACGATGAGAAGTTACCGACAATCGGTTGGTAACTTCATATCGATCGACCATGCTTGAGCACTTTGAGCATGAAAGCCAACATCACACACGATAAAAATCTTTATCAACAATATTGGTTATTACTCAGCATGACATTCAACAGTTTTATTGTCTCAACAAAAATTTGATTATTATATTTCTTTTAAGAAAGACAAACATTACGGGGTTAAGAATAACTTGAAAATATTTTAAAAGTTCCTGCCATAATTATAAACACGTTACTTTTGCAATGATGGAGGACTTAGCTAAGAGATTAATTGAATGCACATAGATTGAGGGGGAACCAGAAGCATTCATTTGACAACTCAGCCACTAACTGGTCTTCGTTAGTTTGTCGAGCCCGTTTACTCCTTAGATTCAATTTAATTATTCGATAAGCCTGTCGTCAATAAACATTGTGGCTAAAATTTCGCTCAGAAGTCAAAATGCACAGACAGCATTTCTATGAACGGAAACGGATAATATCACTGGTAATGGATAACTTTTATTAGTAAAAATATTTTACAAATACGAAAGATAATTAATAAAATCAGTTTTATAAAAGTATTTATAATTTTGCATTTGAAAACGTCTATGCATATAGTCGCCTGCAATTGAAACAGGCGTATATCATGTTTAGAAATTTTTTAGGAGCCATTTTTAATTGTTTTTTTGGCAGATTCTTTAACATTTTATTTATTTATTTATTATTTATTTATTTATTTATTTTTTCATGTTCTCTATAAAACAGTTATACACCAATATATATCATAGAGAAGATTATAAATTACAAAGTACACAAGGGCAGTTTTACTACTTAGTGACATTTGCTAAAAGACAGTTGCTGAACTGTCTGTAAGTGACATTGAAAATGTCGATGGTCAATGCAGAATCGTTAAGCAGTTGAGTCGCTCTGTTTATTGGCGCGTTCTGATATGTAGAAGTCCTCACTTTCGGAGCATAAAAAAGTGCATGGGATTTACCACGAGTATACTTGTTAGGGACGTAAAAATTAACCTCTTTTAATATAGGCGGATTGAGTATGATACCAGAGATTAGCTTAAAAAAGTGTTTACCTAAAAATATTTTTCTGCGGGCTTCTAAGGTGTTGAAATCGAGCATCCCTGTTAAGAACAAGGATGGATAAAGGAATGGATAGTACGTATATTCCCTCATATACAGGTAACGCAAAAATCTTTTTTGTACTTTTTCTATTTCTAGGATATGGTTTTGTTCAGAAGGGGCCCAAATAATGGAACTATATTCCAGGATGCTACGAACAAGTGCTTCATATGTTCGACGTATTGCAATTCCATTAGTAAATGATCTCGCATTACGAAGAACAAATCCAAGCATTTTGTTGGCGCGGGAGACAATGTCAAATATGTGGGATTTGAAAGAGAGATTTGCTTCAAAAATCACGCCAAGGTCTCTAATCTCATTTTTCCGTGTTAATATATTTTTATTAATCTGGTAGGGGAATAGAAATGTATTTTTGGATCTTGTAAATGTAACGACATTGCACTTCTGGATGCTGAAGGGTAATTTGTTCAGTTCCGACCATTTGACAAGAGAATCAAGATCATTCTGTAGAATAATGGAATCTATGTAACTTTTAATAGCTCTGAAAAGTTTGATATCATCAGCGAAGAGGAGATATTTTGAGCGGTTAATGGTCTTGCCTATATCATTAATGAATAAAAGAAAGAGGAGGGGTCCTACATTTGATCCCTGGGGGATCCCGGAGTTGGTTTTGTATTCGTGAGAAAATTGGTGTCCGTAACTGACATACTGACGACGATTGAGTAAGTAGCTAGCTACGAAAGCGAGAAAATTCTGAGAGAATCCGATGTCACTCAATTTTTTTAATAAAATATCATGGTCGACTTTGTCAAATGCTTTCTCGAAGTCTGTATAAATCACATCGACATGTACAAAATTTTCAAAAGATTTATTGATATATGTAGTAAGATTCATTAGGTTTGTTGAGGGTGATAGAGTAGGGCGAAATCCGTGCTGATTCTCGTTGAGTGAATGTTTTGTTTGATTATATATTTGTGAATAAATTATGGTTTCCAAGAGTTTTGCGGGTGCTGATAAGACAGCTACAGGTCTATAATTATCGATTGCTGACTTTTTGCCTTTTTTGTGTATAGGCGTGACTTTCGTTACTTTCCATTTTTCAGGAAAGATATTATTACGAATTGAAAGGTTAAAAATGTGCTTTAGAGGTTGAATAAAATAACTTGAATATTTTTTTAGTGTGATGGGTGGTATAAAATCTGGGCCGACAGAGTATTTAGGTTTTAGCTTATGAAAAGCGGCAACAATATCGACATCGCTAATTTCGTGAATTTGTATAGGTAAAGCATTGTGTGACGAAGAAGCTATAGAGGAAATATCAAGTTTGGGAATACTGTCGCTAAATACTGATTCAAAATATTTTGCGAAGCCTGCTGCTATTTCAGAATATCCGTTATATTGATGTTCGTTAAAATTCATGTGATTTAGTTTGTCACAGCCGCGACGTTTATCTTTCATGTAAGTCCAAAATCGAGTTGGGTCAGTTATAATACTATTCTCTGCCTCTCGTGTAAAGTCAGTGTAGGCCTGACCAATTAACTGCTTGATTAATTTTCGTGTTTTTTTGAAGTTCGTTAAGGCATGTTCAGATTTTGTTTTTTTCCAAAGATAGTGCATTTTATTTTTCTCTCGTATGTGGTGAATGATCTCTCCAGTAAACCATTTTGGATATTGTTTATCATCTCTGAGCAAATGTGTGGATCTTTTCTTTAAACAAAGGTCGAAAATGTTATTAAGCTGCTTATAAAACATTTCGACAGCCAGGTTTACATCGAGGCAGTCATAATGATTCCAGTCGTGTTGTTCTAAGGCATTTCTAAGTGTATAATCTGAGCTTTCGTCGAAAATCCAACCCATGTTTATGTCCGGAGGTAATATGTATTTTATGTGATTTTGTTATGTAATCGAGTGTGAATGAGAGTGAAGGGTGATTGATGTCTTCTTTGACTAGTGGATAATCATGGCGATGGATAACAGCATTTTCAGGATTTATATTACTTAATACTAAGTCTAACATGCGGGTATTAATGTTATAAACAGTGTTTAGTTGTGTCAGATCATAAAAAGAACAAAAATATTCAAAGATATCACTTGGGTTTTTCCCTGACGAGAAGTTAAAATCACCGAAGATAATAATATTTTTTGATAATAGTTTTGCACTTTCACTTATGATTTTTTCCCTGACGAGAAGTTAAAATCACCGAAGATAATAATATTTTTTGATAATAGTTTTGCACTTTCACTTATGATTTTTTCCCTGACGAGAAGTTAAAATCACCGAAGATAATAATATTTTTTGATAATAGTTTTGCACTTTCACTTATGATTTTGTCATAAAATAATTGATATTGCTCTGATTTTGTATTTGGAGGAAAATATACTACACATATATACATCATGATATTTTTATGCGTTACTTTCACCCATAAGTATATACTTTTATTACGTGTTTTGCTGATGGAGTTTAAATTGTGCTTCTTTTTATTTTACTCTTCTCTGAGGTATGCCTATTTGTGTTGTGGGCGATGAATTGGTACAATTGGATGCTAAAGATATTGAAATAAATTAACCCATTATGTTTTTTTGTCTTGTTTTAAATTGTTCATTCTCCGATCTCAAAATTTTCAAAAATATATATTTCAAAGAACCGAACAGCAGGTTTTATTTCCTTTTTATTAACTTTTACAAACTGGTCTTTTCAACAAATTCTTTCCCATCACGCATCACATTTCGACACAATGTATGTGTTTCGGTAAAACTTCATTCTCCAAAAATGACGAAATTGAGTTACAAATGCCAATCTGTGCGCAATTTCCGTAGCTATAAGACGGTTTTTGAGATCCTTAGAAAAATCAACCGCAAATTAAATCAACAAAAATCATGGGAAAATCGAAATGAAAATAGGCTTTAAATGCAAAATCACCACTCTCCACAGCGATTAACCAGCAAAATCACCACTCTCCACTGCGAATTATTATAACATTTTTTATTATAATAATTCTCTTGGATTATACTTGTTAAGTTATTACTAAAAAATTACATAATGCGTAGTATTCTTTGAATCGGTTTTTGTGATTTACCAAAAACAGTACTTTTGGGTAGCGGCAATTTTTGTTTTTATACTGCTCATATGTGACATCTGCTTATGGGGATCGCCGCCATTGGATCACATTTGTGTTGTATAGATTTTTTTTTTTTTTTTTTTTTTTTTTTTTTTTTAATTATTTATTAACCAAAAAATACATGTTATGTACATTCTTTTAGGTATATGCCACCTCACTAGGCTGAGCCTGTTCCGAGGTGGCAGTGATTTAATATTTTTTATATAATTTTCAAAAGAAAGAATAAAATAAATTATTAATTAATAAATAGAACTTTGAAAAATAAACATAAAATGAAAATTAAAAAGAGAAATAGAAAAGAAAAGAAAAAATGGAGAAGAGATGATATAAAGAACTTAAATTATTTGAAAAAAAAGAGAGATAAAATTTAATACAGGTAGCTATTATATTGAAGAAGTTATCATATGTCCGCAGTATATAATGCCCTTGTTTACAATCCATGTATGTATTTTGTGTTTTAGATTTACGCTTTTTATCAGGTGAATGTCTTTAATGTCTTTTTCAATTAAATTTGAAAGTTTTGGAGCCAGATTACGGTAATGTCTTTGTCCATAGGTGGTATTTATCTTCGGAGTCATGTGTTGATGTCTATGTCTTGTACAGTAGTTGTGTTGTACAGTATGTTGGTTTAGCTTGTCTTTTTGGTAATGTATAGATATAATTTTGATGTACAGTTGCTGTATGTTCAGTACTGCGAAGTCCTTAAATAACTGTATTGTAGAGAATCTATAAGGTTTTTTTGTGATAACTTTAATTAAGGCTTTTTGCGCTTTGACGAGAGGGTCCATGATAGTCTTAGCAGCACCACCCCAACCAATCATACCGTGGGTGATAACCGATTGGCCTAACGCGTAGTATATAGTTTTTAAAGTCTTCATTGGCATTATGTTTCGAATATTTTTAAAAAGATATATAAGTTTTCTGACTTTACCCGCTGTTTTATTTATTTGTTCTGTCCACCTGAAATAGTTGTCAATGTAAATGCCTAAGTATTTGATTGTCTGAGTCCGCGCTAGTGGGTTGCATTGGCAGTTTTTTTTAGATGTGCAGTCGTGTATGGTTAAGTTTTCGTCGAGTCTTGGTTGTCGTCTGGGATCTATACTAAATGTCATGTACTTTGTTTTGTCTATATTTAGTGTTAGCAGGTTATTGTCTAGCCAATTTTTAATCCGGTTGATTCCTTCAGCAGCTTTTTTATATACATTTGTCCAGGAGTCAGAAGTGAAAACAAGAACAGTATCATCCGCAAAGCAAATAACTTCACCGCTAATGTCTAACTGACACAGGCAATTTATATAAAGTAAAAACAGGATGGGTCCTAATGTACTTCCTTGGGGAACTCCGTAGGTTATGTATCTGTTTTGGCTTGTTACGTTGCCTAATTTTAGTGCATGACTGCGTTCAGTTATATATGATTTGAACCAGTTATATGCAGAATTTTTAATACCTATGTTATCTAATTTTTTAAGGAGGATTTTATGGGACACTGTATCAAAAGCTTTACTTAGATCAAGAAAAACCGCAATGCAGCTTTTTTTTTTTGGTCAACATTATTTATAATAGTTTCGGTCACTTTTAATATTGCATCCTGTACTCCCATATTCTTTCGAAAACCATACTGATTTTCTGATAAAATTTTATGTTTGTCTAAGTAGTCTACCAGTTGGATTTTCATTAGATTTTCGAGTACTTTTGTGAGAACATTTAAAAGTGATATAGGCCTATAGTTAGAGGGATTCTTTTTATCTCCGGATTTGTAAATAGGTACTATGTTTGCACTTTTAAAATGGCTGGGAAATATACCTCTAGCAGTACTCAGATTACAGATGTAGGTGAAGGGAAGGGCTATTTGGTGTTTTATTTCTTTTATTAGTTTAGTGTCAAGTTCGTCGGGTCCAGTCGCACAATCATTTCTCAGTTTATTTATGTGATGTATTATGTCTTTAGTTTGGAAAGTTTTTACTCTAAATGTATTGTTATCGTGTGCATTATTAGTATATTTATCAGCAAGTGTATCTTCGTCAGTGTTCGTTTTATTTAGTAGTGTTTGGGCTAGTGTTTGTCCAATGTCTGCAAAGTAATTATTTAATGTGTTGGCAATATCAGTCTGATCAGTTATTACTGTATCCTTAACTTCTATTTGTTGGAATTTGGCTGCTGGCTTCTTATTTACATTGTTAATTTCCTTTACTGCGTTCCATAATACTTTCGGGTCATCTTTGTTTTTTTCAATTTTTCGTCTGTAGTATTCTTCTTTTGTTTGTTTCACAATTGATCGGCAGATATTCCTATATTTTTTGTAATAATTTTGGAGCTTAATATTATTCGGTGAGTTTGTAGACTGTTTGTGCAGTTTATCTCGCTTATGCAAACATTTAACTAAGTTTTCATTGATCCAGGGTTTAATTTTTTTGTTTTTATGAACCAATTTTCTAAAGGTTGTGTATTTTATAACACTCATATTTATTTTTTCAGTAAAATTCATCATCGCGGTGTTCACATCTGTTTCATTTAAAACATTTTCCCAGGATATGGAATCGAGAGATGATCTAATAGCTTCATAATCTGTGTATTTTAGTTGCACTGTATTTTGTTGATTGTCTCTCTTGTCACTATTTTTCTTCGAAAGGGTAATCATTGTAGAGAAGTGGTCAGTTACTGTCGTATTTATTATAGCTGCAGAGATACTTAATTTAGTCCTGACATAAATATGGTCTAAACAGGACTGAGATGTAGGCGTGACTCTTGTAGGTAAATTGACAGCAGATCGGAGACCGTAACTTACAAGAAGACATTCATAGTCGTCAGCTTGGTGGTGCCTATCTCCAATTATATTAATATTCAGGTCTCCAGCTATGATACAGTTTGTGAATTTATTATGCCTCTGAAGATTTTCGTTCAATGAGTTTAGGAATTGTGATATGTTAGTATGTGATGGAGACCGATAGATGGCAATTATGACAACAGAATCACGACATTGTATGGTCACACTGTTTGCATCTAGTATTGCAGCGGGAATCATTGATCCAAAAATAGAATTTTTTGTATATACTATCACTCCATCACTACGGTTTTTATGTGTCTTTGATGTGAAAACATCGTAGCCTTGTATGCTGGGCGCAATAAAATCGTCATTAATCCAGCATTCGGTGAGAATGATAATATCAAAATTTATTTTAATTTGTTCTAAGGCTACTAGTAAGTTGTCGAAGTTTTTGGTGACACTTCTGATGTTTTGGTTGAGTATTTTCAACCAAAAATTGCCCTCGAAATGCGTGATTACTTTTGAAGCATCGATAATGTTAAGGGTATCTATGTTGAATAGAACATCACTGTCATTATCTATGTATTTAGACGCCATAGTTAATTGTAGAAGGTCTCTCGATAGGGCAGCTTGTGGGTGTTATAATATAAGACATAATCACATAAATAAAATAAAACATTAGCTTATAAGGAATATAAAACATAAGCATCAGCATATATGGTGTACAAGTGAAATAAGGGTTTAGTTGCTGCGAATATTTAACATAAGCATATAAAGTATATGTAGCATAAGAATAGGTATAAAAAGTGTACATATTGTTGTTACGAATACAAGACCTAAGCATATAAAGAATATAAAATATAAGCATATAAAGAAAGTAAAACATGAGCTTATAAAGATTATAAAACACAAGCATATGAAGAATATGAAATGAAAACATAAGCATATAAAGTATACAAGAGATATAAGGATTTGGTTGTTGCGAACATTTTACATAAGCATATAAAGTAAATATAACATAATCATAAGTATACAGAGTATATATATAATTGCTGCGAATATATAATATGAGCACATAAAGTACATTAAGCATGAGCATGTTAAGACACAGCATATACTCCTTGATTCTGTGTTTTACATAGAGATTTACGTGAAAAAATATAAACATATGAAAGTAAGTTATACGAGTATATCTAAACGAAAATTCTGTAAATATATAGTAGGGAGTATTAACATAGAGATTTATGTGATAAAATATAAACATATGAAAGTAAGTTATATGAGTATACCCAAACGAGCTTGGTTTATTAATTATTGATTGAGGGAGACAAAATGTTTTTGTTTGTATCGTTAATAATAATAGCAGGTGTCCCGTTATCTTTGCGGACAAATACTTGTCCTCCCTTTGTCCAGGCGAATTTATACCAGTTTTCGTGTGTAGCTTTTCTCGCGAGAAACCACAGATGTTTTGCGCGAAAGGTCAGGTGTTCCGAGATGTAAATTTGGGAACTTGGTCCTGCTATTCCGATGAGGATGGTGTTAAGTTTGTCCTCACGATTCGGGGCTTGTTTGTTGTAGTTTTTAATGTCTCTCAGGAAATCATCACGTTCGATGCTGGTTTTGAATTTTACTACGATTGGCCTGGGTTGATCTTTTTTGGGCTTTTGGTTAATACGGTAAGCTGCATCTATGTTATTGGATTCGTTATTCGAGTTGGTTATTTTTTTAATGTTAAAAATGTAGTTATTTAAGTTTTCCCCATTTATTTCGGGGATCCCCCTAATTTCTACATTTTTTGACTTGTTTTGCCTGTCAATTTGCTCCATTTGGTTTTCTAGGACGTCAATTCTCGTTTCAAGGTCACAGTTCCTTTTTTCAAGTTTACTGTTTGTGTCCTCTAGATCGTGGACTCGATGTAAGATGTCCTCATACTGTTTGCTCATAGACGCCAAGGTGGCGAGAATTTGAGTATTTTGTTCGAGCAACTTAGAAAGTAGTTCAGTGTCCACAAGGGCACTACCACTTGCTTTGATAGTGGGCACAGCACATAAGCATTGGGTGCATTTTAACTGTGTGCGTCGCTCCTTGCTGAGGCGACGGTAGGAGCTCTCAGCTACCCCACCGCATAGTAAATGATATGTTCCCTTGCACAGCGTACATACGAAAATGGACTCGTCTGAAAGGGTAGGCTCAGAACAGGTTTGGCAATTCATTTTGAGGACTTGTGTTTGTTTTTGGTTTTTTTTTTTTTTTTAAATGCTGATTTGTATTGGAGATTGGTTTTTGATACACCTATTGCCCTCTGCTGGACGATAGCGGTAAGTTATATTTTTTTATTAAATTTGAGTATTTACTGCCATCTGTTGTTTAGTAGCGTAGAGAAGTTATTTATTTATCTATTTATTTTATTTTTATCCAAAAGTGTTCTTCTCGATATTTAGTTCTTCTTTCTATAAATAGATGGTGTAGGTTTATTATTATTTAATAAAAAAGAATTCAAATATTAGTTTTCGCCGGTGTGAGGATCGAACTCGGGTTGATAGCGTCCGGCGAATTAACTAGACCGCGCATTAACCCACGCTGCTACTGTTCTCTTATGCGAAGTGGCGAATTTTACTTTTATATACTTCCGATTTTGCAATTACAATTTATGAACAATTGTATTGTTGCACTTGTAACTAAATGTTTGTGTTTGTGCCCGTATTTTTGTTATTTTTAAATGCTCACTTTTATTTATTTTAATATACTTATATGATAATAGTTCACGATAATATTTATAATATTTAATATCACTTATATAAAAAATAGTTCACTATCACGTTTGACGTTTGCCGTTTATCACTTCCAGTTCGTATTTCGGGAGTAGGAGATAATTGTTTTTTTTTGCTGTTTTTTTATATTTAGAAGCACTCGCACACAGAATTTATTATAAAATTTGATACACTGGACATCACTGTAGTGATTATATCACATGTGAAGAAGTGCGGTTCACTTTTAACTGTTTGAATTCTATTTATTTGCGGAGCGTAAATAAAGTAACTGTCATGAATCTCAATGTTGTTGTTCTCTCGAATGTAGAAACAAAAATAATATTGTCAGCTGCAATGATTTCAGAGCATCAATTATTACAGTCTGATTAATGAATTTATATTCACTATTTCCAGGTTTGACTGCGATGAACTAGACCTTGTCTCCTCGAAGATAGTGAATCAGCGTGTGCCGGAGTTTGTCATCGCCTACTACGAGGAGAAGCTAGGCTGGGGCCGCGTCAGGCCGGGGGCCCGCGTGCCCCGAGACCTACCCGAGCTGCCGGAGGTGCCAGAACCCCCACCCGCTGTCAACCCCGTCATTAGGAATATCAAAAAGGACATTGGGGCGGCGGACATTGAAGTTAGTATTTTATCACATTGCAGTAACCTAATCTCCAAAAGTAATGGAAGGTTTTTTAGATTACGACCCTTTGGAATAACAAGGTTCCATCTGTGGCGGGAACGTTGTGTGAAATTGAACTCTAAAGTAGCTTACTATAGATCCCTTTATCGCATGACGTTACTGCGACAGATGAAACCTTGTTTTGAAAATCCAAAGGGTCGATTAACCCTCTTTGGGGATGCGGAGGGTCTTTTTAAGGAAAAGAAGGAGAGGAAGTTATGTGAAGGTATAAGGGGTGGTTAGTAATCTTAAGTGTAGGAGTTAAGTGTCCTGTAGGAGTGACGGACGTATGAATCTAACTCTCCCACTGCTGTGCAAGGTGATGAGTTGAGAGAGTTCGGCTGGAGAAGTTAAAGGATTTTCCTAAACCGGCCTTTCCCGATCCGGCCTGCCACGCAGATGGGGTGGGCAAACACATCCGCCACCAAGACCTGGACGAACCTCACCACGTTGAGACCACGCATTTATTCTTTATTCTGTTTGCATAACTAACTAACCTCGTATGCATGGACATTGGAGGGTCTAGAGTCGTTCAAAATAAATGTAGCTTCGTTCAAAAAAAATTTAGAGTCTTGACGTGTGCAGTAAAGTAGGAAACCATATGTTTCCTTATAATGCCATTGGTAAAGTGGTAGGGTCCCCTCCAATATTCTGTTTGCATCTTTAAAACTTATAAATTACAAAATGCATAATTTCCTGTGTGAATCCTTTTTTAATGTGTCTTATTTACCGTGTTAACATTTTTCCAGGATAGCATTGAAGCTGAAGTCGCGCAACTTGTAGGACATATAGAAGAACCTGAGAAGGCGCCAGAACCTGATTTCACGCCGATTATTGCAAAAACAGAGTCCATCGGAGATACCAGCCTGCCGAATGAAACCTCAATGGATACATCAATTGATACAACTATGAATACATCGATGGATACCACTATGGACACAACTGTTAATGCTACTATGGATGCAACAGCTACTGATATTTCCATGATGGATCAATCCATCGCAGAAAGTATTTAAAAACAGAGTGTGTGTCGTATGCCTAACAGAATAAAGAAATGCGATGAAAATGCCCTTTAATTTGAAATTTTATCATTATGTTAGGCAGTGTAAGAGAGATGGAGCGCATGCTAAATGGGCGAAAACCAAAAGGTACTAAGTGAGTGATAAAATCAGTTTCAATTCCAATCTACATGGAAATGGTGTCTATTGTGTATGGTCTACACAAGATATTTGGATAATATGTATTGTTGAATAAATTACCGCTACAGCAATTTTGGGAGATATTACTCCCAGATGTCAAACACCCATAGAACCTTTTGACTGACATGGACCCGTAAAAGTCATGCTATCTCATTTTGTATTACGGTGAGATAAACAATTTAACAGTAATTAGAAAGAGAGAATACCACGCTTTGTACTTGCATTTTAAAGTTTACCACAGACGCTCCCTGATTGAAATAATTCTATGAAACATTCAGCATTTGAAAATCATTTGTCAAGTTTTGTAAATTTTTGTTACCTACCTACCGCCATAGAGTATACAAACTGTGAAATACGCTCCATATTAAAATTGTCAAAACAATGAGGATTAGCAAGTAAATACAAAACAAAGTGTTTAATTATTTCAATTACTTGGTGTTTGAAGTATTCAGTCAGTTATATTTCTTAAATATAGTGTCTGCTGTGCAGTGTTTTGTTTTAAAAATATTAAAAATAAGAATTCTGAAATCGTAAACATAACAAACGCGCAGGCGCAAAAAACAAGACTGTCATTGGTTGAAAGTGTCATCATTTACTCGCTATTGGCCGAAAGTGTCGTCATTTTTGAATCGTGCTTAACTGATTGCGAGAAATAGGCGCCAGTGTAAAATTTTGGAAGAATAAAGTAAACAACATCTTAAAACATGGATAACGAAAACTCACTCAACTATATGACTAAAGCGAAGGATCTGCTAAGTTCATTAATCAAAATTATCAATGACCCTGGAAACAAATTTACTAAGGAACAAATGGGCAAAATAACGCCAGTTACAACTGAACTTTTGGGAACTACAGGTTTGATGGCCGTACGAATGGGCATCCTTGAGGGGGAACTTTCAACCTTAAAAAGTGCAGCTCTTACTCAATCAACCGATGCCAACCCCACAAATCCTCCATCTAACATATGTGACGTACTAACCGAAATTGAAGAGCGAAAACTGCGAGCAAAAAACATTCTCTTCAATGTTCCAGAGAGTATGTCAGATCTAACCTCTATTAATATCTCCGATGATGTCAAAAATGTTACTACGGCCCTTAAAAATATTGATATTGCCATTAACACTCACGATATTAAAATGTACAGGTTGGGAACGAAGAAAGTGGCAAATAAATGCAGACCAATCAAGATAGAACTGAATGAGGAGCATTTAGTCCGGACAATCTTAATTAACAACAAAAAATTCAAAGATGGTGTTAAAGCCGGCAACGATCAAACGAGTCAGCAAAGAAAACAAATGGCGAATTAAATTTAACTATTAAATATATTAATAACCTCCCCAAAATTATCAACGTGTTGCCAAAAAACTCCAACTAAATAAATGTAACATGTATTATTAGAATGTCAGAGGCATCAGAACCAAACTAAAAGACTTCAGAATAAATGCCCCTACCCTCTCACACGACGTCATCATGTTAACGGAAACTTGGTTAATCCCTTCAATCTTCTCAGTGGAACTTGGATTACAAAATCACAACATCTATCGAGCAGACCGAAGTCCAAAAACCAGCTCCAATACAAGAGGCGGAGGAGTACTGATAGCAGTCCACAAAAGGATTACTTCGAAAGTGCTTAAAAATAAAAATAGTGATGTTGAACAAATATTTGTGTTGCTTGAAAATAAATAAAATAAAATAAAATGAAAAAGAAATAAAGTGACTACTTGAATATGTTTTTAATTTCATGTAAAATGATAATTAAAGTTTACACTAAGCGACTTTAAAAAATTTTCTACGTTAACTTTTAAAATTTTATATTTTTAATAGCATATCGTTACTTGGGTTGGACAGGGTTTCAACTTCACTTTACTTTGTTGCAGTGACGGTTCGTGGTCTTTTCAACAGGGGGTTCAGAAATTTCAACGACTCCAAAGTTCCAAAGAATGGACAGTTACCTCGAGAGTGTTTTTTCTTGGGGTAAGAATAATCTCGTCGAATTTAATGTTTCAAAGGTCCAATCATGTCTGATTACGTCTACAAAGGATTGAAATGACAACCTAGTCTCCTTCAACGGTAGCATTCTTCCGAACAGGCCCTCCATTGATATGCTCGGTGTAACTCTAAGTGACCAGCTCAGGTACGGGGGCTTCATCGAAGCCGGAGTTAAGTAATAGCCTCTCAGAAACTGGGCGTACTGTACAGGGCCCGTAGATACTATAATAGTACACAACTGCTAACCCTGTACAAATCGCAAGTGCGCCCCATGATTGAATTTGGTAGCCACCTTTGGTCTGGAGCCCCAAAGTACCTGAAAAACACCCTTGACTCTGTGCAGAAATGGGCGGTCCGTTTGATAGATTCTCCCGTCTTAACAAACAGATTGCAATCTTTAGAGCAAAGGCGTCGGGTGGGAATGCTATCCTTGTTCTACCGGTATTTCAATGGAAGAAGTAATTAGGTGCATAGTTTGTAAAAACAATATCCTCAACAATGATATCTTTGTACCGTAGTGGGAGGGATGGATTCATTTGTCACACCAGGACACATTGACTCCGAGATTCCTACCCACCCTTCATACCTTCCCAGAACTTCCTTTCCTTAAAAAGAACCTCCACACTCCAAAAGAACCTCCACCCAGCATCCCCAAAGATGACATAGGCCCCGAGTGATGGAGTGGAACTAATGTTAAGAAAAATGTACCCAATTTAATCTACTATCCTGTTTTAAATTAAAGAATTAAAATGGTTTTAAATTATTATTAGTAAAAAATTATTTTTGAAATGTGTGTGCCCACTTCTACCTAATCTAAACCATAAATAACTCAGGTCCGGGGCATACGTCATTCCTATGACTACCTACGTTAAATTGTCATGAAAACAAGCTTATGTGCCCAAGCGGTTAACCTGTGGTTAATTTTTTATTAATTAATGCAATTTCCTTAGTTTTTAAATGTTTTATTTGGTTCCATGTATTTTTTACTTTTGATTTATTATGTTAATTTTTCAAAGAAATAAATATATTTGTTCTCTTCTAAAAATTGATTTGTTTCTATATACGAGATGAGCTGTAGAAATAAGATTTCTGAGGTTATTAAGTGTATGTGGTAAATCCATCTACCTATGGCCGTGTTCGAAATGTGGAAATCCGGAACGATGGTCCGGAGCATATTGAATAAGATTGAAAAGGGAATGCTTATTTTCTTTCCTACCCAGAAATTTATTTATTTATTGTCACCCTATTGGGCTTTTACATATCGAATACAAATTTCATTTATAACAACAGTATAACATATATAAAAAAAGATTACAAAGTATATTACGCTGCTCCACCTTTTTTACACGAGCATTGCTCAAAAAAAAAGGTGAATCACGATATTTAAAAAATGTATTAAAAATATATATATACAATGTATAACAACTGTATTTGTAAAAAAAAAATTAAATAAAAAATAAAAAAAATATATAAATAAAGCATAAACACAATGTGATAAATTAATAAGAACATATCTAAAGCTAAATCCACATGGATGACTTTAGAATAAAAACAAACAAAAGAAAATCAAAATAAAATGTGACGAAGTTTAAATTAAAAATGTCTGCGACAACGGTTAGTTCATTGCCCAACCTATGTATTCTTTCTAACACAGAATTCATAGCGAAGTTATTGTCGTAGAATAAAATATTCCTTCTGGTATATTTTGGAGGTATATGTATAGATAGCAAATTTATAGCGTCCGGGCAGTCCAACCTTGAATGAACAATTTTATATAATAGAAGGAGATCAAATATTATTCGCCTTTCAGATAATTTCGACAGGTTAAGTTTACTGCGTAAATTGACATAATTGATTTCAATAATGGGAATACCATTTTTAAAATTAATAAAATAAAATACAATACAACAGGCAACAGTTTTCACATACTGTTTGTTGAAGCCTGTCCGTTTGCCATTACAAGTAACATGACTTGTTAGTCTCGTTTTGTAAATAAACAGCTGAAGGGAAAATGGCAAACAAACCCGCATTTATTTAATTTCAATTTCAACCTGTTTTAAAAATAACAGGATTGCCTTCTCGCTCTTTGCCCTTAATGGGCCATAAGTGTGAAACGTTACGCTAATGTTCCTGAAATAACAGGTGCCTCTTACTCACACCTTATGTTAGACGTTAGTGCGACAGGGAAAGATAATGCTTTTCTTTGGAACATTAGTTCTGTCTCATTCACACTCACGCTTTCACTGTGTAAGTTAGAAGAGTCGAACAAACTAGAATTATAGAAAACTGTTTGGGCATTTTTTTAATTACAAACATGTTTTTCGTTTTTGAACTCATCTCTAGCATTGACATCTTACAGTTTTTTTGAGTAGGGTGAAATCATTAATCAATACACCTGGACAAAGTTAGCACCAAAATGAATTCAGTTTCAGTCAAAATAATTTCAGATGGGATGGGTTTACTAAATTTCCTGGCCTCTAATTGGCCGCAGTCCCCCAGGCAGGTCCGGATTTTTGAAGGCTTTGATTTGGATTTTTGAAGCCTTTGATTTTGCCCCTTATGTATAAAGAAATTGTACGAAGAACAAGGACAGAATCGCTTGGGCCATTCTCATTCTTGACATAACGAAATACTGGATAGCTTTAGCCACTCCGAATAATTCAAATTAATTTGCCAAAATTGCAAAAGATGGCGGACAAAATGACTGCCGCTTGATAATATGAACGCTGTCATATTCGAAGTCTATATTTGAAGACCCCAAGGCAAGAAGTTGTCAACTTACATTGAAGGCATTCTGAGATATTTTGCGTTTTGCCTTATAATTTTTTATTTGAATGTCATATACAATGTACTGATCCTTCATGGTGTAGTAAACAAACCAAATTTACATTACATCTAGTAATATTAAGTAGTTTTGCAGACTAAAAGTTAAAATAAACACGTTTTCTATAAAAAAATGTAGTTAACATGTTCATGCCATCTACAGGGATAGGTGAGGAAGATACAGAATTGAAAGGCAAGAACATGTTATATTATTGTTGTTTTATTTAATCAAACAAATTAAACATTTTTTTTAAATATATAAAGTAACTAAATAATAATTATTATTGAAAAGAAAAGGTAGCAGAGCATATGAGTCAATTTTTTTTTTGAGACTGAAAAAATCCACAAAAAACCTCATCCAGGTATGGTAACCATTTTTGGATATCATTCCATGTGGCCGCATTGATTTCTTTGTTATCTCTCACTTTTGATGACAGCATTGGAAGATTCTCTTCCAGTTTTGGTGTTCTACAAGATTTAAGACTTTTTTATAATTAACGTAAGAATCACCTCTCATCCTAACTAACGAACTAACCATCACGCCGTTTCTCCGCAGGGGTAGGCAGAGAGGACGGACCGCCAAACAACTCGGTCTTGGCACACAGTCCTTGCCTCATTCACATTCATACATCTTCTCATACATACTCTTGACATGGCCCGACTCAAGTATCTGATTTACTTGATCGTGCCACGTCTTCCTTGGGCGTCCTCGGCTTCTTCTACCATTTACATTCGCGTCATAAATTCTCTTTACACTCCTTTCTTCATTCATTCGCTCAACATGCCCAAACCATCTAAGCGTCCCTTTCTTAATCTTACTTATTACGCTCACATCAGCATTGCATTCTTTTCGGATCTCCGCATTCCTCACACGATCATACATGGTTTTACCACACATACGTCTCAGGGATCTCATTTCTACAGCATTCAGTCTACTTTTATCCTTTCTCTGCCAGTTTCATGCTTCACTGCCATATATGAGGGTAGGTACCAGTACTCCATTGTGGACTGCTAGCTTCGCTTCTGTGGACAACTTTTTGTTGGCTCCAACGGCGTTCAATCCTCCATTAATGGAGTTACCTGCATTCACCCTTCTTTCAATATTTCTATCAGCCTTCCCATCTCTCGTAAACATACTTCCCAAATATACAAACTCATCCACCTGCTCCAATTATGCTCATCCTAGCGTCCCGCGCTATTTCTCTTGCTCGCCCTCTAAGCCCTCTGAAACAAATTAATAAGCATTACAATAAAAAATGGTTGACTTTTAGACAGAAAAATACTAAAACAAAAATGCTCCACCCACTTTCAAACTACTACTAACCTCAAACTACTTTATGGACAAATTAAGATAATGCTAATGTTTTATACAGCTTACCTGAT
The DNA here is from genome assembly GCA_951813805.1 of Limnephilus auricula. NCBI lineage: Eukaryota > Metazoa > Arthropoda > Insecta > Trichoptera > Limnephilidae > Limnephilus > Limnephilus auricula. The sequence goes on from OX638403.1 coordinate 15,407,241, forward strand.
TCTGTGATCAATTGTTGACACATTTTAACCATTTTTTCACCTCTGGAACCCATTTTCAATGATTTTTAAATAAAAAACACGCACTGCAAAACTTTTGAAAACGACCAAGGTAAACGTCAAAGTGAGTGAATAACATGTTAACTATAGAAATCTCAACCAATGTAGATGGGAAGAAGTTGTTAATTACAGAATTACGGCAAGAACTTGTTAACTTTGTAGTTAACAAGTTCTTGCCCTAATTTAATCAACTTTATGTGACAGAAACACATAGTTAACATTTTTTTTTATTTTATTGTTATTAAGTTTATTTTGTAGAACTCCATTTTAATTTTTATTTCTTTTATACAATCAATAATATTATTATTCAATGTATAAAAAACAGTTTATTATAAACAAGTTCTGCTTCGTAATTATTATTATTATGTGTTACAGCTGTTTCGCCCTCTGAAGGCACCAGTTTGACAATGCCTTCAGAGGGCGAAACAGCTGTAACACATAATAATAATTACGAAGCAGAACTTGTTTATAATAAACTGTTTTTTATACATTGAATAATAATATTATTGATTGTATAAAAAAAAAAAAAAAAAAAAAAAAACATAGTTAACATGTTCATCACATTGGTTTAAGCATGTTCTTGCCGCTTTTAAGCTCTGGCATGGTGTTTATTGGAAAGAGCGTATGCGAATTAGTTTAGAAAGCATTCTAACTCATTTTTTACAAAAATGTAAGTTAACAACTTCTTGCCTTGGGGTCTTCATTTATTCATTGTTTTTTATACAAATCCATTGTGGAAACGTTGGGTGCTTTAGTTAGTTATTATTAAATATTCATTATTTCATTTGTAGAACTCCTTAATTTAATTATTCTCCTAATTACTCCATATACTTTCGTGATGTGTATAACATTAAAAAATATATAATTCTTATTTTTTCAGTGTGAAAAACTTAGAAAAGCTGGGTTCTATTCTCGGCCGTGGCAGTAGTTTTTTAAAAATATGTATATTTAAAAAAAAAAAACTTTTATTTTTAAAAAAACTATTTTTTTTTTAAATAAAAGTAAAATGTGTGGTTTTCTACAGGTCTGCATTAGTTCCAAATAAAACTTTAATTTCAGTAATTATGAAGTCATGCCAGGACCAATTAGGTTGTAAAAGTAGGATAAAAATAAAAATAAATTTATAGATATTTACATAAATGTTTTATTTCCTTTATATTAAAAAAATATATACTGTATAAATTGTTACAGTATGCACAACATTATTATTTTATGTGAATTTTAAGATCTTTTGAGCTTTATCGTGATTCATTTTTGGGTTATTATACCATGTTGCGCTTCCTCCTTTTGTAGCCAACGTTTCGGACAGCATTATAGTGTCTGTCATTAGGGGAAGATGTGTTGATGGACACTGTAACGCTGTCCAAAACGCTGGCTGAAGAAGGAGAATGTGCACTACAGCATAATAACCCAAAAATTAAACATGATTTTGGCCGTGAAAATCTCAGAACATACCTCTTGAGCTTTGTTTTAATGGGCATTTACGAATTCTCAGTCTCTTTGAATCTGAAAAGAAAACAAATGAATTAATAATTATATTTGAATTATTGTTACACTTCCTGATTAATCCACCGATGGGATTTTGATTTTCAAAAGTGATATTTTTTTTTCCCGTTAACTTTTTGGCAAACGTTTCAACATACTGTACAACTCGGCGAGCTGTGTCGAATGGTGATGAGTTTGCGTTTAGTTGGTAGAACAAAAAATTCAAGGACTGTACCACGTTGCATTTTATATTGTTCTTTGCTTCGACACAAGCTTGGCTTCTGTATACATCAGACAGCAAATATGCTAGCCAGTGATCAATGTGCCAGTTGCCAGTGGCAGCGATTTGTGTCGTCTTTTGCTTGGCGAATCTGAAGACCATTACGAGTGTAAAAATGGGAATATCTTATGGAATAAGGAGCGGCCAACGCCAAGAGCATGTCATTGGAATCGCACATTGAATTCACACTTTATCTAAAACTAATTTGACAAGTTTCTTCTCTTATATGGTCTGGTCAGACTACGTTGGCCATCCAAAGGGGTAAAAGTATGTTGCCCATCGGAGGGATAAAACGGAACATAAAAGTGTGGACGCTATAGGGGGGAACGCGGGGAAGGTAGAAAGGAAACACGTCAGGGGAAAGAGTCGTGGGAGAAAAATGTGGGTGCATGGGAAAGAATACGCTGGAGAGGGGTGACAGGGATGGGGGACGAGGGAATAGCAGAGGGAAGGATTACAATGGAGACATAGCGGTAGGGAATAGCAGAGGTAAATTTAGAAAATCCATGCGACCCACACGGACACCTGTGAGAAGTGTGTGTATTTCACATAGTTTAGCGACAGGGAGGACGAGGGGAATTCGGGAGGGAAGAGAGGAACAAAAGAGGGAGGGAGAACTAGGGAATGGGAAGGCGGGGAACATGGGAGGGAAAGATGGTAATGTGAAAGACGGGGGTTCGCGTGACAGGGAGACTTGGGAAAGAGGGAAGGCGGGGAAGATAGAAGGGAAACGTGGGAGGGGAACGGAGAGGGAGAATTAAAACATAAACACTTTCGGTAAATGTGTGGTACTCCGCTTACTTTTGTATGGATTTGACATTTGCGAAATTTTGTTTCAATCTAAATATGCATAAATTACTTAGTTTACCCAAACTAAGAACCTAATAATCTATTTTGTGCACGTAAATAGTTGTTTCTTGTACTAATTGTTGAAATTAAGTGTAAAAAGCCTCTTCACTTGGCTAAACATGGCGTCCGTGAAGTGAAAAAATCTTATACAAAATGCATATTTTTACGTCTAAAATGCATATTTTTTTTGTTTTTCCTATATAAAAAATACTCACTTTTCGTAATAATGAAGCTAAATCCCTAGTAGGCGGAGTACGACACTATTAATACACTTTCTTTGAGTGGCATTGTAAGGCATGCCGGGTACGCGGTAGTGAATTTATAAAAACTGTTTATAAGGATAATAAATAAAATTAAAATAAATAAATATGTTCACACATTTTTCCAAACTTTTGTTCAGACATTATAAAATAATTCATTTAACAAATTTTTTAACATTTTTTCATTGTTTGTAAATTTTCGGAACATTAAAAATGTTTTTCTCTTTTTTGACTCAGCATGTGGATTTTTAAATTTCCCTTTATCCACTCGAGCGCCTTTTGCCACATTATGGCACTATTTCCAAAACCTCGAATTGCTTTGTTGCCAAAATGTGGCAAATTTTCAATTTTTTTTTTATTTATTAAAACCATTATATAATATATTGTACATTCAAAATATAACAAAATAAATATTCTCTAGATTCTTTAATATGTTTTAAGGTTAAAGGTTTAATTATATTTTTTTTATAAATCCTACAAATATATATGACAATAGACAAAAGATAAGGGGAATTCATTGGCTACATAGAACTATAATCAGTTTGTATGTCTCCATATTCAAATTCGGAGGTATGATTTTTTTAATGTGGGCGAAAAAAATTTCCTTTAGCAATCAGAGAAAAAATATTTTATTTGCTCTGTCGCTCCAGTGGTTATAGAACATAAATAATTGCAGTCGGAACATGAAAAAGGTTTTTCTCCACTGTGAGTCAGCATGTGGATTTTAAATGCCCCTTTCGAGAACATGAATAGTTGCTGTCGGAACATGAAAAAGATTTTTTTCTAGCACATGAATAATTGCAATCAGAAGATACAAGAGGTTTTTTCCACTCTGAGGCGGGGGATTTTAAATGATCCTTTGTAGAACATGAATAGTTATTTGAATAATCGATAAAAAAAATAATAATAATTTTGTCATGGAACGCATTATCGTACTTTACATTGCCTTATATGGGAAAACTTGTTTCGCTTAATGAGTGTTTCACATAATCAGTAAAATTCTTTAAAATATGGAGCCGTCTTCCCATCAGTGCGGGAAGTTGGCACCATTGATAAATTGGATTTGGTTCATCTTCTTCACATTTCCCACAGTAAGCAACTAAATGATTAAATCAAAACAATACTTACATGTTCGTAATAAGCATTAACTTTGTGGCTCGCCATAATTTACGATATGGAGTGTAATTAAAATTAAAGTGGTCTAAAACAAATTTATATATTTTATTGTAAAACAATACTTACTTGCACTTGGTGCACGTATAGAAGACTGTTTGTCCTTCATCCGCTGATCTCAGTTGTAAAGTCGCGTAGGACATTCTTTCGTTGCCGCATTTTGGGCATCTTCTCTCCACTACTGGACCCTCTTCCTCTTCTTCTGTTTCTCTCTTTACATTCTTCGATTTGGCTACTTTATCTTTATCTGTCGCATTGAAATGTATTGTGTATTTTACTTTCATATCTCCAAATACTGCAAAAAAAAAAGCCGCAGTTTAATGACGAGGTACTATTTACATGTGTAATGTGCATTTGCCAATCGGATATCTACAGTCCTGCAATTGAAGATCTCTTACATGTAAAGTTTATGACACATTTTGAGAAGCAGGAGACAATCCACGTGACCATATTTTTGGCACCATGAGAGTTTGAGAATGTTTTGAATAATCAAAGACGTCAGTCAAACTTATATTATTGACAAATCACTGACGACTTGGTTTGTTCCCCTCGCCCTTATGGGCAGCTCTGTCTTTTCCTTTCTCTGTGGTTTATGAGAAAGAGGGAAAGGTTACAAGAAATCTATCAGAAATATGCTTGTACCTCTCTCACGCGAATACACATAAGCACAGGGTTAACGTTTACCAAAATTGTTGCATGCTCATTTGTGAAAAATTTTTATTATGACTGAAATTGCTGATAGGTCACCGATAAACGTTCTAATGTAATCCGTGCTGAAATTTTTTGCAATGCGATTTTAACCTTGAAAACTGTATAAAGGACCAAATCAGAATCACTTGCCTAATAACATTGAAAATCCTATTTTTTATTTCATGAATGTAGTCTCTGACTTTTTAGAAAACATTTTATCTGAACTAAGTAACTAACCATCACGCCGATTTCCCGCAGGGGCAGGCAGAGAGGACGGCCCGCCAAACAACTCGGTCTTGGCATACACTCCTTGCCTCATTCACATTCATACATCTTCTCATACATACTCTTCTATTATTCTGACTCTTGACATGGCCCGACTCAAGTATCTGATTCACTTGATCTTGCCATGTCTTCTTCGAAATCTGTGCATCTCAAAATTCATTTTCATTCAACCGCGTTCCAAAAATGAACATATTTGCTGTAAATAAATAGTTATTGCTTGTGGTAATTGTTAAAATGAAGTGTAATTTCCACAACCTGTGGAATGTTATGGAAATTACACTAAAAGTGCGGCGGTTAATGAAATAAATATTTTACGTATTTAGTATTGGTGACCATCTGTCTTGTTGATAGAACTATAATCTATAATTAATAAAAATTGGTTTTTAGGCTTTTCTTTTTTGAAAATCCAAACCGAGAACCGATTTTTCAAAAATAGGTTTTAAGGTACTTAAGAGGCTAGACTTTAAACGACGCGCGGAACACCCGCGTCTGTCATTCTGTCCCGCTCACAATAAGCTCACGCACACTTACAATACATGCGAATCCGAAATGTGTGAATGAGACAACGCTCAAATTTACCTACAGAATTCGCTCAAAAAGGGGTTTATGGAGAATACACTTTTCTACACCGAAACTTTCACGAAATTGAAATTTTAAAAAATATATATTTTTTAGAAAGAAGAAGCCAGTAGCTTTTTATAATTTTATAATTCTTTATGAGAGTTGAGTTAGCAGCACTTTTTCCTTAAATAATATTTTTTGATAAATCGTACATGTTTGACAGTGAATGTTTACGTTATTACGAAAAGCATCAAAAATTCGAAAACATACCGACATAGTTTTCACCCTCTAGAAGGCAGTATAAAAAAAATATATTCATTTTGTGCAATTTTCGATGTAGAAAAGTGTTTTTTCCCGGGTGTCCTTTTTGTATGGGCCGAAAAGCGAAGTCTATCGTCTTAAGTAGTTTGTGTTTCTTAAAAAGAAATATTGTTTTTGATAATTATCCATAGTGTGGTAGTGGAAAGTAATTTTTTACGCAAGTGACACTGCTTATAATAGTAGATGCAAAGGTAAAAAAATGGTAAAGACAAACAAAACAAAAATATACCATCAACAGAAGGCTTGTATGATAAAATATTATCTCATTTAACTTGTTTTACTCCGCTTCACGGTTAATATGGAATATTTATGTAAATAGTTAGATTTACCTTTATTATTGCGAAAAGTGAGCATTTATGTCGGGGGAGACGAAAAGTATGCATTTTTATTTTGTTAAGAGTAAATTCATTTGCGCAAAGTGTTCGACGCCATGGTTGTCAAAATGAAGCGGACTTATACAACTTTATCATTACCTGCAGGTAAATAAGGTTTGGGATGTTTTTTAAATCAATGAAAGAGTTACCTTCCGGACCATAGTTTTCTTTGCAATTATAGCAACTAATACCTCCTGTAGCTTTCAGTAAAGGCAATATTGAGCCGCATTTGGGGCAAAATCCAGGAACAGCCTCGAATGTATTATGAAAATGTTCCATTTTTAATAATAAATAAATTATGAGACAATAAGCTGCCCGTAATTATACTAAAATCGACTAGAATGAATCGTACAGATTCCGGCTATTCAAAAATTCTGACAGCTGACCGGACAGTTCAGTCGCGCAAAGTTTAGAAAGTAAAATTACCGCGTTTCATTTAATGGCTATTTATTCAAGCTTTTCAAAACCATAGACATAAATAACTGCAGTTCTTAAATTAGCAATATTACGTTATTTAAAATTTTAAAATATCGGGATATCAAAAGGCGCAAAAATCTGAAGAAATTCGTGTATTTGCAGATATGAAATTTGCAGGTCTAAAAACACCTAAAACTTTATATACCCATTAGGTATTAGCAGTAGCTATAATTCGCAGATCGACCTCCTAAAATGCAGGTGTTAAGCATCGTACTTGACTTACTTTAACCAGTGATTCCTGACATTATTTGTAGTAAAAAAATTGGTATCCGACGGATACATCCGTTAATGAAATTTTGTATCCGGTGACTTTCTCTATGTCTTTTTTTTTCAACAACTTTTTCTTCAAAATCAAAGAAAAAAAAATTCTTCCACATCTCGTCACTGGTCTCTAAACCAAGTAACCAAAAAACCCCTCACCCCGCCCCTAACTTCCCAATACCTACTGATTTGTATGTTTTTGTAGAAAAAAAAAAACTTCAAAAATGTCACCGGAGACCAAAATTTTATTTGCATTTTTTACTTAAAGTCAGGAATCACTAGTTAAAGTACATCAAGTACGATGCTCAACACCCTGGTGCAATATTGTTTCTCCACTAAATTCGCCAGCAGAGGAATGTGGCGGTCAGACGCAAAGCACAACAAAAAAAATAGAAAGCGAGGATACTGTGTTACGCCTCTATGTTTCAGCGAGGGGTATTATTAACCCATTTTAAAAAGAAGTTATGAAAGTTATTAATTAGACATTTATTCTATAAATACAAATAGCAGGGGCCCCAAGAGACGCGAGAGATAGCTTCCTCGGCGGGATACGGTTGGTGACTTAGTGACAGTGACTAGCGAGGTTAAATTCCTGGTATAGTTTTTTGGTGGGTGTATCATAACTTTAATAACTTTGTTTTTTTGTTCTGTATTATTTGTAAGTCGTTTAAGTACTATTGTATGTGTTTCCCCATATCTCTATTAAATAATTTAGGTGGGACTGTACTAAACTAAAGTATAAGCCCCTCTTTATCTCTGTTGGTAGAAGATGAGCAATTCTACCAAATACACCAATTAGTGGGATGTTTTTTGCCGTTAGTTTTTCTACATGTTGTTTAAATGTCAAATGTTTATCAATATATATGCCCAAATATTTTTCGCTATCCAGAATATATAGATCTCTTTCTTCAATTTGTAGTGGTTTATGCGACGGTATTATTATTTTAGGTGAGCTTAGGATCATTGTTGCTTCAGTGAGCGGATCGCCTTAGGCTGGAATCAGACGGTTCACTCGAGTGAACTATTCACTCTAAGATTACTCGAGCGAATGTTTCCATCTTCGTTTCACTTTTGTTCCATTTCTTGTTCAGACGTGTCATTCTGAGTGAAATATGTAGAATGAAATACAGAAATGAACGATTAGTGAAGGTTTACTCTATGGTTACTCGAGCGAATGTTCCCATCTTCGTTTCACTTTTGTTTCATTTCATGTTCAGACGTGTCATTCCGAGTAAAATAGGCCGAATGAAATACAGAAATGAACGATTAGTGAACTGTCTGATCTAGTGTACTAGGGGGCCAGGTAGGTATCTGGTATATCTATGGTTTTATCAGCCATATTTCTATTTTCTATGCGCATCTATGCATGTCTATTGATATCTATTATATATATGGTGCAGAAACAGAAAACATTGTATTTCTGACTGACAGAAGGAAAATAGAAAATAACTTGTTTCGACCAACACGTGTTTCAATATGTAAACGAAACCATGACAGAAAAAGTTTACTTGGGTTTCGAGGATGAAAGCATTCTTGAAAAACACAAGAATGATGTCACTTGTACAACTAATAAATTTGGAGGAGAACCGGTATGTCAAATTAATACGGTGTTATTATTATTATATTTTTATCTACATTTTTAACCTCGTTGTCATTGTTTTAAATTGTTCTCCGCTGAAAACAGCAATGAAATGTGACAATTTTGTTTATTTTTATTTTAAGCAAAAGAAATGTAAGTTCAGAAAATACCCTTTTTAGTATTATTTCACCCGCCGTGCTAGGGATGCCCCTACCTATGCATAAATGAACCAACACTCCCTATGTTATGGCGGGTGTACATATTCAATCAATCTTTAACTTCCAAAACTAATAAAATTACCATAATATTATTATTATCACGGTCATAGAGGTACCATGCAATCATACCCGAAATGTCTACAAAGTTTTTGGTAAATTTGCATCAGAAAAAAACTTTCTTATGCTTCCTAAAAATGCATAAAACGTCTGAAAACACAACAGCATTATTCAACTTAACTTATTCAAAGTGATAGAAATAACACACATTTAGTATGTTTATATTCAAATAAATTGCTTCCCAGAATTGGCCCCCAATTTATTCTGGAGAGAGTTTTGACTCCAAATGTCTGGTTTGCTGCCTACCGAGGCCGTTAGTTCTGCAGTGCTATGCCCCTCTTCCTGAATCACCGTACCACAGAACTCTCTACATTTATGGATGCATCAACCCTAGTTGTTGGAACAACTCCACCAGGTAACTTCTCATATTCATTCCGTGTTACTTATCACATTCTTACTCGCCGGTTAAAAGCTGGTGTAGTTAAGATGATCTTAAATTCAGTTTAATCTTGCTTATACAAGTCCCAGAGAGAGGTTGTATGTGACATCATCATTCTAGAATTGACCAAAAAACAATTTAAAAAAAATTAAATATCAAAGCCTATGAATTAGGTTAAATATCTCCGAAACTATGGGATGAACTTCAAAAAATGAATTTTAATTAAATTTTAAGTGGTCAGGTAAGTAAGATGACCTTTGTGTGTACGTTTCTGAGAAATATAAAATAATATATTAAGGAAACGTACCCATACTACGTGACCCACTTTTTGCAATTTTTAACCCCCCCTCCCCCCTCGGTGACCACGTTTAGTATATTCCAAGACCCCCCTTTCCCCGTTCAGTTTTCACGTAGTAATTCATAATAGTGGTTTTGAATCATTTCTTGCTACCAAAAAGTTTAAATAAAAAGTATTTGGCTTATATTTGTCTTTATTAATACGGCGCTTGCTGCATGATGGCAAGAGTGCATGCATACCTATGATTACAAATGAAAAAAATATTATCAAAATAAATCTTATCTCAAAATATATAAAAACGCTCGATTTCCCTAGAGGATATTGACTACATAATAAAAACCTAAGCCTCCCGCTCCTCATTGTGACCAAGCATAGTATTTTGAAGATCCCCCCCCCCCCTGAACCAGTCACATATTATGGGTACGTTCCCTAACCATGGGTAGGGTATGTAAAAACATTTACTCAGAAATAATAGTAATTAATATATGAGCAGATTTTATTTTTTTAGTAATTTAATTTACCAGTCGATATAGCGAAATTTACTTACTTTAAATTTGACCTTTGCGATTTTTTACGTATACTTCAGAAAATATTTAACTTAATTCATAGACTGCTATGATTTTTTTATTAAAAAGTTTTATCTTGGGAATCGTCATACCTATGTAGCTCATCTTGTACTCAAATTGTAGAAAATTTATTATAATTTTAAAAGAGTTTGAAGATTTTTTCGAGACACGTTTATTTTTTAAATAGGCTGAAAAGAAAAGAAGTTCCTAAATTTTGCTGTTTTGCAAGAAATTTTGTTAAGGTGATTGTCAAAAGAATTCATCTTCTAGTCTCTTACAGACGGCACGCATTTAGTTATTTTAGGGAAAAATGCTTTTTACAAGTCATGATTTAAAATATTAAGATGAATTTATTGTTTGCACCCATACATACGCAATACAAATATGAATAAATAGTTCTGTCCATAAAAAACTCAAATATTTCAAGAAAGGCTAACAAATGCAATATTTGATTGAATTACCGAAGCAATACTGTGTTTGTTAGTCTTTCTTGAAATATTTTGGTTGTTTTATGGGCAAAACAGTTTATTCACATTGTGGATGTACGGGCGCAAACAATTAATTCAAACTAGCAGTGAAATACCCGCTCCGCGGGTTTTTGCTGCTAGGCCCTGCGGGCGGCTTTTCGTTCTGCTTCGCCCAGTTTAAGTGTTGGTGACTATTTATAAAGCATCACCCTTTTGCAAAACTAACTACTATTATTAACATTAAATTACAGAATACTTATATTTAATAGGTAGATATATAATAGTAGACATTCTTACATTAATACCGTGAATAATGAGAGGAACATAAATCTTCTTAATATTGAATAAAAGCGAAAAATGTTTCCTCTTCTTCATACTTTAAATATAGTATTATAAATAGCGCCACTTCCGTTTGCAAAACGCGTATGGGCGAGATCTAAGTGTGTATATTACGGCAGCAGCTCTGTGGAAAAATGCACGTTCACGGACGGCTCAGAACGGTGTCCATACAGTGTGGCGTGGAGATTTACTCGGAGTCGGGTTCCTTAATTTGAACCGTACGGGCATTACCGTATTAATATACTCCGATTAATAATTTAAAGCATAACTTGTAAAAAGCATTTCTATGTAAAATAATTAAACACGCGCTATCTATGGAAGACTAGAATATGAATTCCTTTGACAATCACCTTATATTGACTGGACTAATTCTCTTTCTATATATATACTATAACCTATCATTTATTACATTTTAGAACTAATTATAAACCAAAAATACGCAAATATTTTTAAAGTTTCAAAATACTACTAATCATTTAAAATTATCAGTCCCATTTTGGATTGGATCTAATCCAAAATCCAAAATGGCGGACATAAAAACATGGCGTCACAGTTCACGACAACTCAACAAAGTGGCATTTCAACACCCCTTTGAAAAGTCATTAAAAGTTATAAAATTTTTTTTCTGAAAAATAGCCCATAACCTAACCTAACGTAACATATTTACACAATATGAAAAAAAAAATTTCATCACTTGTTAAAGTTGCATATTTCTGATTTAGTCACCGCGGTATACCTATCTCATTCTAAAAAATGTCCGATTGCGAAACTGTCTTTTGACGAAATTTAAATTCTCTGCAGCTGAATACATTGGCCTTACCAAGGCATGTTTTATGTAATCTTCATTCTTGTTTTTCAGCTGGAGTTGCTTCAGAAGTCAGTACATTGAAGGGCAAAAAATAGAACCGGATAGTTTGAGTCCTTCGATAGAAATTCCGGCCGAAATGGAGCCTGCCAATTTGGACCCCTGGTGTTCAGGAGCTGAAGACTGGGGAGACGAGGATATTAGTGAAGGCGCTAGCAATGGGCTTACTCCTAAAAGAATCGTCTTGAGTGATGGCGAAAGGTAGCACATATTTGTATAATTTTATATAGTTCTCGGCCAGTTCTCATCATACATACATACATTAATGTTTTTTTCTTCTTCAATTTGTAAGGCTAAGACCCAGATTTTCAGTATACTCAGTAATATTATGAGTCAGATTGGTTTGTCAGGTTTAATATCAGATAGCAACTTATAAAACATAAATACCTCTCAAGCTGAGCTTAAAAAGTCACTGAAATACCGGCCCTAAGAATCTTAATCCTTTTTACTACTTTCCTAAAGTACATAATATTTAGAACAATTCGGCCCCTTAGAGTCAAAGAAACGTATCTCAATTTTTATCAATTTTGAGTTACGTATGTTACTAGCCACAAAATCACATTACATTAAGTGACAAAGAAACGTATCCATAGGTTCAACGGATAAACATATACATCGATACGTATCTGTAGAAAATCACAGATACTGATCTCATCATCACAGATACACAGATCTGTAGAAAAATAAGATACATTGTTTTGACCCTAAGGGGCTGAATTGTGCCTGTACTCTTTTTGTTTCAAACATTTTCCTGTATAACAAATGCAGACAAGAATTTGTTATTGGTGCAAGATAGTATTTTTTCCCTTGACAGTTTAATATTGGCCTTGAATGCCGAAATAGCTATCACAATGCTAATTACTAACATTATTAACCGCTTGGGCACATAAGCTTGTTTTCACGACAATTTAACGTAGGTAGACATAGGAATGACGTATGCCCCGGACCTGAGTTATTAAATTTGATTTACTTATATTAAAAAAAATGGAATTCTACGAAATAAACACAATACCAATGAATAAATTTTAAAAATACATGATAGTATGCCCAAGCATCATTTGGCTTTATTTTATCAATTAATAAATACGTCAATGTTGGAATTTTTTTAGTTTTTACTGTTACATAATAATTGAAGAAAAAGTCATGTCACAATCAAGTGAATCAAGTACTGCTTAATAAAAATCGTCGGGCCATGTCAAGAGTCAGAAAAACAGAAGGGTACGTATGAAACAATGGATATGTGAATGAAGCAAGGTGTATGTGCTGCGTTGTGTGGCGGTCTATCCTTCTATCCTCTGCCCACCCTTGGGGGGAAAGGATTTGATGGTTATGCGATGTTAATGTGATGGTTAGGTTAGTTTCAAATGTATGAATTTTGATCTTCATTGTTTTTTGTGTAAAATGAGTCTTGGGCAATTTAACCAACAATAAAAATAATTTATTTTCTTTCAGAATGTCTGACAGTGACAATGAACCAGATGAAATGGAACTCATAGAAACTTGCGTGGGGAACATGATTTTAACCAATGATTCAAAGTCAGGTAAATATCGCCCTTCATTAATATCTTCACCTCTTGTCCGGGCTATAGTCCCTATGGAGAGTTTATGATGAGAGCTAAATAAGTTACGTAAACAAAGTTATTGTTTTATTTTAAAGCTTCTGAAGTCCCCAGCGTTGCTTGGGCTTTACACAGAGTTTTTTTTAAAATCAAACTTAAACAAACTTTGTGGGTTTTGAAGGATCAAACAATCTTCTTTATACAAATAGATCATATTCATATCACAAAGTGTCAACTTCATAAGAAAATATAATATTATTATTATAAAAATACACTCTGAACATTAATAATTTTTTGCTTACATTTTTTTCAGTTCTCTAATTTATTATTACTCGTAACAATGTGCTTAATTTTATTACTTTTTCTCAACTTATTTTTTCTATTTCCAGAAGAATTTTTTATTGGTGAAAAGGAAATGGTTGGAACGTCTGCAGAAATAGATTGTGCCACCTCAGAAGTTGTAACAGATTTTTCCAAATGTCCGCAAACTGATATTTTCGCTCTTTTGATGCAGGTAACTTTAAAGATATCTTTAATCACCTTTGCTGTAAGTAAATTTTGGTAAACCTGTTAGTCGTACCTAAATTACCATTCCAAATTTAAAGAAAAAAAATATCATAATCTTTTGAAATGATTTTCTGTTGATAAATCACCTTTTTGGTTCTCTCCTCTAGGTGCCTGAAATTCCTGTAAATATTTCTAAAGGAATTGCTGATTTGGTCGCATTTGTCCCGAAGTTTATAGCAGTGGAGCAAGAGTACATGGATAATGGAAAATCTGATCACGTCAATAAATTACTGGAACAATATCAAAAGGAAAACAATGACGGTAAAAATATTCATATTTTTGTGTTACATTATAATTCATGTCCTCGCCTGATCTATGCGGTTGTCGCATAGATGCGGTGGCTGGTACTGTACGTGGAGTTCGCTTATGTGATCCAAAAGATACGATGAGATAGATTATGTTGAATAAAGATTATTTGGTTCTAGCTTCTGCCCGTGACTTCGTCGGCGCAGGATTAGTACTTCGAGTAGCCTATTTTCTTTTCCTAGGTCCCATCTATGAATATAACAAAATTCTTAACCTATTATTTATTTAAAATATCTATAATTCTTGATTCGATTCAAAGTATTAGGCGAGTACTTCAAATGAATTCACTAATTTAAATATTTTCTAAAATAGAATTTTGATTTAACAATCATTGTTTTGCAAAGTGTCATTCTCAAATTTTGACATTTTATATTAAACAGTAGATAATTATTATTTTTAATATATGAAATATAGATAGCTCTATAAATTATAGCCTGTATGTTATTCTGATGTATGAGCTATATTATTGTAAAGTTTCATTATAATCCATTCAGTAGTTTTTGCATGAAAGAGTAACAAACATACATACATCCATACAAACTTTCGCGTTTATAATATTAGTAAGATTAGTAAGATAAGATATAGATGGAGCACTAATTTTGATATTTTCAATTTATTGACTATTACAGATCTAACAAAAAGTGATAAAAACAATAAGACAAATGGAAAAGGTGGTAAAAGTGAAGTTGAAGAATATGAGAAGGCAATTCCTCTACATGGAAATGAGGTCTTTCACCATTTTCTAACCCGAGTTCAAATGAACCCTACACAAATATTGAGGTAGACAATATTTTACATTATAATATACAAAGCCAAACAAAATGAATTTACATACAAGTACTAACATTTTTAATAAAAATTTCTAAAAGCAATTTTTTCCATAACTCATAGCTAAAATTCTCTTTTTGTAAAGTCATTTCCTAGTAAAAGTTGTGATACACCATTTTGTACCACCATGTATCACGGTCTTCTGTAGCACTACATAGAGAAGGGACATCAATCCTGGTTCAGTTCAGTGTATTTGAGGCACGTCCGAGAATGGTAGATACTCTTAGTATTGCCCTGGTGAAAGACCACCATTTAGATCAACACATTGCTTTAAATGGCTTTAGCCATGTTTGGTGACCAGATCTGAATAGCCAGGTACTTCCCACTCCTTCAGCCTTGCAATGTAACCTCAATTTGGGGTGCCATAGTACCGCTGGCTTCAGACAGTTGGGACTCTTGTGCTTAATAAAACATGCCATCTATCCATCCCCAATTTCCACTCGCGATTAGTTGAGGAAAGAATATTTTAATGAAATTAATTATAATGGTAGGGACAGACACGAAGCTCACATCCAGAGATAATGTGTAATAAAGTATCTTTTCTACCGACACACTACGTTATAAAAGATTTCTTCCTACGGCAGGAGAGGGGGTCAGTTGAATTCGGAAGCGGTCGAGGGAATATCATTGGATGTCAATTTGCCGGCGCTCCGTGACACTCTCTTCATTAAAAATGACCCCCTCTCCTGTTTACGGCGGAGGGGTGTTGCATAATTTATCTGATATCGCGCCTCTAGCGGTTACGGAGAGTAACGCCAAATAGCGAAGATTCGAACCGTGCTTATAACACATCATCTTTTTACGTCTGGCGGGTCTGAATGGGATTGTATGGGGATCGCTATTGTGTTGTAAGTATCTTTTGGATGTGAGCTTCGCGTTTGTCACCCGTTAAGAGCTTTGTTATCACCTTTTTCCCTGCAAAATAATAATATAATTATATAAGTTATATTATATTTGATATTTACTTCATAACATTTTCTAGATACTCGTATGGAGGGGATCCTTTACCAATGGGACCAATGCCTGACGATTTACATAAAGTTAAATGTTCATATTGCAAAGGAGATATTTGGTTCGAGCTGCAGATTTTACCCACCATAATACCTTCCCTCAAGTTACCAGAGTCCTCGACAACACACTTGGAATTTGGAACTGTCTTTGTATACACATGCAAGAAGAGCTGCTGGAAAAATGATGATAAAATACTCTTAGAAACCATATTTGTTCAACCGGAACCTTTGTAATGTTAACTAAATATGGTACCCTCTTAGTAATCCTGATTATAATGCATACATTCATACTATGCAAAAAAACTAAAACAGTTATTTTGTAAAAAAATAAAACCCGCTATCATATCATCTTTGTAAAATTTCAATTTTTTTGGTTTAAAGTTATGGCGTAATGTTTACGCTTGTATTTTGTAAAACTATTGAAACAAAAAATACACACGGCGGACTACTCTATGTGACATAAAAAAGGAGAGTTAAAGAGCTTAATTTTTTACTAGTAAAAAAATAACAGCGGATTATAATAGTTGTCGGATAATCAAGCAGCGGATTACTTAGAGAGTAGCGACTGTACTGAAAATAGCATTGGTGATGTGCCTAAAAAAATGTATTATTATTTTTTTTAATGAAAAATTTGCTCCATTGGCAGGATAGGTACATTCCGAATATTTCCAATAATTTCTTTTAATACGATTTAACATTTTTTTAAATGTTCACAACAAAAAAAAAAATTATTCTATTAGCAACAAAATAAACGATAGTTTAAGAGTTCTTGCTTTTCATTTCGTAAAGAGCAGCCATTTAAATATAATAACAAAGTTATTACTGTCATCCTTCAGTGCTCTGTTCTTGTAGTTTGTTATGTGTATGTGTTTCCTTTTTTTTATTGTGAAAAACACTTATTTACCTTTATGGAAAATATAATATTTTACTATTTCACTAAACTATTTTTGTATATTTTTAACACAAGAGAGAAAATAAAATTATCCTAATAATAATAAGTAGCTATTCTGAGGAAACTACTCATCTTCGATTTTATACTATTTTATTAGAAATTTCTGCATAAGAAACATAATATATTTAAAATTTTTTTTTTTTTTTTTAATGTTGTCAATCGAAAATCTGAAACAGAAAAATATAGGGATATATCTGGGACTTGAACCCAGAACCTTCGGCTTTCCGGGCAGATGCTCTGACCACTGAGCTTATGTATCCCTTTCCGATTCGGTCATATTTAACTGTATCATACTTCGACTGAAATCTACCAATAATAAATGTATAAACTTGTTATCTGGGTATCTAGCACGGTGGATTGATTATAGGATTTATCGATAACGTCGGTAACTTTTCCTTTGTGATTTTGTGTGATGAATGATGTTGAAGCCAAATCTAGGGTAAGGGGAAATTTCCTGGCTTCCATCTTGTATGACAAACCTTTGAAATGATTTGTGTGCAAATTGTTTGTTTTTTTGCAAAATGATGTTTTTTTAAACTATACCGTCTTACCAGATAATATGTCCATGCTGCATGTTGAAAATTTTTTTTTTTAATCACAAGTTTTATAATAAATGTAGTAAATATATTTTTTAAATGTTTTCATTTACCCACAAGTTGCCTCTAAAATCACGAAACATCAAAATCTTTAATGGCCCAAATATTTTAATTTTAAGCAAAAATAAATAAAGCAGCTCTTATCCACACTAGCTATTTAATAAACCTTTTGATTACAAAATAATTTTTCAGTTTGGTTGGGTATTTTGATCTCAAATCCAAAATTAAAATTTTTATGAAATGGGCCGCGCAAACTTTCCTCAACTGTCATTTAAAGAAAAGAATTAAACTATATTTCATAATTTATCTTAAATTAGTAAGTTTAGAAATTTTATTTTTTTTAAATCATGAAATTCACAAACGCGTGAAATTTGCACGATGGTTGAGAGAAATTGTTTAAGATTGTACCTATTATAGGAATCGGACTAAAAATTGGCCTACAATAATACAAATTATATCTGTTTCTTTGTTATGAATGACTTTAACCGAATTATTATAAAACAGCACACGTCACAATATTACACCTAGGATTATAATGATAAAATAGAAGCTGTTTCGAAAACCGCAATTTTCTGACAGGTGACTAAACTTCACTTTGGCGTTTTATTTTTGCATTCCAGGATTTGGAAAAACGTAGGCTGTCCGTAAACGAAGGTCTCCAAGGTGCTGTGGTTGCGAGGAACGATTTTACGCGCAATCTGGCAACGCTGGCATGTAGCCTGGTTCCCCCACGCCAAATCCATACCATACTGCACTCTCTGGGACGCTTATTTTTTGATAGAGCTTCCAACACACCGCATCGCCAGGTGTGAATTACGCTCTGTAATTCGTTTTTAAACTTTCACTACGCTACTGACGGGATTGTTTTTTTGTCTCTGGTTTCGTGTAGTGTACCCAGATCTTGTCCCCGGTCACAATTTAATCCAAACATTCCTCGCCATCGATGTCGTAGCACTCAAGGAATTCGTAGGCTGCTTCAATCTGTTGTTGTTTGTGATCTTCGTTGAGCATTGTTGGGACCCATCTTGCGCAAACCTTGTGGTATCCCAAATGTTCTGTCAAAATCTTGTAAATAGTGTTCTTACTGACATCAGGAATCATTTCACAGAGCTCCCGAACTATTACTTGTCGATCTGCAAAGAACAAAAAACTGGCGGGCGCGGCGAGTGAAAGCCCTATCGCGAACGGCTGCCACGTCGAGACTAAGCATCGCAGAAAATGCAAAGTGGGGAATCAGGCAATATGCCAATATTGCAGAATTTCGCGTAAAATAGTTCCTCGCGACCGCAGTACCTTGGAGACCTTATTTTACGGATACCCCTTGTACTTTAAATGAACAGAGAATTCAATAACAAACACATTGATATATAATACATAACAGAATTTGCCTAAAATTGATATCCACGGGATTTTTGAACGCGACCATCACACAGTTATGAAAAAATAACTATAACTGTTGAAATTTATAAAATCTACGGCTAATTCCATTGGAAACGCATTAGCCTGCTTACAATAATTGACCAACATGACGGTCCGCGACAAAGTTCAAATATATTCTAACTAATTTGGAAAAGTCTGGCGTTCAAGTGTGAAAGAAATCTTATCACTTTGTGGGCGTCTAGCGCTCCAGTGGATAATATATTTTTATAGCAGAATGAACATGGTAGGTAGGTGTGTGCTATATGTGTGCAGCAACAAATGTGCTATATGTGTGCAGAAGTAGTATGTTTATTATATCAATGTACCTTCCTACAGCAGATTTTTTTAAGTGTCGCCTGCATACCGAAGGATTAATTGTTTCTCAAGACACATTTTTTAACACTCCCACATCACATGCTGATGTGTATCCCTTGTCTTTTAGGGCACATCTGTTTTATTTCATTTCTATAATATGATGAAAGGCAATTACATTTCCACCAGTGCTATTGTTGGTGATGGAATTAGGAATTAATTCTAAGAGGAAGAATATATACCATTTATAATTAATTGAATTTTATCAGGGAGCAGAGAGAAATGATAGAAATCCGTTGTATAAAACATCTTTAATTTAAAAAATAAACCATATTCTATTTGGCAGATACATATATCTTGGAATTTTAACGAAACAATGAGTACATATTTTTGTAAATTATTCGAGGACTTGGAATCGCAGGAATCTTTCTCTGCCAATCCATTTTTTAAGCAAGCAATAAGAGATAAATCATTTGCAAACATAACTAGCCTAACAATATTGCTTGTAAGTACAATAAATCATATTTAAGAAAATATATAATTTTGCATGAGATTCATAAAATTTTAATAAATGCATGGAAAATATTATAAATACATAAAAACACGCTGAACAAAACTATTTATTAAACAAATATCTTAATTTGAGAATATTTGTTATAGATTCTGTTTGGTTATTCTTATGAAAACTGGTTTACTTAGATAAAGTCTTATAATAATTTTATGGTGTAATAAAATGTTAATAATTACATAATTAATCTTCTTATTTTGATTCTACGTTCATAGTCTTTGAAACTCTTTAACTCATAGGAATATAGTAAATTATATTATTCATTGCAATAGTACGTACAATAAACACCAAAACCTGTCATTTTAATTTGACAAATGGCAACTTAATCACTTTAAAATAATATCTTTGGTTTAAAATTTTGATTTACAATTCCACATGTCTTTCCAAAATTCTATTCTCAATTTCCAAATGCAGCTTTTCTACCTTCCTCATGTGTTTTTTTATTGTGTCTTCCATTTGAGCTGCCCCATCAGTCTTGGAACCAGCTTCTGCGATCTAGAAAAAATATTTTAAAAAAATAAATAGTTTCTTTGGGAATCTGAATAAATTTAGAAGCATGATAGCATCTGCAATAAGACAATCTTAAGAGCAACGGCTGTTAATAGAGCTTAACAACGGCTTTTAATAATTATCATTAACTCACAAAAAAATGTTAACTCTTAAATCGTAAAAATTGGATCCTACATTTTAAAATATAAACACAACCGTACTTGACATTTGCTATACCTTTTGATTAAAGAAAAAGATTTTTTCTGTTAAGTACTTTGGCCTCAAATCCAAATTTAGTTTTGTATGAAAAAAGCCGCACAGATGTTCGTAGTACATACATCATAGGTGCTCAAAAAAGTTCCAAATCCCAAAAATAAGCTAGGCAACCACACAATATGGATAGAGACTAAATGAAGGGAGTTATTAGAACTATTAACAGAGTATTGCCATCTCAGGAGACATATGTAGCTGTTGGAAGTAGAAGGAGCCAATAGCTGTTTGGAAATAATAAAAGAATGAAGAAACACCAATTCATTTGTGATGTCTCGCACTGAGTTGTGTGAGCACCTAAATGAAATAAAAAAAGCAAATAGTTTTTTTTTTTAAAGCAAATTACCAATTTGCAAAGAAAATATTACCTTAGCACTCATCTTGTCAGAATTGGATGCATGTTCGGCTTGCAAATGCCGTAGCTTTAAAAGCCGAGCCTCATAATGCTGCAACTCCACCTGAAAAATTATTTTATTAATTATAAATTATAGGTAAGTACATAAAAAATTACAGGTAATAAGTTCCAGTAACTAAGAATGATTTCTGTTGTAGTTTTTTGAAGTTGTTCTGGGATGCAGTCTGTGGGGTGAAATTGCTCTGATTGTGATCAATTAGGAGAAGACACCGGGATAAGACCGATAAAAACTTTTATACCTTTTACTATAATAACATTGACTTACCCTGAGAGATTCTAGTTCTTGGGGGGTAAAGTTTCCTTGCAACGCGACATGCCACAGAGATTGCACTTTAGGCTCCACAAACTCTCTGCTGTTTGGTCCTGCAAGAAAACCATAAACATTTACACTTAACCTGTTTGGTCCTGCGTGGAAACCATAAACATACGCACTTGACATGTTTGGTCATTCACATTCTGATCTAAGAAGCCTTTCGTGTTAAAGTATACCTGAATGTGACCATTGAAAATATCATTCATGTAATTTTTTTTACATGAATGGGATTTTGTTCTAAGTAGTAAGTTTGCTTCTTAGGTTGAGGTGTTTCAAACTCTTTTTTTTTCACATTTGAACACATCTGCCCTGATGATGGACACTGTAATGTTGTCCAAAACGTCGGCTAAAGAAGGAGTTTTTTTTTTTTTTTTTAATTTATTTATTTTTATTTTATTTATTGACATATATAAGAGACAGACAGCTTATACATAAAATATAAAGATAAATATATACATTGTTAAATGAAGTCAAGCCAAAAAAGAGTTAGCGTAACACGGCATAATATCCCAAAAATAAACAACAAAAATACTTTTGGTCGTAAAAATCTTAAATCATATTTGTTTCAAACTCCATCACATTTAAAGACAGTGCCATTTTGAATCATTTAAATTTTAACAATCCTTTTTTAAACACAAATTCAGCCCATTTCAGGTTCTTTTAAAATCCAATAGTGCACTGACTCCAGTAAAACAAATACTATTAACAGCACCAAGCTTATTAAAGAGGGGAACTTTATCAAAAATCAACTCTTAAAACCCCTCGTAAAAATAAACTGCGGTAGTAATTTGAAACATAACAATGACAATAATTTGGTTTTTGTAAAGAAAATAGAAACACGTTCCTCTTATTAAAATCATAGACAAAATCAGAGGTGGCTCTAGGGGTCCAGAAGTGGAAGGTCAATTAAAAAAAAATTGTACAACTAAAATTTACTTGATAGTGTGTGATATAAGTTGATATTATCAATATTCATTTGTAGGTTAGTGGTTGAGTGGGCATAGCGTTTGGGTTTCACCCGGGCGTTCCGTGTTCGATTCCTCGGCTGGCTAAGTCCTCCATCACAACACAAGCAACATCTTCCGCTTAGTGTGGTGGTAGTAGGAGATTTTCAAATGTTGTTGGGTTATTCGTAACCCGGGAATGTTTGTCTTTCTTTTAAAAAAAAAAAAAAAGGTACCTCACGAATTTGAGAGTCAAACTACTTGCAAACCCCTCAGGCCTCGACAGTATTTTTTCAGAGGGTCGAAATATTTCCTTTTAATTTAATCTTCATTTCCGTTTTGCGATAAAATCCAAATAAATTGAATATTTCTGAATGCATCCTAAAACTAAAAACTGTTTTAGAAAGATGATGAAATGTGCATTCAAATTTTATAATTCTAAATAAACATATAGTTTTTATAATATAAAATTTTTGCATCCATACAAAAAAGTTTTAAAAACGGCTCACCTTACGTTTTTTCTAATTAAAATTACTGATAATGAAAAAAAATATAAACACATACATATTTTATTAGACAAATGTATTATAAACGTTATCTATACCTCTCTTTTATATCGTTTCATGTAAAAATAATTAATTAGAGATTCTCAAGGATTAAATTTTTTTTTCCAGAAACTCAGAAACTTTGGATTTATAAAAGTGTACATTTTATTTATTTTGCGGTAAACTTTTAGATTTGAATGTAAAGAATGATATTTTATCTTTCTAACGACGTTTAGATGATATTTCTAAACATGATAGTAAGGGAGACACACCGATTTCTATGAGACCGATTTCAGTTGTCCCAAAGAAACAAATAGACCTGACGGGTAGTAAATTATTTCATGCGACAGGCGTGCAATATGCAAATTCATCCTACGTTTATCAAACCATCTCTTTCAAACGCATAATATTTATTCATGATGCTGACTCCCTCACGGCGTTGACCAAAGCTGTCTTCAGAATGCGAAAGCATTTTTTTTACGAGGCGAAATAGTGCCATTTTGTTTATTGTATGGCGCATAAAGAGACAGAAGATATGACATCGGGACATTTCATAAATTGACCTAGCCAACCAGAGTGTTTGGGAAAGGAAGCTTCTATTTCAAATGTTAGATGTCACTACTCGCAGCGGCTCGCTATCTCACGGTGATTTTTCAAATAAATTAAAATAATATCAGTTGTTTTAATATTTCTAATATTGTTTTATTGTCATCTTATAATTTTGGGAGATCATTGACCTATTGTCCGAAGGGAAAGGCCGCCACTGGACAAAATATAATATTGGTGATATCTCTGCTAACGACCAACATACACACGGAATGCACACGGACTTATGTGATGTATTGAGATTATAGATTAAAGAGGCTAATAATACTGATATTATTTAAAATACCTTTGGCAGCCAGCCGGTAGAGCTTATCGTAGCCATCCCGCAACTCCCTGTGCTTTTCTCTCAGCAAGTTAGCCTTGTGCAGGTAATCCTTGTTGATGTTATTATCGTCTCTGTCATCAGCAATTATGTTAAAAGTATCAATCTCTTCATTATCCATCGCATCTGAAAGATAATTAAATTTACAAACATTGATAGAATGCAACTAGGTACCTGCTAAGAAAAAAATTTGTGATAACTGATAAATAATTAATGAAACTCAATTGAAAATCTGAAACAGAAAAATCAGAAAAAGATACGGATACATCTGGGACTCCAACACAGGACCTTCGGCTTTCCGGGCCAACGCATAATTTGAGGTTTAACTCATTAACCTCTTGAATGTCGGATAACAGTTAGAGGTTAAGGCCGTATTTCATAGAAAATTAATATCAGAGCATTCCGAAGTGCTCTAATAAAAGCAAAGTCTGGAATGATATTGGCGCAAGCGATTCTGACCTTGTCCTTTCACAGTTTCTGTATACAAAAGGGTTAAAATCGCATTTTATTTTTTAACCTCTCAACTGTCACCCGCCCGCCGGCAGGCTTACGACAGTTGACTCGTTGTTAAAAAGTTAAAAATAAAAAGATAAATAATTTATTAAAACAGGTAAATAATTAATTAAAAATAATATGTTGTATATTTTCTTCCAGAGAAAAGGATACTTTCAGCTTTTGCGAGGACCATTCAAAATTGAGTATCAATAATACTGGTCTGCACTAAGGGCCAGTTGTTTCGCAAAAATTCTAATTCTAACTTTGTCATCAAATGACCATTTAGCGCCATTTTGGTTTTTTTTGTTTACATTTGAAAGGTCCCGTTAAAAGCAATTGACCAGAGGCTGAGAATAAAAGTTTAAAAATGCTTGAAACTGTACAGGAAGGTTCCAATAAGAAAGATCGATTATTCCCCGTATCAAATTTTTTAAATTAAAAATTTAATATCGATATATTTCATTCCAAACTTGCTTTAATATACCTACATTCAAGCAAGCAATAAAAATGCTCAAAACGCACAATGATAAATTATTAAATATCGTGTATAGTATTTTTTGATCATAAGTATTTATGATTTTTCAAACAAAATAAGTGTGAAATAATAAAAAAATATATATATATATTTTAGTTTGTAAGACTTTAAATAAACAGAAAAACTGAGGTATTTTTGTCAAAAAACACATTCTCAGATTTATTTTTTAATGATTTTGATTTAACTAAAATAAAATTTCTAAAAACTGTGTTTACTAGATTATATATTGATTTATTTTGTTGTATGATTATATGATTTGAAATTTGTGTTTTTTAATAGAATCTATCGTTTGAAAATTGAACAAATCTGCCAACCACCAACGGTATAACCTTAGGATATTAAAAATTAACTTAGTTTTTCAAAATTTTAAAACTGCGTGTTCCAGATAAAATAACAATCTTTCAAAATCAATTTGTTTTTTGTAAAAAAGAGTCAATACGTCTAGAATTTTATTTAAAAGGGACTAATTTCCGGTATTCTCTGGTAATATCCTCTTAAACACGATTCTAGATGCTATTTAGTTTTCTATTAAATTGTAGTAAGCTGACAGCTTAACAACATGATAGTTGTCCTCTTCTGCTGATCACAATTTGTTCAAAGGCTTAAACAAACTTAGAACCAGCATTTAAACGGAATCTTCAACTGTCGAAAAAACAAAACGGCGCTGAAAGGATATTTAATGATTTTGTCACACGTGAATTCCTGCAAAACAATTGGACCTTATATTTACACATATACTATACTTTATCAAAATGTGCTACTTACTATCTATATTATCATCCTTTCGCCCCTCAACATCTCCCAAGATGGAGTAATATTGTTCTATTTTATCTTCATGATGGTAGAACTCCTCCTTAAGGGCTTGCAACTCTTCAATAGTGAATCCAGACATCTCCGCCTTGATCCAAAGTTTATTGAGTTTCTTGTCTTTAAATAGACTTTTGTTTATGTGATCTTCCACTGCACCATTAAATGCCTTGCAAAGAACAAAAATATAACTTGATTATGCAGATTTACAGGTGGGATGTTTTCAAAATTGGAACTAATGTATGTGTTAAAAAAATTATTCAAATTATTATAAAAAGAATCTTTTCAAATCCAAACAAGCGATAAAAATACAGGCAAATCATTTTAACCGCTTGGACACATAAGCTTGTTTTCACGATAATTTAACGTGGGTAGACATAGGAATGACGTATGCCGCGTACCTGAGTTATTAAAGAGAACATGTGTATGTACAGGGTGGCGCAAAAGTTGCCACCTGATGTTCTTTGGCCGTAATTTTTTTTATGAATGAAAATTGTTATTTTTGGTTTTGGATTGTGTTTATTTAACGTCATATATTTTTTCCATTAAGTCGAAAAAATGATATCGGCCAAGTGGCCGCCGCCAGAATTGTGACCATACGGGCCCGATTTATGGCATTTTCCATCATCCTCTTCCAGCGATAGGTTCTCGCATTCTTGACGGATATTCTTTTTGGGGGCTTCAAGAGTCTGAGGCTTGTTAAAATAGACTTGTGATTTCAAGAAACCCCACATAAAGAAATCTGGAACGGTTAAATTGGGCGATCGTGCCGGCTAGTGCAACTCACCAAAAGAGAGTTTTGGTCAACAAAAACGCGCGCGCGTTTATTTTTACCACAAAAATACGTAATTTACATTAAAAAGTTTGTCTCGCGTGAAGTCGGCTACGATCTAGCACCATAGCTCTTCGAAAAGTATCAGGAATACCAACATAACTAAATGACAGATATTTTTGTAGATGGTTCCGAACTGTTGCGTTTCATATCTCGAAAGCAAATTTTCATTTTACGCAATTGAAATATTGAATTCACTATTTTCCACCGCACCGAATGCAAAACGGGGTCTTTTATAGTAATTAAGGTGAATCTAAAGGTTTTTTGAGAAGAATATTCATATTAAGCGTGGCCAGTTCGATCGAAAATATACCGCATGGCGCCATTTATCAATTACGTTTAATTTTAAATTGGCTGGCCATTCAATTCAACAAAACAAACCTCACAGATTTATTAAAGCACTCACCTCATGCTCTTGAAGTTTAACTTTATTGTGGACATCTTCAAAGTGTTCAAGCAGATCGTAAGAGCTCATGATGCCGATCAGCTTCTTCCGTATATTATCTTCTTTGAGTCCCTCTTTATCTCCGCCTTCGCTTTTAAATTTCTTGTGTGCAATTTCTTCTTTATCTTGAATCTTTAAATCGCTGAAGAGCGACTTTAACTTTGGTTCTGTAAGTCTCTGAAAACCGAATGCACAAACAAATCTATACTATTTATAACCATGACCGGTATTTGCACAAACACTATTTGCTAACAGTAGTATTAATGACTTACGACTTGCGCTTTGGTCCATAACATGTTTAATTTTGCCATCCTAAACGGTTTATTGAGCGTTCTGAAATCCATCGAGCTGCTGGAAGAATCTTTGACATTCGCCTTTGCAGAATATTTATTTTCGGCACTTGTTGAGGACGTGATAAAAACGCAAAATGAAAAACATAATAACAAAATCCCCAATTTCTCCATAATGAATTATATACTGAAAATTAAATTATTGTCCGTTATAATACTTATTAACTCTTATTTCCTTATGTGCTTCTTCTAAGTCTTAATCAAACTTTTATTTTTTGACTGACGTGTAATATTGATGTCAACATAAATGAACCAACCCATAAATAAACCACTTATTAGATTGATATCTTCGGGCTTTTTGTACTTGGCAACTTTGGTCAATATTTTACCATGGATATGGCAATAAAGCTAAGTTCTGACGTCACACACCATAGACGAGGATAGAGGAAACTCAAAAAAGCACGACCATAGACAATATAATCCTGCTTCCGAACATACCCAATCCATTAGCCTAAAATATTATTTTAAAAATGAAATGTCAAAATGTTCCTACAGGACAAGAAGGTTTCATCTGACAAAGTGCTGTCCTGAGAAAATGAGCTTTAAAGTATCTTTCTTTACAGCTCATATTCTCAGAATAACGCTGTGTCAGATAGGAACCCGTTGCTCTGTAAAGAAATCGAGATATCGTTAAATTAACCTTAAAATACTTGAAATTTCAATTCCTGTAAAAGGATATTTTCAAATATAATTGGTCGTTCTTGCGATATTATCGAATTTTGACATTCCTCTGCTTAAAACAGAAAAATGAAAACTCATAATAGTATGTTTAACAATTTTATTATATATTAATATAGATACGTAACACAGAAACAAGAAATACAAGAATATTGATGCAGTCTCTCTTTGGGACGATATTAGCTAGTGAATATGAATGAATTCATGTGATCGTGGATCTCCAAAGCAAGATGATTAACATTATTCAGAACGTCCGGTAGTCTGTAATACCTTTTAAACAAAAATGCTGCAACGATGAATCCTGGAATGAGCCGATGCATGTGTATGGAAAATGAAACACAGATTTGCTTCGTAATCTTTTGTAATCCTTCTGGCAGCAATCGACACAGTGCATGACTCTGAAGTCACTGTCACGCTCTGAAACATTAACATTATACATTAACATTATACATTAACCAAATTTCGCGAACAAAACATGTAAAATATTTCCTTTCACATAATATAAAACCGATGTATACCTTCATAATCTTGTGTGTCCCTTATTATGTGACTTGAACCAAAATCTGTAGAGCCTTTGACACTGCATTATCAAGTATTTCGATAAATATGTTCGCGCCGGGAAATCGTCGTCCGCGAATCGTGTACCCGTTTTGACTTTTGACAGGTGAGCAACCATAGAATTAGCATATAAAGCTAAAAAGCTTCCTATTGGATGGACGCTCTGACGTCACAAACCATAGATAAACGTTTTTGAGCCGGTACGCCATTTTGTTCGGAGTTATACCCCCCTGAACCAACCTATAGATTGATAACTTCCCGCTTTTTGTATAGAGACACTTTCGACGCTATTTAACCATAGACTTGGCAATAATTTGATACTTTTTTTTTGCCCTATATATATGACGTCACACACACCATCGACAAGGATAGAGGAAAACCCAAAAAAGGGTGTGACCATAGACAATATAGTTCTCTTTCGGTATCTACGGAATTCACCAGCCTAAAATATTATTTTTTTTAAATGTGGAAACATCAAAATGCTCCCTCAGAACAAAAATGAAAACTCACAGTTATATGTTTTAGTATTTTATTATAAACAGGTAGAAACACAAAATACAAGAATGACTAACAAACCATCACGCCATTTCCGCAGGGGTAGGTAGTAGAAAACAACCCAGTTTTGGAACACATTCTTTGTCTAATTTACATTCATACATCGTCTCATACATACTCTTGTAAAACGTACTGAGAATGATTTGTTCTTGTCGCGTCCAGTCCATGGAGTACTCTTCCTTGGTTCTCCTGTGCAGGCCCCAATCTCTTGACACGACACCACAACGTTACTGTCCTGCATACCTACAACAATCATGTCATCACTAAATTGCTAAATTATTGCTTTTAGATGTGCATCAATGAGCATCATGAAACACATCTGACATATCAAAACAAAGTAAGATAAATAAGTGAAAACAGGATTAAACTGTGCAAATGAATGTATCTTTGACATTATGAAATGGCTGTAATTATTCACATTATGATAAAAATTTGATATTTCATGCCTCAACTAGAAAAATAACAGTACGAAATGAGCTTAGAATTTCATATAAATAATCAATATTATTTGTACCTGCACTTTGGTCAATAAATCCTGCTTTCACGAGGATGGTGTGTCTGATTTTAGGAAGTTTGGTGGACAGTGCATTACTTTCCAATACGCATTTTGCACTCGATCTCGAAATGAGCCATTTCATGTAGTATTAGCCTCAAATACATGCAAAATGTTCTCAAAATCGGGTAATCAATATATTCAAGTGTGCAAACTTCACACGGCACTGGTATTTATTAATTTATATAAGTATTTTCACATTTGCGTCGAACGTATTGGTGTGAATGTGCGTTGCAAGCGTCCATTTTTATATTATTATAGCGCTCAGTTGTCAAGAGTTTTTCCCATAGAAATTCAAAAATTTCCTATTGGTCCATATAGATATTACGTCACACAGTCATGGATATTTCGCATCTTCGTTACGGTTGAAGTTTTGGATCGGAGTTATACCCCCCTGGATGTCAAATTGACATTTTGTATTTTAGCAGCCGACAATTATTATTATTAGTGTTGACACCGAATAAATAACGAGCGGCTAGTAAATTAATATTCTAGTAGCTACTTTAATATTTTTCAACACTTTTTTAAATGGTCCCATGACAACTCATAACGCGGAACTCATCGCCTGAATTTTCACAATAAACTTATTCATCATTTGATAATTCCTCAAATGATAATTAATTACAGTCGTAACTCATCATAGTAACGACTCAGAACAGCTTTTGACTGGAATGAAATATTGGCATACAGAGCTGCGGGTCAAAAACGCCCCTTTCTCTTTCATCGTGATATGTATTAAGATGATATTTTGCTCACTCTTATGTTATTATACATATACATGGTACAGAAGACAAATCTTGTTTGATGCATCTTTTGTAAGAGGCCAGATTACCGGCGTGATCTATTTTAGCATATTTATTGCCAACAGTATGATATTATTATTATATTATACAATAAATATGCGTGTATACACACTATAAACAGTTATATTATTTGCTCTCGCCATGTTGTTAATATTGTATTGTATTCTCAACTACTGTCTTCTGATATTTTAATAATTATTTTCTTGTAATACATCATTGAAGAAGAAGATAACAATAACAATCTAAATTAAAATATGAAAATGAACAAGACCCAGAAAAATAACCAAACATAATGGTCACAACTGGGACACGAACCCAAATCTCACGTATTATTAACTTTATTATTTTTCTGTGTCTTGTTAATTTTGATATTTCAATTTAGAATATTATTGTTATCTTCTTCTTCAATGATGTATTAATTGATGGGAATTACCTTTAAAAGTTAAAAAGAGAGTTTTTCTTATAAAAAAAAAATTATTTTCCTATTTTACACTGTTTTTTACCATAACAATATTGTTTCTGTATTATTTTCAACTTGAGTATAACACTATGTTTGTAGGTATGTGTGTTTATATTGCTACGCTAATGTGTTTATGATTATTTCATTTATTGTTGCGCTAATGCGTTTATGATTACTTAATTTTTTGTTGTAATATTATTTTCTGTGGAACTAATATCCTGCTGAAAAGGTACTTGCAGTAGCTTAGCGGGTATAAATTATCAGAGTATGCCATTTTTATACAATAATAAATGAAGATAGTTTATATTTATTGGTTGTTAGAAAAATGGGTTCCAACTCAGCAAAGTAGCATTTCATCCCTTTGAAAAGTCATTAAAAGTATTTTTTTTAAATAGCCCGTAACGTAACGTAACGTAACCCATTTGATCAAGGTTTTTTCATCACTCTTAATGACTTTTCAAAGTAGTGATGAAGTTGCACATTGTTGAGCTGTTCGGTCACCGGAAAATGATATAATTCAAAGGTTTGTTGAAAACTATTTGCAAGGGAACATGGCTGCAATACGGAGAGATGAGACTTCACGGAGGATTTTTATTATAATCTTTTTTTTTTTTTCATGGGTTATTTAAAATGTTTTTTTTTAATGTTTTTCTTTAAAACAGGGATTATTTCAGAATCTTGGTGAAGTTGGGAAACCCTTATCCATTTGGCGGCTAATAGTTCTAAGTTTTTTCAGGTGGGACTCTGAAGTGTGGACCAAGATAGGGCTTGCGTAGGATAGTTTTGGCCCTACTGGTGATTTGTATAGCATGGGGTAAAGGGAGCTAGAATTTTATTGACTAGGGTTAGGAAATTCTTGATGTGCTTTTTCCAAGTTAATCTACTAAGGTTATTGCTAAGGGTTAGTCTAAGATAAATTTTTTTGCACTGAATGTTTTCTCCGAACAAGTGGATATTAGGTGGCCTTTAAGGTATTGAATTGATAAAACATAGGTGGCGCTTTTGGAGGGATTTATTAATTATAAGTCTAAGATATATTTTTTCACTGGATGTTTTCTCCGAACAAGTGAATATTAGGTGGCTTTTAAGGTATCGAATTGAGAAAACATAGGTGGCGCTTTTGGAGGGATTTATTAATTCGCCATTGTTTTAAGAAAATTCCAAGGTATTATTTTTTTCAGTGGGTGTTTTCTTCGAACAAGTGTATTTAAGGTGGCCTTATTTTTATTTTATTTTATTTTATTTTATTGGGAAC
This sequence comes from Limnephilus auricula, assembly GCA_951813805.1. Taxonomy (NCBI): domain Eukaryota; kingdom Metazoa; phylum Arthropoda; class Insecta; order Trichoptera; family Limnephilidae; genus Limnephilus; species Limnephilus auricula. Next base: position 15,439,489 of record OX638403.1, read on the forward strand.
ATTTACAGATTAATAACGTTACATGCATTAAAGAAAACAATAGATTATAATAATTAGGCTACAACCCAATAACAAATCTTCACATCATGCCCAAATAATAAATAAAAAAGTCAATAATTATTAACTTTTTTTTCTTCTTTTTTTATATTATATTATAGAGATAGGAACTAGATAAACTGTCTAAGCATAATCTAGATATACTGTCTAATACTGTGTAACATATAAAAGATACGGATAAGATAAGATAAAAAACAAGAAAAGTAGAAAAAATAAATAGTATGTATAATAATAATAATGATGAAAACTGAGAAACACCAGACGTAGGGTCGAGAAATGATATATATATATATCACTTCTATGTATATATATATCATTTTCTAAATATATATATATATTTAGAAAAAAAAACTAATAAAAGTTAAGTGATAGTACTCACAAAAAAAGAAAATTGTAAAATATATTGTACGCATATTGACATATACGTATTACATTATTTTTAAATTTCAAACCCAAAAAATACATGAAAAAAGTATGGTATCATTTTTTAGTTTGGTCGCAATGAATTACTCTACGAGTATTTAGTAATGAATTGCTTATAAGGTATCGAATTTAGAAAACATAGGAGGCGCTTTAGGAAGGATTTATACTAATTCGCCATTGTTTAAAGAAAATTTCTAGGTATGAAGCAAAGGATTAACTCCACGGAAAGCCGTATTTAGGCTTACTCATAAATAAACCAATCCCTGCTTACTGAAGTCGATATGATCCGGCTGCAAGTAATATCTTTGTGGAGCAGAACAGAAGAGTTCTAAAATTACGATTTTTAACGAAGTCAGCTATGGGTTAAATTGGGAGGGGGATTATTAGGAGGTTAATTTTATAAATGAGACCTTCGTGCCAGACCTTTTCGAATGCTTTGGAGATGTCTAAGGAAAGGAACCTATAAATAAACCAAACCCCTCACAAGGAACCTCTGAATAGCGAATTTTCATAATAATATTATATCTTTTTGCTCCTTTTTTGCTGATCCACGGTTACCAACATACCAACAGACACGCGCCAGAGTAAGTTCCATTTTATGGACCAAGCTTGTCAAAATCATAGACAAGAAATATTTATAAATATATATTATGTTACAGATATAACTCGTTCTTAGTTATAAGGCGTTTTCTCTAGTTAAAACTAGTTTTTACTAACTGCCTTTTTTATGTTGAGTTATAAGGCGTTTTCTCTAGTTATAAAACATTTCTATGTATTCTTAAAAATCACTTTCCTCAATTTTCATCGTTTTGAATCAAAATCGTTTTTATTTATTACTTATGACTTATCACGATCTTTATATTCATTTGATTAATATTCACATTATGAAAAGCCATACCTATGTCGAAATAGTTTTTGTTGAGTTGTCCGGTCACCATATTCAGGTATCTATGGTTGTGATCTGGATCTCATGATGTGTTTATTTATGGCATGTAGCTTATTTTGGCGCGAGGAAGCATTTTCGCAATTTTCGTGAACTGTCAAATCACTGATCCTTGAATGGTTTATTTATGCTCAAATCCATCAAAAATTATGTTTTCTACTTACTTCTCTAACTTTAAGTTTGTAGCTTGCTTTTGATCGTTCATCGGTGGTACTCTACTCCAGTTTATACAGTTCATACGTTATATCGCTGCAAGTATGCGTGTGCATACCTTAAAGCCGATATAAACCAGTGCATTTATATTATTATTTGTTCTTGTAAACGTTCGCCCTTCACTTAGATTCGGAAATACTCCGACCGTCTTCAAATTATTCACCATTATTAAAAAAATGCTGCCGGAATCAATACAAGAATATTCCGACAACGAAGCAGTAAGTTGTGTTATTTGATTACATAGAAAATATGATATATTTTAATCAGTTTAGAAAATGTTATACATGTTTGTGATTTAGGATAATTAACTTAAATCTGAAATGAATTCTTTAGGATGAAACATCAAGTGTCGGAAGTGCATCCACTACAGATAACACCTCCCGCAGTGAAACTCCGACTAGTAAAGGAAGAAAAGGGAGGAGAGGAAGAAAAAAGGTTCCAAAAGTCGTAAAACCGCCATTCAAATTTACGTAAGTCACTATTCACTTCAATATATCGCATGGGCTTTATTCTATGCACCACAAAGACATTCAACAAACCGTTTACACATGAATAAGGAAGTTAAGTCCTTTTTAACCTTTTAGCCGCTAAACAAATATACCTAAGCTGTTGCCTCCACGTGGCACATTTTTTGTTTATGCATTTTTTGTCGAATGTTATTTTTAAAACGACCATTTTACGTGAACAAAATCATTATCTGGATTATTAACAATTCTAAAATCCTCCTCAAACATCGAAGTATCAATAAACATTCACTTGAGACAAACTGAAATTAAGATAACGCCATAATCGTGTTAATATAAACATACAAAGTGATTTCAAGCGAAACAAAGAATCTCTTACATGGCCGCCTCTAGCGACGTACGATTTAATATATAGGTCCTTCTTACTACTTACTTTTGTAGAGAATATGAGTCCTTAGTAGGGTCTCTGCGCCGACGCGACGCTCTGGTTTTAGTTTATTTTTCTTTTTTACTGACTTCATTTAGTATTTTTTTTTTGTTAACATTTTATTGACATTTATGCTGTGTAAATATTTTATATTGTTTTCTAAATATGAAGGTATACTCACGACAATAGCAAAAAATACATACAAGAAATACACTTTAATTTTTAAAAAGTTTTACATAGTAGTTTTTTTTCATGCTATATATGGAAAAATGGGTTGTTTCATATATTTCAATTTCGGATAGGCCTTGTTTCGACATTTTGAGGGTTGTTAAAAAAAGTTTTTTAACCGCCCTACCTTCGGGTTATTTTCGCAAAATACTCATACCTGATAAGATTTTATCAAAATATGTGCATTTAAAATAGGTTTATTAAAATAAAAGTTTTTAAAACATAAATTTAAAAAAAAAAAAAAATGCGAACGTGATAAGGGATAGTCCAGAATGGTACAATCATTATGAACGTATCACGTACGTTCGTAGGCCTGGGGCGGTTAAATTCATACGTAAACGCACAAAACAAGATATTTTTTAAATCGAATAAATAACTTTTTAAATAATACAACAATTAAATAATTATGTACACAGAGAAATAAAATAGATTTCAAAGTGGATCGACGGTATAAAATCGAATAAATAACTTTTTAAATAATACAACAATTAAATAATTTGTTCGTATGAAGCAGTTACTTTGTGATGTGACATTATAATTTAAAATAAAACAATAACTTTGCATACACCACTTTTATTTTTTTAATACTTAATGCCGACCGGGTTTCGCTACAACCGTAGCTTCTTCAGGGCAGTATAATCTCTACTAATATATAATATCTAACATGTGTTATAATGTATTCAGGGGATTGAAGAAATGGGCTGGGTTCCGCCGGTGCAGGACGTAATTGGAGTAAGGGACTGGGGGTTGGAAAGTGAATGTTCTTTGTCAATGGGGAACAACCTAAGTATCGGACCTATTGACAAAGAACATTCACTTTCCAACCCCCAGTCCCTTACTCCAATTACGTCCTGCACCGGCGGAACCCAGCCCATTTCTTCAATCCCCTGAATACATTATAACACATGTTAGATATTACATATTAGTAGAGATTATACTGCCCTGAAGAAGCTACGGTTGTAGCGAAACCCGGTCGGCATTAAGTATAAAAAAAATAAAAGTGGTGTATACAAAGTTATTGTTTTATTTTAAATTAAATAATTATGTACACAGCGAAATAAAATAGATTTCAAAGTGGATCGATGGTATCGACGCACAAGTTTTATCACAAATTCATACGGGGTTCGCATCAGAGTGTCAGAGACACTAGCTCCTTTGCGCGCGTGTTTCAAAACTGTGACCGACGGCAATCGCCGGGCTCTTGGTTTTATTAATTTTATAAGATAAACAATGAAGTAGTTGATAAAGATTCTCAGAGATGTCGCAACACAAATGAATATTCTTATTTTTAAAATAAATTTCGTTAGAATACAGCATACATGTGCTTGGAAAACGAAATCGAAACTTGAAAATGACCCAAGTCAGCCGCCGCGTAGTGCGAACGATTTGAAGAAATGACTAAAGTCAGCCGCCGCGGGGAAAGAGTTAAGAAAAAAATTATCAATGTTCACATTCAAACTTAAATACTATGGTTTTTTTTTTTTTAAAGTCTTTTTCATAATTAAATTAATTCTACAAGTTTGAATTTTATTAAGCCCCCAAAAACGCCGGCTAAGAGTATAATACCGTGCGGGAGAGTTCGTGACATCATCCGGTCCTTGATTGTGTGAAATATTAGGTAAAATCTTTACAAAACCGGGTCATGCTTGATATGGATGAAAAAAATAATAAATAATGTAATTTTTCAACGAAACTTGGAACAGTTCGTAACATAGCGGTCGGTGAAGAATGGCATTTCGTGCTTTTAAATTTAAAAAATAACCATTAAAATGCACTTTTTTTCGAAATTCCGGTAAATGAATTGATTAGTACTAGTTAATATCTAACTACTACAAATTTTTAATTTTATTTTTTTCATCCATGTTAAGAGTGTCCCAGTTTTGTAAATATTTTCCCTTATTTTTCACGCAAACAAGGGACCGGATGACGTGAGACGACGTCACACACTCTCCCGTTTCTTACGGGCCGTTTTCGCGGGCTTTAATAAAATTCGAACTTGTAGAATTAATTTTATTTGAAAACGAACTTTAAAAAAAAAAAATCCTGGTAATTAAGTTCGCATGTCATATACATTAACATATTTTTTATAAGTCAAAATATTTTTCACTCAACTTTCCTATTACTTACTGAACATGGTACATGTAATATCTCATCTTTGAATTTGCATCTGTCATTTGGAATCCTCAATATCACACTTATATTACCGAATTGAAAATATTCAAACAAAATTTTTGAAACACCTGTCGTATTGTTTAGAAAATCATCAGTGTAATCCTATTGCTCTTTACAAATGAAATAAAAAGATTAAATAATGAAATAAAATAAGCGTTCACTCGTCCATTCCCACCACAGCATCGCCGAGCGAGGTCAACCGCGCTGGAATTCGTTTGATTTCCAGCGCGGTCCGGCCCCGAATTTTAAGGAAAAACATGTCAAATGCATCGATTTTTACGCAATTTAGTTGACACAATTAAATAAAAATAAATAAAAAAACAGTATTGTGTCGTCTTATAAACCTTTTTATTTTTTATGACATAATAACACAATTTGATTTCACTTTTTTTATTACGAAAATTTTCCTATAAATTAATAATCTTACATATATTAAAACATATATATAATACATGGATAATAAGGGAGACCCAAAAATGTATATGAGAGGTGTTCCCAAAAGTAAACAAATTAGCCGAATGAATACCTTTTTGACGTATTGCGTGCGACGTGATAGCGCCCTTCCATGGTCCTTCCCGTACAGGACGCGAGACAAACTGATTGAGATTTCACTTGGTGTTCAGACGTTTCACTCTGCTCTCTTACGCGCGCATGCGCGCGTTAGTGAAGGTTGCTGAATGAAAATATCCAACATTGTTGGTTCGGTTCACTTGAAGATTTCATTCGGCAGTATTCGGCCTATCGTTTCATTTAATGTTCAGATGTGTCATTCCGAGTAAACTAGGCCCAATGAAATGCGGAAATGAGCGATTAGTGAACCGTCTGAATGGCGCTTAAGGGTTAAAAATATGGATTTATGAAAGCCAAACCATAGATAAAGGTGGGGAAGCTAGTATTCATAAAGCCATACCAAGGAAGCTAATGATGTTTACATTAACCATAATGAAATTGTAACAATGCAGTTTTAGTCAGACAAGAAAATAATATGTAAGTTGTTCAGTTCGTTGTTATTAATTTGTTATTGCAGTTGCAGTGCCAAAGAAGACCATGGGCAGCCATTGTTTGGGGCGCAGTTTGTCCACCACCTCGGGCCTGGACAGCCACAAATATTCGCCGTGGTGGGGAGCAACCGCGTCAGCATCTACGAGTGCCCCGAGGCCGGGGGCCTGAAGCTCCTGCAGTGCTACGCTGACCCCGAGGTAAACAATCCCCATTATTATTATGAAGATATGGTCAGCATTTTTTAATAATTTTTCTTTTAATTTGTGGATTTTATGACCACCATGCTAGGCACATCCCTTTGTTGTCGATTACTGCTGAGCGTTGTCCGCAAATTAATGCCAATGCGGCTATGGTTGGCTATTGTCAACTCTATGTGTAACTGTTGGAAATAACACCAACAATGCAAATAATAACAAAAATTATTAAAAATCGATCCTAATAATATTACAGTGAAACCCTCGAAGTTCCCGCTTAAGAAGTTTTCATGCTTAAGAAGTTTAGTTTTTTCGGTCCCTTTAAGACTGAATGACCCAATTTTTCCCGCTTATAAGGTTTTCCCACCTAAAAAGTTTTTTTTTTCCGATCCCTTGGAAAACTTCTTAAGAGGGTTTCACTGTAACACACGTTGAAACACCACAATTTGCCAATGTGTTGAGTAGTTATGGAACCACTTGTGCACACTGATAGTCCGAAAAATAAAACTTTATCGAAAGTTTCTAAACAGTTGTAATAAAAAAAAAAAAAATAATAAATTGTAAACAAAGATCATTGTAATATGAAATACTAGCTTCTGCCCGCGACTTCGTCTACGTAGGATCAGTACTTCGAGTAATCTATTTTCTTTTCCTAGGTACCATCTACGTCTGTACCAAAATTCTTAACCTATTTATTTAAAATATCTATAATACTTCATTCAATTTAAAGTATTAGGCGAGTACTTCAAATAAATTCGCTAATTTAAATATTTTCTAAAATAGAATTTTGATTTAAAAATCATTGTTTTGCAAAATGTCATTCTCAAATTTTGACATTTTCTATTAAAAAATAATCATTATTTTCAATATATTGAAAATAAATAGCTAGCTTTATAAATTATAGCCTATATGTTATTCTGATGTATGAGCTATATTATTGTAAAGTTTCATTAAAATCCATTCAGTAGTTTTTGCGTGAAAGAGTAACATACATACATCCATACAAACTTTCGCGTTTATAATATTAGTAAGATGTAATGTTTTAAAAAATAATAAAATAAATAAAGTTATTCATTCTATTTTGAAACACAAGCCCGTGGTTCCCTCTTACCCAAAATCCCCAAAGGTACTGGGTGTGTAGCAATGTTTATCAAATCCATTTAAATTTAGACTCGCAATTCAATATTCAACAATGTTCTTTTTATAATTTTTTGTTTTATTCTTACAAAATTATTATTAAATTATTTTTTTATTCATCCAGTATACCACATCATAAGCAAGGGTCTCTTTAAAATGATTTACCTGTTTCTACTTATGTAATTTCCTACAAGGGCAATATTTTTATAAATTTAGGCTGATGAAAATTATTACACATGCGCCTGGTCATACGAGGAAGACACCGGGAACCCGCTCCTTGCCGTGGCTGGCTCTCGCGGTGTGGTCCGGATCTTCAGCCCCACGGCGCAGGCGTGCATTAAGCACTTCATCGGCCACGGTCACGCTATCAACGAGGTCAAGTTCCACCCCAAGGATCCGAATCTGCTGCTGTCCGCCTCCAAGGACCATGCTCTCCGCCTGACCAACATTCAGACGGATGTTTGCATCGCCATCTTTGGGGGGGTCGAAGGACATCGCGATGAAGTCTTGAGTGCCGTGAGTTGCAATTTTTTTTACATTGCTTGCAATAAGTAAACCCAATGGTTTATCAGATAGAGGGAGCTAATACCTAAAATACTCCAATTTCGTAGCACAACCAGAAAAATTTATGAATTTATATCACACAGAGAACACAATTTTTTTTTTTCGCTCTGCATTTTGTTTTTTTTTTTTTATCTTTAAACTTTATTCCACTTTTTTCAGTAATTAGAGGGTTAAAAAAATCTTTTGGAGCCAGGTCTAAGTTTCAAAGCATATTAAAATATATTAAAAGGCTTACATTAACCCTCTAGGGACTGTTTTTTTTTTTCAAATTTGACCTAAAAAATTTGGACTTGATTCGAAATAATAAATATTCGAAAATGATTCAAATCATAAAAATTATACCACAAAATTGACTCCATACGTGATGTAGAATCACCAGTTTCCCTCTTGTACCTACTACGAGTTTCCAGACACAGTGTATAATGCATGTAGTTGAGGAATTTTATGTTTATATTTGTTGTTACCATTGGAAGTCACAATGGTAACAACAAATTCGTAAATAAGTCGAGTTACACCCTGTTACCATTGGAAGTCACAGACTGTAAGTCGACTTGCAGAATTCTGATTTTAAAAATGATACCATAGAGTACGAACATTTCAAATAGATTATTAAAATAATATTGCCCGCTAAAATATTATTATAGGAAGGTACTTTATCAGTAAATTTCTATAAATAAAAATATTTTTTTGTTAAAGCCAACACGTGGACAATACCAAACTTGATAAAGTGACATTTTTATTTTTATCTTTAACTAAGGTCGACACTGCAACTGCAGTGTTTTGCACCGTGCATAAGCATGATTCTTCAACATTGAAATTGCAGGGCTCTGGCCCCTAGGAGTCAATAATTAGAGTAGATCATTTTATATTATTTTATAGAAGAATTAAAAAGGTGTGTGCCTTGGTTATAATATATATGAAGATATAGAGGGTGTTAAGGTGATTAAGGGGATACCAGTGTTGCTGTCATTGTTTACAATAAAAATGTAATGAAATTTTGGTCTCAATGACATTTTGAATATTTTTTTTTCTTCAAAAGTTTTTTTTTTTTCAAAATAAACGATGAAAAAAACTCTTTCACATGTCATCCATCACTGTCAGCCGAGTAACCACCCATCCCCTCTCCCCGACTCCATATGTTTAATACCTACTGACTTTTTATGTTTTTGGTTGAACAAGAAAAAACATAAATGTTACAAGAGGCCAAAATTTCTTAACATTTTTTTCTCCAAATAATGTCAGGTATCACTGGTTAAGTACGTCCCTAAGTAACCGTACATACTTCATATATTATGTTTTAATTTATTGTAAATTATTGAGTTGAATTTTATAATATTGTTGCGCAGGACTTTGACGTCAACGGTGAGAAGATAATGTCTTGCGGGATGGACCACTCCCTGAAGCTGTGGAGGCTGGACAAGCCGTCAATGCACGAGGCCATCAAGCAGAGCTACAACTTCAACCCTCACCGGAGCTCCCGCCCCTTCAACTCGCTCAAGGAGCACTTCCCCGACTTCTCCACTAGAGACATCCACAGAAATTACGTCGACTGCGTTAAGTGGATGGGGGATCTGATTTTGTCTAAGGTGAGGTTATATCTAACTAACTAATCATCACAATATCCCAACTGCTCCCGTCTGAGTGAGACTATGGCATTCCCAATTTGGGTATGTTGTGAGGTTGAAGGTAGTGGGGAGGGGAAGGACATGGGGAAGAGGAAGGTGAGGAAGTACCTGGCTATTCAGATCTGGTCACCAAACATGGCTAAGACCATTTCAAGCAACGATTCAATTCTATTCAATTCGGGCCATGTCGAGAGTCAGAAAAAATAGAAGAAAAATATGTCTGAGAAGATGTATGAATGTGAATGAAGCAAAGAGTGACTCTCTCTGCCTACCCGGTGGATAAACGGCGTGATGGTTAGTTAGTTTTTAATTTATTTTTCAATTCTGAATGGTGGTCTTACACCTGGACGATACTGAGAGTATCTTCCGTTCTATTCTTCGCAAATATACTATATATTATTTTTAACTAGCTGATACCCGGCATGCGTTGCAATGCCAATTAAATAAATAAATTGTTTTTCCTTCGTGTCATTTCCCATCCGTCCCCGTTCCCCTTTGGACTCCTCTTCCTCTTCCCTTCCCGCATCCCCTTACTCTCCCGCGTTCCCTTTTCCCCTTCCCGCGTTCCCCCTCCCCTCTCCCGCTCACACCTTTCTTGCCCCCCCCCCCACCCTTCTCCCCCTCACATATTCCGCTTCCACCTTCGCCTTCCCATCTCCCTCGTCCCCCCTCCCGCGAAGCTCCCTTTTTAATTCCCCAAACGATCCTCCCGAAGACCCCTCCCCCAGCCTTTTTTCCCTGCCGCCTAGCTTCATAAAATACATCCATTTTTCCAACATCTCGCGTGATCTATTTAAATTTTTTATGCAAATTTCATAATGCCAGAGCTCACCAGTATATATACAGGGTGTTAAGCATCGTACTTGAGTTACTTTAACCAGTGATTCCTGACATTATTTGGAGTAAAAAATGTTAACGAAATTTTTGTCTCCAGCGACTTTTTTGATGAGATTTTTTTTTTTTTTTTCAAAAACTTTTTCTTCAAAAATCAAAGAAAAAAAAAACTTCTACATTTCGTCACTGGTCTCTAAGCCAAGTAACCAACCAACCCCTCACCCCGCCCTTAACTTCCCAATACCTACTAATTTTTATGTTTTTGTACAAAAAAAAAAAAATTCAAAAATGTCACCGGAGACAAAAATTTTATTTACATTTTTTACTTAAAATAATGTCAGGAATCACTTGTTAAAGTAAGTCAATTACGATGCTTAACACCCTGTATATAGAAGTATTCACGGGCATGTTCACAACAATTAAAAAAAAATTAATAGCAATCGGATGACATTTTAATTGCAATCATATGAATAGTATAGGAAATAATTTCATAATGCCAGAGCTCACTATCCTATAACCATCCTGGGTATGCTCACATCATATTCCCGAAGTTTCATCGCAATCGGATGAACGATCATATGAATAGTATAGGAAATAATTTCATAATGCCAGAGCTTACTATCCTATAACCATCCTGGGTATGCTCACATCATATTCCCGAAGTTTCATCGCAATATAGATTAATTAATTAGTGAAATAACACAAATTAATCAAACAAAATTTATTTGCACACAGTGGGATTAAATTTCGCAACCTTCGGTTTGCAAGTCAAAAGCCTTAGGTACCACTTACAGCAGTACAGTGAAAAGGACGGTCTTCCCTTTCTGTGCAACTTTGTATACATGCTAACTACAAAAGGAGTAGTATAGAGACTTTGTGTCCAATACAATAATGCATTGGACATAATGTCTGGCCTCAGATACTGCAGCGCTTCCAGTGTGTTTACGGAGGGATGAGTTCCTGGTTTTGCAACCCTCATAACTTCAAGGGTGGCAGGAATGAGGGAAAGGATAAACAGTTTCTGGAATATCCTCATCACGGAAGTCCGTCTCAGTCCAGTCTACAGCATTGATGGAGAAAGATACCGGCCCCTCTCAATCTAAATGCTACAGCTACTAAAGGCTTAATTTTCTCATGTGTTTCATATCTCTCTCTTATTTTATAATCCAATGTATGTATACTCTTTATAGAATGTGTGGGTCTGCATTATATAAATACTTATTAACCTGTCACATGCCAGGCGTATTTGAAAAAACCGCGCGGAAATTACCTTTGTAACTTATTGTAAAACATCTGTATAAAAACAAAGGAATTGTTTTTTTTTTGCGATTGTTTTCTGTTTATCAGATAATGTATCTTATTATTCATATATATTACATGATAATACAAGTTTTCCCAGAATAGCTAACTTTAGCGAAAAAAAAAAAAAAATTTAACATTCAGCAAAGAAATGTGTCAAAAAAAAAAAAATTATATGAATTTGAACTGATTTTATTTTTTCTACATTAAAACCATCAATTATTCAAAGGTGTTTTCGAAGAATTAATTACATTTATACTTCTTTAAAAAGTTGACAGCTGGTAAGCGGGAAAAAAATATGACAGCCGAATGTCATAGATAATTACTTTAAAAAATATTCAGAGGGGCTAGATTAATAAAATTTACTGTTTCGTCAAGAAAGACATTGGCGCAAGCGATTCTGACCTTGTCCTTCATACAGTTTCTCTATACATAAGGGTTAAAATCGCTTTAAAAAAAAAAAAATTTGTACCGTGTGCGCCGGCGCGTTTACGGCACATAACAGGTTAAGCTTTCGCCTTGCGTTCTTTCTGAATCTCCACATCCTTAAACAGTCATTCATGGTTTTACCATGCATATGCCTCAGGAATCTCGTTTCTACAGTTCCATGTTCACTGCCATTGTTGAGGGACTGCAGGCCTGACTTGTTTGGTTAACTTTTTATTAGCGACTACCGTGTTCAGCCCTCCATTAAATTAGTTTCCTGCGTTCACCCTTCTTCCGATGTTATTTAATTAAAAGAATTCAATTGTAATACCGGTTGTCACCTCTGAAGATATTATAATGGTTGTTTAGCTCTACTTTACCTACTTTCATGTTACCTGAATAATTAAAGTGGGAATTTAAGTATTTCTCTTTTTGCACATATTTTTGGATGTGTGACATTTCCAGCAACTTGTATTTTTGATTATGTATCATGGAAACTTTAATATTATTTTCAGTCGTGTGAAAATGCCATAGTCTGCTGGAAGCCGGGTCGCCTGGAAGATAAGGAGCTGCGGCCCGGAGACAACACCGCCACCCTTATCCACCGCTTCGACTACAAGGAGTGCGAAATCTGGTTCATCCGATTCGCTATTGATTTTGCACAAAAGGTGAGACCACCGCATTACATATATTATTACTGGTATTGTGACAAAATAGAACATTGAATAAAAGTTAAAAAAAACCTTAACGTCTTTAATGTCGGATGACATTTCCCCACATATAGCCAAATTCCATAGAAAATTAATATCAGAGTATCAGAATATTTGTATCACAAACCTAGCGTAGCCGCTAAACTACTTGAAAACCGGGATGTTTTTCTTGCATTGACGTGAGCAGGCGCTACAAAGGGGGCACTTTCTTTTGTATCACAAACCATGAACCCGCGACCTTCGGACTCGGAGTCTAAAGCCTTGTGCCTAGACAACGCCGGCCGTCTTATACATTTATCGTCCAGTATATTTTTAATAACTTTTTGGTGGCTTGCCAAGCCACACCACAACTTGCCAAGCCACATTCCGTAGAACGAAGAGAACGGTATTTTTTTCCCCGCCTTTCCCATTTCTCACAAACCACCAGTCACATTCTTTCGTTTGCCAAACTACCATCTGTAATAATATTATTTTTGTTTTCAGACCATGGCCCTAGGAAACCAAATAGGCAAGACAATTGTTTGGGAACTTGACAACAGTGATCCTTCGCTGTCAAGGGTATCGACACTGCAGCATGGAAAGTGTGTGTCGGCTATCAGGCAGACGTCCCTCAGTAGGGATGGTAACATTCTGGTCTGCGTTTGTGATGATGGAACCATCTGGAGGTGGGACCGCCAAAGCTCATAGTGGACTTTATCATAAATAATAATAAAAACTGATGATAATGACTACTATACTTACTTATGGTAATCTTGATTATAGTTATTTTTTTTAACTGTTGATGTAAGAGTTATACATTAAGAGGGTATTACCAGAGAATACCGGAAATTAGTCCTTTTTAAATCAAAATTGCAAAAAGTGGGTCACGTATTATGGGTACGTTCCCTTATTATTGTAATTGATGAAAACAATGATTACAGTTAGTATTGTAACATCTGTAAAACCCAGTATAAATAAATAAGTCCCAATTGCTCCCTATGTCAGGAGCCAGCGGGACTATGGCATCCCCAATTTTGGTATGCTGTGAGACTGAAAAGGTGGGGAAGAGGATGGTTAGGAACTACATACTTGGAAATTCAGATCTGGTCACTAAACTTGGCTAAAGCCATTTCAAGCAATGTTTCAATTCAGAATGGTGGTATTTCACCAGGGCGATACTGGTAGTACCTAACATTCAAAATTTCAAACTATTACAATTCCATAATAACGTATATATTTAATTATATTATTATTATTAGTTAACTTCTCAAGCCTCGACCATATTTTGTCAGAGGGTCAAAATATTGCCATTTTGCAATAAAATCCAAATAAATGGAATGCTTTTGAATGTATCCGAAAACTAAAAACTGTTTTGGAAAAGTGAAGAGTAAAATTTTTTTTTAAATAAAGACAAACTTTCCCGGGTTACGGATAACCTGACAATATTTGAAAATCTCCTACTACCACCACAGTAAGCGGAAAATGTTGCTCGTGTCATGATGGAGGACCTAGCCAGCCAAGAATTGAATACGGGACAAAATAAACAAATAATTTTTGAAATATAAAATTTTTACATACCATTATGTCAACCGGTGTTATTTTAAAGCATATTTAATATGTAAAACTCTGACATGTGTAAATAATATTTGATTTTTGGTATTGCTTATATTGCTTCTCTCATTATCTCAAACTTTTGTATTTGGAGATGTCTTACTAATCAACGATACATAATGATCGATGTATTGTCTAGTAGCTTCGAGGATATATTGTGGAAGTTAGTTCAATTCTTCCACCACTCTATTTGCAAGTGTTTTTTACGATTGGATTAAAAGGTGTTTTGTTCATTTTTCCACGTCCAGATGTGTTGGTCGTGAAGATTTCTTGTAAAAATACAAAGGCAAATAATGTCCAGATAAAATTTTAAAAGTCTCAATATCCAGTTACTTCTTTCTCTTCCTTCTTTCACCTCTAAATGGCCGTTTACCCACCGGTGGACAGCAAAAAAATTATTTTTTTGAAGCGATTTTGCCCCTTACGTGTAAAGAAATTGTATGAAGAACAAGGTCAGAATCGCTTGGGCCATTCTCGTTCTTGACATAACAAAATACTGGATAGTGTTTAGCCACTCTGAATAATTCAAATTAATTCCCAATGACGCGCCGGGCATCAAAGATGGCGGACAACATGGCTGCCACTTGATAATATGAACGGAATCATATTCAAAGTCTATATATTTCTTCATTGTTTTTTTTTATATAAATCCATTGTGGAAAGCATAGATTTGAGTGATTATTAGGAAGTTCGTTTTATCTACATTATTTTCACAAAAGAAATGTTATAAAAATTGAATTCGTAAGAAAGGTGAGAACTATCAAATATTTTATATCGTATTGAAAAAATATATTTTTTCTATGCTGACTTTCAACAGGTATTAATATATCACAAAAGAAATGTTATAAAAATTGAATTCGTAAGAAAGGTGAGAACTGTCAAATATTTTACGTCGTATTGAAAAAATATATTTTTTCTATGCTGGCTTTCAACAGGTTCATTGTCAGTAATATTAGTTCCTTGAATCTATCTTCATATTGCTGGTCTTTCAAAGAGCTTGGTATTTTTGTGAATCGTCTCTGTACCTATTATGTATGTATAGCTATATCCTTTGCAAGATATTATGGACTCCATATTTGGAAAGCATATTCCAGGAGAGGTCGCACATTGTAATATGTTTCGTTTATTTTAAACATCATGTTCTGTGTTAGATCAAATATATAAAAGTGTATCTATGTATCTTTATTATAGAAATAACAATGTACGCATAGTCCAGTCATTTGGGATGAAAAAAAGGGGTTACCTGGAAAGTTTTCCAGGATTTTTGAAAATTGGTAATACAGTGAAACCCTCTTAAGAAGTTTTCCAAGGGACAGGAAAAATAAAACTTCTTAGGCGGGAAAACCTTACAAATGGGAAATATTGGGCCATTTGGTCTTCAAGGGACCGAAAAAACCAGACTTCTTAAGCAGGAAAACATCTTAAGCGAGAACTTCTTACTGTATTATAGATTTCAAATGTGCTCTTTCCGAATTTCAACTTTGCCACCTTGTATCTTTGCGGCGCCATTTTAGAAAACATTGTTAATGCATAAATTGTAGGAAATTTTTTCTATTTTTTTTGTACAAACATGTTTTTATCGTAAAATGAGTCGGAAAGGAGATATTGTCAAAAAACTGCTATTAGGCGCCGTTTTTCCAAAATGGCGGCCCGAGTGGCAAAAATACGGGGTGGCAAAGTTGAAATTAGGAAGAGCACATCGAAATCTATAATATTACCAATTTTCAAAAATCCCGTAAAACTTTCCAGGTAAAACTACCAAAATACTGGACTAGCATTGAAATTGAAAATTAAGGCTGACTCTTGAAGCTTTTTATACTAATATTATGTACATATATTAAATAAATTTTTTATAAAATTTTTTTACATTTTTTATTTTAACACCACACAAAAGTCCCGATACTTGTTGGACTATAGCATCCCTGATTAAGGTTGTTGTGAAGCTTAAGGGTGAGAGGAAGGTAGGAAATTAGTTTTATGTGTAGTTCTATCTATGAATGTTGGGTTTTAAAGCAATAAGTGAGGAAGATTTCTACGTATTTCCCTGTTTAATTAATAAAGGTTTTGTTGTATACATAATAAAACAGATTTTTTTTCAACAATTTATTCTAATCATTGTAAACATAACAAAACTTTTTGCAAAATAACATTTGTTTCTAAATTCTGGTAACCGACGAGTTCATCGAAAATCAATTCATCGAAAGCAAATTCATCAACAATGAGAGGTTAGGTTAGGTTGAACTCGTTTTCGATGAACTCGCCAAGAACCCATTTGTTTCTAAATTCTATATTGTACTGTAAAGCGATAATTACTCATTACTCATTTTCACTTCTTTTCCAGCTTCTATCTGTGTGAAATTAGTTGACTTTCCAAATTTAACCATATTCTTCTTGTCGGGTATAAATACTTCAAATGTTTTGTAGTAATGTAGGATTTGACCTAAAAAAAATATATTGTTATTCAGAGCGGCAGTCTTGGGAGTGAATGTAGTTAATGTCTCCATAATAATAATTATAATAACCCCCAATAGAAGTCTATTGAAGAAAAAGGAAATAAACTTATCGCACAGCCCAATTTGAGACATGTTCCCCTTCCCTACACCTACCCCCTCTCCTAACTAGCCCCGTCTAAATGGATGTTCTCCCTATCTTCATTGTTTCCTTTGTCCTTCATCAGATTTGGAAGTCAAATGCAACCTAACCAAATACCCTATAATGTTAATAATACCTCTAACTTTTGACTCCTCATAATTCTGAGGCAGCATGCTACTCTAGCGCCAGTTGTGCGCCTTGGTTATCATTCATATATTTTATGGATTTTATAATAATAATATTTGGCTGATTTATATAGCGTCGTTTTTGTGAAAAATCACCTCAAGGGCACTGACAATGTGAAATGTAATCTTTATTTTAACCTCTTGTAGGCCGCAGTCCCCCCGGCGGGTCCGGACTTTTGAAGCGATTTTGCCCCTTTTGTATAAAGAAATTGTATGAAGAACAAGGTCAGAATCGTTTGGGC
Source organism: Limnephilus auricula (assembly GCA_951813805.1). Taxonomy (NCBI): domain Eukaryota; kingdom Metazoa; phylum Arthropoda; class Insecta; order Trichoptera; family Limnephilidae; genus Limnephilus; species Limnephilus auricula. The sequence goes on from OX638403.1 coordinate 15,456,816, forward strand.
CATTCTAGTTCTTGACATAACGAATTACTGGATAGCATTTAACCACTCCGAATAATTCATATTAATTGCCAATGACGCGCCGGGCACCAAAGATGGCGGACAAAATGGCTGCCACTTTATAATATGAACGCTGTCATATTCGAAGTCTATAGTTTAGGATTTGATATAAATCCATTGTGGAAAGCATAGATTTGAGTGATTATTAGGAAGTTTGTTTTATCTACATTATATTGATGTAATTTTTGTATTATATCACAAAAGAAATATTATAAAAATTGAATTTGTAAGAAAGGTGAGAACTGTCGAATATTTTTCATCGTATTGAAAAAATATATTTTTTGTATGCTGGCTTTCAACAAGTTAAGTTAAATAATTTGTAGATATCCTAGAAGTAATAAAAAAGTAACCTACTTAAGACGTAACTGCTTTTTTTTTTAACATCAACATTGACGGTAATTTATAACTTCAATATGAACACAGAATGCTACATGGAACTAATACAGCTTTGCTCAATTAACCTTACAATTTTTATAATTATTTTTTGTGATATAATCCATCTTTTATGTAATCAAAAATATTATATTAGCTAGGATTTAGCGAACTCATATTATATTTCACCAACTGACCTGTCAAAAACGATTTGGGAGTATATATTTTAAAAACGGTGTTCCCACAATAATGAAAATCTTTATTTTCATTTTAATAAATTTGTAGAACAGTATTTATAAAATTCCGGATGAACCTAAACTAGTTAGCAATACAAATAAAATAGTGTTAATAATAATCTAAAAAAACATTATAATGTAACTTACAGACAGTATCGTGGTTAAGTTTGTACTTGGCGGCAATGTAGAGAGTTGTAAATTTGTCTGGCTCGTAATGATATCCGTTGATGAATTCGAAAGATTGTTTTAAAGTGGCGTAACCTTCCGGTATGTCAGTGGGTTCCTTGAAGCCCCAATCGAAGGATCCAACAGGATCGCGGTCGAGTGGGAGAGGTCTGATTTGGACTAATTTCTCAGAAGGCTGTCAAAAATAACACGTAAACATTATTCTTGTATTTTCTTTTTTTCCATTTTAAGTAGGTACCTACTGAGATATTATTGAAAAAACATTTTAATTTGTAGTAGAACAGATTTTTAAAAGGTTAATATACATAACAGTAGGAAAAAGTGTGCTGCAATCGTTTAAAAGGCAACACCACGATGATTCAAAGCAATTCAAAGAAAAAGTATGTAATGTTATACATAGAAGCAAAATGGTCCAAGTGCATATTTCTCTTTATGTGTTCAGAAACTAGTGGTACTTATTTTCTGGAAGAAGACGATTTAATTTACTCACCGGGTCGGTAGATGATACAAATACATCTTTTAATCGGCTATCCAACATGACATCTTTTCTCGATAACTCTTCTACGAGATTAGGATTATCTGAAAATATAAATAATTTAAACGTGGTCAAAATTTATAATTCCTCACTTATGGCTTGTTCGCACTTAGGTAAGTAGTAAGTCGAGTAGCGAGTAACTCGCTACTTGACAGACCAAAAAGTGTTCGCACTACGGTAGAGTAGAGTACATTAGTAAGCGACGTGTTGCAAGATGAACAAGCTGCAATGCAAAAAAGTAAATACGCTAATTAAGCAGATAGTAACGCTTATTTTAGAAGAGGTGGAAAAATAAATTAGTGAGATGAAAATAAATAAACTATGGACACGAAAAGAGATTAATCCTCGCTCCAACGGGACGACATATTGCGTGGATCTGCGTCGTAGTCTACTAATGTGCGCAGGGACGCGTGGTGGGGGATGCTAATGGCCCGAAATAATAGAACTAAATGGATTCACTCTACTAAAGAGCTGACTTACCTATTCTACCAAAATTGTGGTTTTCGTACGCGTTTAGTTACTAATATACTCTCTACTCGACTAAAATACTTGCCCAGTGCGAACGGCTCTTTAGACCTACAACTAAAATATATTTACTCAAAGGGAAATCGGGGAGCTAAAGCCAAAGGCGGAGGGTTAAGTAAAGTAGCAAGCTTTCGGGAGATAGGATAGATTCTGCATAGCTTTTTAACTAGACGGACACAAAATATTCTCTTTTGGGACTGAATTAGTACAAAGAGATTAAATCATAAAACACAATTTGTTAACTTCTGTAAGAAAATCTGAAAAAGGTAATTATCTAATTTTGACTTAATCCGATGTAATCCCAAAGGGATATATATATATATTATTTGTGTACGTACTCACCTATATTCCTTCCCTTTATTTATAATTTTCATTTATGATTTTAGAACGGTAGAATGTTAAAAGAAAATTTGGTAATTTTTTGTTATTGGTGGCCACGGTTGTTACGAATAATTTCTAGAAAAAAACTTTAGATTCGCCTTAATCACTATAAAAGGAAACTTTTTGCATCACGGCCAGAGGAAAAAAAAGCATTTTAATTTTTAATTGCGTAAAATTTCACTTCACTTCGCGAACCGATATGTCATTAAACCGCCGCCTGCCGCTGTCATTTTGTTATGTTGGTATACCCGATATATTACCGCAACATAACGAGGAGCTAGAAATGACACTACTACGCAATCTATGCAAATTAGGTAAGTACTAGTTTGGCGAAATTCTGGAAATAAAATACAGTAAAATGAATAAAGACCTTCAGGCACGTTTTTTTGCATTCATTTTTTTATGTTAAAAGCTTTACCTAAAAATCTGTTTTGAGCACTAGTTTGGCGAATACTGGAAATAAGGGGAGAGTAAGATGTTTCCGTGGCACCGCCATTTGACGATGGATTTCGATAAATCAACCCAAATAAATCGTATTTTTTTTATAAAAAAATACATTCACTTTTGTATCACAAACCATGTTACACAAACTTAGCGTAGCCGCTAAACTACTTGAAAACTGGGATGTTTTTCTTGCCTTGACGCGAGCAGGCGCTACGAAGGGGGCACTTTCTTTTGTATCACAAACCATGTTACACAAACCTAGCGTAGCCGCTAAACTACTTGAAAACTGGGATGTTTTTCTTGCCTTGACGCGAGCAGGCGCTACGAAGGGGGCACTTTCTTTTGTATCACAAACCATGTTACACAAACCTAGCGTAGCCGCTAAACAACTTGAAAACTGGGATGTTTTTCTTGCCTTGACGCGAGCAGGCGCTACGAAGGGGGCACTTTCTTTTGTATCACAAACCATGTTACACAAACCTAGCGTAGCCGCTAAACAACTTGAAAACTGGGATGTTTTTCTTGCCTTGACGCGAGCAGGCGCTACGAAGGGGGCACTTTCTTTTGTATCACAAACCATGTTACACAAACCTCCATGATTCCAGTGCCTCAGCTAGACTCTGAAGTGATTCTGATTAGAGGTTCGTTTACATTATATTATTTATTCCGTTTTTCACAATTACGCGCCTTTTCATGTATCCCACGAAGTCGGCTACAGTCGTATGCATACTCTTGTTTGTATCAGGGATACCAACATAACAGTAGTGACAGCGGCAGGCGGCGGTTTAATGACGTATCGGTTCGCGAAGTGAAGTGAAATTTTACGCAATTGAAAATTAAAATGCTTTTTTTTCCTCTAGCCGTGATGCAAAAAGTTTCCTTTTATAGTGATTAAGGCGAATCTAAAGTTTTTTTCTAAAAATCATTCGTAGTAACCGTGGCCACCAATAACAAAAATTTACCGAAAATTTTAAGTACATTTAAAAATCTAAGGAGTAATAAAGTGCTATGCATACCTCTTAACACATTTGCCAATGAAATCTCATCGGATTTATATTTAGGGGCTGCTACTAGTTTATCCTTTGAAATGGCTCGAATGGCTCTATTTTCTATGTTCCAATCTCTTAGGGGTTTCAATAGTATACGTATTGCATTACCCATTTTGCATAATTCATGTAATCAAGAGAGCATTCAAAAGACGAAAAAATCTGTAGAGAATTAGTACATTCACTACTTCCAAGAAGTATTAAACTATTATTATTAGATAAAGGATTAAATGTTAAATAATTCGTTTATCTTTTCATTCATTACAGTTTTCTCACACTACATAATCCCATTCATCTCACTGTCAACTTTGAATTCTGACAGTAGAATATTGTAGGTTAGATACTTCTATTTTCGCTTTTATCTTTGCTGTAGTTAGTTTGAACCGTGTTCGATGCTGTACTCTAAAAATAGAAAATGCGCTTTTAAAAATAGTAGCTTAGTGGATTTCCGAACACTCTAAAGAATGTGGCACTTCTTCAAGATGGCTTCCCATGGTTTGCCAACTTGCGTGTGTGACGTTCTTTGTTTTCATTATTGTTCCTAATTTTAATCACAATTTATGTTCATTTAGTCATAAAAGTGGGTTCAACTCGATTATATTTTAGTATTTTATCTATTTCGAGTTGTTAGTAGGAAATCCTCGTTGGAAATGTCAAATGATCTGATTGGAATTCTGCAACTTCGAATACTATCACAAATCGTTCTGAGATATGTGTCATTCTGTGAGAGATGATTTCCCGTACTTAGGACTGACAAAACATCCCATCGAATGTGCAATAAGCCAAAAATATTCTTCTCACAAAGATGTATCTAATATGATAAATACTGCTAAGTACAAAAGTGCAATCCCTGAATAATAAGGTATCTAATTTTGGCACTGTTGCCATATGAATATTTTTGTTCTATTTATGTACTGCTTCCATCTTAAATTGCTATTAAATTGTAGCATTCTCATGTCATTTGCTTGCAGCAATTATAAAATTGCTTTTAGATTAAATATAGAATTTCCAAAAAAGGCAATGTATATGTAAACAAACTTTCATGCTGATGGGAAACATAACTTCCATACTATTACAGGATCATACAGAATCTGCCCAATATTCTCTGCTTAAAATATGCTATATTTCACACAAATTCTAGTTAAAAAATAAAAATAATTTCTTTCTTCCAGATACATACTGAAGGCTACAATATGTTATGACAGTTTATATTGCACAAAATCGACGATATAGGAGACATTTCCAAAAGAACCGATAAAGAAAATCCAAGATTCATTATATCCACTTTATACTTTCAAAGCCCAGTAGCAATCAATCACAAGAGAGAGACAGATGACATTCTGAAAAAAATTGTGCAATTCAGTTATAAAAATAAGTACTGTTTGTAATCAAAAAGTGAATTCAGCTTATAAATCATGTTGCATTGCTTTAGTTGGTGGGAAGGAAGTAATCCTTTAATTAACATTAGCGAACCACCTTTAAAAGTGATAGTGCCATGTTAATAATAGTTGCCCGACATAGAACATGATGTGTACCCCAAACCCAGTGCTTAAACTATTGACTGCAAGTGGTAATTAAGTTTATATTAATAATAAGAAGTTGCAATTCTATTTAAAGGTATTGAAGTGATTGTTGAAGCCTATTTGGCGGGTACCGGGGAAGAGAAGGGACAGTTTGGGTCAAGGGGGGTTTGGTGCGTGTGAAGTGGTGGGTGGAAAGTGGTAGTGGGGTTGGTTGGAGGTGATGGGGTGAGAGGGAGGCGGGGCCATGAACCCGGGCGCACCGCCCTCCTCCGCCGCCAAGGCCGCCCAGCGCTCCTCCTCGGGCTACCACCAGAAGGCGCTCGCAGAGATCCGCAACTCCCTGCTGCCCTTTGCCAACAGCAGTGATGGCCAAGGGGGGCAGGGGCAGGGGGGCCAGGCGCAGGGCGGTGGGCAGCAGCTCACGGACCTGGCGCTGCTGCGGCACTCCCTCAGTCAGCTGCTTGCCCAGGGATATGAAGAGGTAACTAACAAATCATACATCCAAACAATACATGATATTCCTTATTAACCACTTGAAGCTGGTAATCTCGAATATGGCGTAAAACAGGCGCCCCCACGGTTGGCTGTATATAATATACAATAATGTGAGGGATCACTGGTTAAAGTAAGTCAAGTACGTACCTTAACACCCTGTATATAAAAATCAATTGCTGTTCGTTTGTCTCGCTAAAACTCGAGAACAGCTGGGCCGATTTAGCTGATTTTGGTTTTGAAATGTTTGTCGTAGTCCAGGGAAGGTTTAAACGGTGAGAAAATATGGAACAATTGCAAGGAAGATAGTAAAAACAACAATTTCATTTTCCCAGATAAACTTGTTCTACCTACTTTCCTGTCAAACATTCTTTTCAAACATACATTTTTATCATTGATAAACTTCAGTGACTCTTCCCACTTTCCTAGACATTAAAATGATATCAAATTAAAAACTTTCAATGTTAAATTAGTATTGACAGAGTTAATATTGTACTTATTATTAATACACATAATTTGTTTTCAATACCGTAATACATAAACCGACATTTTATATTTCACAAAAGCATGTGAATGTATTAAAAATAAAGCCTTATCTAGATATTTACTATTGTAGGTACATTGATTTGACGTTTGACATTTCTTCTCTGTGTGTTAACAGAGAAACTAGAACTAGCAAGAACTTCATGTGGAATGAGAAATTGAATATTGTGTACTTTACATCATCACTCGGCATTCGAAACGGCATTTTTGATATTTGAAAACGATTAAAGTAATCTTTGTCATTCAATATTTGGCTTTCGCCTCCTTTGTAACTCTTTTTTTTTACAATAGCTTCACACAGGAGGCCCAGTGGAAAACAATTCAAATGAAGGAGAGGTAGTTCTGGGAAGGAAAAACATGTGAGGGGTGGGTAGGGATCTGGGGGGTCAGTGGGTCCAAGAGTGAAAGATCTATGAATCCATCCTTCCCACAGCGGTGCAAGGCGATGGGTCGAGAGAGTCCTGCTGAAGAGGCCAAATGGTCTCCCACAACCAGTCTCTCCTGATCTGGCCCGCTGGCCAGTAAGTGGGCAGACCCATCAGCCGCCAAGACCTAGACAAACCTCACCCCATGAACCCGGGCACTCCTGCTAAGTCACCAAACGTAGCAAATCTTTGGGGTGACCTGTGGCAGAGGTGTTAGTCATCCAATAAATGGTTCCCGGGGCGGCGGTACCCATACCCGCCACCCAAATTGTTATTATCATCCATTACTTCCGCCCATTCCTCTGCATCTATTATAAATGTTATCATTATCTTCATCATCGCTGTCCATATTAATTTGATTCTAAAAATTAAAGTAAAATTGGCAATACGCGAAATGAATAGACATAGGGATGCATCAATACGCACTTCTGCCGATACAATACCAATATCGATGCGGATAGTAAAGATTTCAAAAGATATAAAATTTGTGGAAGAAATGAATTATTTATTTTATTATGCACCGAAAGTAACAACTGACAACAAGCAACTAGCGGAATGAAATTATGAAACGCAGGGATTCCCTGAGCACAGATAAATTGTCCCGCGTATTGGGAAACTCGTAAAAATGTATCGGAAAACCCGCAATATCGGTGTCAGATGCATCCCTTTTTCGAAATTCCGCTTTCATTTTTCACTCTTTTGAAACTTTTAATAACTAATCGTTTTACTGAGCCAGAAGTTGATCCAGTAGTTCGGTTCCTCTATCTTGATCGGAGAGTTGCATTGGGAAGAGCGTACTTTGTGAGCGTAAGTGCCAAAATTTCGACTCAATAGTTAATCAGCGGGATTGAGAACAATAGCCTATAGTCACCCAAACTGAGTTTTAATTTCACCAAAACTAAAAATATATATATATATATATATATATATATATATAATTTAAATATAAAAACAAAAATCTACATATAAAAATTCCTGTACAAAGCTCAAATTAACTACTCGCGAATACTCAATATGACATCAGAAGCCACCACACAGGGCATTTTGATATATTGGTATTTTTTTAAATTCTAAATCTGTATAGGGTATAATGCTAGAAGTACCTATGACAGTTTTTGATTTATGTACCAGAAAGTGATTGAAATTGAAACCATGAATTTTATTTATGTACCAGAAAGTACCCTAAAACGTCCCTTATTTGATTGTAATGAATAAATATGTCAGGTGCTCTAGATTCCCCAACCCATTGTCCGCGGACCGGTACCGGTGTTTCTTTCCAGATTTTCTGCCGGTCTGCGAAAGAATCGGACGCTGCAGATAATGCACCACTCTCTAGCTTCGTCCAGAGTCCAGACAGTCTGTACAGGGCACATGCGCGATTTATAAATAGCAGATGAATAATTAAGCATTCAAAAAGGCAAAATAAAGTTTTCGAAATCAATTGTGATTCTTGTAATACATTCAGGCCCTTCCACCTATGTTTTAAGTATTTCTTACTAGTTTACTTGCTAGTTGTCCCGTTACCCATGTTGTCCGAAAAAAGGCACTGATGCACGCATATTACGCAGTGTAAATATCATGGATCGAGTAAGGTCAAAATATTGAAAAACTTGACATATTAACTTATTACCACAGCGTAGATATTTCAGTTAAACCTACATGAAATCCCCTTTAAGGCTGGCGTAACAATTTAACATTGACTTGGGAATATATTCTTTTTAACAGACCTCGCTAGAATGTTATTCATAGAGAAATTATGCTTTGCACTCAGAACATGCACATAGTTTCTTTGGAGAGCTAATCTAAAAATGATTAATTTGAGATGATTTCATAGAATGATTAACTTCAGAACCGATGAAGAACTAATTTGCTTAACATATCTTTGAATTTGTTTGCCCCTGTCATTAATACGTTAATTGTAACATGGCATACCATGAACTAAAGTATCAATAATATTATGTACTATTAAATTTTGATTGTCCAATTAATAAAAGGATATATTTTTTTTACATAAGGTTTTCCATATTTGATTAATTGTATATTTTTATCCCAGAATATTTTCTGTTTTGAATGATTTTGTAATTTAATATGTTGTTGTTTTATTTTCAGGATGTTGCTCTTAGAGCTCTGAAGTTTTTTGGAGGTCGTTACGATGCGGCGCTAGACTTCCTCTCGAAGCAGCAAGATTCAATAAATGGACCCAAGAACTCTTTGGGGACAAAGTTAAATAGAAAACCTAGTATAGAAAGAGAGCTGGGCCTTCAGAGAGGCAGCCCGGCTCTAGACTCCGGTGCGGGAAGCTCCCGGTCAGACAGCCCGAGATTAGTCGATCACTCTCACCCACACGAGAAGCTCTCCAGACAATATTCTCCATCCAGCTTTGGGGAGGCCCCTCCTTTACCCCCTCCAAGATGCTCTTCCACCCCTCCCCCACCGCCACCTCCTCACCAGGTTCCCCCTTCCATGCAGCAGCTCCTCAAGCGCATGTCCCCCGCCCCCCCTGTGCCCTCTGCTCGCGGAACCAGTCCTGTATCATCATCCCCCGCCCCCTCCCGTCAGCCCATGATAGTGCAGAATGGACCTCAAGTCCAGCAGCAACTATCCCAGCAGATGCAGGCTCTCAGTATTTACCCTTCCGGTAACAATGCCGAACTTCCCCCTCCTTACCCTCTTCCGGGATGTCCTCCCCCTCCCCCTCCCTATTCTGTGTCTATCCAGAGCAGACAGAGTCCCACCCAGTCTCAACAAGACTACCGTAAGAGTCCCTCATCGGGGATATACTCTGGCGGTACCTCTGCCGGCTCTCCTAGTCCTATTTCAGTATCTCAGTCTGTTGGCACTTGTTCTTCAATGGCGAGACCCACTCCCCTGCTGGCTTGGGGAGCGAGACAAGCTAAAACCCAACCTCCGATTATCATGCAGTCTGTGAAGAGTACTCAAGTTCAAAAACCTATTTTGCAGACTGCCATAGCACCCGTAGCACCTCAAGCTACGGGCAGTCCGTCCCCCCAACCCCCACCCCCGTCATACGCTAGTTCCATACAACAGAAACAACAAACTCAAGTTTCTGGGTATTCAGTTAGTCCCAAACCCCCCTCACCCAACAGTTCGGTAGGTACTCCTCCTGTGTCCACTTCCAGCCCTCTCATTCCTACCACGGAGCCCCCCAGCTATGCTATAACCATGCAAGCCCTGGCTGTGCAGAGAGGAATACATCAATTGCCACCTCCTCCATATGGAAATCAAGAAGACAATATGTCAGTTTCATCTTCACAAGTAGCTCATTCTTCTGTTCACAAAAAGTTCTCCATGAATAATACAGATTCAAGATCGGAGAGTCCGCAGAGCACTTCATCTACCGACAGTCCTTGTCAAAACCCAACAACCTACCCCTGTACATCGGCCATGGACATGACACCTCCCCTTCCTCCGACTGCTTCATCATCGGTGACTAATAAAAATCTAGGTCTTAATGGAACATCCATGAATGACCGCCGGCCAAACTTACCTCCTTATAAGAAGATCCGACACCAGTCTCCGATACCAGAACGAAAACACATGAGTAAAGAAAAGGAAGACGAAAGGCGGGATTGCAAAGTTAGAAACTATTCGCCCCAAGCCTTCAAATTCTTCATGGAGCAGCATGTTGAGAATATCCTCAAATCTTACAAGCAGCGAATATTCAGACGAATGCAACTGGAGAAGGAAATGACCAAGATAGGTCTCAGTGCCGAAGCTCAGTGCCAGATGAGGAAGATGCTTTCTCAGAAAGAATCCAACTACATCCGCTTGAAGCGTGCCAAAATGGACAAGTCCATGTTCAATAAAATCAAGCCAATCGGCGTTGGAGCTTTCGGCGAAGTGACGCTAGTTCGTAAGATTGATACTAGTCACCTGTACGCAATGAAAACCCTGAGAAAAGCCGACGTCCTGAAGAGAAACCAGGTAGCTCATGTAAAGGCGGAAAGGGACATACTAGCCGAAGCTGACAACGAGTGGGTAGTGAAACTTTACTACAGTTTCCAAGACAAAGATAATTTATATTTTGTAATGGACTACATCCCCGGCGGAGATCTGATGTCTTTGCTCATCAAGTTGGGCATCTTCGAAGAGACGCTGGCCAGGTTTTACATCGCCGAGTTGACTTGTGCTGTGGAGAGTGTACATAAAATGGGATTCATTCACAGAGACATCAAGCCAGACAATATTCTAATAGACAGAGATGGCCACATAAAACTGACGGACTTTGGTCTGTGCACCGGCTTTCGGTGGACGCACAATTCCAAATATTACCAACGAAATGGTAAGTTCATTCACCATGTTTTTGTTTGTATGCAAATTTTCATCATAAAAGTTCTAGATTCTTCATATTCTTTACTCGCATATTATGGGCATGATTTCTGCTAAAAGGACAATGTGGTAGAGATATTTTCAAACTTCCTTCACATTTCAGCATTTAATTAAATTGGGTTCAGCTTACATGCATGCATTGACCTAAGAAACGCTCTTTAGAGTTCATTATCCCATAACATTGTTGTCAGATGAAACCTATATTTATTTTTTCCCGTAACATTGCTGTCCGATGAAACCTATATTAATATTATCCCGTAATATTGCTGTCAGATGGAACCTATATTTATATTCTCACAGTCTTCCACCGTATTCCATCACTTGGAAATTGACAAATTTTATTGAAATTGTTGTCATATTTTTTAAGGAAAAGCGTCCTGAGATGCACATCGGACTGATTGATAAGACATTGTGCGGTCTGTCCGGTGCGGATCGGTGGACGCACTTGGATAAGTGACTAACTATACAAAGAATTCTAAAATCCTTTTGATACGATGCGCGCGATGCCGATCTGTGGATGCTCTTCCTTCCCACCTCTTGAAGACTGTTAGATTTTGTTGAATTTAAAAAAATATTATTCCTTTATCTATCTTTATTTAATTAACATCATTCTTCCAAATATTAATACTGAAACATATTAATTGCTTACTGCAGTTTAAATTAATCCACTGAATCCACCTAAATTTCATCGTTCTTTATTATCCCATAATATTATATAAAATAAAAAACCGTTTAATTTATAATTCATGTTTAATTCATAAAAATCACCTACATAAATTTGGGTAGCTATCGCTCGAGTGGTTATAGTCTTCTTCTCTACTCAATCTTAAATTCACCTTTTGAAAAATATCCTCCACAACACAGGTAAACTCCTAGGGCGTTACTAATTAATAAACCCTTTTTAAAATTTTACTTAATTGCTAAACAACCATTAATGTATGGTTAATGATTGTATATCAGTTGTGTTAAATTTAAAACACGGTTATTAGTAAGGGAGCTAGCTTCGAGGACAAAATACATCTGTTGTTATTCTGCGGGGGTGGGGAAGGTATTACAGTTATTTTTTATGAATACGTGGTTTTGATCCAGGAGAGCACGGACGGCAGGACTCGATGGAGCCGGACGGAGAGTGGCGCGAGGGAGAGTGTCGGTGTCGGCAGCTGAAGCCGCTGGAGCGCCGCCGCCGCCGGGAGCATCAGCGTTGCCTGGCGCACTCGCTGGTGGGCACGCCCAACTACATCGCGCCAGAGGTGCTGCAGCGCACGGGCTACACGCAGCTCTGCGACTGGTGGTCGGTGGGCGTCATCCTGTATGAGATGCTGGTGGGATCGCCGCCCTTCCTGGCCCCCACGCCCGCCGAGACGCAGTACAAGGTTGTCACTCAAGCTTATATATAACTTAATGAAGACAATAATAACAGAAAAAGATATGATCACATCTGGGCCTCGAATCCAGGACCTTCGCCTTGCAAGGGCGCAACTCTACCAACTGAGCTAATGTGTCCCTATCCAATTCCGTCATATTTAACTGTATCATACTTCGACTGAGAACTACCAACATTTTATTTTATCTTCATTTTCTTAATGCATATTTTTATTGGCTGCTTTTAACATCTTTTGAGTTTCGCTAGCATTGTCTTCATTAATTAAATATTACAATTATGAGCCTGATGTATGTTAGTGAAGCATGGAACTGGCAGAGAAAGGATGAAAGTAGACTGAATGCTGTAGAAATGAGATCCCTGAGGCGTATGTGTGGTAAAACCATGTATGATCGTGTAAGGAATGTGGAGATCCGAAAAGAATGCAAGGCTGATGTGAGCGTAATAAATAAGATTAAGAAAGGGACGCTTAGATGGTTTGGGCATGTTGAGCGAATGAATGAAGAAATGAGTGTAAAGAGAATTTATGACGCGAATGTGAATGGTAGAAGAAGCCGAGGACGCCCAAGGAAGATGTGACACGATCAAGTAAATCAGATACTTGAGTCGGGCCATGTCAAGAGTCAGAATAATAGAAGAGTATGTATGAGAAGATGTATGAATGTGAATGAGGCAAGGAGTGTGTGCCAAGACCGAGTTGTTTGGCGGTCCGTCCTCTCTGCCTACCCCTGCGGTGAAACGGCGTGATGGTTAGTTAGGTTTTACTCATTAAGTTAAAAATAAAAATAAAGTATATAAAACCGTTGATTATAACTACTTTAAGGTGAAATTGATAAATTATCTTAATTCTTTTTAGGCCCTGGAGAAAGACTTCCATTCAGTAATAAATGAAAATACTTTAAATGACTTTAGTTATCTTTGGTTGACCTCTTCTCCACTACTTTCAATCATATTATGTACCCCAATTGGGGATGCCAAAGCCTGCTGAAAAAGTCTACCAAAGTGGCTCCGAACAGTGGGAAGCAGAAGAGACAATGGGAGAAGTATGGGATTCACATAAGGCAGAGTCAATATCAATAGCTCTGTCCGGACGGTGTGCGGCCATCCCACGAGGCAGTTCTCATCTAGCAAATTGATCATTTTCAGTCAAAAGGGCAAAAGTGTATGAACTCAGTTGTGACTATAATTAAATATTCGGGCCATTGAGGAATTTAATTTTTAAACGCAATAGAAATGCGTTTCATGTCAATTTTAAAGAAAACCAATTTTACCAGGTGACACTTTTGACTATTAGACCGAGACTATTAGCCAATCAAAATTTCCTCGCTGTCTTCTTTCACTGCCTTTGATTTTACAGATTGATAAAATTACAAGAAACAAAGTAATTTTGTGATGTATTGAGTATGTAGTTAAATAATGCCTGTTATTTTAAACAAATCTGGAGGAAATTAAATGTACAGTATTATTGTATGACCTCAGTTGTAGATTGTCGATCATTTTGTAATTTGTATTTGAATATTATGATTGAAGGTCATCAATTGGGAAACTAGTCTTCACATCCCCAAGTCTGCGAACCTGTCTCGCGACAGCGCCGACCTGATCCTCAACCTGTGCTCCGGATCGGAGAACCGCCTCGGCAAGGATGCCCAGGAGGTGAAGCGCCATCCCTTCTTCCGGAAGGTGGACTTTGACAAAGGTCTTCGACGCCAGGTGGCTCCTCACATCCCGAGGATTGAATTCCCAACGGACACCTCCAACTTTGATCCGATTGATCCGGACAAACTCCGCAATTCGGGAAGTTCGGATTCCAACAAGTCGGACAACGAACTCCTCGATAACGGAAAGACTTTCCACGGCTTCTTTGAGTTTACTTTCCGACGGTTTTTTGATGATGGTGGACCCGTGTACGCCAACAAAATTAGTTTGGACGACACAGAAAATCAAGGGCCAGTTTATGTGTAGTGCTTCGTTAGTGACCATCATGTTGTGTTTGTGGAAATATTGTGCGTAGTTTTACGGAAACTAGGAAATATTTAATTTATTTTTCCCATGTTTTTATTTGCCGAGTCAGATGTTTTATGCAATTTTAAGTTGTTTCAAATCCCCGCCTAGAATTGGAGACATTTTCCAAGGAAACATCTTGTCTGATAGGCAGCAATATCGTTGGTTCTGGATGATTTAGTCCTTGTTAAACCTGTATGTATCTTTAAAGAAGTTGATAGATAATATATCAGCCCGCTCTTTCTACCTGTCTTGGTAAGGAGCGTGCAACCTTTTGACTGCTGTAACCTTTTATAATAGGAAGTATATAAATGTGATTGGTGTTTTATTTACCCTGCATTGTCTGGTGGCTGTGTCCTATTTAACAATTGTTACTTGTTTACTTGGGAAGCTTTAAATGCATGGTTATGTATCAGATCTATTTATTCATATAGGCTTACAATAAACTAATACATTTGGTACTTACTGTTGATATAGAATCAACGCAAGTTGACAAATGTGTACGAACCAGGTCACTGTTTTATTCTTAAAACAAAAGAGTCCCGATTTTATAAGCAAACATTTCACATATCAATGGTTGGATAATCAAGACTTCACTGTATCACTTCCCACCATTCTGATATCAGTACCTACTTAATTTATGTAATAATTCAACGAGAATAGTATACATAACTAAATATTGTGTGAGGGCTATTCTAGTATACAGTGAAACCCTCTTAAGAAGTTTTCTTGCTTAAGAAGATTGGTTTTTTAGTCCCTTGAAGACTAAATAGCCCAATTTTTCCCACTTATAAGGTTTTCCCGCCTAAGAAGTTTTTTTCCAGTCCCTTTGAAAACTTCTTAAAAGGGTTTCACTGTATTCACAAAGGATCAGCTACATTCATACAGGTCATTGCTTTAAAAAGTGACCTCTTCAATGAAATGCACGCTTTTACATTTGTAAGTAATATTTTGGCACACCCATTGTCGGGATTGGAAGATACTTTTAGTATCGCCCCGGTGAAAGACTCGTTCAATGAAATGGCTTTAACTATGTTTAGTGTCCAGATTCCCTTGTACGGTGATTACATCATTAAATTCTATATCAATAGTAAATACATACCAGAATGGTTGAATATATATTTTATTGTATATTTAGTGACATCCCACTTTGACATGACTTTGCTAAGTATTATACTTTGTTATCTATAATGTATACAAATATTGTGAAAGATTTAAACCCTCTTATTGCCAATTAAATTAAATCTTAATCACATTTTTTGTGATTACTTTTGAAAACATTTTTGTTTATTCAAAGTATAATATTTTAATAAAATGCATTGGGAAGACTTGTTTTAAAATATATTTTTTTCAAATTTCTCTTATTTGTGTCTCTGCAGATAATGGATCACTGGCAATATTAGGGTTGGACTTTTGCTATCCTTAAAGGTATATTGATGCTAAAAAAATTATAAACAAATTAGTTGTATTCATAATATTTAATATCATATTGAAAATCTTATAAATTACCTGTGATTTTAAAAATATACAAATTTCAGACTTGCTGGAGAAAATAATCAAGTTATGTGTATAATGAAACCTATTCTATGATCATTTGAGAATGAAATTGATCAAGTCTTCAAAATATTGTAAAAATGAAGCTTGTAAAAATGATGTTTTCATCTTCATTCTCAATGTGTCATTTAGCTGAGAGGATAGGATTGGAATTTTTTTTTGAGTCTTTGATTCAATATTAAGTCCAATATTTTCAGAGCATAGCTTTTGAAAAATACGTAGAATTTTATAAAGGTAAAAAAACATTGTTATGGATAATGCTAGTTAAGCCTCCATTGTACCCAAAATCACTCCCATCAGTCTGATTATTAACTAGACTATCTTCATTCGGTTTTCATCAACTGTGTGATAATGATATTAAATTGTTTTCGTACTAAAGAAATTTTTTCTAAAAATGAACTTCATTGGGTCCAAATTTATTGATGGAGAGCCCTTTTAGTGTATCTATATCAATGTTCGTAATTAAATAAAAATGCCTTTTTAATATTTTTAAGTGTAAATAAATTTCCCTAAGTAAATGTATAGATATATTTAGTACTATTAAATGCCAGTGATATGGAAGTTGTGTGTTGCGTAGAGCATTTTATATAATTACATTGATAATTTAATAATTATTAAATAATGTGGTGCTAAGATTATTTTTTTGTCAAAGTAGAAAATAATTTGCGAAATGCTCTAAATGTCTATGGATGTCGCAGTTTCCAATTTCATCAATGTTTATTTCAAGTCTTTGTTTAAATTTAATATAATTCTGATCTAAATACTATTGATGTGATCATAATACGTGTCTTTTATTTGCATATTTCGCGTAGGCTCAAAATTACGTATCTGAAATTTTGCATTCATGTACTTTTTGAAATTGTTTCTAATTTCTGGGCAACTTCAGTAAACTGAACTAATTAATTTTAATTATGTTCAATTACTACCGAGAAGTTTGGAATTTTGTTCAATTTAATCAAAATGTCAATGTGCTTGTGGCATTATTTAAAAAAAATTACATGAGTGCCTTATATTACGTAATAAACTGTATTATTTTTGTAATTCTTCCTAATTTGTAAGTCTTAAGAAAAATACCACCGGAACTAATTAACTTAAATTTTTTAATTATTTTATGTGACACCTCACAAGAGCAATCCTGTCTATATAGTGTAAAGACAGGGGAATTATGTCACCACCCGGTTAGGGAGCGTTGTGAGGCGGGTTAAGGCAAGGGCTGTAGGAAAGGATTTATCAATGTGAGATTGAAGAGGCCCCTATTATATGAAGGTGGAAAAACAAATGCGGTAGCTCGTTCCACATAATCTAGCCGACTTATACAAAAACGAGGTAAAGAAACGACTTGTTCTCTAAAGCCAACATCAACTGTGTTTGCTCCAATACTTGAGCTGGTCTGATATATATCTTACTCCAAGTATTTCAATGGAGTGAATGCCAAGAATTAGGTAGGGTGAATTACCGTTTTGAATGTTTAAACTTCCATAATGTTTAAAAGACAAAATGGTATTGCTGTTTACTACACCATTATGATTTAGTTGGTTTACGAACTAAAAATTTTGCTGCATCGAACCTGTTAACCTTTATAATGCTGGCCTTTTCAATGCATCTATCCCATCGCACTGCAATTTTGAACACAATCTATGTGCTTTAGTGAAACTTTATAGACCACATATGCAACATCCAATGGATCACATATTTGACAGCCACTTAGATAATGTTAAAAAACATTGATTTTAATTCAAAAGCTTTTGATACAAATTTATTTCTTAAATTCAAAAAATTTATTTAATATTTTTCTAATGACAATAATATTTTTTATTATTTGATTATACTGTATTAATTTACATAATTTACAATTATTAATAACTTTTTCTAAAAAATATAAAAGATCTGAATAGTTTATAAATAACAAATAATAATAATATTTGGTCTGAATTTTTGTTTATAAAAGTTAGTTCTTGTATGAATGCATCTGATATACGTAGATTAATTTTATTATTGAAAAACAAAGAATAACATTGTTATTTTTAGCATACCTAAATGTCTATAAAATTGGGAGTGTCATTCAATTTTCCAAATTATCTGATATTTCAATTATTGCAGGATTTTTTTTTTGTATCATTAAAGTCGTGCTTATATTTTCAATTTGTTCTTGACATTAATTAGTAGAATATAAACTGACTTGTAGTGTCGCAAATTTATTTTAAATTGTTGTGATTATCTAAAACAAAATATAGGAATTATATTTTTTATAAAAAAATTAATGAGCCCTGCCTACAAAAGTTTTTCTATACATTTAAAATTCAATTAAATTGAAAATAATTTTTAAAATTTTGAATAAATAACATTATATCCACAGATTTTACAGCAATAAAAGCTAAGACTTATTAGAAAAAATTGTCTCAATAAACAGAATTTATTTGTTATCAAAAATGTTTTTTATGGTTTCCTTATTTAGTAGCTGTAATTAAATTGAAATATAGTTTCTTTTGGACAAATAATAGCTGTTAAAATATGCTATGTTCTAAAACTTACATAGATGTAAAATTACAATGTGTTCCAATGATCGTGCCTATGTCGTAATATATAACGTAACAAATTTTAACAATTGATGTTATTGGAAAGTCTTCCTGTAAGCCTAGTTTTAAAAACATTATATTATATATTTAGCGGAGAGAGTGTCCAATGTATATATTGTATAAATTATTAATTTTATAATCCTGTAGTTATGAAGAGTTGTGGATACAAGTATAATGTAAACCCGAATTAAGTGTAAATAAAGATTACATTGGAAATTTATTTATTTATTTATTAACGCCTTGAAGGCTTTTATATATTTTTATATTTATAAAATACATGATATACATTAAAACATTTATATATAAATGACATATTAAATCACCATACTAGGCGGCTGCCTGTTTTATGGTGACCAATTATATATAAGTTTAATTGGTTACTTTATGAAGTCTAGTGTAAACATATATGGATTAAGTATATAAACATGCTTGAAAATTGGAAAAGTTGTAGAAGAAAAAATTATAATGAAGTTGAAAAAACTATAACAAAAAGTATAAAATACAAAAGAGAGAAGATAAAGAGTATAAAAAGAATAAAAGAGAAAAGATGAGGAATATAGATTTAACACATATTTTAATTCTTGTTTTATATGTATTCATGCATGCGTGTGTGATTAGATGCACACATACATATATGAATACATATAACTATGTATATATTTGTACGCATTCACATGCACATATGTGTATGCACACACATATACACATACACAAGTTCATATGTTTACACATACACACTAATTTACACAATTACATTATTACACAACTACATTATTATAGGTAAGTTGTTCAGGACTGTAATAAAAGGTGTAATATAAAATAATATATAATAAACTGAATACAAAAAATATAAGCAGCTACAATACAAGTAGGTATGAAGTTTCATTATCATGTAAAGTTGTAAAAAGGATTTCAATAAGGAAATTATATATTTTATATATATATATTGTATATACACTTATTTTCTGTTTCAAGACTGATTGTTATTACTATTAGCTCGCTTTATGGCACTTTTAATTAGTACAATTTATATAAATAAGCAAGTTCTCCTATTAATGTGGGGTGTTTGAAACGACTCCACGTGAGTAAGGTAAATATAATGGTCAAAAGCTGAATTTAACGGGGACCGTATAAAACTAAAAAATCAACATGGCGCTGATCGTCAAATGTCAAGTAACTACTACTACTCTGAATCAACTGTTGAGTAACTACTTAAATAACTTTAGTGGAAGGATTAACATTTTGATGGGTAGCATTGCTCAGCAGTGGTGAAAATATTTGTTTTTGAAAGGCATGAGATTCACAAACCCCACAATAATTATAATATCCTGTGATTTTTCACTAAGTCGACTGCGCTATTTTGTTCAGAAATTAGAGAGTTAATAAATGTAATATTTATAATAATGGGGGATAAAATAGCAAGTGAGAATCATGCAACGTGCTGTGTTTATATTAGTGTCCTCTGCATGCAAAGTCTTATCTTTTACAAGCATAAACTTGGTAGGTAAATATATTTTCTATATCCACTTGAGCGCTTTTTGCCACATTATGGCACTATTTCCAAAACCTCGGATTGCTTTGTTTTCAAAAAATTCTTTTTTATTAAAATGACTATATAATATTATATTGTACATTCAAAATATAACAAAATAAATATCCTCAAGATTCTTTAAAAAATATTAAGGTTAAAGATTTAATTATATTTTTTTTATAAATCCTACAAATATGTGATAATAGACAAAAGATAGGGGAATTCATTGGCTACATAGAACTATAGTCAGTTTGTATGTCTCCATATTCAAATTCGGAGGTATGATTTTTTTTATGTGGGCGGAAAAATTTCCTTTAGCAATCCGAGAAAAAATATTTTAATTGCTGTTTCACTCCAGTGGATGTCTGTAAATATGTAATTAGAAACGGCCTAGAAAGTCACATTTGTAAAGTACCCACCAAATATTCTTTCTTATTGGTACGTTTTACTAGTTCCTTTTTCATACTAATATTGCACAAGAGTTGCAACTCTCCGGAGCTGGTGGGACTATGGCACCCCCATTAGAGTATATTGTCCGGCTGAAGGGAGAGGGTAGGGAAAGGAAATGGGGAGATGAAGGTTGGAAAGTACCCGAACATTCAGATCTGGTCACCCAGCACGGCTAACGCCACCTCGAGCAACATTTCGATTCTGAATCTTGGTCTTTCACCAGTACTGGAGTATCTATTACTCTGGAACTTGTTAAAAATAATACTATATATATATATTATTTATATATAACATAACATATATAAAATAGATAGATTTTATTTGGGATTGTAACTGCTCGACCACGGAGGTCTTCGCTTGTGATAGGGATAAATTAATGAAAATTTCTCAGTGTATATATTATTTTTATTTATCACTTCAATTAATATTTATATATATACATGAATATTATACATTAGTCGCTTGTAATTTGAATTAGATCCAAGTTATAACATTATGGAAGGCCTGAAGTTTAGATGAATGATAACTTTCCATCACATTTAAAATAGTTTTTTTAGTATACCAAATTTTAAGTCTATTAGGTACTCTTTTGATAGTCATAAATATCTACTTATTTTAATTAGCGAATCCTTTAAATCTGGAAGAATAGGCACTGTATAAACTACAAAACAACCACTTTTAATATACCCTCTATAAATTTTTTAAATTTAGTTCAATTATGTCAATCAGTAAAATGTTTATTAATATCTAGAGACATTGAAAAGTAAAGAACAAGTGTTCCTGTTTTTTATTGTTGTATGTATACCTAGACATACAATGCTTTTTATAAATAGTTGGCTGCGATACTGAATACTGAAGAATCTAACAGACTGATCCGAATTAAACAATGCTAACTCAATTTAATCAAATTTTAAAATTGATATGCCAAACATAATGATAAATTATGAAATTTGGCACAAAAACAAAAAACACAAAAAAATCTATTCCCATAATTAGAAAACTTGAGTTAGGATTTCGGAGCAGTCCATAATATCACTGGAGATTTTAATAAATTTTCTAAAATATAATATTAGGTATTTATAAGTTTAATCTATTCAACAAATTCGATAACATTTATTATAAATAGTAGTGCAGTCTGTTATATCATATAAGGTAGTTGTGCATTTTTTTCTAATTCAAGTAATCTATAAATATAACAAACAATAATAAATCTGTGGAACTTATTTTTCAAGTTGCTGTTCCTTGGCTCCACCCAAATAATGGTACTTGATGAACCGGCTGCCCTGAGTGAGTTGTGCACATTCGTTGGTGACGTGGCAAGCCAAAAGAAGCAAATTTCTAGGCTGCACTTTCCAAGCGAACCTCATAAAGCACATTGAGTACAGACAGAGAGCTGAAAACAAAATGCAAATTATATTATTCAAGTTGGTCCTAGTTTAACCTGCTAGTACGCCGGTGTCCGGGATTTTTTTTTTTACCTCTCGTAGGCCGCAGTCCCCCCGGCGGGTCCGGATGTTTGAAGCGATTTTGCCCCTTATGTATAAAGAAATTGTATGAAGAACAAGGTCAGAATCGCTTGAGCCATTCTCGTTCTTGACATTACGAATTACGGGATAGCATTTGGCCACTCCGAATAATTCATATTAATTGTTAAAGACACGCCGGGCACCAAAGATGGCGGACAAAATGGCTGCCGCTTGATAATATGATAGCTGTCACATTCGAAGTCTATATTTATTCATTGTTTTTTTATATAAATCCATTGTGGAAAGCATAGATTTGAGTGATGAATGAGTGAGGAAGTTCGTTTTATCTAGATTATTTTGATGTAATTTTTGTAATATATCACAAAAGAAATGTTATAAAAATTGAATTCGTAAGAAAGGTGAGAACTGTCAAATATTTTACGTCGTATTGAAAAAATTTTTTTTTTGTATGCTGGCCTTCAACAAGTTAAATGCGATTTTAATTCTTATGTATAAAGAAACTGTAAAAGGACAAGGTCAGAATCGCTTGCGCCAATATCATTCCAGTCGTTGCTTTTTATTTCAGTAATGTATTTTTATTCTATTAAAAACAAACTTTTAAAAAAATTATTACACGTCGCCACTGATCAGACACCCCTACGTCACGGCGGATTCTCGCGGGACTCACGCTGTTTCGTATGTTACCGTGTTCTGCTAGAACGAGACGGAATGCTTATTTCTTGACCCGCTTTGCTATAATGGTTTTTAATACTGGACTACTCAATTGCAAGGTGTGATGGAAAAATATTTTTATTGTTTTTAATTGAAAAAAATAGATTATCGGACAGCAAAATGAAATGTACATTTTTTACTCCAAATAAGCGCATAATCTTCCTTCATTGATGCATAATGCATCAATGAAGGAAGATTATGCGCTTATGTTACTGGGGTCACTTATAAATTCTAACCCCACAAGAATGAATTAGAAGTAGAGCGAAATATTCAGGCAATTATATATTTTCGGCCAGAAAATTCTTATAATATATTTGAAACAGTTTTAGAAAAAGAAAGAAGACTTTGAATTGATGAATTTTTAATGAAAAAAAAAATCTTTTTTTTTTAACTCATAACAGAAATGACATTGAGAGCTGAAAATAATTGTTTTGATCTAAAAATATCACATAGAAAAATCTGTGCAAATTTCACTATGCTCACCATTTAGTCAGATATATAAACGGAATGAATGAATGTTCTAAAATGCTTACCGAATGTCATCTTTCCACTAATAAATTTAGGGTCTTTTTTAATATCAGCAATGGCGGCAATAGGAATACCCCAATTAGCAACTGGCCCCCAAAAATGGGTGCTGAAACAAACAAACAAAAATATGTTACACAAATACATACATTTAAAAAGAAACTGAAAAGAAGTTTTTCACAAACAAAGAATGTCATTCTTGTTTACATTGTGTGTTCTATTTTGAATCTTCTTCCAAAACAAATATCTTTTCTTTTACCAGCTTGACTTTATTGACCTTCAGCATCTTTCTAATCGAGAATATAAGTTGGATTTAGGTCATTTGCATGGGAGAGGGGAGATTTTATCTCTTCGTAATCTGATTATCAGAACAAATACACTCAGATTAATTTCCCGGTTCAAAATAGCAGATTTTTCTGGAAAATAACAAGCATGTATCATTATTATTGTTAGGTTCTATAGAACAGCACAGAGTGTAATGTATTTGCTTTTGGTATAATAGTCCTCTGCGTTGATGTTTTACTGTGATAATTTGATGGCGGAATAATAGTCAATAGACTATTATTAACGCAATGTATTTTGTATTATCTCAAATGAGAGGATTCATTGCCATAACCTATGCAATTTAAAAAGATGCACACACATATCTAATATCCAGTTAATTGAAATAACTTTTGAGGCATATACACATCAAAGTAATATTTAGTCATGTAAGAAGAAGATACGTACAGAGGATCTGGGTTCAATCCCCAAATTTTCCAAATTTTTTCTGTTTCACATTTCATTGAGATTTGTTAATATTATCTCCTTCAATGATTATAATATTATTACACATCTAATGCTTAAGATAAATATACTGATAATAAATAATGATTTCTTATACCGGCTTGTGAAATATTGTGTATTCGTCTTCAAAAGGCCAAATAAAATATTACCACATATTCGTTGTTTGTTTTTGAGGTGTTATGCCGTGTTGCGCTACCTCCTTCTTTAGCTGACGTTTCGGGCATCTTTGCAGTGTCCATCATCAGGGCAGATCCGCCAGATCCGATTACACAATTACACATCGTCGGATCGACGTTTTGGACACTGCAAAGCTGTCCAAAACGTTGGCTAAAGAAGGAGGTAGCGCAACACGGCATAACACCCCAAAAACAAACAACGAAAATGCTTTTGGCCGTGAAAATCTAGAAACGTATTACCACATAATTTGAATCTATGAAAGCCTGATGATTTCTATAATTCATTTTCATATACAAATAACAACATTTTCAAATACATATAAAAACGATTGCACTTTTTAAAAATTAAGAATGTGTAAGGCATATTAGGGTACTGTAAAAACAGATTTATATATATTGACTATTATATACATACATATCAATAACGGAAGTTATTGTAAGGTCAAAGTTTATCAGTCCTTGCAGATTAAAGATAATTGTTACTTCTAGATTCAGGAGTCACTAAAAATAATTTATTTATTAATGTATTACATTTAGGATTTCAGTTGTGTGCTTTACTTTATAGCCCAACTGAAATATTATACCTATTATAATTTACTTCAAAACTCTATTATTCTCTTAAAATTCTTCTTAGATTACTATTATACTTGTGATTACGTAATGTACCTAACATACCTTACAGTTATGTTCGTTTTAATCAAAGCATGAAACGTGTATCAAAGATAAATATTGCAAACATTGAGGCCAGATAAAATAATAAATAAATGAAGGTTACAAACCCAGATATGAAGAGTCTTTTTTGCTGCGAAAGGTAACAATTACAAATTGCCTTCTTCACCAAATACAATTAAACTAATTATGATGAATTAGGGACTGTTAATTATTTAGTAACTTATTTAGTAATAAAGGTTTTTCCTTTTCTTTTAAATAATATTTTCTTTTAATTAACGAGATCCCGAAAATTCCGAGATCTCGCAAGATTGTAATTTCTAATCTTGCGAGATCTCAAATTTGCGATCTCGAGTCGAGATTGCATTCCCTAATTAGCGCGCTCCCTCCAACATTTGTATTGTCGTATCTCTCCTTCTTTTTGAGCGGGTTAGCGCGGCCTTATGGAAAAGAAGGAGAGGAAGTTGTGGGAAAGAAAAAGGTACGAGGGGTGGGTACAAATCTGGGGGTCAGTGACAGTCGTATGAATCCCTTTTTTCGTATGAAAATTTTGAACAATATAATAAAAAAAAAAATTTTATGTTGGTAACCCGTGCGTTTATTGACATTAAAGTATATTTACAGATCATGTGCGCTACCCGACTCACTAGACAATATCTGTTCCGAGCCGGGTGGCAGTATCATTTCATATATATTTATATATATATGTATATATTTTTTAAAGATGTATTATTGAGATGGAGTACCCTATAAAAACTTAAAAATAAAAATAAGTAGGAAAATTACTTTAGCAATTGCATTTATAAAACATTAGAAACATAAAAACAAAAACAAAAAATTATATATATGTAAATATATATATTTAAATATAAAAACGTATAACAAAATTAATAAGCAGCTTGTTAATGCAATTTCTTTTTTGTTAATTAACCATGTATTAAAGTTTTTATATGTACGTTTTCTGTTGGTTTGAGTTATATGTTGTGTTTCATTTAAGAAAATGTTGAATATGGAAGGTGCGAGGTAAGGATTCATGTTTTTTTAGCAAGAGTGGATTTAATTTTTGCCACTTGTAAATGATTGTTCGATTTAGCTCTAGCGTTCTGGGAGTGAGATTTGTGGGAAGGTGACGATTTTATGCAATTTATATGGATATTTTTTTTTTTATGAATAGCTTCCTGATATCAAGTATTTTATTTTTAATTAAAAGATTTTCAGTGGGATAAAGAAATGGTTTTTTGAACATAGTTCTAATAAGTGATTTATGAGCTATGTTAAGTAAGTATGTGTCTGCGGCTCCACCCCATCCCAATATACCATAAATTAAAATGCTTTGACAAAGGTAAAGTAAACATCTTAAGTGACATAATGTTTCTAATGGTTTTAAAAATGTATATGTGTTTCCGTATTCTCATAAAAAGTGAATTTATGTGAAGTTCCCATTTTAGTTTGCAATCCACTGTCAAACCAAGATACTTAATATTATCCGAATGCTCAATTTTTTCGCAGTCGCATTTTGTGGTTTGTGATGTAGTACATGGATACAGATGTAAAAGCAGAACGGTTTTTGGTTGTCCAGTATTGGTTTTACTGAATGTTAAAAATTTGGTTTTCGAGGTGTTTAGGGTAAGAAGATTTTTGTCGAGCCATTTTTTTATTTCCTTCATACCAATTTCTGCACTTTTAAATTGATGAAGGAACTCAAATATTATCACGTTAACCAAGGAAAGTTTGTCTTCCTTAAAAAAAATTACTTCATCTAGAAGTATAAGGTAAATTTTTCACTAGCTTATGAAAAATTTAATATATCATTTTATGTACTTTTAAGCAACATAAAATTTTGCACAATAAAACAAATAATGAAATTTAAAAATGTTAATAAATTCAGAAAGATGGTATTTATACTGCCCGACCAATATTATTCAAGGTGAATGAACTGCTAACTGACGTGAAAGAATTTTATAAACAAGATTTGGGAGGTTAACTTGAGTCAAATGTCAAAATATTAGAATTAAATAAATATATTATACAATTACGAAAGATTCTTTCTTACTTACCTCATAAAATAAGCCCTAAACTCTGGGCTCTTAATTTGCTGGCCAAGTTTACTGAATAAAGATGACATGATGAATAAATTAAAATATTTACTTATGGAAACAGATTTCAAGTGTCAAAACGATTATATAAATTATTACAAGTTGCAATACTTGCAATAGTTCAAAAAAATCACAAACTAATGGAGCGGAAGAGAGTAAATGGAGCCAGAGATAATTTAAAAATTGGTGTTACCGGACGCACCAGACAGAGCTCTACGGATTATTGTTATTTAGTTCTCGCTCTCTTGTAAAAAGCATGTAAATATTTTTGGAGACGCTGAATGTATTTATAAAGTTATTTACCAAAATAATTTTATAGAATACGAAAGAACGTTTTAGAAAGATTAATAAAAAGGGCTTGTTTCTATGCCGATCTTTATATTGACGAGTGGGTTTTTTTTACTCGGCGCCTTACAACAAATTAAGTCTGATTTGTTTTCTTACTGGCAACAACTGGTAAAAGTGATACTGTATTATGATTGTGGCTTTTGCTCTTATGGCTGAATCAGACGGTTCACTCGGGTGAAGGTTTACTCCGTGTTTACTCGAGCGAATGTTCCCATCTTCGTTTCACTTTTGTTTCATTTCTTGTTCAGACGTGTCACTCCGAGAGAAATAGGTGGAATGAAATACAGAAATGAACGATTAGTGAACCGTCTGATTCAGCCATTATTGATCTTCGACTATCCGTTTTCTGGGTTCAACACACCTAGCTGTAAAAGCTCAAGCGTTATTTGATTTGGCGTATTTTGGCATATCGGTTGCCTTACATTCCCAATGGGAATGTATGACGAGCGATATGCTGAAGTAGGCCAAGCCAAATAACGCTTGAGCTTTTATAGCTTGGTCTGTTGGCCCCATTCTGTTCACCAAAACCAAAATATACTTTTTCCAGTCAGGTAGAAATTGGTTGGTAAGTATTCATTTTATGATTTTGTTGCTCCTTGGCCCCTTGACGCCTTGGAAAGATGGTGCCCGGAGCGGACTGTTCAAACTGCACCTTCACAGGACCGACCCTGACGAAGTTCTTTCCGAATACAACCAATAAAAAGGATGGTAAATAAAATGATTACGAACCTTACGGTAATACTCTCGGTACTCTACGGTAGTCGCAACCTAATGTTTTCTATTTTAAGCTCTTTGGATATTGAATTAAAAGTTTGGGTGGGGTGAAAGCTGTGGTTATGCATTATTTTAGAAATATGTACTGAGTTACATCGTCGATGGAACCTTTTATAAATCTTTATTTATTATAAATATTTTTGACGGTCCATGCAGGGTTGCCGATGTACATGTTCTAAAATACCCACAATAGGTGTTAATTCCTCCCAAGTTTCTTTACCTTCAAAATGAAACAAAATCTATTGAAATTAGCATTTATTTCTTTTTATGTAGTCACTTTCAGATATTCTCTTTCGTTCAGACTTTAAATAGGTATTTGTTTTAAAATTTTCTGCAAAGAAATTACAATGCATTCTCACATTTATTGTTAATTTTATTTTCGAATATGGTTGGACGATTAAGAAATGCCCAGAATTCCCGCATTTCCCCCTCAAAAACGTTCTCCGGCAAAATACCCAAATATTGATAAATATTAGAAATTCCCCTCAATTTCAGGAATTCTCCATGAGTTGGCAACCCTCAGGTGGTCAAATTTATTGAGTCTGAAATCTGACAGTAGGAGTTGTGACATTTGTTTTCAGGCGGCATTTAAATAAGGTATGTAAGAACAAATATTTTATATGTTTTACTGAAGTTGACGTTGTGGTATTATAAGCTATTCACTTACAATAATGAATGCATTGAATTATTGAGTTTTAATTTTTCTTTTCTGAGATAAATGTATTTTGTCCTCTAATTTACGTTTGAATGTCATAAAAAACTAGTGCATGGTTTTGGATACGTGTACTTTCATTATCTCTGCACGAGCAGTTGGCAATCTGCTGATAAACCAAGGTTATATATATTACAATTTCTTGAAAAAATATTATGTAGGTACATATCAATATTCAATGTATGATTTCTTTAGCGCCGTTTTTGTAAATAAAAATCTCATAGGCGCTTTACAACGATTCAAATGTCCCAAAGAAACTTGGAATTAAATCCAGGCTTAATTTATCTTACAACCAATACGCCATTTATTTTTTATTTATTTATTTTATATTACAGAAACAAACAGTACGTTGGTTACAGTGATGAGACAGTTTATAGATATTAAATGATATTTTCATGGTGGGTACCTATGATATGTTTCTTTTCTTATTTGTGATTACCGGGTGATGTGCGTGAGTGTATGTGTGAGTATGTTGGTAGGTGTGAGAAGTGTATGCGCATTGATTAATTGGCGAATTAGTTGCTGCATTTGTTTTGCAATTAAGCGTGTGGAACAGTGCAGTATGTCTTAAAGGTATATTGAAATTAATTAAGGATAGTAGTTCGGTACAGTCGATATTATTATTTAAAATTCTGTGTATAAATGTTAAATCAGCTAGTGCCCGCCTTTGTTGCAAAGTTTGAAATGTAAATTCAAAGTAATTGTTGAATTTGAAGGTAAGATATTTTATAAATCTGTTTTGAATATGTTCGATGCTATCAATGTATACTTTATACTGCGGATTCCATAATGCGGAATGGCGACGCGTATTCTAGTGTACTTCTGACTAATGCAAAGTATAGC
The DNA here is from genome assembly GCA_951813805.1 of Limnephilus auricula. NCBI lineage: Eukaryota > Metazoa > Arthropoda > Insecta > Trichoptera > Limnephilidae > Limnephilus > Limnephilus auricula. The sequence continues at coordinate 15,486,551 of OX638403.1, forward strand.
ATTACTATTGTACGTGGGTTACCAAAAACTTTACTTATACGAAGAACAAAGCCAAGCATTTTGTATGACCTATGAACGATTGAGTCTATGTGCTTATTAAATATAAGTTTGCTATCAAGGTAAACGCCAAGATCTTTACAATCAGTTTTAGAGATGACAGGTTTATTTTGGAGTGAATAAGAGTACTTAATTATATGTGTATTCCCGGTGAATGTCATAGTATGACATTTCGAAACATTTATATCTAAACAGTTAACTTTACAATACTCGCAAAGCCTATCTAAGTCACTTTGTAACCCTTCGCAGTCAGAAAGAGAATGCACAACTTTGAAAATGTTCATGTCGTCAGCGTACAGCTTATATTCGGAGTTTTGAAAGCATGATCCAATGTCGTTTATATGTAAGTAATAATTTGATATAATTAAACAGATATCTACACATATACAGGGTGTAACAGCACCCGAGGGATTTTAACCAGCGAATCCTGAGCTTATTTGGAGTAAAAAATGTACATGTCATTTTGCTGTTGATGATATTTTTTTTCAATTCTCTTCTTCCTTGCACTGTCCCAACTCATTGCCTAGGTAGGCTGTTGGGGTCGGCTCTCTTCGTTCTCAGGTTGTAGCTTCTACGGTTCTGGGTATCGCTTTCATCCAGGCCGTTTCTACTTAGGATTTTGGAGCATTGAGTCATCCAGGAGTTCTTTGGTCTTCCTCTGGATGACTGTCGATGAAGCTCCATAGACATTGCCTGCTTCACTGTGTGGTCTGGTGGTCTCCGTTTTATGTGACCATACCATCTCAACTGTCGTTCTTCTAGCTTACTGTTTATGTCAGTGATACCCAGGCTACCACGAATGCGTGAACTTTTAATCTTATCTTTTAGTGACACTCTGCTGCTGATTCAAGTTGCCTGGTGTAGGAGGTGTACATGGTCCAGCATTCGGAGCCATACATTATCGCGGGTCTAACAATAGTCTGGTATACCTTTCCTTTTAGTTTTATAGACATTTTTGTGTCACACAAGATAATACGGATCTAAATTTACTCCATCCCACACCTATTCTGTGGTTAACATCTGCTGCACATCCTCCATCTCTGTGAATGAGTGAGCCCAGATACTTAAATGTGTCACATTTAGATATTTTTTCAATTAAATGCAATAAAAAGATTTTTCCTTCACAAGGGTGGTATACAAGGTTTAATGTATATATTTTATTATGTAGCGCCCTTGAGGTGATTTTTCACAAAAACGACTTTATACAAATCATCCAAATATTATTATTATTTTTTTACAATTTTATTCAAATTATATGGATTACGACGTAGCAACAAATATCGAAAAATTCATATAATTTGAATAAAATCCTTGTATACGACCCTTGTCAACCCCCTTCCCCAGAATGTTATGTAAAAATAATGCGAAGAAATTTAAATAAGGGATTATTCATAAGCTGTTTGTTCAAAATACGTAACATATGGCACGATACCAGAGAACCTGTTATAAAATATTGGTTATTTTTTTGATACTTGCGCAAAATAAAAATCTGATGACACTCTTCTTTCTTCAACATGTGGGCAGATAACTTTTAACAAATGTGCCGCACACCAATGTTTCCTCTTAGGTGCACTTAAAATTTAAATCATTTGTGAGGCTCAAGTTTGTATTTTTTTTCAGTTCAAAATGGAGCTTCAATGCGCAGTGCAGAATTATGAGTGGGGAAAGCTCGGAAAAGATAGCGAAGTGGCCAAATTGGCCGCTGTCTGCAACAGCACCCTGACCATAGAGGACTCCAAGCCTTATGCAGAACTGTGGATGGGGACCCACGTCAATGGGCCCTGCTTCGTCCCCGAGCGCAATGAGTCCCTCTCGGGCTATCTATCGCATAACCTCGATTCCCTCGGTGTCGGCGCTCAGAAAGAATTTGGCGATGATCTGCCTTTCTTGTTTAAAGTTCTGTCAGTCAGGAAAGCGCTGTCTGTTCAAGCTCACCCAAATAAAGTAAGAATAATATTATACAAACATAGAAAACCACAAAGTGTTGGCGTTCTTCGATAACATGTTATTGTATTTCCCTAGTTTGTATTAACTAGGTAGGTACATTTGCTAGTCCTTATGTAGGCCTGCTGTGAATTTTGAATGACTATAATTCTATTTTTGAATGTGATCAAACGAGAATCAAAATTAGAAATAAAAATGGCAGAATAATAATAATAATATACAAGATGTCCGGGGGAAAGTGTACAAAATTCGAGAGGTGATTCTACATTATGGTAGAAGTAAAAAAGATACAAAACTTTATTATTTTTTCCCCTACAAAGATATTTTTCATAGAAGAATATTTTTTTCATACAAACAATTCAATTTTTCAAACTACCTAAAAACTCCATTAACCTTTTAAAAGCCAGGGTAGGAAAAATATATTTTTTCATTACGACGTAAGAAATTTGACATTTCTTGGGAATCCAATATTCATAACATTTCTTTTGTGATATATTACAAAAATTACATGAAAATAATGTAGATAAAACGATCTTTCTGATAATACCTGAAATCTATTCTCTCCACAATGAATTTATATCAAAAGCATTGAAAGAATATAGAGTTTCTAAACCAACTCTGTCCATATTTTGACGCGGCCATTTTTGTCGGCCATTTTTGTCGGCCATCTTTCATGCCCGCCGCATCATAGACAATTGATTAAAATTATTCCGAGAGGCTAGACGCTATGCCAAGAACGACAATGGCCCAAGCGATTCTGATCTTGTTCTTGATACAATTTATGTATACATAAGGGACAAAATCACTTCCAAAATCGATGGTACACCGGAGTACGTTCTGCCAATGACGGGTTAACTCCTTAAAATGTTGAAATTTAGAAAAAAGTTGTAGATCTTTTGTGCATATACTGTCATGTAGAATCACAGCCCGAAGTTTGTGCATTTCTCTTCGGACATCTTGTATAATGACCGGTGATTGGGTTGAATAATAAAAAAAATCTAAATCTACAGTAATTTTTTATGTGGACCGTTTTTGTTGAATTTTTTTTGCACTATTATAATATCCATATATGTATAGTTCAATACATTCCGGTTTTGTGATTTCCATACAAAATGTTACAAGCCGCACAGCGTTCGACCAGGAAGTTTGCAAATTAAGTCCTGCATTAAGCCTGGAGAATCCTATTGCACATTATTAATTTCAATGGTTCCAGAAACACGCAGAGGAGCTCCACACAGCACGTCCAGATTTATACAAAGATCCCAACCACAAGCCGGAGTTGGCCATTGCTTTGACACCCTTTGAAGCCTTGTGTGCATTTAGACCAATCGAAGAAATAAAAAACTTTGTGACTGGTACGATTTCATCTCTCACAAACTTCTTTCAAACTCGATAAAAAAATATTGCATTGCGTCTTATTCGATTTTATAACTCGCTAATATTGTATTATATTCTAGATTTGCCCGAACTACAGAATGTTCTGGGTGAAGAAGTTACGAGAATGGTGTTGCAAGGGAAGGCCAATTCCTTGGTGATTCTGAAGACTGCATTTGAGGCCTTGATGACAAAAAGTGTTGCAGTCCTAAAAGAAAACTTGGATGAAGCTGTTCAACGACTCAATACTGCAGGTTTGTAAATAAACAGTATTACAAATGGTTTTAAATTTTTGGTCTGTTTCATTATGAAATTAAGATTGAACCTTGTATGCCTCATTCTGCAGGCTGAAGTTTGCCCTGATATTAGCCAAAAAACGATAGGAGAGGGCATCAACAGAAGAAAGAGTAGGAAATGATGACAAATGAAAAAGAGGATGACTTGAAAAAACTAAAATATGAAATAATGATATATGAAAAAGAGGATGACTTGAAAAAACTAACAACTTTATTTATCTGATCCAGACTGAGATAAGATGTCTGATGTTGACTGTCTCTTATTTTTGAATTGTCATGTCATATTTTTTTTTTCTATAAGAATAGTTCAATATAATAAAAAAATATAATATTTTGCTTACAATAATTTTGTTTATATAATTTTTTGTTACATTATTAATTTCTTGTAGAACTGTTTTTTATGTTCTCTTAATTTAGCAGTTGAAAGTGTTGAAATATCGAAACTAGATGCTGTATTATAAAATATTTTTTATGAAATACAAACTAATTGTATTTTGTTTTAATTTTTCGTTACATTTACAGACCTGGCAACCCAGACCAAGCTCCAGTTTCCATTACTGCAAAGATTAAGTATCGCATTCCCGGGAGACGTGGGCTGCTGGTGCATTTACTTCTTGAACTACCTCATTCTCAAACCCGGAGAAGCTATATTCCTTGGACCAAATGTGCCTCACGCTTATTTATTTGGAGGTAAACAACTACACAACCGACCTCTTGGAATAACATGGCTGCACTTGACAGCAATACCTTGCCATAATGCACTCTAGCGAGAACTACTTAAGAGTTCATTATTGCATAACATTGCCGTGTCAGATGGAACCTTGTTATTCCAAGGGGTCGATATTCTAAATTCAAATAATGACTCGGCAAGTTTATAATCGAACATATTGATTGAGTAGGCGAATATTTAAAATACATAATTTAAATTAGATTAAATTTTGCTGAAAAATATTATTCTTTTCAGATTGTATTGAATGCATGGCTTGTTCTGATAACGTGGTGAGGGCCGGGCTTACTCCCAAGTTTATAGATGTGCCGACACTGGTCGGTATGCTGGAATATGAAAGTAAATCACCTGAAACCGTCCTTTTTCAACCCAACATCGAAGATGCTTTCACAAAAATTTGGAGGCCGCCTGTGAAGGATTTCGCGGTTGCAGAAATAAGGGTAAGATATTCTTATTCTTTCTCTTCTTCTTCTTCTTCTTCCCCTTGTCCTATTCGGGCCGGGGACCCGCTGCATCGACAAGTCTCCTCCACACGTCCCTGTCTTGCGCCGATTGTTTGGTCTCCATCCATAGCAGACCCATCCTCTCCTCACACAGTTTCTGGAGTTGCCTCGCCCAACTGTGTCTGGGGCGGCCCACTGGACGTCTACCCTCTGGAATGGCACTCAGTATTTTCCTCGGAATTCGGTCATCAGACATTCTTAGTACATGCCCAAGCCACCTCAGTTGGGTTTTTTTTGTTTTTTTTTTTTTTTTGTTTTTTTTTTTATCTATCTTTTCAGAAATCTATATAATATTTATATTATATTCTGTACTCAATCCATTTGACTGCAAGCCAATGGTCTATTGATCATCCCAATGAAACGCTGAATTTGTCTATCAGTGAAGCTTTTTTTAAGAAGTTCCCTTTAAGAGGTGCCTGAGTTCACGGGGTGAGGTTTGTCTAGGTCTTGGCGGCGAATGCGTCTGTCCACCTATTGCGTGGCGGGCCGGATCGGGAGAGACCGGTTAAGGGTGTCTTTTTGTCCTCTCCAGCTGGACTCTCTCGACCCATCGCCTTGTACCGCAGAGGGGCGGATGGATTCTTACGTCCATCACTCCTGGACACATTGACTCTAGATTCCTACCCATCCCTCATACCTTTCTCCTTCCCATAACTTTCTCTCCTTCCTTTAAATAAAAGACCCTCCACATAGCATCCCCAAAGATGACATAGGCCCTGAAGGATGTTTTTCCTCGGGGCCTCCTGTGTGGAGCTAAATAAAAAAAAAAACCTTAAGTTTATGCCGTCTTGAACTCGAGAGTATCGTTGAGGATTAGTTTAAAAAATCATTTCTCTGAATGTAGCTATTCTGGGGAATATATACATATAAGGTAATACAGTCAAACTTGGTTATAACGAGCACGAGGGGACCGACTAAATTTGCTCCTTATAGCCATTACTCGTTATATCCATATAGGTCTTTTATAAGTCGTATGTACCTACCTACCTGCCTCTGCCTGTATTAGAAAAAAGCATTTTTATTAATAACATTTATAATCAATGATTATTTTAAAGATTTCATTTTCATGCTTCTCAATTTTTTCCTCAAAACAAACCATGCATTATTACTAACATCACCTGGACCCAGGCTTCTAAGAAAAATAAATATTCTGTCATACTATTTATTACTAGGTTGTGTGTATTGTACTTGTAAAAGCTCATTTGTCTTAAATCACAAGATTGCGGGATTGTTATTTGTTTTCGGCTGCAAAATTCTATTTGTAACAAATCAGTAATGCACAACCCGCGGCCCAATTTGTGCGGCCCGCACGTCAATTTTGTACGGCCCATTTGGCTAAAGAGAACAATAAAAATGTTTACGGTTCTTCTTGAAAATTCTGATTAAGAACATTTTTTTACAGAATTTTGGTTTATTTACACTGCACGTCCTAAAGTGAACTAAATTTGAAGAATAGGTTCACAGAATACGATATTAAAAAAAAATCCCCAGAAACTTGAAATCTTGAGTTTTGCTGTCAACCCCCTCCGCCAACAAAAACTAAAAAATCTGTTTTTAGGTCGCGGGTCATCTGATAAATAGGCAAAGCGGCCCTTCAGCTAAAAAGGTTGTGCATCACTATCACAAATTTACCCCTTGCAGGAATGTAGGTACTCATCTAGGTACCTTCTAAAAACATTTTTAGTTTGGTTTTTAAAACAAAATGAACGATGAGTTGCGATATAAAATAAGATGTAAAAAGGGAACACTCTTGCAAACTCAAAATTCATTTAACTTTTGCAGATTTTATGACAATTTTACAAAGTGCCCGATGGGTAGCAATGTTTCACATAGCCGACAATCTTACACAGGTAGTGCCATAAAACTATGAATCTGTCCCTAAAAGGATGGGAAATTCCCGCCATCCGCCGCCGGTGCGCGCCGGGCAGCTCACCACTGCCCTAAGACGCCACCTTTGTTATTTACTTCGAGAATAATTCCCAATTATTGTTTTTTTTTCAAACTGAAATTGTGTTGACAAAATTATTTGCTCGTTATATCAGTGAATCGTCCTCGCTATAACAGTCAACAATTATATGGAAATAAGTCTGAACCAAAATATCATTTTGTAATTGCTCGTTATAACCATTACCTCACTATAACCATGATCGTTATAACCAAGTTCGACTGTATGTAATATATAAGGTAGTAGGCCTACCAAATTATCTGGTAAAACGGTACAATTAACAAAAACATAATTTTTGGAAAAAACAAGTAATTTATAATGAAAATGGAATCAGATGGTGCACGTCGAAAATTTTCTGTCGGCACACCAAGAGTTAAGATTTTTTTTTTCAGTGCCTTGAATGTAAAATTTAAAAAATGGTCCAATTTATCCCACATATCTATAAGGTTTTCTCCACATAAGAAGTTTTTCCAGTCCCTTGGAAAACCGTATAAGAGAGTTTCACCGTACTCGATTATGGAATGTTTAGTTTGGTGTTATTAAGTTCTGGAATAAATGTGAACCTTTTGTTTTAAACCAGACCGAAACCTTTTGTTAGATTTTATATGTTGGTGTCTCTGCAGGTTATTTCAATGAATCAATCATGTGGTTACAAATTATAAGCAGGCAGAATTGTTTAAACCACTCAGAAAAAAAGTGTGTGCATTCTTCCTCTCTATAATTGTTTCCAAGATATGCTATGCTAATTATTACAATAACATACATAATTATGCATTTATAAATTCTTTACTATAAAACATAATTATCATATCTGATTTAACCTCTTGAATGTCGGATGGCGTTTGCCCACATGATGGCCGTGTACCATAGAAAATTAATTACAAAAAATGGAATGATATTGGCGCAAGCGATTCTGACCCTGTCCTTGTACAGTTTCTTTATATAAAATCGCATTAAAGCATTTAACCTCTCATCCGCCCCTGGCCCGCCGGCAGGCGAACGACAGATGAGTGGTTAAAGGTATAAAGAATGTTTCCAAGAATTAGCATGTAATTTATTAACAAAATTTATGAATAATTTTTTAACTATAATGATTATAATTCCAGATTCCAAAGGATACAAATAAATCTTACAACACCATTATGCGACACAGCGCGAGCATTTTTCTCATAGTTTCGGGAAAGGGAACTGCAACTGATCTGGAGCAGAAAGAAATCAGCAAAGGAAGTGTTCTGTTCCTCAAGTCTTCCAGACAGCTGACCATAGATCTTCCAGAAGGAAGCACCGAAGACTTGGTCATATACCAGGCCATGTGCAATATTTTTTAATTTAAGCTAATATAATATTTCAAAGAAAATCTTAAAATATTTCCCATTCTATATTACGTATTATAGTAGACCTGCTGACAAGCAAAACAACAATGCTGTTTTGCTTGTCAGCTTACTGGTAACAATTTGTTCAAAAGCTGATACGACCCTAGAATCGGGATCTTTAAATGTAAAAAAAAAGCAAATGGCGTTGGCTGGCACATTCACAACAATAGGGTATTTTCACAAATGAGGGACTCTGTTGAAAATGTATGGATAATTTAAAGATTATTTTTCTGATTTTAATCATCCTACTAAAAATGTTTGTTTTTTATGTTTTCATTCAAATTTATTGGTTTTAAAAACTTAAAAAAACTGACCAAACCAAAACGGCCCGTGGTTGCCAACGACACTACATAAGCACGTCAACAAACAAGAAAGTTCTACTGTCAGCATTTTTTCAAAGCCGGGCAACACTTGTGACGTCAAACGTCCAAAATGTCGTTTTGGCCTTATTAAAAAAATGGGAAACTTTGACTCGCTGTAGAAAATTTATTCGTCAACATAAAAATAAAATAAAAATGCCATAATAATCGTAATTTTTTGCATATATTTTAAGCAATAAAAATGTATGTGGAAATACCCTTTTGTTTGTTTTAAAATCGGTGAAAAAATTTGCCTCAAAATTATTTAATTGTTCATACCAAATTTTACAAGATACTAAATATCATATATAAATATAAATTGTACATGAAAATGATAGCATAATTTTGTTGATGATTGTTATTTAGTTATTAAGAAACTAATGATCCAGTTTGTTTTTTATACTGGCATATATAGTGCAATATTAATTCCCGTCCCTGTATATTTTTTTATTATTAATTTTCAAAGTTTTAAATAATTGTCAGATTTACTGCTTCTACTTTGAATCTGGTCGCTCATTAAATTTCTTAACCTTTTTTTGATTACAATATTTATTATTATTTGTGTATTATTATAAAATATTTTGGAAAGCAGCCGTGAGAAATATTGTTATGTACAAACAAATATTATGCATGTATTTTGGTGCTATAATACTCTATTTTATATTATTAAATATTTTTAAATCTTTTAAACAGGTATTCATTCAACAGTATTTACATATCAACTGTTTTTATTTTTATGAATTGTTATAAAAAAGGAAATAATTATTCCTACATTAGAATAGAAAATATTTAATTGTGTTATTTTTATTACACTCTGCAATACTATGCCGAAATGAAACTTCAGCAAAGGGACACACAGGAAGCCCTGAAGAAAATAATTACCCTCAGGGTCTATGTCATCTTTGGGGATGCTGTGTGGAGGGTTCTTTTTAGATAATCTTAATCTTTTTAGCAAAGGAAAGAGAGGATGTTCTGGGAAGGAAAAAGATATGAGGGGTGGGTAGGAATCTGGGGGTCAGTGTGTCCAGGAGTGACGGTCGAATGATTCCATCCCTCACATTACGGTGCAAGGTGATGATCCGGGAGAGCTCCGCTGGAGAAGTCAAAAGGCCTCCCTCAACCAGTCTCTCCCGATCTGGCCTGCCACGCAATTGGTGGGCAAACGCATCCGCCGCCAAGACCCGGACAAACCTCACCCCATGAACCCGGGCACCCCTGCTAAGTAACCAAACGTAGCGAACCACTTGGGGGTGAGCTATGGCAGAGGTGTTGGTTATCCAATAAATGGTTCCCAGGGCGGCGGTACCCATACCCGCCTGCCAAATTGAAAATTGATCTAGTCTTCCAAGCACTCTTTCCAGTTATAATCAACCTCTTTGTATACATTTATGCATTATTTATTTGGATATTAATGATGGAGTGGATTTGCTCATTTATAATAATTTTCTTTACAATCCCACAATCAATTTTTTCAAATGAAAAAGAAGGAATATCTAATCACTTAACCTTTTTCGTAAATAATACTACCCATATTGAAACAAAAATACATTATGTTATCATGAACATCTGCCACAGACATACAATATAATAATGGTTTTTCAATGTATTGGTTCATATGCATAAAACATTGACTTTATGTATTTGTTCACAATGAATATTGGTGCCATTATCAAATTGAATGGATGAGTCGGTAAAGAGTAAAGAATATCATGGGGAAGCGAAGGTAATCCCTTCAATATATTATATTCTAGTAATATCAGTTTTACATTTAAAAATTATATACTATTGGCAATTAATATTACAGGTATTGAATTTCTTTATATCATTCAAAGATACTATCTCACTTATTTCCGAATAGTGGTTCCAAATTATTGATGATATGTATTTGAACAAAATCTGTTTTATTTTTAAATCAGGCAGTTAATGTGAAAAGGACAACTATAAATACCTAAATAAATAATTCATTTTATTTAAATGTTTCCGAAAATAATTGGTAAGTTTCTGAAAATACTAAAACTAGAGAGTTTTTTTTTTATTTTTTTTTTTTTATTATTTGAAATACATATACATAAGATTTAGAAAAATAAATACAGTTGGTTCTTAAAAGCTGTTTACAAATAGATTTTTTTTAACAAACTACTCAACTCAACGGAGAAAAAATTTCTCGTGTTTGAGTTGAGGAGTAAAGCCTCTTAGTTAAAAAAAGTTAGATTTGTAAGATATCTAAGTTATATTTTTCATCGCATAGGTACCTATTCTGTAATTTAGGTAATCCTAGAAAAACTGTTCGGTAGCAGCATTTAAAAAATGTTATCCCGTTACTATTTTTCAAGATAATAAATAATATTTACCTAATTCTGCCAAAATTACTCTCCCTTCCCAGTGCCCCATCAGTTTAAAAAAGGTTCTTCTCTGCAAACGAGCCTCTAGTGCGGTCATGAAACGTGCATTATACTGGAGAGGCTATCTATGATAATACGTATTGGAGTTAAGAGGAACGGCTGCGCGGCCGCTTTCACACAAAACGTAGTTTTGGATTTGAGGCCAAAAATACCAAACCAAATTGAAAAATTAATTTTGCAATAAAAAGGTAGGTCGAATGTCAATCTCGGATAGGAGCTACTTTTTTTTTTGCTTTTAAATGATGACGTAAAGGTAATTAAAAAATCAGTTTTGGTTCATTTTGCAAGCAACTTTGGAATTTTTTTGTGAGTTATTTATAATTATAAAAAAAAATCTGCGTAATCCTTCCTTTTAACATAATGAAAAATAAAATTAAAAACTGTTAAAAATGTGTTTCTTTGGGTAGTAATTTTTATATATACAACAAGTTTTTGTTTCGATGTAAATAGGTAATTTGTAATTTAAATTTTACACCTATCAAAATTGTTTCTAAAAAAAAAAACTATGTCTTAAATTTTATATTTCATCATATTTAAAAAAAAATATAGCACAATTATTTTTGTAAATGTTTATATTTACTCGCAAATAATTGTCCAAGTTGCCTCAAAAATCATAAAATATTAAAATCTTTAATAGCCTATGTTTTATAAATTAAAGCAAAAACAAATAAAGTAGCTCCTATCCGAGGTCGACATTTAACATACATTTTGATTACAAAAATTATTTTTCAGTTTGGTTGGGTATTTTGGCCTAAAATCCAAAACTATGTTTTGTATGAAACCGGCTGCGCACCCAATAGCCTTATGCTTAATCTTTTAATGTTTGACTGCTGTGCGAAGATGGGCGATAACCGGTAACTAATATCTGAGTGACTGGAAAGGGCAAAAAGAATATTAAGAGACACGATTGCTCTGCAATATATGGGGGACCCTGATTACCCCGATATTGCTTTGGGACGTATTGATTTTAACTTTCAGATAATATGTAAAAGTTAAGAGACAGAAGATTCATAGGTTTTTTTTTTTTTTTTTTATTTTTTTTTTATTATTTATTAACCAAAAAATACATGTTATGTACATTCTTTTAGGTATATGCCACCTCACTAGGCTGAGCCTGTTCCGAGGTGGCATTATTTTAGCATTGAATTAGTCTTGAGTAAATTGATTTGGTGTTACCTTCCTGTTTCATCTTTTCAGCCTTATGACAGTAGAAAAATTATGACAAAACCCACCCATGCTTTCTTTAGTCCATATTCTTCATTACTTAAAGTTTTTTTGGAAGCAGATTAATCAATTTTCCCAATCTTACAAAGTTAAAATTGTCCAGTATGAATCCTTCTCTATTGAAATCAAATGCCAAAATGGTTATTGAAAATAAAAATGAAAATTTGAGAGATTTGAAAGGGAATAATGCACCCGAATTAAACATGCTCCACGCTACCAAACCATTTAGTTTCATCTTTTTGTTATTTGGTATTCAAAGAAGTTCTTTTGACCATAACAAAATATCACCAAGAACACACGCCAATAAAGTTTACAGTTTTCTTTTTATTATTTTAGTGGTTGTGTTAACGGTTTATGGTTTTACTATCAAAATTAGTAGGGAGTTGAAAGAGCCAATTTTATCATTAAAAATTACACAAAACATTGGAAATTTGTTTTTGTGTTGCTGCGGAATTTTGTCATTGATTATTTCAAACTTTATCAGTTCTAAGCATTCTGTTGATCAGTTTTACAACATAGTTTATGTTGATCGTCAACTTGGTTTGCCTCAAGAGTGCTATGTTCGTAAAAGAGTACTTTTGGCTTTTCTTAGTTTCTTTTTATATTTGCTTACCGTTTTAGTTGGTGATTTTGTAGCGTGGTATAGTTCTGATATATGCACACACGCTTCAGCTTACTTAAACACATGCGTGCTGGACTTGATTGTTTTTCAATATTTGGTGGATATTTGGATAGTCACATTTCGCTTGCGAATTCTCGTTGCTCAACTGGTTTGGTGCAATAATGTCAAACTCTACGTGAAGGAAGATTCGAATGTTGATTTTGATCCTCATAATATGATTTATATCAAAAGGTGGAAGCAAATTACAGATGCTGTTTCGAAGACCAATATTTGGGATAGTTTTGGTGATAGAATATTGCGGCTGACATCGGTTTATGATAAACTCGCTGATAATGTAGATATAATAAACACTGTGTATGGTATTCAGGTAAATATTATTTCAATTCTATGAATTATTTGAAATGTAAAAATATAGCGAATAAATTTTAATAATCCATCAAAAAACCAAGTGAACTTGCTTATCGTCGCTGGGTACATTTTATCTTCAAAATGAAAAAAATACATATTTAAAAATAAAAAAATATGTAAGAAGTAGGGGACGTCCGAGGAAGACATGGCAGGATCGAGTGAATCAGATACTTGAGTCGGGCCATGTCAAGAGTCAGAAAAATAGAAGAGTATGTATGAGACGATGTATGAATGCGAATGAGGCAAAGAGTGTGTGCCAAGACCAAGTTGTTTGGCGGTCCGTCCTCTCTGCCTACCCCTGCGGCAAACGGCGTGATGGTTAGTTAGTTGGTTATATATTTTAGAAGAAAGTGAAAGAACCAATTTTGGTACAGGAAAATGAAGGTGGACCTCCAAACAATGTTCATTTATATTAATAACTAGCTGATACCCAGCTTGAGTTGCAATGCCACTTAAATAAATAAATTGTTTCTTCCTGCGTGTCCTTTGCCATTCGTCCCCGTTCCCCTTCCGCCACCTATTCCCCATCCTCGCCCCCTTCCCCTCACGAATTCCCCTTCCACCTTCTCCGCGTTCCACCTCCCTCCCACTAACCACCCCTCCTTCATTACCCCCCGCCTCTCCCGGATTCCCTCCACCTCCTGCTGTTTCCCTGCCGCTTAACTCAATAAAATACACTTATTTTTCAAACAACTCGCGTGTGCCCTATTGCAATTTTTTTTTGCAAATTTCATTACTCCAGAACTTACCAATATAGAAATATTGCTATACAGAAACCTTCACGGGGCATGTCCACAACAACTCACCAAATTTTTATCGCAATCGGATGAATAGTATAGGAAATATCTCTAAATATATCAAACGCGCTCACTGTCAAACGTGCGAAGTTAAAATAGTTTATGAAAATAAAATAAATAAGTTTTATGAAATTTTCCAATTTTCTGCGCAATTTTCTTAATTTTTCTTTCCCTAAGAACCTGCTACAAAGTAATAGAAAACTTTTTTTAAAAAAGATGATTGAAATAGCTAAAGTCGTTCTGAAGTTATGGTGTGACCAAAAGAAACAGGGATTCATTTTTATATATATAGATAATTATTGTACACAATAAATAAAAAGAAATCCTAGTTTCCCCTCATTTTCCTGCTAAAAAATAAGTTTTTCACTCTCCTGTAAAATTTAAAAAATTTTCACATTCACGCACACAGCGACATAAACCTTTTAAATCTTTATTATATAATTTTAAATTATATGTGAATATTTTCAGATATTACTTATAATGGCTTCCTGTTTATTGTCGTTTCTACTGGGGATACATTCAATGTTCAACGTTCAACAATTTATCACAGACATTGTAAGTTAAACCATCTGTTGAAAATCATTTTAGATTACATATATTTTTTTCTGAAACCTTTTCAATTACTTCATACCATCCTTCCTTATTCAAGGCTATATGTACATAAAACTGTACCTGTCCATTTCTAGTTAACTAGTGCAGACCCAATCACGGGTAGTAAAATAAAAAAAAAACTGTTTAACCACTCGAGCGCTTTTTGCCACATAATGGCACTATTTTCAAAACCATGGATTGCTTTGTTGCCAAAATGTGGCAAATTTTGAATTTTTTTATTTTTTATTCAAACGACTATATAATAAATTGTACATTCAAAATAAAACAAAATAACTATTCTCTAGGTTCTTTAACAACTAAGGTAAGGGACATTTTTTTTTTTTTTTTTTTAATTTTTTTATTTAATTTTTTTTTTTACAAATACAGTTGTTATACATTGTATATATATATATATTTAATACATTTTTTAAATATCGTGATTCACTTTTTTTTTTGAGCAATGCTCGTGTAAAAAAGGTGGAGCAGCGAAAAACAATTCAACATATATTTTTAAAATGTGTAGAAAGGATAATGAAAATTATAATATTTAATTTTTTTATACATGTATATCATACATTATACGTGAAAACAGAATTGAATAAAGAAAAGATATAAAAGAAGAAGAAGAGAGAAAATAAAAAAGAGTATAAAAGAAAAAGGATTTCCAAAGTCACAGTCACAATGATTGTAATATGTTATCGATATATTGTTTTAATTAACCTTTTGAATTTTTTATAGTTTGTTTCCAATCTTAAGTTAAGGGGTAATTGGTTAAACCATTTGACTCCAAAATATTTATAAAATTGTTGGGCTGTGGTGGTATTACAACGCGGGATAGTTATAGAGCCAAGAATACTTGGTCTTTTGCTGTTTGAAATAGATATTGAGGTATCGTTGTTGAAACAATCTTTGTGTATTTGTAAAAGTGATTTTTTTTTATAAATAATGTGTAGTGAAGGGACTTTAAATTCTTGAAATAATCTTATGGTGGGGTAATCATATGGTTTTTTTTTAAATTATTTTTATTAATATTCTTTGGATGATTTCTAAAGGCAAGAGAGAAGTTTTGAATGCACCACCCCAGCCAACAATTCCAATACGTAACTCCTATGTCTACCTACGTTAAATTGTTGTGAAAACAAGCTTATTTGCCCAAGCGGTTAAAATGTTTTAAGGTTAAAGATTTAATTATATTTTTTTTATAAATCCTACAAATATATGATAATAGACAAAAGATAGGGGAATTCATTAGCTACATAGAACTATTATCAGTTTGTATGTCTCCATATTCAAATTCAGAGGTATGATTTTTTTAATGTAGGTGGAAAAATTTCCTTTAAAAATCCGAAAAAAAAATTTTAAATTTCTCTGTCGCTCCAGTGGTTAATAAAAAAAATATATATAGGTATATAGGACATAATAAACACATATAAAATTTTTAATTTAAAAAACTAATAAAAATGCTATGTTTGAGAATTGAATACCGATATACTTGCAAGGCAACTATGCTGACCATTATAACATTATAACACCAACTATTATAAGAATGGCGGCATAAATGAATTTTATTATTTATTATTATCTTAAAATAATAAAAATTATATATTTTAGAATGTTACATACATCACAACCGAAGTTGTACATTGTTGTTATTGACTGTATTTTTCAGCATGGCAATGTAACCGTGTCAGGTATCAACTGGTGTCTTCATTTCCTCGTCCTTTTGTCCATCACGATCATCTTCACAGAGGCAATGAAATATGAAAATAAAAGGGGAATTATTGTCATTAACAAGCTGATATTAGGCAGAAATATGAGTATGTATATGAAAAAATAAATTTAAATCAGAGTTCTTGTAAGTTATTAGGTATTTTTGTCTGTGGCCAGTATTGGCTACAGTTTTTTATTTTATATTATTTTTTATTTTTATTTATTATTCTTTATTTTTATTTATTATTCTTTACTTATTAATATTACAAGATATTGTATGTTGTCCTCAACACTTCGCCTGTGTTGTGGAGCACAATCTTAATTTTTGTTATATACAGTGAAACCCTCTTAAGCAGTTCTCGCTTAAGATGTTTCCTGAGTTTTTTCAGTCCCTTGAAGACCAAATGGCCCAATTTATCCCACTTATAAAGTTTTCCCGCCTAAGAAGTTTTTTTCCCGGTCCCTTGGAAAACTTCTTAAGAGGGTTTCACTGTATAGTGTGTCTATTAAACTTAAAATATCAGTTTTATTGTATATTTTTGTAGTTTTGCAATGTTTTAGGTGTGGGTTGATTGTAGTGTTTATTTTCAGCATAAGTAAATATATGTGTGGGTGGTAAGTAAGGTAAAAAGTAAGTAAATAAATGTAAGTAATATAAGGTGGTAGGGTAACAAGTAATTTTGTTTAAAGTGGATTCTCGTAGGTTCCTTGATGGTGCTAATGGGTCTGTGAAATAACTTTACTTTGTGAATCCTTTTTATTTGATAAAATGGA
The DNA here is from genome assembly GCA_951813805.1 of Limnephilus auricula. Taxonomy (NCBI): domain Eukaryota; kingdom Metazoa; phylum Arthropoda; class Insecta; order Trichoptera; family Limnephilidae; genus Limnephilus; species Limnephilus auricula. The sequence goes on from OX638403.1 coordinate 15,503,657, forward strand.
TGTATTCATATCTCCTATAAAGATTTTTTTTTTCATTTGATAAGCTGTAGAGATATTGGAAAGAAAAATTACGGTGCCTATCCAAATATGCAATCTGTTTTTTGTACTTGTTGATTTTAGCTGATCGTCATTGTGACCGCTTAATGGTACTGGAGAGCTTGATGAAATCTAGACCCTTTGTGGCTACTGCCGGTGGCCTATTCCCAGTGGACTGCACCCTCCTTTATACCTTTGTGGCCACCATCGCTACCTACACTGTAATTCTGTACCAGATGAAGGATTAAAAAAATATATTTTGATCAACAGATGTTAATATTTTTTTTTTTAGATCGAATATTGCATCTTCAGTGCTTAGTTTACTTCTGAAGCCATATTGATAATGGAATAGAATTTTGTTTTATTCTAGGTATTTCATTGCTCTATTTTTGATACATTTTTCAAATATGTTTCTAAAGGTTTGAAACTAAGGAAATTAATGTTTGTAATTGTCTATTATATGCGTTTCACCCGATTTGTGAATTGGTATTATAGTAGAGATTTTAAATTGTTCTGAAAAATGTCCCTCATTTAGGGATATATTATAAATATGTTGCAAAGGAGTTAAAAAATATTGTTTTATTTTTTTTAGTGTATTTACCTGATAAACTATCAATTAATGTAGAATTTGTTGATTTAGACTCTCAATGTGTTTTCAATTTCATGGGTAAAATATTCTAAGGAGTTAGTTAATCGTAAGTTGATACCAAATTCAGAGATGAGTCTGCGGGCGCTGTATTATAAATTTTACTTGATGATTCGAGTATTTGATCTACTTCATCTGTAAAGAAATTGTTAAAGTTATTTGCAATGGCAGATTTGTCAGTTATAATATGCAATAAATGCTTTAAATTTTTATTTTTCGGAAAGTCAGTATTCCGACAATAATCGTATGTAGACCTTTGTCTTCAATGTGTACCATTTTGGAAACTAGCCCGGGCCCCCACCGAATTTAGAGCTCGTACGCACTAGCGGCTAACCGCCTAGGCGGTTCGATTAGCGGTTGAATTTTGTTTGAATTTTTCGGCGGCTTAGTGCGTACGAAATGAGCGGTTGCATATTAAAATAAAAGTGCGGCCAGCCGCAGGAAATTTGTTGAAATATTCTTTCCAAGTCCTTTTTCTTCAATGTGTACCATTTTGGAAACTAGCCTGGGGCTCCACCGAATTAGGGCCTTAGGAAATTTGTTGAAATATTATTTCCAAGTCCTTTGTCTTCAATGTGTACCATTTTGGAAACTAGCCTGGGGCTCCACCGAATTAGGGCCTTAGGAAATTTGTTGAAATATTCTTTCCAAGTCCTTTGTCTTCAATGTGTACCATTTTGGAAACTAGCCTGGGGCTCCACCGAATTAGGGCCTTAGGAAATTTGTTGAAATATTATTTCCAAGTCCTTTGTCTTCAATGTGTACCATTTTGGAAACTAGCCTGGGGCTCCACCGAATTAGGGCCTTAGGAAATTTGTTGAAATATTCTTTCCAAGTCCTTTGTCTTCAATGTGTACCATTTTGGAAACTAGCCTGGGGCTCCACCGAATTAGGGCCTTAGGAAATTTGTTGAAATATTCTTTCCAAGTCCTTTGTCTTCAATGTGTACCATTTTGGAAACTAGCCTGGGTCTCCACCGAATTAGGGCCTTAGGAAATTTGTTGAAATATTCTTTCCAAGTCCTTTATCTTCAATGTGTACGATTTTGTTTGGAATGTACGATTATATTTGGAAACTAGCCGGGGCCCCCACCGAATTAGGGCCCTAGGAAATTTGTTGAAAAAAATGTCAAAACAAAAATCACTGGCCCCCCACGAAATTAGGGCCTTAGCCCCGGCGAAAGTCCGGCCCTGGCGAAATAATATACATTTTTTAAATTTAAAAATGAAAGATGAACATTTCCCGGTTACGAATATCCTAACAACATTTGAAAATCTCCTTCTATAACCTCACTAAGTAGAAAATGTTGCTTGTGTCGTGAAGGAGGACTTAGCCAGCCGAGGAATTGAACACGGGACGCCTGGGTGGGACCCAAACGCGATGCCAACTCAGCCACTGGCCGGACAATGGCAAATAGGCATTCAATGTTTTTGTTACAGAGGAAACAGTCCATTTTTTGAGGCATAACGATATTTTTCTTTGTCATTTGTAAAGGTTTGACAATGTAATTTGGTAATATTTATAATGAACGAATCGTATATGGAGGTAATACTTTTTGTACTGGACGCTCACGCCAGTGACATCGAATGTAAATTGCCAGCTTCCTTTTGAGGGTACCTTGGGTAAGGATTTGCAAATGAAACACAAACTTCAAGAATGTCGTCGAATAGGGTTAGTTATTCTTTTCTCTGAAAGGATTGCATGGGACTCTAGATGAAACAATACATGCGTCATAGTGGCGAACATTAATTAATAAGGTCCTACTATTTGTTGAGCGAGTAATTCAACCTTGCAAAGACAAAACAAAACACACGGTGATAAGAATATTATCAAGATGAGTGATTATAAAAAGTGTGACGGTACATCCATCTGCTGTCTGATACACTTTTATAATATAAATAATATAATATATTATGATGTCAAATGTCAAATTACAAGTAAGTGATGGCTTACAATTAAGAAAAAACCTTTTAAAAATCATAGTTCTTATCGATATCTATTGTAATTGAAATATAAAACTTGTTGACTATTAATAACATTAATTCAACAGTGAAATTTCCCCCTCGGGAAAGCGTACTTTCGTTGAGTAAGCTGATCTATTGGTGGTATTTACTATCGATACCATCAAATTAATATAAACAATTTATTTTTGTTGGACTATTCGTAGGGTCCCAATCAATTGAATTGACTTACTGCACCATTCACGATTTTCAGACTCATTGGAATAACATTTTTTAATTTGAATTTTTTTGTGAGCTTTTTTGTTGTTCAAAGTAAAATATTATTTTTATTCAGAATGAGGGATCACGACACCTCATCAGTTACACATGTTGAATTAAACATACAATATGTACTGCAACCAGCGAGATATGTCATGTTTTTAATTGGTGTTCAAAAATACACGTACGAAAGGAACAAGATTGTTCCAAGAACAATATGGAGCAAAGCATATTCTTGTGTATTATTTTTAAGCATGACGATATCGTTTATTTATGTCATGAAGTTCAAAATAAGCGACGAATTAGTTAATTCAACATTTTCATTAGTTTTCACAGATAATCTGGCTATTGGGTTGACATGCTGCGCAGCATTTTGTGGTATATTTTGTCCACTATTCTTTACCAATCAGTTGTCGATGAAGTATATAAAGAATGTTGATTATATCGACGAACTTCTTGATCTTCCTCCAGAGTGTTTCGTGAAGATGCGACAAAGATACATTTGGGGGTTAGCCTCGGTGGGCTTTTTTGCTACTGCGATTATTATTTCTGATTTAATCTATTGGTATAATAATGCAATTCAATTAATGACAGTGATGTATACGGCAATGTTTATCAATGATTTTGTCATGTTCCAATACGTGTCGGATATATGGATCGTAATGTTTCGATCTCGGGCCCTCATGTCTCAACTTATGTGCTGTGAGAATTTGAAACGTGAAAGAAATTTGATTGATTACGAACCAAACAATTTAATGTTCATTAAAAGTTGGCATCAGATGAATAAACTATCCTCAAAAAGGAATGTTTTTGAGGATTTTGGTGACAGGATATCGAGAGTAAGGTTAATTCATGATAAACTTGCTGATAATGTTGACATCATCAACTCATCTTACGGTATTCAGGTAAAACTGATTGACATAATTTATATTTTCTTCTTTGATTTGACTAATGTAGAGAGATTTGACCCTTTCATTAAAAATCAGGTATTCTTGGTTTTTAATTGGTAGTTGGTATTCTAGAGTCCTTCACAATTATCCCACCCAGGATTTCAATAGTTTCATATACTTACGTATGTTGCCAAATATGTAGATAATGTATTGTATTTTGATTTGGTATTCAAAACCATTTTGATTTTGGCTTGATTCATTTGCTTTATACATAATTCCAGGTGTTGCTCTCATTTGGTTCGTCCTTCATGGCAACGGTACAGGGTATCAATTCAGTGATTCACCTTGAAGGGTATTATTCTGTTCCTGACGTGAGTAGATATTAAACTGAATCTTTTATGCAAAATTTAGGCATAATAATTGGTGAATTGCTAGAACACAGTTCAGGAATGCAGTGGCCACATAATGAATAAAAACGAGAATATCAATCCGTATTTTTTTTAAATTGCTGTCCTTGAACTCCTGCTTGTAGAAATGACTTTTAAAAAATACAGATTAAAGTAGTTTATTCACAGTCCTTCTCACTAGGGATTCCTGTTCCGAGGCGGACTGTATGTTATTTAATGGGAGACGATTACCTCACTTTCATGTTTCATGTATGTTGACTTCCACGAAATAAATAAAAAAAAAATCGACATGTTTGTTAACTTTAGGTTTTATTGGTGTTACTTCATAATCTTAATTATTTCCTCATCTCCGTGTTAGTTTGCCATATTTTGATGTCGTTTTTAAACTTTTTGTATCTCCATGGTGTTTTCAATTTCAATTGGAAGGGCATTATATAATTTTGTGGCACGGAAATCATGGTTTTTCCGGCTTAAGATTTATTTAGTTTAGGGATGTTCAATGGATGATGGTAATGTTTTAAATAAATGGCATTAATAATTTCTTTCAATAAAATGTTTTTTAGAATGATAGTGCAATGCTCTCTACAATGGGCTGGTGTGTCCATTTCATGGCAGTGATGTTCATCCCAGTTATGTTCACAGAGGCGTTGATGTATGAAAACAAAAGAGGAATCGTTCTCATCCATAAACTGTTATTGGATGAAAGTATAAGTAAGTTTACACAAGTGCAGATCTGTGGAAAATCACGGAATACTATAATTGTAGAAGTTGTGAAGCTGAAATTATTTATTAAAAAAACACTGAAATAAAAGACAATCAAAATATACCTTTCGAATGAACACCATTCTGAATGTCTCGTTTCCACAATCAGTTCAAATTTAAAAAATGAATCATATCCCAAGTCTACATAGAGTTTATTGAACCGGATTTAAACATAGACACAGAGACCTTCTTCTTCTTTGATGCCATTACAGCCCATATCGAGCTTTGGCCTCCCGCAACATTCGCCTCCAACTCCTCCTGTCCTCAGCGGCTGACTTCCAGGTAATAATACGTGCAGCGCAGCTTCTCCCCTCTTACCTCGTCTTCCCACCTCAGTCTGGGTCTTCCCACTTTTCTCCTTCCACCTGGATGTCCAGTCATAATTCTTTTTGGGACGCGTGTGTCCGGCATTCTCTGTACATGACCAGCCCATCTCAACCTAAGGAGTCTCATATGGGCTGAGATGTTGGGGGCCTGGTATATATATTATAGTTCTTTGTTGTGCCGGATGCGCCACTGTTCCGCCACTTTCACGGGACCACATATTCTCCTTAACACTTTTCTTTCAAAAGTATCCAGCATTTCAGCCATCTTTGCCGTCAGTGTCAGCGCCTCACGTCCATATATTATATATATACATATAGCTTTTTTTTTAAAGAAAGACAAACATTCCCGGGTTACGAATAACCCAACAACATTTGAAAATCTCCTACTACCACCACACTAAGCAGAAGATATTGCTTGTGTTGTGATGGAGGACTTAGCCAGCCGAGGAATCGAACACGGAACGCCTGGGTGGGAGCAAAACGCGATGCCCACTCAACCACTGATCGGTCAATAAAAGACAATAATAAAATATGCCAACACAGTTCTCACAATGGTCTTATATATGGTTACTTTGATTTTCCTGTGCATGCTACGTGACTTAAATACTGGCAGCAAAGAGAAGTATGTTTTGTTGGCTGCTGTGTTTCTCCTTTTGATATCTGCTGGATCCTCATTGTTCTCTGTCAGACTGGAGCCCAGAATTGATCGAATTGATTGAATTGATCGACCCCTTCGTATGAGTAATTGTCTTTAAATTGTGCACTACTTCTTCTTCTATGTGAAGGATATCTGCTCTGTATCATCATTTTCGTTTTGTCCACATTAATCCGCAGCCCTACTTCCCGTGCCGCTATTTCTAAAGGGTCGAAGACCTCCTTAATAGCTGAAATTGATCTTCCGACAATGTTAATATCATTAGACACAGAGACCGCACCACCGAAATTATTATTTTAAACTATTTTGAGAATCAATATGAACCACAAACTAATCTTATTGAGCGTGAGACAATGGTAAGGTTATGTAGGTCCCAAACACTGCGATGAGTGCGTTGGGCTGAGCAAGCAGTAATAATGCCAGTTGTTAGGACACCAAACATCGTGATTATGGGGGTGCCCAGAAGCAACCTAGAGGCTGGCCAAGGAAGGTATCCCTTCGATGAACTGCGCCAACGAGGATTTGAGCAGGTAGCGGAAGTCTTGAGGATAATAAGCCAGAGCCTCTAGTGAGCATTTGTGGAGAAAGTGAAAATACGCTCTAGGATTATGAAATTTAATAACTAATAACTAATATACAGATAGTTTTTAATCTGATACTGCAATTGTTTACGCTTAAATGTAGAATTTGTTTTCTTTCTAGGTAAGCACCATGGTCAAAACCTCGCCCTTTTGGAGAATCAAATGAAGTCCAGACCTTTCGTGATGAGTGCTTGTGGATTTTTTTCAGTAGACTGCAGACTGGTGCACAGTTTTGCAGCAAGCCTAGTAGCTTACATTGTGATACTCTTTCAAATGAGAGTAAACTAACCATCTAACAATAACGAGGGCGGAGCGCCAAACAACCCGGTCTAGGAATACATTCCTTGCTTCAATTACACTCATACAATGTTTTCAACCTGTGGTACACGTACCCCGTACGCGAAGCCAAAATTAGGGGTACGCAAAATTGTGGAACAAACGTGGGTTTTAAAACTCAGCTCAACGTTCTCAAATTTCGGCGGTTTATGCTCGGTGTATACAAGGACGGCCAAAGGAAGTTACGGCGCAAAAAATATTATTATTTAACGTAAAATAGATATAATACAATTTTCGTTGTTTGTTTTTGGGGTGTTATGCCGTGTTGCGCTACCTCCTTCTTTAGCCGACGTTTCGGACAGCGTTGCAGTGTCCATCATCAGGGCAGATCCGACGATGTGTAATTGTTAGTGTTAAGTGTGTGCTTATTTACTCGGAAGCGATACCGTGTCGCCAGATTCAATCTACTACGAGCTGGTAGGTATTACAGTGAAAGGGAACTGCGATTTTGTGAAAGCGCGGTATTTACGTTAGCCTGGGGCCGTCCACGTGAGAAATGTCAACGGAAGTGGCGAATTCTAGAATTAGAAACCGAGTTAAAGTGGTTAAAGCGAATGTGGCCAATACCAAGGTATAAACAAAATGGTTTTATACCTTTATATTGTATTATTATATGGTATTACAGTATACGTAGACATGGTTTTTTGCGGTTAGCTTTGGTGTAGCCGTCAATTACCGGATACCAAGAGCTGTTTTAGCTCCGTCGTCTCTATTAATATTAATTGGATTTTTGTAGATTTCAATTGCCTCCTGAAAAATATAGATTTCTGGATATCTTCCATTCAAAACAATCGCATTGAAGTATTTGAATGCCTCCACAATTTGCTCAGCGATTGTTTCTTGGAAATTGACGAACATGTTAAAATCAATATCATTCAACATTTGACATCTCTAAAAATAACATTTCAGGAATTTTTCCCAACAATCAGTAAAGAAATGCACTGAGTGCGAAATCCTTTCAGAGATGATTTAACAATGTCAACAAACCTAGATATAAAAGAAGTGGAAAATCTGTTTGATGTATCAACCACTTTTGAGCTAAAAACTTACTGTGAAAAGATGTCTCTGGTAGGTTTCTGGCTCGAAGTTTCGAAGGAATATCCCACAATAGCAGCTGTGGCTCTAAAAATATTAATACCGTTCACAAGCACGTATTTGTGTGAAACTGCATTTTTTTCCTATGCAATTATTAAAAAAAAGCAATAGTCTGAATACCGAACCGGACTCCAGGCTCTACTTATGTGAAATTGAGCCAAGCTATATAAAATTTTGCTCTGCAAAGCAAGCTCAAGGGTCACATTGATTGTTTGATAACATTTAATGATTGATTATACACGTTGTAACAGGAAATCGAGCTTCTATTTCAACTTCTGATACTTGAGAATTTTTTTTTTCTACAACACATTTTGAAGTTAAAAAAAATCATCCTCTCAATACACTATGTGAGTTTGATGTTGTGTATGGAGGATATGATTTTTTTTCCGTCGAAATAAAAAGACGTGGAACAAAATTTGTTCAATTTCACATGTAAAATCACCGTCGTGTTACACTGTATAAAATTGCATTAATTGTGTTTGTGTGACTTGATTGTTAAATTCAGGTCATAATAGGAGTATTAAAAAAACTACCTACAAATTAAACATGTCTTTCATTACACGTGTCCGCAAGATAGAGGGTAGGGGTACAATTAATTTATAGTAAGAGTCAAGGGGTACGCAGACTCAAAAAGGTTGACAACCGCTGGTCTAATACACACCATTCTATAATTCTGATTCTTGACATGGCCTGACTCTTGTATTTGGTTAATTTAATCGTGCCTTGGTTTTCTCGGGGGTCCCCGACTTCTACTCTCCTATTCTCCTATTCTCCTTGCACTCCTTTATTCATTCATCCATTCTACTTGCCCAAACCAAGCCATTAATCCCCACATAAAATTTCTCACAAGATCATACATTGTTTTACCACCAAACCAAATGATAGAATAAATACCTAAATGGAATATTTTATCATCGTCATCGTCATTGTCCAATGCTGATTTAGAATGAAGTATTCCTTGAGTTGCTTCTGTCACTTTTACAAAAAAGATATGGCCTTGGAACTAATCTATTAAACAGAAATGAATCACATTAAAATTGTTGCTTTTGGTGGGAGGGATGGATCACCCCTGGACTAATAGAACTTCCTCTTCTTCCTTTCCTTAATATAACCCCCAACACAGTATTCCCAAAGATTTCACAGGTCCTCAGGAAAAATATTTTCCTCAGAGCCGCCTGAGTGGGGTCAATGTAAAAAAACGGATGCCGTTCTGGGTGAGTTGGCATCGCATCCCCAGCTAGTTCCAACTGGTATGTTGACTATGTTAAGCCTTGTCCTATTTTTTTTTGGCGGCTGTTTCCAAATGTTGTAGGGATTTTCGGTCCCTGCCAATGTGACTCCAAGTCCAAGACACTGCGGATTGGGATCATGGTAAACATTTGTCTGTACATTGCTAAGATGTAATGCTTTCGCGAATAACTTAAGGAACTAATAAAGGAGCACTATAATCACAAAATAACTGAAAGAGATGCACAGGTGGAGACCGAAATGAAGTTTTACTCAATAGAATGCTGAGAATCACGAACTCACCAAAGAACTGGAGACGCTAATAATGAGACGCTAATAATAATGTCAAAACACCAAGTCAGCAATCCTTAGAGCCTTTTATGACTTTTATGGTAACTTCATCGTTTAGAGCACAATTTCAGATCTCCAAACGAACAAAAAACTGATACGTTTTTAGATTTTCACGGCCAAAAGAATTTTCGTTGTTTGTTTTTGGGATGTTATACGTGTTGTGCTACCTCCTTCTTTAGCCGACGTTTCGAACAGCTTTGCAGTGTCCATCATCAGGACAGATCCGGCAAAAACAAACAACGAAAATGCTTTTGGCCGTGAAAATCTAAAAACGTATCTGACTAACCTCTATGGGGAGGAAGTTCACACAATGGTACGCCGATTGGAGAATCTGAGGAAGTGAATGAACCATTTATTGGGTAGCCTGGCTTTCCCCAAGAGATGCAAGGAATAATCAGTCGTACCAGTACACATCCGAATTAAAAGACATATCGCATCCCGGAAAGCTGAGAGGGTTTTTCAAAGAGCTGAAGCAGCGCTACTAAGGGAGAGAATCCATAATGTGCGCAGCGAACTGGATGGAATATCTCGGGACCTTTTCGATTTACACCTGCATCTGAGTGCAATCCTTATCGGGGAAGATTGGAATAAAATTGACAATATAACTTACCAACAAGCACTAAGATGTAAGCAGTCAACGGATGCGAGACAGAAACGTAAATTCGAGAGACTCAACCAAGCCAAAAAGGGAGATCGTAAACAACTTGATCAAAATAAAGTTGTTATTAACATTTCGACCCTTGCGCTGAGCCCAGATGCAACCTCAGTGCTTGCTAAGGGGATGAACTACGCAGTTGCCCCCTAAAAGATACCTGTGGAATCCATCGTATGTGGTGTGGAGACAGCACTATAGACAGATCTGCCGGATCTGCCGGATCTGCCCTGATGATGGACACTGCAACGCTGTCCGAAACGTCGGCTAAAGAATGAGGTAGCACAACACGGCATAACACCCCAAAAACAAACAACGAAAAAGAACAAAAAACTGTTCAAGTCGACTAAATTAAGCCAATTTATCAATATGACCATGCCCGTGTGCCATGGACCATAATTTAACTAAAGTGCTTACTGTGGCGCAGAAAATTCAGCATTCCGAGTTGTATATATAACCAATCTAATTGTGGTTAATGTCTGTCGGAAAAATAATCATACTTAAGTGCCATATTTTTTTGATAAATTTAAAACAAGTTACAGTAATGTTGTATTTATTGTTTTATAATGTGTGTTCTCCGTAATAGGATATTTTCACAAACGTGGGATTGATTTGAAAATGAATGGAATATTATTTAAAGATCATTTTTCTGATTTTAATCTTCCTACTAAAAATGTTTGTTTTTTATGTTTTCATACAAATTTATTCATTTTAAAAACGATCAAAAACCCACAAAAACCAAAAGTACTACTGTCAAATTTTTTTCAAAGCCGGGCAACTCTTATATATTATATATTGATAAACTTCTTGATTTTCCCCCAGAGTGCTATGTGAAGATACGAACTAAGTTTACACAGGGCTTGTCGTTTGTGTGTTTGTTTGTGACTGTATTTGTGATTTCGTTAAAATAAAAATGCTATAATAATCGTAATTTATTGCTTAATTTTTTTAAGCAATAAAATAAATCTGGAAATACCCTATTTTATCTATGAAAACAATAAATAAATAATTTGATCCAACTACTGTTGATAGCATCAAACAATTGGTTGTTGACATGCTTAAAGTTCTTATTTTGATGAGCAAGGTCCCACTTATTCCCATTACTTGATTAAAAAGTTTTTTTATGAAATTAAAAAGGTTATATGTACATTTATTGAGGTGTATTTTTCATCCGCCGTACTAGGCCCTGCGTTATGGCAGACTAGAGCGCTCTTGCATTTAAAAACCTCTAAATATTTTTTTTATACCCAGATGGCCTATTTCATTATTGTAAAGACAGAGAAACATTTGTTTCAAGATGAGTGCATACAATATGGATATTTTGGAAATAACTAAAAAACCGACAAAAATTGACATAAATCATGTTCTCCAACCAGCAAAATATGTCTTTTTATTTCTTGGTATTGAAAAATATACACACGAATTGAACAAAGTTGTTCCAAGAACAATTTGGAGCAAAGTCTATTCATGTGTTGTATTATTTAGTCTGATTATAAGCTTTATTTATATTATGAAGTTCAAAGTTACTGATGAGTTAGTTAATTCGACATTTTCATTAGTTTTCACTGATAATATAGCTCACCTTTTGTCATTTTCCGCAACAGTTTCCGCAGTATTGTGTTCACTGTTTTTTACAAACCAGTCAATAAAATTTATAAATAATATTGAATATATTGATAAACTTCTTGATTTTCCTCCAGAGTGCTATGTGAAGATACGAACTAAATTTACACGGGGCTTGTCGTTTGTGTGTTTGTTTGTGACTGTATTTGTGATTTCTGATATTATCTTCTGGTATAGTTCAATAATTGCTTACATGACTGTGGTTTACTTTTCTGATTATGTAGTGGGTTTAGTCATATTCCAGTACGTGGTGGATATTTGGATCATAACGTTTCGAATGCGGGCCCTAGTTTCTCAGCTTACTTCCTGTAAAAATTTGAAAGTCAATACAGATTTTGCACCCAACGATTTAATGTTCATAAAAAGTTGGAATCAAATGAATGAACTGTACTCTAAAAGCAATGTTTCGGACGATTTTAGCGACAGAATATCGAAAGGCAGATCGATTTATGATAAACTTGCAGATAACGTGGACATCATAAACTCTTCTTACGGTAGTCAGGTAATGTTAAAAAATTATGTCTGTTATAGTGATACCTAGACCTGCAACCTATCGACCCTTTGGAATAACAAGGTTCCATCTGTTGCTTTAACGTAATGCGATAATGAACTCTAAGGTAGCTTACCATAAGATCCCATAACCGTTTCCGCAAGTACTTTTGAATGTATTTATTAGATTGGCTAGATAAGTATTGGTATATCAACATTGGTATATGATTGTATTAATAAATGCATTCATAGCAAGCATATTTTCAATATAATAACAATAACATGTTTCCATTTATTCCAGGTATTATTCACATTTGGATCGTCTTTTATGTTAACTGTCCAAGGAATTAATTCTGTCATTAACATTGAAGGCTTCTCTGATGTTCCTAATGTGAGTAAGTTAGTAATTGTAACGAATGTACTTAAATAGCCACTCGAGCGCTTTTTGCCACATTATGGCACTATTTCCAAAACCTCGGATTGCTTTGTTGCCTTGCATAAAAAGCCGATATTTTGGATCGGCTGAACCAGACTCACCCTTTAAGAAAACAGTTTATTAGTGTCGTAACCGCATCCGCTATAAATGTAGTGTAATGTAATCCAGCTCCAGAGAAGAGAATGCTATAGAGCAGTTAGTAGGTGAGAAAAGATTGCGGAGCGCTTATATAGAGTCCTGTAGTAAGTCATTTTTTCCTTACCTGCATGTAACATATTTCTCCCTAGCAAAGTGGTTACAATTACATTACAATCATCACACAAAGTCCTTCGAATTACATTAAAATTACATAACGGTCACACGATCATATATGGTTTTAACACATACAATGTGTTTGCTACATGTGAAAATTATTTTTTTTAGATTGGAAACGCAATGTGTTCAACGGCGGGCTGGTGTGTTCATTACTTGGTGGTGATATTTATCCCAGTTATCTTTACTGAGGCAATGAAGTATGAACATCAAAGAGGAATCGTTATCATTCAAAAGCTGTTATTGGATGACAAGATAAGTAAGCTTTCTTTGAGATATGTACCTACTATTTAAATGTCAAAATGTAATATTTTGTTGCAAGTACTAGAGAAAATATTGTTTTTACATAAAATAGATATCAACTACTAGCGTGTCGGTACTTTTTGTTTTTTTGATAAGTTACTTTTTATAGAAGTTATGACCTTCCAAAAATCAATAAATTTGACTGGTTTAAACGCCGCCAAAAGACGTTCAATATACAAACTAGACGATGTTTTTTTAAAAAACCAAAACGTACAGACAGAATAGTTTTTTCTTATGTAGTTAAAAAAAAATTGAAAATCAGTCCACTTTTCTCCTAGGGAGAAAAGTGGGGAATACAGCCCGTGTAAAATTCTTCACCACCGGGTTTTATCTTAACGTGGCCGATCGGTTAAGATTCTTGTTTTTTGATCCAGAGGTCACACCACAGTGTTCGCAAATATATAACTTTTATTTGTAATAGTAAATATATTTATTTATTTATTTATAACAGAAAATATAGCATTTCAAATTACTACAATATGCAAAATTATATTTTTTTTAGAAATCATTCTACTATCCATATGGTTACAGTAGGAGTATTTTTAAACATCCATCGCCCAGTTGATTAGGCAGACATCTCCAAATACTACGTTTTGAGAGCTGAAAGTACTATTAGAATGTTCACCATAAATCAAACATTATTTTATTTATAAAATAACACCAGGCCCCCTAGCACACTCGATCGATAAGGATTGATTGGCTAGCTATCGGTAACTTCTCAGTGAATTTACTTTTCTATGTAGGAGGCTAGTTCACAACTCGTCTTGATTCTACCACCAAGATTTTTTTCTTTTTGAATACGGGACATTTTGGTGTCCCGAAGCTGTGTTTGGGGTTTGGGGACACCAGGACATGCTGCCTGAAAACTGGACTGTCCCGGTGAAAACGGGACGTCTGGTCACATTACCCATGATGCCGGCGCCGGATTAAATTACATCAATAATAACATACTTTACTCAGAAACCTATCTCATATCAAACACCTAAATAATATTGGCGCAGCCGGTAAGATGGCAAGACGGGACTCTATTCTAATATGGGCACGGTAGTTTTACAATTCGCCGAGTATTCATGAATTACTTTTAAAATGCAACTAATTTCTTTTTTAGGTAAGCACCATGGTCGAAATCTCACACTTTTGGAAAATCAGATGAAGTCTAGACCTTTCTTGCTAAGTGCCTGTGGATTTTTCACTGTGGATAGCTCGCTTGCGTACAGTGTAATAGTAACCATGGCAGCCTACATAATCGTTCTTTTCCAAATGAGAGGATAGACAAACAATTTGAGAAGAGCGCTATAATCTAATTGCATAAACTGAAGGTTATCTATTATCTATTGAATCGCCGTTAGCAACAAAGCTTCTCCCGAGGTATTGAGCGCTCCGGAATCAGAGCACAGCACTTCTGTGCTGTTCCGCTACTGAAGGAATGTTATAACAATTTTATGGCTGTCTGGAAATATGATCTTTTGGAGACAGGATAAGAGATACAAGGGAGATGGGCCATGAACCATAATTAGTATGAAACCGAGCACACAAAAGTGTCATCCACATTTTTGGATTTAGGGGTTGGGGGGGGGGGGGGGGGCATCTTTGGAATAGGGGGAGGAGGAAACATAGGATTAGGATTAAGAGGCAAAGGACGGGAATAAATAGGGATTCAACTTCTAGTATGAGTCATGTTGCTTAGTGAGTTTTTCGTTCAATAAAAATGTCAATATGGTAATAATTTAAGTTAAATGAATGTGTGGATCTGTAGATAAATGAGTTTTGTTTGGAGTTGGTCTTGCAAAGAATGAGATTAAAAGTAAGCGTCTGTATATTAAAGAACTTTTTTAAGTTAACGTCTGTATATTAAAGAACTTTGCAGAGTCTTCATTACTAATATGAGATCGGAAAGGGCGAAAGTTAAGGAACCTGAAAAATCTATTTTAAACACTTTCAATTTTATTTTTTATGAATTGCCTAGCCTGGGTTCCACACTTGTGATGCGTATTCAAGGATACTACGAATGTATGAGAAATACAGTATTTTGAAAGTAGTAAGATCTTTGAATTGTTTATATTTTGGGATCCTGCCTATTAATATTGAACCACTTAATATTAATATTGAACCACTTAATATTAATATTGAACCACTTAATATTAATATTGAACCACATAATATTGCTCAAAAACTGATTCTTAAAGATACGTTCATGATTTTTTTAGATATCCAATTCATTTACTTTATGAGGAATGTAATGTCATGAATATAAACCAGCTGTATATTACACAGACTATATTTGAAGATTTTTTAACAATATTAATATTGCAGAAATAACACCGAAAATTCGTACTACCAGAATTGGCTATAGTCGGAACTTTGTGGTAATTCAAACTAAATCTCCTCTTGGTCTAATAAATTAATTATGTCAGGCCTCACTTATATCCCGGAACATATTGAGTCATCAAATTTATTTTTATAATTTTTTGATTTCTATTCTCGAACATACATTTTACAAATGATTGCAGTAGTTTACATACAAAATAAGTTCCAATAATACAAAACAATGTTGATAATCAGTAACTGTATGTACTAGGAGAACCTGTGCAGAGGTGTTTGCATGTTTTAGATTAAGTAAGTATTATTCTGTCGCCATAAGTAAATATCCTCTTTGTATCGTTACCTCCAGTATCCTCCTTGATATTGTCAAGAAGAGCACCGTGGTTCGACCCATGATGGAAATATCGTAATTATAGATCAATAGCAGTTAAAGATAGATTAATAATTATCGTATTGTGCAGGTAACTAACACATGCCAGACTCCACTGGTATGAAACAAAATCGTCGGTTAAATAGAAAAGCGGCATTATTCAAAAATAACCAATTTTACAATACAGGCGTTTAAAGTTTTTAAGCGTCCGCCACACTACTCGCGAAGTTGATCGAAGTAGATAGTGTGGACACGCACTTTACTTCGCTTCGGGCTACTTCGCCCCGCTTCGTCCAACTTCCGATTCCGATTGTGTCGGCTTTTAAGCCGAGTCAAAGGCATCCAAGCGTTCCGAAGTTCGAACACGAAGCGTCCGACCACACTACTCGGCTCACTTCGTCATCAACTTCGAGAGTAGTGTGGCTTAGTTTTATAATTTATTTTTTTAAGTTGCATATTAAAATATAAATGTCATAAATCATTTTAAAGGTACATAAGGATTAAGATGGTGTGATTATTTTAATTAATTTATTAAAAAAAGAGGGCATTTTTAACAACAAATGTAATTTTTCTACATAAATAAAAGAGTATTGTTCTTAAAAAAAATACGTTTTTCTATAAATATTTCTTAACTTTTACAATCGTATTTAAACACTATCTTGAGAGCTGTCACTTTTCTGTAAAAAAGCACATGTCAACACAGTTTCGTGGCTGAGTTGCAAATGGCCAAGGGACGTTTTTCTACAATCAAAATGGCGGATTAGAGAGTAGGAAATAGGGTACAGAAAGGACACTTGGGGCGTCTGGTGATCTTGACGTGTAATTTTATAAAGTGTCTTTTATCCGTATAAAATAATGTTGATATCAGACTTGTTTTAACTAATAACCTTATTTTCCTAAAATTTAAAAATGTCATTTTTTCCATTTAATTGACGAATTGTGGAAATATTTTCTCCTCAGAAACAATTCCTTGTGTACTCTAAAAAAAGTTTAACTATTTGTGTTAGCTGAGGATTGCCAACATTTTTTATCTTTGTCATTTTTTAATTGATGGTAATATAATGTGTTAATATAATATATTCTGGGTAAAATACATATTAATGCAGATGAAATAAAATGTTTTTTGAGTTAAATACATTCCAAAAAAAGGTCCGGGGCCTGACAATATTCCTCCTTTCTTTGTCAGTGTTGTGCGGACTCTTTATGTTTACCGCTTTTTATCATTTTTAATGCATCCCCTAACCACGGGAATATTTCCTGGTTTGTGGAAAGAAGCACATGTTGTACCAGTATTCAAATCGGGAGACCAATCTTTAAAAAAAATATAGACCAATACTGTCCTGTTTTGCTAAGGTCTTTGAATCTCTGATATATAAAAATATTTTTTCACATTTTAAGCCCCTTCTCTGCACTAGGCAACATGGGTTTGTACCTCACAGATCTATTAACTCAAATCTTTTGGAATTTTGTAATTATGTGTGTAATTCTTTTAATGAAAGATTACAAGTAGATGCAATTTATACTGATTTCCAAAAAGCTTTTGATAAAGTTAACCACTCCATCTTACTAAAAAGAACAAATAGGAATACATGGAGACCTATTTCGCTGGGTGAAGTTTTTATAACTGGATTGTTCTCACGTAAGTGTGAACATCTGTAAAAACCCAGTATAAATAAATAATACATAAACTATTGTTCTTTTTAAATTAAAAGCAAAATATATTCATTACTTTATTTTCTCTATTTATCTGTGTCCTTTTTCAATTAATAGCATTTTATATTATTTACCTACACCTAGGTTACAACCAATTCTCTTTTAGCTTCCTTTAGCTTAGTAAGTACCAATTGTGAGAAAAATGTATGTGACAATATTGTTTTTGAGTATATTATTTTGTGTTATTTTAATTAACTAATAAAATGATTAACCTCAATATACGCTCAGGTTACCGATTGAAATGTGAACAACAATACCATGTGAAGAAACAATAAACAATGTAAATATAGTTTTGACTTTCTATTTTTCCTATCGATAGAAGGCTGGTTCTGGAATGAATTAAATTTGTTGTTGTTTCATAAATATTATATATATATTGTGAATAACTCACAAGAGTCCCAACCTCAGTGTCCCATCCGTCTGGAGCTAGTGGTAATATGGCTTTCCTGTTATGTCATGGGTTATGTTGTGAGGCTTAAGGTAAGTGGGGAGAGGAAGTAGACGGGGAAGAGGAAGGTGGAAAATTACCTGGCTATTCAGATCTAGTCACCAAACATGGATGAAAACATTTCAAGCAACGTTTCAATTCTGAATGGTGGTCTTACACCATCACCAGGGCGAAATTAAGATCTACTCCACTATGGAACGTGCCGCAAATATACTCGTACCTTATATTATTCTAAATGATTAAGGGGGTTTCTCACCATCCTCCCTTATTAATAGCTTATCTACACTAATAACGAATATTATTAAAAATAAAAATAAAATGCTCGCAGTAGTCAGAAAACTCGGCCAACTTATCCAATATATAGCCACTATTCATAGGTTCGAGTACCGAATTATAAACTCCAACTTAATAAATAAATAAACCGTAAATCTTAAATCGAAAATATTCGTTATTAGTGTAGATAAGCTAATGGGAGGATGGTGAGAAACCCCCTGAGTTGTGAAATAACACAAATCAAACAAATAAAAATTATTTACTCATGTGGGGATTTGAACCCGTGATTTCAGGGATGACGTCATTATGTATATTATCATTTGGAATATAAGCTTTACGATTTAATTTAATAATTAGGAAAAAAAACCTTATGTAATTTTGTATAGGTATTTATTTGTTATGATTCATATAATTGTTACAATTTGGAATGTAATTTTTTGTTGTGGTAATAAATAGATAAAACAACTTAATTCATTAATTAAAATTAGCATTATTATCTAGAATTAAATATATACAATGTCTTCTTAAGAGGGTATACCAGAGAATACCTGAAATTAGTCCTCTTTAAATCAAATTCTAGACGTATTGACTCTTTTTTACAAAAAAACATAAATTGATTTTGAAAGATTGTTATTTTATCTGGTACACGCGCTTTTAAAATTTTGAAAAACTAAGTTTATTTTTGATATACTTGTTCAATTTTCAAACGATAGATTCTAGTAAACAACACAAATTTCAAAATCATATAATCATACAACAAAATAAATTAATACATAATCTAGTCAACACAGTTTTCAAAATTAAAATTTTAGTTAAATTAAAATGGTTAAATAATAAATCCGAGAACGTGTTTTGTGACAAAAATACCTCAGTTTTTCTATTTTTTTAAGGTCTTACAAACTAAAATATTACAATTTTTTTTTTACATACTTATTTTGTTTAGACATTATTGAAAAATCATAAATACTTATGATCAAAAAATACTTACAAGAAGTACACTGTATTTAATAATTTATCATCGTGCGTTTTGAGCATTTTTATTGTTTACTTGGATGTAGGAATATATTAAAGCAAGTTTTGAATGAAATAAATCGATATTAAATTTTTAATTTTAAAAATAATAATCGATTTTTCTCATTGAAAACTCTCTGTACAATTGCAAGCATTTTTAAACTTTTATTCTCAGCTGCTGGTCAATCGCCCTTAAGAGGCTAGACTTTAAATCACACGCGGAACACCCGCGACTGTCATTCTGTCCCGCTCACAATAAGCTCACGTACACTTACAATACATGCGAATGCGAAATGTGCGAATGAGACAACGCTCAAATTTACCTACAGAAATCGCTCGAAAAGGGGTTTATGGAGAATACACTTTTCTATACCGAAACTTTCACGAAATTGAAATTTTAAAAAATATATATTTTTTAGAAAGAAGAAGCTACGTCGGTAGCTTTTTATAATTTTATAATTCTTTATGAGAGTGGAGTTAGCAGCACTTTTTCCTTAAATAATATTTTCTGATAAATCGTACATGTTTGACAGTGAATGTTTACGTTAATACGAAACGCATCGAAAATTCGAAAACATACCGACATAGTTTTCACCCTCTAGAAGGCAGTATAAAAAAAATATATTCATTTTGTGCAATTTTCGATGTAGAAAAGTGTTTTTTCCCGGGCGTCTTTTTTGTATGGGCCGAAAAGCGAAGTCTATCATCTTAATAGTTAGGTCTATTTACTACTACACTTAGGAATAACATACAATAATTTATTTTATGGATAGACCACAATGAACGATGGAAACGTGTAAAACAATTTTTCAGATGTAATATAAAACGGTCGAGTTAAAACAGGACTTTGCTATTTGACAATTAAGTATTGAATTATCACTTATTATGCTACTATTAAAGACAGGTTAGCTAATGGACAAATGCATTTAGTTTCAGCTTTTAATTGAAAAAATATCATAATGTAAGTTGCCATGGTCCCTACAAAGCTGTACAACAGTACGTTGTCTATTTCGAAGAAGCCAAAAGCAGTAAGTATGAGAGGCCTTGTTTTCATCAGGTTTTCCAAAAGGACGAGGCGCGGGCCGTGATGCTTAACTGAAAAAAACAATTTCAAATCATTTTTTTAGATGAATATATTAATTTGAAATCAATGAGGAACAAGTGCCATGTGATTTTCTGGAAGTCTACATAACAATCTTATTATTATAATTTTTTTTAATGGGTCACTTCACAAGAGCGCCCCTGTCTGTACAATATAAAGACAGAGGGACAGAGTCGCCACCCAGCCGGGTAGCGTTGTGAGGCGGGTTAAGGTAGGGGCTGTAGTAAGGGATTTATGAATGCGGGTCTTTAAGAGGCCCGGATTATATGAAGGAGAAAAAACAATGCCGATGGCTCATTTCACACACGAGCCGACTTACAGAAAAACGAGTCGAAGAAACGACTCATTTTCGTGAAGTCAACATGTTGTTCGCGTCCATCGAGTTTCACGCCCGTGCACCAGTGCATCAGGGATCAATGCTGCTAACGCCTTAGAGCAAGCTCCATTAAAATACCTGTAGAACAGATTCAGCATACCTACATTGCGTCTGGACCTTAGCAGCGCCGGTTCTACGAAATCTGGCGCCCTGTGCAGGAAATACCGATGGCGCCCCCCCCCCCCAACAATTTTTTTAAATTCAGATAAAAAAATTTATATACATATTAAAAAAAAAAAAAATTAAATTTTATGCAATACGTTTAAAATAAATTAATATCCCGCCAACAAGAATCAAGAGTAACTTTTCCAAGTGACCTGGCGGTAGCTATCTATGACACTGGACAAAATAAGAACATCATAACAAAATATAATATAAAACAGGAGGCAGTTTAGTTCAGAAATAATAATATTCTGATCAGTTTGTTTAATTGGATTCCTTTTTATCTTTAAATGCATGAATATAAATAGAATTATAACCTAAAATTCATACCTTGACTAGAGCTGTATGGTGCCAAATCGCGCGCGAATGGCAACATAAATAAACCAATAACGCGGCGAAAGCGACGAACTATCATCAAAGAGCAACTTGTAATCAACGAAGGGAGATCCGTACGAGAAGCGATCAATGAACCAATCACAATGTTTGTTGAATTTCGAACGATACAATGGTCGTAAGAGCAACAAGGAAAAATAGGTCTTACGTTCGTATGAAATATATTGTATTTGGAAAAAAAATCCTTGACGTAAGTCAAATCCGTATTTCGTTAAATTTTAACCATCGATGCGCGCGCATTAGGTTCACGCATATGGAAAGTGAGTGTTGCTAGCGCAAACTAATAATTCCGTATTACGAGTAATTTTTACACGATTCGGGGAATATTTTAATTGAATTTTAAAACAATATTTATTTTATCACAGCGCCCCTTCGTAGTGGGCGCCAGGTTTTTTGCACGTTTTTGAACGTATGGCAGATCCGGCGCTGGGCCTTAGAGACGGCAACCAGTCTCTTCAAAATGAATTGTCGAGCAGATATACCGTTCTCCTAAGGACAGAATCAAGTAGAAAACAAGTATTTTGGGGCTCCAGCCCAGATGTAGCTCTTAAATTCAATTATTTTGCATAATTGAGATTTGTACAGGGTTAGCAGCTAGTCACTATGGAAGAAACAACGCGCATGGTTTCACTGAACTAGGTCCAGTGGACACACTTTAGCGTACCGTTCATGTAGCTATTTCATTCGTACACATATTTTGTTTAAATGGTTATCATTTTTATAAGCGGTAATACATTTTTGTTTGGTTATTTTATTATGAATATAACGTGTCTAGTATTTTTATAATGTCATTGGATAAATGGCATAATTTTTCAAGTTTACTAACATTCCAATGTTAAATTTCTTCTTGGAGGCGGGAATGGGTACCGCCGCCCCGGGAACCATTTATTGGATAACCAACACCTCTGCCATAGGTCACCCCAAGTGGTTCGCTACGTTTGGTGACTTAACAGGGGTGCCCGGGTTCATGGGGTTCATTGTCTAGGTTTTGTCGGCGGATGATATAGACACATTGAACCCTAGATTCCTACCCAACCCTCATACCTTTTTCCTTCCCAGAACTTCCTCTCCTTCCTTTCCTTAAAAATACCCTCCACTCAGCATCCCCAATGGTGACACAGGCCCTGAGGGAAATTATTTTCCTCAGTGCCTCCTGTGTGGACCTAATGTAAAATGATTCTGAGGCATTTTGTTTTCATAAATGCTTGCAGCTTTACAATTCCTATAATTATAATATCCCGTAAGTTTTCACGGGTCTGCGCTTGTATAGGAGAAAATGATTTCCCTACGGACCTTCTACGTGGAGTTAACACTCATTTTAAAAGACCACTTGAAAAATAAATTAAAAAAATGGTAAATACCTACTTATACTTTTGTCTATCATGAGTTTATTGATCAAATCCATTCCTCTTTTGCGTTCATATCTCAGGCCTTCCGAGAAGTATATCGGGAAGATTAGCAACAGTATAAAATGGGCGCACCAGCTAAACGTTGAGATGATTGCTAGATGAATCTAAACAAAAATATGGGATTTCATGATTACAAAATGTATTTATTTAAGTATTGGAAAATCTGAAAAAAAAGTAAGTTTTGTATCTAAAGTTGGTCGCCAAAAGGCTCACGAAGAAGAAGCCGTCTGACGGTATTGATATCTGATGAATTTAAAAAATATATATTATTGAAGAAGACGATAACAATAATAATCAAATTTTTTTATAAAAATATGAATATTCATTTAGACTTTTATAAAAAGTCAATAGGTGTTCCATAAAAATAAAATCGGACATATTTATCCGATACACTATCTAGGTAAAAAATACATTATTTGAATACTTGTTTCCAATAATAAAGGTGGCTGCCAATAATATGGGAAAAAAAACATTAGTCAAAGATAATATTGTTAATTCTGAAATTTGAAATATGAAGTTGAAAAATTATGACAGTCTCATATAAGATCGCAGTAGCCCAATTGGTAGAGGTGTATGTTCTTGTCCCAGTTGCGACCGTTATCTTTTATTATTTTTCTGTGTCTTGTTCATTTTCATATTTAAAAAAATTAGATTATTATTGTTATCGTCTTCTTCAATGATATATTACATTGATGGGAATAACCTTCAAAAGTTAAAAACAGAGTTTTTCTTATAAAAATAAAAATATATTAGTTTCAATGGAAAAGTTTGTACACGATGTAGGTATAATGTGTAATACAAGTACAATTTCAATTTATTTCACAGTCCTTTAAGGTTTCCTGTTCTGAGGCAGCCTGTAGTTTTCAAACTTTTGAATATAGTTTCATGTTGCCCTTAACCACCCGAGAGCTTTTTGTCACATTATGGCACTATTTCCAAAACTTCGGATTGCTTTGTTGCCAAAATGTGGCAAATTTTCAAAAAAAATTTTTTTATTAAAACGATTATATAATATATTGTACATTCAAAATATAACAAAATAAACGTTCTCTAGATTCTTTAAAATGTTTTAAGGTTAAAGATTTAATTATATATTTTTTATAAATCCTACAAATAGGTATGTGATAATAGACAAAACATAGGGGAATTCATTGGCTACATAGAACTCTAATCAGTTTGTATGTCTCCATATTCAAATTCGGAGGAATGATTTTTTTAATATGGGCGGAAAAATTTCCTTTAGCAATTCGAGAAAAAATATTTTAATTGCTCTGTCGCTCGCTGTCTTTAATTGCTCTGACAAAATGTTTAACAAAAAATCCGAAAAAGACCAAAACACTAGGGCAGGGACACAACGTTTTTTTGTTTCTATCGGTCACGGAAAATAAAAACATTGTGACCATCCGCAAAATGTGGACACATTTTCGTCGGAGGAGACGCTGCTTTACATCATCTTCATAATGTTTGTAAGTAATCACTCTGTTCTCTCAACCATGTTTTTAATGTTGTTTTAAATATATTCATTTCCGATATTCATTATTGCAATCGATTTCATTTTATGTTGCTAATAGACGATATTTAATCCTTAATATTTCACTGCAACAATAACGTCATAATCAATTCGTTTAGAAACTCTATTATTCCACGCGTTAGTGGATTGGTAACCAATATGCAGATGTAGGAGATATTTTAAGTTGCATCGAATAACTTTATATACATTGCATTTCTATATACATTTTCAAAACAGTTATTAGTTTACATTTTGTTTTCTATACCCTCATTGTTAATTTTTGTTAACCGCTTGGACACATAAGCTTGTTTTCACGATAATTTAACGTAGGTAGACATACGAATGACGTATGCCGCGTACCTGATTTATACCTGAGTTATTTAAAATGAATCTTTTTTTTTCTGTCACCAGACTTTATGTCCAGGTTAAATTTTCCACAATGAAAAACTAAACCCTTCCACACACTTTTCCACAAATGATCATCTAGTAAATCCACCCTAAGCAAGTGTATTATGTAAGTATAATTAATACAAAACAATACAAGAACAATATGTTAACCTACCAGTGAATTCACCGACTCCAGATATTTTAATATCAGAGGGTTCGGCTCGGTGGAACTCCTAATTGGACCGATAAATCCTACTGATCCCTCAATATAAATATTTTAAAAAATCTTTCGTATTCCTATATGTATTTAAAATGACTGATTTTTGCATTTTTATATATAAATCCTTTGGCAAATCCAATACGCCTAAATTTTTAATGAGAGTGCTAGGTATAATGCCAATAATGTTATTATTAATTTCTGCAAGTGTTTTAGTTTTTTTATTATTGTGACAGCTGTTTCGGCTTACAAGGCCATGAAAATGGAAAAAAAAATAAAAACAAAGAAAAATAAAAAATCTTTCGTATTCCTATATGTATTTAAAATGACTGATTTTTGCATTTTTATATATAAATTCTTTGGCAAATCTAATGAAATGTTTTCTGGGTATTCAAATAAATTAATAACAAATACATTCGTACCGTAAATAAAGAATTAAATCATGTAATGAAAAAATATAAATTGTCATTGGAATAACTCTTGTTATAATAACTTTTGAAGGTTAAACCCATCTATGTAATATATCATCGAAGAAGATAATACTAACAAATCTTAACGAAAATATGAAAAACAACAAAGACAGAAAAAAATAAAAAAGGTAATGGTGGTAACTGGGACTCGAACCGCCGATCTCTTGTCTTACCGGTACAAACACCTTAACCAAATCGACAAGAAGTGTCTCTTCAATAAAAAAATAACAGCTTACGTTCGGAATAAGGGGACTACCTTCCAAGTAAAAGACAGAGTTGGCTCCCTGCAAAGTTGATAAGTATGATGCGCCAATGGCCAATAAAACCTGAAACATAAAATATATTTTTTCATGATCCATAAAATTAATCTATGCGACTACTGTGTTCATATTTGACTCAAATGTACAATACCCATGTCACCGACCCCACCAAGACTTTAAAAACAACATAGCAACGTTGGTAACATAGCAGGGGTGCCCGGGTCCATTTGGCGAAATATGAAAAGCTCGTACGCGAAAACTATTAATTTTACAAAAAAATTGGAAATGCATACATTGTAGGAATTTTTTTCTAGTTTAATTTTGAATTTACATGTTTTTATCGTAAATGAGTCGGAAAGGAGATATTGTCAAAAAACTGCTATTAGGCGCCAGTTTTGTCCAATATGGCGGCGCGAACGGCAAATATATGAGGTGGCAAAGTTGAAATTCAGAAAGAAATCTATAAAATAAATAAAATTACAAATTTTCAAAGCTTCCGGTAAAACTATCAAATGATTGAACTATAATGACTTTCGAGTTTTAATTTCCAGTTTTAAATTATAGTCCTGTTTTTTCAAGGCTGGATGATGATAATAAGGAAGTTGAGTCCTTTTTTAAATTTTTTTCATCAATGTTCCCATGCAAACTTAAATACTTTTTTTTATGTTCGTTTTCATAATTAGGTAAATTAATTCTACAAGTTCGAATTAAATTAGTCCCGCGAAAACGCCCGCTGAGTATAATACCGTGCGGGAGAGTGTGTGAAGTCATCTGGTCCCTTGTTTGTGTGAAATATAAGGTAAAATATTTACAAAACCGGGTCACGCTTAATATGGACGAAAAAAATAAATTTAAAAAGTTGTAGTAGTTAGATAATAACTAGAACTAATCAATCCAGTAACCGGAATTTCGAAAAAAGTGCATTTTAATGGGTTTTTTTTAAATTTAAAAACACAGAAATGTCATTTTTCACCGAAACATGAAACTTTTTAAATTTATTTTTTTCGTCCATATTATGCGTGACCCGGTTTTGTAAATATTTTACCTTATATTTCACACAAACAAGGGACCAGATGACGTGAGACGACGTCACACACTCTCCCGTTTCTTACTGGGCGTTTTCGCGGGCTAATAAAATTCAAACTTGTACAATTATTTAATTATGAAAAAGAACAAAAAAAAAATTGTATTTAAGTTTGCATGTCATCTACATGAACATGTTTTTTATAATTCAAAATATTTTTCACTCAACTTCCCTAATGCGTTCTAATCAATTTATTTTGGATGTCAATGTATCTACTCAATATTCATCAAACAATTTAGTATATTTATAAGTATTATATATCCATGATACTATTAAAAAATTATATATTTTTCATTTAATTTTTTGTAAATATTTTTTAATTGTTTACCTGAAAGCCATAAGAAGAGTTAATAATCTCAACGTTATCTGCCAGTTTGTCATAAATTGACGTAAGTGAGTTTATTGTTTTATCATAATTGGTACAATCATTCCTTCTACGCAAATACCGATTCATTTCACTCCAACTTTTGGTGGAACCCAAGCCTTGAGGAGAAAAGTCCACATTGGCTTTTTTGATGCTCAGACTTTTCGAACAGATTAGCAGTGAACCGATAGCTCGCAATCGAAATGTAACAATCCAAATATCCAACACGTATTGAAATACGAGAAAATCCATTATAATCATAGATATGTACATAGCACTCATTCTACTGATTATTCCACCGAACCATGTTAAAGCGTCTGCTGCTATAACTGAGCTCACATAAGAAAACAAAAGTAACATTATCAGGACCACATTGGTACGCATCTTTACAAAACACTCCGATGGAAGAGCAAGTAGTTTGTCAATATATTCAATACTGTTAAGGAATTTCACGGTTGATGGTGCGGCAAAAAATAATGAATAAATTATAGAGTAACTTGCTGAAAACACCGTTATGGTGTACGCCAAATTATCAATGATTGTTGATAAATTTGTGATGTTTTTAGCGTCAAGTTTTAATTTAATTATATAATGAAATAACGCGATTATAAGGCATAAAAGAAACCAAGAGTATGCTTTACTTCCCACTGTTCTTGGGACAAATTTAAGTCTATTATATGAATATTTATTAATGCCAAAAATGTATCCCAAGAAATTAATTGGTTTAAGCGCATAATGTATGTCTAATTCGAGAGATTGGACATTTTTAGAGTTGTATTCCGCAAATCCAAAAAAAATCATTGTTTCCAAACCATAAGTGACCAATCTAGTTAACGCTTTGTTCGTCATTAAATAAAATATTCGATAAACATTATTTGAATGTTTGTGACCTTGTCATTATTTGAGCACCCACTATAATAAAATACTATAATATATCAACCACTAAGATTCTTATCGTAATGTTTTAAGAAAGGAGGGTGGGCCAAAACATAGGTTATAAGAATATTAATCAACACATATTTCATTATTTCAATATTTTTTTTCATTAAGTAATGAAATAGTAAATCGGAAATAAAATTTCCAAAGCTATTCCGATAATTAATAATTATGATATTTTTTCTTAATCGTCTTCACGATTTGTCTCTGGCCCAGGATTGGCGATTAAATATCTTCAGTTTTTAATTCTCGCCAGCAGTTTTCTTCAGGCCGTCAGTCCATTTTATCGATGGGTGACATCTATTTCTGATTCCCAGTCAAGGATGTGATCCAATGGTATCTGGAATTATTCCTATGATTATCTTTTAACCGTTGTGTACCTGAACTGCGCCGGTAGTTATAGAGAAGGTTTCTACATATGCTGCAGCCGGTTCCAAGGAGTAGGGTTTTTTCCAACCAAAAGAGTAGGGTTCGTCGGTAGATACACGGTAAAAGAACCTCCGTAACTTAAGGAGTATGGTGAATCCATCGCTCAGATAGAAACGCATCCTACAATAGCCATACCAAGCTGAGGTGTGAACTACAGTGCTTAGGGCGGAATTGAACTGGTGAACAATATCAAAAAGGTGCCAACGAGAAACAGATATAATATTTAGACCTTACCCCAGTATTTAGAGCTCTGATGGGGTGGACTGTATATTTCCCTTGACGCTTGTGGGATTCACATGAAACAAATCAGTTAGAAACAGATGTGGGGCCGTTGGAGAACCCGGGGAGAGTTGAGAATACTTTTAGGAACTTTGGGGACGCTGAACAAAGAAGTGTTTTCAATGGGAAACCTCTTGCAATAATAGGGCCCTTTGCGAGAATACGCCAGGGAACTTGGAAACGGACTCCTTTGGGACCCATTATCTCTAACCAGACCCACAGAGAACCAGGAGAGGGGGAAGAACCCAACAGTCAATATTGAGGATACTAGGGTAGAATCCTTAACGTATGCTAGATGTAAAATACACAACAAACAGGAAACTCAGCGGAGCTGCAACATGGAAGCTTCAGAGTTTCGCAATCGGGGTCCTCAAAAGAGATCAGGCGATATTCAAAATACCGCTAGGGGTAAATGGAGACCATTTATCATTAACACAAGATCATTAATATAAGTAAACGGCTGCGCGGCCGCTTTCATACAAAACGTAGTTTTGGATTTGAGGCTAATACCTAATAAAACTTTTTTTTTAAATCAAGAGGCATATTCCTATACTTACACCTCGGACAGGAATTAGATTTTCCTATTTTCCTTTATAGGCCCCAAAAGTTGACGATTTATCCAAGAATTTAGGATGCAACTTTGACAATTTTTTTATGACTGAAAGAATGCTACTTTTGAAAAAATACTTCCTGTCCGAGTTCAGGAATATGATGAAGTATACAATAAAATTTAAATCTCCACTGAAAATATTTAATAAGCTTCAAAATCCAAAATTAGTTTTGCTCAATTTTAACGTAAAATTAACTAGGATTTTCTATTGTCTTTTTTCAGTGCGGAGCAGAGAGTCGAGCGCGGGGGAATTCTAGTTTTGCCGGCAAACACATGCATAGATACATATAGCTTCTCAATCATCTCCATAAAAATGCGTATATTGTTTCAATTGTGTGTGTGTGTATGCACGTGTCGCTCTCGCAAAATATTAGTGAACGTTAGCTATATACAAATCGCATAATAACTAGTTTTTATCAGTGTCTGTTTAGAATTTTTCAAAAAAATTTTGCGCGCATATAAAACGACACCGATTTTTTTAAAACATAATTATGCCTATGTTCCACACAGGACGCCCTGAGGGAAAACATCTCTATGGCCTATGTCATCTTTGGGGATGCTGTCTGTAGGGTCTTTTTAGGGAAAGGAAGGAGAGGAAGTTCTGGGAAAGAAGAAAATATGAGTGGTAAGTAGTAATCTAGGGTTCAATTTGTCCAGGAGTGACGGGCGTACGAATCCATCCTCCCGTGGCAGTGCAAGGGAGGATGGAGAGGTCTAGGTTAGGTCTATCAGGCCCGCTACGCAGTAGGTAGACAAACTTCACCCCATGAACCCGGGCACCCCTTCTAAGTCACCAATTGTAGCGGACCACTTGGGGTGACCTATGACAGGGGTTTTGGTTATCCAACAAATATTACCCGGATCGGCGGCTAGTTACTAAACACGGCTAAAGCCATTTCAAGTAACGAAATTGTTTTCCTCAGGGCCGGGCCTATGTGGAGGATTTCTTTTTTAAACAAAATTAAATTGCCAAATTTTTATAAAACAAAAATTATTTATTATGAACATGTTACAATAATAATACTATATTACATATCATTGTAACCTAGCTGGAATAACATTACACTCGTACTAAAATTTTAAACTTAATATAATACTATTTTAATGAAAAGGCCTCAAGAAAAATCTTATAGAGGGTATTTTTAAGGAGAGGAAGGAGAGGAAGTTCTCAGAAGGAAAAAGGTATGAGGGTTGGGTAGGAATCTGGGGTTCAGTGTGTCCAGATCATCCGCCGCCAAGACCTATACAAACCTCGCCCTATGAACCCTGGCACCCCTGCTAAGGCACTTGGGGTGACCTATGGCAGGGGTGTTGGTAATCCAACAAATGGCTCCTGGGGCAGCGGTGCCCATTCCCGCCTCCCAAAGTTGTTCTTCGAAAACCGGACAATTAATAATGTATGCACCGGACAATTGATAATGTAAACAATTAATAAATTGACCTGCTTTTAACCAAATGTTAGTCCTTATATTCTAACATAAAAAGATGATAAAATCTATCGACTTTAAATCGGGCAAAAAGATGTCGTATTTCATTCATACTGTTAGAGCACGACAGTGGCTTTGATAATAGCAAAAAGGTGAAAGATTTAGTAAGAAAGCTGGCGTGATTCAATTATTACGACCCAGCCTTTTTATAAAAATACAACATTTATCGGGCTTACAAATCCGTAGGTGCACTCGTGAGTCCTGTCAGCTTCTTGGAACGGGGGAATGCTAACGTTGTTATAAAGGGGAAGTGGGGCGGGGAGAAACTGAAAATTAGACTGAATCGATAGAAATGATTTAATATCTAAAAATATAGTAATACAATATACATTTTTTAAATGCATATCGATAACTGAATAGTTTGTCTAGGACAACCTAAATTATTGAGTATGTGGTGTAAAAAATATATACATAGAACGGCGTAAAACTCAGCATGGTACGGTCCGGTTTAGTGATAAGGGTTAATTTAGGGCAATTTCGCGGTCATAATGGGTCAGAATGGTTTCCATACAGTGCGGCGTCAGAGATTTGAGAGGAGTCGGGTTCTTAAATTTCAACTGTGCAGGCACTCGGACAATAATACTATAGATGGTAATCATTGGACCGAAACTTTTTCGAAAGCAACTGATTGTATTTCACTGGTTTAACATAGCTAAAACACAAAAAACTCGTTTTAAACTACAGCGAAACATTTTACTTATCATTTAATAAAAAACATTAAAAACAAACCTAAAGACAACCTTAAAATTAGAATACGTAATACAAGTTGCAATCGAGAAAGATGCTTCCTTTGCAACGAACTCACTAATGTCAACTCACAGTATCAATAGATATAAATCTTTTGGAAATCACATATTAATCAAACCACTTCTAAACTAATACAGGGTGTTAAGGTACGTACTTGAGTTACTTTAACCAGTGATTCCTAACATTATTTGGAGTAAAAAATGTAAATAAAATTTTGGTCACCGGTGACATTTTTTTCTTCTACAAAAACTTAAAAAATAGTAGATGTTGAGTAGTTGGGGGCGGGGTAAGTGGTGGGGCGGTAACCCGGCTTTCATGTGAAAGAATTTTTTTTTGTTTGATTTTGAAGAAAAAAAATTGTCATAAAAAAAGTCACCGGAGACTAAAATTTCATTTACATTTTTTACTCGAAATAATGTCAGGAATCACTGGTTAAAGTAACTGAAGTACGTACCTTAACATCCTGTATCTTACCTACATATTTTATAGACTTAAGGAAGTTCTAAGCATTGAAAAATTGAAAATGATCTACTTTTCCCTAGTGAAATATTCAATCACTTACGGCATTATAGGATGGGGTGGTGCACTTGATACATTTATTAAGCCTTTACAAATAATTCCAAAACACATCATTAAAGTCATATACATATAACAACAATAAAACATTCTCGACAGACTTATTATACAAAGAAACTAAAATATTTAATATTCGTAAATTATTTATATTACAAACTATGAAATGTGTATTTAAAAACAAAAATAATTTCAAAATAAATGAAAACAGAATGAGCAAAAGAATAAATAATATATTTTACACCCCACAAACCACACTAAATTAATGCAGACACAGCAGTTTCATTGGTCTTCGTACATTTAACCTTCTACCACTACAAACTCAAATGATAAATAAAATGATAAAATATGTAGAAGAGGTAAAATTATGGCTGAATGATGTGGATATTGAAACGCTTTTTCTACAAATGTATCTATCTTTCTACAACTCACTTTCAGTAACTTTCTCAACTGTATTACAATATGTTTTCTATTTATTTTTATAAAAGTAGTACAATATATTTGTACTACTATATGTTTAGTATGTTTTTTTTATTAATATGTTCAATATGTTTAGTACAATATGTTTTCTCTTTATTTTTTATGATAACTAAAAAAAAATTTAAAAAATGTTTTTTAGTTTAATATGTTTTTTTATTAGTATGTTCAATATGTTGAGTACAATACGTTTTCTCTTTATTTTTTATAATAACTTAAAAAAGTAAAAAAAAACAATTTGTCTTCTCTATATTTTCTCTTTAAAAAGAACAAAAAAACTTTTTTACTTATTCTACTTATGTTAATATGTAATAACTTTTTTTTATATGTTTTATAAGTCCATTTTATACTTTGGGTACTTGGAAATAATATAGTATTGGTTTTTATATTACCCACACTTAGGCGGTGCCTTAGTGGGTTTTCATTTCTTGTTTAAACAATTTGTTATTATATATTATATGTATAAAGAAATGGAAATAAATAAAGTTTAAAAATAAATAAAAAATACACCAACGTAGTAAGGATATTTCGTGATAGATATATAGGGTGTTAAGGAACGTACTTGAGTTACTTTAACCAGTGATTCCTGACATTATTTGAAGTAAAAAATGTAAATGAAATTTTGGTCTCCGGTGACATTTTTGATGTTTTTTTTTTTTTTTTTTTTCTACAAAAACATAAATAATAGTAGGTGTTGGGTAGTTGGGGGCGGGGTAAGTGGTGGGGCGGTAACTCGGCTGAGTGACCAATAAGGTCATGTGAAAGAATTTTATTTTTTGTTTGATTTTGAAGAAAAAATATTTTGAAAAAAAAAAAATTGACATAAAAAAAGTCACCGGAGACCAAAATTTCATTAACATTTTTTACTCCAAATAATGTCAGGAATCACTGGTTAAAGTAACTCAAGTACGTACCTTAACACCCTGTATATAGAACAGAGGTAGAAAGTTTATAGAGACTAAAGTGGAAATAATCAAAATACTCCAACAGTCAAAGAACTAACGGTTTTGATTTATCAGAAAAAATATATTCCTATATATTAAAAAAAAAAAAAAACATTTGTAAGCGAAAACCTTTGGGGTAAATATTCATTTTACAAGTTACTAAAATACGTTATTTTTTGTTTCATGTTGATTTCAGTTGGTATAGAATGACAGTGTAGGTGGCAATGGTCCCAATGAAGCTGTAAATGAGAGAGGCGTCTATTGTGAAGAGCCTGCAGGCTGTGAGCACCATGGGACGGGACTTTATCTGGTTCTCAAAGGTGGACAGTCGTTTCCGTCTTGATTCGTCTGGAAATATAAAACATTGCAACTTTACAGAAAAAAAAATGGTGTAATGCCATGATAGTTTGAAATTATTCTTTGGTACCCTTATTAAAAAACCAAATATGAAGGATTTTCTATTGCGATGCGATCCATATTTTGCAATTATTTTGATTTTATTGCGCTTGTGCAGAAAATGTTGAAATTGCACATTTGCGTCGACCGCCGCCTTCTGAATCGACTCTTTTATGCAAATATTTCAAGTTTTATCAACACGATTGTCAATGAAATTGTAAAAAAAAATATTTACCAATGTAGTGATACATTTGAAGTTTGTTGATGACAGTCACTACTTGATTGTATTCACTTAAAAGCATTTCTGCCATCACCACGTAGGATGATAATAGTAGTATGCTGTGAAGGCCCCAGTTGATCACATCGATTGTGAGAAGAAAATCCTAGAAGAAGGGTCTTTTGAAATACTGCAATATGTTGTAAAGTAAGCCAGCCTGTATATTTTCATGATATACTCGTAATAAAGATACTCACAAACTGCATCGTACCAGAAAATACAACCATTACACCATTCCAAACCGATAAGTTGGCGATCAAACAGTAGACGGTTACGAAAACTATCTAAAATGGAAAAACATGGATTGTTTTTATCACAATCTTTAGGAAATCAAGAGTTTTTACTAGTTTAAATCAAATATCACTTCATTTTTTTACATTATTTCAACAAATACAACTAAACATATATATACTTCCTGAGATAAGAAATGAACAGAATTAACAAAATAGAATTCTATAAGAAAACATAAAATATTATTAATGAAATAATTAAAAACACACTGTTTTTACCACGATAATCTTTATTTAAAAAATCGACATGTTTCAAGAACGATGTTCTCTTCATCAGGACATCAAATGTACTAAAAACTAAATTATCAAGTATAGAAAGACAGGCGTGGGTACATTTGATATCCTGAAGAAGAGAACATAGTTCTCGAAACATGTTGATTTTTTAAATAAAGATTATCGTAATAAAAACTAAGTATTTTTAATTATTTCATTAATAAAATGGTGCCACAAAGTGAATTTGCAAAATTTGAAGAAATAAAATATTATTACTGGTAAAGTGAAAGTAAAAGAAATTAAATTCATTAAAGAATTATATAAACAACCACCGAAAAGTTACTCACGACATATCGGAAAATATCATTTTATGAAATTTTTGTATTTATTCAGCTGGCAATTGAAGACTTTTGACATCATATTATTGTAATATTACATAGTCTGTTCAAGCAAGAATTTTTCTTACTTATTTTGTTGTACTTAGATCCACTTTGAATTGGATATAAAAGTGCGTCGAGCCGCGCAGGTACAATAAATTGTTATTACATTAAAATATTACTGTTAACTAAGTTATGCAAGAATGATTAATGTGATGCCTTCGTACATTTGGAATCTATTCTAAAGTATGAAGCTGTCCCTGCATAATGATTACGGATATAACATTGTAGGCCAGGTGCTTCATAAAACTGAAATAATCACAGAACTTGAATAGAACTTTCACTTAACGTGAAAATTAACTTAAAATGTTTGATGAATTGTAAAATTTTTTTGTAACAACTAATTCTAAATCTCATAAAGTATTATCAGAGGTATTAATTAGACGAATGAGATAAAATTGGAAAGAGCCTGAATCAAACAGACATATAATAAACGTTTTTTAGGTATAATTTTTTAACTGGAACTAAATAATTTGGTTTACTGATGATACCAAAAATTTGAAAGATACTGAGTGGCTTCTGCGGGGATCCAAGATGAAACTCTGAACCTATGTTTCTAGGATTTCACTGAAATTTGTTGCTTTGAATTTTATAATGAAAATAATTAAAATAAAATAAAAGAAAGTTATTCTAGCCTTTATACATGAGGATTCGGATGTCGACTGCAAATAAAACAAGATTTGTATACATGTTCCAATAGCCAGGCAGCTATATGGATAGTTGGGAATGTGAAGAAGATGAAGAAATTTTGGTATCAATGTTCCACCCTGAAGGTAAAAATGCTTAGATACCTTGGGAGTCACATTGTGGAACCATAAGATATAGTCAAATACTCGGTAACAATTCTGGTGATCTTAAGGGTCAGTGGATATGGAAAAACTCTCTTGGATATCATATAGTGATATTTTGTTTTCAGTGTTGAGCACTGCAATGTAAAATACGTACATCACACCATGGTGAGGAAGTCACATATTTATAAAAACAAAATTATAATAAACAAAAATAATATTGTAATAAGGTAACTAGGTACACTTTTACTGTAATCTAAGTATATAATAACAAAAACAGTTCTTAATGATTTTTTTAAGTAATGACACCATTATAAAATGGCAAAACAGACAAAAACCTGTCGTAACCTGTCATTTAGACTCCCCCTTCATCCGAAACTTTTATATCGGTGTCGGTTACGGTTACGGATATCGTTTTATTTCGGATATCCGATAGTTACGGTTACGGTTACGGATCCATAACATCCCTATTTTATAATATACGATATAGACCGTCTCCGTATCAACAATAATATAAATATGTTTAGATGATGCCGTACCTGAATTCCATACGTAGTATTAATAATACTAACATTATCTGCAAGCTTATCGTAAACAGACATTAACCTTATGACACCATTTTCAAAAATTTCCTTTTCACATATCTTCATGTTTCTGTCCATTTTTTTCATGTCGCTTTCTAAATTATACCAATCAGCCCAATAACGAAAATCCATGTTTATATTGACTTTCCGACATAAGGATGGCTTGCCCAAAATAATTAATTGATTCGATAGTATTTTCAGTCGATTTACTATGAGCCAGACGTCAAATAAATATTTAAAAATGATCATATCTCCAATGATCGTGAAAATATAAACGATTGTTAATCGACCATTAACTAGCTTGTACCATAAAGCAAAATCGAACGCCGTAATAAATGTAAAGTAAATAATATACACAACAAATATAATTAATACTTTAAATCGCGTATTTTTGAACCACGACGAGGGAATTCGTAACAAATCATCCAAATAAACAACGTTTTGTATAAGTTTGAAATATGTACGAGAATTTTTGAATACTGACGAAAAAATCGAGGATGCTAAAATAATTATGCCAAGGATGGTCTCCATGTGAGAAGAACTGGAAAGGGAATCGTTAACGCCCCCTTTATAACTTTTCATTGTTCCGCAATAGAGACAAAGAATGAAAATCCAAAATATTACTGGGTACATTTTAGCCGTATCTGACAGTTTTATAATTTTGTTACGTTTAAAGGAAAATTTTTGAAGACCAGACACTACAAATATTTCGTGAAAACTTTTGAAAACGTAGGTTATATCCAATTTACTAGATATATCTGGGGATATTTTCGGTTTCACTTTGTTATTTAGAAACATTTTGTGATTATTTGACCCAAACGCGTTCGCTGCACGTGTTGCCATTGGAGTAAGTAATTTAATTAGTTTAGTCCCTTGTCACCCTTTAATATCAATGGATTATACTGCGTAACATAAAGCAACTCTATTATGTATGACTTAAGAGGCTAGACTTTGAAACACACGCGGAACACCCGCGTCTGTCATTCTGTCCCGCTCACAATAAGCTCACACACACTTAACAATACACGCGAATGCGAAATGCGCGAATGAGACAACGCTCAAATTTACCTACAGAAATCGCTCGAAAAGGGGTTTATGGAGAATACACTTTTCTACACCGAAACTTTCATGAAATTGAAATTTAAAAAAATATATATTTTTTAGAAAGAAGAAGCTACGTCGGTAGCTTTTTATAATTTTATAATTCTTTATGAGAGTTGAGTTAGTAGCACTTTTTCCTTAAATAATATTTTTTGATAAATCGTACATGTTTGACAGTGAATGTTTACGTTAATACGAAACGCATCGAAAATTCGAAAACATACCGACATAGTTGTTACCCTCTAGAAGGCAATATAAAAAATATATATTCATTTTGTGCAATTTTCGATGTAGAAAAGTGTTTTTTCCCGGACGTCTTTTTTGTATGGGCCGAAAAGCGAAGTCTATCATCTTAAGGCAAGGACACAATGGACCCACGTGTTACGTGGGCCCATTGTGTCCTTACGTTGCTAGGCCGTTGCTAGGCCGACGCACTAAGTGTAATTTCCCAATCTAGCTACCCTATTCAGAAACACATGTTTTAGGTTTTTTTCTGATTTTCAATGCACTTTTGCGAGCTAATCACCATTTAAAAAAAATTATATGCAGTTCTCATTTTCTTTGTAAGACGCAACTTTTGAGATAACAGGAGATTCGGAATTCAAAAGTTGAAATAATTGACACACCCTAGTATACATCCCTTCTGACCCGTAGATGGATACATTACAAGCACACCAAAAAGAAAGGCAGTGGGATAGAGCCACGGATAATGAACTTACTCCCCCGTGTAGAGAAATCTCAGAAATTTCTTCTGATCTCTATCCAACATGAGGAAATATTTTACTTGGTGTGGACTCCAGAATACTGACCCACTCCTTACTAAGGAATTGAATAGAATGATGAGAACTCGCATAAAATTCCTTGCAGTGAGCAGAACAAAGTCCGGGATTCCCAATGAAGTGCTACAAGCCATCTCGAAATGAGCATGAAATGTCAGCCTACTATCAAACATTTTTTATTTATTTTTTATTTATTTATTTATACTGGGTTTTTACAGATGTTCGCATTTACATGAGAACAATCCAGTTATAAAAACTCAGTTATTGTACAAATAGGGACTTACAATTACAAAAAATCTACAATTACATACAATTAAATACAGATACAAACAATTAGAAAATCAGAAACATCACCAATAAAAAATATACAAAATTATATACAAGCTCACTCAAGTAACAGATATTACAATGAGAGGCTAGAGACATATGAAACACGAGAGGCATGCATACAGAGACAAATGACACAATTTAATTAGTTTAGCATATTTTTTAACAGCGCCAGAACTTTTTTTCTGAATCCGTACAAATTATCGACAAAAATATCTACTTCAGCACACTCTATCTTGTTATATAGTCGACACATCTGGGTCAGAGGGCTAAAGTGAGCGATATTATTTTTAAATGTATTCAGGTGAAAAATGATTCCAAGATCCTTCATGGTGGAGACACGTTTTAAACTTCGGGCATTCATCATATATACCGCCAATATGACACGCCTTAGTGAATGGCAAAATTAAATATTTAGATACATTGAACTCAATCCGATTCCCTTTACTCAGGTCAATAATTCTATATTTGACTGGATATATAATATTTGACTGGAATCGATTGCAGTCTTCTAGGGTTAATATTTCTAAGAATAGCTTTAGGTCATCAGCAAAAAGAAGAAACCTGGAGGGCAGAATTACTTCTGAAATATCATTAATAAATATGGAAAAGAGGAGTGGGCCTAAATTAGAGCCTTGGGGTACTCCTTATGGTACAAAAAATAGTATAGACTCGAATAGTCCATGAGACACAAACTATTTCCTGTCTGCTAGAGATAGCTAGCAAAAAAGTTGAGTAGTCTCATGGAGAAACCTATTACAGCCAGTTTATTAAGTAAGACATCGTGATCAACAGTATCGAAGGCCTTTGAAAAGTCGTTATGTGAACAGTCGAAATTATGGCCTTTATCTAACGATTTTGATACGTAATTACTCAGTAAACACCAATAAGTTGGTTTCTGTAGATCGACCTTTTCTAAATCCATGCTGTTCCGAAATTAAGAACGGTTCCACTTGTGGCAGTGTGTATTTATGAATAATCGATTCGAACAATTTAGCCGGTGCAAATAGTATTGCTATCGGCCTAACATTTTCCACAGAAGTGTTTGTACCGCTTTTATTATAAATCGGACAAATATTCGAAGGATAAGGAATATTTTCCAGGAATCAGGAACCGAGGTAGGTGCCGCCTACTTAGTTTACTGATCGACAGCAACACTGCTGTCACCTGTACCCGGTATGGATTAGAAAGGACGTGATGTCACAACCGCCGAAAAGTACACGCGTAATTCAAACATTGATCTTAAAAATTCTAAAAGAACTCACCAATGAAGTTGTAAATCTGAAGTTTGTTGATGACGATCACGGCTTGACTGTATTCGCTCTTAAGTATTTCTGCCATCACCACGTATGACGAGAAGAGTAGGACACAATGGAGGCACCAGTTGATCAAATCAAATCGTGCCAAAGAATCCTGGAAGCAAAACCATGCTTAACTAATTAGGATTTGGAAGTCAATATGAGCAACCACCATCAGCCGGACGCTCATCATAACTTCATTATAGGTAACATTTAAATAACAGGAAAATATATCCCATAGAACCTGTGAGGAAATAAAATAAATAAAAAAGTTTCATAACAAGTTGTACAAATCTATAGCAGCAGACCGTTTGGAAATTTGGATTTCTTGCGATACGCCTTTAATTGTTTTTTTGTTGTTCCGTAACTACGTTTTATAATTAAAAGCACACAATGATGAAGACTTGTAGACTTTGTCAAACTGTTATCACGTACCAGGTAAAAAATTAACCTTTTTTTTTATCATGTTATCGGGATAAAATTTTAGTATTCGTAAATGATTAGTTACAACGTAATATTCTCCTGTGAGGCCGTCAAGGATTCCATTCCAAACTGATAATGTGATGAATAAAAAGTTGATTGTTATAAGAAGTAGCTAAAAAATAACACACTTTTATTACGCTCTTAAAACTGTCAATACATGTTGAATTGAAAAATACAAAAAATGTCTATTTTTTTTAAATATGGCTATTCTCACCGGCAATACATAATTTGTGTTAATAATACTAACATTATCTGCAAGCTTATCGTAAACAGACATTAATCTTCGAATACCAATATCAAAATTTTGACGAACGTTTTCCCTCGGATTTTCACCAGTTTCCTTATGTTTGCTTTCAATTAAACGTTTAATTTGGTAATCCATGTTAACTTAATTTTCATGGTATAGAGCTGGCATTACCATGTCAATTATTTGATTGGTAAATATATTCAATCGATTTATTATTATCCAGACTTCAAATAAGTATTGAAAAATTAGCATATCTCCGGCCACTACCAAAATATAACGAATGTATATGCGACGATCAATTTTCGTGTGACGCACGCTCTTCAAAACAAAATTGCACATCGCCATAAATGCTAAGAAAATTGCATTAAAAACAAAAATTACTATTAGTCTATTTCTAGTTTTTTTGTACCAGGATGCAGGAATACTTAAAATATCATCCAAATAAACAATATTTCGAATAAAAGTTATATTTGCATCATGGTTTAATACTGAAGATAAAATCGTTACGGAATAAATTATTGCGAAAAAGATAAAAATTACGAACGATGAGATAGACCTGGATTTTAAAATGCGTAAATATTGGCGCCTTGCAAGGGAAAATCAGGCAATCTACATTACTTCAAAGTAGTGTAGCTGTCGGAATCGCATTTTCACAGGCGCCGTATACAAAAAGAATTCAGGCAATCTGCATTTCTTTAAAGTAGTGTAGCTGTCGGAAACTTATGTTTACAGGCGTCATAATATTAGCGCCTTAAAAAAGGAATTCAGGCAATCTGCATTTCTCCAAAGTAGTATAGCTTGCGGAAGCGTATTTTCATAGGCGTCATATAGCGCCTCGCAAATGGAGTTCCGGTAATATGCACAGCTTTGAAGTAGTGTAATTTGCGGATTCGTATTTTCACAGGCGTCATATATTAGCGCCTTGCAAAAGGACTTCAGGCAATCTGCATTGCTTTAAAGTAGTGTAGCTGTCGGAATTGTATTTTCACAGGCGCCAAAAATTTGGCACCTTGCATATGGAAATCAGGCAATCTACATAACTTCAAAGTAGTGAAGCTTGCAAAATGTAACTCGCGTATGGCGCCATATACAAAAAGAATTCAGGCACTCTGCATTTTTTAAAAGTAGTGTAGCTGTCGAAAACGTATTTTTACAGGAGTCATATATTTGCGCCTTGCAAATGGAATCCAGGCAATGTTCATTGTTTCAACCTAGCTTGCGGAATCGAAAGGAAATATTTTCGAAGGACTCAAATATTAGCGCCCTGCAAATGGAATTCAGGCAATCTGCGTTGCTTCAAAGTAGTGTAGCTTGCGGAATCGTATTTTGACAGGCGCCATATATTTGCGCCTTGCAAATGGAATTCAGGCAATCCACATTGCTTCAAAGTAGTGTAGCTGTCGGAATCGTATTTTCACAGGCGTCATATATTCGCGCCTTAAAAAAGGAATTCAGACAATCTGCATCTCTTCAAAGTAGTGTAGCTTGCGGAAGCGTATTTTCATAGGCATCATATAGCGCCTTGCAAATGGAGTTCCGGTAATATGCACAGCTTTGAATTAGTGTAGATTGCGGAATCGTATTTTCACAGGCGACAAATATTAGCGCATTAAAAATCGAATTCAGGCAATCTGCATTTCTTCAAAGTAGTATAGCTTGCGGCAGCGTATTTTCACAGGCATCATAAAGCGCCTTGCAAATGACGTTCCGGTAATATGCACAGCTTTGAAGTAGTGTAATTTGCGGATTCGTATTTTCACAGGCGTC
Organism: Limnephilus auricula; assembly: GCA_951813805.1. NCBI lineage: Eukaryota > Metazoa > Arthropoda > Insecta > Trichoptera > Limnephilidae > Limnephilus > Limnephilus auricula. The sequence continues at coordinate 15,546,343 of OX638403.1, forward strand.
AAATATTAGCGCCTTGAAAATGGAATTCAGGCAATCCACATTGATTTAAAGTAGTGTAGCTGTCGGAATCGTATTTTCACAGGCGTCATTATATTTGCGCCTTCCAAGTTGAATTCTGGCAATCTACATTGCTTCAACGTAGTGTAGCTTGCGTAATCGTATTTTCACAGGCGTCATTTAATTGCGCCTTGCAAATGGAATTCCGGCAATCCACATTGCTTCAACGTAGTGTAAGTTTGCGTAATAGTGTTTTCACAATCGTCATATATTTGCAACTTAACTTCCACTGGCGTCATATATTTGCGCCTTGCAAATGGAATTCCGACAATATACATTGCTTCAACGTAGTGTTGCCTGCGGAATCTTATTTTCACAGGCGTCAATTATTTGCGCCTTGCAAATGGAATTCCGGCAATCTACATTGCTTCAACGTAGTGTAGCTTGTGGAATCGTATTTTCACAGGCTTTATTTAATTGCGCCTTGCAAATGGAATTCCGGCAATCTACATCGCTTAAACGTAATTTGGCTGGCGGAATTTTATTTTTACAAGTGTCATTTATTTGCGCCTTGAAAATGGAATTCCGGCAATCTACATTGCTTCAACGTAGTGTAGTTTTCGGAAAAGTATTTTCACTGGCGTCATATATTTGCGCCTTGTAAACGGAATTCCGGCAATCTACATTGCTTCAACCAAGTGTAATTTGCGGAATCGTATTTTCACAGGCGTCATATATTTGCGCCTTGCAAATGGAATTCAGACAATCTTAATCACTTCAACGTAGTGTAGCTTGCGGAATCGTATTTTTATAGGCGTCATTTATTTGCGCCTTGCAAATGGAATTCCGGCAATCCACATTGCTTCAACGTAGTGTAGTTTGCGGAATAGTGTTTTCACAGGCGTCATATATTTGCGCCTTGCAAGTTGAATTCAGGCAATGTACATTGCTTCAATGCAATGTAGCTTGCGGAATCGTATTTTCACAGGCGTCATCTAATTGCGCCTTGCAAATGGAATTCCGGCAATCCACATTGCTTTAACTTAGTGTAGTTTGCGGAATAGTGTTTTCACAGGCGTAATATATTTGCGCCTTGCAAATGGAATTCCGGCAATCTACATTGCTTCAACGTAGTGTAGCTTGCGGAATCGTATTTTCACAGGCGTCATTTAATTGCGCCTTTCAAATGGAATTCAGGCAATCTAAATTGCTCCAACGTAGTGTTGCTTGCGAAATCGTATTTTCACAGGCGTCATTATATTTGCGCCTTGCAAGTTGAATTCAGGCAATCTTAATTGCTTCAACGTAGTGTAGTTTTCGGAAAAGTATTTTCACTGGCTTCATATATTTGCGCCTTGCAAAATGGAATTCCGGCAATATACATTGCTTCAACGTAGTGTAGCTTGCGGAATCGTATTTTCACAGGTGTCATTTATTTGCGCCTTACAAATGGAATTCAGGCAATCTAAATTGCTCCAACATAGTGTTGCTTGCGGAATCGTACTTTCACAGGCGTCATTATATTTGCGCCTTGCAAATGGAATTCCGGCAATTTATATTGCTTCAACGTAGTGTTGCTTGCGGAATCGTATTTTTACAGGCGTCATTTATTTGCGCCTTGCAAGTTGAATTCAGGCAATCTAAATTGCTTCAACGTAGTGTAATTTTCGGAAAGTATTTTCACTGGCGTCATATATTTGCGCCTTGCAAATGGAATTCCGACAATATACATTGCTTCAACGTAGTGTTGCCTGCGGAATCTTATTTTCACAGGCGTCAATTATTTGCGCCTTGCAAATGGAATTCCGGCAATCTACATTGCTTCAATTGCTTCACAGGTGTCATTTATTTGCGCCTTACAAATGGAATTCAGGCAATTTATATTGCTTCAACGTAGTGTTGCTTGCGGAATCGTATTTTCACAGGCGTCATTTATTTGCGCTTTGCAAATGGAATTCAGGCAATCTTAATTGCTTCAACGTAGTGTAGCTTGCGGAATCGTATTTTTATAGGCGTAATTTATTTGCGCCGTGCAAATGGAATTCAGGCAATCTTAATTGCTTCAACGTAGTGTAGCTTGCGGAATCGTATTTTTATAGGCGTCATTTATTTGCGCCTTGCAAATGGAATTCCGGCAATCCACATTGCTTCATCGTAGTGTAGTTTGCGGAATAGTGTTTTCACAGGCGTCATATATTTGCGCCTTGCAAATGGAATTCAGGCAATCTACATTGCTTCAACGTAGTGTAGTTTTCGGAAAAGTATTTTCACTGGCGTCATATATTTGCGCCTTGTAAACGGATTTCCGGCAATCCACACTGCTTCAACGTAGTGTAGTTTGCGGAATAGTGTTTTCACAGGCGTCATATATTTGCGCCTTGCAAGTTGAATTCAGGCAATGTACATTGCTTCAATGTAGTGTAGCTTGCGGAATCGTATTTTCACTGGCGTCATTTAATTGCGCCTTGCAAATGGAATTCCGGCAATCCACATTGCTTTAACTTAGTGTAGTTAGCGGAATAGTGTTTTCACAGGCGTCATATATTTGCGCCCTTCATGTTGAATTCAGGCAATCTACATTGCTTCAATGTAGTGTGGCTTGCGAAATCGTATTTTCACAGGCGTCATTTATTTGCGCCTTGTAAACGGAATTCCGGCAATCTACATTGCTTCAACCTAGTGTGTTTTGCGGAATCGTATTTTCACAGGCGTCATTATATTTTCGCCCTGCAAGATGATTTCAGGCAATCTAAATTGTTTCAACGTAATGTATTTTTCGGAAAAGTATTTTCACTGGCGTCATATATTTGCGCCTTGCAAATGGAATTCCGGCAATATACATTGCTTTAACGTAGTGTGGCTTGCGGAATCTTATTTTCACAGGCGTCAATTATTTGCGCCTTGCAAATGGAATTCCGGCAACCTACATTGCTTCAACGTAGTGTATGTAGCTTGCGGAGTCGTATTTTCACAGGCGTCATTTATTTGCGCCTATAAAATGGAATTCCGGCAATCTACATTGTTTCAACTTAGTGTGGCTTGCGGAATCGTATTTTCACAGGCGTCATTTATTTGCGCTTTGCAAATGGAATTCAGGCAATCTTAATTGCTTCAACATAGTGTAGCTTGAGGAATCGTATTTTTATAGGCGTCATTTATTTGCGCCTTGCAAATGGAATTCCGGTAATCCACATTGCTTCATCGTAGTGTAGTTTGCGGAATAGTGTTTTCACAGGCGTCATATATTTGCGCCTTGCAAGTTGAATTCAGGCAATCTACATTGCTTCAACGTAGTGTAGTTTTCGGAAAAGTATTTTCACTGGCGTCATTTATTTGCGCTTTGCAAATGGAATTCAGGCAATCTTAATTGCTTCAACGTAGTGTAGCTTGCGGAATCGTATTTTTATAGGCGTCATTTATTTGCGCCGTGCAAATGGAATTCAGGCAATCTTAATTGCTTCAACGTAGTGTAGCTTGCGGAATCGTATTTTTATAGGCGTCATTTATTTGCGCCTTGCAAATGGAATTCCGGCATTTCACATTGCTTCAAAGTAGTGTAGTTTGCGGAATAGTGTTTACACAGGGGTCAATTATTTGCGCCTTGCAAGTTGAATTCAGGCAATCTAAATTGCTTGGCGATTTTAATTGGCTAAATTGCTAATTAAAATCGCTAGATTTTAGCTTGGTTTGTGTGTACCTACCACGGAAGGGTGTTGGTTCATTTATGGCCTGCGAGTCGCAACACTTTTCACTTCAAACCGTTGGCGGAAACGTATATGTATTTGCATTCGACCCGCAATGGAGGATCCAAGCACTTACCCGCCCCGCGATGGTTACCCTTATCGGAACTCTTGCAATGACTCTAATATTTTGTATGAACGACTCTACTTTTTATAAATTATGATTCTAGACCTCCATTGTCCCCGCATACATTGTTAGCACGCAGTATGCGAGTGCCTGCTATGTACAGTATTAGTACTATTGAATATTGTTATACTTACCTTTTTAACTTGGGAGAGGGACTAAAATAAAAGACAAGAGGGGGCCTCATTGCCCGCCCAAGTTGCTCCTTTTTCTTATTTTGTAATAGCAAGCATAATTACTAGTATGATGAGTCGCCTTCCATGTCAGGATACGGTTCATCACGGGACCACCCGGCATTCGACCCGCAGGACAAACGCTCACGGCACTCGCCAGTTCCCCGCCAATCTGAGGGGCTTGCGGGCGCGAAAATCAATCGTATGACGCCCATTGCAGCCACACTGCGGCGGGTGTGTCAAGCGACTAATATAGTCGATTTTCGGTGCGACAATTTCAATCGCTCCTGGCCACACATTAAGGTGTGTGCCTAGCTAGGGCGCGATATGTTCGCTACTGACGGGGGAAACAAACCTGTTGGGTCTTGTCGCTCTAAATAAAATATGTTCATGAATACGAAGGAATTAATAAGTGGCGTGTAATCCAAAACGGCGATATGTTCCGCAAAGTATCCAATCGGCTTATTAAATGTTTGCTGAATACTTTACAACAAACTGTCTATGTTTATAATAATATCAACAAAGTAACTACACATTAAGTCATTTGTCGGCCTCCGTGGTTTAGGGGTCGACACGCAATCCGAAGGTCGCTGGTTCGAACCTGATGTAATACATAAATTTTATTTGATTAATTTGTGTTATTTCACATTTAATTAATGAAAAAATAATATATAGTAGACATATTTGCGGCACATTCCATAGTGGAAAACTCTCAGTATCGCCTTGATGTAAGACCACAATTCAAAGTTGAAACTTTGCTTGAAATGGCTTTAGGCGTATTTTGAAACTAGATCTGAATAGCCAAGTATCCCCACTTTCCTCTTTCCCATCCCTTTCTCCTCCTTACTACCTTCAGCCACACAACATACTCCCATTTTGGAGATGTCATAGTCTCACTGGCACCAAGATGGGAGCAGTTGGACTCTTGCGAGGTATTCATATAAAAAAAAAAATACTTTCAAACTACCTTAAGTACTTCTTTTTTACTCATAATATACTTACACTTATTGAACTCATTTGTATAACTTTACATAATATTTAAACAACATACTTACTTTTATCGTACTTACATATATCTTTCAAATTCTGTTTATTGGAAAACCTATGTAATAGATTTTCACCTGCTATCACACTCCTGAACTAATTGCTTATAATAATGTACACATGTAAAAGCGTTTAAAAATAAATAAATACAATGCTTCATTCTTACTTCAAGAGTTACAAACAACTTCTCAGAGCCGATACTTTTGCAAAAGTTTGTATCTGGTTTTGTGATTTTAGGATACTTTACTCAGAATGCAGTCAAATGTTGACAGCCATACGAGCGTACTCAAAAAATTTTGCAGGATACAATCTAAGTTCTTTATAAAATAAATAATTCACCATTTAATTCCAAGGCCGGCCATTGCCCGGTGGCCATAGTTGCACCATTTTGGTTGTCAGTTTTCGAGTTTTTATACTATTTTATTCGCCACCGCCAATATGACAGCGACAGATAACTGCGATGACAGCTGAAGTGTTCCTTGTCTATCGTAAATTGTATAATTGAGATGCGCTGTGATAGAAATTTGGTTGGAAACCAAATTTCTATCACAGCGTTGGCAACCCGCCTGTTTTAGTTTGGTTTCAGTTTCTCCATGAGCCCAGAGGGCCTTATAACATGAAATGGATAACACCATAGAATTGCATATTATAATATATAACCATATAACTTTAATTAGATACCTACACTATCTAGGTACTGTAAAATGTAGAAAAATGTTATTGGAGAATTTATTCTAATATACTTTATTTATTATAAAGTTATAATTTTATATTATTATTAATTGAAAATAGAATTCAATAAAATAAATTAAACTTAAGTAAAAAAAAAATACTTTTTAGAGCTTTATTTGTATGTGGTACTGTATAATATTCTAGGACCATATTTATTGGTACATTTCGGAACCAATAATCCTTCATTTTGAGTGAATCTTGTATTATATTTATGGCAAACTATGACTTATTATGAGGTGTGTAAAAGCAAAGGCAGCAATCTCCATTTTGACCAGATTACTATGGTTGCTTTTAAAATGACATGGAGATCGCTATCTTCGCTTTTACATACAACTTTTAAGTACTTTTACGTGCTGCCTTTGCTTTTACACACCTCATATGATATTTGTAATTTAATTTAAATAACTTATAATTTAATTTATCAATTATATTACGAATTTCCAATCTGTAAACTCCACCCGCCATAATCAGATCGTGCCTTCTTGAATCCCGAAAAAAACTATTGTATTGGAAAAGATGTAATTGTTATTTAATTATTTCATACAATTGCTGTGGTCAGAGCAAAAATGAGTATATGGCCATTTTGTTTATTTTTTTATAGAGAATACCATCCAAGAGTCCCAACTGCTCCCGTCTGGAGTCAGTGAGACTATGGCTTCCCCAATTGTGAGGCTGAAAGTAAGTGGGGAAGGAAAGAGATGGGGAGAGGAAGGTGAGGAAGTACCTGGCTATTCAGATTTATATTTTATACAGTTTTATATTTTTAATTCAGTCTTCAAGTGGCTCGCTACTATTAGTAACTTAGCAGGGTTGCCCAGATTTATAGGGTGAGGTATGACAATGCCTTGGCGTCGGATGCTTCTGCCCACTTATGGCGTGGAGGGCCGGATAGAGAGATACTAGTTAATGGAGGCCTTTCGTGGTAACTCTTCAGCTGACCCATCGCCTTGCACCGCAGTTGGAGGTATGGATTAATAATATGTCCTTCACTCCTGCGCACACTGACCCCCAGATTTCTACCCACCCCTCCATAACATTTACCTTCCAAGAACTGCCTCTCCTTCCTTACATTTAAAAAAACTCTCCACACAGCATACCCTAAGATAACATAAGCCCTAAGAAAAATTATTTTTCTCTGGGCCTCCTGTGTTAAAAAAGCTACAGCTGATGATGTTGATTATGATTTTTTTTTTTTGTATCCATAGTGTACCCACTGCGCATGTATGTATCCTGCTTTGTAAGAGATAGAAGCATTTTTATGTTTTATTTTTTATTATTACCTTTTAAAACAAAGTTTAAAAATTAAAATTTCTTTTACAAAATTACGGATGATTCGTAATATTTGCTTTGGGGCATAGTCAAAAATTTTAAAAGATTTCTGCGTAAATAATGGCACAAAATGGAATTTTGTGATAAATACCTTAAAAGTGAAGGAAATTTTAAAAACCCAGTTAAGTAATGAAATTGCATTACGGTTTCCCAAATTTTTGTAGAACAATTTTTATTTATTTGTTAATAAACTGATTTAATACACTAAAACGAAATATTCAAACTGCCTCTGTTATTCCTGGGGTGCGAAATGTCCCAGAATTTATTATTTTATTTATTAAACACATTCATATTTAATTAACCAATCAGTACATACATATTATAATACATGTCAACTAAGAAAAATGTATGCATACTTTATAGTAGGCACTCCTAGTGTTATACTCATTACTACATTTGTCTAGTGTGTAGTTAGTAGTAAAATTGTAGAAATTATTAAAATTTGTACAGCGCCCTTGAGGTGATTTTTCACAAAAACGGCGCTATACAAGTCATCCAATTATTATTATTACATGTACTCACCTCTGATAGCTTTTCTAGCTTTTCCAAGTGACCAGTTACTACTGTGGTAGCTAGGACACTCGTTTTTTTTTTAAAGAGAGAATCGCCGGTAGCCCTATACTCTCTGAATTAGCGAAAAATCGATAAAAAAGTTCAAGATAAGTTCAGTAAGATGTACAATAATGTTTTAAGCTAGTTAGTTGTTAGTAAGTTGTTAGTATGTTAGTCACCCCATGCAAGTTAGTTTAAAACAGTATTGTAGAGCTTACTAAGAACTCGTCTGAACTAAAAATTAAACCGAACCACTTAAAGTGGTTGCCCGCGGGAAACTTAAAACTAACTTAAAAATAAACCTGAAAATACAATAACGCTGGTCTCTGGTCCGGACCAAACTGGCTTTAGGGAACAACTTGCCCGCCAGAAACTTAAAACTAACTTAAAAATAAACCTGAAAATACAAAGTGGCTGGCCACTAGTCCGGGCCACTGGCTTTAGGGAACAACTTGCCCGCCAGAAACTTAAAACTAACTTAAAAATAAACCTGAAAATACAAAGTGGCTGGCCACTAGTCCGGGCCACTGGCTTTAGGGAACAACTTGCCCGCCAGAAACTTAAAAATAAACCTGAAAATACAAAGTGGCTGGCCACTAGTCTGGACCACTGGCTTTAGGGAACAACTTGCCCGCCAGAAACTTATAACTAACTTAAAAATAAACCTGAAAATACAAAGTGGCTGGCCACTAGTCCGGGCCACTGGCTTTAGGGAACAACTTGCCCGCCAGAAACTTAAAACTAACTTAAAAATAAACCTAAAAATAAGAAAACGAAAAATCTGAAAAATCCTAAAAACACAATGCAAAGTTAAATAAGCAGAGCGACAACAGCAGAACAGCATCCTGAAAACGAAAAACCTGAAAAATCCTAAAAACACAATGCAAAGTTAAATATGCAGAGCGACAACAGCATCCTGAAAACGAAAAATCTGAAAAATCCTAAAAACACAATGCAAAGTTAAATAAGCAGAGCGACAACAGCAGAACAGCATCCTGAAAACGAAAAACCTGAAAAATCCTAAAAACACAATGCAAAGTTAAATATGCAGAGCGACAACAGCATCCTGAAAACGAAACATCTGAAAAATCCTAAAAACACAATGCAAAGTTAAATAAGCACAGCGACAACAGCAGAACAGCATCCTGAAAACGAAAAATCTGAAAAATCCTAAAAACACAATGCAAAGTTAAATACGCAGAGCGACAACAGCAGAACAGCATCCTGAAAACGAAAAATCTGAAAAATCCTAAAAACACAATGCAAAGTTAAATAAGCAGAGCGACAACAGCAGAACAGCATCCTGAAAACGAAAAACCTGAAAAATCCTAAAAACACAATGCAAAGTTAAATATGCAGAGCGACAACAGCATCCTGAAAACGAAACATCTGAAAAATCCTAAAAACACAATGCAAAGTTAAATAAGCAGAGTGACAATAGCAGAACAACAGCATCCTGAAAACGAAAAATTTGAAAAATCCTAAAAACACAATGCAAAGTTAAATATGTGCAGGCAAGTTCAAAAGAAAAAGATCATACCACGGATCAGTTTTGTAGAGGGTCTAGCTCACCGGTCATCCAGTTCTGCAGTCATCCAGTTCTGCAGTCATCCAGTTCCCATCAACTGGTTCTTGAGGCCCACAGCGTTACTCCACGACGCATCCTGAAAAACAAAATGCAACATTAAATTTTGAAGGCAAAAAAAATCATTGATTTGCCCTCAATACTAGTATTTTAATCAAGCTATTACATGATCTAGTTAAGTACCAGTGACGGTCCGTGAGTTTTCAGTGAGCTAGAGTGCTAAGATTGAAAAATACCAAAAAGTATCTAATCTAACCCAACCACCCAATCTTTCTGTATACGCTTCCCATATTCCGTAACCAATTTTCCCAATTTAAAAACCATATAAAATATTAATATAATGTGTGCGGGTAGTTTTTTTATCAATGTTCTCTATAAAGTGCGTGATTTTTTCAGTTTCGCATGTAAAATTACATTTCATGTAAAAAAGCTATAACTTCTGAAGTATGGATCATATTTAAATAAAATTTTCACAGTCTGCACATCTGCTCACTGAAGTTTTATCACAACCGCATGAATGGGATATGAAATAATTTCATAGCGCCAGAGCTCACTATTATGTATAGAAACCTTTGTGGGCATGCCTACAACACATCACCAAAGTTTCATCGCAACCAGATGAATGGTTTAGGAACGCATAAGAAAGAGCCAAAATCCCTTTGCGTGTGTTGAGAAAATGTTTTCATTACTCTGTAAACACTAGTAAATGTCAAGGAATGATATATCATTTGTAAATACACGCTAATTACTTATTATTATCGATGGAATATATATAGTACAATTCTTATCCGCCCGAAGATTTTATGATCTTTGAGTACAGAATCTGGGTGCGTAACAGCCAAATTAAGAAGTCAGTGCTATCGCTAAGTAAACTTTTTAAAATAAAAGATTTTAAAATAAAAACATAAATAAAAAGCATATAGGGTAGACATATAGAAGTCAACTATGTACCTACATATAAATAATATATTTAAAAAAAAAAAAACAGAAATAGATTTTTTTTTAAACAGATTAATGCGTACAGGATAGATAACATAAAATTCTACTATAAACAATAAACTAAAGACGCACTGAACAACCATTTTCTTTAAAAAAAAAAAAGATAAAAATAATGAGAATGAGAAATTAGCACGCAGCATAGCAAAATAGGGGTAGAGGGATAACAATTGGTTTTAATGCAAAATATCTGCGTCTGAGAAGATATTATTGTATTTTGTGCACATCCTGTGAATTATTTTCCCATTTAATAGTTTGGTAGATTAACATATTGTTCTTGTGTTGTTTTGTATTAATTATACTTATATAAATACACTTGCATAACGTGGATTTACTAGATGATCATTTATATGGAAAAGTGTATGAAAGGGTTTAGTTTTTCCTATGGGAAAAACTAAACCCGGACCTGAAAATCTGGTGCGAAAAAAAAAAAAATTTAATGTGGAAGGTAAAGCAGGTAAACTGCGATACAATGTTATATTTTAATGGTGGGAGTAATGTAAACCAGCATATTGATCATTATAAAAGAAACAGTAAATGTTTGATAAGAAATTTTGAAAAATCGAAAAAAATACACACGCATGGGCAACTAAAATTGCCTATATCCAGGAGAGCTCTCCGGTTTAATGTTGATATTATTTCGCTTATACTTGACCGCTTGGGCACATAAGCTTGTTTTCACGACAATTTAACGTAGGTAGACATAGGAATGACGTATGCCCCGGAATCGAGTTATTAAAAGTGCATTTATTTCAAAAACGTCACACTCCAAAAATGACAAAATTGAGTTTCAAGTGCCAATCTATGCGCAATATCCTTAGAAAAATCTACCGCAAGTCTTGGAAACATTGAAATTAAAATATGGTTTAAATGCCAAATCACCACTCTCTACGGCGATTAACAAGCAAAATCACCACTCTCCACAAAAGCCAATCACAAGCCTGATCAAAAAAAATTCAACATGACCAATGAACACATTATAACATTTATTTATTATAATAATTCACTTTGAGTGTGCGCTAGGCAGCTATTATTCTAACACATTGTTTCATTAATGCAAGAATAAATTTCTTAAATCCTATATTTATCCCGTACAAAAAGATCACAAAGGGAAAAAATGGAGATATTGCAATGGATGGTATTGCAATGTTTTGTTTACGTAGTTTTGCAGTATCACCGACGATTATCTTCTTAATATATAGAAATATTTCTTTGTTTGTCCCTTATGCGTTCCTAAACCATTCATCCAATTGCGATGAAACTTTAGCGGTTTGTTGTGCGCAAGTCTGCCATTTTTTAATTTTGCAGTTAAGCTGTTTAAGTTTCATTTCCGCTTTTTTACTGTTTTTGAGATGAAGAAAGATAGTGTTGCTTTGATATTTTGTTATTCATTTCATTAAAAACTCCAAAAATACTGACTTTTCAATCAATAAAATAAGCCAATAAATAAGCAATCAGAACGATTTTCGATTTTTAGCAGACCCGACATTGTTTTTCGATGTAATGATGAGCTCTGGTGTTATAAAAGTTGTATATAAAATTTACTACAGGTAGCATGCGATTACTTGAAATGGAAATCCACACTTCTCATATGGACAGGTATATGGCCTGCTCACGCGTTGGAAAAACAGAAAATACTGTGTTTAAAAAAAAAGCACTTCAATAATCAGAGTTAAAACTCAAAACACTTTTTTATGCCCGGATACTAAATAGTATCTTACATACACCTCAACACAATTTTAACCAATTATATAAGTTTTTAATAAGATGCCGTTGAAAAACTGCTATAAAGAACTATAGGAATTTATTAAAAAGAAATAACATACCAAGTGAAGAGAAGCGCCGGCGATCCCATGAAGTCCCCGGAGTGCCAGCAAGAAGTCCCCTGGAGTGCCAGCAAGAAGTCCCCCGGAGTGCCAGCAACCAAGTCCCCCCAAATCCTGTGAAACTGGAGCTGGTGCGGGGCGGAGAGATGTCACGCAACATCCTGAAAGACACAAACAGAGATGTTATTACAATATAAAATCATAACATTATTAAAATAAATGAAAAAGAAAGGCGAGGTAAAAGGCTATTTTCTTGGTATTTTATTATCAATTATCTTAAGTTTGTTACAGCAAACACACAAATTGAACAATTTGCAGGAACTAAAATCTGTAATTCCAGCAGACTGTCACCATTTTTACAACACCACAAGAGGAATAGGAATAACTTTTTTGTTATTTTCACAAATTTTTTTCAGAGAAGTAAATAACAATTAAACGTCTATGTGAAAAAAAAAACAAATATTCCAATAAAGTTTCCAACCGCTATTTCAAAAAAAAAAAATTGTGAATTTAAAAAAATATATTTTACATGAAACGAGAAAAAAGTGAGGAGATGAAAACATTTATAGTACATTTGTCTAATAAAATTAAGTTAGAAAAATAAATTATATTATAAAAAAAAAAAAAAAAATTTTGTTAGAAAAAACGTAAGGTGAGCCATTTTCAAAGCTTTTTAAAAATTGTATTCAAAATGATCTGAAATGATTTGAAAGAGTAGTTCATCATCAACAGTCAGTTGTTAGTTTTCTGATACATTCACAGATTTATTTAGAATTTAATGCGAAGCGGAAATAATCTGGCCTATTTACAGAATATGTTAGAGGCCTGAGGGGTTAAAACGAATTAAAAAAGTGAGTAGTACAGCTTCACCATTTTTATTGATATAATTTAGAAAAAGGATCATCAGTAAAATAAAATATCTTACCAATTCTCAGAAGAGACGTATTATTCTCGGAAGTGCAAATCCATTTCCCTTGGTGTGCAGGAGAACTAGATGAGCGCAGGCGAAGGCATGGAGAGGTGAAGCTGAAAAACTAAAAAATAATATGTTATTATAATGAAATAAAAAGGGGAAAAAAACACAAAAAAAATTCAAAGCATAGTTAATAAAATATAAAACTTATCTGTGTTCCTCTTCCACATCTCAAACTCCCAATAGATGACTTAAAACTAAACGTCACACCTTGCGTGTAAAAAAACGCTTATGTGCTAAAAACGCCTTACGAGCTAAAACGCACTACATGCTAAAACGCCTTACGTGCTAAAACACCTTACTTGCTAGAACGCACTATATGCTAAAACGCCTTACGTGCTAAAACGCCTTACGTGCTACAACGCACTATATACTAAAACGCCTTACGTGCTAAAACGCCTTACGTGCTAAAACGCCTTACGTGCTAGAACGCACTATATGCTAAAACGACTTACGTGCTAAAACGCCTTAGGTGCTAGAACGCCTTACGTGCTAAAACGCCTTACGTGCTAAAACGCCTTACGTGCTAAAACACCTTACGTGCTAAAACGCACTATATGCTAAAACGCCTTACGTGCTAGAACGCACTATATGCTAAAACGCCCTATATGCTAAAACGTAACGCAAACAAGCACATTACGGGATAAAAACGTTCTTACGTGATTAAATCTAGAAATGATTTAATCTAGACGCGATTAAAGCTAGACGTGCTTACAGCTAAAGTTTAAACGAGCTTAATGCTAAAACAGCAAACATTTTAAAACTGCATAGAAGTTTATGAATATATTCAGTCAGGGGGGCCCCCCCTCGTTAATGGTGATCAACAAAATACCAAAGAAAATAGAAAAAATAATAATAAGTATAATAAATAAAATTTCACTTCCCAACAAGGCAGACTGGCAAGCCGGTCGATGCAACTGCGGTGATCCTGCAGGCGGGCATCTGCTGAACAGCTTGATGATGTCACATTCTCCGTTGATAGAAAACCTTGCACCTAGAAAAATAAAAAAATCTAATTAGTTTTAGAAAATTTCATTGATAGATACACATATCGAAAATACACAAAAATTATATGTTCAATCAACTAGCGACAGTGCTGAGGTTAGAATTTGTTATTTTAAATACTTTGTTATGAATATTTAACTTTATTATTATATACAAAAAATTCTTTTCACTTTTATATGTACAACAACATTTACACACGAGTTTTTAACTCTCGTAAAGGTAAACATGTCTAGTTTATAATTTGAAATATATATTATCATGTTAATTTAAGTACCTTTATGATTGTAATAAATAAATTAATAAAGAAAATAAAAGAAAGGTTTTTTGCCCACTCTGCCTCCTCCCCCCCATATCCCAACTTCTGCCAACTCCCCTAAACACACCGCACGGTAAAAAATAAAAACCATGGAGGTATATTGCCTGGTTATTCGTAACCCGGGAAAGTTTGAAAAAAATACCCTAAACCAACCTCACCTACCAGCTACCCCATCAACCCCCCCATCCCAACTCTCCCTCTGCACCCCTTGGGAGATGGGACACTCGTTTACAATAACAAACTTTATAATAACCTACTGAATGCCGTTAAGGAAGCCTCAAACATTAGCACTTTTCGTAGGACATGTGCTATACATATCCATATATACGATTTGGTATCATTTAAGAAAGAGATCAAATTATTTTTAAAAAATTAACAACCATAACATCACCAATCAAAATACTGTAACTTCATTTCATGACATATTAGTAACAAGTCATACAGGTTTCATAAAAATCGTTCCTTACCTATATGATCTATTTAGTAATGTTATTTATTCAAACTTTTTTGTGGTTAACTTCTAAAAGTTAACCACAAAATAATTTATATAATTAATATTAATAATTACACCTTTATACTATATATGTAAAACCAAAGTTTCCAACGGCAATTTGAAAAAAAAAATTACACACAAGATAGTAAGTAGACTTGATTGATTGTCTGAATTTTTCACATAATCAGTTCCAATTTTGAAAATGACTTAAATTCATTGCAAATCCGAGTTGATCGATTGTTTGAATTATTCACATAACCAGTTTGAATTTTGAAAATTACAATTAAATTGAATGCAAATCCGAGTCGATTGGTCTACTGTCTCAATTTTTCACACCATCAGTTCCAATTTTGAAAGTATCACTTAAATTCAATGCAAATCCGAGTTGTAGAAATGTAATTAAGTTACAGATAATCAGTAAGAATCTTGAAAAGTGATGACCCGCCAGTTGATCCCCCAACATTTGATCCTCTAAAATTTATCCCCCGACAGTTTATCTCAGACAGTTTATGCCCCGACAGTTTTTCTTCCGACAGTTTATCCCCCGACAGTTTATCCCCCCCACAGTTTATCCCCCCCACAGTTTATCCCCCCCACAGTTTATCCCCCCCACAGTTTATCCCCCGGCAGTTTATCCCCCGACAGTTTATCCTCCGACAGTTTATCCTCCGACAGTTTATCCCCCGGTAGTTTATCCCCCGGCAGTTAATCCCCCGACAGTTTATCTTCCCCACAGTTCATCCCCCCCACAGTTTATCCCCCGACAGTTTATCCCCCGATAGTTTAACCCTCGACAGTTTATCCCCCGATAGTTTAACCCCCGACAGTTTATCCTCCGACAGTTTATCCCCCGATAGTTTATCCCCCGACAGTTTATCCTCCGACAGTTTATCCCCCGGCAGTTTATCCCCCGATAGTTTATCCCCCGGCAGTTTATCCCCCGGCAGTTTATCCCCTAACAGTTTATCCGTTTATGAAATCAGTTTATGAAAGGGAAAAAATCATATTACCCAAGTTTTTGGGTGAAATGGATGAGAGCATCCTTGTATTCAGCTAGATATTCGACTGTATGAAACCACGTGTTCCATCTAGTTATGACAGGACTAGGCAGCCGAGGCTCTTGGTTCAAAAACCCAACATTTGTACTTTTGCTCGCATTACTGTAAAGTTTGCATATTCTTGCGTTTTTCATAAAAATCGCTGATATTTCGCATTTAAACATATTTATTGCTAAAAACACCATGTATCGCTTTAATTCGCGAAAATATCGTTAATGCTATGAATCAGTGTCTCTATATATATATATATATTATTTTTTTATTCCAGAAAAAAGAAAATAACATTTTCACTTACTTAAGTAGAATTTGCATTAAAATTACATTATATTACAGAAGATTAAATAACACTATATTATGATACAATATATTATCATACAATATTATTCACTTTCACTATATTGTTTTTTGTGAATAAAAATGAATAATTTTTTTTTAAATTTACACACTTTTTTCGTTTTTAATATCATCTGGAAGGCAATTATATAAATTGCCCCCCTCATAACTATATATAACATATAGCGATATGTTATATATAACATATCGCTTGCTGAGGATTGGTTTGTACTATGTCCACAAAAACTCATATTGAGAAAACAAGGTTTGAAGTATAAAAAAATTATATTTTGGTTTCCTTTACTTCAAAATAATTGTTATAAATAATAATATAAAATAAACATGTTAAGGTACCTAGATACATGGTCGACGTACATACGCCACACTACGCAGATATTGATATGCGTAGCGTAGCGTACGTACAACCCAGTATGTATTCACCTTAAAGGTGCCTGTCTACCTGAACAACATGATTGGTTGAATTTTTTTTAATAAAATAAATAATCAAAAACGTAAAAAATACTTTTTAAACAAAATATCAAAAAATGAATGTTGGTTTGTACTGTAACCATATTTAATGTAGGTTTATATATCTATACTCTGGGCAGAAATAGACCAAACCAAATGTAATTTCATCATACGGCACATCAAAAAAATAATAATTTTACATTCACATATAATAAATAATAATAAAATAAAAAATATTGAAAAATCCTTCATTAGAAAATATAATATTGTCATGTGAATGAATAAAATGTGTGGATTAATCAAACATTAGTAATTTTTACATACAACGTACATATTATAAGGTTTTAATAAATAATAGTAAAAAATTGTATTGGCCATCGGCCAATAGACATAGTACACGCCAAACCTCATTTTTGTAATTACTGTGGAGAAAGAATAAAAAGTGGTGTTCAAAATGTAAGTTCCCACTGGAAATTTGTATTTTTTATGCGAGGGCAAAGTAGATAAAAATATAATTAACTAGCTGACCCGCCCACACGTTACTGTGGATAACGAAATACAACGCCATCTACTGGATGGTTACCTAACCTAGATAGCCAAGTGTTGGGTCAATAAACAATAAATTAACTCACACCGACATCTGTCAGAAACTCACGGAACTTAAAAATAATTACAAATCATCATCCCATAACAATCAATTAATGAACATTTAATTCGCAATAATAAATGTTGAGGTCAATAATCGAGACAAAAACTATCTTACCTTTTAAGTTGGACCAAATTACCCACAGTAAGCCAAATTTCATCAAAATCGGTTAAGTAGTTTCAGAGTTTACCTTGGACAAACATTGTGACGCGATATTTTCATATATGTACTAGATGACCCGCCCACGCGTTGCTGTGGCTAACGAAACACAACGCCATCCACTGGATGGTTACATAATCTAGATAACCAAGTGTTGTATCAATAAATTAACTCACACTGCCATCTGTCAGAAACTTATGGAACTTACAAATAATTGTCCCACAAAAAAAATTTAATTCGCAATAATAAATATTGAGGTCAATAATCGGGATAAAAACTATCCTATCTTTTAAGTTGGACCAAATTACACACAGTAAGCCAAATTTCTTAAAAATCGGTAGAGTAGTTTGGACGAACATTGTGACACGAAAATTTTATATATAAAGATATTACTGCATTCACACCTTAAAAAACCCAAAAATAGACATAGTACAAACCAATCCTCAGCAAGTAATATTATATCTTAAAAATACAGAAAACCAGTCAACTTTATAAAATATTTTAGAATTACTTTTGGTAATACATTAAATAATACAAAAAATGGTGCCTAAAACTGAATTCTAAAAAAAAAACAATAATTTTTGACTTACAGTAAAGCACTAACTAAATAATGCAAAATCATGTGATTTTGGTACGAAAATTAGATCGCTGAGAAATATTTCAAATGCATTAATTAAATACTTCATATAGAACATATATTTTCCTTTGAAATAATTCGGGTATAAGTTATTATAAGCCCAGAAAAATATAAAGTATCAGAACTATAAAAAATGCTTTAAAGTTTAAAATCTCCCAGATGCGAACCTTTTTTCGGTTATGGTTTTATTGTATAATGTGGAAAATTAAATTATTTACTAAATGATCGTAAAACATTTAAATATTTGTGCCTGAAGCGGGTTTTAAACCGGAAATTTAAACATTATCGCAATCTACACAAGGAGTGTTATTATTAGGGATTGAGCCAGAATTTTATACAGTGCGATGCACACTGAAGTACTCACGGTGCAATTTGAATATACATAGATTTCGGATTTCTTTTACTCACTATTTATAAGCCAATGAATATTAAGATTTACTTTCCAATTGTAGGTATATCTGGCTTTGCACCCAAATTTTTTTTTGGTTATGTTCAATACAGTTCAGGTGGCAGCTATTTTTATATTTTAAAAGGTGATTTTTGTGTTTAATTTTGACCGAATTTGTGATGTAAAGTTACCCCCATCATAGAAGTATCTGTAATCTGTTCATCATTTTTCACATTCCCTAACCAAAGTTTCCAATATAATTACGATATAAAATATTTATAATGTTAACCCACACATATCAGCATCGCCTCAGCTCGAGCTGTTCAGAATTCTCTTATGAAACTCTATACTGCAACGCTAATCAACTTCGTAACGGCATCGCCTCGCCTCTGGACAAGCTAGCAAAAAAAGGCGATCCATGGCTAGCTGATATGTATGCGATAACTGGGCTATCTGTAGTGTCCTACCTTGAATCTAGTGCTCCACCCGCCTGACGATCAAGAAGGGCAGCAGGAAAGTGCCCCGAAGTAGTAACATCCTCCGTATCTGGGAAAATAATTATTCTTATTAGTAAATCATCATAAAGTTTACAGACACGTGTCAAATGTTTTGAGGAAGCCACAAGCCAAAAATGTATGTGTTCTTAGTGTGCCTTATAAGGCTACAAGTATAGGTAATTGGCATAGAAGTCGCTAGACAAACGCAGGCTAAAGACCACGATTTCAAATGTAAGTGGTTTTTATTTATTTTATGAATAATAGAAGAAACAAAGTCAATCATTGGGAACTATCACAGATAATTTTAGACTCAAAACTGTACTTTTTATTTGCCTTCATACATTTCTAATGAAAAACACTTTTATATGCTTGAATTTTGATTGAACGTCAAAAATTGTATGAAACAATTGTTAACTTCGTTTAAAGAAGGTTCACATGCGTCAATATGCATCCAGGTGTTGAGTTCATCAACTGAAATTGTCGAGTTCATCAACTGAAATTGAGGCATCATAAATAAAAGTTTATTTATGGGGCCATAAATAAATTAGTACTAATAAACGAGTTTTAAATCTTACACAACTGATAAACAACCATTTTTACCATAGATTATTATATGTACCATCAAACCTTCCTCTTTCCCATCTTCTTTGTGAACTGCCAAACTATTTTACAATGTATTTCGTAATAAGGCGCAAAACTAAAAAAAAAATTTTTACTATTTCGCAAATGTATTTCATAATATGGTGCAATCGCTACAAATTCAAGTAAAACAAAAAAAAAATAACTCGATAGAAATTTGGTAAATATTCCACAAGTCAATATGCGTTTTTTTTTTAAAAATTACACTAAATCTCAATTTAATTACTTCAAGAAAAAATAATTACCTTTGGACATTTATGGTAAAATATTAATTAAAATTCTATTTTTATTCAAAGTTCAAAATTTCGCGTTTAGAACTAGGTATATTACCGCCATTTTTTTTGTGGATAATGCTGGGGTCGCATCTGCGTCTATCGTCACGAAGCTTCGCGTAAAAGTATTATTTTTTCAAATTTTCCGCATTAATTCGGGACGATAGGCGGAGGTGCGGCCCCAGCATTGGACATTTGCGAAGTTTTGTTTTCTAAATACGCATGAATTAATACTTAGTTTACCCAAACTAAGAACTTATAACATGCTTTATGCACGCAAATGCCAAAATATTTTAAGGCTGAAATTGTAGATGTGTACATAATTACGAAACCAGAAATATAAATAGAACTAGATTGCCACATACGAAAAAATGAAAAATCGGGGAACTGCGTAATGTACAGAGGACTAATGTATGATGAAATGCCGGAAAGTCTGAAGAATGAAAGTATTTAAAAAGAAATGTAATGCTTACTGTAAAAATATTTCAATTTATAAAATAAAATATAACTTTGTACATATTAGTTTATATTCTAATATAGTATAAACTAATAATAAAAAAATGGTTATTTCTTGTAGTAATTGTAAAAATGTAATTTCCATAACCTGTGCCTATTAGTGCGGCGGTAAAAAAACAGAAGCTGGTCACATTGACGATTCTTTTTTCATGAACTTAAAAAAATTAAATCAGCAATGAAACTGAATTCCGTTTTCTTGTGGCACATGAATCCAAACTGCTAAGAGCCACCGGGACTATGGCGTCCCCTTTAAAGCCAGGGACAAACACAGCGTTAAAAGCGCCGGCGTTATTTGGCTTGGCCTACTTCACCATATCGCTCGCCATACATTTGCGATTGGAATGCATGGCGAGGAATATGCTGAAATAGGCCAAGCCAAATAACGCTAGCGCTTATAACGCCGTGTGTCCCTGGCTTTAGGCTGTAGGGAAGAATATACACAAGAGGAAGGTTTGGTAATACCCTGGCCTTTACCCACGTTTAGTGACAAAAACTTAATAGCTACCACCAAACCATCCTCTCTCCCATCTTCTTAGTGAACTGCCAATTTATTTCGCAACACGATGCAATCGTTAAAAATGGTAAATATGCATTACTCCGTTTACCGGATAATACTGAATATTTCTTGTAGTTCGATACACGGATAATAACGGAGGGTTCATTTCTTAAGGAATATAATTGCGTAATTGAATAAAAAAAATATGCATCAAAATTCATCAATGTCATTCGTATTAGCTATGTAATTGCACGAATTAATTATTAATAACCAAATTTACAATGAAAACAAACTTACTCGAAAGGAAGTCAGGAGCGCTCGCTGATCGCTCCGCACCCGGCAGCTGACCAAAAATGAATGAGACCGGATAGCGGACTGAGCGGCTGAGCGGACTGAAAACTGCACGCCCCACCCCCACCACTAGTTCGTATCGTGGAAGCATACGAATGTAACTCCAAAAAAGCAAATGTTCAGGAGACTCAAAAAAACTTTTTTTTTCTGTAACTGTGGTCCCATAAATGTGGTTCATGCTGATTGCTAATTTTTTTGATTGCTAATTATTAATTATTAAATAAATTAGTTTTTTTTTTTAAATTGAGACAATAAAACGAAATATTTTACACATGAAGCCTAAAAACAAAAAAATGCTTAAAATAAAACACTACGGACTTGAGTACTTCTGCTTGAATGTTATAATAATCTCTCTCTTGTTATAATAACGTAAAACTTTTGTTAAGTATAGTGTTTAATTTTTGGATACATAATACATTAGTATAATGAGGAAATCTATAATTGGTTTTTCAGGTAGGTGAATTACATATTATGTAAAAATGAACCACATTTTAAATTGTTGATTTCCCCAAAATAAAATGAAATCGAATATTTGGTTACGACAAGTAGTGAATTAAAAGGATCGATGTTTGATCAATTTAATTAGGAAGTAAAATAAAAACTTACCAGGTAAAATACAATCTATATTTGTTGCATACTTCTTTATTTAATTATTACCAAATATTGGTATTTTCCATATCTTCGTCATCTGACAGAGGATAATAAAAATAACGTGCCGTAGATCTTGCTTTTTGCAATAGCTCCACACTGTAGGCCGAGAAAAACTCCCTTGGGGCCTATGTCATCTTTAGGGATACTGTGTAGTTACCGACTGCAACAATTATTGCATCACCAAGTGTTGGTGAAGGTACTTAATGAGTTTGGATTTATAATTACGTGGGGCAATACCTCCGGGTGGTCAAATATCTCTCCCTTTTCTCCATCATCTAATCAATCTACTCCCAGGTGAGTGTGACCATTTATTGAATGATTATTGAAATATTATGATTAATGGTTTTGAGGTAACATTTAAAACAGGTAAAATTTTCGTGTGTAAAACACAGTGTCTTCCTTGAGACTCCCAAGAAAGACACTGTGTTTTTTACTTATCATGGCTGTATAGCTATTGTTAAATTTTTAATTTGGCCTGCACAGTTGTCAGGCCATATTCAACATTAACCCATTATCATAGATATATATATATATCCATTTTAGGAGGTAAGAAGCCACTTCACTTGTCCCCTGGCACCGGCTGTTCATGTGCAAATTGTTGCACGTGTAATTCCACGTGCAACAATTTGCCTTGTCATCCTGAATGATTTGATTTAAAACCCACAATTTTCCCAAATACAAGTATTGAGAATTACTCGGATGATTCAATCCCAACTTATCCGATCAAAAAAATATATAATCCACTTTCGCCTTACGAAAATGGTTTTCTGCTTTCCCTTGAAGTTTTATTTTGTTTATTTCAGTAGCATTTTTATCCTCCCTGCACTTTCTACTACTAATAAACATTTATTTCACATCTTCATCCAAAACTCATTTCTTAAAATTTTGGAGTTACATTAGTATGCTTCTGAGGTTCAGATATAATGTTGCACACCCTGGGCCGTGAAAACTAATAATGAAAATTCATTTTTTTGTTGGTAGCCTTTGAGTCCGATGAGTTGTTTACGGTAGCAGCGGTAAAATAGAAAAAAAATGAATATAAGTGTCAAAAAAACGTAATTGTTCCGGAGAAGCTAAAAACAATTTTTTGAGTGTTACAGAAAGTTTTCTAAAACTTCAAAAATATGCTTATTTGTCGTTTTAGATGCAAGGATGTTTGTTCAAAAATGTAGTAAGTACAAATAACATTTTTTAATGTTTTTTTTAATCATATGGAAGGTTTTGTTTGATGTAAACTCAATGATGTAAAACGACACATTTGAACTGTACACGGGAGATTCACGGGTTTAGAGGTGTGTAAATTCAATCAACTACTTACATAAGATATTAAAATACCAGTTAAAACAAATAAAAAAATAAGCTCAAAAATAAATTTGCTTTTGAGGAAAATGAAAGTTTGTAAAGATGTGGCTTATGAATGAGGGATCTATGTCAAAAATAAATTTGCTTAACTCAGGTCCGGGGAATACGTCTTTCTTATGTCTACCTACGTTAAATTGTCGTGAAAACAAGCTTATGTGCCCAAGCGGTTAACGAAAATGAAAGTTTAAGCACGAGACTTGTAAAGATGTGGCTTATGAATGAGGGATCTATGTAATAAATTTCCATCTGAAGTATATTTCAATTTGGCCAATCCATCCAATGTTGATTCTCCGATATTAGTTTCCTTACCCTAGCAATTTTAAAAGAACTCTTTCAGGTCTCGCTTCCCGCATCATTGCAATATAATCTGAGGGCGAGTTGATTAAAGGGATAAACAAGTGGTCCAGTGTTGCATGGACACTATTTACTTCCATCATCATATGTCCCTTGGTCACGCAGAGTTGCTCAGTGGTCAACTTCTTTTTAACAGCCACATCGCTGAGGGCACTGGTAAGAATTCTATTTTTGTGTTTGTAAACTTGTCGTACTCCACCTCACGGTTAATAAGGAATATTTCTTAATTAAATGGTTAGATTTAGCTTTATTATTACGAAATGCGAGTATTTATATCGGGGGAGACGATAAATATAAATCTTATATTTTAATTTTGTTAAAATTAATTCACTCATGCAAAGTGTTGGACGCCATTATTGGCCAAGTGAAGCGGAGTACTGCAATGGATTTGACATAAGTCGAAACGGATACGAAGTAATCTGGTTTGTTTCATTACAAATACTTATATTTTCGTGTATTATAAAATGGTTCGTTACATTAAAATTACTTCTATTTTTGTATGAAACTTTATATCCTCATTACATGTTTTATCATAGATGTGGAAGTAGGAAAGGTGAAAAATCCTTTTTTATTTCTGATTAAAAGATTTTTATCACATCGTCGTTTGAACTTATCTATATAAACCTACAAATACCTTATTTTGAATTTTATGCCTTCTGCCCATCTTTAAAAAATGGCATTAAAAGTAAAAGTTTTATTTTAGTAGATCATTGCCCCACTCTTCCTCAAAAAAAGGTTTTCAAGCAACTTTTGAGCTCGGGTTAATTTTAAAAACCATTTTATAATACACGAAAATATAAATATTTTTAATGAACAAACCATATTACTTCGTAACTGTTTCGACTTTAGCAACTGTGAAAATGGTAAGACATAACTACTTATATTTTGAAATGCATTCATGCATGATCTCATAATTTATAATATTGAGACCTTTAAAAAGGGTCACAGCAGCTGTAAAGCGATCGCCACACTTATCGCCACACGCCACTATCACTCAAATTGAATCAATCGAAGTTAATGACGAAGTGAGCCGAGTAGTGTGGTGAGATGCTTAATGTTCGAACTTCGGAAAGCTTCGAGTCCTTTTACTCGGGCGCAAAAGCCGACACAATCGGAAGTTGGACGAAGCAAGGCGAAGTTGCCCGAAGCGAAGTGAAAAGCGTGTCCACACTATCTACTTCGTTTATCTTCGTGAGTAGTGTGGCGGACGCGTAATAACTTGTTTTTAATTACCGGTTTATAAAATAACCAGGTTTAAAAAATCTATTACCAATGCAAAATAAGTAATTGTTTACTTAGTTGGTTTCTAAACAAAACAGTTTATAAAATTTTGTTAGAACTCTCGATGTTTATAACAAGAATTTTTTTTAAAGCAACTGTTTAGATCACATACGTTTTTAGATTTACACGGCCAAAAGCATTTTCGTTGTTTGTTTTTGGGGTGGTACATCGTCGGATCTGCCCTGATGAAGGACACTGCAACGCTGTCTGAAACGTCGGCTAAAGAAGGAGGTAGCGCAACACGGCATAACACCTCAAAAACAAACAACGAAAAAACTGATTAGATCTTCTCAAAAGAGATTATTAGTTAGTAAGTTACTAAGTTAAGTTAAGTTACTAAGTTACTAAGATTAGTTTGGATCCAAAATCCAAAGAATGAAGATTGCCTAAGATCTGTTTTCAAAATCAAAATCAACAATTTATTCAATAAGATTTTTTGATGAGTTGGTAACTATTGTTAAGCTTGTCCTCATATTATTTTGAAAGTTTATTATGGCAATCATGGCAAAATAAACAAAAAAAACGATTTTTTAATAGTGTGTTATACTCTTGTGCAGAAATCTCAATTTTAAATAGGAAAATAGGTAGGATTTAAAAAAAAACTAGTTGAATGCAGCATCTATTGTAACCTATCTATGTAGTCGCCCAGATATTCAAGAATTTAAGAGTGTGTCGCGGTCGGAGATGATGAGGTGTGAAGGTGGACCTAGCAAGGTACAACACCTGACTCCATTGAAGGAAGGGTCCTCGCCATCATCTAAGCATCCCTTTCTTAATCTTACTTATTACGCTCACAGTTAGTAACGAAATAACCAGCTTTGTGGTTATCATTTGTAAGGCAGACAAAATTAAGGCAGTTAGAAATATTTTAGGTATGGGCTGTCGCGGACTTTATTATTAACAATTTATACAGTTATACGAATACATATCATATAGATTCGAGGCAGCTTGTCAAGAAAAGTAACATTTGATAAAAATGTTCATTTCTTCCTAGCAAAACTATTACGTCAGGCAAGAGATGCGACGGAATTCGATAGGTAGTTTGTATTATGAAATAACTCATACGTGGTGATACTTTTGGATTGCAATAAGATAGGGGTTATTTCAATATTATTTAATAATTTCAATTTTGTTATATTTTCTGTAACATAAAATGTGTCTCTTTATTTTAGATATGGAGGGATCAACGACACTTCATTAAAAAAAGGCATCAGGCTCGCGGTCGGAGATGATGAGGAGTGACGGTGGAACAGCAAGGCACAACACCTGACTCCGTTGAAGGAAGGGTCCTCGCCATCATTGCGGCAGAGGCAGTTTATGGAAATACCGCCGGGGAATCCGTACCTGTAAGTTAACCAATTATTATCTAAATATGGGGGTATTTATTTGTTTATTTATCAATATACGTTATCTTATGGGTAAGCTTTCAAGAGGACGGTGAAATTCCCCCTAAGTAAGTTATTATCATCTCTTAAGAGCCATTGACCAGCAGCTGAGAATAAAAGTTTAAAAATGCTTGCAACTGTCCAGGGAGGTTCCGATGAGAAAGATCGATTATTCCCCATTTATTAAATTAAAAATTTAATATCGATTTTCTTCATTCAAAACTTGCTTTAATATATACCTACATTCAAGTATGCTCAAAACGCACAATGATAAATTATTAAATATCGTGTACTTCTTAGTATTTTTTGATCATAAGTAATAATTATAATAATTTCATTGCCGGCAACCCGGGCGATTATTAAGATAATATAGTATTTAAGATTTTTCAATAATGTCTAAACAAAATAAGTGTGTAAAAAAATTCTGAAATATTTTAGTTTGTAAGATCTTAAATAAATAGAAAAACTGAGGTATTTTCGTCACAAAACACATTCTCGGATTTATTTTTTAATGATTTTAATTTAACTAAAATTAAAATTCTGAAAGATGTGTTTACTAGATTATGTATTGATTTATTTATTTACTGGCTAAGTCCTCCGCACAACACAAGCAACATCTTCCGCTTAGTGTGGTGGTAGTAGGAGATTTTCAAATGTTGTTGGGTTATTCGTAACCCGGGAATGTTTGTCTTTCTTTTTTTTAAAAAAAAAAATTGTGTTATGATTATATGATTTGAAATTTGTGTTGTATAATAAATATTTCGTTTGAAAATTGAACAAATTTGCCAACGACCAACGGTATAACCTTAGTATTAATTAACTTATTTTTTCGAAATTTAAAAAATTCGTTTACCAGATAAAATAACAATCTTTTAAAATCAATTTGTGTTTTTTTGTAAAAAAGAGTAAATACATCTAGAATTTGATTCAAAAAGGACTAATTTCCAATGTTCTCTGGTAATACCCTCTTAAGCTTAACCCGTCAGGTCTATTTGTTAGGTTTTGGGAACAAATCATATACATCTCATAGAAATCATTGTGTCTCCCTTACTAACATCATGGTTAGAAATATGATCTAAACGGTGTTAGAAAAGTTAACCGAATAACAATTAAAATGTACACCTTTATGAATCCAAAGTTTCCGACCGCAATTTGAAAACAAATTATGAAATTTTGTGAATTTTTTATTAATTATTCTTAGACGAAACGACAAAAAAATTTTGTTGACGATAACGTTTATAATATGTACATTTGCCTAATTAGTTATGTATATTTTTTCATTATCAGTAATTTTAGTTACTGTAAGGAGAGCCATTTTTAAAAGTTAGCAATCAAAATTTTTACATTTAAATTTTACATGGTTATTTCTAATAATAACATTTGAAAGCGAAGGTATTTCATCACCTTTCCAAAACAGTTTTTAGCTGTTTTCGGATACATTCACAAATTTTCCAGTTATTTGGATTTTATTGCAAAGTAGAAATATTCTGGAATGTTCGAGAATAGTCTGGAACGTTCGGGAACATCCCGGAACATCCCAGATAATTGTGGAACATTTCAGAACACTCTCGAATGTTGTGGAATGTTCTGGAACATTGTGGACCATTCGAAACCTTTTTTGAATGGGTGGGGGATAGGGGGCTACCACACAATCTCATATCAACTCCTTCAGCAAAGTCGGGTACCCCAACTAGTAATAATATATGTTTCTGTGATGTATGGTAATGAAGTATTTGTTTGTGACAAGGTTGCTCACAGTCAGATCGCATGCCGGAGCTGAGACACCTCTGCAGGCGGCAGTACTGGCAGCATTTGCGGTGGTGCTTGGTGATTTCGCAGCTCATGGCTCCGCGACACTGGTAGCCCAGCTTCTTGCGGATGGAGCGCTTGAAGAATCCCCTGCAACCTGTAATATGGATACAAAATGTATTTACTTGTAAGAAACAAACGGCTAATATGTACTTGAAAGATTTTTTTTTTAATTTTGAAAAAAAAACATTAAAAACGTTTAGCGGAGACCAAAATTGATTTTTAAAGTAACTGAAGTACGTCCCTCAACCTCTTAACATCCAATTTGCACAATAAAAGAATTCATTAAATTTCTCCGTGTAATTCTGGCCAAACTACAATTCACGACATTTCATTCTGCGAAAACTATCTGATGAGTTTTGCTCAAATAACAGGGAAAAAAATATTTTTTTTTTTATTTTTTGCAATTTTCTATTAGTAGCCGAAATTTGAAATGTTAATTGTGAGCAAAAAGAAAAGTTTTTTTTTCAAAAAATCATAATTTCTGTTTTTGTAGACCTATTATTATGAATTTTTATTATGACATTGTGAATAGATCTTTCAGAATACTTTGATGACACAGATCGAAAGCTTTACAGCTTTTCAAATTTCCGCTATCAATACATTTGATGTTCATATCGTAAGACATTTCCCAAGACTACCTATTATAAAAAAAATATATATATTTATACGAAAATGAAAACTGGTTTTATTATTTCTACAAACATGAAAACATACCCTATACGAAAAACAATAATCAAAAAGTGTTTTCAAAGAAATAATGACCTTTCAAAAATGAACACATTTGAACGAAAATGAATATTGACATGAATAGATAAAATATTTTCTACAGTCAGAGAGGCTACAATCATGAAATAAAAAGTCAGATTTACAGTGCTATTAGTGCAAACGATTCTAATTTTGTTCTCTACACAGTTTTCCAATTTTAAAGGTTAAAATCCCAATGATAAAAATTCCAGCATGGATGATATTGGAGCGTTCACAAGTGAGCGAAAAATGTTTGAATGGTTAAAAAAAAAGGCTCACCTTCACAGCTAATGGCCCCGTAATGCCTCCCCGATACCCGGTCCCCGCACACCACACAGAGCTCCATCTCCCCACCATCGGGAGGCAAAGTATCGCCGCCCTGTGGAGGCCTTAACCCCTTCAGCTTCACAGTGGGGCTCTCCAGGTGCATGTCCATGGATACGTGGCCGGGTGCAGATTCTAATAAACACAAAACATTGAAAGTTAACCACTCGAGCAATAACTACCCAAATTTTAGTAGCTGTGGGAGACTTTTATAAATTAAAATTAATTTATTTTGATTAAATGAAGACAATGTTAGCAAAACTCAATCGAAAACAGAAAAAGATATGGTCACATCTGGGACTTGAACCCAGGACCTACGCTTTGCCGGGACAGAGCACTACCATCTGAGCTAATGTGTCCCTATCCGATTCGGTCATATTTAATTATATCCATACTTCATTAATATTGTCTTCATTTAATTAAATATTACAATTTGAGGTTTTACTCATTGTTAAAAATAAAAACAAATATTCATCCTAGACTTGCAGAAAAGTCAATAGATGTCGCACATTAAAAATAAAAATGGATAAAATTTATCTAAAACACTAAATCTAGATGGAATTTAATTCGGGTTGAATCTTGCAATCATGCATAAAGATAGCAGCCAATAAAAATATGCATTAAGAAAATGAATATAATGTTGGTAGTTCTTAGCCGTAGTATGATACAGTTAAGTTACTGGGTTTCGTCCTAAGCTAAGAATTTCAGAGACACCCGGGTTCTCACAATACTTTACAATGCATTGGTTAGGAGTAGGCGTGAGAGTGGGTCGTTTATTTCGAGCCCACACCAGGTGAAGTAGTCCCTCATGTCGGAGACGGTTCAGAAGAAATTTCTCTACCTGAGGGAATATGGCTATTACCCGTGGCTCTATCCCATCGACTTTCTCTTGGACATGCTCGGGATGAACCATCTACGGGTCAGAAGGGATATGCATATTGTATCACATTTCTTCAGAATGATTTGTGGATGGTTCGAAAACTCGAATATCATGGAGAGCATTCATTTCTATGTTCCCAGTGGTTATCTCCGTCACCGACAATATAGATGGTTTATCTCCTGGCTTGCAGGACTAACTTGCCAATCAGTGGAAGAGCTATCTTGTTGTGAAATAGAATCACTTCGGATATTAATATATTTAACATAAACGAAGAACAATTTAGACGGCAAGCTTTATTGCTGCTAGAATAAATCTGATTTTCCATATTCAACACATTGGCCATTTACGACACATTGACAAAGGCCACGGTGGAACATAATCCTGCTGGGGGATGTGGACCTATAAAATCCTGTGATACGCCATCTTCCAATAACAACAGCAACATTTCCAGTAAGTCCTACTCCTTAGCGTCCTAGAGTGGTCCATTCCACTCAACCACTGACCGGTCAGTGGTTGAGTGGGCATCGCGTTTGGGTCCCACCCAGGCGTTCCGTGTTCGATTCCTCGGCTGGCTTAGTCCTACATCAACAAACAAGCAACATTTTCCGCTTACTGTGGTGGTAGTAGGAGATTTTCAAATGTTGTTGGGTTATTCGTAACCCGGGAATGTTTGTCTTTCTTTTTAAAAAAAATAAAATAAAAAGGCAACAGGAAACCACTCCAGTATCTTTTCTCAGTATATCACTATAGAGAGAAACCAAGCAATGGCCCCGGGTTCCAGGCGGCCCTTAAATGCGCCAGGGATGTGAAGAATCTCCCGGCTCAAAATAGTGAATTCAAAGATACGACTAGGAACATGGAATGTTAGAAGTTTATACAGCGGTAAATTGGATAATATCATACAGGAAATGGAAAGATTAAAAGTGGATATTCTGGGAATTAGTGAACTGAGATAGACTGGCAGAGGCATACACCAACATGAGAAGGGAAATCTGAACTACTCAGCAAGTGACCCACAGGACAGCAACCGTCGAAACGGAGTTACGGAACGGAATCTGGGAGGGGCGGAGGGGAATAAAGGAGGGGTGGTTGGCGGGAGGAAGGCGGAGAAAGTGGAATGGGAATTCGTGAGGGGGGAGGTTCGCGAGAAGGGGGACAGCGGGAGAAGGGAGGCGTTACGCAGGGAAAGTGAAAAGGGAATGCGGACGGGAACAAGGGTGAAGAAAAGATGGCGGAAGGGGAACGGGGGCGAATGGGAAAGGACACGCAGGGAGAAACAATATCTTTATTTAAGTGGCATTGCGACGCATGCCGGGAATCAGCTAGTATATATATGTTATGATTAAGGTTTTCACGGGTGTAAGGTGTAGAATAATTTTCTCGGTTTACCCGCGTAACATAGTCCTGAGAAGGACTTTTTAACTCCTGACGTTTCGGACCCCACATCTTTACAACTCTCGTGCTTAAACATTAATTTTCCTCAAAAGCAAATTTATTTTTGAGCTTATTTTTTTTATTTGTTTTAACTGGTATTGTAATATCTTATGTAAGTAGTTGATTGAATTTACACACCTCTAAACCTCTGTCAAAAATCTTCCGTGTACAGTTCAAATGTGTCGTTTTACATCATTGAGTTTATTGTAATGTAAAAACATTAAAAAATGTTATTTGTACTTACTACATTTTTGAACAAACATCCTTGCATCTAAAACGACAAATAAGCATATTTTTGAAGTTTTAGAAAACTTTCTGTAACACTCAAAAAACAGTTTTTAGCTTCTCCGGAACAATTACGTTTTTTTGACACATGGGAAGTATATCATGCAGCATAAATAAACTAATCCCTCATGGAGGTATTTTCGCGTCAACTACAATTTAAAAAAAAAAATTTGGCTTCTCCGGAACAATTACCTTTTTTTGACAATTATATTAATTTTTTTTCTATTTTACCGCTGCTACCGTAAACAATTCATCGGAATCAAAGGCTACCAACAAAAAAATGATTTTTCATTATTAGTTTTCACGGCCCAGGGTGTGCAACATTATATCTGTACCTCAGAAGCATACTAATGTAACTCCAAAATTTTAAGAAATGAGTTTTGTATGAAAATGTGAAGAAAATGTTTATTAGACGTAGAAAGTGTAGGGAGGATAAACATGCTGCTGAAATAAACAAAATAAAACTCCAAGGGAAAGCAGAAAACCATTTTCGTAAGGCGAAAGTGGATTATATTTTTTTTGATCGTTGATAAGTTGCGATGGAATCATCTGAGTAATTCTCAATATTTGTATTTGGGAAAATTGTGGGTTTTAAATCAAATCATTCAAGATGATAAAGCAAATTGTTGCACGTGGAATTACACGTGCAAAAATTTGCACATGAACAGTCGGTGCCAGGGGGAAAGTGAAGTAGCTTCTTACCTCCTAAAATGGATATATATATATATATATATATATGATAATAGGTTAATGTTGAATATGGCCTGACAACTGTGCAGGCCAAATTAAAAAATTAACAATAGCTATACAGCCATGATAAGTAAAACACAGTGTTTTTCTTGGGAGTCTCAAGGAACACACTGTGTTTTACACACGAACATTTTACCTGTTTTAAATGTTACCTCAAAATCATTAATCATAATATTTCAATAATCATTCAATAAATGGTCACCTGGAAGTAGATTGATTAGATGATGGAGAAAAAGGAGAGATATTTTGACCACCCGGAGGTATTGCCCTACGTAATTATAAATCCAAACTCATTAAGTACCTTCACCAACATTTGGTGATACAATAACTGTTGCAGTCAGTATCTACCCAGTATCCCCAAAGATGACACAGGCCCCAAGGGAGTTTTTCAGTCAGATGATGAAGATATAGAAAATACCAATATTTAGTAATAATTAAATAAAGAAATATGCAACAAATATAGGTTGTATTTTACTTGAGAAGTTTTTATTTTACTTCCAAATTAAATTGATCAAACATCTATCCTTTTAATTCACTACTTGTCGTAACCAAATATTCTCTTTTATTTTATTTTGGGGAAATCAACAGTTTACAATGTGGTTCATTTATACATATATTTGTAATAACAAGGTTCCATCTATTGCGGAAACGTCACGCGGTTATGGGTTCTATGGTAATATACCTTAGAGTTAATTCTCGCATGACGTTAAAGCAACAGATGGAACCTTGTTATTCCAAAGGATCGATATATAATTCGTCTATCTGAGAAACCAATTATACCAATGTATTATGTATCTAAAAATTAAACACTATATAACATTCAATCAGAAGTACTCAAGTACGAAGTGTTTTATTTTTTTGTGTTTTTATGCTCCATGTGTAAAATATTTCGTTTTATTGTCTCAATTTAAAATCAAAAACTTATCGATTTAATAATTAAATAAAAATTATCAATCACCATGATTGTCTGCAGAAGTTATGGCACCACAGTTACAGAAAAAATGAGCTTTTTTGACTCTCCTGAACATTTGCTTTTTTGGAGTTACATTCGTATGCTTCTACGATACGAACTTGTGGAGGGAGGCGGGAGGTGGGGCGTGCAGTTTTCAGTCCGCTCAGCGCTCAGTCCGCTATCCGGTCTCATTCATTTTTGGTCAGCTGCCGGGTGCGGAGCGACCAGCGAGCGCTCCTGGCTTCCTTTGGGGTAAGTTAGTTTTCATTTGTAAACTTGATTATTAATAATTAATTTGTGCAATTACATAGCTAATACGAATGACATTGATTAATTTTGATGCAATTTTTTTATTCAATTGGTGCTATTACGCAATTATATTCTTTAAAAAAGGAACCCTCCGTATTATCCGTGTATCGAACTACAAGAAATATTCCGTATTATCCGGTAAACGGAGTAATGCATATTTACCATTTTTAACGATTGCATCGTGTTGCGAAATAAATTGGCAGTTCACTAAGAAGATGTGAGAGAGGATGGTTTGATGGTAGCTATTAAGTTTTTGTCACTAAACGTGGGTAAAGGCCAGGGTATTACCAAACCTTCCTCTTGTGTATATTCTTCACTACAGCCTAACAGGGGACGCCATAGTCCCGGTGGCTCTCAGCAGTTTGGATTCATGTACCACAAGAAAACGGAATTCAGTTTCATTGCTGATTTAATTTTTCTAAGTTCATGAAAAAAGAATCGTCAATGTGACCAGCTTCTGTTTTTTTACCGCCGCACTAATAGGCACAGGTTATGGAAATTACATTTTTACAATTACTACAAGAAATAACCATTTTTTTTATTATTTATTGAGTTAGTTTATACTACATTAGAATATAAACTAATATCTACAAAGTAATATTTTGTTTTATAAATTGAAATATTTTTACAGTAAGCATAACATTTCTTTTTAAATACTTTCATTATTCAGACTTTCCGGCATTTCATCATACATTAGTCCTCTATACATTAGGCAGTTCCCCGATTTTGATTTTTTCGCATGTGGCAATCTAGTTCTATAAATTTTTCTGTTTCGTAATTACGTACACATCATCTATTAAACACAATTTCATCCTTAAAATATTTTGGCATTTGCGTGCATAAAGCATGTTATAATAAACTAAGTATTAATTCATTCGTATTTAGAAAACAAAACTTCGCAAATTAATAGTTTCATACTCCGCCTACTGGTTAATACGGAATATTTTTTATTCAAACAGTTAGATTTTGATTTATTATTACGAAAATTGAGTATTTATGTCGGGGGAGACGAAAAAACATGTATTTTATATTTCAATTTTATAAGATTATTTCACTTACGCAAAGTATTTGACAGCCACGTTTGGCCTAGTGAAACGGGACTTATACAACTTCAATTACTACAATATACAACTTTAATTCGTGCGTATTTAGATTGAAAAAAATCGCAAATATCAAATCCAAAGAAATGGCGGCAAAGGAAATATTCCGCTCCGTATTATCCGTGCGTATCCGTGTATCGAAATTCGAATTCCGTATTATCCGGTAAGCGGAGTAGTTCTTTAAGTAATTAAATTGAAATGTAGTGTAATTAAAAAAAAAATGTTCGTATTGGCTTGTGGGATATTAACCAAATTTTTATTGAGTAGGTAATAATTTTTTTTACTTGAATTTGTAGCGATTGCACCATATTATGAAATACCTTTGCGAAATTGTTAATTATTTTTTTTTAGTTTTGCGCCATATTACGAAATACATTGTGAAATAGTTTGGCAGTTCACAAAGAAGATGGGAAAGAGGAAGGTTTGATGGTACATACAATTTTCTATGGTAAAAATGGTTGTTT
The DNA here is from genome assembly GCA_951813805.1 of Limnephilus auricula. Classification (NCBI taxonomy): domain Eukaryota; kingdom Metazoa; phylum Arthropoda; class Insecta; order Trichoptera; family Limnephilidae; genus Limnephilus; species Limnephilus auricula. The sequence goes on from OX638403.1 coordinate 15,581,775, forward strand.
ATCGGTCGTGTAAGATTTAAACCTCGTTTATTAGTACTAGTTTATTTATGGTGCCTCAATTTTAGTTGATGAACTCGACACAAGCATGGTAAATGTTTACTACTCCGCTTACCGGATAATACGGAATTCGAATTTGGATACACGGATACGCACAGATAATACGGAGCGGAACATTTCCTTTGCCGCCATTTCTTTGGATTTGATATTTGCGATTTTTTTCAATCTAAATACGCACGAATTACTTAGGTTACCCAGCCTAAGAACTAATAACCTATTTTGTGCACGTAAATAGTTGTATATTGTAGTAATTGAAGTTGTATAAGTCCCGTTTCACTAGGCCAAACGTGGATGTCAAATACTTTGCGTAAGTGAAATAATCTTATAAAATTGAAATATAAAATGCATGTTTTTTCGTCTCCCCCGATATAAATACTCAATTTTCGTAATAATAAAGCAAAAAGTAAAGCAGTAAACTGTTTGAATAAAAAATATTCCGTATTAACCACCGGTAGGCGGACTATGAAACTATTAATGAAAGCATATTGACGCATGTGAACCTTCTTTCAACAAAGTTGAACAATTTTTTCATACAATTTTTGACGTTCAATCAAAATTCAAGCATATAAACATGTTTTTTTTCATTACAAATGTATGAAGGCAAATAAAAAGTACAGTTTTATGTCTAAAATTATCTGTGATAGTTCCCATTGATTGAATTTGTTTCTTTTATTATTCATAAAATAAATAAAAACAACTTACATTATTTGAAATCGTGATCTTTATCCTGCGTTTGTCAAGCGATTTCTACGCCAATTACCTATATTTGTAGCCTTATAAGGCACACTAAGACCACACATAATTTTGGCTCGTGGCTTCCTCAAAACATTTGACACGTGTCTGCAAACTTTATGATGATTTACTAATAAGAATAATTACTTTCCCAGATACGGAGGATGTTACCCATTCGCCCTGTCCCCGGAGCACTATTTCGTGGCACTTTCCTGCTGCCCTTCTTGGTCATCAGGTAGGCGGAGCACCAGATTCAAGGTAGGACACTACAGATAGCCCAGTTATCGCATACATATCAGCTAGCCATTGGATCGCCTTGATTTTGCTAGCTTGTCCAGAGGCGAGGCGATGCCGTTACGAAGCTGTATAGAGTTTCTTACGAGAATTCTGAACAGCTCGAGCTGAGACGATGCTGATATGCGTGGTTAACATTATAAATATTTTATATCTTAATTATATTGTGAACTTTGGTTAGGGAATGTGAAAAATTATGTACAGATTACAGATACTTCTATGATGGGGGTAACTTTACATCACAAATTCGGTCAAAATTAAACACAAAAATCACCTTTTAAAATATAAAAATAGCTGCCACCTGAACTGTATTGAGCATAATCAAAAAAAAAAATTGGGTGTAAACATTGACGAAGTATGTAAAGCCAGATATACCTACAATTGGAAAGTAAATCGTAATATTCATTGGCTTATAAATAGTGAGTAAAAGAAATCTGAAATCTATGTATATTCAAATTGCACCGTGAGTACTTCAGTGTACATCGCACTGTATAAAATTCTGGCTCAATCCCTAATAATAACATTCCTTGTGTAGATGGCGATAATGTTTAAATTCCCAGTTAAAAACCCGCCTCAGGCACAAATATTTAAATATTTTACGATCATTAAACTACTCGAAAACTGGGATGTTTTTCTTGCCTTGACGCGAGCAGGCAATACAAAGGGGGCACTTTCTTTTGTATCACAAACCATGTTACACAAACCTAGCGTAGCCGCTAAACTACTTGAAAACTGGGATGTTTTTCTTGCCTTCACGTGAGCAGGCACTACGAAGGGGGCACTTTCTTTTGTATCACAAACCATGTTAAACAAACCTATCTTAGCCGCTAAACTACTTGAATACTGGGATGTTTTTCTTGCCTTGACGCGAGCAGGCGCTATGCCAATTTCAACATTACAGCAAAATACGTAATATTATGCAAAAACTCCATGTACGTACTTTAAACGTTTAAGCCTTTACGTAATTGAAGTAATTTATGCTTTTCCGTACAACCTCTTGCTCAGCTGTATATTAGTCTTCACTCTGAAGGTCATAGATATTTGTCCAACATATGAGCTGTAGATATTCGTATCTGGAGTCCTTATTTTAGCTATTATAGTATAAAGGTGTCATTATTTATATTAATTATTTTGTGGTTAACTTTTAGATTTGAATAAATAACATTACTATTTAGATCATATAGGTAAGGGACACACAAAGATTTTTATGAAACCTGTATGACTTGTCACTAATATGGCATGAAATGAAGTTACAGTATTTTGATTGGTGATGTTATGGTTGTTAATTTTTTAAAAATAATTTGATCTCTTTCTTAAATGATACCAAATCGTATATGTATATGGATATGTATAGCACATGTCCTACGAAAAGTGCTAATGTTTGAGGCTTCCTTAACGGCATTCAGTAGGTTATTATAAAGTTTGTTATTATAAACGAGTGTCCCATCTCCCGAGGGGTGCTGAGGGAGAGTTGGGACGGGGGGTTGATAATGATGGGGTAGCTGGTAGGTGAGGTGGGTTTAGGGTTTTTTTTTTCAAACTTTCCCGGGTTACGAATAACCAGATATTATACCTCCATGGTTTTTATTTTTTACCGTGTGGTGTGTTTAGGGAAGTTGGCAGAAGGTGGGATATGGTGGGGAAGGGGCAGAGTGGGCACAAAAAACTTTTATTTATTCATTTATTTATTACAATCATAAAGGTACTTAAATTAACGTGATAATATATATTTCAAATTATAAACTAGACATGTTTACCTTTACGAGAGTTAAAAACTCGTGTGTTAATGTTGTTGTACATATAAAAGTGAAAAGAATTTTTTGTATATAATAATAAAGTTAAATATTCATAACAGAGTATTTAAAATAACAAGTTCTAACCTCAGCACTGTCGCTAGTTGATTGAACATATAATATTTGTGTATTTTTGATTTGTGTATCTATCAATGCAATTTTCTATATCTAATTACATTTTTTTATTTTTCTAGGTGCAAGGTTTTCCATCAACGGAGAATGTGACATCAAGCTGTTCAGCAGATGCCCGCCTGCAGTATCACCGCACTTGCATCGACCGGCTTGCCAGTCTGCCTTGTTGGGAAGTGAAATTTTATTTATTATACTTATTATTAATTTTTCTATTTTCTTTGGTATTTTGTTGATCACCATTAACGAGGGGGGGCCCCCCTGACTGAATATATTCATAAACTTCTATGCAGTTTAAAAATGTTTGCTGTTTTAGCATTAAGCCTGTTTAAACTTTAACTGTAAGAACGTCTAGCTGTAAGCACCTCTAGCTGTAAGCACGTCTAGCTTTGATCGCGTCTAGATTTAATCACTTCTAGATTTAATCACGTCTATCTTTAAGAATGTTTTTATCCCGTAATGTGCTTGTTTGCGTGCGTGCACTTTTTAGCACGTAAGGCGTTTTAGCATATAGGGCGTTTTAGCACGGAAGGCGTTTTAGCACGGAAGGCGTTTTAGCACGGAAGGCGTTTTAGCACGGAAGGCGTTTTAGCACGGAAGGCGTTTTAGCACGGAAGGCGTTTTAGCATATAGTGCGTTCTAGCACGTAAGGCGTTTTAGCATATAGTGCGCTCTAGCACGTAAGGCATTTTAGCACGTAAGGTGTTTTAGCACGTAAGGCGTTTTGGCATATAGTGCGTTCTAGCACGTAAGGCGTTATAGCATATAGGGCGTTTTAGCACGTAAGGCGTATTAGCACGTAAGGCGTATTAGCACGTAAGGCGTATTAGCACGTAAGGCGTATTAGCACGTAAGGCGTATTAGCACGTAAGGCGTATTAGCACGTAAGGCGTATTAGCACGTAAGGCGTATTAGCACGTAAGGCGTATTAGCACGTAAGGCGTATTAGCACGTAAGGCGTATTAGCACGTAAGGCGTATTAGCACGTAAGGCGTATTAGCACGTAAGGCGTTTTAGCACGTAAGGCGTTTTAGCACTTAAGGCGTTTTAGCACTTAAGGCGTTTTAGCACTTAAGGCGTTTTAGCACTTAAGGCGTTTTTAGCACGTAAGGCGTTTTTAGCACATAAGCGTTTTTTTACACGTAAGGTGTGATGTGTAGTTTTAAGTCATCTAGTGGGAGTTTGAGATGTGGAAGAGAAACACAGATAAGTTTTATATTTTATTAACTATGCTTTGATTTTTTTTTGTGTTTGTTCCCCTTTTTATTTCATTACAATAACATATTATTTTTTAGTTTTTTCAGCTTCACCTCTCCATGCCTTCGCCTGCGCTCATCTAGTTCTCCTGCACACCAAGGGAAATGGATTTGCACTTTCAGGAATATTACGTCTCTTCTGAGAATTGGTAAGATATTTTATTTTACTGATGATCCCTTTTCTAAATTATATCAATAAAAATGGTGAAGCTGTACTACTCACTTTTTAATTCGTTTTAACCCCTCAGGCCTCTAACATATTCTGTAAATAGGCCAGATTATTTCCGCTTCGCATTAAATTCTAAATAAATCTGTGAATGTATCAGAAAACTAACAACTGTTGATGATGAACTACTGTTTCCAATTTTATTATGAGAAATAACCATGTAATTTTTTAATTATAAACATTTTCAATCCAATTTTTAAAAAGCTTTGAAAATGGCTCACCTTACGTTTTTTCTAACTAAAATTACTGGTCATGCAAAAAAAAAACACAAATATTTTATTAGATAAATGTGTAAATGTTTTCATCTCCTCACTTTTTGGTTTCATGTAAAAATATATTTTTTTAAATTCACAATTTTTTTTTTAAATAGCGTTTGGAAACTTTATTTGAATATTTGTTTTTTTTCACATAAACGTTTTATTGTTATTTACTTCTCTGAAAAAAATTTGTGAAAATAACAAAAAAGTTATTCCTATTCCTCTTGTGGTGTTGTAGAAATGGTGACAGTCTGCTGGAATACAGATTTTAGTTTATTTTAGCAAATGGTTCAATTTGTGTGTTTGCTGTAACAAACTTAACATAATTGATAATAAAATACCAAGAAAATAGCCTTTTACCTCGCCTTTCTTTTTCATTCATTTTAATAATGTTATGATTTTATATTATAATAACATCTCTCTTTGTGTCTTTCAGGATGTTGCGTGACATCTCTCTGCCACGCACCAGCTCCAGTTTCACAGGATTTGGGGGGACTTGGTGCTGGCACTCCGAGGGACTTGTTGCTGGCACTCCGGGGGACTTCTTGCTGGCACTCCGGGGACTTCTTGCTGGCACTCCGGGGGACTTCATGGGATCGCCGGCGCTTCTCTTCACTTGGTATGTTATTTTTTTTTAATAAATTCCTATAGTTCTTTATAGCAGTTTTTCAACGGCATCTTATTAAAAACTTATATATTTGGTTAAAATTGAGTTGGGTGTATGTATCCGGGCATAAAAAAAGTGTTTTGAGTTTTAACTCTGATTATTGAAATGCTTTTTTTTTAAACACGGTATTTTCTGTTTTTCCAACGCGTGAGCAGGCCATATATCTGTCCATATGAGAAGTGTGGATTTCCATTTCAATTAATCGCATGCTACCTGTAGTAAATTTTATATACGACTTTTATAACGCCAGAGCTCATCATTACATCGAAAAACAATGTCGGGTCTGCTAAAAATTGAAAATCGGACTGATGGCTTATTTATTGGCTTAGTTTATTGATTGAAAAGTCAGTATTTTTGGAGTTTTTAATGAAATGAAATACAAAATATCAAACAACACTATCTTTCTTCATCTCAAAAACAGTAAAAAAGCAGAAATGAAACTTAAACAGCTTAACTGCAAAATTAAAGAGTCGCAGACTTGCGCACAACAAACCGCTAAAGTTTCATCGCAATTGGATTAATGGTTTAGGAACGCATAAGGGACAAACAAAGAAACATTTCTATATATTAAGAAGATAATCGTCGGTGATACTGCAAAACTGCGTAAACAAAACATTGCAATACCATCCATTGCAATATCTCCATTTTTTCCCTTTGAAATCTTTTTGTATGGGATAAATATAGGATTTAAGAAATTTATTCTTGTATTAACGAAACAATGTGTTAGAATAATAGCTGCCTAGCGCACACCCAAAGTGAATAATTATAATAAATAAATGTTATAATGTGTTCATTGGTCATGTTGAATTTATTTTGATCAGGCTTGTGATTGGCTTTTGTGGAGAGTGGTGATTTTGCTTGTTAATCGCCGTAGAGAGTGGTGATTTGGCATTTAAACCATTTTTTAATTTCAATGTTTCCATGACTTGCGGTTGATTTTTCTAAGGATCTCAAAAACCATCTTGTAGCTACGGATATTGCGCATAGATTGGCATTTGAAACTCAATTTTGTCATTTTTGGAGTGTGACGTTTTTGAAATAAATGCACTTTTAAGTACAAGCGAAATAATATCAACATTAAACCGGAGAGCTCCTGGATAGAGGCAATGTTAGTTGCACCACGTGTGTGTATTTTTTCGATTTTTCAAAATTTGTTATCAAACATTTACTCTTGCTTATATAATTATCAATATGCTGGTTTACATTACTCCCACCATTAAAATAGAACATTGTATCGCAGTTTACCTGCTTTTCCTTCCTTATTTAAATATTTTTTTTATATATTTTTTTATTATAAGAAAATAATATTATACCCACTTTAATTTGTATTAGAAAAACTATATTTTTTTAACTTTTGAAGGTTATTCCATCAATATAATGAGTATTTCTCAAAATAAATGTACATTTGGAAAAATAAAGTGTGCCTAGAAATAGTTGAAAAAATTACACATGTTTTTAATTAATCATACAAAAAAATGTGCACAATTTTGTAGAATAAATATTATTAGGCTTAAAAATAATGAAGAATGAACATTACAATTGTATTAATTCGCGAATATATATATATTTTTTAAATTATGTTTTTTACCTTTCATACAAAACAAAATTGCCACCCAATCCACCTCATGTGTTTTTACTTCATAAAATGCGATAGTAATGTTTCAATATGTGATTTTTTGTATATTTATAGGAGGTCTTAATTAAATGTAGTTTCTGTACAAAGTAATTTTTAGAAGAAATATATCAGAGCAGAAATTTTTATTAAAAATCATCAACGACGCTGTTGACAAGAACTAACTATCTTCTGTAAACATTAATTTTCACTGTCCAATACGAAATACCAGATCAAACCAACTACATATTCCAAATCCCACATTCTAAAACAAACTACACACAATATTCATTTCTCAGAAGGACGTGTACAAAATACAATAATATCTTTTCAGACGCAGATATTTTCCATTAAAACAAATTGTTATCCCTCTACCCCTGCTGCATGCTATTTTCTCATTCTCATCATGATGTTTATCTTTTTTTAAATCATGTTTATCCTGTTAGATACGTATTTAGATTTTCACGGCCAAAAGCATTTTCGTTGTTTGTTTTTGGGGTGTTATGCCGTGTTGTGCTACCTCCTTCTTTAGCCGACGTTTCGGACAGCGTTGCAGTGTTTATCATCAGGGCAGATCCGTCGACGGATCTGCCGGATTAACATTATTAAATTAAATTTAAAAAAAATTAAATGAACTTCTACGAATTAAACACAAAAACAATAAATAAATGTTTATCCTTGAACATTATTGTATGATGTGAAAATATACAGGGTGTCCGGGGGAAAAGTGCATTAACTTCGGGAGGTTATTCTACATGATGGTAGGAATAAAAATATTAAATAAATTTTTTCGGAATTCATAGTTTTAGGGGTAACTACTTTTTCAGTAAAAAGGGAAAATTAGCCCGACGTTGTAAGGCCGGCTTAATTATTTTGCATTTTTGCCAAATCTATCACTCACTACACAGTCAGTGTTGATTTTGAATGCAACTGTCATTTTACTGTTTATTAGCAAAGTAGATAATTTAATGTACCCAGCAGTAATTGAATTTAAAAACTCTACTATGATAAAACCTCCTTAATTATTTGTTTTTTAACTAGTGTGTATTTATTAAGACTTACGAGTACTTCAAAGAAAATGTTTGTTCAGTGCGTCTTTAGTTTATTGTTGTCAATGACAATGACGTTTCAATACGTCGTCATGATTCTTGTCTATTTAGTTGTATGTACTAACCTTACTGATAAATTTGTGTTTCTTTTGTGCGATTTTGTTGAACCCACGCTCCGTAAGGCATCAACCAAAAAATAGGATCACATGTGATGACACTACCTGCATTTCTTGATTAACGACCATCCTGTACTAATAATATTCATTTTAGTGCTTTGAAAATGTCCTTTAGTAAAAAGCAATGACATTGGTTAAAAGTGTTTAATAATTTTATTGTTATAAGTGTAACTTCATTTTGTTATTTAGTGCAGTTAACTTTTTGAATCACCTCCCGAAGTTAATACACTTAACCCCCGGACACCCTTTTTTTATGTAGCTACATAGTAGAATTTTATGTTATCTATCCTATATGCTTTTTATCTGTGTTTTTCTTTTTAAATTCTTTTTCTGTATTTTAAATTTTTTTTTTCTCTACCACTTAAATTTTTTTTAAATAATCTTTGTTTTTCTGTTTATGGTATGAATTTTATGCGGAAACTTCACGTAACAATGTAATAAATGATCCATTGAATATATTTTCTTAAAAAATGGTGGTCCGTAGGAATAATTTTTTTCTGACAATGGAATTTCAATTTTTTCTGAATTCTCAGTAGGCTCAAGAGGGTCGACTACCGTATACTTTATTATAGTGTGGTTTCCATATTTCAATAAAAAAAACATTAAGGCTATAATAATTACAATTGATAGACAACTTATTAAAGTTTCATAGTTAATATATAATGTTTCTTTGTTTGTCCCTTCTGCGTTCATAAACCATTTAACCGATTGGGAACATGCGAGTTGTTTGAAAAATTTATATTTGACATAGTTGCGCATCAGGGAGGTAATAGAAGAGGGGGAAGTAGAACACGGAGAGGGGGTTCGCGGGAGGGGTATACGATGGCGGGGGGAAGGCGGGGAAGGTGAAAGGGGAACATGGGAGGGGGAACGGAATGCGGAAGGGGAACTGGGACGGAAACGGGGACGCATGAGAAAGGACACGCAGGGAGAAAAAAATTTCTTTTACCGGCATAGGAACGCATGCCGGGTATCAATAAAGAAATAAAACGGCATGTTTTAGCAAGATGTGTGTAAGGAAAAGGGGTCTCCTTAAATTACGTAAAACGGAATATAATAAATTTAATGTTTTAGGGAATTTAGGCATTCGTATTTGCAAATGGCATTGATTGTTATTGTATTTTTTATTCTTGCTGATATGTATGTTTTACGGCAGTCACATTAATAAACACGGTTAATAAACTGCTTTAAACAGTAAAGTTTACTTAGCGATAGCACTGATTTCGTAATTTGGCTGTTACGCACCCAGATCCTGTACTTAAAGATCATAAAATCTTCGGGCGGAAAAGAATTGTATTACATATATTCCAACGATAATTAAGTAATTAGCGTGTATTTACAAATGAAATATCATTCCTTGACTTTAAGTGTTAACAGAGTAATGAAAACATTTTATCAACACACACAAAGTCATTTTGACTCTTTCTTATGCGTCCCTAAACCATTGTGCAGAATGTGAAAATTTTATTTAAATATGGTCCAAACTTCAGAAGTTATAGCTATTTTACATGAAATGTAATTTTGCATGCGAAACTACCTGCATACATTATGTTAATATTTTATATGGTGTTTAAATTGGGAAAATTGGTTACGGAATATGGGAAATGTATACAGAGAGATTGGGTGGTTAGGTTAGATTAGATATTTTTTTGGTATTTTTCAATATTAGCACTCTAGCTCACTGAAAACTCACGGACCGTCACTGGTACTTAACTAGATCATGTAATAGCTTTATTAAAATTCGGTTACTAGTATTGAGATGATGTAGTACTGATAGCAGATAATCATTGTGACTTACAAAATAGCCTGGAAAGGTGGAGAAAAATCCTAGAGGATAATGGCCTAAAAATTAGCAGGAAAAAGACCGAATATTTGTACTTGCCATTTGAAAACACAAATGCTGTAACTCCTTCGATGCAACTGGATGGAGTAACATTAGCTAACTGTGACACATTTAAGTATCTCGGCTCACTCATCCACAAAGATGGAGGATGTGCAGCAGATGTTAACCACAGAATAGGTGTGGGATGGAGTAAATTTAGATCCGTAACAGGAATCCTGTGTGACACAAAAATGCCTATAAAACTAAAAGGAAAGGTATACCAGACTATTGTTAGACCCGCGATAATGTATGGCTCCGAATGCTGGACCATGTACAACTCCTACACCAGGCAGCTTGAATCAGCAGAAATGCGAATGCTTAGATGGTCGGCAGGAGTGTCACTAAAAGATAAAATTAAAAGTTCACGCATTCGTGGTAGCCTGGGTGTCACAGACATAAACAATAAGCTAGAGGAACGACAGTTGAGATGGTATGGTCACATAAAACGGAGACCACCAGACCACACAGTGAAGCAGGCAATGTCTATGGAGCTTCATCGACAGTCATCCAGAGGAAGACCAAAGAACTCCTGGATGACTCAATGCTCTAAAATTCTAAGTAGAAACGGCCTGGAAGAGAGCGATACCCAGAACCGAAGAAGCTACAACCTGAGAACGAGGAGAGCCGACCCCAACAGCCTACCTAGGCAATGAGTTGGGACAGTGCAAGGAAGAAGAAGAAGGTTACTAGTATTGAGGGCAAATCAATGATTTTTTTTGCCTTCAAAATTTAATGTTGCATTTTGTTTTTCAGGATGCGTCGTGGAGTAACGCTGTGGGCCTCAAGAACCGGTTGATGGGAACTGGATGACTGCAGAACTGGATGACTGCAGAACTGGATGACTGCAGAACTGGATGACCGGTGAGCTAGACCCTCTACAAAACTGATCCGTGGTATGATCTTTTTCTTTTGAACTTGCCTGCACATATTTAACTTGGCATTGTGTTTTTAGGATTTTTCAGATTTTTCGTTTTTAGGATGCTGTTGTTCTGCTGTTGTCGCTCTGCTTATTTAACTTTTGCATTGTGTTTTTAGGATTTTTCAGATTTTTCATTTTCAGGATGCTGTTGTTCTGCTGTTGTTGCTCTGCTTATTTTTAACTTTGCATTGTGTTTTTGGATTTTTCAGATTTTTCGTTTTCAGGATGCTGTTGTTCTGCGGTTGTCGCTCTGCTTATTTATCTTTGCATTGTGTTTTTAGGATTTTTCAGATTTTTCGTTTTCAGGATGCTGTTGTTCTGCTGTTGTCGCTCTGCTTTTGTCGCTCTGTTTGCTTTCGTCGTTAGGTTGTCATTCTGCTTTTGTCGCTCTGTTGTCGCTAGGTTGCCGTTCTGCTGTTGTTGCTAGGAAGGATGCTGTTATCTCTCTGTTGTCGCCAGGTTGTCTGCTTTTGTTAGGTTGTCATTCTGCTGTTGTCGCTCTGCTTCTGTCACTAGGTTGTCGTTTCGTTGTCGTCCCGTTGTCGTTTCGTTGTCGTTCCGTTGTCGTTTCGTTGTCGTTCCGTTGTCGTTCCTTTGTCGTTCCATTGTCGTTAGGTTGCGGTCCGGACCCAGTTTATGTTTCAGGTTTACTTTTAAGTTAGTTTTAAGTTTCTGGCGGGCAAGTTGTTCCCTAAAGCCAGTGGCCCGGACTAGTGGCCAGCCACTTTGTATTTTCAGGTTTATTTTTAAGTTAGTTTTAAGTTTCTGGCGGGCAAGTTGTTCCCTAAAGCCAGTGTGGTCCGGACCAGAGACCAGCGTTATTGTATTTTCAGGTTTATTTTTAAGTTAGTTTTAAGTTTCTGGTGGGCAAGTTGTTCCCTAAAGCCAGTGTGGTCCGGACCAGAGACCAGCGTTATTGTATTTCAGGTTTTATTTTTAAGTTAGTTTTAAGTTTCTGGCGGGCAAGTTGTTCCCTAAAGCCAGTGTGGTCCGGACCAGAGACCAGCGTTATTGTATTTTCAGGTTTATTTTTAAGTTAGTTTTAAGTTTCCCGCGGGCAACCACTTTAAGTGGTTCGGTTTAATTTTTAGTTCAGACGAGTTCTTAGTAAGCTCAACAATACTGTTTTAAACTAACTTGCATGGGGTGACTAACATACTAACAACTTACTAACAACTAACTAGCTTAAAACATTATTGTACATCTTACTGAACTTATCTTGAACTTTTATCGATTTTTCGCTAATTCAGAGAGTATAGGGCTACCGGCGATTCTCTCTTTAAAAAAAAAACGAGTGTCCTAGCTACCACAGTAGTAACTGGTCACTTGGAAAAGCTAGAAAAGCTACCAGAGGTGGGTGTATATGTAGTAATGAATATAACACTAGGAGTGCTTACTATAAAGTATGCATACATTTTTCTTATTTGATATGTATTATAATATGTATGTACTGATGGGTTAATTAATTATGAATGTGTTTAATAAATAAAATCATATGCAGGGACATTTCGCATCCCAGGAATAACAGTGGCACAACTCAAAATACCACTTTTTTCAGGAGAGCAGTTTGAATATTTCGTTTTAGTGTGTTAAATCAGTTTATTAACAAATAAATACAAATTGTTTTACAAAATTTGGGAAACCGTAATGCAATTTCGTTACTTATCTGGGTTTTTAAAATTCCCTTCACTTTTAAGGTATTTTTGACAAAATTCCATTTTTTGCCATTATTTTCGCGGAGATCTTTAAAATTTTTGACTTCTGCCCCAAAGCAATATTATGAATCATTCATAATTTTGTTTAAATAAAAGAAATTTTAATTTTGAAACTTTATTTTAAAAGTTAATTGCTTCTATCTCTTGAATAAAGTAGGATACATACATACGCAGTGGGTACACTATGGATAAAAAAAAGTTATAATCAACATCATCAGCTGTAGCTTTTTTAACACAGGAGGCCCAGAGAAAAATAATTTCTCTTAGGGCTTATGTTATCTTAGGGTATGTGCTGTGTGGAGGATTTTTTTTAAAGTAAGGAAGGAGAGGCAGTTCTTAGAAGATAAAAGTTATGGAGGGGTGGGTAGAAATCTGGGAGTTAATGTGCCCAGGAGTGAAGGACGTATTATTAATCCATTCCTCCAACTGCGGTGCAAGGCGATGGGTCAGCTGGAGAGTTAACTTCAGAAAGGCCTCCATTAACTATTCTCTCTCTATCCGGCCCTCCATGCCGTAGGTGGGCAGAAGCATCCGACGCCAAGGCATTGACAAACCTCACCCTATACCCTGCTAAGTTACCGAACGTAGCGAGCCACTTGGGGTGACCCATGGCAGGGATGTTGATTATTCAATAAATGGGTCCCTGGACGGCATACTCGCCTTCCAAATTGAGCTGTATCAGTCTCAGTAATAGTGGAAACCTATAAATTTTGATCAAATTAATGATAATGGCTTGGATTGAGTTGTGCTTCTCGAATTACTTATTTTGGGTTAATCTCCTTCAAAATGGTAATTATAAGTTACTACAAATGGCCTAAACTTGGTTACTCTTTTTCTTACCTTATATTTGTACTGTGTAAAATATTTTTACTACAACCCAATTTAAAAACATTATAATAATTAGTTTGTTGTAATAATTAGTATTTTAATATTAAGTATTATATTTAGTATTTACTATGTAAAACTAAAAAGTATACTGTATTAAATAATTAGAAAAAAATGAGAGATTTCTTACAATCAAACTGATTGATCAGTTTAGTAAGATTTGTAAAATAAAATATTGTAAAATTAAAACTGAATAAACATATTAAAAAAAAAAAAAAAAACTTTCAACTATTTTATATTTTGCCATGCAACAGCTACATCGCTTTCATTAATATTAAAATGCTAACCATCCAGGTAGGGATCCCGCTGCTTTTATTAATCTGCTGGATCCCGCACCTTCAAAGTGCGGATCCCGCAAATTAAAAATACACATAGCTGGAACATATACTACTGATAAAGATTCTACTATAACGCTAAAAGAAGAATTAGAAAAACAGCTTCAATAAGAAAAAAAATATTTAAGAAAAAGCCAGACAACAAGCAAAAGAGCTTTGAGAAATTTTTGAAGAAAGAAATGACGTTCTTTGAGTCCGTCAGCATCAGAGGAGAGTATCTGACACTCGCCTATGAATATTTCTATGTTAAAATAGGTTAATTTTTATGTCCCTAACAAGTAAACTCGTGGGAAATCCCATGCACTTTTTTATGCTCCGAAAGTGAGGACTTCTGCCTATCAGAACGCGTCAATAAACAGAGCGACTCAACTGCTTAACGATTCTGCATTGACCATTGACATTTTCAATGTCACTTACAGACAGTTCACCAACTATCTTTTAGCACATGTCACTAAGTAGTAAAACTGCCCTTTTTGTACTTTGTAATTTATAATCTTCTCCATGATATATTGGTGTATAACTGTTTTATGGAGAACATGAAAAAATAAATAAATAAATATCCTGACCTTTCAGCCTACTAGCTTAGAAGCCGAGAGAGCGTTTTCAGCATTGTTATATATTTGCAGTTCACTCAGAAGCAGGCTCGGAGATGATACAATAAATGCCGTTTGCTTATTAAGAGTGTATTTTCAAAAGTTATCACCATTGGTTGATATCATAGTAATGGCGTCTAAGAGAAAGATGTGATTTCATTATTAATCATATGAATAAGACTGAATTAAAAATATAAAACTGTATAAAATATAAATCTGAATAGCTAGGTGCTTCCTCACCTTCCTCTTCCCCATCTCTTTCCTTCCCCACTTTCTTTCAGCCGCACAACATACCCAATTGGGGAAGCCGTAGTCTCATGACTCCAGACGGGAGCAGTTGGGACTCTTGGGAGGTATTCTCTATAAAAAAATCATAATAAAAACCATCACAATTTGACTACATTACTTCCACGTTTATCAACCCATCATGACACACTTAACAGTAACCATTCCGAGGGGCCTTGTCATAAATTTCAAATTAAATGAAGAATTTTTCTTTTTGTAATATTATTGACTTCACTGCAAGGAATTGGTAAAATTGTTTGTAGGGTTTGCATGGGTGCCCGGGTTCATAGGGGTAAGGTTTGTATGGGTCTTGGTGGCTTCCGCCCACCAACTGCGATGCACACCGGATCTGGAGAGACTGTTTGAAGGAGAGGTTTTAAACTCTCCAGCAGGAGACTCGGAACATCAGAACATCGGCCTTACCACAAGACAATCTCCACACATTTTCTGAGTGGAATTATTTTCTGAAGTAATTACATGAAATTCCCTCGATTGGAAAAAAAATCGCAGAGTATGCCCCGAAAATTATTAAAAACAAATCTTGTTCTGTTTTTGTTCATGGTTAAAAGATATTTATTTATTATAAGAGCTTTGTACATTGTATACATTTTTGTGTTATTCCATCCACCATGCTAGGGATATCCCTGTGTTATGGCGGGTGGAGTTTACAGACTGGAAATTCATAATATGGTTGGTAAATTAAATCATAATTTATTGAATTATTTAAATTAAATTACAAATATCATATGAGGTGTGTAAAAGCAAAGGCAGCACGTAAAAGTACTTAAAAGTTGTATTTAAAAGCGAAGATAGCGATCTCCATGTCATTTTAAAAGCAACCATAGTAATCTGGCCAAAATGGAGATTGCTGCCTTTGCTTTAACACACTTCATAATAATAATAATAATAAGTCATAGTTTGCCATAAACGTAATACAAGATTCACTCAAAATGAAGGATTAGTGGTTCCGAAATGTACCAATAAATATGGTATAAGAATATTATACCGTACCACATACAAATAAAACTCTAAAAAGTATTTTTTTATTTAAGTTTAATTTATTTTATTACTTTACTGCTTGGGCACATAAGCTTGTTTTCACAACAATTTAACATAGGAATGACGTATGCCCCGTACCTGAGTTATTAAGTTTCATTTATTTTATTGAATTCTATTTTCAATTATTAATAATATAAAAATATTACTTTAATAGTGAGGTAGGGGAGAATAAATTCTCCAATAACATTTTTTCTAAATTTTACAGTACCTACCATCAGTGTAGGTACCTAATTAAAGTTATGTGGTTATATATTATAATATGCAAATCTATGGTGTTATCCATTTCATGTTATAAGGCCCTCTGGGCTCATGGAGAAACTGAAACCAAACTAAAACTGGCGGGTTGCTATGGTTTCCAACCAAATTTCTATCACAGCGCTACTCAATTTTACAATTTATGATAGACAAAGAACACTTCAGCTGTCGTTGCAGTTATCTGTCGCTGTCATATTGGAGGTGGCGAATAAAAAAAGTATAAAAACTCGAAAACTGACAACCAAAATGGTGCAACTATGGCAACTGGGCAATGGCCGGCCTTGGAATTAAATGGTGAATTATTTATTTTATAAAGAACTTAGATTGTATCCTGCTAAATTTTTTGAGTACGCTCATATGGCTGTCAACATTTGACTGCATTCTGAGTAAAGTATCCTAAAATCACAAAACCAGATACAAACTTTTGCAAAAGTATTGGCTCTGAGAAGTTGTTTGTAACTCTTGAAGTAAGAATGAAGCATTGTATTTATTTATTTTTAAACGCTTTTACATGTGTACATTATTATAAGCAATTTGTTCAGGAGTGTGATAGCAGGTGAAAATCTATTACATAGGTTTTCCTATAAACAGAATTTGAAAGATATACGTAAGTACAATACAAGTAGGTATGTAGTTTAATTATTATGTAAAGTTATACAAATGAGTTCAATAAGTGTAAGTATATTATGAGTAAAAAAGAAGTACTTAAGGTAGTTTGAAAGTAAATTTTTTTTTATATGAATACCTCACAAGAGTCCAACTGCTCCCATCTTGGTGCCAGTGAGACTATGACATCTCCAAAATGAGAGTATGTTGTGTGGCTAAAGATAGTAAAGAGGAGGAAGGGACGGGAAAGAGGAAAGTGGGGGTACTAGGCTATTCAGATCTAGTTTCAAAATACGGCTAAAGCCATTTCAAGCAAAGTTTCAACTCTGAATTGTGGTCTTACATCAAGGCGGTACTGAGAGTTTTCCACTATGGAATGTGCCGCAAATATATCTACTATATATTATTTTTTCATTAATTAAATGTGAAATAACACAAATTAATCAAATACAATTTATGTATTACATCAGTTTCGGAACCTGCGACCTTCGGATTGCGTGTCGAGAGTCTTTCCGCTAGACCACGGAGGCCGTCAAATGACTTAATGTGTAGTTACTTTGTTGATATTATTATAAACATAGACAGTTTGTTGTAAAGTATTCAGCAAACATTCATTAAGCCGATTGGATACTTTGCGGAACATATCGCCGTTTTGGATTACACGCCACTTATTAATTCCTTCGTATTCATGAACATATTTTATTTAGAGCGACAAGACCAAACAGGTTTGTTTCCCCCGTCAGTAGCGAACATATCGCGCCCTAGCTAGGCACACACCTTAATGTGTGGCCAGGAGCGATTGAAATTGTCGCACCGAAAATCGACTATATTAGTCGCTTGACACACCCGCCGCAGTGTGGCCGCAATGGGCGTCATACAATTGATTTTCGCGCCCGCAAGCCCCTCAGATTGGCGGGGAACTGGCGAGTGCCGTGAGCATTTGTCCTGCGGGTCGAATGCCGGGTGGTCCCGTGATGAACCGTATCCTGACATGGAAGGTGACTCATCATACTAGTAATTATGCTTGCTATAACAAAATGAGAAAAAGGAGCAACTTGGGCGGGCAATAAGGCCCCCTCTTGTCTTTTATTTTACTCCCTCTCCCAAGTTAAAAAGGTAAGTATAACAATCTTCAATAGTACTAATACTGTACATAGCAGGCACTCGCATACTGCTTGCTAACAATGTATGCGGGGACAATGGAGGTCTAGAATCATAATTTATAAAAAGTAGAGTCGTTCATATAAAATATTACAGTCATTGCAAGAGCTCCGATAGGGGTAACCATATATTGTCCATCGCGGGGCGGGTAAGTGGTGGGATCCTCCAATGCTGGTCGAATGCAAATACATATACGTTTCTGCCAACGCAAGCGTTTGAAGTGAAGAGTGTTGCGACTCGCAGGCCCATAAATGAACCAACACCCTTCCGTGGTAGGTACACACAAACCAAGCTAAAATCTAGCGATTTTAAATGGCAATTTAGGCAATTTAGCCAATTAAAATCGCCAAGCAATTTAGATTGCCTGAATTCAACATGTAAGGCGCAAATATATGATGCCTGTTAATATACGATTCTGCAAGCCACATTACTCTAAAGCAATGCAGATCGCCTAAATTTCTTTTGCAAGGCGCTAAATATATGACGCCTGTAAAAATACGAATCCGACAGCTACACTTATTTAAAGCAATGTGGATTGCCTGAATTCCATTAACAAGGCGCAAATAAATGACGCCTGTAAAAATACGATTCCGCAAGCTACACTAACTTGGTGCAATGTAGATTGCCTGAATTCAACTTGCAAGGCGCGAATATATGACGCCTGTGAAAACACTATTCCGCAAACCACACTACGATGAAGCAATGTGGATTGCCGGAATTCCATTTGCAAGGCGCAAATAAATGACGCCTATAAAAATACAATTCCGCAAGATACACTACGTTGAAGCAATGTAGATTGCCGGAATTCCATTTGCAAGGCGCAATTAAATGTCGCATGGAAAAATACGATTCCGCAAGCTACACTACGTTGAAGCAATGTAGATTGCCGGAATTCCATTTGCAAGGCGCAAATATATAACGCCTGTGTAAACACTATTCCGCAAACTACACTACGTTGAAGCAATGTGGATTGCCGGAATTCCATTTGCAAGGCGCAAATATATGACGCCTGTGAAAATACGATTCCGCAAACTACACTTGGTTGAAGTAATGTAGATTGTCTGAATTCCATTTGCAAGGCGCAAATAATTGACGCCTGTGAAAATACGATTCCGCAAACTACACTTGGTTGAAGCAATGTACACTACGTCGAAGCAATGTAGATTGCCGGAATTCCATTGGCAAGGCGCAAATAATTGACGCCTGTGAAAATACGATTCCGCAAGCTACACTACGTTTAAGCGATGTATATTGCCGGAATTCCACTTGCAAGGCGGAATTACATGACGCCCGTAAAAATACGATTCCGCAAGCTACACTACGTTAATGAAATGTGGATTGCCGGAATTCCATTTGTAAGGCGCAAATAATTGACGTCCCTGAAAATACGATTCAGCAAGCTACACTACGTTTAAGCGAAGTAGATTGCCGGAATTCCGTTTACACGGCGCAAATAAATGACGCCTGAGAAAATACGATTTCGCAAGCTACACTTCATTGAAGCAATAGGCAATCTACGCCTGAATTCAACTTGCAAGGCGCAAATATATAACGCCTGTGTAAACACTATTCCGCAAACTACACTACGATGAAGCAATGTGGATTGCCGGAATTCCATTTGCAAGGCGCAAATAAATGACGCCTGTGAAAATACGATTCCGCAAGCTACCTTACATTTAAGCGATGTAGTTTGCCGGAATTCCCTTTGCAAGGCGCAATTATATGACGCCTGTGAAAATACGATTCCGCAAGCAATACTACGTTGAAGCAATTTAAATTGCCTGAATTCCATTTGCAAGGCGCAAATATATGACGCATGTGAAAATACGATTCCGCAAACTACACTTGGTTGAAGTAATGAAGATTGGATGAATTCCATTTGCAAGGCGCAAATAATTGACGCCTGTGAAAATACGATTCCGCAAACTACACTTGGTTGAAGCAATGTAGATTGCCGGAATTCCATTTGCAAGGCGCAAATAAATGACGCATGTGAAAATACGATTCCGCAAACTACACTTGGTTGAAGCAATGTAGATTGCCGGAATTCCATTTGCAAGGCGCAAATAAATGACGCATGTGAAAATACGATTCCGCAAGCTACCTTACGTTTAAGCGATGAAGATTGCCGGAATTCTATTTGCAAGGCGCAATTATATGACGCCTGTAAAAATACGATTCCGCAAACTACACTACGTTAATGCAATGTAGATTGCCGGAATTCCATTTGCAAGGCGCAAATAATTGACGCCTGTGAAAATACGATTTCGCAAGCTAGACTACATTGAAGCAATGTAGATTGCCTGAATTTTACTAGCATGGTGCAAATATATGACGCCTGTGTAAACACTATTCCGCAAACTACACTACGTTAAAGCAATTTAGATTGCCTGAATTCAACTTGCAAGGCGCAAATATAATGACGCCTGTGAAAATACGATTCCGCAAGCCACACTACGTTGAACCAATATATATTGCCGGATTTCCATTTGCAAGGCGCAAATAAATGACGCCTGTGAAAATACAATTCCGCAAGCTACCTTACGTTTAAGCGATGTAGATTGCCGGTATTCCTTTTGCAAGGCGCAATTATATGACGCCTGTGAAAATACGATTCCACAAGCAATACTACGTTAAAGCAATTTAGATTGCCTGAATTCCATTTGCAAGGCGCAAATATATGACGCCTGTGAAAATACGATTCCGCAAACTACACTTGGTTGAAGTAATGTAGATTGCCTGAATTCCATTTGCAAGGCGCAAATAATTGACGCCTGTGAAAATACGATTCCGCAAACTACACTTGGTTGAAGCAATGTAGATTGCCGGAATTCCATTTGCAAGGCGCAAATAAATGACGCATGTGAAAATACGATTCCGCAAGCTACCTTACGTTTAAGCGATGAAGATTGCCGGAATTCCATTTGCAAGGCGCAATTATATGACGCCTGTAAAAATAAGATTCCGCAAACTACACTACGTTAGTGCAATGTAGATTGCCGGAATTCCATTTGCAAGGCGCAAATATATGACGCCTGTGTAAACACTATTCCGCAAACTACACTACTTTGAAGCAATGTGGATTGCCGGAATTCCATTTGCAAAGCGCAAATACTTGACGACTCTGAAAATACGATTCCGCAAGCTACACTGCGTTTAAGCGATGAAGATTGCCGGAATTCCATTAGCAAGGCGCAATTATATAACGCCTGTAAAAATACGATTCCGCAAGCTACACTACGTTAATGCAATGTAGATTGCCGGAATTCCGTTTACAAGGCGCAAGTAAATGACGCCTCTGAAAATACGATTCCGCAAGCTACACTACGTTTAAGAGATGTAGATTGCCGGAATTCCATTAGCAAGGCGCAATTAAATGACGCCTGTAAAAATACGATTCCGCAAGCTACACTACGTTGAAGCAATGTAGATTGCCTGATTTCCATTTGCAAGGCGCAAATATATGACGCCTGTGAAAATACGATTCCGCAAACTACACTTTGTTGAAGTTATGTAGATTACCTGAATTCCATTTGCAAGGCACAAAGAATTGACGCCTGTGAAAATACGATTCCGCAAACTACACTTGGTTGAAGCAATGTACACTACGTTGAAGCAATGTAGATTGACTGAATTCCATTTGCAAAGCGCAAATATATGACGCCTTTCAAACTACGATTCCGCAAACTACACTAGGTTGAAGCTATGAAGAATGCCAGAATTCCATTTACAAGGCGCAAATAAATGACGCCTGTGAAAATACGATTTCGCAAGCTACACTACATTGAAGCAATGTATATTGCCGGAATTCCATTTGCAAGGCGCAGATAAATGACGCCTGTGAAAATACGATTCCGCAAGCTACCTTACGTTTAAGCGATGTAGATTGCCGGAATTCCCTTTGCAAGGCGCAATTATATGACGCCTGTGAAAATACGATTCCGCAAGCAATACTACGTTGAAGCAATTTTGATTAACTGAATTCCATCTGCGAGGCGCAAAAAAACGACGCCTGTAAAAATACGATTCCTCAAGCTACACTACGTTGAAGCAATTTAGATTGCCTGAATTCCATTTGCAAGGCGTAAATTTATGACGCCTGTGAAAATACGATTCCGCAAACTACATTTGGTTGAAGTAATGTAGATTGCCTGAATTCCATTTGCAAGGCGCAAATAATTGACGCATGTGAAAATACGATTCCGCAAACTACACTTGGTTGAAGCAATGTACACTACGTTGAAGCAATGTAGATTGCCGGAATTCCATTTGCATGGCGCAAATAAACGACGCCTGTAAAAATACGATTCCTCAAGCCACACTACGTTGAAGCAATTTAGATTGCCTGAATTCCATTTGCAAGGCGTAACTTTATGACGCCAGTGAAAATACGATTCCGCAAACTACACTTGGTTGAAGTAATGTAGATTGCCGAAATTCCATTTGCAAGGCGCAAATAATTGACGCCTGTGAAAATACGATTCCGCAAGCTACACTTCGTTTAAGCCATGTAGATTGCCGGAATTACATGACGCCTGCAAAAATACGATTCCGCAAGCAATACTACGTTGAAGAAATTTTGATTGCCTGAAGTCCATTTGCAAGGCGCAAATAATTGACGACTGTGAAAATACGATTCCCCAAGCTACACTACGTTTAAGAGATGTAGATTGCCGGAATTCCATTAGCAAGGCGCAATTATATGACGCCTGTAAAAATACGATTCCGCAAGCTACACTACTATATACTCGCTATGTACTTTCATCATTGTATGTAGTGCTGTCTCCACACCACATACGATAGATTCCACAGGTATCTTTTCGGGGGCAACTGCGTAGTTCACCAACAAAATTGACCTGAAGACTAGGGAGTTAATAAAAGCTTCCAGCATTAGGAAAGAGGATCGATCTAAGCTTTTTGTAAAAGCCTCCAGAACTCCTGCCCTGTACGGTCTTCCGAAAATACATAAAAAGGATATCCCAATGAGACCAATTGTCAGTGCTATAGGTGCACCAACGTACAAACTTTCCCAACACCTTTCGAGATTGTTGCAGATGCAAACTGGAAAAACTGAATCCTGGATTAAGGATTCCGCAGATCTGATCAGTAAGCTCAAAAAGGTTAAGACTGAGGAAGAAGATATCCTAGTCAGTTTTGACGTTGTGTCCCTTTTCACAAATGTGCCACTAGAAGATTCTATGACAATGCTCAGGGAGATCTATGAGGAAGACATTTGCAAACTTTTTGAACACTGCCTCAAAACGGGTTATATTGCATTCCAGGATGAACTTTTTGAGCAAGTGGTAGGAGTTGCGATGGGCAGTCCATTGTCACCAGTACTAGCCAATTTTTTCATGGAGAAGTTTGAAGAAGTGGTACTAGACACAGCTTCGGCTGTTCCCAAGGTATGGTGGCGTTATGTCGATGATGTCTTCGCCATTTGGCCTCATGGAACAGAGAAATTGAACGAATTTCTGGATCATCTAAATTCACTCCATAGTAAAATTAAGTTGTATAAACGGGCCCTAGGCTAACGTAAATACTGCACTTTCACGAAATTTCCCTTTCAAAGTAGTTCACTTTCTTCTGAAATGAAGCTGCCGACACGGTATCGCTTCCAAGTAAATAAGCACACACTTAACACTACAAATTCACATCGACGGATCTGCCGGATCTGCCCTGATGATGGACACTGCAACGCTGTCCGAAACGTCGGCTAAAGAAGGAGGTAGCACAACACGGTATAACACCCCAAAAACAAACAACGAAAAAGGTTATATTAAGATTAATATTTACCTGTTAAACTTTGTTTGTGTGCGAAAAACACACGTAGATAACGATTTTTAATACTTTTTTCAGAGTGAAATATTTGCTTGCTTAATGCCAAAAATCCATATATGAAATCCACAAAACTAAAATCTTATATCTAAAAACTCCCAAAAGGGGCATTAGTAAATATATAAATAAAATAAATAGTAACATTTTACAATATGTAATGTATTATTTAAAATCAAATATCAACACATGGTCACCCTACATGTTTACTCCAATATAATGTATCAGTTTTAATGAATTTCGTAAGTAGCTTTTACTTTTAAGAAACGTTAAGATAACAATATTATTCTCTCTTTATTTTTTATTTTATCTTAATAAAGATATAAAATTATTAACCTCAACACAAGCTTGACCCCTGATGCTGTTAAAAATTCAAATATAAACAATGATTAAATCACTTAAAGAAAAAATAAACCCGACGTAATATTTTACAAAATTAATACTCTTTTTCATCTGTACGTAATTTTTTTATGTGAATACCGCACAAGAGCTCCAATTGCACTCAACCGTGGAGCCAGTGAGACTATGGCATTTTCAATTGGGGAATCTTGTGAGGTTGAAGGCAGTTAGGAGTGGAAGGAGATGGAGAGAGTAAGGTGGGAAAGTAACTGGCTATTAAGATCTGGTCACCAAACACTTATTTCAAGCAACTTTTTAATTCTGAATGGTGGTCTTACGCCAGGGCGATACTGAGAGTCTCTTCCATTCTCGAACGAACCACAAATATAACATTTATTATTTTAAATGACCACGTTTTTAAATAATAACACAAAAAATAAAATTTACTTGCGCACGCCGTGATGTCAACCCGTGACCTACGGATTGCTGACCGAGAGCCCAAGGTTCGGAGGTCGTCAAATATGTACGCTATGCCTAGTCGTATTTTTATTCTTTAAAAATGGCAGGGGCACTTATGTATTACACTTTATTTAGCAAACAGACAGTCGTAAACGAAATTATAAAGATTATTTAAATAACGCATTCTCGACTTCTCGACTAATAAAGTTCTATTGTGATAATAATCCCGTTGTAGTTTTATAGTGTAAGATCATAAAGAAAGCGGGTTTTGGCTTTCAGATTAGCGGCGCTCAGTGCCCGAGTCCGTCGACGACAATTGGCGCAGAGTTGCGGACATACAGAACCCTGATAAAACCTGCGCAACCTGCGCGGTAGCCAGGTAACAGCAAATGTCATTTAATATTAAAAATAATGCAGTTGATATTAAAAACGAAAAAAGTGTCTG
Organism: Limnephilus auricula; assembly: GCA_951813805.1. NCBI lineage: Eukaryota > Metazoa > Arthropoda > Insecta > Trichoptera > Limnephilidae > Limnephilus > Limnephilus auricula. The sequence goes on from OX638403.1 coordinate 15,606,796, forward strand.
TAAATTTAAAAAAAATTATTCATTTTTATTTACAAAAAACAATGTAGTGAAAATGAATAATATTGAAAGTGAATGAATAGTATTGTAATATGTTGTATGATAATATAATGTTATGCAAATTCTAGTTAAGTAAGTGAAAATGTTATTTTCTTTTTTTCTGGAATAAAAAAAAAAAAAAAATTTAATATACATACAAAATATTTAGTATTTATCACCCTCATACAATGCAGACGGTAAAGCAATGATTTTTTTTAAATATTACAAAAAACTCAGGAGAACATGATAATATTCTGTACATGCACGCCTGAAAGGAATTCACTTGAGGTTATATCAAAATGTTATCAGTTTGCACTTATCGTCTTCGCACTGATTTCTTTCCAGTCAACAACATTTCTGTTGCTATGAAATGCATCTCTTTTATCCCAGATTGGCGATTTGTTGAAAACAGCGGCAATTAAGATCGCTCATTTTGATAATAGACTTCCTTCAGAACAAGAAACAAGCTTCACCAGTGTTGCCAAAATAAAAAAAAACCATGTTTCAGGGAAAAAAATCTAAACTGAAGTTTAAGAACTACATTCCTGATTTCAGGATTTCCACAAGTGAACCACCGTAAAAAACGCATTCCAATCAAAAGTACACACTTTTGTTAATTAAAGACATGTTTGACATGGTTTTTAAATAACCGTGGAGGACGGAGGTGACCATAGAGGACAACAAATCATAAAATAACCAAAAATCCATGAAAACGTGGTAAAAACCATGCACAAAACAACACCGAGTTTCACTGACCGGCATAACCGACAAGCAGGAATTAAGAATTCATTCCGGTAAAGCTTATCGGTGCCGCTTCGCGCGGACACAAATCTGAACCTGCCTTCATTGTGTTCGATCTCATACGTTGACATACAAACATTCTCGTCGGCGCGGCCGCGCCAGACTAATCAGAAAGCCGAAACCCGCTTTCTTTCTGTTTGTACCCACAGGAGGGCATTCGTGCCTGTCCGCTTATTATGTATCAAATGAGATATTCTTAAGAAAAATTATTACTCTTTTGGGCACAGAAGTTTAAATAGATTTCATTTGATATATGATGACTGTGTAAGTCGCAATTGTTCCAATAAAATTAGAAGCAAGTGTGGCGTCTATTGGAAAAAATCTACAAGCTGTGAGTACCATGGAGCGGGATTTTATCTGGTTCTCGAAATTGGACAGCCGCTTTCGTCTTGATTCGTCTGAAATAAAAACAGAAACAATTAATTGGTTTGGCTGGTTTTATTACGACATATGTTTCACATACGTAGTTTACCGATCCCCAGCAATATATATAATCACCAGTCTATAAAGGTTGGCGGGCGTGAAGTGACAAGCACAGAAAATAATTAAATTAAATTAAACATTGGTCTTAAAAATTCTAAAAGAACTCACCAATGAAGTCGTAAATTTGAAGTTTGTTGATGACGATCACGGCTTGACTGTATTCGCTATTAAGTAATTCTGCCATCACCACGTATGACGAGAAAAGTAGGACACAATGGATGCTCCAGTTGATCAAATCAACTCGTCCCAAAGAATCCTAGAAGCAGACCCAGGCTTAACTAATTAATTAGGATTTGGAAGTCAATATGAGCACCCTCCCTCAGCCAGACGCTCCTTACAGCATCCCTAAAGATAAAATTTAAATACCAGGAAAACATTCCCCATTGTGAGAAAATAAAATAAATAAAAACGTTTTATAAAAAGTTTTTGGAAGACTTTAACACACTGTCAAAGTTTGGCAGCAGTTATATGTATAATATATTTTTATATTAGATCCACTCAGGAGGCCCTGCGGAAAAAATTCCCCCAGGGCCTATGTCATCTTTGAAGATACTGTGTGGAGTGTCTTTTAAGAGAAAGGAAGGAGAGGAAGTCCTGGGAAGGAAAAAAGGTTTGGCAAGTGGGTAAGAATCTGAGAATCACGGGATCAATATTTCCAGGAGTGATGGACGTGTGAAGCCATCGCTCCCACTGCGGTGCAAGGCGATGGAGAGATCAAAATGACTCCCTCAACCTGTCTCTCTAAGTCACTAAATGTAGCGAACCACTTGGGGTGACCTGTGGCAGAGGTGTTGGTTGTCCAATAAATGGTTCCCGGGCGGCGGTACCCATACCCGCCACCCAAATTAAAAAAAAACTGTTATACAGAGGCAAAACGTTCCAGGAAAAAAATTTAACATTTTTTTAAATGTGTTAAAAACCGGGATAAAAATGTGAATACTCGATTATGATTATATTTTAAAATAAAACAATAACTTTGTAAACACCAATTTTATTTTTTATACTATGCCGACCGGGTTTCGCTACAACCGTAGCTTCTTCAGGGCAGTATAATCTCTTTTTTTTTAAAATTTTTTGAAAAAAAAAAACATCTAAAAAGTCACCGGAGAGCAAAATTTCGTTAACATTTTTTACTCCAAATAATATCGCACGTCGCGATGCGTGTGGCCAATGTGATTCTAATGGTAGATTCAGACTGGGTCGACGTACGTGCCCATCGCAACGCCTAACAATATCTGGACTGCTTAGCAACCATAGATTTTCAAAGAAAATTTATGATTTAGAATCACATTGGCCACACGCATCGCGACGTGCGATGTCTGTGGCCATTTTCATAGAAAATGTATGGGTTGCTAAGCATTGTTTGAGTAGCGATGCGTACGTACGTCGTCCAGTCTGAACCTACCATAAAACATAAATTATCATTGAAAATCTATGGTTGCTAAGCAGTTCAGATATTGTTAGGCGTAGCGATGGGCACGTACGTCGACCCAGCCTGAATCTACCATAATGCGTGTAAGGCATTCATTACGGCAGCGAAAAACACGGCAAACGTCATATAACACTAGAAATGTGTTACATTTCTTACAGGTGTGGTTAAAACGAAACATGCGTTTTTGCGGGGTGATACAAAATACGACTGATTGCAGCGCGTGGAACGAAAAACGGCTTCATTTGTTTTCGAAGTGCTCAATTTTTCGTCTTTGGGCCAAAACAAAGGAAAGGGAGATAAATGGAAGCATTAAAAGGCTATTTGAATTACCCTGATTAATAGCAATCGATAGTACTTACACAACTCGCTCAAACATAATGTGTTAATGATAAAATTGTAGAACTGAAATATTTGGAAACAGCTGAATTGCCAGCAGGCTTATTTACAAAGGTTTTAGGTAGTACTAATTATTTATTAATTTATGCTGTTGTTGGGTATACGAGATGTAAAGAATTAACGATGTTTATATTCGTTTTGTTATATGTGAATTGTATACATTATTAAGTAGAGGTGTTAGTTTCTAATATCAAAATACAAGTAATCGTTAATATTCTTGATTAATTAATTCTACAACCCTTAATTATTTTAACCATTAATCTTAATTAATTATTATTCTTTCAAACTATTATAGCATTTGATGAACAACACTTCCCTAACTTTGTTTCAGCATTTAATTAAGAAAAAAAAACTTTTTACTTTAAAACGAAAGACGCTGGGCATATAACCTGTAAATCAAACACGAGTTTTGAGGAGACACGACGAACTGACGTTTATTTTATAACCTTTATTATAGACTTTACTTGTATTACTTTACTTGTATTACTTTACTTGTATTACTTTACTTGTATTACTTTACTTTACTTGTATTTTGATATAAGAAAGTAACAGATTACTTACAAGGTAATATTCTCCTGTAAGGCTGTCGAGGATTCCATTCCAAACTGATAATGTGATGAACAAACAGTTGACTGTTATTAGAAGTAACTAAAAAATAACACGCTCGGTTTTATTTCAACACTTTGAAAATTGTTCATTCAACAAGTAGTTTAAAATATAAACCATTATCTATTTTTTTTAAATAAGGCTATTCTCACCGGCAATCCATAAGCTGTGTTAATAATGCCAACATTATCTGCAAGCTTATCGTAAACAGACATCAGTTTCTGGATACCAACTTCAAAATTTTCCCTCGGATCTTCGATAGTTTCACTCTGTCTGTTTTCAATTAAACGTTTGGTCCGGTAATCCATCTTAATGACATTTTCATGGCGTAGAGCTGGCGTAACCATGTCAATTATTTTATTAGTAAGTATTTTTAATCGATTAATTGTTATCCAAACGTCAAATAAGTATTGAAAAATTATCATATCTCCGGCCACTACCAAAATGTAACGGATATATATGCGACCGTCAATTTTCTTGTATAGCACGCCCTTCAAAACAAAATTGCACATCGCCATAAATGCTAAGAAAATTGCATTAAAAACAAAAATGAATGTAAGTCTCTTTCTAGTTTTTTTGTACCAAGATGCAGGAATTCTTAATATGTTATCCAAATAAACAATATTTTGAATAAGAGTCAAATTAGCAACTGGATTTTTGAATACCGAAGATAAACTCGATATGGCATTAATAATTGCCAAAAGGATAAAGGTCGAGATAGACCTGGATTTTAAAATGCTTTTTTCATTTTTGTCAATTGATTCGTAACAATACATAGAAACAAATATAATCCATAAAATAAAAGGATACAGTTTTGCTCTATTTTTTAGCGTTGTAATTCTGTTTCCTTCAAAAGAAATCTTTTGAAGACCAAATAAGATAAAGATTTCATGAAAACTTTTGAAAATGTAGGTAATGTCCAATTTACTAGAATTTTCAGAAATACTCTTCGATGTTTCTTTGTTATTCAATTTTGCTTGTAAATTTATGACTGAAACGCGTTCGACACCCATTTTATTGATAAAATAGTGTTAACACACAGCTGTTAGTTAGTTAGCAATTTCCAATTACTTAGAATTACCAATACCGTTTAAATGTGCCATATCAATTATATATTTTTTAATGTAGGTATAGCGTACAAAAACAACAATTTGCAAAATATGATTAAGTAATTAACATTATGATTGACAGGAAGTAATTGAAAAGTAAAAAAAAAAACCTGTTTTTCATTTGCATATCTACGTTGTGACTATTCGTATTTTAATTAGGAAACAAACAATCGTACGTCAAAGTATAAACTAATATAAAATAACACATTCTCACGCGTGAAGGTTTCTATATGGCAATATTTCTATATTGGTGAGTTCTGGAGTTATGAAATTCGCAAAAAAAAATTGCAATAGGGCACAAGCGAGTTGTTTGAAAAATGAGTGTATTTTATGGAGTTTAGGGAAAAGGCGAGAGGGGGAGGAAAATCTAGGAGAGAAATCTGGAAGGGGCGGAGGGGAATGAAGAAGAGGTTCCTGGGAGGGTGACGAAGGAGGGGGGGAAGGCGGAGTAGGTGGAAGGGAAACTTGTGAGGGGAGGTTCGCGAGGACGGTGACGCATGCCTGGTATCAGCTAGTAGGTAAATAAATATACACAAAATTAGTAATTTTTCCACATATATTTGATAAAGGTTTATTTAAAATTATGTAGGTATTAAAAATAATACAGGTAAAGAAAATACATAGCATATTTTTTAGAAATACATAACAAATGTTTAAAATTAAATATATAGTAAAAAATAATATGGGTTGGCGCATAAAATAGATTATTTTTTTTTAACATCTAGAACAAAATCACATCCACGAGAAGAGGTCATACTATCCGACAGGTCTGAATTCATACTGATTGATACTGATTGGATTTTAAGCTCGGGATCGCCCATACACACGGCGTAGACGGCGAACCATCCATCGGTGCGGGAATTTGCCACGTACGGCCAAGATTAATAACTTTTTTCGAAATTGCAACTTTTATGGGTACTTTTTTGGTAAAAAGATAAAATTAGTACGGCGTGTGCGGCCCGCACTATTAGGTATTTTTCGCTGTTACGATACGCGCCTATCAAAACCAACGTCGCCACACTCACCCGGCTGACTCACAGCATATTTATCGGGTAAGTTTATACCTTACACTAATGATTTTTGATAGGTACGTCTTTTTGTATGAGAAAATAAAATTGGAATTTCGAATAAAGATGTTAATCTTTTTTACTCATACTTTTACCATCATACAGAATCACCACCTGAAGTTAATGCACTTTACCCCCGGATACCCTGTATATCCCGGATTCCTGAACAGTTAAGAGAGATACGCATATGTATACCAATATAAGGGCACTAAGAGAGAAAAATCTATTATTTGAGATTAAAAAAAATGTTTGTTTTATTTACGTAGATCGCAATTGGTACAAAATTACAGTATAGGTGGCAATGGTCCCAATGAAGCTGTAGATGAGGGTGGCGTCTATCGGGAAAAGCTTGCAAGCTGTGAGCACCATGGGACGGGAACTTATCTGTCGCTCGAAGGTGGAAAGACGCTTTCGTATCGACTCATCTGAAATAATAAATAAAGTGTTATTGATTTTAGTTATTCTTCTTCTTCTTCTTCGATGGCGCTACAGCCCATATCGAGCTATGGCCTCCCGCAACATTCGCCTCCAACTCCTCCTGTCCTCAGCAGTTGACTTGAAGTTTGTTACCTGGAGAAGCTGTGCCGCATCCCCTCTTACCTCGTCTTCCCACCTCAGTCTGGGTCTGCCCACCTCAGTCTGGGTCTTCGCACTTTTCCTGAGACTCCTCAGATTGGGATGGGCTGGGCATGTACAGAGAATGCCGGACACACGCGTCCCAAAAAGAATTATGACTGGACACCCGGGTGGAAAGAGAAAAGTGGGATTGATTTTAGTTATTAGTGTTATTAATAAATAATAAATAAAATAAAGTGCTGTTTGATACAATCTCCTTCATTGAATAATTCAACAACTTATGAGCCATTTTTCATTATGTGGAAAATTACCAGAGGATTTGACTTATATCTCACAAGAGTGACAGAAAAATACTGTTATTGGTTGATAAAATCCATAAAGGTATGAAATTGGAAAGAAAGTTTGGTAAAAAATCAATTTATCTCATTTGATTCTAAAACCTTCATCATTGTTAAAAGTTACTAAGTATTATGAAGTGCCAAGTTTTTTGAATTTTTTTAAGGTGAACACAAGAGTTACAACTGCTCCCGCCTGGAGCCAGTGAGACTATGGCATCCCCAATTGGGGTAGATATGTTGTGAGGCTGAAGGTAAGCGGGGAAGGGATTGTTATGGGGGTGGAGGAAGGTGGGGATGTACCTGGATATTCAGATCAAGTAACTAAACACGGTAAAGCCATTTCAAGCAACGTTTCAATTCTGAATGGTGGTCTTACACCAGGGCGATACTGAGAGTATCATTCACTCTGGAACGTGCCGCAAATATGGTATATATTATTTTTTAATTAATTAATTGTGAAATAACACAAATTAATCAAATAAAATTTATTTGCGCACGCCGGGTTTGAATCCGCAACCTTCGGATTGGGAGTCCAAAGCCTTGCATCTGGACTACGCCGGCCGTCATAAGTAAGTAACAGATAAATCCCAGAATCAGGAAAAATGTGATGTAACTGCGCACTATTTTGAAAACTTACCGGCGAAATCGTAAATTAGAAGTTTATTAATGGTGATGATGGTATGGTTTTTTCCACTTTTCAGCAGTTCTGCCATCACCACATAGGAACATACGAGTAAGAAGCTATGAAGAAACCAGTTGTAAAATCCAACTGCCATGCTGACTTTCTGCAATAAGGAAAATTTATAATCATTCGCAGTAAGAAAAAGCAGGGTAAAGATATTTTGAAACTAAGCTAAAGCAAGAGAGAAGTTTTGAAAAAGGCATAATCTAACAAAATACTAATTTTTAAACTATATAACTATAAGTAGTGTACTAGTTTATTTGGATATAGTTCCAGGAGTTGGAGGTAAATTTCTTAACAAATTTTAATAACAGATAAACAAGTGTAACTAACTTACGAATTCAATTATACCAACTGCAATCATAATAACACAATTCCAAAGAATCAAAATGGCTATGAAACAACATAATGTTATGAGAAGTACCTGAAATGTAAGGCGAAAATAATCGTTTTAGTCACTTTAGTAGTTCAATAAATTTATTTACTTTGATAGTAGACCTACCGAAATTTTTTCGGGTTTTCGAACTGAGTACAAGTAAGACGAATTATTTATTTAAGTTTATTTTTCAGTTGTGTGAATAAGGTAGTTATTCAATTTATTTTGTTTATTGGTAAGGGCACATAATAACGATTCAATTTTAAAAAGTATTGGTGTTTTCCAAATACTCGTAGCACATTATTTGTTTCATATTGAGCGAAATACTCAAATCAAAATGTTAGCGAAAGGAAATCCAATCTCTAATCCTACGCCAATATATTATTACATAATTAATATTTTTGATATCGTAACATTGAGTCAATTCTGGTTTGATTGGTGACAACGGCCTTGAGCTGTTTAACACGTGTCAACGTATCTCCATTTCTCATGTTTTGAGAAAACGGTGTATAAAGATTATTTGACGAATTTTCAGTTATTAGTCAAAAATTAATCAACTGCAATATACATATGTTTTTTTTTAAATATTTATATCAGAAAAAGGATTTAAAAATGTGGTTCTTTTGAATTATAAGAGCTAGATGATTACATGTCGAACACAAAAACAAATAAATATCTTTTCGTCAACCTTTATGTACCTGAAGGTAAAAAATATCCGAATGGGGCACAAAGATACCCCAAACGGAATCTGATGCATATTATTTAATAATATGCATTATTTAATATTATTTAATAATATGCATCAGATAAAAAACCGCAACAGAATATTTTTAATATGCATCAGACTATCTAAATTATAGAGTATGTGACGAAAAAACATCTTAGATATCCCACAAAACTCTAGTTTCGGCGAAGTGAATTACCCCCCTTCGGAACGGTAGTGTTGGTAATTATTTTAACTTGTTTACTTATTTTCTCACCTGTGTCCCGTACGCAGAATTAATTGCAGTAACATTGTCAGCCAGCTTGTCGAAAACGGACATTAATCTTGTTATACCGTCAGAAAAATGTTCATGGGCAAATAGGTTCTCCGATTTTTTATTGCCACAACTTTCCATTGAAAAACTGTGATGAGGATAATCCATGTCAATTACTATATTATCATCTCTGAGAAGAAGAATTGGCTGAACCAAGTCGACCATTTGAAAGTTAAGAATTTTTAACCGATGTACCACGATCCAGATATCAAATAAGTATTGAAATATAATGATATATTTGCTTAAAAATGCAATATTTATTACGTAAAGGCGGATATTTAGGAATGTTTTCCAAAAAGCTATATCCCAAAGAATAAGGTATGTGTAAAAAATAAAATACAAGAAATACATCAGTCCTAATCTGATTCTGATATTTACGTACCAAGATGAAGGAATTTTTAATTTATCATCAAAATACTTGATGTTTTGTGCTAGTTGGAAATTGATACGAGAATTTTTGATAACCGAAGAAAAAGCTGATGCTGCCAATATTAATAAGCAATTCACAGTAAGGAGGTGTGAAGTCCAAGACATCGATTTCTCAACCTTCTTTCCACTTTCTAAATTGTAGATAATACTAGTGCAATACATTAAAACTAGAAGACACCAATATAAAATGGGATAGAATTTAGCTCCATTTGTTAGAGGTTTAATAATGTTTCCTTCAAAAGATATCTTTTGCAGCCCAACCACCATAAAAATTGGTTGTAAACTTTTGAAAACGTGTCCAATATCACGTGAAGATTTTTGGTAATCTCTTGAACCTTCTTCATAATGTCCAATATTGTGCAAAGTTTCCAAGGAACCATGTGAGATTTCCGTATCTTCTTTTGATCCATGTATTGCCTTGTAATTATTTATGACTGATACACCTTTGGCACTCATTTTTCTGTTATGGCTCCGAATCCAACGCAAAAAAGATCGTTCAAATAATCCACATTGGCTTCACTGATATAATTGAATAGCAGTTGATTGATGATAGGTACCACTATTTAATCAACTTCGAAGTATCATTGAATTAATGTATATCTATTTGTTTACGCCGGCAATCCCTTCACCCACACACAGCATATTGTTTTACTAACTTATTAATTTAATGTATTTGCCTATCAACTCTTAATACGTTCGTCTTCTTACTATTTGACCTAATAACATGAAATTATCCCACTAATTATTTTGAAAGCACATTTAATTATTTTGTATTACGACACTGCATTTACACTCGTCGAATTTACATTAGAGGTAAAGGTCTAAATAGGTACTAAGCTAAGGAAGTTTTCATCAACCACCCTGTGTTTTTGGTTGATGGGTCCGACAATACAGACCATTATTCACAAACCTAAAGGTCTACGAGAGGTGATAAACAGCCAAAATAAAATGATATAATCATAATATCTGTGGCGACCTATCTACCTTCACTTTAATCAAGAAGTAAATTGAATAAATATTTTCGGATGTAATCATAAAAAAAATCATAGGAACATAGATGCAACAGATATCCACGTAATTCAAAGGAGGACAACAAAGATATACATGGAAATATGTATGCACTACATACAAGGACGAGTTATCAAATCGCCTGGACACCAGGTGTGCTAGCACGGTCGCTCGATATGAAGTTACCGACCGATTGTCGGTAACTTCTCATCGTTCCCTAGGACAACCGCAGATCTCAAACGTAGAAACGACAGTTGATATCGAATATATTAAGGACACTTAGTCATTGTGAACTGTCACCTATTCGTTTGCGATCTGCAGTTGTCCTAGGGAACGATAAGAAGTTACCGATAGTTATCCTATCGATCGTTATAGAGCAAGCGTGCTTGGGCCTCAGAGCGGGCTGTCGTATTAATAATGTATGCCTAAATCATGTAAACTACGCAGACGACACGATTTTTCTAGCTCCGTTGATAAGCTAGGAAGCCGAGAAAGTTAAACCCTACGGCACCAAGTACACGGATGAAACTACTTTGTAGTGATAAAGTACGTTTAGTAAGCCTACTTAAAAACATCGTTCACAAGTTGCTGTCAGGCTGCTGATCGGCAGACCAAGAAATTCTTAAATGGAATGCTCTAGACTACAGTTATTCGTTGGTTTTATTTGTGTACTCGATGACGTAAAATTTACAATTTGTTTCCCTCTTTTTTTCCCTTTTTGACGCAGGATGCCTACGAACGTGCCAGGCTACCGACTGGCAGACCTGCTTTTTTCTCATCTACTAAATGACCTTTATTATATGAAACCATTCCCGTTCGTGTACTCGATGACGTATTTTTTTCCAAGCCAAGAGGTGCACCGGCAGACCAGCTTTTTTAAGGCTTACTAAACGTGCTTTATCACTACAAAGTAGTTTCATCCGTGCACTCGATGACGTAGGGTTTACCTTTCTCGGCTCTCGTACTATAAAGGGGTTGAGAATATTATTAAACATCTGTGAAGAATATGCAATGACCACAATGTGATATACAACGAAGGTGCTACCCGTACAACTTAGAGTAAACATAAATACATTGAAGAACGTAAAATACTTGGGGTAAATCATTACTGAAGACCTCTCGGACGATAATGAATGGTGATATTGAACGAAATAGGAGAATATCAGTATACTGTCTAATATGATTACAAGAAGATTCTTCCAAAGCAGAAATAATGTAAAAAAGTACACTGTTCAGTGCAATTTGTACTAACCTGTGCACTACTGTGCAGTATGCACGTATTTAAAATGTGAACTCCGGATTTAATATAATAACGCCAACAGAATTATATTTGGATACAGAAGGTACAGCAGGGCATCGACAATATTAACGAAAAAAACTGAATGTATTCGCCAACCCGACGACTCACCGGGTCACTGGAGCCAGGATCCGACACGGTTGTGAATACAGCCTTCCAGCACCAAGCGCCACTTCTGAGTGAGCGCTGGACCTGAGATCAATCAATACTACGCCCTACATTATTAGATATCGCAGATGATTTTGAAACATTCAAATTTTACTACTTTTTAGATTATGTAAATAACGAGTAATCATAATTTATGAACACTATGCTTAAGTATTCACAATATATTTTAATTTTTTTATTACTCGGATATAATTTTTAGGGACTCTTTAAGAGCGATTGACCTTTATCTTTTTTAATGTTTTAATTATTACCCGTCTCAGAACAGACAACGTCTAGTGGGGCGGGTAACTTACTAGTTATAAAATTAAGGTAGATTCAGACTGGGTCGACGTACGTGGGCGCATCGCTACGCCTAACAATATCCGGACTGCTTAGCAACCACGTCGACGTACGCACTTCGCAAACCCACGTTCCCATCGCGACGTCTGGGCCGCCAAGATCGGCGTGTGGCAGGTGGAGGGAGTAAGGTCACGCTTCCAATAAAGTTGATTTGACATCTGCGAGAGGTATTATCTATGCATCTAAGGTTATGTTCCGTATATCTATGGTTATTTTCACATATTATTCTGACAATGACACCTGCCACCAATTTACCCACATTTACCTCTCGCCCAGGGGGGTATAACTCCGAACAAAATGGCGTACCGGCTCAAAAACGTTTATCTATGGTTTGTGACGTCAGAGCTGCCATCCAATAGGAAGCTTTTTAGCTTTATATGCTAATTCTATGGTTGCTCACCTGTCAAAAGTCAAAACGGGTACACGATTCGTGAACGACGATTTCCTGGCGCGAACATATTTATCGAAATACTCGATAATGCAGTGTCAAAGGCTCTACAGATTTTGGTTCAAGTCAATATAAGGGACACACAAGATTATGAAGGTATACATCGGTTTTATATTATGTGAAAGGAAAAATTTTACATGTTTTGTTCGCGAAATTTGGTTAATGTATAATGTTAATGTTTCAGAGCGTGACAGTGACTTCAGAGTCATGCACTGTGTCGATTGCTGCCAGAAGGATTACAACAGATTACGAAGCAAATCTGTGTTTCATTTTCCATACACATACATCGGCTCATTCCAGGATTCATCGTTGCAGCATTTTTGTTTAAAAGGTATTACAGACTACCGGACGTTCTGAATAATGTTAATCATCTTGCTTTGGTGATCCACGATCACATGAATTCATTCATATTCACTAGCTAATATCGTCCCAAAGAGAGACTGCATCAATATTCTTGTATTTCTTGTTTCTGTGTTAGGTATCTATATTAATATATAATAAAATTGTTAAACATACTATTATGAGTTTTCATTTTTCTGTTTTAAGCAGAGGAATGTCAAAATTCGATAATATCGCAAGAACGACCAATTATATTTGAAAATATCCTTTTACAGGAATTGAAATTTCAAGTATTTTAAGGTTAATTTAACGATATCTCGATTTCTTTACAGAGCAACGGGTTCCTATCTGACACAGCGTTATTCTGAGAATATGAGCTGTAAAGAAAGATACTCATAAAGAGCTCATTTTCTCAGGACAGCACTTTGTCAGATGAAACCTTCTTGTCCTGTAGAAACATTTTGACATTTCATTTTTAAAATAATATTTTAGGCTAATGGATTGGGTATGTTCGGAAGCAGGATTATATTGTCTATGGTCGTGCTTTTTTGAGTTTCCTCTATCCTCGTCTATGGTGTGTGACGTCAAAACTTCACTTTGTTGCCATATCCATGGTAAAATATTGACCAAAGTTGCCAAGTACAAAAAGCCCGAAGATATCAATCTAATAAGTGGTTTATTTATGCTCTCGCCGCCGCTCACTTAAAATGGGAGACGAAAAACTTATTGATACTATGTACATAGATGTAATCCTAACAAGTCATCCTCAAATTCGCTTTCAGAATCACAAAAAATGGCAATGCTATGAATTTAACGTCCGTTGGGAAGTGAATCATATTAACATAACCTAAAAAATAAATGTCAAATAGACTGACATGGGTTGTCAATGCTAATGTTCTAAAAACATTACGTGCAATTTCCCCACAAGTTCCTTTATAATAAATCTTCCCCCAAAATAAAACGAGATTCAATTGAAATTATCCTTTGTTGATTTATTTTAATTTTATTTTATTTCGAACATTAACAGAAAATATATTATTACATACATAATTCACGATTAAAAAATAGGTTACAACTAAAAAAAAAATCAATACAGTACCTATGCCTATTTCGGCGCTTTATATTTTCGAAAATGGTAACACGGGCAAAAACTTCAGACCATTTGTCACGTTGACACACGCCATCAGGGATGGTAAGCCTATGGAAATTTCCCTAGATCTAGGGAAGAAAAAAATTTTTTAGGGAAAAGTGAAATCAGCAAAAATCCATGGAAAGTTCGAACTCTGGCAATTTTTTTTACATATGACAAAATGACTGGTATTGCTAATCGCAATTTTTTTATTTGGAATTCCCGTAAATCTTATATATTGTTTTTGTACTTACATAAATCAAGCAATGTGGTTTTTAACACTGACAACTCAAAATGATATTAGGTATCTAAAAAGGTAAATGTGGACTTCTCAAAAAAAAAAATTTAATTTGGGTCAATTTAGGTACGTTTTCATCTATGTGTATTACAAGAAATTTTCTTCAGAGAAATACTGCTAGAAATGGGACTTTTGTTTTTGTCTTTTTTTGTTTTATTTTCTAGAGAATACCTCACAAGAGTCCCAACTGCTCCCGTCTGGAGCCAGTGAGACTATGGCATCCCCAATTGGGTATGTTGTGAGGTTGAAGGTAAGTGGGGAAGGGAAGGAGATGGGGAAGAGGAAGGTTGGGAAGTACCTGGCTATTCAAATCTAGTCACTAAACACGGTTAAAGCCATTATTAAGCAACGTTTCAATTCTTAATGGTGGTCTTACACTAGGGCAATACTGGGAGTATCTTCTACTCTGGAACATGCCACAAGTATAGTATAATTTTTTTTATTTATTAAGTAATTGTGAAATAACACAAATTAATCAAATAAAATTTATTTGTGCACGCCGGGTTCAATATACTTTCAAAGTACGACACCTCCCCCCCAGGGGTGGGGGGGGGGGGGGGGTTGGTTTCAGGTTTTGATTTGCCAAAGTGGTACCCCGAAAGTTTACCTCAGAGAAATTTCGCCTCAAAATCTAGGGAAATAATTTTTTTTGGAATTCCATCCATGCACGCCATGCGTAGGCTCGAGTAATAGCATGCTATTGCGTGTATCGTGTACGTCGACCTGGTATAATTTAGAATCACACTGGCCATACGCATCGCATATACATCGGGTGGTAAGTGTCATTCTGCAACCATAGAAAATGTATGGTTGCTAAGCAGTCCAGATATTGTTAGGCGTAGCGATGCGCACGTACGTCGACCCAGTCTGAATCTACCATTACTGTATTACCTCAATAAACGCCCGGGTTGCCGGCAATGAAATTGAAATTGATTGAATTGAAATTTTAGGCCAAAATACCCAACTAAACTGAAAAATTATTTTTATAATCAAAAGGTATGTCAAATGTCGATCTCGGATAGGAGCCACTTTATTTATTTTTGCTTCACATTTTAAAATTTAGGCTATTAAAGATTTTAATATTTTATGATTTTGGAAGCAACTTGGACAATTATTTGAGAGTAAATGTAAACATTTAAAAAAATAATTTTTGCTATTTTTTTTTTAAAATACAAAGTAATATAAAATTTAAAATATTGTTTTTTTTTTTAGAAACAATTTTTGTGGGTGTAAATTTAAATTACAAATTACCTATTTACATTGGAACAAAAACTTGTCGTTTATATTTTAAAATGACTACCCAAAGAAACGCATTTTTAACATTTTAAAAAATTTCAATTTAATTTTTCATTATTTTAGAACTAAGGATTAGATTTGGCAGACTTTTTAAAAATAATTATAAATAACTCAGTGTCACTCCTGGGACCCACTGACCTCGGATTCCAACCCACCCCTGCTACTTTTTTCCTTCCCAAAACTTCCTTTCCTTCCTTCCCCGAAAAGACTCTCCACACAGCATCCCCAAATAAGATATAGGATATAGGCCTTGAGGAAAATTATGTTACATTATTATTAATGACTTTAATTATAATTTGTTACAAACACAAAGAGGCCTATTATTTACACAGATTTCATTTGGTATATGATGATAGCATAGGTGGCAACGGTCCCAATGAAGCCGTAGATGAGGGTGGCATCTATCGGAAAAAGCTTCCAAGCTGTGAGCACCATGGGGCGGGAACTTATCTGGTGCTCGAAGGTGGAAAGACGCTTACGGCTTGATTCATCTAAAATTATTGATAAAAAAATTAGTTGACTTGGTGTGGTTATGTTTTCAATAAATTGTGTACCGTTGAACAACAAATACATGTTATAGTCTAATTCCAATAAAGAAACAAACAAACTTACCAACGAAATCGTATATTTGAAGCTTGTTGATGGTGATAACGGTTTGGTTATGTCCACTTTTAAGTAGTTCAGCCATAAATACGTAGGAACATACGACGATAAAGCTATATAAAATCCAGTTACTCAAACCTACAGCTTTGCCGATATTCTGAAAAATAGGAGAAATAATTTGAATTTATGAAGTGAAGCATATTATTTGTCAAATCTGCAATCTGTGAAGCATATTATTTGTCAAGTATGTAATTATTGCTATGTGGTATTCTAGGTATATGATGGCCTAATTTCGTTATATATTTGTGGCGATTGATATGCCACCTACTCACGTAGCTGTGCCTATATCGCACAGCATACGCTACCTACTTAGGTAGCCACTCGCTTTATTTAGTACTGCGCGCCTGCCTACTACCTGAATTTTTATTTTGACCACCTTCAGGAAAGGTCCGGAATCTGCGACGCACAATACGAGAATCTTCCAGCGTGTGCACGATTTCGCCTGCAATTCACATACCGGCCAGGCTAGGGCTATAGGGCTGCAGCTAGCTAGTCAGTCAGTCGTTCTTACATCGTAGCTAACATTATAAAAAAGTTTAAAACTCTTAGTTGCCTGATGACCCTAAGGCGCTCCGCTGACGAGGCAACTGAAAACAAACTAAAACCAGCTGGTTTCTATGTCTTGATTGGTCAAAAAGCTTGTTTAACCATATATGAAGAACAATCAGCTGACAGCTGGCAACTAGTAACGGCCGGCCATGGCAATCAGCAGTGTAAGTCGCGAGTCACTGCTTACGTTACCATTGACGACGGGTTTTTGAGTGATTGTGTAGTGTGCGGGCCATCACATTGTCATACAAAGACAGTTGGCAGTTGAGAGTTTTCAGTTGCCTCAGTGGGCGGAGGCGCTTAAAGTCTCAGCCAACGCAATGCTCACGCGGCGACAGGCCAGCGGCCTAGTAATACAACTTCGCAATCTGCGGTTCGCGTGTCGGAATATTACTACGATTGAAAATACTCTCACATTTGTAAATAGTGCATAATTTAAATATTGTAAATACATCATCATCCTCCAGAGTTTATTATTCCGACCTGCAGCACGCGGAGATATCACGACTCACCGATATCTCCTCATCCAACCGGAGGCCAACAAATCTCCTCATCCAGGACATCACGCACTTGCCTCTAAATATTTTTAGAATTACTCCGATTTTTCTAACAAAGACAAAAAATAAACTATGGCTAAATCACGGATAAATTGTACATTTGTAATTGTAATTGAACATTTCTGTGTTGAATCTTTAGGACAGACATGTGGTTTATAATACAAAATAATATATGTCACTTACGAATTCGAATGCGCCAGTAGGAATCAATATGGCACAATTACAGACGGTTAAAATTGCTACGAAATAAACGACGGTTATGAGAATAATCTGAAATGTAAAGGAAATAAAATTTTAACCCTTTTCAAATATCGTCAACATGTTTTTAAAAATTGTTTTCAACGAAAATATGAGAATCTGATTTATTTCATCTAATGTTTTATTTATTTATTATATTTTTTTTACATTTTTTTTATAAATGAATGTGTCCTTACCGGGGTAACCCGGTCTAAGGACACATTGTACATTGTTACGTGATTAGATTATAGTAAATACCTATGTTAAAATGATACGAGAAAAATTATAAAACATATCTAGAAAAAAATATAACGCCATAAAAGCATTAACATTTGTTTGGCTGTAAAATTATATTAATAATATTCTTCTTTCCGTGTCCAAAGTTTCATCGCAATCGGATGAATGGTATGGCCGCGCATAACATACAAACAAAATAACATTAATTTTTATATATTAGATTTGGATGTGTGTCCTTACCTGCATCCCATACACGGCGTTAATTATGGCAACATTGTCAGCCAGCTTGTCATAAACACACATCAATCGTTTTATGCCGATATAGAAATTTTCGCATTCGTAAAATTTCTCAGGTTTTTTATTTTGACAGTTTTTTACAGAAAAATTGTATTGAAGATAATCCATGTCAATGTCGGTATCATTGTCTAGCTGAAGCATTGAGTGAACCAAGTGGACCAATTGAAAGTTCAGTAATTTTAAGAGATGTACTGTGATCCAGACATCGAATAAATATTGAAAAATTATCATTATGCCTACACTCAACGTCGTAAACCGTTTGATATAACTGCGAAAACTTGTAGATGTTTTCCAAAAACCGATATCCCAAAGAACAACATACAAATAAACAATAACGTACAAAAAAAGAATAACTTTTGTTTGAGTTTTTATATTTATATACCAAGCCGAGGGAGTTTTTAATTTATTATCAATGTATTTGAGGTTTTGTACGAATTTGAAATTGTTACGTGAATTTTTGATAACTGAAGAAAAAACGAACGAAGCCATTATCAATAAGCAAATTACAACGACGATATGTGAACCCTCAAACACGGAAATCTCTACCTTTAAACCCTCTGAACTGTAGACACTATAATAATACATCCAAAAGAGAAGACCCAACAATATAAATGGGTATATTTTGGCTGCATTTGTCAGGGGTATAACACTGCTTCCTTCAAAAGAGATCTTCTGCAGACCTAGTACCGTAAAACATGGTTGCAGATATTTTAAAATGTGTCCAATATCGGGTGATTGTTCTTGGGAATTTCTTGACCTCCTTGTATCTTCCGTTGTTTCAATTTTTTCCTGCCAATCATTTGTTACTTTGAAATGTTTGTCCTTCATTTTTCTGAGAAGAGTTTATGCTTAAACCTAATAAGATAAGTCGTATTATTTGGCGTTTTACAATACGATTATCATTTCTGTGTTGGATATTTTAAAATTGTTCGATTGATTATACTTCAATCAATGTGTTTTCACAAGACATTCCCATGACAGTTTCATTTAGTTAATTGCAAGCTTGTTTTACCAAGGCAAAGTATTTGTTTATATGTCTTACATTCAGTTTTAATAACTTGATGCCTTCCTTGTCAATCAAGGTTCATGTTTGAATTTCTACTATCGACAGTGTTTTAAAGCAAGTTAGTATTATTTTTTAAAGCATTCTTTTAAAGCAAATTCGTATTATTTATTGTTTTCCTCGTTCATCAATGACGTAACTTTAATCTTATTTTGATATTTACGTACTAAGCCGAGGTACTTTTAAATCTAACATCAAAACACTTGGGAATATTTGCTAGTTTAAAATTGGTGCAAGAATTTATGAAAGCTGAAGAAAAATCGGTTAAGCCAATATCAGCGACGAATTCACAAATTTGTTGTGTGCATCCCTGACCAAAGATTTCTCCAAAGTCTCCCCAATTTTGAAGCGGTGAATGAAACCTAAGAAATACATCAAAATGATGAGGCACCAATATATAATTGGGTATATTTTAACTCTGTTTGTCAAATATATAATATTCTTTCCATCAATAGATATCTTATAAACAATACAACATAATACATTTCAAAATGTGTTCAGTATTGAGTAAGGTTTGTTGGGAATTTCTTCGACTTTTTGTTTCTGTGTTTGATTTATTTCTCTGACTATCATTTATAATAAATTGTTACAATTGTGGAACTATTTGTCATCGACGACTTCGTTCTACAAAGCGAACTAACCCTATGAATTGCCCAGTGCCTTCTGTAAATCGGAAATATTTTAACAGCAATTCAGTAATTGATTGATTGACAATTGTCTCATGTTTTCATAATTTTTTTCTGCCTTTCTTTGATCACTTAGATAATTGCCATTTTCATAAAGTTTATTTATTTATTGTAATTAAAAATAAGGGCCTTTTTAACAATAAGGAAGTAAGCATTTTTATAGGCTATGTTTTAATTAATGTTTTTAAATGTTGATGTAGGGATAATACTTTTAGATTGAACAACCAATGAAAAATGATATTTGATACCTGTAAATGATCTAGTGGTTCTTAACCTTGTTGGAGGTACTGACCCCCACCAGTTTCAAATGCGCAATCGGCGAACCTTTCTCTATGGACAAGCAGGGAGTGTCATCACGAATCATATGAGTCGGGAGTGTGTCTTGACCTCCACCGAACCCGCGAGACTGACTCACCGAACCTCTGGGGTTCGATCGAACCCAGATTACGAACCAATACTCCAGACAGTAGAGATTCAACTTTTAAATCGTAAATAGTACGGTGTGCATATAATAATAAAATAGATATTATTAATATTATGTAATGAACAGGCAGCTTTCTGCTGATCGCTCATATCTAATTTCACAACGAGGTTGGAGTTGCTTTAAGTTAAAACTAAATTAGTCCTTCCTTTTCTCCAAATAGAATCCAATAGAGCTTTGAATTGGTTTATTTTATTTTTAACTTTTTAACTTAATGAGTTAAACCCTAAATTATAATATTGTAGTTAATGAAGATAATATTAGCGAAAGTCAATCGAAAATCCGAAACAGAAAAAGATATGTAAAAGGTACATCTGGGACTCGAACCCAGGACCTCTGGCAATCCGGGCCAACGCGCTATCCACTGCGCCAACATATCCCTATCCGATTCGGTAATTTTTAACTGAATCATACTTCGACTGAGAACCACCAACATTATTTTAATTTTCTTAACGCACATTTTTATTGGCTGCTATCTTTATGTATGATTGCAAGATTCAACTCGAACTAAATGCCATCTATATAGTGTCAGGATAATTTTTATCATTTTTTATTAATATGCGACATATATTGACTTTTTCTGCAAGCCTAGGATGAAATATTTTTATTTTTAACTTTTTAACTTAATGAGTTAAACCTCAAATTATAATATTTTAATGAATGAAGATAATATTACGATATATATGATCAGACAACATTCTCTCATCTATTCTCTATCATGATCTCATTTCTACAGCATTCAGTCTACTTTCATCCTTTTTCTGCCAGTTCCATGCTTCACTAACATATATCATGGCACTCCATTGCGGACTGCTAGCTTCGCTTCCTTGGACAGTTTTTTGTTGGCGCCAACGGCATTCATTCCACCATTAATGGACTTACCTGCATGTACCCTTTTTTCAATATCCCTATCAGCCTTCCCAATTGATACTTTATTTTTAATTATAAAATGTAGATTGAACTAAAACTAAAATGGAGATTGGACAATTAAGCACTCAGGCGACGAAATGTAGAAAAAATGTTATTGGAGAATTTATTCTCCCTTACCTTCTTATTAACTTATTCATATTTTTATATTATTAATAACAAGCTTCTTCCCGCGACTTCGTCTGCGCAGGGTTAGTACTTCTATTAGCCTATTTTCTTTTCCTATGTTTATATAAAAAATCTTAACCTATTCATTTAAAATATCTATAATTCTTGATTCGATTCAAAGTATTAGGCAAGTACTTTCAATAAATTCACTAATTTTCTAAAATAGAATATTGATTGTTTTGCAAAATGTCATTCTCTAATTTTGACATTTTCTATTAAACAATAATGATTATTTATAATAAATTAAAAATACCTGGCTTTATAAAGCCTATATGTTATTCTGACGTATAAGCTTTATTATTGTAAAGTTTCATTAAAATCCATTCAGTAGTTTTTGCGTGAAAGAGTAACAAACACACATACATCCATACAAACTTTCGCGTTTATAGTATTAGTAAGATTGAAAACAGAATTCAATAAAAATAAATTAAACTTGACAGTAAACAAAAATAATTGATAAACTTGCCGTACTTGTGATGAACGTAGAATAAACAATATCATAGTAACGAATCAAAGTAATAAGATTGCTTGGCTTTTTCGTTAAGGCTGTTTTCGTTATTTTAAAACCAAGAATTAGGCAGAATAATCTTACTAATATTATAAACGCGAAAGTTTGTATGGATGTATGTATGTTTGTTACTCTTTCACGCAAAACTACTGAATGGATTTTAATGAAACTTTACAATAATATAGCTCATACATCAGAATAACATATAGCAGGGCTTCCCAAACTTTTTTCAACTGTGACGACCTTGGGAAGTTGCCATATTTTTGCGACGCCCCCCCCCCCCCCGGTGACTAAAAACCTAAGCCCCCCGCCGCTTACCAAGCGTAGTATTTTGAAGCCCCCCCTGAACGGGTCACGTAGTATGGGTACGTTACCTAATAACAATTTGTCAGAAAAACTCCAAATCTAATTTTTTATTAGAAAATAAAGAACACAACATAAAAACAAAAATGGAAGCAAACAAAAAAGATAAAAATGCAATTTTTTTCTTTGGTATTAATGAGAAGGATGTGCTTGCTTTTCTGAGCATAGTTTCTCAAAACGAGGTTGAAGTTTCGAAATCGCCACTCTCGTCTCTGCCTCTAAATTTATTTTTGATCTGTACTTATTCTTAATTACTGCAACTGCAGAGAAACCTGTCTCACACAAGTATGATGTCGCAAACGGTAATAAAACCCTTAACGCTGCAGTGCTGATGGAACGATATTCTTGATAAACTGAGCTCCAAAATTCAAGTAGCTTATCCTTATTATATTGCAGCTTAAGGCTGGAGTCACAGGACAATTCTATTAACTGTTCTTCTTCTGCTGTCGAAAGTGTTGATGGTGAGGTCGACTGGAAAGGGTTTCTAACCCAGTCATATTGCTCCAGATTTTCGGGAAAATATTTTTCAAAATATTAGCGCAAAGATGACAAGTGCTGTGTAAATATTATTTTTAAAGAAGGTTCAAGAATTTCTGTCGATTTTTCTTGTACAATGCCTTGTAAAGCAGGGAAACATTCGGAACTTACTTGATCTTCTTCTAATTTTCTTTTCCATAAGAGCAACATCTTCTGAAACCCAGTGATTTTATCTGCCAGTTGTAATATGTGAGTATTATTTCCCTGCAAGGACTTATTGAGATCATTTAATTTTTGCGTGTGGAAGACGCTATAAAGATTGCCTCACGACGCCCCTAGGATGATCCCGCGGCGCCCCGGGGCGTCGCGACTCACAGTTAGGGAAGCCCTGACATATAGGCCATAATTTATAAAGCTAGATATTTTTAATATGTATTATGAATAATAATAATTGTTTAATAGAAAATGTCGAAATTTGAGAATGACATTTTGCAAAACAATGATTGTTAAATCTTAATTTCATTTTAGAAAATATTTAAATTAGTGAATTTATTTTAAAGTACTCGCCTAATACTTAGACGACTACTTTGAATCGAATCAAGAATTATAGATATTTTAAATAAATAGGTTAAAAATGTTGGTATAAACATAGTTGGGACCTAGGAAAAGAAAATAGGCTACTCGAAGTACTAATCCTGCGCAGACGAAGTCGCGGGCAGAAGCTTGTTATAAATAACTCACAAAAATATTCCAAAGTTGCTTCCAAAATGAACAAAAACTGATTTCTTTAATTACCTCTAAGTCATAATTTAGAAGCGAAAAAAGTAGCTGCTTCTATCCGAGATTGACATTAAACCTACATTTTTATTACAAAAATAATTTTTCAGTTTGGTTGGGTATTGTGGCCTCAAATCCAAAACAACGTTTTGTATGAAAGCGGCCGCGCAGCCTCTTAACGCTCTCTCTCTCTCTTGTCTTACTGCTTCCAAGAAGCATGTATATATATATATATATATATATATATATATAAGCATATGTAGTGTCTATGTCACAATAAATCTTAATTCTACGGAGTGTCTGTTTCACTGATTTTAAGTCTACTATAATAACACCAAGGGAACAGAAAGAAAAACATCCCAGTTTTCAAGTAGTTTAGGAGCTACGCTAGGTTTGTGTAACATGGTTTGTGATACAAAAGAAAGTGCCCCTTTATGGCACCTGCTCACGTCAAGGCAAGAAAAACATCCCAGTTTTCAAGTAGTTTAGCGGCTACGCAAGGTTTGTGTAACAAGTCTTGTGATACAAAAGAAAGTTCCCCCTTTATAACGCCTGCTCACGTCAAGGCAAGAAAAACATCCCAGTTTTCAAGTAGTTTAGCAACTTCGCTAAGTTTGTGTAACATGGTTTGTGATACAAAAGTGAATGTATTATTTAAAGAAAAATAATTACTAGAAAAAAAGCATGTTTTTTATTTAAAAGCATGTCATTTTATTTCCAAAACTCCGGTACCTAAATTAGTGTTTACCTAATACGACCAGATTTCTTGATATCTTAAAAATCTTCTAGCCGCTCGCTATATATAAAAATGTATCAGGAATACCAATATACCAAAGTGACAGTGATTACAAAATGGGAAAAATTTCACAAGAAGAAGCTAATTTTAATTTTACGTAATTGAAATTTAAAATGAAAAATTTCCCACTGCCCCCAATGCAAATACTTGTCTTTTAATGTAATTATGGTGAATCTAAAGAGTTTTTCAAAAAAAGTGCGTATTAACCGTTTACATCTATATTCAATAATTACCCTTAATTTATACACACTACGCTTAAGTATTCACAATATGTTAATAATTTATTAATATTTATATATTGCGGAACATGTTTGTCACACTTTAAATGATTGCAACAACATAGTAGATAACATACCGAATTCATTCTCAATATTACATCTAAATATCCGATCAATGAAACAAAACTTTAATGAATTCTTACTTTCAATTAATTTATTAAATCACAAACCGGACGTTATTGTGTTAACTGAAGCATTCACCAGCGCCTACAATAAATTTTGTATACCTAGTTATAGTTACTTTATGACGCATTATGCTATTAACAGAAATAGTGGTATTGTTGTATTTGTTAAATCCTGCTATTCAAACACCACAGTGGAAGAAGTACCTATGCAGCGAGTCAACTGCTTAGATATTAATGTAAATATAAATAAAGTATGTTTTAATATTATCGCTATTTACCGAACACACGGATCAAATGAGTATACATTTATGGATGAATTAAGAAGCATTATCTTATCAAAAAAAAAATAAACAGAACATAACTGTAATTGGCGATTTTAACATAGACGTTTCTAATGAAAATAATAACAAAATAAAAACAGAATTTATCAATCTTATGTCTGAAATGAATTTTATATTATGTATAAAAAATTATACTAGAGAAATTACGGGTCAACGTCCAACATGTATTGATCATATATGGTGTAATACTAAACATACTGACAAATTACTTACGATTGTATTAAAAAATAATATTACTGACCATCACACTTGCATCTCTATACAACAACTTAATATTAATAATCACACAAAATCAGAAAGCAAAACTTTCATAAAAAAATCATTAAACCATGATAAATTAAGTACAAAAATAAATACGGAAACGTGGCGACCCGTATTGGAATCCACATGTGCTGAAACATGCGCAAATAATTTTGATAAAATTCTCTGCAATTATATAACAACATCAACTGATATTAAAACTGTAAAAATTAAAGCAAAATTCAAAAAAATAAAACCATGGATCTCACATGGCTTAGTTGTGTCTATTAGAAAAAAAGAAGAGTTATATCGCTTGACAAAGAAATTTCCCTTGGATAAAAAAATATTCACGTATTATAAAAAGTTTAGGAACAAATTAACATCTTTAATAAAAATAACTAAGGAAAACTTTTACAAAAATGAAATTAACCTGGCTAAACAAAATGTAAAACATATTTGGAAAACAATAAATCAAATAAATAGTAGAAAAAACAAAAAAACTCCAATTAATAAAATTTATATCGGAAAAAACTCTATTAACGCCATAAGGGAGCCAATAAAATGTGCTAATGCTTTTAATAAATATTTCGCTAACGTCGGACAAAATTTAGCTACACGGATCGAGGAAAATTATAAAATAGATAATTTCGAGAAGGACTGTCTTAGACAAAATAATCTGTCAATTTTTCAACCAGTAACAATAAACGATATAAAAAATGTTATAAATGATTTAAAAGGTGGATCTGCACCAGGATTTGATGGAGTCACAGTGGAAATATTGAAAAGATACAATAATTTACTAAGCATTCCAATTACACATATTATAAATATTAGTTTGAATAGTGGAATATTCCCTTCCATTTATAAAAAATCTATCATAACACCCGTTTTTAAATCAGGCAACTCTGAAGAAATATCAAATTATCGACCCATATCTCTTGTTTCAAACATAGCAAAAATTTTTGAAAAAATCGTAAAAAAGCAACTCATGCACTATATTGAAAATAATAAAATACTAAGTCCTAACCAATTTGGTTTTAGAAAGAAACTAGGCACTCACGATGCCATTGCTGAACTAACCTCAACAATATATAATGCATTGGATAAAAAAAACAAATGTCTTGGTATTTTCATTGATTTACGAAAGGCTTTTGATAGTATCTCCCATTCAAAATTAATTAACAAATTAAATGATATTGGTATTATTGGTAAGGTAAGGTATTGGCTACAAAGCTATCTAACTCAAAGAAGTCAAAAAGTAAAATTAAATGATTCACTAAGTATAGATGAAACTCTAGAATTTGGAATTCCACAAGGGACTGTTATTGGACCAATTTTATTTATAATTTACGTTAACCAAATGTTTAAGTTACCACTTAATGGTAAACTTATATCTTTTGCTGACGACACTGCAATAATTATCGAAAAAAAGACGTGGAACGATATTACCAATGCAGCCAATCAAGACATGAAGGTTATAAAAAAATGGTTCGATAACAATTTATTATCACTTAACACAGAAAAAACATATTATATCCCATTCTCTCTACAAGAAGAAGTGCCAAATAACTTAATTAACATAACAATTCATTCCAAAAATTGTGTAAATGACGGTACATGTAATTCGGACTGCGCCAAGCTAAATCATAAATCAAATGTAAAATATCTTGGAATCTTAATAGATCAAAACGTTAAATGGAAAGATCATATCAATCTCACCGTAGAAAGAGTAAGAAAACTTATCTACGTTTTCTATAACATACGAAACATCTTAAACAAGAAAACTATCAAAATCGTCTATTATGCATTAATTCAGTCCTTATTACAGTACGGCATTATTGGTTGGGGAGGGGCCTTTAAGGCTTCCTTACAGCCCATAATTACAATACAAAGAATAATTATTAAAATCATCCTGAGAAAACCATACGACTTCCCTACTTTAGAGATATTTCGGGAATTTAATGTACCATCTATCACAGAATTGTATAAAAGAAACGCCTTATATCAAATTTATAAAGAATATTTTATTAAAAAAATTCACCCCTCAGATAACATAAGCAATAGATTCAAAACTAAAGGCTTAATAACCATCCCTATGCTTAGAACCACCACGGCTCAGCATCACTACCTGTATTTAGGTGTGAAATGGTACAATTTATTGTTGTCCAAAAACAAAATTAGTATAACCGAAACTTTGAAATATGAACAATACAAAAAACAAATTAAGTCCCTGAAATTGGATAATGATATATTGTAACCTTAATTTACATTTAGTTTACGCTTAGTTTAATCTGCAATGTAAAAAAAATATATATGTATTATTGTCTTTCAATAAAAATTTCTTTCTAAATTGTAAACCTATGTTAAATAATGTTTGTATTTATCTTATAAGTTTTTGATTATTGATTACAAATTTAATTAGAACGTTATTTTTTGCTGTAAATACTCTTCCCATAAACACGAGCTCTTTGAGCTCAATTTATGGAGTAGTAGAATAATTATGTATAATTGTATAACTTGTCAATATATAACCACCTGTATGTAAAATCTTTTTCTTATTAATAAAAAAAAAAAAAAAAAAAAAAAATGTTGTTTTGTCACTCGTTAAAAAACTTTAAGGATTATTTGAAGTAAGTGTGATAGTCATCTAACAAGTGTATAATATTTTTTGAAAATGTTATATTTATGTACTAATATTCTCAGTTTCATTTATAATCCTTATATAAAAGCCCAATTTATAAATAAATACATAAATAGCGTAACAAACTGACAGTTGACTGAAACGATATAAGGTTTGTAGATGATTTTGCACAACAAAACCTATCCCATTTTATTTTTATTTATTTATTTTTTTAATTTAATTTAAATTAAATTTAATAAAAATAACAAACAAACAAACACTTGCAGAACTTAATAATAAAGATTATTAAATTAAATTTATATTAAATTAAAAAAATATATTATAAAAGTTCTAAAACCATAAATAAAAATATATCCCATTTTAGTCGCCGCCGCGTCGTGCGAATTTCAATTTTCAATATAAGATATTGCACGGCTTGTGGAAACTATTTCAGAATGTTTCTTAGTGTGGATGGGACCATTATGATCTCATTTGATATAAAATGACAGTGTAGGTAGCAATGGTCCCAATGAAGCTATAGATGAGGGTGGCGTCTATCGGAAAAAGCTTCCAAGCTGTGAGCACCATGGGACGGGAACTTATCTGGCGCTCGAAAGTGGAAAGACGCTTTTGGCATGATTCATCTGAAATTATTGAAACAGCGATTTGATATCAAATATGTAAAATGTCAACTGAAAAAATTTAAAAATGAGTAAAACAGTTGTTATGAATAAACTTGCCAATAAATTTGAATATTTGAAGTTTGCCAATTGTAATGACGGTATTATTGTGTGCAGTCTTCAGCAATTCTGCCATCATCACATAGGATAATAAGAGGATGACGATATATACAAACCAGTTACATAAACTGACAGCTGTGTCGAAATGCTGCAAAATAACATTTTTATTATTGGAATAACTAAATGGGCGGGTTGTTTTACAGAACTTGCATAATGGCCAACAATAGAATAATAACAGAACATCATTGGAACTTGAATTTTAACTTTAAAATGTGATGATTGGTTCAAGTTCCGAAAATCGAAAACATTGTATTATTTATATTAGATATTTTACTTTATTTTACTCTTTTCATACGTCCATATATTTAAATATCCAAGAAATCACACGAAATTTAATGACATAATCACTATATTCAGAAAACCAAAAAGCAGTTAAAACAAACTATTACGAGGATATCCATTCAAATTCAGTCTATTGATACGAGCTAACCTAATCTAACCATGTCCTGATGTGCTGTATATAACACGTAGAGAGACGTCATTTACATCGGGTACTTGGTTACGTGTTTACGGTTTTAACTATTAAGATGATAGACTTTGCTTTTCGGCCCATACAAAAAGGACGCCCGGGAAAAAATACTTTTCTACATCGAAAATTGCACAAAATGAATATATTTTTTTATACTGCCTTTTAAAGGGTGAAAACTATGTTGGTATGTTTTCGAATTTTCGATGCGTTTCGTATTAACGTAAACATTCACTGTCAAACATGTACAATTTATCAAAAAATATTATTCAAGGAAAAAGTGCTGCTAACTCTACTCTCATAAAGAATTATAAAATTATAAAAAGCTACCGACGTAGCTTCTTCTTTCTAAAAAATATATATTTTTAAAAATTTCAATTTTGTGAAAGTTTCGGTGTAGAAAAGTGTATCCTCCATAAACCCCTTTTCGAGTGATTTCTGTAGGTAAATTTGAGCGTTGTCTCAATCGCACATTTCGCATTCGCATGTATTGTAAGTGTGCGTGAGCTTATTGTGAGCGGGACAGAATGACAGACGCGGGTGTTCCGCGTTTGGTTCGAAGTCTAGCCTCTTAAGTGTTACATTTATTAAACTACTAGCTGATGCCCGGCTTGCGTTGCAATGCCACTTAAATTAAGAAATTGTTTATCCCTGCATATCCTTTCCCATTCATCCCCGTTCCCCTTCCGCCACCTCTTCCCCACCATCATACCCTTCTCCTCCCGAATTCCTTTTTCACCTTCCCCGCGTTCCCCCTCCCCTCTCCCGCTGTCACTCTTCTCGCGAACCTCCCCCTTAACGAATTCCCCTTCCACCTTCTCCGCCTTCCTCCTCCCTCATTCTCTCTCCCGCGAACCACCCCTATTTCATTCCCCTCCACCCCTCCCGGGTTCCCTTCCTTTCCCTCTCCGGCCTTTTTGTCACTAATCTTCCTCCTCATGAATTCCCCTTCCACCTTCTCCGCCTTCCCCTTCCCTCGTCCCATTACCACGAACCACCGCTCCTTTTTTTTCATCTCCCCCCCACCTTTTTTCCCTGCCGCTAAACTCCATAAAATACATTCATGGTTGAAATAATTCGCGTTTTCCCTATGGCATTTTTTTTTGCAAATTTCGTAACTCCAGAACTCACCAATATAGAAATATGTTATATATATATATATAGAAATATGCATGTCCACAACAACTCACCAATTTTTTATCCCATTCGGATGAATACTATTGGAAATATCTTAATATATGAAATGCGCGAAAAGTCAAACGTACGAAGTTAAAATAGTCGTTAGGTTTTCTGAAATTAACCAATTTTCCGCGCAATTTTCTTATTTTTTCTTTCCTTAAGAACCTTCTACAAAGATTAGAAAACTTAAAAAAAAGATGAATGAAATAGGTAAAGTCGTTCTGAAGTATATATATATATATATACATGGTTGAATGAAATACTTAAAAATCATAAATTTGTTTGCTAAAAAAATAACCACTTCACTTACATATTCTATTTTTTCCATTGCATTCAGTACAATACAATTCCAGATAGTTAAAATGGCTACGAAAGAAGAGAGCGTTATAAGGGTCATCTAAAATGTAAAGCAAATAAATTTGTACATAAATTCTGGTCACGTCGAAAGCAAACATCTTTAAAAAAGTTTCAAAAATATATAAGCTTATTCTTACCTGTATTCCATACGCAGAATTGATAATAACAACATTGTCAGCTAGTTTATCGTAAACAGACATCAATCTTATTAGGCCGTTTTCAATATTTTCATGTGCAAACATTTTATTTCGAGAGTTTTCAACTGAAAAGTCATTATGAAGATAATCCATATCGATGACGATATCGTGACGAAGATTTTGCTGAACCAAGTCGACCAATTGAGAATTAAGCATTTTCAAGCGATTAACTACTATCCACACATCTAATAAGTATTGAAAAACAATCATGTTTTTGGTTAACAATAGAAAGCTTATGATATAATTGTGGGAAATTCTATATGTCCCTAATACCGCATAATCCCAAACAATAATGTATGTATAAAGCATGTTGTACAAGAAACATGTAATTATTACGCCGTATCTCATATTTTTGTACCACTCTGAAGGAATTTGTAATAAATCATCCAAATACTTGATGTTTTGTAAGAGTTTGAAATTGATGTGAGATTTTTTGATAACTGAAGAAAAAATCGATGAAGCCATAATGAGAAACAACACTACGAGGACGATATGTATACCCCAAGCCACGGATGTTTCCTGTTTAAGTTGTTCTGAATTGTGGAAGTTACCATAACAATACATTGAAAAAAGAAACAACCAATACATGAAAGGGTATTTTTTAGCTCTAGTTGTCAGACGTATAATATTGTTTCCTTCAAAAGATATCTTTTGGAGACCAAGTACCGTAGATATTGATTGAATACTTTTAAAAACGTCTCCAATATCGCGTAATGGTTCTGAGGATATTTCTGAACTGTCTGTTTTTTCCTTTGATTCGTTTTTTGTTCTGAAATTTTTCACGTTTTTCAAATTTTGAGAAACCATTTTCACGATCTGACTTTGTACTTTTCTCCGTTGTTCTGAACATATTAAAAGCGCTTGATTAAAATGAGAGTTAATGGATGAAATATTTTCATAACACCTGCAAGGTAACGTAATTATTAATCATCAGTATCATCACTTTATCACATAGATAATAAATTATTATTTTAACAAATTAATTTTTATCGACTCAACTTTGAGAATTTTTAATTAAATTTGACATTTTAATTTTCAATGTTATACTAACAAAGCCCGCAATTGGTACAATTAGAAAAGCAAGTGTGTGGTTTAAAAATTTGAAAATATTACAGGGAATTTTGTCATTTTAACTGAGTTCATCCAAGAAAGGTTTTCACTTTTTTTATTCGTTCCGTTTCCGGTTGAACATGGTAGACGTTAATGGTTCATTTAAAAAATCTTCTTTCAAACATGAAATTTTGGTTTTTATATAAAAAAAAATTGAATTTTAGAAATCTACTTTTGGGACGCGCGGTTTACTGTTCATGGCACTACTACTACTAGTAATGTGGGTTTTGTTGAAATAACTAATATGGGCATTTAAATTACGTGTTTATTATTTTTTGGTACTACGTATTTATGCTATTTTTTGACAGCATAAGAAATAGTACTTTCCTCAAAAGTATGAGAAATATGTTTAAAAAATTCAAATTTAAAAATAAAAACCCTTCTTATTGGATATTTTATAACCATAACCATGAAATATTTTTACTCTGTAAGATCTTAAATAGAAATAAAAACTGAGGTATTTTCGTCAGAAAACATGGTCTCGGATTTGTTTTATAATGATTTTAATTTAATTAAAATAAAAAATTTGAAAACTGTCTTTACTATATTATGAATTGATTTAGTTTGCTGTAATTTGAAATTTGTGTTGTATAATACATTATTTTGTTTGAAAATTGAACAAATCTGCCAACGACCAACGGTATAACCTAAGTATAAGGACCATACTACATGGCCATTAAAGTATATAACAACCTTTCACATAACATTAAACAAATACAAGATACACACAAATACAAATCGTCACTAGACACTTTCCTTGTTAACAAATGTCATTACACCTTAAGTGAATACCTTACACAAATGAAACACCTATTTTTGTATTTTTATTGGTGTATTTGTATTTTTTTTTATCTATATAAGCATTATAATAAAACATGTATATGGTTAGCTGGAAGAAATGGGGTCTACTTATAAGGGTGCACCCTTTATATTTTTTATTTGTACAATAAATATTTTTTGATTTGATTTATGTTAAAAATAAACCTAGTTTTTCTCAATTTTAAAACTGGATTTACCAGATAAAATAACAATCTTTCAAAATCAATTTATGTTTTTTTGTAAAAATGAGTCGATACGTCAGAATTTGATTTAAAAAGGACTAATTTCCAGTATTCTCTGCTAATACCTTCTTTTCCTTCTATGCACTTTTACTAAGAAAGCATCAAAAGATGATCGCCGACCGTTTACATGGCATTATCTCTACGCATATTCTAGTAAGTTAGCAATAACACCAAGTGCCGACTCATTATTCTAATAAACAGGATATTATTTATTTATAGTATTGGACTCTAACGAAAACGAAAATAACGTCTTGGACTATAAAGTCTTGGACTTCAAAATCTTAGACTACTCTTTAAGTCTTGGACTATAATATAGAGTCTACGACCATAAAGTTATTTGACTATAAAACGTTTTCGTTCGTATTACATGGCAATTCATAGCATTACTGAGGGACAAAAAGGAGTCTTGAAAGATGAAAAAATCAATAATTCTATTTAATCCGAGTAACATTTAAGAAGAATTTACTTGATATAAAATGACTACATAGGTAGCGATGGTCCCTATAAAGCTGTAGAGAAGTGTGGCATCTATCGGAAAAAGTCCACTAGCTGTTAGAACCATGGGACGGCACTTTACTTGACTCTCAAAAGTTGATAATCGCCTTTGTATTGGTTTGTCTGAAAAAAAACAACAACATATAAATACAACACAAAGTAACATTTATTCGATAATTGTATTGACAAAATAAAGTAGAAAACCATTAATACGGGATATTAAAATACTAAAGGAAATATGCAAGAAGATAGGACACAAGAAGGAAAGGTAACGATGGACAAGAAGGATGATAGTAATTTAATAATAGTTTATTTGTTAGCATAATGATCGAGTGGAAGAGACCCAGAGGTTGATAGACAGCTTGGAAGAGAATTGGAGCAGGATAGGAAGACCTGACAACAGAAGACGAATAGCTAGAGACTGAGAGCAATTATTATGAAGGAAGCAAAATCTCACCCTGGGATGTAACACCGCAAAGACAATTTATTCATCTTTTACAGTGAGCGCAAATAAATTTTATTTGATTAATTTTTGTTATTTCATAATTAATTAATTAAAAAAATATAAAGTGTATTTGGCTTAAGCCGTGTTTGGTAACCAGATCTGAGTAGCCAGGTCCATCTCCACCTTCCTCTTCCTCAGCTCATGTCCGTTCCCACTACCTTCAGCCTCACAACATTCCCCAATTGGGGATGATATGATCTCACTGGCTCCAGGCGGGAGCAGTTGGGATTCTTGTGCGGTATTCACAGAAAAAAATTGTTTAATCAAAATTTATTTTACATTATTATTACTTTGTTATTGTTTATGTTATTTGGCGAAAATATTTTGTGTATTGTCTAACAATGCTTATAACTAAGTAGACTTAAGGAAATTAAGGAGAGCAGGTTTTGGGAAGGGAAAAGGTATAAAGGGTAGGTAGGAATCTAGGGTTCAGTCAGTTCAATCAACCCCTCCTGCTACAGTGCAAGGCGGTGTGTACATATAATCCTGCTGGAAAAGTGAACGGGGTCTCTTTCAACCGGCTTCATCTATTCCAGCCCATAAAGCAGTTGGTGGGCAGACGCATCCGCTGCCAAGACCTGGACAAATCTCACCCCATGAACCCGGGTACCTCTTCTAAGTCACAATATGTAGTGAACCATTTAAGATGCCCTACAACAGAGGTCCTCGGGGCGGCGCGCGGTACCCATTCCAGCCTCCCAATTTGAGACATACCAATAATGTTGAATATTTGAAGTTTGTTGATGACGACCAAGGTTTGATTACATTCGATCTTAAGAATTTCAGCCATGTATACATAAGATGAGAAGAACAGTATGCATTGGAGGAACCAGTTGATGATATCACCCGCGATGAGGGAATCCTAAACAAATAAGATTTTATTTCTAAATATATAATGTGTCACAAATGCCATAATTCCATTATGCCAAAATGATAAGTTCGTATTGATGAATGGTTAATCATTTTTATCAGCTTTAAAACACTTACAAAAGGTATTATTCCTGATATATATACCAATAAAACATTCGAAACGGAGAGAAAGCCAACCAAACAGTAGACGGTCAAAAATAGAATCTAAAAAATAAACATATTTTTAAGTAATAAAACATTGTTAAATATTTCATTGGGAGTGAAAACGTAATTATGAATGTCATAGAATTTCGTAAATATGTATAAATCACCTGCAATCCATAGGTTGTATTAATAATGCAAATATTATCAGCCAGTTTATCGTAAACAGACATCAATCGAAGAATTCCATCATCAAAGCTTTCATTGATTTGAAGTCGCTCATTTTTGTTGTCATCATTCTTTGGATTGCTTTCAAAAACCCAATCAATTTGATATTTTCCACTTATGTTATTCTTGTAATTGGCGGGCACAGCTAAGGCGATTAAGTGAGTAGTGAGCGTTTTCAATCTTGTCGCTATGATCCAGACATCAAAAACATATTGAAAAACCATCATGTCAATGGCCATCGTCATGAGGAGTAGGCAACAAGTGCAACAGTTACTTTTGTTGTTCCAAACGGCTGCACTGTACACCCAAGCATATGCTTTGTATAGGCTAGTCAAAACAAAAAGAAATAAGACTCGAAATCGTATTACCGCGAACCAGGACGATTGAATTTGCAATTTATCATCTAAATAAATAGTGTTCTGTGCATGTTTGAGATTCAACCTGGAATATTTTAAAGCTGAGGAATAAACCGAAGAAGCAATAATTATTATAATATTGATCGATAAAAAATTTGAGGTGCCGGCCATGGTTTTAGTTAATTTTCTGCCATCAAGTTGATTTTCTTCCAAGATATACAAACATATTAGTGAAATCCAAAGTAGAGGAGGGTATAATTTAGCCCTAGTTGAGAGGGCAGCAATTTTGTTTCTTTCGAATGTAAGCTTTTGAAGACCAAAAGCGAATAAAATTACACGCAGTCCTTTGAAAATATGTGTTATATCCTTTTTGCAAGATTTATTCGGAGACATTTCTTTATTGGTCGGGATTAATTTCTAATCTGAAATGTGATCGACACACTTTACACTGTTACAAGCTTCGTGTTACACTGGTAGAACATTAGCAATTGATGCAAATTACGTCTTTCCCATTAAAAATGAATATGTAGTTTTAACAAATGTATGGTTGAATAGTCAAACACTCAGGTAGATTAGATAATGAAGTTTTGCAAAGTGGACATTTTTGACACGGGGGGTGCCAATGTAAGGTAAATAATTTGACACGGGGAATGTAAAATGTAAGGTTATACTGCAGTAGTTAGGTAGAGCAACATTCTTCATCTCAAGATAGTGGGAATTCAATTATATTGTATGGGATGCAACTTACTGAAATAAAGGATGTTATAGGTACAATTTACGTATATTTCAAGGACAAAACCCATTAACAAAATGAACCCAAGTTAACGAAATAACATAATAGTATGAGACACACCTGCGGACCGTATTTGTTAACTAATCTACACCTGACTATCTAAAACAACGAACAGCCGGAACACTGGCGGCAGAACGTGGTTCCCATGACCACGTTGGAAAAGGCTCCGTAGTCCGGCAATTATTGGATATAGATGGAAAAGTTTTATACGAATTTTTTTTGAAAAACTCTTTTGATTCACCTTTATTACATTAAAAGACCACTATTTGCATTGGGGGCAGTGGAAAATATTTCATTTTAAATTTCAATTGCGTAAAATTAAAATTAGCTTTGTCTTGTGAAATTTTATTTTTAAGACCTCGGGGAGTGAGAGCTACAATTCTCTAAATGATCATCGAGGTTGATATATGGTCTGCCGCAACTTTATCGACGCGGATCCACAAAAATCGTTAAGATTACTCCCGATTACAAATTCGGCCTGGTCGGACAAAAATATGCTGCGATCTTCTTAAAGTAGTAATCATCTCGGATTATGCCACAAAACAAAAAAGGAACTCGATCCTCAGGCGATCTGAGTTCTACACACAAAGTCGCACCGAACTTTTTGTGCTTTTACATTGAAGTGGCCGGTCATCTTGAAAGCGGACCGCCCCCTTCCGCTCTCAAAATAAGAACTGACGTATCAAGAAAGTGGCGCCCTGTCGGTGTAAGGCGCTCCGCCCACTGAGGCAACTGAAAACCAACTAAAACCGGCTGTTTTCTCTGTCTTGATTGGTCAAAAAGCTTGGTTAACCATAGACGAAGAACAATCAGCTGACAGCTGGCAACTATCAATGGCCGCCCAGGGCAACCAGCAGTGCAAGTCGCAAGTCACAGCTTGCGTTACCATTGACAACGGGGTTTTGTGTGATTGTGAAGTGTGCGGGCCATCACATTGTCATACAAAGGCAGTTGGCAATTGAGAGTTTTCAGTTACCTCAGTAGGCGGAGGCGCGAAGCCGTAAGCAAAAAGTTGCCAGACTAAAAAATAAAGATGAGGCTATCAACTAAATCAATTACTGGTCATGTAAATAATTATTTACGTGACAGTTTTTTTTTTTATTTACGCACCAGACTTTCAGGTCCGGGTTTAGTTTTCCCCATAGGAAAAACTAAACCCTTTCACACACTTTTCCATAAAAATGATCATCTAGTAAATCCACGCTATGCAAGTGTATTTTATAAGTATAATAAATACAAAACAATACAAGAACAACATGTTAACCTACCAGACTATTAAATGGGAAAATAATTCACCGACTCCAGAAATTTTCATATTAGAGGGTTCGGCTCGGTGGAATTCCTAATTTGACCGATAAATCCCTCAATATAAATATTTAAAAAAAAAATCTTTTGTAATCCTACATGTATTTAAAATGACTGATTTTTGCATTTTTATATACAAATTCATTGACAAATCTAATATGCCTAAATTTTTAATGAGAAAGCTAGGTATAATGCCAGTAGCCGAAATAACAATAAGTAGTTTATCAAATAATGTTTATCATTTAATAATTTTTTTAAATTGCCCACCCAAATTGAACCCAAATATGGAAATTAAATTAACACCCTTCCACACATACGAAGTTACTTTAATGTTTTCATTGTATTCGGAGATGAGAACAATTTTTGGAGAACGATTTAATATTATGACATATTTTAACATCCGACAAGTTTATTTAAAAAAAAAAAAC
This sequence comes from Limnephilus auricula, assembly GCA_951813805.1. Classification (NCBI taxonomy): domain Eukaryota; kingdom Metazoa; phylum Arthropoda; class Insecta; order Trichoptera; family Limnephilidae; genus Limnephilus; species Limnephilus auricula. Next base: position 15,645,167 of record OX638403.1, read on the forward strand.
TTTATTTTGTTATTTTTGTAGTAACATGTTAGGTATGCAGTGTCTTGTGTTTTATCATTAAATGTGGTATTATTTTTTTTTTAAATACTCGAGTTATTAGACAACTTTTGAAGTAAAACTTCTTTACGCAAGCTTGACTTGGGGAGTAAGCAGGCGAATGCGTGACGAGAGCGTTACGAAAATTGTGATCGGGCGAGGCGAACGATAATAAATTTAAATAAATATTTGTAGAAAATTAATATTTGTATGTATGCATACATGTATATAGTAGCAAAACAGGTGGAAACTCATTCTCCTGATAAACATAATAATTATTAGAAGCTTGGACTGTAAAGTCTTGGACAAAAAAGTCTTGGACAGTAAAGTATTGGTTGGTTGGACAGTAAAGTATTGGTTGGTTGGACAGTAAAGTATTGGTTGGTCTTGGACGATAAAGTCTAGAACTATAAAGTAATATGACAATAAAACATTTTTATTGTCATTTAAAAAGGAGACTTAACAAATGAAGATAAACTAAAATTCAATTTTATTTACGAATAATTTATTTGATATAAAATGACTACATAGGTAGCGATGGTACCAATGAAGCTGTAGACAAGTGTGGCATCTATCGGCAAAAGTCCACAAGCTGTTAGAACCATGGGACGGCACTTTACTTGACTCTCAAAAGTTGACAATCGCTTTTGTATTGGTTTGTCTGAAAAAAAAACAACATATAAATAAAAAAATATGCTTATTAACACAAAGAAACATTAATTCGACCATTGTATTGACAAAATAAGAAGAGAACCTTTGATACTGGATATCAAAATACTAAAGGAAATATACTAGAAGATAGGACAAAAGAAGGGATGGTAACGGTGGACAAGAAGGATGATAATAATTTAATAATAGTTTATTTGTTAGCATAATGATCAAGTGGAAGAGACCCAAAGGTAGATAGACTCGGCGGAAGAAAAGTGGAGCAGGATAGGTGAACAATTTAAGATACCCTACGGCAGAGGTCCTCGGGGCGGCGCGCGGTACCCATTCCAGCCTCCCAATTTGAAACATACCAATAATGTTGAATATTTGAAGTTTGTTGATGACGACCAAGGTTTGATTATATTCAATCTTAAGGATTTCAGCCATGTATACGTAAGATGAGAAGAACAGTATGCATTGGAAGAACCAGTTGATGATATCACCCGCAATGAGGGGATCCTAAACAAAAAAGATTTTATTTCTAATTATTATAATGTATCACAAATGCCATACTGCTGAAATGGTAAGTTCGTATAGATTAATAGTTAATCATTTTTATCAGCTATGAAACACTTACGAAATGTATTGCTCCTGAAATATATACCATTAAAACATTCGAAACGGATAGAAAGTTTACCAAACAGTAGACGGTCACAAATAGAATCTAAAAAATAAACATAATGATCAAGTATTAAAACATTTTAGAATTTTTCATTGGAATAAGAGAAAGTTATTATTGTATTACATTAATCACCTGCAGTCCATAGGTTGTATTAATAATGCAAATATTATCAGCCAGTTTATCGTAAACAGACATCAATCGAAGAATGCCATCATCAAAGCTTTCATTTATTGGTCGCTCAATTTTTTTGTCATTATTCTTTGGATTGCTTTCAAGAACCCAATCAATTTGATATTTTACACTTATGTTATTCTTGTAATTGGCGGGCACAGCTAAGGCGATTAAGTGAGTAGTGAGCGTTTTCAATCTTGTCGCTATGATCCAGACATCAAAAACATATTGAAAAACCATCATGTCAATGGCCATCGTCATGAGGAGTAGGCAACAAGTGCAACAGTTACTTTTGTTGTTCCAAACGGCTGCACTGTATATCCAAGCATATACTTTGTATAGGTTAGTCAAAACAAAAATAAATATGACTCGAAATCGTATTACCGCGAACCAGGACGATTGAATTTGCAATTTATCATCTAAATAAATAGTGTTCTGTGCATGTTTGAGATTCAACCTGGAATATTTTAAAGCTGATGAATAAACCGAAGAAGCAATGATTATTATAATATTGATCGATAAAATATTTGAGGAGCCGGCCATGGTTTTAGTTACTTTTATGCCATCAGGTTGTTCTTCTCCCAAGATATACAAACATATTAGTGAAATCCAAAGTAGAGGAGGGTATAATTTAGCCCAAGTTGAGAGGGCAGCAATTTTGTTTCTTTTGAATGTAAGCTTTTGAAGACCAAACGCGAATAAAATTACACGCAGACCTTTGAAAACATGTGTAATATCTTTTTTGCTAGAATGCTGGGTATAACTCGTAGACATTTCTTTACCAATCGGGAATATTTCCGTTTGTGAAATATGAGCAACCCAAAATTTTACTGTTGCAAGCTTTGTGTTACACTGGAAGAACATAAGCAATTGACGAAACTAACTACTAACGATTAATATATGTTGCTTTATCAAATGTATGGTTGAATAGTCAAACACTTAGCTAGCATAGATAATGAAGTTTATCGAATAATGATCATTAATTTTTTTTTTTAAATTGCCTACGCAAATTGAACCCAAATATGGAAATAAAATTAACACCCTTCCACACCTGCGAAGTTACTTTAATGTTTTCATTGTATTCGGAGATGTGAACAATTTTTGGAGAACGATTTCTTATCTTGACATGTTCGTGGTAACACGTTAGGTGTGCAGTATATTGTGTTTAATCGTTGAATGTGGTATTATTATTTTTAAACACTCGAGTCATTAGACAGCTTTTATTAGTTATTATGTACTGAACTCTAAACTTGGGAAATAAATTGTTAACAAAACAATTCCTGCGTCGCAGAAACTGCCACAAAACTGAAATGGAAATGCGCAGCAATGAAAAAATGTAGTTTTTAAAATACCCCATATAATTGAAGACCAGAATGAAATAAAATGATAACTTAATTAAATTAAAATTTTTGAGAATATTATTTGTATTTATGTTATGAAAAGATTAATTTATTGATGTTATTTTTTTGTACTTATTATATTTTAAAAAAAGAGGCACATGCAAAAGGTATCTAAATAAAGAAGTGCAGACGAAAAAAATTAAGATTTATTCAAAATATTTCATTCAGATCGATACTTTTTTTACTGAGAATTTAATTGATATAATATTTATAACCGTTCAGGCTGCAATGGTCTCTATGAAGCCACAGACTAGCATTGCATTTAACGAGAAATCCCGCAAGCTATGAGTACCCTGATTTATCTATAAATAAACAATTTATTTGTTGAAAAAATACTCATTGGTTTCAAGGACAATATTAGAATTCCACCTTCCAATATGAAAATGGTTTGCAATATTTGGAAGATTTTTCAGTATATCTGTAATGGTTATTTATGATTGAAGAAGAAGATAACAATAATAATCTGATTTTTTTTAAATATGAAAATGAATAAGACACATAAAAATAATAAAAGATAATGGTCGCAACTGGGACTCGAACCCAGAACCTTACATCTTACCGGGACATACACCTCTACCAATTGGGCCACTGCGATCTATTATGAGACTATCGTAATTGTCAACTTTATATTTCAAATTTCAGAATTAACAATATTATCTTCACAATAAAATATATACATTTGTTTTAGACCACTTTAATTTTAATTACACTCTACCCTTCCTTCGTCAGGAGAATATTAAAACTAACCTATGTTACAAAATATTGATAGATATATACCAAACATTTAGGTGCTGGGGTGGGAGGTCAAAGGGGGAGGGGGGTAGTTGCGGGAAATCCAGCAATAACAGAGCGGTTTATTGGAAACATATCTAGAATGGGACTAATCGATAAATTAATTTGGTTATTCAATATATTACCGTTATTATTTAGGGATTTTTTAATTTCAAGTGCTTCCAGGTTATCTAATTTTTTGCTTTTATTATTACGGTGAAGAATTTTAACCCCTGTGTCCTTATTAAAAGTTCTTCCGAAACCGGTAGAGTGTAATTAAAATTAAAGTGGTCTAAAACAAATTTATATGTTTTATTGTAAATTATGGCGAGCCACAAAGTTAATGCTTATTACGAACATGTAATATTATCTTCGACTAATGTTTTTTTTCTCCATATTATTATTAGCTACCAATAAAAAAAACATTAGTCGAATATAATATTGTTAATTCTGAAATTTGAAATATGAAGTTGACAATTACAACAGTCTCATAATAGATCGCAGTAGCGCAATTGGTAGAGGTGTATGTCCCGGTAAGACGTAAGGTTCTGGGTTCGAGACCCAGCTGCGACCATTATCTTTTATTATTTTTCTATTATGAGTCTTGTTCATTTTCATATTTACATTATTACATTACATCTTACATTATTATTTTTAAATTCTTCTTCAATGATATATTACATTGATGGGAATAACCTTCAAAAGTTAAAAAGAGAGTTTATCTTATAAACAAAAAAATAATAATAATAATAAGGTTATTTATGAGTTGATCATGCGTGCATGCAGAGTGTAGATAAAATAATGTCAATCCTACAACAGAAATAAAAAAGAATCATCATGTCAAATAACATACAGTTTATTGCCAGTACGAAATTATGTAAATTTTAATTGTGTTTTAATTGTTTTCACGGCATTATTTCTAACTACGCAGATTCTAAGAAAGTTCTAAGGAGAACCAGGTGGAAACTCATTCTCCTAATAAACAAAATATTTATTAGAAGCTTGGACAATAAAGTCTTGGACAATAAAGTCTTGGACAATAAAGTCTTGGACAATAAGGTCTTGGACAATAAAGTCTTGGACAATAAAGTCTTGGACAATAAAGTCTTGGACAATAAAGTCTTGAACCGTAAAGTATTGGTTGGCCTTGGACTATAAAGTAATATGACCATAAAACGTTTTTACATCTTATTTGAATGTCAATTCAGAGCTTTATTGTCGGAATGGGGTTAAAACGGAGACTTAACAGATGAAGATAAACTAAAATTCCCTACATTTTCTTGCTTTTGCTTTCTTTGGGAGAGTAAAAAAAGTAGATCGAAGCTAATCTAGTGCGATAATTCCTGTATTATATATTGAGTTAAAGAGACTTGTCAATACTAAGATGCCTTTATTTCCTATAAGTTTAAGGATTTCAGCCTTTATTCCATCTGGGCCCATTGCTTTCCGGGTTTAGAGAGACGAATTGCATGTTCTACCTCCTTTGTTGTGATTGGTGGGCCTGTTGTAGTATTTCCCGTATCATATTCTGCGCTTCTATTATTATCGAAAAGTTCTGAGATGTAGTCTTTCCATCTTCTTAGTTTTTCGTTTATATCGATTAGAATTTCTCCATCTCGATCCTCCAGTTGCCCTATATCAATTTTACGGCTGATTCCAGTCGATTCTTTGATTTTCTTTTGCATTTAGAATATATCGTTATTGTCAATGTGGGTTTCAATTATAGCACACTGATGAATATGCCAATCAGTTTTTGCTTTCCAAATTTTACTTTGAATTTTCTTTTGGATTCTTTTGTATTCTTCCATGTTTCGATTTTGTTTGATCATGTCTTTCTTCATAAATATAAAATAAATAATTTTCTCTAACTATGCTAATAAAGTTAAATCAAGTGAAGACTCAGTCTTTTAAAAAAAGATATTTATGAAGTCTTGGACTATGAAACATCGAACTACAAAGTCTTGAAGTATTAAGTATTAGAATTTAATGTATTGGACTACAAAAGTCTTGGACTATAAAGCCTACGATTATAAAGTCATTTGACTATAAAACATTTTAATCTTATTTAAATGGCAAATCGGAGCATTATTGAGGGACAGGAGTTAAAAAGGATACTTGAAAGATGAAGATAATCATTAATTCTATTTAATTGTCCATTTATTCATGATGAATTTATTTGATATAAAATGACTACATAGGAAGCGATGGTCCCAATGAAGCTATAGACAAGTGTGGCATCTATCGGGAAAAGTCCATAAGCTGTTAGAACCATTGGACGACACTTTATTTGACTCTCAAAAATTGACAGCCGCTTTTGTATTGGTTTGTCTGAAAAATAACATACATAAATCATATAAATATATGCTTATTCAATCTAACCTAATTGTAAATCTGTTCATCTCGATACAGGAATGCCCTAGTGAGATGAGCAGCATATCTTTTCTTATGTAATACAAATTTCACCACTGAGCTAACGTATCCCTTTCCAATTTTGTCATATTTAACTGTATCATACTTCGACTGAGAACTACCAATTTTCGTTGTTTGTTTTTGGGGTGTTATGCTAAAAAAAGAGAACTACCAACATTATCTTCATTTAGGAAGCTAATGTTGGTAGTTCATTTTCAGCTTTATGGCTGCTATCTGGGTTCGAGTCCCAGATGTATCCGTATCTTTTTCTGATTTCTCTGTTTTAGATTTTCGATTGAGTTTCACTTATAATATATTCATTTATTAAAATATTATAATTTGAGGCTTAACTCATTAAATTAAATAGTTATAAATAAAAATATAATTATTGATCTTTACATATTAATACTGAATATCAATAATTAGTTTGCAGTACGTAGGTGCTAATTGTTATCAAAATATTTCTATTTTTGAAACTGATAATTCTTTGCCGAATTCCATTGTAATAGTAGGTACATATAAAAAAACAAATTTCAAACTTTTTCGAATTTTAAGATGGAAAAAGATTTAAATTTGTTTTATTATACTGTTATCAAAATAAATAATTGTTTATGTTATTTTCTTAAAATATTTTGTGTATTGTTTGACAATCGTTATAATTATTTATATTTTTTTCACATCATCTCCACGCAGAAGGCCGCAAGGCAAGCAATTTCCCACATGGCCTATGTCATGTCCAGGGATGCTGCATGGAAAGTTTTTAAAGGAAATTAAGGAGATGAGGGTAGGGTGGGTAGGAAACTGAGGGTCAGTTTGCACAGGAGTGACGGGTAGAGAGAATCCGGCTGGAAATGTAAGCGGGTATCCCTCATCCGGCTTCTTCGAATCCGGCTCGCTATGCAGTTTGTGGACATACTCCACCAGGATCTGGACAAATATCACCCCATGAATCCGGGTACCACTGCTAAGTCACAATATGTAGCGAACCACTTGGGATAACCTACTGCAAAGGTGTTGGTTAACCGATGAATGGTTTTCGGGGCTACGGTACCCATTTTCGCAACCCAAAATGAGACATACCAATAATGTTGAATATTTGAAGTTTGTTGATGACAACCAAGGTTTGATTGTATTCAATCTTAATCTTTTCAGCCATATATACATAAGACGAGAAGAGCAGTATGCAATGGATGAACCAGTTGATGATTTCACCCGTGATGAGGGGTCCCTAAACAAATAAGATTTTATTTCTATATATTATCACGTATCAAAAATGCATTAATGTCAAAGCGATAAGATAGTACTGATGAATGTACCCAGGGTAACAAGGCTTAACGACTTATTCCACATTAGCCGGACTCGTACAAATGCAGGTGTCAGGGATCCAATCAGAAGGATGTGCGAATCTTTTAATCAAAATCAAGACCTCAAGGATTCTGACTTATTTTTTGATAACACAAAGTACTTTTAATAGAAAATTAAAGGCTCTTTTCCTACATAGTACAAAGTAAACATTTTAGACACATCCGTATAGCATTGCTTTTTTCTATCTATACAGGGTGTTAAGGTACGTACTTGAGTTACTTTAACCAGTGATTCCTGACATTATTTGGAGTAAAAAATGTAAATAAAATTTTGGTCTCCGGTGACTTTTTTTATGAGAATTTTTATTTTTTTCAAAAAAAATTTTCTTCAAAATGAAACAAAAAGAAATTTATTTCACATGACATTGGTCACGCAGCCGAGTTTCCTCCCCACCACTTAACCCTCCACCAACTACCGAACACCTACTAATTTTAATGTTTTTGTATAAAAAAAAAAAAAACATCAAAAATGTGACCGGAGACCAAAATTTCATTTACATTTTTTACTCCAAATAATGTCAGGAATCACTGGTTAAAGTAACTCAAGTACGTACCTTAACACCCTGTATATATATATATATTTTTTATTTTTATTATTTGAAATACATATACATAAGATTTAGAAAAATAAATACAGTTGGTTCTTAAAAGCTGTTTACAAATAGATTTTTTTTAACAAACTACTCAACTCAACGATAATATTTAAATATATATAATATAATATATATATATATATATATATATATATATATATATATATATATATATTTAAATTTTTTTTTTGTCTTACTGAATTTTTCCAAAATAATTTGTAAACCTTTATAAGCATTTTATTTCTTTTTCATCTCTAATTGTAAAATAATATTATCATTTATATATTTTTTCCTTATTATTTATAAGTAAAATTATTTTTATCTGTTTTTATTGCTGTCAAAGTCAATTAGTGAGAAATAGTTTGGATGCAGGTGAGTTCTCTAGTTGTTGTTTTTATAAATTATGAATTGACATCTGTATCTGTATTTTCTCCTAAATAAATATTTAAAAAAAAAAAAAATGGTTAAATATAATTTATCAGCTACGAAACACTTACGAAATGTATTACTCCTGAAATATATACCATTAAAACATTCGAAACGGATAGACAGGCAGCCAAACAGTAGACGGTCACAAATACCATCTAAAAAAATAACATATTATCGTAAAGTATTAAAAATTATTCGAAATATTCATCGGAAGTTTTTTTTTTAAATATGTTATAAATCACCTGCAGTCCATAGGTTGTATTAATAATGGAAAGATTATCAGCCAGTTTATCGTAAACAGACATCAATCGAAGAACTCCATCATCAAGGCTTTCATTTATTCGATGTCGCTCAATTTTTCTATCATTATTCTTTGTATTGCTTTCAAGAACCCAATCAATTTGATATTTACCCATTATGTTATTCTTGCAATTGGCGGGCAAAGCTAATCCAATTAGGTGAGTAGTGAGCGTTTTCAATCTTATCGCTGTGATCCAGACATCAAAAACATATTGAAAAACCATCATGTCAATGGCCATCGTCATGAGGAATTGGATATAATTGCGACGGTCAGTTTTGTTGTTCCAAACGGCTGTACTGTACACCCAAGTATATGTATCGTATAGGTTATAAGAAATAAACAAAAATATGACTCTAACTCGTATTACCGCGAACCAAGACGATTGAATTTGCAATTTATCATCCAAATAAATAATGTTCTGTGCATGTTTGAGATTCAACCTGGAATATTTTATAGCTGAGGAATAAACCGAAGAAGCAACAATTATTATCATATTAATCAATATAAAATTAGTGGAGCCGTCCATGGTTTTTGTTTGTTTTATGCCGTAATCTTGTTTTTCACCCAAGATATACAAACAAATTAGTGAAATCCAAAGTAGAGGAGGGTATAATTTAGCCCTAGTTGACAAGACTGCAATTTTGTTTTTTTCGAATGTAAGCTTTTGATGACCAAACGCAAATAAAATTCCACGCAGTCCTTTGAAAACATGTGTAATATCTTTTTTGCTAGAATGCTCCGTATAACTCATAGACATTTCTTTAGCAATCGGGAATATTTCCTTTTTTGAAATATGATCGACCCAAAAGTTCACTGTTGCAAGCTTTGTGTTACACTGGAAGATCATAAGCAATTGACGAAAATTATTTATTCCCTACTAACGATTAATATATGTTGTTTTATCAAATGTATGGTTGAATAATTATCACACACTCAGCTAGCTTAGGTACTGAAGTTGATAAATGTTTATCATTAATTAATTAAAGAACTGAAGTACCAGCTTATGTTTTTTAACGGCAGTAAGAAAATTAATTATTCGTCGCAATGATCGGTAAATTTTATAATTGTCTTATTATTTTAAAAATTAAATAATTAAATCATAAGGCAACAATAATAATAATTAGTTTTTTTTTTTTTTTTTAAACTTTTAAATCTGCTAAACTTCTTATGTAGTTTGTCGGCAGGGACAAATGACCACTTTTTATGCAATAATATGATGCAATTTAAACGGTGTATAATATGTATAACTAGTTGATACCCGGAATGCGTTGCTATGCCAATTAAATAAATAAATTGATTCTCCCTTCGTGTCATTTCTCATTCGTTCCCGTTCCCCTTCCGACTGCTCTTTTTTCTTCCCCTCATGCGTCCCCTTCACCTCCTGTGTTCTCTTTTCACCTTCCCGCGTTCTCCTACCCCCCTCTCCCACTCTCCTCTTTCTCGCAACCCCCCCCCCTCACGCATTATGCTTCTTCTTTTTTCGCCTTCCCTCTCCCTCTTCCCCCCTTCCGCGAAGACCTCCCCTTTTAATTCCACAACCGACCCTTTCCCTTTACCTTTATACCTTTCCCCCCAGCCTTTTTTCCCTGCCGCCTGACTCCTTAAAATACATCCATTTTTCCAAAAACTGGCGTGATCTATTTAATTTTTTTAATGCAAATTTCATAATGCCAAAGCTCACCATTATATATTTAGAAGTATTCACTAGCATGTTCACAACAATTAAAAAAATAATAGCAATATGATTATATTTTAATCGCAATAGTATTAATAGTATAGGAAATAATTTCATAACGCCAGAGCTCACTATCCTATAACCATCCCGGGTATGCGCACATCATCTTCCAAAAAAGTTTCAAAGTTTCATCGCAATCGGATACACTCACCAGTACACACACATACAGAAATATTCACGGGCATGTTCACAACAATTCAAAAAAAAAAATTTGCAACTGAATGAAATTTTAATCGCAATCATATGAATAGTATGGGAAATAATTTCATAACGCCAGAGCTCACTATACTATAACCTTTCCGGGTATTGGCACATCATATTCCCAAAGTTTCATCGCAATCGGATGAACGGTATAGTCGCGCATAACATAGGAACACACAAACAAACAAACATTAATTTTTATATATTAGATTTCATTATATAAAATTTCATTTCTACGATGACGCTTCGTAGGAATTAAGCTTCTTTTTTGACGAATCAAAGTTTCTGAAACAACATTACGAATGGATTATTTAACGAATTTTTATCAATCAACAAATTACGGAAATTAAATCCAAATATGGATATAAAATTAAGACCCATTCACTTCTGTTTATCGTTTTCACTGTATCCGGAATGTGAAAAATTAAAAAAAATATATTATTTAATAATTGTTTAAAAGCTACATTTTTTTGTAATTTTTTTAACTATCATATCTTTGGGGGAGGATTTCATATTATGACAATATTTTAACATTTAATCAACTGAAAACTTATGGTTTTCATAGTAAATATAGTTAGGTATGCAGTGAATTGTTTCTAAACATATTTTAATTATTTGAAAAACATTCATATGCCAGATTTATATAAGAAAAATATATGGTTCTTAAAAAGTAATTACAATAAAGTAGTTTATTTTTAACGAAGCTACCCATTTCAATAATTGAATGGGGGATTCAATTTTTTATATATTTGATCCATCGACAGCTTTTCTTAGTTCTTATGCTCTGAACTCTAATGTTGTGAGAGAAAAAATGTTAACAGACCATTCCTACGTCAGATTTTGAAAATTTTTGTGTTCTATTCAAAGTATTTAATTGAAGGATCTATAGTATTTCTAAGCGATCAATTTTTCAAAACAAAAATAAAAGATTTTGTATGATTTTTCATTTTTTCACCTTAAATCCGACCGGTTTCAGAATGATCATTCCTTCCTATACAGGATGTCCAGGTAAAGTGCATTAACTTCGGGAGCTGATTCTACATGATAGCATAAGTAAAAAAGAAAAATACCTTTTTTCGAAATTCCAACTTTTATGGGTACTTATTTAATAAAAAGGTAAAATCAGTACGGCGTGTGCGGCCAGCCTATTATTTTACGCTATTACGATGCGGGCAATTACAACCTTCCAACGTCGCCACTATCAGGCCCGGCTGACTCTTAGCAAATTGATCGGTAAGTTTGTATCTTACACTAAGAATTTTTAATAGGTACGTCTTTTTGAATGGGAAAAAAAGTTGGAATTTCAGAAAAAGTTATTTTTCGTTATTATTCCTACCATCAAGTAGAATTACCCCCGAAGTTAATGCACTTTATCTCCGGACACCATGTACATATATACTTTCCGTATCTTGTTTCTGAACGAAGTTTTCGTTCCGTATCGTTCTGAATGGGAGGGCAGAGGTTAAAAAGAGGCTTGAAGGATGAAAATAATCTTTAGTTCTATTAAATCCAAGTTTATTTACGAAACATTTATTTGATATAAAATCACTACATAGGAGGCGATGGTCCCAATGAAGCTGTAGACAAGTGTGGCATCTATCGGAAAAAGTCCACAAGCTGTTAGAACCATTGGACGGCAATTTACTTGACTCTCAAAAGTTGACAATCGCTTTTGTATTGATTGATCTGAAAAAATCACATTCATCATGAAATATGCTTATTCACAAACACTTCTATTCTGCCATTGGTTTGACAAAATAAAATAAAGAACTGCTCGCAGGATAATCAAACAATGAAGAAAGATTAAAAGATCCTTCATCATACATATGAAGGGATGGTCACGATCGACTAAGGATGGTAGGAATATAATAGTAATAGTTTATTCCTTAGTATAATGATCAAGTGGAAGAAACAGAGGTAGATTGACTGCGTGCAAGAAGTTTGAAGCAGGGTTGGAAGACCCTGACAACAGAAGGCGAATAACCAAAGACTAGAGTCACTGGAGAGCAATCATGGTAAAGGAAGCAAAATCTCACCCTGGAATGGTGAGATTTTATTTTGCACCGCGAAGATAATTGTTCATTTTTACATAAATTCAAAATTTGTTTTACATTGTTATTATTTGTTATTTTTAATGTTATTGGGTTAAAATATTTTTTATGTTGTATATAAATCGATAAAAATAGGTAGAATTTTAAGGACATTGAGAAGAGGAGGTTTTGTGAAGGAAGATCGTGAAAGAGATGGGTAGTGTGGGTAGGGTTCAGGGTCCACAGGAGTGACAAACGAATGAATACTCCCACTGGCCCGTAATGCAGTTGGTAGGCAGATGCATCTGCCGTCAAGTCTTGGACAAATCTCATCCTATGATCTCTGCCAAGTCACCATACGTAGCTTATGCAATGAATGGTTACCAATTTCCTCCTCCCAAATTGAGACATACCAATAATGTTGAATATTTGAAGCTTGTTGATGACGACCAAGGTTTGATTATATTCAATCTTAAGCTTTTCAGCCATATATACATAAGACGAGAAGAGTAGTATGCATTGGAGGAACCAGTTGATTATTTCACCTGTGATGAGGGGATCCTAAACAAATAAGATTATATTTCTAAATACATAAAATAAATTTATTTCATAAATATCATACTGTCAAAAGTGATAAGTTTGAATTGATGAATTGTTAATCATTTTTAACAGCAATGAAACACTTACGAAATGTATCACTCCTGAAACATATACCATTAAAAGATTCGAAACGGATAGAAAGTTAACCAAACAGTAGACTGTCACAAATAAAATCTAAAAAAATAAACATTTTATCAATTTTAAAACATTTTAGAGATTGTCATCGGAAGTGAGAACTTTATTATTAACGCCATAGAATTTCATAAATATGTGATTAATCACACCTGCAGTCCATAGGTTGTATTAATAATGCAAATATTATCAGCCAGTTTATCGTAAACAGACATCAATCGAAGAATTCCATCATCAAAGATTTCATTTATTTGATGTCGCTCATTTTTTTTGTTATTATTCTTTGGATTGCTTTCAAGAACCCAATCAATTTGATATTTACCATTAACGTTATTCTTGCAAATTGCGGGCAAAGCTAATGGAATTAAGTGATTGGTAAGCGTTTTCAATCTTGTCGCTATTAGCCAGACATCAAAAACATATTGAAAAACCATCATGTCCATGGCCATCGACATAATATATAGGCCAAAAGTGCGTCCGTTCTTGTACCAAATGGCTGCATTGTACACCCAAATATAAGCTTCGTATAAGTTATACGTAACAAAGAAAAATATGACTCTACATCGGATTACCATGAACCAGGATGAGTGAATTTGCAATTTATCATCTAAATAAATAGTGTTCTGTGCGTGTTTGAGATTCAACCTGGAATATTTTAAAGCTGAGGAATAAACCGAAGAAGCAACAATTATTATCAAATTGATCGATAAAAAATTGGTGGAGCCGTCCATGGTTTTAGTTACTTTTGTGCCATCAAGTTGTTCTTCCCCCAAGATATACAAACATAATAGTGAAATCCAAAGTAGAGGAGGATATAATTTAGCCCTAGTTGACAGGGTTGCAATTTTGTTTTTTTCGAATGTAAGTTTTTGATGACCAAACGCGAATAAAATTCCACGCAGATCTTTGAAAACATGTGTTATATCCTTTTTGCTAGGATGCTCCAAAAAACTGGTAGACATTTCTTTATCAATCGGGAATATTTTATTATCTGAAATTTGAGCGACATACATTGTCAATCTTCGTGTTCGACTGGAAGAATTTATATTTCTTTCCTGTTAAAGATTTTTATGTTGCTTTAACAAATGTATTGTTGACTAATTACGTACTTAGCAGGCTCATATAATGAATTTCATCACTAATTAATATCGAAAAATAAAACAGTTGTGTCGTAGGAATTCATATACTTTTTATTCGACTCTGAAATAACATTATTAATGGATTATTTAGCTGAACTTCCATACATCAAGAAATTACGGAAATTAAATATACTTACAAATTCGTGTAGGGCTGTGTTGCCTACGCAATAATAAAGCCAAATATAGAAATTAAATAATTTTATAAATTTAATAAAAGCACCTTTCCACACCTTCGAAATTTTTATTGTATCCGGAAATGTGAACATTTTTTGTAGGAGTATTTCGTATTATGACAATATTTTAACATTTAAAAATCTGGCAAGTTTACTTTTGTTGTTTTCTTAGTTTTCGTATGCAGTGTATTTTTTCTAATCATTGATTGAGGAATTTTTTTTTTAAATTTTTGAATCATTCGACAGTTTTTCTCGATTCTTATGCTCTGAATCCTAATTGTGTCAAATAAATTGTTAACAAAACTGTACGAGACGTCGCTTTAATGTCATATTATTTACTGTATCAATTTTAAATGTTTGTTATTTTTTGTATTTTGTTAATCCGCGGGTGTCATTAATAAACAATATAATGTACCATTTGTATTTTAAAAAATGTGAATGTTATCTTGAAATAAAACTTTGGGTCGCTAGCAGGAAGTGGGGTCGAACCCAGGCAACTTCGTTCGTAGCTGCGTTAAAAGAGATTCGACCAATGTCCATATGACACGGCCGCGGTCGGGTCTCTAAATTAACAAAAAGGGTCTACTCTGACCATTTCACTCCTCTTTCTCACTGGATCTCTTGGCGTACGGACTTGTCTGGACCGGCCCCGCTGCCTGCTGGTTGCCATTCTCTGCCGACTTCTGTGATTTATTTCGGAACCCAAATATTCCTCGGCGGGAATACGCAGTTGCAGCGGGCCCCAACAATCATACCTAGCTACACACAACCGTCCTTTTAAGGACGAAATTTCCAATATTTTGCATACTGCGTGGTGAGCGGTGAAAACTAACCGCCCTTTTCAGGGCGACTCATTTCGATATTTGGCATAGACAAGGTCGTGTGTAACCACCCCCTATTACAGTCTATGTGCGCGCGACGACTGTGCCGTACAAAAACCATTCTCAGATATTGTAGAATATATGTATAACTGTCACAAAATTGAAAAAAGTAATTTTTATAATACCCATTATACATAAAATAACATATTCTATTGCCGATTGAGTCGTACAAATCTGTACCCGAATTCGTCCGTGGGGAGAGCGATATGCTATTTAAATATATTCGATAAAAATTTCGACATATTCTTCGAAAAAATCAATGAGTTTGTAAGGTTTTTGGCTCTACATTATCACTGTGAAAATGGTACTATTACAATTAATTAGATAAAATATCTGTGAGGTTGTAAATTTTTTGTACACGAATAAAATAAAATAAAATAAAATAAATAAAGACCAGAATTAAATAAAATGACAAATTAATATATTTTAAATTCTTGAGAGTTTTTATTGTTTTTAGGTAGGTTATCAAAAGATTAATTTATTGACGTTTTTTTTTGTAATATAAAGAAAAGCGACACGGGGAAAAAATAATTTTTTTAACATTTTAAAGAAAAAAATATGACATCGAATTACTCTTGTAGGTAATTTTTAAAGGCCACAGGTAAAAAACGAAGTGCAAAGACGAAGAAAATTGTGATTTATTCAAAATATTTCATTGAACCAATTACTTTTTAACTGAGAATTTAATTGATATACGAGGGATGTCCGTAAAGTCTCCAAGGTGCAGAGAGCAACAATTTCACGCGCAATCCGACAATACTGGCATGTAGCTTGGTCCTCCCATGCCAAATCCCCACCACACTGCAGTTTCTGTGACGCTTCCTCTCGGCGTGGCAGCCGTTCGCGATGGAGCTTCCACTCGCTGCTCCCGCCAGGTATGAATTACGCTCCGTAATTCGATTACAAACTTCCGCGGTTTTGCAAATCTGAATAAATCAAATGTTCAGCAATTTTAGTATCCTGTTATATTATGTTGTATTACCGGCGCGGAGCAAAGTAAGGCTTTATTCCGTTTTATGAACTTTTGAAAGAAGAAAGATCAAAAGTTGATCGTCGATCGTTTTCATGGCATTATATCTAATTACGCAGATTCTAAAAAAGTTAAGAGCAACACCAAATGGAAACTAATTCTCAAGAATATTTTTTATGACGTCTTGGACTGTAAATTCTCGGACTATAAAGTCTTGGACTATAAAGTATTGGACTATGAAGTTTTGGAATGTAAATGTGAAGTAATGAAAAAAATGTGAAGTACACAAACATTTTACACGACAACACGATAACATACATTTAAAAACTATTCATACTAACTACGGTAAGCAATCTATCAGTTATGAGGGGGGCAATTTATATAATTGCCTTCCAGTTGATATTATAAACGAAAAAAGTGTCTGTAAATTTAAAAAAAAATTATTCATTTTTATTTACAAAAAACAATGTAGTGAAAATGAATAATATTGAAAGTGAATGAATAGTATTGTATGATAATATGTTGTATGATAATATAATGTTATGCAAATTCTAGTTAAGTAAGTGAAAATGTTATTTTATTTTTTTCTGGAATAAAAAAAAACTAAAAAAAAAAAGTCTTGGACCATAAAGTCTTTGACCGTAACGGTCTTGGACTATTACATCTAGGATAATAAAACCTTTTTTTACATATTATTTGAATGACAATTCAGAAATTTCTTGTAGGATAGGGGTTAGAAAGGAGACTTAAAAGATGAAAATACATCTAAATTTTATTGCGAATAATTTATTTGATATAAAATAACTACATAGGAGGCGATGGTCCCAATGAAGCTGTAGACAAGTGTCGCATCTATCGTAAAAAGTCCACAAGCTGTTAAAACCATGGGACGGCAAGTTACTTGACTTTCAAAAGTTGACAACCGCTGTTGTATTGGTTTATCTGAAAAGAAAATCTAATAAATATCCTTATTAACAAAAATTAACATATTTCCTGTTATTGTCTTGACAAAAATTAGTATCGCTTTAACACAGGACAGCAAAATAATAAAGGTAGGACACAAGAAGGAATGAATATAATAATAATAGTTTATTCCTTAGGAAGAGACCCAGATACAGATTGACTACGTGGAAGAGAATTGGGGTAGGATTCAAAGACCTGAAAACAAAAGACGAATAGCTAGAGACTGGAGGCATTGGAGAGCAAATATAATAAAGGAAGCAAAATCTCACCTAAGGATGTAGCACCGCCAAAATAATTATTCATATTTACATAATTAATTCTGCAATTCAAAATTTATTTCTATTACTTACTATTTTTAATTGATAAACTAATGTTTAAGAAAAGATTTTATGCATAGCACAAAGGATAACAATTATTATAAGCAATAATTATTAGCCAGAAACACTCCTCCATACTGGAAAAAACTCTCGAAAAAAGATACGAGCTTGGTGGATAGTGCTCCTGACCAGCAATCAGAGGGGCGCGGGTTCAAGTCCCGTCGGCGGCATGTATATTATTTATTATTGGTTATGTTATTTTGTTCAAATGTTTTGTGTTTTGCCTAACAATCATTATAATTGTTCTTTCTAACTAACGAATAAGATATCTTTTCTTTCTTATAAATCCAGCTAACCCATTAAGATCATTTTTAAATTCATATTCTGAAATTCTGATATTTTACATAAGAACTTCCTTCTTTTTTTGGCACTAACATCAATAAGTATAAAAAAAGAGTGCAATATGTATAAAATGCGTTGAATGTAATTTGTATGTGTGAAATCCTCAAACCGCTTTCATTCGCATGGATAACTTACTTCTATGTTAGCTGTTTGTACCTATAACTACTGAGTTCTGTTTGTTATTTAGTTTTTAATGTTATCACTGACAACCTGTCTAAACCAAAAATATGTATTTTAGAAATGTAAATTCTCATGTTAGTTATAAGTTAATAGTTATAAGTCTTGGTCGTAAGTCACTCACTAACTATAAGCCTTAGATGTAAGTTACTAGTTATATTTATAAATCTTAGTTGTAAGCCAGTTATATCGAACGTGTTACACATTGGACGAAACATGGCGTTTGATATCACAACAAAAAATCACCAAATTTACTTACGACAGTTGGCGTTCTCTATTATTCATTTTGGAATATTACGCGGTGGATAAATCTTAAAACTTGGACACTTCAACACATTCGAGGAACCGAAATTAGACCATTAACTCTTCAAAACATGTATATTTGTCGAAGACAAAATATTACGCGTCCGAACGGTGCGTCACAACACTTTGACATAGGGTGTTTCACAGCATTTTGAGGACTGAATATTCCTTAAAATTGAACCACTGCAGAGAATTGAGTACATCGTTATAAAGTTATGATTAAAACAAATAACATAACATATTTACGTCATAAACATACGGCAACTCCATCTAAAATTTACACCAACTCATTTCTTGTTTAAATATACGAAAAAACCCTCTTACGTCACAATTACACCACCAGAACAATAACAAACCGAAACTACAATGTACCTACACTATATACCACGTCAGCTCGAAGACACTTCATGTACCTAGCTCCAAAAATATTTAACCTTCTCCCCGACAACTTAAAAACGGAAACCCAACCCCATACCTATAAAAAAAAACAATTATCTCTACGGATCATCACACTTAGGAACTATGATATATAATATTTTTTTTAATCTTAAATTGATTTGTATAACTCTAATATCTATCAATATTATAATTAACCTATTATTACAAATTATTATTATTAAAATATCTAGAAACCTAACTAACTAACTAACAAACTAACCATCACGCCGTTTCCCCGCAGGGGTAGGCAGAGAGGACGGACCGCCAAACAACTCGGTCTTGGCATACACTCCTCGCCTCATTCACATTCATACATCTTATCATACATGCTCTTCTATTATTCTGACTCTTGACATGGCCCGACTCTAGTATCTGATTCACTTGATCGTGCCATGTCTTCCTCGGGCGTCCTCGACTTCTTCTACCATTCACATTAGTATCATATATTCTCTTGACACTCCTTTCTTCGTTCATTCGCTCTATATGTCCAAACCATCTAAGCGTCCCTTTTTTAATCTTACTTATGACGCTCACATCGGCCTTGCATTCTTTTCGGATCTCCACATTCCTCACACGATCATACATGGTTTTACCACACATAGAGGAGATGTACCGAATATGGCATATGTCCCTAATATGGGATAGTGGTGTTTCTCAAAATGTAAGGGAGAAAAGCCTCTATAACCCAGCGTTCCCCATTCCCCACCTACCGACCTTGAACAAGTCAGTACTCTTCCGGATGCCGGCCACACCACCTGGGCCTGAGAGAGTGATTAAGTTTTTGTGCCTCACCGATATGATATTTACGTAATATTCATTTTATTTTTTCTCAAAAAATTTTCTTCACAAAATTCTCAATCTTTCACTCATCGGCAAAATTATTATTTAACTTTTATGTTTTCGTAATGTTTGAAGTTAAATACAAGTAGATTTTATTCTATGAATATATTTGATTTTATTGATCTTGTTCCAAATCTGGGATTTCTTGATGACCCTAATATGGAATAGTATCTCATATTAGGAATAGTGTTTCTAATATGAAATTATAGTAGAACTAAATTTCTTTTTTGCTATTGTAGTTTGTATTACAATACACGCCTACACGAAGGTCAAAATGTCGGAGAAGAAACAGCGGAAGACGTGGAACACAGAAAAAATTGATATGATAAAAGCCATGGAAGCTGTAAAATCAAAGACCCTGGGATATCAGAAAGCAACCATTCTTTACGAGGTCCCTCAAAGCACTTTATTCAGACTTTGTAAGCCTAGCGCTAAAGAAGATGCCATGGAAGCTGCGCCTGGACGAAATTCAGTCTTGGGCCCAGTTTTAGGCGACAGTTGCTGGATTACCTATCCAAACAGAACTACTTACGGACTGATGGTTCCAGCACTTCATCAAATATACGAAACTAAAATCTTGACGGACTTTACAGCCACACACTCAGCATTGATGTTATAGATAAAGCTCGTGAGCATCATGTCACCATTCTGTACATACCTTCACATTCTACCCTCAAACTGCAGCCCCTCGATAAGGTAGTGATAGGAGCTTTAAAGACATATTACAGCGAAGAAATTCGGCAATGGCTTTTAATGAATCATATAATGAGTCACTTCCATCTGCTGACCCAAGCCTGTCCTCATAAGCCCACATATAATTACGCTCTACACAAGCAAGAAAAGACGGTTTCCACTAGGGGAAGAAAAGCAGGAAAAACTTGCATAATAACGCGTCTCCTTATAAAACTGAGCTGGAAGGCTTGCAGAAGAAAAGGGATATTGTGAAATATGGCACGAAAATATTTGATCCCACTAGTGGAGGCTAGTGGGGTTCAGGTGAAAAAAGAAGTCTCGAAGAAACCCATCAGAGGTTACTACGTCTTCTTCTGAGCTGTCACGTACGAGTATGTCGCTGTTTTCCCATTCTTCTGAAGATATTCCGACGGCAATCCAACCTCGTGATGATGAGTCCGATGAGGTTTGTGATATCAGAGGCAAAGAGTGGATCCAATGTATAGCCAGCACCAATATGGCACCGCCATTGGTGCCATATTGAGTGTTCGGGAGCAGATAATATTGATTTTATATGTGATTATTGCATCGAAATCGGTGTATCCCATAATAGGAGCACTTTTTTTGACATTGGTTTTTTCTATGTTTTTACTTTTCGTTTAAAATGAAGACGTTAGTGTGTTTTTTTAAATGTTTCGTTGACATTTTAAGTTACATAACTATTTTTCCAATGATTTTAATGTGTAATACTTAATAAACGATTTAAAAATAATTAATTAGAAATTTTTTACCTAAGCTATCCCATATTCGGTACATCTCCTCTACGCCTCAGGGATCTCATTTCTACAGCATTCAGTCTACTTTCATCCTTTCTCTGCCAGTTCCATGCTTCGCTGTCATACATCAGGGTAGGTACCAGCACTCCATTGTGAACTGCTAGCTTCGCTTCTTTGGACAGCTTTTTGTTGGCGCCAACAGCATTCAGTCCACCATTAATAGAGTTACCTGCATTTACCCTTCTTTCAATATCCCTCTCAGCCTTCCCATCTCTCGTAAACATACTTCCCAAATACACAAACTCATCAACTTGCTCTAAGTACTCATCATTCACAACTATGTTGCACACTGTTTTCGTACTCTCTCTTTCAAACACCATTACTTTTGACTTACTTACATTCATCATCAACTCATTCTTCATACATACTTCGTTCATCCTAGATACGAGTGACTGCAGATCTTCTATGCTGTTAGAAATCAGCACCGCATCATCAGCATACAACAGACAACATACTTTCAGACCATTCAATTTCGCGCCCAATCCCGCCTCTTTCAATTCTTGCATACAATTGTCCATGTATAGATTGAATAACCACGGTGACATTACGCAGCCTTGTTTAACACCTTTTATGATGTCAAACCACCCCGTAAAATCACCGTTTACCCTAATGCATGCAACGCTTCCCTCATACAGAGACGCGATTGCCTGTATGAGATTTGTATTCACTCCATACTTGGACAACACCTTCCATAGCTTTTTCCTGTCGACGCGGTCGTATGCTTTTTGTAGATCTACAAAAGCACAGAAAAGTTTCTGGTTTTTTGCCAGAAACTTCTCAGTGAGCATCCGCAATGAGAAAATCTGGTCCATGCACCCCCGTCCACTCATAAAAGCACCTTGCACATCCCATATTTTATCTTTGGTTTCCATTCTTACCCTTTCAATCTAGAAACCTCGATGTATATTATTTTGAATTTAATTTAATTTGTATAATTTAGTAAATTATTATTCAATTTATCAACCATACTATGACACTTATAAATAAATTATTATTTATCTGTAACCCACATTTCCATAAATTCATTGTTATATTATCTGTAAACTACACTATTATCAATTATTATATTATCTGTAAACTTAGTTAACATAAATTCAACGTTATATTATCTGTAAACTTCATTGTCATAAATTCCTTGTTACATTACCTGTAAACATCATTATCATCAATTATTATATTATATGTAAATTTCATTATCATAAATTCATTGCTGCATTAACTGTAAACCTCATTATCATAATTATTATATTATCAGTAAACGTACTTCATTACCTTAAATTATATAATCTGCAAACTTCACCCGCCATAACACAGGGACATCCCTAGCATGGCGGACGAAATAACACAATGTCTACACTATGTATAAAATTCTTTTAATAAATAAAGAGATAATCATGTGCAACGTTAAATAAATCCGAAAATAATAAACTTGTAATTAAACAATATTCTTAAATACAACATTTAACAACATCTACAAACGCTCCACCTGAGCCCCCCTTGCCTCAAACTTCTCTGAACTTGCTGATACTCACCCAGCCTTTCAAGTCGCTATGCCCACAACCCCTGGCCATCTTGCTCCGGGATCCCTAGCCCGGAGCCCGCTTTGCCCGGACCATCGCATCTCTATGCTTTGATGATTGACGCTACACCTGCCAATTGATGAAAATGTCGAAAGATGCGTTCCATGCAGAGACAGCACGCCCAAAAGATTGCAGATCTAATAGCGACCCTGAGGCTTGCGCTACCAGTGAGATCGGCGGCGATCATTCCGGTCGCGGTGTCAAACGAACGGCACGCAATGGCAAGCCGATCTGCTCGTGCGTTTGCTGCGACCGTTTCGGCCTTGGATGCTGATGCCGAATATATAGCATTTAGTCTTGTCGTATTATATATATAATACGACAAGAAGGCCTCTTACATGCAATAATGGAGGGTATGACCGGACATGCACTGCTCATTATATGCAGACTTCAAAAGAGCCGCACAAGACAGGGAAGAATGGAAGAAAAAAATAAAGGAAATTGCTGCAAACCAATCCCAGGATTGAAACCAGAGAGAGAGAGTCTTGTCGACTACAATATTGTAGTCGCCAAGACTAAATGAATGAATGGATGGATGGATGGGTGGATGAATGGATGGATGGACGGATGGATGGATGGATGGATGGATGGATGGATGGATGTAACAAAGAAATAAATAAATCAATCAATAAAATAAAATACGCATGTGCACATGTGCCTCTCAGCTCTAGTGCAACCACACAAATACTGTAGATAACCAAAGTGGTTATATCTATTTAAAGCAAAATATGTAAAGAACAAATAAAAATTACATTGGAAATCAGCTGTGAACAGGAATTTTAAGAAGTTCCCACAATACTTTAACTTTAATCTTAACTAACATACAAAACAATAAAACCATTACATTGTAAAGACGGAATTTAACATCTTAACTACACTTAAATTTTAGGAGATGACATAAACAATAGAAATATATATCGACCTATGGGTTACTACTCACATAAGTCAAAATCGCTTACTTTTCAGTAGGCAGTTTTAAATGTCTTGTGAAAAAAAAAAAAAAATACACATAAATTAAAAAAAAAAAATCTTTTCATACAATGATTTAAGCATCTTTCTTGAACAAATGTATTTTTAATTTTTATAGTGAATAATTCAAATGATTCATGTGTTCAGGAACATTACAATTGAGCACAAAATCTATGGCGAATGTGTTTAGTTTCAACGTTTAAAAAAACATTTAAGCCATTCAGTCACAGAAATAATGCTGAGGACATTATAAAAATAAAGTATATTAAGTGAAAACCTATAACTTCAGACTAAATTTGGATTATTAACTAAAAACACTAATCAAAATTGTCTTCATCCACAATATTATGGGTATTGGCTGATCTGACACATTGATTGTGAAAGTTGTGAAATATTTATGGCATTAAATCCATCACTAACATCAAGTCCTCTTTTTTTTCAACACTTATTGGTAAAGGATGATTTGAAATTATTTTCAAAACATTCTGCTAAATGGTCTTAATCATTAAATATTTATTTTTATATTAAATATTTCCTACGTTTTTTACATATTTTACTGGCAACCAGCAAGCTTCATGCCATTTAAATGGCAATCCTTCTGAATTCGGTTTTTGTAGAACGAGTGGTTCTTTAAGTAAAGTAAAGTAAAGATGAAAACAAAAACAAAAAAACGTCTTTCGTCATTTCTTTATAACCTCGAAAAATTCGTAATAACCTCGAAACGAGTATTTGATATGACTTTATGATGATGACTTTACCAGTTGATACCAATCATATGGATGGTTGATCTGAGAACATTTTTATCCCACTTTTTATCAATGACTGTGTGATCACTGTCCTCCGTGTGAGAGTGCCCACAAGGAGAAAAATGTTATTGTAAAATACGATCATTTTATTCGTAAAAACGGGACTGAAGTTCTTTCGAAAAAATTAACAATGTTTCAATGTTTATTGGCGGGAAAATGCAAGAATAATTTGTTGGTATACGTATGAAATTACGTACACCAACCAATTATTCTTACATTTCAACATTAAAACCATGTTAATTTGTTCATAAGAACTTGAGTCCCGTTTTTAACCGTTTTTACGAATAAAATGATCGTATTTTAGAATAACCATTTTTCTCCGTGGCAGGGACCATAACTTTGTGGTCGATGACATTAGTGTTTTCGAGTCCCTGAAGTACCTAGTGAAGATATTTAACATTTCTGCTACGTGTGAGTTCTTATTTTGACCCCCACCCTACCAATATAAAATCATTCTGCAGACAGTTGTAGGCAAGCTATGCAGATGTTACACATAGATGAACGACTTTCATTGTCGTGGATGGTTAAATTAGACGTCTACAATTGTGGTTTATAAAATGCCATGGAAAATGCCAGAATTGGTATAGTCAGGCATTGCTGAAGGTCAAAAGTTAAGAATTGGACTGTTTGGTCCTGTTTTACCAAAGCAGTATCTGCAGCGTTTTTCAGATATCGGTAACCAGCAGTTGTTAAATTAGCATCTCTAGAAACTTTAATGAGCTCATTTTCGTCTGAAAACCTCTGGCATCAGATGTTTGCAAACCACCGACGGAAAACGGAATTTCTCTTTTTCACAGCTACAACGTTAAAAATAATTATCAATTTTTCCGAATATTTTTACAAAGTAGCCTTTAACTTTGTTGCCATTAATATAAAAAAATATAGTTATACGACTTAAGCCGAACTCTCTTATCATTTGTATTTTAAAATCTTGGTCTGCTTGTTGTTTTATCGATTACAGTTATCAAAGAAGATTTAACTACGCTCCTTTTGTTTAGAATATTTAATTGCCGGTATTCAAAATCTTCAAAAGTTTGTATTCCGGTATTGTATCTTTGCACTTTGATCTGCAGTTTACTAATGGTATCATCTTGCAACCTTATCCAATTTTCCAGAATTCAGTTATATACTTTTCCAGTTGTATAATTGTGTCCTAGATTCCGTTTCATTTTATTTTCGGCTTTCCATTTTCGTGAGGTTTTAGATAAACCAACTTAAAAAATTAAGGGGAGAAGTTGGTGGGCAGATGCTGCCAAGACCTGGAAATATTTCACCCCATCAACCCAGGTCTTCTGTTTAGTCACCATACGTAGCGAAACACTTGGAATAACCTACGGCAGAGGTGTTGGTTATACAATGAATGAGACATACCAATGATGTTGAACATTTGAAGTTTGTTGATGACGACCAAGGTTTGATTGTATTCAATCTTTAGCTTTTCAGCCATATATACATAAGATGAGAAGAGCAGTATGCAATGAAGGAACCAGTTGATAATTTCAACCGTGATGAGGGGATCCTAAACAAATAAGATTTTGTTTCTAAATATTATAAATTATCACAAATCCATTAATGCCAAAGTGATAAGTTCGTATTGATGAATGGTTAAAGATTTTATAAACACTTACGAAATGTATTACTCCTAATATATATACAATTAAAACATTCGAAACGGATAGAAAGGCAACCAAACAGTAGACCGTCAAAAGTACAATCTAAAAATATAAATATATTATCAAGCTTTAAAACGTTTTCGAAATTTTCATCGGAAGTAAGAACGTTATTATTAATGACAATGACATAGAATTGCATAAAACTGTGATAAATCACCTGCAGTCCATAGGTTGTATTAATAATGCAAAGATTATCAGCGAGTTTATCGTAAACCGACATCAATCGAAGAATTCCATCATCAATGGTTTCATTTATTCGATGTCGCTCAATTTTTTTCTTATCATTCTTTGGATTATTTTCAAGAACCCAAACAATTTGATACTTACCACTTATGTTATTCTTGCCATTAGCGGGCAAAACTAATGCAATTAAGTGAGTAGTGAGCGTTTTCAATCTTGTCGCTATGATCCAGACATCAAAAACATATTGAAACACCATCATGTCTATTGCCATCGTCATAAGGCGTAGGGCATAAGTGCGACGGTTAGTTTTGTTGTACCAAATAGCTATATTGTACACCCAAGAAAAAGCATCGTATAGGTTATAAGAAACAAATAAAAATATGACTCTACATCGTATTACCGCGAACCAGGATGATAGAATATGCAATTTATCATCCAAATAAATAATGTTCTGTGCGTGTTTGAGATTCAACATGGAATACTTTAAAGCGGAGGAATAAACCGAAGAAGCAACAATTATTATCATATTTATCGATATAAAATTAGTGGAGCCGGCCATGGTTTTAGTTACTTTTATGCTATCATGCTGTCTTTCTTCCAAGATATACAAACATATTAATAAAATCCAAAGTAGAGGAGGATATAATTTAGCCCTTGTTGACAGTACTATAATTTTGTTTCTGTCGAATGTAAGCTTTTGAAGACCAAACGCGAATAAAATTCCACGCAGACCTTTGAAAACATGTGTTATATCCTTTTTGCTAGAATGATCCGTATAACTCGTAGACATTTCTTTGTCAGTCGGGAATATTTTCTTATCTGAAATATGAGCGACACACCTTTTACTGTTAAAGCTTCATGTTCCACTGGAAGAAAATTCGCAATTGACTCAAATTATTTCTTCCTTATTGACGATTAAAATGTGGCTTTATCAAACGTATTGTTAAATAATCACACACTTAGCCAACACAGATAATGAAGATTATCACTAATAAAAAAATAAAAATAAACCACTTATATTTTTTACATACTATAAAAAGACTGTATTACGAATTGATTATTTAGCTGAAATTCCAAACATCAATAGATTAAGGAAATACACTTTCAAATTCGAGTAGGGCCTAGTTACCTACGCAACATTACCAAATATGGAAATTAAATTATTGTTTTATGTTTAATTCGTAGAACCCCATTTAATTCCAAAAAAAAATTAATTAAAATTATTAAATTAAAATAATGTTATTATTAAGAGCCATTGACCAGCGGCTGAGACAAGTTTAAAAATGCTTGCAACTATACAGGGAGGTTCCGATGTGAAAGATCGATTATTCCCCGTATCAATTTTTAAATTTTAAAAATTAATATCGAATTATTTCATTCAAAACTTGCTTTAATATATACCTGCATTCAAGTAAGCAATTAAAATGCTCTAAACGCACGATGATAAATTAATAAAAATCGTGTACTTTATGTGAGTATTTTTTGATCATAAGTATTTATTATTTTTCAATAATATGTAAACAAAATAAGTGTGTATAAAGAATCTGAAATATTTTAGTTTGTAAGACCTTAAATAAATAGAAAAAAACTGAGGTATTTTTGTCACAAAACACGTTCTCGGATTTATTTTTTAATGATTTTTATTTAACAAAATTAAAATTCTGAAAATATGTTTACTAGATTTTGTATTGATTTATTTTGTTGTATGATTATATGATTTGAAATTTGTGTTGTAAATATATATCGTTTGAAAATTGAACAAATCTGCCAACGACCAACGGTATAACAAATTATTTTTTTTAACTTCCGTTATAAAATTGATACTTTAGATTTTAAATGATCTATGGAGTTGGGATTCTAAATGATCATAAAACTATTGGTATGACGTGATCTGAATGCGTTGGATAAAAATATAATTGGGAAAGCCTAAAGACGGGAGAAGAATACCACTCCAGGTGTAGCACACGGCTCCATTCTTCCATTTATGCTAATTTAATATAAATGGTAACATTTGACTCGACTAAAACAATTGGATAAAATTATAGCGTTGGTTCTATCCCACCTGTTTTCTTAAAAAATTGCGCTACCACTTTTGCATATCCACTTCATTTTATTTTTAACCAGTCATTACAAACAGGACACTTTCCTGAAAAATGGAAATACCGTTTCCTCACCTCGATATTAAAAAAAAGGAGATGAAAATGAGGTGAGCAATTTTAGACAGATCTGCCTTTTATCAATTATTCCAAATTTGTCTGAGAAAATCTTTCAAAAAATATCATTCACTGTATCAAGCCAGTATTTTCACCTAACCAACATTTTTTTATATGAATCCCGCACAAGAGTCCCAACTGCTCCCGTCTGGAGCCAGTGATACTATGGCATCCCGAGTTGAGGCTTAAGGTAGTGAGGAGGGGAAGGAAGTGAGGAAAAGGAAGGTGGGGTAGTACCTGGGTCACATTTGGGATCAACTTTATTCTTGATATTTGTGACTTATTTTTTTGCAACGATGTCCAAATTTTAATTGTGTTGTGTGTTGTTTATTTACAGTTACGATTTTACTCGTACAAACATAGTTAAGAAAATTCCAACGGCTCGGGCTGCAGGTATGAACGTCGCTAGATTGTGTTGCGAGACTGTTGTCTCGTTACTAATTATCTACTGACTGACTAACTGAATACCCGATTGGTACTGAAGACGCCTTAAATAACTGACTGGTTCAGTAGCTACTGGAAAGGCAAGCAAACACGAGAGCCTTCGCGAAGTTTCAACGCGAATGCAGCTTTCCAGTAAGTGGCGAGATACTAATTATTCAGCACGTAGGTATAGGTATAGGTACGTAGGAAGCTAGGTCGCCGCACAATATTGAAATTACTTTTAATAAAGCTTTGAAAATGTTGGGTTTATGTAATAAGAATATGCACCGAATTTATAATATTCAAACCTATACAAAATTGTACATCTCATTGGTTAGGGGTAAAATCGATTACAAGTCGACAATGTGGGCACCTAGTAATGCTAGTCATTCACTCACTGTAGAAATAATTCAAAATTAATTCCTAAGATTTATTAATTTCGGAATGGGTATTACAAGGCAATGTATTTATGATTATCTACTATGTCAACTTAATATAATAATCATAAATTCGATAATTAACAGCCATGAAGTATTACTTGATTTCTTTCGACATACCTGGCAAACTAGCATCAAGGAAATAGCAATCGTTCATTGTGACAACTCCAACACAGAGTAACAATTGTATACTCCCGTTCGCCGTATACAAAATTTGGGTAATGACTATAAAGATGTCGTTCGCATATTTTACACATCAACCACTAAATATAAATAAGTCATAGGAGAATTTATATCGGAAAGGAAAACAACAACTTTTAATTAAACAAACCACATAGCTCTGCCTCGTCTCGTTTATCCATCTTGCATGGTGAAGTATCTTGTATTTATCTTATTTCGTTTATGATCTTATTTTTGATTTTGATTTTGATTTTATTTTTGACTTTGTTTTCATTTTGTTATACCCATTTAGATGTTATTTGTGAATAAAAGCCCAGCTTGACGTGAAAGTCAAAATATGAAACAATGGGTGCACTTCAAATCAAATGTTCACTCTTCCGATTGTTGGAGATATCATATCTTATGCAGATGACACTGTAGTTATCACTAAAGGGAAATCATGGGAGGAAACCATGAGACAGGCAAATATCAATATAAACATTCTCAAAACATGGTTCGACCTAAATTGTCTCTCACTAAATACTGAGAAAACATATTTTATCCCTTTCTCATTGAAAGAAAAAAATGTTGAAAAAAATATTACTATTAAAATCCATTCATCGCAGTGTGAAAACAAAAATGAATGCGACAATGCAAATTGTTTACCAATAACATGCAAAAATAGTATAAAGTACCTGGGTATCATAATAGATAGGCACTTAAAATGGAACGAACAAGTCCAAAATACGGTAACCAGAGTAAGAAAACTTATTTACATGTTCATTAGATTGAGAAACATCCTATCATCTAGTATGATTAAAACTATTTATTTCTCCCTTGCACAATCTATTCTACAATATGGTATAATCGGGTGGGGGGGGACTTTCAAAACCAACCTTTTACCTGTAGAAAGGGCACAGAGGTTGATTCTAAAAGTCATCCTACGAAAACCATCTGTATTTGCAACAACACAATTATTTAACTCCTTTAAAGTTCTCAGCCTAAATAAAATCTTCAAAAAAAACTCATTATTACAAACCCACAAAGATCATTTCAATGATTCAATAACATTCACAAAAATAAGTAACCGGTCAAGATCACGTGGAAACTTAGAAATCCCTAAATTTAAAACGAGTGCTTATCAACACCATTATACCTATCAAGGTGTAAAATTTTTTAACGCCCTCCCATATAAAATAAAAACAGAAATAAATTACAATGCCTTTAAAACACAAATCAAACAACTACTAGATCAACCCAACAATAACTATAAATTTTAAATTTCATAGAAGAATTTTTTATATATCTTCTGATTACATGTAACCTATTACTTACAATTGATCAAGTATTTTAGTATAATATTAAGTACTTTAGTATATAATTAATTATTTAATTTCAAAATTAATAAACAAAAAAATAAATATATATAAATATTTATTTTTTTCTTTTTTAACGTATCCTCCAAAAATATTCCATCAACATTGAACTACCAAAGGATTATTGTCACAACTCAATATTATGTACTGCTTTTACAGCATTATCAGCTCCTCTACTCAACTGCTAGAATCAAATCCATGTACCTAACACCTTTGTTAATTATATATAATACCTACCTATAAATTGAAATGTAATAATATTCTTTTATTTCACTACATCTATATTCTTATTTTTACTTATCTATTTCTGTATATCCGACTTAGTAACTGATATGATACTCAATTCCACTATCAATATATATTTGTTAACATCCTATATAAGTTTATGTATTTTGTTACCTCAAATTTTTTCTTCTTTTTTTATTTTTTCTCTTACCTTTGTAATGGCACTACTCCCCAATTCAAACACGAGAAATGTTTTTCTTTATTGAATTGGGTAGATTTGTTAAAAAAACTATTTTTATTGTAATTAGCCAAAGAATTATGTAATTAATAAAGACTTGTGATTTTCTTTTGTAAATAAAAAAAAAAAAAAAAAAACTTCAAGAGTCCGAGCAAGGGAAGAACCTTTTTTTTAGATGAAGCCAAATCTCACGCAGGAATGTAGTGATAGTACTTTTATGTAGACTTACCAACAATGTCGAATATTTGTAGTTTGTTGATGACAATCTTGGTCTGATTGTATTCACTCTTTAAAATTTCTGCCACAGCCACATATGATGAGAAGAGTAGCATGCTATGGATGAACCAGTTGATAATATCACCTACGATGAGAGGATCCTAGACCAACAATTATCAATATTGAATTCAAAAATATAAATATTAAAAAATATATTTTTTCAAAGTTGTTGTTGAATAAATTTATTTTTTTTTTCAAATTTTCAAGAAGTTATGTTTTTTCATCGTTGAATTGTTACGTTTAAAAACATCGTTGTTGGACAACGATTAACAATGAAACTTACGAAAGGTATTTCTCCGGAAATAAGCACCATTAAACAGTTCGAAAGGGTTAAACTGACCACCAAACAGTAGACAGTTAAGAAAATTATCTGAAAGTAATGAAAGCATCAAGTTATGAAATATTTTTTGCGTGAAGTAAGATTTACAAAATACGTAATGATAAAAACAATAAATGTAAAGTTGTGTTAATCACCTGCATTCCATAAGTTGTATTAACAATACAAACATTATCAGCCAGTTTATCAAAAACAGACATCAATCTAAGAATGCCATCTTCAAAACTTTCATTTAGTTCATGATTTTCGAATTCATTGTTCTTTTTCTTAGGATTATTTTCAAGAACCCAATCAATTTGATTATCTCCACAAATATTTTCTTTGTAATTAGCAGGCAAAACCAAAGCAATTAAGTGTGTTGTGAGTATCTTCAATCGGTTTACTATGATCCAAACGTCAAACACATATTGAAAAATAATCATTTCTGCGGAAATCATCAGCACGCAAATGATGAAATTATGATGGTTAAATATGTCGTACCATACGACAAAATTGCATATCCAAACATATGCATTGAAAATTATACACAATATAAATATACACATAACTTTACGCCGTGTTATTACGTACCAGGACGACGGAATTTTCAATTTATTATCCAAATAAATAGTGTTCTGCGTGTGCTTGAGATTTAATCGATAATGTTTGAACGTGGACGAAAAAATTGATGAAGATAAAATTATTACCATATTGACAGCTATTGAATGAGTAGAACCGGACATGAGTTTGGTTACTTGTACTTCATCGAGATTAATTCCACCCCAAAAATATGAACTAACAAAGAGTATCCAAAATAAAGGAGGGTATAATTTGGCTCTAGTTGATAAGGTAGTAATAATGTTTCCTTCAAAGGTGAGCTTTTGATGACCAAATGCGTTGAAAACATTACGCAAGCTATTGAAAACGTATGTTATATCCTTTTTGTGTGATTTTTCGGAGTAAAAGTTAAATATATCTTGTTCAGTCGGGAACATTTTCTGAAAAATGGCCCAATAACGATTCTATCGATGCCCTATTGACTGTTGAGAGTTTTAGCTTTCACTGGAAAAGTGTTACTACCAACGTCAATATATTGTGTGTTTTCTTTCAGGTCTATTACTTAATTTACCTTTTTTAGCCAAGTAATAACTCGGATGACACATTTCGTTATGTACATAGTTACCCATTTATGAATTGCGATTAGAAATTAAGGTATTATGAATCCATATTACACAACTAAATATGTAAAAGTCACCTCTAGTGTCCGCTCCATTTGGAGCCACTCCAATGGAGTAGCACTAAATGAATTCCGTTGTGTTTCACATCACCAATCACAGCCGCTCCCGGGGGGTGTGGTAGGTAAGGTGGAGGGGAGAGGGGGGGGGGTAAGCGAGTGTTTTTTGTACAAAAAAGAGTCCCAACTGCTCTCAACCGTCTGGAGACAGTAGGGACTCATACAACAGTAATACGTACATTTGTTTGTCCAATTCGATGTTACCTACTGCGATTGGATTAGAGTTTTTAATGATTGCGATGGACTGCTTATCGATTTTATCCCACGCCCAAGATATCAGTTAAGTTAGAATAATCGCTAACGGGAGCGGGAAGCGGGAGACCATTGCCTGCAACGTTAATTTGAAAAACTTCTAGTTATTCACCTTTTCTCAACTAATTGAGGTGGGACACCTCAAAACCTCGTTTCAGTATTGGAGTACCTCATACAAACTTACCCTGATGTCGTATTCTACCGAACACTGCGTTGAATAGGTTTATGTTAAAATATTCACGTTTTTGCTACCAGCATTAACAGTTTTGGCAATCAAACTTGGACTGTTCCATTTACTCTTCGATTTCATTTTCGTAATTTCATGATATAAATACATACAGCTTCTACTGCCAGTAAGAATTCATCTTTCCACGTTATTTTTATTACTTAAAAAAATTAAGATTATTATGGCATTTTTATTTTATAACATTTTTATGTTATACTGACGAATAAATTTTTTATAGCGAGTCAATTTTTTTTTAATACTGCCTAAACGACATTTTGGACGTGTGACGTCATAAACGTTGCCCGGCTTCAAAAAAAATTCTGACAGTAGTGTTTTCTTGTTTGTTGACGTGCGTATGTATCGTCATTGCCAACCATGGGCCGTTTTGGTTATGTCATTTTTTGAACGTTTTTAAAACCAATAAATTTGAAGGAAAATATAAAAAACAAACATTTTTAGTAGGATAATTAAAATCAGAAAGATGATCTTTACCCGAAAGCTGCTGAATTAAATATGTGATGTTTACAAATACTTACACCATCGGTTTAGTAATTTCGTTTTTACATATACATACAAAAACATAATAATATTAAAAACGACAATGCATGCGATCAACAGCTTATCCATTCCAACAGAATGAATTTGTGAAAATACCCTATTGTGATAAAATTAGCCATTACATTAGTTAAAATAATGATAATAAGAGAAGTCAACACTCATAAACAAAAAATATTTAAAATTAATATAGTTTGATATAATTTGGCAACGGCATTATAATTTTTTTAATTTTTTATTAATCAATTTTCAACCCCCTAATGGGCTTTTCCATAATTAGTGTGTAATACAAAGAAACAAAGCGTAAAAAAAACCTAATGAAATTAACTTTTAAATTAAAAATTTAATTTATTATCTTTTACACATTAAGAAAACGATTAGAGTCAAATTCGATGAG
The DNA here is from genome assembly GCA_951813805.1 of Limnephilus auricula. NCBI lineage: Eukaryota > Metazoa > Arthropoda > Insecta > Trichoptera > Limnephilidae > Limnephilus > Limnephilus auricula. The sequence continues at coordinate 15,680,378 of OX638403.1, forward strand.
AGCTGGACGCTGGCTCGCACAAGAATGATTACGTCATATTTTCTAGATTCAGGCGAGGCCATACGAGAGCCCAGCCGGCTCCAAATGGAACCGGTATGGGGAGGGGGAAATATTACACTTTTATCACTTAGGGCAGGTCTACTAATATTCATATGTCTATGGTAGGAGTAAAAAAATTAACAACTTTTTTTAGGACCCATACAAAAGACATACATACTAAAAATCGTTAGTGAAAGATACAAACGTGCCCAATAAATTTGATGCGAGATTGCCGGGCGCTACCGCGGCAACATTTCATGCTTGTGATTGGCCGTATCATCATAACGGAAAATAATAAAGCTGGCCGCACACGCCGGACTAATTTTATCTTTTTACCAAAAAAATACCCCCGAAAGATGGAATTTCGAAAAAAGTTATGAATCTTTTTTACTTACACTTTAATGTAGTATCACCTACCGAAATTAATGCACTTTACCCCGGACACCCTGTATTGTCAGAATTACTATTAGGCGGGGAAAACTAGATGAGTGATCTCAGATCGAATTTTTTTAATCGAGAGTTTAAAATTGAATTTACAAAGGAATATTTATACAAATAAGGCTTTTTACCGACACCAAGTAAACTGTATTTAAAAATTAATAAGATTATATAATTTGAAGGACTAATAAATGTTAGATTTATTAATTTGTTTTATTTCACAATTATTTAATGAAAAAATATATATAAATATATTTGCGGTACGATCCAGAGTGAAAGATATTCTCAGTATCGCCCTGATGTATGACTTGAAACGTGAAGGACGGAATGGTTTTAGCCGTGCTTGTTCATCAGATATTAATAGACAGGTACTTCTCCACCTTCCTTTTCCCCATCTCCTTCCTCTTCCCACTTACTTCAGCCTCACAACATACCCCAATTGGGGATGCCAAGGTCTCACTGGCTGCAGACGGGAAAATTTGGGACTCTTTTGAAGTTTTTACATATATTTTTTTTAATAACCATGTTGTAATTACAATTTACACAGATTTGAATTGATATAGGATGACAGTATAGGTGGCAATGGTCCCAATGAAGCTGTAAATGAGAGAGGCGTCTATTGTGAAGAGTCTGCAGGCTGTGAGCACCATGGGGCGGGACTTTATCTGGTTCTCGAGGGTGAACAGCCGCTTTCGTCTTGATTCGACTGAAAACAATTAAACGTACATATTTCATCATATAGGCATCCATAATATATCTATATAATTCGTAGAAAGTGTTTTTGGTATACCAAACATAATTTAATTATTAAATATAAATTAAAAAGTAATAGAATTAGAAAATAATAAGATGTCAATTGATTCAAATTAGCTAAATTATTTATGATAGAATATTTTATTTTATTTTAAAATTTATTATCTAAATCACGTACACATTTTATTTTTAAATTTATTATCTACATCAAATATTTGTAGGATTTATAAAATCGTCAACTTTAAAACTTTTTAAAGAATCTAGAGAATATTTGCCATATTTTGGCAGCAAAGCTGTTTTGAAAATAGTGCCATATTGTGGCAAAAATCGTTCGAGTGGATAAAAAGTGCAAACACAGCGACACTGAAGAGCCTCTACAAAAAACTTATTCTTAAACGACGGATGGCTTCACAACATCTGTGGTTCAATCAGGAGTGCAAGAAACGAGGCCTTATACCCAACTGAATACAATCCTTTTAGACTACCCACCTCCCAAATATGTTGTGTATAAAATCTGTAGGCTAAGAATAATTTGTACCAGTCTCAGGAATTCCACCACGAATTATCAGTTTATTTATTTATTTATTTATTTTATAGAAACAAACAGTACATTGATTACAGTGTGATGACAGAGTTTACAGATATTAAGTAATATTTCATGGTGGGTACCTTTGATATGTTTCTTTGTAATGTCTTGAGTGGAATGTATAATTAGTAACTACCGGGTGATGTGCGTAGTGTGTGAGTGTGTGTGTATGTGTGAGAAGTGGTGATCTGTGAAGGGATATGTATGCGCATTAAACAGTTATATCATTGACATGATGCTCCTTTTAAATTTGGGCAGCGAATCTGAGAAAATGTCAATATTAGAGTTTAGGCAAACATTATTGAATGTATGAAGAGCACGGTTAATCGGCGAATTAGTTGCTGCATTTGTTTTGTAATTTAGAGTGTGGAATAGTGCTGTATGGCGTGTACGTCTTACAGGTATATTAAAATTAATTAAGGATAGAAGTTCAGTACAGTCGATTTTGTTATTTAAAATTCTGTGTATAAATGTTAAATCAGCTAGTGCCCGCCTTTGTTGCAAAGTTTGAAATGTAAATTCAAAGTTATTGTTGAATTTGAAAGTAAGATATTTTATAAATTTGTTTTGAATATGTTCTATGCTATCTATGTATATTTTATACTGTGGGTTCCATATTGGCGATGCGTATTCCAGTGTACTTCTGACTAATGCAAAATATAGCATTATTATTGTCTGCGGGTTACTGAAAACTTTACTTATACGAAGAACAAAGCCAAGCATTTTATATGATCTATGAACGATTGAGTCTATATGCTTATTAAATATAAGTTTGCTATCAAGATAAACGCCAAGATCTTTACAATCCGTTTTAGAGATGACAGGTTCGTTGTGAAGTGAATAAGAGTACCTAATTATATGTTTGTTTCTGGTGAAAGTCATAGTGTGACATTTAGAAACATTGATGTCTAAACAGTTAACTTTACAATATTTGCAAAGCCTTTCTAGGTCACTTTGTAAAGCTTCACAGTCAGAGAGAGAATGCACAACTTTGAATATTTTCATGTCGTCAGCGTACAGCTTATATTCGGAATTTTGAAAGCATGAACCAATGTCGTTTATATAAATGTTGAACAAGAGCGGACCTAGGTGGGAACCTTGCGGGACACCAGATATTACCTCTAAAGACTTTGAGAAGACGCCGTTGATTAAGATTACCTGATTGCGATTACTAATGTAGGACTTAATCCATCTAAACAGGTCGCCATGTATACCAAGTAGAATGAGTTTTTTCAAAAGAATTGAGTGTATCACGCGGTCAAAGGCCTTAGAGAAGTCTGTGTACATAACATCAACCTGCTCCTTATCGTCCATCTTGCTATGCAAGAAGTTCACGAAAAGGGTGAGGTTGGATGTTGAAGACCTACCTTTCATAAATCCGTGCTGATTCGGTGTAATCGATGTGGAAATAACCGAGTATAATTGATCAAAGACGATTTTTTCAAGAACTTTGCTTAGAATAGGAAGTTGGGAAATTGGACGGTAGTTTTTAACATCATGTTTATCACCAGTCTTGAAGATTGGTGTAATGACGGCTGATTTCCATTTGAGAGGAAACGATCCTTCTGTTAGTGATTTTTTATAGATTGCACAAACTGGAACACAGATATATTTACTGCAGTTGCGTATAAAAATTCCGGGTAGTCTGTCGATTCCTGGCCCTTTTTTAATGTCTATGCTTGAGAGGTATTTTAAGGTGATTTCTTCGTTTATTCTGATAGAAGATATTAACGTGTTGTTAAAAGGATCCTCCTTATTATTGGCATCAAGAGTTGGAATTTCATTTGTAAAGACAGATGAAGTTTCAAGAAAAGAAATATTATTAAAATATCGCAAATTTTTAAGATGTAATTAATTGAATATTTTATTGAAAACTAACAAATTGGTAAATCTGGAAGATGTTAAAAAGAACTCACCAATGAAGTCGTATATTTGAAGTTTGCTGATAACAATCAAGGCTTGATTGTATTCACTTATGAGCATTTCTGCCACAATCACATAGGACGAGAATAGCAGGATGCCATGGATACACCAGCAGATCATATCAGCTATCACTAAAGAATCCTAGAAGAATAGTATTCATAAGTTCTCAATAAAGTATTCACACAAAAAAAAGTTATTTCTGTAAGGAACTTACGTATTTGAGTTCCCCAGAAACTACCACCAAGACACCATTCCAAACGGTTAAATTGGAGATCAAGCAATAAGCTGTTATGAGAACTATCTGAAATAAATAAAAAAACCATAATAACACATAAATTAAAAACACTTTTTTATAATGCGTCCATATATAATTGCTGTGATACTAAAGAAATAAAGCGTCAAGAATCTCTTCAGAACCTTTAGTAAGGATCCAACAGGAAGTCTGCCTCGTCATTTTAGGGTATGAAACTCGACCATCCCAATAAATCCATCTCTGAGGATTCTGCTGAATACTGGCCATTATTTTGGATTTGAGCATAGTGCTTCCAAAGCTCAAATCTTAATCAGTACATCAGATCCCATTCAAAATTACAATATTTCAATTAACGCAAAAATGTGCGATGGTTTAGCACTGCCACACAACTGGTTTTTTTATAAATATTTTTAGCAATAATTATTAGCCTGACACAAATCCATATTGGAAAAATCTCCCGAGAAAAGATACATGTCGCCGACGGGACTCGAACCCGCACCCCTCTGATTGCCGGTCAGGAGCTCTACCATTAAGCTACGGTGGGTTACCTCCTACCCGCCAAATGATTCAATATATACCTAGTGTTTCATTCAACAATTACCGCTTATTACATTTTTTTCCCCTGCAAACAACCAACTTTAATATTATATGAGAAAGGCATGTAAGTGCTAACTCTCTCAGTAGGTGGCGTCGAGACATATTATGTCTGGTTTTTTATAATCTACATATTTTATGATGGACACTGCAAGGCTGTCTGGAATGTTGGTCGAAAAGGGAGGGCCAAATACCAAATACCCCACAAGTCAATTCACAATGATCATGCACCTACCTGCACTCCATACGTATTATTAATAATTCCAATGTTATCTGCCAGCTTATCGTAAACAGACATCAATCTTATGATGCCAACTTCAAAGCTTTCACTGTTGCTTTTCTTAATTTTTGCGCTTATTTTATTGAAGTCCTTTTCAGTAAGGTGTTCAGGCAGAAAATCGACGTTCACATTGCCTTCGTAACATAGAAATGGCATCACCAATATAATGATTTGATTAGTAAAAATGTTCATTCGATTCACTACGATCCAGATGTCAATTAAGTATTGAAAAATAATCAAATCCCCACCTAACGTCAAAATGTAAAGAACATATAGACGACTGTCCATTCGTTCGTACCACAAAGCAATATCGCATGCCGCAATAAATGCCGCGTAAATTACATATAAGAAAAGAAAAAATTTCATTCTGAAAACCGTTTTTTTGTACCAGCACACAGGAATTCGTAAGGCATTATCCAAATAAACAATGTTTTGTACGAGTTTGAAATTTGCACTACAATTTTTAAAAACTGACGAATAAATTGATGAAGCCAAAATTGTTGCACTTATGAAACATATGACGTGAGACGCACTAGACATTGATTTATTGACGTTTCTCTCTTCACTAGCCATTGTTCCATTGTAATATAAACCAATTATGATAATCCATAATAGAAAAGGGTATATCTTAGCTATAGTTGAGAGCTTTGTTATCTTGTCGCCTTGAAACGAATACTTTTGATGACCGAATAGAAATAAATAGAATTGTAAACTTTTGAAAACGTTAGTTATGTCATATTTATTAGAAATCTCAGAGGAAACCCATGCTTTTTCTTTTTTAATTGTAAACTTTTCCTGAACTTGTATTACTGAAACGCGTTCGACACCCATTTCTGTGAAAAGCCCACATTCCACTAGCCTAATGCGGAAGTGAATTAGGCAAATGGATTATTTGTATTTTATATCCAATATTCCCAAAACCCCTGATTGATACTTGTCACGTCAATAATACATTTTTAATGACTTGCTCACTAATGAACAGTTTTATTGATTTCTATGTGCGTGGAAAACGTTATCAGTATTATCCAACATTCTTATAATAGTCGGAGAATTGTATTAAATATTTGATTTATTTAAAATTTTCGTTGAATTTGGTATTGTAACATTGTTACAGTATAAAAAAATGAGTTTTAGACCATGAGGAGGGGAGGGGGGGTTATTTCACCATCATATTGGTAGTTTATCCATAGGGTAATGTATATTTTCAATTTATTTATTTATTGTTTTTGTGTATAATTCGTAGAGCTCCATTTAATATATATATATTAAATTTAATTTAATAAGTGTTTTAGTTTTTATTATTGTGACAGCTGTTTCGGCTTACAAGGCCATTTTCAAATTGATCACAATAAAAAAAAACTAAAACACTTGCAGAACTTAATAAACATTAACAAATAAAATTTAAATTAAATTATATTTTCAATTTGCGATTTATTTATTTATAATGCTGAGTCCATTGAGTTGAGTAATTGACTACCATTCGGTACTTGAAGCTGTGAATAGCAGCTACATATCGATTAAGTTAGCCGAGTTATCCACCCACTCCGTGTGTTTATTTAAATATACGTTATTCTATAAATAAGCTATAACGAGGATGGTCAAATATCCGCTACGTACTAGAACTGGGGTTATCCATAGATACGATAATATTATTAATAATCAATTTGGGAGGCGGGTATGGGTACCGCCGCCCTGGAAACCATTATTGGATAACCAACACCCCTGTCATAGGTCACTCCAATCGGTGAGTGCCCGGGTTCACGTGGTGAGGTTTGTCTAGGTCTTGACAGTGAATGCGTTCACCCTCCTACTGCTTGGCAAGCCGGATCGGGAGAGACTGGTTGAGAGAGACCTAATTTAGACCTCTCCGACCGGACTCATTTGACCCATCACCCTGCATCGTAGCAGGAGGGAAAGATTCGTACATTCGTCACTCATAGACACATCGACACTCCTCTTACCTGTTTCCTTCCCAGAACTTCCACGCCTTCCTTTCTCTTAAAAGACCCTCCACACAGCATTCCCAAAGATGACAAAGGCCCTAAGGGATTTGTTTTTCCACAGGACCTCCTGTGAGGAGCTAACGTAAAAAATCTAGATTAAATTAAAATATAGAATTATTTTACTTTTAATAAATTCATTTTTAGTTTGTATTAAAAAATAAACACTTTGTTGTAGTCAAATATTTTATTTAGTTTATTGTCATGGTTAAAATTAGTGATACAATATATTTATTTTAGTTTGTCGACGCACTTTCACCCGGAAGACATCTTGGTAACTCATGCACTAACCAAGTAATATATATATTCCATTTGTTTTTTTTTTTAAATATATTGAATCTGTAATTATATGATATAGCTAAGTAATTAGTAATTTTTTCACGTCAATAATACGGAAAACAAACATATTTAAAAAAAATATATATATTTTTGTCCATTCACAACCTGAATACATAATATAAAAGGAATCATGAAGACTGAAAGTACCCATTAGAACGCCTTCGATTGAAATTTTCAACAGCTTTGACGTACCAAATGTACAACTAACATATGCCAAAAATATATTATTGAAGCTATTCAAAAATACTGAATCTTCTACTAGACCGTGAATCCATCATACTAGATCGAATAAATCAGACATGAAAAACATCCCAAGTTATAAAACGTGCGTGAAACTCGACAGACACAAGCGGAACACCCGTTCACCGTTAATGTTGGCTTCATGAGAACGGGTCGTTTCTCCTACTCGTTATTGTGTAAGTCGGTATTTATGTGAAACGAGCTTCCGGCATCTGTTTTTAATAAATCCCAACCGGGCGGCGACATAGTTCCTCTGCCTTTACACTGCACAGAGAAGCTCTTGTGAGGTTTCAATTTAAAATAAAATAAAACATTAGAAAAAAATATTTATTTGTACTTTTTTATTTATTACACGACAGATTATTAATATTTCTTATGTTGACGGTCTTAACATATGTGAAGGTACAAACATTTTTAACGTTTTAAAGAGTAATAAAAATATTTAATTTTTCATACTACACTGTGCTAGAAGATCTGTTCTGCCATGTGGTAACTTGAACAAGTCGCAATGACGACTACGACAGACATATTATTACATAAGTCTATTGAAAAGTGTGATCAGACCACACAACGCATCGTGGAACGTTCCTTCAAACAATTCAATATTTCATTTACCAAATTGTTATACTTGTAATTGTTATTTTGTGTAATATAATCTCGTTTCGATAATCGTTTAAAAATGTGTTTTTTGGGAACAATATTTACTGTATTTGGTTTACCGCGATTTGCGCATTAGAAGTTAATAACTTTGACATCACAGTCTAATTACAATTCAATTTTTCCTTTACCAAATTGTTACACTTGTAATTGTTATTTTGTGTAATATAATCTCGTTTCGATAATTGTTTAAAAATGTGTTTTTTTGGGAACTATAATTACTGTATTTGGTTTACCGTGATTTGTGCATTAGAAGTAAATAATTTTGATATTACAGTCTAATTACAATTCAAATTTTCGAAATACCGACTTTTATTCTTGTTTTAGTAAATTCTTAAGTGACAACGTTAGAACCAAGGAACTGTACCTTTGTATTATGTTGACATTCGGTACCTTCGACAAAAAACGTTTTTAACAGTTTGATTATTATATATGTGTAAGTTATATGTAATCTTGAAATTGGGTCGGTCCAACAAGGATCCCTTGATGAACGCCAAAGAATTATTGTTCACAAATAATTATTACATAAAATACCTTTTTATTAATGTTGCTACAGTGATTAAGGGCTCATATTTTCGTTGTTTGTTTTTGGGGTGTTATGCCGTGTTGTGCTACCTCGCATCGACGGATCTGCCGGATCTGCCCTGATGATGGACACTGCAACGCTGTCCGAAACGTCGGCTAAAGAAGGAGGTAGCACAACACGGCATAACACCCCAAAAACAAACAACGAAAATGCTTCTGGCCGTGAAAATCTAAAAACGTAAAGGGCTCATATTGTTCATTATGGGGTGAGTTGAAATTATTTTTGCTTTTTTCTTACTAAAATACAAAATAGTATATTAAATAAATATAAAACTAATACATTATACAGGAATTCCATCATTTCAAAAATAGAAATATTAAAATACAAAAATAATGATTTGAACAAAACTTTAAATTAAGTTTTGAAATATTTATTATTAAGACAATTAATAGTTAGTTTTAAAAAAAAATCTTTTTCGATCCTTATACCAATAAAAACTTCTATTTTTACCCCTATAACAATAAAAACTTCTATTTCAAACCCTATGACGATAATAAAAATGAATTTCTTCTTAGCGCAAGTTGTTATTTTATGGTTGCTCGCTTCGTTTATGTGGTTTCCATACTTCAAGAAGAGTTCATTTGATATAAAATAACAGTGTATGTAGCAAGAGTCCCAACAAAGCCATAAATGAGAGAGGCATCTATCGGGAAAAGCTTCCAAGCTGTGAGCACCATGGGACGGGAACTTATCTGGTGTTCGAAGGTAGAAAGACGTTGTCTTATTGGATCACCTGAAAATTTTCGAAAAACAATTTTTTGAATCTAAAACAAATTAAATACAAATCCAACGTTCTGCAAAATGCAGCATATTCTACGCTAGGAAAATTTGAAACGAAAACGATTGCATTTGTACTTTTTTTTATTATTTTTAACTTAATGAGTAAGGCCGGTGTGATAATGCCTTAATGCATGACGTCCGCTCATGGAGAAACTGAAACCAAACTAAAACTAATTGTTGCTATGGTTACAACCATAAATAAACCAGTTACAACTGGGTATTGCTATAGTTGCCAGCCAAACTTCTCTCATGGCGCATATCAATTTTACGATTTCAGTCATTATCTCAGCTTGTTTCACCATAGACAACGAACATATCAGAGACGAAAACTGACAAAAAAAATTGGCATATCCTTCAGTTACTGCTTGCGTTGCCATTGAAAACGGGTTTTTGAGAAATTGTGTAATTTGTGCGCGCCATCATATTGACATACACAGGATAGCGAGTTGAGTTGAAAACTGTATTTTTTTTCAATGAAAATATATAAATTGGTGTCTAAAACAAATTTATATATTTTTATTGCAAATTACGGCGAGCCACAAAGTTATGGCTTATTACGAATATGTTTTTTTTTCAGTTTCTTCGTCAGCGGATGCCCTAACACCTCAAATTGTCATATTTCAAAGCTTCGCCCGGCAAGGCAAAGACCCTGGGTTATTTTCCTAAATGTGACCGTATATTTTCTGATTTTTCTGATTTAGATTTTCGACTGAGACTCGCTAACATTGTCTTTATTAATGAAATATTCAAAACTAGCAAAGGTTCAGTTTCATTTGAAAAACGACTGAATTAAATGTAACAGAAAATGATGGCGGAGCCTATGTCTGAAGGGCTCATTAACCATGTTTGTTTTTATTTAAAGAAGTGAGTGATCTATCAAAACCAAGATGTAGAATCTTGTGATGGGGGAGCCAGAATAACATTTTAATGGAACAACATATTTTAAATATATTATTCCTACTTACTATAAAACCCCTTTCTCTAATTGCTAGTTGGTTAGAAGCGATGTGAAACTTACTTGTGAAATTATAAATTTGAAATTTGTTAAGGCTTGTGATAATTTGTCCGTTGGCACTTTTCAGCAGTTCTGCCATCACCACGAAGGAACATAAGGGTACTAAGCTATGAGTAACCCAGTTTAAAAAACCAATTAACACAATGTAATTCTGTAAAAAGACAAAATAAATGTTATGAAATAAGTAATATCATCACATGTTTTCCGAAGAAATATATATATTTTTTTAATTTTGGTAAATTCATAAGGAATATAAATATTTGAACATACCCAATTTAATTACATAAAAAATATTTGTTCAAGACACGATTTTCAAATTTGAACATTTTGATTTTCAATTTTGAACACGACAATAATAGGAGATTAACATTTTTAAAAAGTAAACAAAAAATAAACAAATAAATAAGCAATAAAAAATTAAATAAAATTAAAAATTATTTAGTTAACAAAATATAAGCACCTTGTAAGTCACCCTTATTGACAATGTTTCCGTGTAATGTTGACTCCTCCCACTCTTCTCCCCCTCCCCCAAAATCACCCCTCCCACTACGCCGACTTAATAACATCTAATCATTTCTAAACTAAAATTTCTAAGCATAAATTTTAAGTTAGTTTTAAGTTTGCTAGTGAATGACACGTGGATGTGTCGAAACCGGTTGCAGAATAATTAATATTTATGAAACAAATATACATGGAAAGTAAAACTCCTTAAAACAAAATTTTAAACATACGCTGATAATTAGAGTGACAACATTTTAAATTTTTTACTACTAGCATAAGATATGACTATACATACCTATACTATACATCGTACTACCCGGCTTCGTTAGAATTTCAACATAATTGTGGAATAAGCTAACGGTGACAAACGGCTATATTTTGATGCTCTTTGCTGAAGATTTTGGAGAATATTTTGAAAAAAAAAAAAAACTGATTTCATATTGCTATCTAATACAATATTCATGTAAAAATATAACTTATTAATATTATTTATGTATCACTCAGAAATATTTATTACCCAGTCCATGCGGTGCTTTATAATGAGAATCATGCTATTCCACATTGATAAAATTGCTAATAAACAACACACTGTTATGAAAATCAGCTGAAAAGAAACATAATATGTTAATATTACTAACATCTTATTCGCCATTTTGTCGATAATAAACATATTTAAACATAATTTAATCAGTTACAACCACTGATTTATTTAGTTACACGCCGACCGGTTTCGGAACAACCGTTCCTTCATCAGGGCAAACATATAATGATGACAATAATTTTTCAGTTCAATGTTGCAAAAATCTCCCTTCTTTATACAAGAAATAATATCGGTAACTTTTTGAGGAACGCTAAAGATAAAGACCATAAATTAACTAATTCCGGAATATATAAACTCAAATGTAATGACTGTTAACCATTTTATAACGGGAAAAATACCCGTAATTTCAAAATTAGAATCAAAGAACACTAACTTATGGTGTCTTAATAATAATTTCTCTGATTTCGCTAACCGTATAATTGAAAATAACCACAGTTTAAAAAAAAATAAAGGGATAAATATTCTTCATATTAACAATAAAAGAAAACGCTTAGATAACTTAGAAGCTCTAGAAAAAAAAATCCCTTAAAAATAATGAGTCTATTATCAACAAACAAAAAATATTAACCTATAGCCCAATATTAAATCTCTTCCCTTTCGATGTCCATTCTGTTCCCTCTTACTCTTCATTAATTCCTAGCCACGCCCCCACCCCTACCACAACACCTAGTGATAAATTGTACCCTCCCACTATTTTGTAATTGTCATCATTATATGTTTGCCCTGAGGAAGGAACGGTTGTTCCGAAACCGGTCGGCGTGTAACTAAATAAATCAGTGGTTGTAACTAAATTATATTAGTTAATTCATTATAAAATGGATAACCACAAAGTGATAGCTAGTTTCAAAAGTATAATTTATTCAGTTTTTATACTTTGTGCTGGAGTGTTCCAGCCTCTTAGTTTCATCTATCAATTTCATCAAAACTCAGACCAATCCTGTTATGTCCATCCAAGTAAAAAATGAATGAAATAATCCTAATATTTCGAATGTTTATGATCACAGTGTTTTAATTGGGTTAGTGCACAGGTTCTCAGCGTTTTTATTTTGAAATTAATAAAATTTACAGAATTCGATCGTCTAGTTGATTAGTCATACATCTCCTAATATTATGTTTTGAAAGAATGAGAAAAGCATTATTCGCATATATAAGCAAGCCGTAGCTTCAATAAAGAAAAAACTCACTATAAATATTCAAATGTAAATAAATACTTTAATTTGTGCGCTTTAGAAACTTTACAAAAAAACTAAAAAAATTAATTTAGTTAACAATGCACCCTGTTAATCACCCTTATTGACGATGTTTCCATGTTATGTTGACTCCTCCCACTGTTTTTTCCCTCCCCCAAAATCACCTCTCCCATTACCCCCACCTAAAAACGTCTAATGATTTCTGTACTTGTACAAATTTTAAGTTAGTTTTAAGTTTGCTATTGAATGACACGGATATGTCGAAATCGGTAGTAAATAATTAAAATTTAAGTGATAAATATACTTGGAAAGTAAAATTTTATTTTTTATTTATTATACTTAACATTTCATTAACAAAAAAAATGTATTTATCGACTCCCTAGTATCATTTAAGAAAAACTTTATTCGTAACTTAATCATTTTTTACATTACATCGTTCATTCTTGTCTTTATCACAAATCATTCCTTAGCACGCACTAACCCTGCCTGGTAAAATGTATAAATAACCCACCAGATATTTCACAGGGACATGACATTAATACCTATCGCTGTTTAACACTCATTTTAATTCTGTACTGATTTAAAAATAATAAAAATACGGAGACTCAACGTCAGAATCAAATTTATAAACTTGCTGCCTTGTAAACTAAAAACGTTGCGTACCCGTAAGTAAAACAATTTTTTTCGACAGCCAAGATTGTTAAATGAAAGCTGCCATTAGAAAAGAAGGCTCGTTCTCGTTTTCTTACCTGTATTCCATACACTGAGTTGATTATATCGATATTATCTGATAGTTTATCGTAAACAGACATTAATCTTGTAATACCGTCGTCAAAACTCTCTCGTATAAATCGTTTCTGACAATTCTTATTGTTTTTTTTTCGACTTTTGTGTAGACCCTCCAGGGAATAATCCACGTCAATGATGATTTCAGCATTTCCATGATGTAGAATTGGTTGTACCAAATTAATTAGTTGAGAATTTAGCACTTTTAAACGGTTTACCACGATCCAGACATCGAATAAGTATTGCATAATAATCAAGTCTTCAGCCATCATTAAAACAAGTAATATATGAAGATTGAAATCACGGTATCTTTTCCAAATAATCTCATCCCATAAAATAACGAACATGTAAAAAGTAACGTACAAGAAAAATATAATTTGTGTTCTGAATCTGATTTTTACATACCAACCCGAAGGAATTTGCAATTTTCTATCCAAATACTGAATGTTTTGTACTAGAATAAAATGGATTCGAGAGTTTTTTAAAGACGAGGAAAAAATCGATGAAACCAAAACCAAAATGATATCCAAAGTGAGGATATGTGATGACCCAGAAATTGTTTTTTCAACATATATGTCAATATTCAAATTGTAAATAATCATGTAGCAATACACCAACACAAGAGAACCCACAAAAATAATTGGGTATATTTTAGCAATAATTGTCAACGGTATAATATCGTTATCTTCGAAAGATATCTTCTGCAGACCAAATGTTGCAAAAAATAGATTCATACTTTTATAAATATGAGATATATTGTATTCATTTTCGGTTAGATTTTTCGCTTGTTTTTTGTCTCCAAACAATTCATTTTTTGCTTGGCGAACATTTATAATTGTTGCACCATTGAGAACCATTTTTCTTCGTTAGGTTAACTTACACGACCAAGACGCGCACACTCCTGATATGATCCAATTGCGTACGCACGACGCAGTTTAACATCAGTTTTTTTATATGTTTTTAAACAAAACGATCAATCATGTTTTTATAATGATTACTTTCTTAATTAAACACTGGATTAATTGATTCAACACTGTTAATATATTAATGTAGGCAGGTATATAATTTTGATGAGAAAAGCATAAAAGAATATGGTTAGCTGTTTTTTTATGTCGTATCTTATTCTGAATTGGATACTAGTGTAATGTAAGTGATATTATTTGTCGCTATTGAAGACACATATTATGATATTGTAGTAATAATTGAAAGGGCAAAAATTTAATAATAACACCCTCTTGGTTTTCAAGTCAACCTTTCGATTCAATTTAGTGATACGTGTCACGTCAATGTAACTATAGAGAAGACAACATATATTTAAAAAAAAAATGGGTATAATTTAATTGAATATTGTATGAATTTTTGGGGTGAAATTTTTGTAATTACTCTAAGTGAAAACATAATTATTGATTGTGCGTATAATAATAAAAACACTTGTATTGATGAAAAAATTGTAACACTGGAATATACTGTATCTTTTAAAAATGTTTAATAAACGATTTTATAAAGATTATGTGCACGAATAATAATAATTACGATGAAAATTTAAAATTTTTATGACATTTGGATTCTTGTAATCAGCGTTCATTATTGCATTCCATATGTAAAAGACTTTACTGCCAACTGCAACAAAGAAATACACGTTTTTGTTAATCCTAATAAAATTAAGAGTTGCGGCCGTTCTTTCCAATTCCACTGATCAACTGTTGAGCCATAATTTTGGGTCAACACTCCTCAAATGCACAAATACGCTCTTCCCCTAAGAGTATGGATATTAGAGAGACGGCATGTGAAGTGTGCCCGCGCGCTCTAAGTGTGCCTTTTCGAGAATTTTACCCATACGGCTGACATTGGCTGTCACCATGGAAGATGGCTGCTATCGTAAAAATGTCGGAACGTATTAAACGACCAAAAACAGCAGCCAATGTCAGCCATTTAAGTAAAATTCTCGAAAAGGCACACTTGGAGCGCGCGGGCACACTTCACATGCCGTCTCTCTAATATCCATACTCTTAGCTCTTCCCAATGCTACTCTCTGACAAGAAGGCGAATCGAGCGTTACTGACCAAATCACTTAAGTGATCGGAGACTCGAGGTTGATTGTACGAAAAGTTGTTATTATATCGATATTTGATTTATAAATTTTATTTCAAAATTTTTTCGCTCTTTATAGGCTCTTATCGAATTAGTATATTTTGAAACCAATCATAACACCAGTTACATAAATAATAAAAAATAATTATTGTTAATAGAAGTTTATAATTCCTAAAAAATCTGCATATCTATGCTGCAATTAAGAGGGTATTACCAGAGAATACCGGAAATTAGTACCCTTTAAATCAAATTCTAGACGTATTGACTCTTTTTTACAAAAAAAAAAACAAATTGATTTTGAAAGATTGTTATTATATCTGGTACACGCAGTTTTAATTTTTTTTTAAACCAGGTGTGTTTTTAAGATACTGAGGTTATACCGTTGGTGGTTGGCAAATTTGTTCAACTTTCAAACGATAGATTCTATTAAACAACACAAATTTCAAATCATATAATCACAACAAACATAATAAATTAATACATAATCTAGTCAACACAGTTTTCAGAATTTTAATTTTAGTTTAAAATCATTAAAAAATAAATTCCAGAACGTGTTTTGTGTCAAAAATACTTCAGTTTTTCTATTTATTTAAGGTCTTACCATTATTAAAATAACATAAATACTTATGATCAAAAAATAGTTTCAAGAAGTACACGATATTTAATAATTTATCATCGTGCGTTTTGAGTATTTTTATTGCTTACTTGAGAATCTAGGTATATATTAAAAGCAAGGTTTGAATTAAATAAATCGATATAAAATTTTTAGTTAAAAAAATTTGATACGGGAAATAATCGATCTTTCTCATCGGAACCTCTCTGTGCAGTTGCAAGTATTTTAAAACTTTTATTCTCAGCCGCTGGTCAATCACTCTTAAACCACAATTTTAAAACTTAACCAAAAATAACCGATAACATTATAAATGTGCCGGTTAATTCTTTGAATCATTAAGAGAACTGTATGATCCTCTGCATTTACGATTACAAACAATTGAAGCATAAAACAACAGAAATAACGATACTATTTTGATTAAGTATTTTAGTTTCGTAACAATTAACCCCTTGAATAATTTTTAACTAAAAGCATAAATTATCATTTTTACATACATTGAGTTCATTTGGTATATGATGACAGTGTAGGTGGCAATGGTCCCAATGAAGCTATAGATGAGGGTGGCATCTATCGGGAAAAGCTTCCAAGCTGTGAGCACCATGGGACGGGAACTTATCTGGTTCTCGAAGGTGGAAAGCCGCTTTTGGATTGATTCATCTGAAATTATTGACTTAGCTTTTATATGTAAAAAATGGAATAATCCATTACTCAACTTAACCCACTCGATAAAGTTTCAATTCTCATCTTTATTGTAAGGGTTGATAGATACTACTTATAAATTGACAATTTTCAAAAGTCAGCTCAACGTAAATTAAGAGGAATGAGAAATTATTGGAAATAATTCAAAGTTTTCGACAAATTACCAATAAAATCATGGATTTGAAGTTTGTTGATTGTGATGATAGTTTGACTATTTCCACTCTTCAGCAGTTCCGACATCATCACATAAGAACCTATTATGACGATGCTATGGACAAACCAGTTTAAAAATTTCCCCATCACAATATAGTTCTGTAAAAAGACAACATTTTTAATGTATTTATGATCACATCAATAAAACTGTTGTCCTACCCCACCGAAGAAGTAAAAAAACTGTAGATGTATTTAGTTACTTTAACAAAATTTAAATATGACAAAATTGCGATGCTATATTTAAAAAAGGTTAAAACTAATATCATGTAGATACGTTTTTAGATTTTCACGGCCAAAAGCATTTTCGTTGTTTGTTTTTGGGGTGTTATGCCGTGTTGTGCTACCTCCTTCTTTAGCCGACGTTTCGGACAGCGTTGCAATGTCCATCATCAGGGCAGATCCGGCAGATCCGGCGACGGAAAGAAGGAGGTAGCACAACACGGCATAACACCCCAAAAACAAACAACGAAAATATCATGTACTTTATTAATATTTTTTTAAATGTTTTTTAAAATGCATTTTTAACTCTTGTAGTAAAGTATCGCTCATCGCAAATCTATACACGGAGAAAAATGTTATTAAAAAAAAGATCATGTTAATAGTAAAAACGGGACTGAAGTTCTTACAAACAAATTAACAGTGTTTCAATGTTTATTGGCGGGAAAATGTTGTTTGAAAAATTTGTTGGTATACGTACGAAATTACGTATACCAACAAATTATTCTTAGATGTTCCCGCCAATTGAAACGCTGTTAATTTTTTCGTTAGAACTTCAGTCCCGTTTTTAATCGTTTTTACTATTAAAATGATCGTTTTTTTCGAATAACATTTTTCTCCGTGTAACAAAAAAATTGTTTTCTACGTTTCAAAAATGTAATAAAATATGTTTTCAACCTAAAAAAAATATTCAACAGTTATTATTATCATATAATTATCCATTTGCAAATTCAACAGTTACCTACATTCAAATTCATACGAAAAAAAAATTGTATTGTTTACGATGAAAAGACTGCTCAGCAAAAAAAAATTAAAATATCCTTTAATAATTAATTAATTATAAAAGGCGCATTAAAGAATGTAACTTACCAGTTCTAGTAATCCTTTAGTAAACAGCATAGTTTCATTCCAGATAGTCAAAATAGACAAGAAAATGCAGAAAGTTATGAAAACCATCTAAAAACATATTTTTTTTATTTTTATTTATTTATTTAATCTATATATATCATAATTACAAGTGATTTTTTCCAATGCCTTTCGCACTAGAGTATACAGTGTCAACTTTTAGTGCGTTTTTTAACAATTATAGAATTTTCTACATTAAACTTATTCAAATAGTCATTACTACCCTGACGAAGAAACCAACGGTTTTGAAACATGTAGGTAATTGTGATTATATTAGTGGTTTAAACAAAGTTATTTGTTTTAATTTAATTAAAAATGACGCCACAAAGTGATTTGGCGAAGTTCGAAGAAATTATTCAAATAGTATTATTATTATCTCAATAGGTACTTTAAACCTCTGGTGCTGGACGCTTGAGGTTTTTATAGTGCCAGATTTAGAATTTTACATTTTGAGAAAGACCAAAAAATCCGATAAGTGCTAAAATATTATTTTATTATTTAGTTAAATGTCAAAACCGGTCATTCAAATAAAAAACCACGAATATTTTCAGAAATCGGTTTCTTGCAAGCAACGCAATTTTGTGATAAAATAACCTCAAGGGAGTTTTTCGTTTTAGCAGAAATAATCACAGGTAAAACAATCAAAAAGACATGATGCATTATATAATAATTGGAATCAAAGATCATAGTTAGAGCATTCGTAGAAAAAAATGGTTTGTTTCGAGCACAAAGGCCACTAATCAAGGTAAGCACAAATTTTTGAGAATATCAAAATGCCCTTTACTGAAGGTCCTTCGACCTGAGGTATATATTTTTGAAACTATTTAGGAGGGTACAATGTAGTCGAATTACAAATAAATTTTTAACAATGTAGTCGAATTTTTTTAACAATGTAGTCGAATTACAAATAAATTTTTAATAAATATTCTTAAACGTAAAAAAATAACACGGTTCAAACTCATACAATTAAATTAAAATTCCTTAATTTTATGCTAACATTTTGTTAACAACAGGTACAGATATATTGATAGCAAAAATTATAGTGTCAAAAATGTACATACACTATCTTTGATAGTATCTCCATACTTGAAACAGACACAAAAAACTAAATAGTTACTACTGACGTTTAAGCTCTGTTCATGACTGCGGTTACTCATTTCCAATTATAAAATGCATCGTATCTTATTCATCGTTATTTGAATTTTTTCGCGAAAATAGTTTGCTAATGAATGCCATGCGTTAGTCATCCAACGTGTAACAAAAATAAATTTGGTGCTTCTATTTTTTACATTACTTTTATTTATATTTTGTAGCTATATAGGAGATTGTTGTGAGATTGTTGTGATCTCACAACAATCTCCTTTTAAGTTCAAATGAAAATTAGGCAGACCGGCATACAAAGTATAGCAAAAATAACCGTTAGTTCTAGAAAGAAAATGGTTCAGACTTACCTGTATCCCATATGCAGAATTAATCAATGCAACATTGTCATTCATTTTATTATAAACTGACATCAATCTGACAATACCATTTTCAAAATTTTCCCGTACACTTTTCTTATATGATTTCTCCAAACTTTTTCTGTCATCTTGAAAGTAATGCACGTCAAAAATGTCACCATCCTCTTTGTGGTGTAGAATTGAGTGAACCAAATCGACCAGTTGAAAATTAAGAATGTTTACGCGGTTAACTACGATCCAGACATCGAATAAGTATTGCAAAATTATCAAATCTTCCACAAACAATAAAATAACTATCATGTGAAGGTTTATACTACTGTACTGATGTGATATAACTTCATCCCAAAAAACTATGAAAGAATAAAATAAAATAAATAAGAAAAATATTAATCTAACTTTGAATCTTGTTTTCACATACCAAGCCGAAGGAATTTGTAATTTTTCATCAATATTTTGAGTGTTTTGTATGATTTTAAAATAGATACGAGTATTCATCACGACCGTTGAAAAAATTGATGAAGCTGCAACCAATAATAGGGTCACAGTGATGATGTGTGAAGCGCTGTAAAGAGACTTTTTTCTGTGCTTTTGATCATCCAAATGGGGAATCCGGAAGTACATTAAAATTAGAAAAAACAATAATATTATTTGATATAGTTTCGCTCTGTTTGTCAGGGTAATAATCTTGTTTCCTTTAAAAGAAAACTGTTGGAGACCAAATGCCATAAAAACTGGATGCAAACATTTGAAAATATGCGATATATTGTGCGAAGTGTCCGAGGAATCTTTTGAATTCTCCATGTCTTCATTTGCATATTTTCTTGTCTGCCAATCAGTAAGAGCTGATACATTTTTAACATACATTGTTCTATTTGTGTTGAAGGCTTCGTTGTAACGATGTGAAGAATACTCGCGATACAAAGCAATTAATTATATTTTCTTTACTAAAACACAAAAAATATAGTTATGTTGTTTTATAGGAAAGGTTTGAAAATAAATTACTTAAACTGTGTTTATCGTACATTGACACCAACATATGACTTTAATCATTTTAATAACCATTTTTTTATAACGGAACAATAATAACGATTCTTAAATGTAGTGTACGAAGTTTTGCTTTATCCCAACAGATGGCAGCTAAGTATGATATCAGAAGAGTACCATCTATCGTCGTTTTGTCTAAGGTAGGAAAGGTTACGATGATTGCCGAAGGCATCGGCGAGTTGGGCGGGCACCTCCAAATCTGTGGTTGACGTCAAAGTATGTATATGTCAGAGGGTTTGTTAATATATATAAACATATTTTTTAGGCCATAATGTTATTCACTGTAGTTTACGAAGTTTTGCTTTACACCAACAGATAGCAGATAAGTATGATATCAGAAAAGTACCATCTATTGTTGTTTTTGTCTAAGGGACGTACGGTTACGACGATTGCCGAAGGCATCAACGAGTTGGGTGGGCACCTCCAAATCTGTGGTTGACGTCAAAGTATATGTCAGAGCGTTTGTTGATATATATGACCCCTTTTTTAAAGCCATAATGTTATTCACTGGAGTTTACGAAGTTTTGCTTTATCCCAACAGATGGCAGTTAAGTATGAATTCAGAAGAGTACCATCTATCGTTGTTTTTGTCTAAGGGACGAACGGTTACGATGATTGCCGAAGGCATCGGTGAGTTGGGTGGGCACCTCCAAATCTGTGGTTGATGTCAAAGTATATTTCACAGCGTTTGTTGATACATATGAACATATTTTTTAAGCTATATATGTTATTCACTGGAGTTTACGAAATTTTGCTTTTTCCCAACAGATGGCAGCTAAGTATGATATCAGAAGAGTACCATCTATCGTTGTTTTTGTCTAAGGGACGAACAGTGATTACTATGATTGCCGAAGGCATCGGCGAGTTTGTTGGACGGGCACCTCCAAATCTGTGTTTGACGTCAAAGTATATTTCAAAGCGTTTTTTGATAAATATTAATATATTTTTAAAGCCATAATGTTATTCACCGGAGTTTCTTCTTGTGCGTAATATAAAAATATTTAAAACAATTGAATTTGGATCCCAATGAAACCTTTTTAAAAGTTAAGATCATTAAAATACAAAAGTTACAAAAGTGTGACCAGTTACAACACTTATTGTTATGCTCCGCGTATAGAAATAACGTTACTGCCAACTGCAAGAAAGAAAAAAAATATCTGTGAATTTAAATCATATCACAAAAATACTAATTTCGTTTGTCGGTCTTCCTTGGTCTGTCGGTAACTCCGATCAGAAAATTGCAACTCAGAACAGTTAACGGAATAACAAAAAAATGGTATGGTTGCACCTAATTCGGCTAATTAGCTCAATGGTAAAATCCCTCGCCCCCCGGCGAGGCCAAAGTCTTGGGTTCAATTCCTAGAAGCGACCGTATCCTTTTCTGTTATTCCTTTTGAAATTTTCATTTGAGAGTCGCTAATATTGACTTCAATAATGAAATAAATGTTGTATTTACATTGAGTTCATTTGGTATATGATGACAGTATAGGTGGCAATGGTCCCAATGAAACTATAGACGAGGGTAGCATCTATCGGGAAAAGCTTCCAAGCTGTGAGCACCATGGGACGGGAACTTATCTGGTGCTCGAAGGCGGAAAGACGCTTTTGGCATGATTCATCTGAAATTATTGACATAGATTTTAGGTGTAAAAACTATACAAACAAATGGTAGACAATATATTTAGTGTTACAAATTAATTTTTTTTTTTTTAATGTTAATAATATTATAATACAATTTATTTGTGAACAAGTAGATACTGATGTGTAATCATTATTACACGTGACAGTAGTTTCGCCTTCTGAAGGCATTGCTGAACTGTGGTTACGTCACTTACTGATGATTTATATTACTTGTGTTGTTAATTATTATGAAAATATAATTTTTAGTATTACTACAATGCTGATTTTCGATTAAAATGTCGGATCATTGTATAGTTTTAAAGCATCTAAACTTTCCCCGCTTATTGCGTTGTTTAAATTTGACTAAGGGGGTTTCTCACCATCCTCCCAATAGCTTACCTACACTAATGACGAATATTTTCGATTTACGATTTACGATTTATTTATTTATTAAGTTGGAGTTTATAATTCGGTACTCGAACCTATGAATATTGGCAATATATTGGATAAGTTGGCCGAGTTTTCTAACCATTGCTAGTGTTTTATTTTTATTTTTAGGGGGTTTCTCACCATCCTCCCAGTAGCTTATCTAGCCTAATAACAAATATTTTCGATTTACGATTTACGGTTTATTTATTTATTAAGTTGGAGTTTTTAATTCGGTACTCGAACCTACGAATAGTGGCTATATATTGGATAAGTTGGCGGAGTTTTCTAACCACTGCGAGTATTTTATTTTTATTTTTAATAATATTCGTTATTAGGGTAGATAAGCTAACGGGAGGATGGTGAGAAACCACCTTAATAATATTCGTTATTCGTGTAGATAAGCTATTGGGAGGATGGTTAAAAACCCCCTTAACGTCGTTAAAGTAAGGTGTTTCATTATTATTAATTTAAGTACTCATTCGGAGTTTTCCGCCTTGGGTGAGTCTTTCTTTTATGTTCTTGGTTTGAAATTGAACTCGGCTTAAACATATTTTGAAATGGCGAGCGAAACGTAATCCTTTGTTATTTAATTAGATTAGCTTTAGGATTATCAAAAATTTTATTAATTTTAAACTGATCTGAAAGCCTGCTCAATTCTCTTTATTAGCTTAAGGATCGATAGATAGTCGTAAATAGAAACTTTATTGCTCAAGTCTGTTCAACAGAAAAAATAAAAAAAATATTAAGAAACTAATATTATAAGCAATAATTATTAGCCTGAAACACTCATCCATATTGAAAAAATCTCCCGAGAAAAGATACATGTAGCCGACAGGACTCGAACCCGCACCCCTCTGATTGCCGGTCAGCAGCTCTACCATTAAGCTACGGCGGCTTACCTCCTACTCGCCAAATGATTGAATATATACCTAGTGTTTCATTAAAAAATAACCGCTTATTTCACCAGATTTATTATTATTAGTATTATTACATTTTTTTTTATTCACCAGATTTACAGGAATGGGTTTAGTTTTTCCCATAGGAAAAACTAAACCAAATTTATTATTATTATTACCGCTTATTATTATTATTACATTTTTTTCCACCTGCAAATAACCAACTTTATTTTACTGTTGATATGAAGTTTTAACATATTTTACCAATAAAATTGTGGATTTGAAGTTTATTGATGGTAATGATGGTTTGGGTGTATCCATTCTTCAGCAGTTCTGCCATCACCACGTATGAACCCATCAAAAAGACGTCATGGAAAAACCAGTTTAAAAGATTCCCAATCATAACATAATTCTGCAAAAATACAGAATGTTACATATTATGAATTCATGTCATCCAAGAAGTAAAAAGTTGACCTAAAATATTCCATACAGATGAGAAAATTGCAATGATTTATTCAAAACATGCTGCACCAATAAATGTATTTTCAATTGGATTAGCTATATACTTGATAAGTTTGTTTTTATTTATGTTTTATAGAATGCTTTTTCCTGCCCTTAGAAAAGTTAACGGAACACTTAAATGCTGTGTTGCTGTTACATAATTAAAAAAAAAATTTGCTCATATTTAGGTACTCTTACACACTAATCTAATCCAATACGATGCAAAGTAAAAAAAAATATTAAAATATCTTTGATGCTTAGATAATAAGGTGCAATAAAGAATGTATCTTACCATATCAAGTAAACCTTTTATAATCAGTATAGTGTCATTCCAAAGAATCAAAATAGACAAGAAAATAAAAATGGTTATGAAAACCAACTGAAAAAAAAGATAATTTAGTTCGTTTATTTATTATTAGTCTGATCTGTTTTTATGATAAAACTTACCGTTGGGCTGAAAAATGCGATAAACCTATATTTGCGAACTTTGACCTTGAATAATTTTTTTTGCACATGTGGAATCGATGGGGACTTTTCAGATTTCATTTATAATGGTGTTCCCAACATTCGCACCAATTTTCAGCATTGTGCGAATTATTGTAACCTTGAATTTCTACTTTTACTGGACTAACAATTTGAACCGTTGGATGTTCTGCCGACTTCTGACACTTACTTTTTTTTACTAGGATGAATTAATTTGAATTTACAAACATATCAGAATGACAAAAACACTATAAAACCTTTTTTCGTTGTTTGTTTTTGGGGTATAATGCCGTGTTGCGCTACCTCCTTTTTTAGCCGTGCAAATCTAAGGCTAAAGAAGGAGGTAGCGCAACACGGCATAACACCCCAAAAAAAACAACGAAAATGCTTTTGGCCGTGAAAATCTAAAAACGTAGATAATAAAACCTGATCGTGGGACATATTTTTTTTTATAATAGCCATTTTTATATAAAAAATTTCATTCGTTTCACACAGAAGGCACCGAGGAAAATATTTTCCCTCAGGGCCTATGTCTTTGACGATACTGTGTGGAAGGATTTAGGGAGGAGATGAAGATCTGGAAAGGCAATAGGTATGAGGCGTGGGTAGAAATCTGGGTGTTAGTGCATCCAGGAGTGACGGACGTTAGATTTCTTCCAGTTACGTACTGTACAGGGCCCGCAGATACTTTAATAGTACACAACTGCTAACCCTGTACAAATCGCAAGTGCGCCCCACGGTTGAATTTGGCAGCCACCTCTGGTTTGGAGCCCCAAAGTACCTGAAAAACATCCTCGACTCTGTGCAGAAACGGGTGGTCCGTTTGATAGATTCTCCAGTCTTAACAAATGGATTGCAATCTTTAGAGCACAGGCGTCAGGTAGGAATGCTATCCTTGTTCTACCGGTATTTCAATGGAAGATGCTCCGAAAACTAGCCTCATTGATCCCCTCGGCACCGGTGCATAGTCGGGAAACACGCCAAACGCTCGCCTAACATGACATTTGACGGTTGACATTTGTCACGGTTGACATTTGTCACATGAGAACTGGTCGTTTTTACGACTCGTTCTTAAGTTCAACAGCTCAGCTGTGGAACGATTTGCCGGCCTCTATGTTTCCTCCTTCCTACAAAATGGGTCTCTTCAAGACCCATGTTCACTCCTTCCTCTCGTCAAAAAGACCCTCCACGCACCATCTTCAAAGATAACATAGGCCCCGAGGGAAATTATTTTCCTCAGGGCCTCCTGTATGGAGTTAATATAAAAAAAAGTTAAAAACCGTCTTTCCAGTTAAAAAATATTATATAGCCCGGCTTGCGTTAAGATCACTTCAGTATATTTAATTTATTCATATATTCCAAGATAACGTTAAAGTTGAAGGTAGAGAAGAGGGAAAGGAGATGTGAATAAGAAAGGTAAAGAAATACAGAATATTCCGATCTGAATTAACAGACACGGCTAAAACCATTTTAAGCAATGTTTCAATTCTGAATTTCAGTTTTTCAACAAAGTGATACTGAGAGTATCTTACACTGTGGGACGTGCCACAAAATACAATAAGCTTATTGTCTTTGAGTAAGATTTGCGATTTTTTTTTCAAACGAAATCAAACGTTACTTCAGAATTTTTTTGTGTCGCATTTTATAAGTTTACAGTAACAATTCTTTCAGATTTTGGTAGTTTATACAACTGTTGTTACTAATAATATTATTTTGTATTAGAAACTCTTAAACAAATAATGATTTAAAAAAAAAATACATATATATTTTTTTTCATTGGTGGCCACCGGTGGGCCAACGGACAACTAAAGATTAATGGTTCAAGCCCTTTAAGTGCCTTATATACTAAGTATAACACATTTTTTAAAGAGATTTTTTTCGGTGACCCGATGCAAGTGAAGGCAATCAGGTAAAAGGGGAGTGATATAATAGTTTTTGGTAAAACCTTATGTTAGTCAGGCTGCTGCGCAGAGGTGCGAACCATATAAAGTCACGGACAAAATTTAAAAAAAAATGTGTACCCTAAATAACTTAAATTCCTATAGGTTCGATGATGAATGCACATTACTCGTTAGCAAAGTTTTTTCCTTAAAGTAAATTATACATATCTTGGTTAATAGCCTCCATCCTTGAAACAAATACAATAAACTGAACATTTTGTACTGATCCTCATACACGGAGAAAAATGTTATTCTAAAATACGATCATTTTAATCGTAAAAACGGGACTGAAGTTCTTACGAACAAATTAACAATGTTTTAATGTTTATAGGCGGGAAAATGTAAGAATAATTTGTTGGTATACGTAAGAAATTACGCATACCAACAAATTATTCTTACATGTTCCCGCCAATAAACATTGAAACCTCGTTAATTTGTTCGTAAGAACTTCAGTCCCGTTTTTAACCGTTTTTACGAATAAAATGATCGTATTTTAGAATAACATTTTTCTTCGTGTTCTCTGATCTTTGTCTCCGAGTTAGCATTTTTACAATTATAAAATGCATCATATCTTATGAACTTCTTCATCATTATGTGTGATTGTTTCTGGGAAAATAGCTCTTTGCTAATGATCGCCATGCGATAGTAATCCAACATGTAGGAATGTAAATTATTAACGTAAAGTTTTATTCCTCGCCTTATGCCAACATATGAACAAACACCTTAGCAAAAAAAAATCATAGATCTAAAAAGAAAGTTATTCCAGACTTACCTGTATCCCATATGCAGAATTAATCAAAGCAACATTGTCATTCAGTTTATCATAAACTGACATCATTTTGATAATCCCATCTTCAAAATTTTCCGGTGCACTTTTTTTATATAATTTCTCCAAAATGTTAATTCTACGATTTTTTCCGTCTTGAAAGTAATCTACGTCGATAAAGTTACCATCTACTTTGTGACGTAAAATTGATTGGACTAAATCGATCAGATGATAATTAAGAATCTTCAAGCGTTTAACTATGCTCCAGACATCGAATAAGTATTTTAAAATTATCAAACCTTGTACAAAAATTAAAACTACAATTATATGAAGATTGATACTCTTGTACTGACGCGATATAACCTCGTCCCAAAAAACTATGAAAGAATAAAACAACACATAAAAGAAAAATATGAATCTAACTTTGAATATTGTTTTGTCGTACCAAACGGAAGGTATTTGTAGTTTTTCATCAATAATTTGAATATTTTGAATGATTTTCAAATAGACGTGAGAATTTGTCACAACTGTTGAAAAAATCGATGAAGCTGCAACCAATAATAATATCACAGTGAGGATGTGTGAAGCGCCGGAAACAGACTTTTCCCTGTGATGTAAATCATCCAAGTGGGGAATTTGGAAATACATGATAAATAGCAAAATCAAAAATATTATTTGATATATTTTAGCTCTGTTTGTCAGGGTAGTGATCTCGTTTCCTTTAAAAGAAAACTGTTGGAGACCAAATGCCATATAAACTAGATACAAACTTTTGAAAACATGCGATATATTTTGCGAAGTGTCCGGGGAATCAGTTGAATTCTCTGTATCTTCCTTTGAAATTTTTTTTGTCTGGCAGTCAATAAGAGCTGATTCATTTTTAACATACATTTTTCTTTTTGCACTGACGGCTTCGATGTAACGACGCGAAGAATATTCGTGATACAAAGCATTTAATTATATATTATTCTAAAACAAGCAAAACAAATATTGTATTCAATTTTATAGGTGTGAAAACTAATTACTTTAATTGTGTGTTTATCGTACATCAAAATATAACTTTTTTATGACGGAATAATAATAACGATATTAAGTGTATTGGTTATTCGTGTAATTTCAGAATTCTTCAATAGATGTCGATGGCAAACTTAGTAATATGAAGTTTTGCTATATCCCAACAGTGAACTGTGTTTTTCGTACATTGACACCAAAATGACTTTAATCATTTTAATAACAATTTTTTTATATAACGGAACAATAATAACGATTCTTAAATGTAGTGTACGAAGTTTTGCTTAATCCCAACAGATGGCAGTTAAGTATGATATCAGAAGTGTACCATCTAGCGTCGTTTTTGTGACGAACGGTTACGATGATAGCCGAAGGCATCGGCGAGTTAGGCGGACACCTCAAAATCTGCTGTTGACGTCAAAGTATATGTCAGAATCATCGTTTGCCGATATATATGAATGTATTTTAAGCTTTTATATTATTCACTGTAGTTTCTTATTGTGTGTAAAATCAAAATATTAAAAAATTAAACACTTGAATCTCATTCCCAAAAAACTTTATTAAAAGTAAGGACCATTAAAATACAAACGAAAAACAATGACATTTTAATGATGTTTAGATGAGTGTGACCAGTTACAGCACTTAGGGTCAGCCCGCGCCGGAAGTGCAGCATCTGTAGGTGCAGATTTTGTAAAGTATGAACTTTTATGAAGCGATGTCTGCCTCTCAGCATACGTTGTTCCATACAGCATACGTTGTTTCATACAAATACATAAGTGTCCGGGGAATATTTTGAATTCTCTGTATCTTCCTTTGAATATTTTTTTGTTTAGCATTCAGTAAGTGTTGATCCATTTTTAACATAGATTTCTCTATTTGCACTGAATGCTTCAATGTAACGATACGAAGAGTACTCGTGATACAAAGCATTTAATTATGTATTTTTTCTAAAACACGCAAAAAAAATAAAATATTTATGTTTAATTGTAAAGGTGTGAAAACTAATTACTTAAACTGTGTGTTTATCGTACATCAAAATATGACTTTAATAATTTTAATTAACTTTTTTTATAACGGAATAATAATAACGATATATGTGTATTGGTTATTCGTGTAATTGACAAAATAACAAAATATATATAACAAAATCTGAACTTGCAAAGTCTGAATAATAATAACGATATATGTGTATTGGTTATTTGTGTAATTAACAAAATAACAAAATATATAATAACAAAATCTAAACTTGCAAAGTCTGCATGTGTGAAGCAGGCTGACTCCCAGATTACGCCGACCCTTATTGTTGTTCTCCATAATAGAAATAACGTTACTGCCAACTGCAAGAAAAAAATAAAAATAATTTGTTAAAATAAATCATGTCATCACACAAAAAATACTGATTTCTTTTGTCGTTTTTTCTGTCAATAAAAACAACGTCTGAGTAACAAAAATCAGAAATTTATACTCATAACGCAAGTGAAAAATTAAAAAAGATATGGTTGCACCTAATTAGGCTAATTAGCTCAATGGTAAAACAGAGCCCTGGCGACGCTAAAGTCTTGGATTCAATTCCTAGATGCGACCGTATCTTTTTCTGATATTCCTTTTGAAAATTTCATACGAGTGTCGCTAATATTGACTTAAATTATGAAATAAATATTGTATTTACATTGAGTTCATTTGGTATATGATGACAGTATAGGTGGCAATGGTCCCAATGAAACTATAGACGAGGGAGGCATCTATCGGGAAAAGCTTCCAAGCTGTGAGCACCATGGGACGGGAACTTATCTGCCGCTCGAAGGTGGAAAGACGCTTTTGGCATGATTCATCTGAAATTATTGACACAGCTTTTAGGTGTAAAAACTATACAAATGAGTGGTATATCATCTTCGAACGAACCACATCACGATATATTTATTGAAGAAGTAATAATTTACAGAACTCCATTTTAATTTAAAGTTTTTCTTTTGTATAATAATAATGTGGAAACCTGTAAATGGTACAATGTGACTTAAATACTGTTATGCTATGCTATTTATGTAAATTGTTGGTCTCCCAAATAAAATAAAAAATATTATAATACAATTTATTTGTTCACAAGATCTGGTGTGTATTTATTATTATTATACATGACAGCTGCTTCGCCTTCTAAATCAGTCTACACACCATGCTGGGCTGTTAGCAGCTGGCTATTGTCTCCTGTCTCTTTTTTCCTCGTGCGAACCCGTAACATTCTGTTTCACGTTGTCTTTTGTCTCTTTTATTTACACAACAAATTCAATATCACAATCTCATTTCACTGCGGCGCATCGGTTGGGACTAGCGGCAGACGGTTTCTTCCAATTTGCAGTCAACGTGAAACAGAGTGTTACGGGTTCGCATGAGGAAAAAAGAGACAGGAGACAACATCCAACCTTCGATTTTTAGCCAGCTGCTAACAGCTGCTGTTCGCAGCATGGTGTGTAGACCGCTTAAAGGCATTTTTGAACTACGTGGTTACTTATTATGAAAATCTAATTGTGTTTATATTATTAAAATGTTGATTTTCGATTAAATTGTCGGATGATTATAAAGTTTAAAGCATGTAAAGTCTATTTTTATTTTTAATTTAATAGGTAAAACCTATAATTATTATATTTTAATTAATAAAATCAATATTAGCGAGACACAATTAATTGAGAATCGGAAATAGAAAAATCAGAATAAGATCGGGTCACATCTGGGACTCGAATCCAGGATGATCCTCAGTCCGATGACCAAATCGGATAGGGACACATTAGCTCAGTGGTCACAGCAGCAGTCCGGAAAACTTTTTCTGATTTTTCCGTTTCAGATTTTCGATTGAGTTTCGCTAATATGTCTTCATTAATTAAGAGGGTATTCAGAGAATACCGGAAAAAGTCCATTTTAAATCAAATTCTAGACGTATTGACTCTTTTTATAAAAAAAAACAAATTGATTTTGAAAGATTGTTATTTTATCTGGTACAAACAGTTTTAAAATTTTGAAAAACTAAGTGTATTTTTAATATACTAAAGTTATACCATTGGTCGTTAGCAGATTTGTTCAATTTTCAAACGATAGTTCTATTTAACAACAGAAATTACAAATCATATAATCATACAACAAAATAAATCTATACATAATCTAGTCAACACAGTTTTGAGAATTTTAATTTTAGTTATATTAAAATCATCCGAGAACATGTTTTGTGACAAAAATACCTAATTTTTTCTATTAAATTAAGGTCTTACAAACTAAAATATTTCAAATTTTTTTTACACACTTATTTTCTTTAGACATTATTGACAAATCATAAATACTGGTTATCAAAAAGTACACGATATTTAATAATTTATCATCGTGCGTTTTGAGCATTTTTATTACTTACTTGAATGTAGGTATATATTAAAGCAAGTTTTGAATGAAATAAAACGATATTAATTATTTAATTCTAAAAATTTGATAGGGGGAATAATCGATCTTTCTCATTGGAACCTCTCTGTACAGTTGCAATCATTTTTAAACTTTTATTCTCAGCCGCTGGTCAATCGCAACACGTAAACTTTTCCCTTATTACATTGTTTAAATTTGACTAAAGGTCGTTAATGTGAGGTGTTTCTGAATTAACAATTTGGGTGACTCATTAAGAGTTTCCTCCCCATGGTTTAATCATTCTTTGATGTTCTTCGTTTGGAATTGATACTAGTAAATAGAAAGTATATTGCTCAAGTCTGTTCAACAGAAAAAATAAAAAGTGTGAAAAACTGTTGAGGTGAAGTTTTAAGATATTTTACCAATAAAATTGTGGATTTGAAGTTTATTGATGGTAATGATAGTTTGGTTGTATCCACTCTTCAGCAGTTCTGCCATCACTACGTATGAACCCATCAAGAAGACGTTATGTAAAAACCAGTTTAAAATACCCCCAATCACAATATAGTTCTAAAAAAAATACAGAATGTTACATACTATTATGAATTCATGTCATAAATAAATATGTTTTTACCCCACCGACGAAGTAAAAAATTGATTTAAAATATTTCTTGAAAGTGAGAATAATTGCAATGATTTATTTAAAACATGCTGCACCAAGAAATGTATTTTCAAATGAAGTATGTTGTATAAACTTTATAATTATTTACATTTTTGTTTTACAGAATGCATTTAGCAAAACATTTGAATGCTTTGTTTCTGTGGTAATCAAAACAAAATAGCACATAATTAGGTAAGTACTCGTACAAGGAGAAAAATGTTATTCGAAAAACGATAATTTTAATATTAAAAACGGTTAAAAACGGGACTGAAGTTCTCACGAACAAATTAACAGTGTTTCAATGATTATTGGCGGGTAAATGTAAGAATAATTTGTGGGTATACGTACGAAATTACGTATACCAACAAATTATTCTTACATGTTCCCGCCAATAAATATTGAAAAACTTGTTCGTAAGAACTTCAATCTCGTTTTTACTATTAAAATGATGTTTTTTTCGAATAACATTTTTCTCAGTGTACACACTTATCTAATCCAATAGAAAGAAAAGATAAAAACACATTTAAAATAACTTTAATGCTTAGATAATAAGGAGCAAAAAACAATGAATCTTACCATATCAAGTCTACCTTTTGTAATCAGCATGGTGTCATTCCAGAGAATCAAAATAGACAAGAAAATAAAAATGGTTATGAAAACCAACTGAAAATAAGATAATTTAGTTCATTTATCAATAATTTATAATATTCGGAAAGCGGGTATGTGTGCCCCAGAAACCATTTAAAGTAAAGAAACACATCAGGCGCAGGTCACCCCGTAGAGGTGATTTAGTTAAAAGATTCATGGGTACATCGAGTGAGGCCTCTTAAGGTCTTTATGGCCTGTGTGGACTAAACCCTCTTACAAACTTACTTAACTTAATTAAGTACATAAAAAATCATAGAATTTTATTCTTCAAAACTTTATTCACAACTCAGATAAATACTATTTTAGTGTTGTAATTACTCTGAAGTTTGAACCGCTGGATTTTCTGTAGGCTTCAACCGCCGCGCCGGACACTTTTTTTTATTAGGCACTAGCTGATACCCGGCATGCGTTGCAATGCCACTTAAATAAAGAAATTGTTTCTCCCTGCGTGTCCTTTCCCATTCGTCCCCGTACCCCTTACGCCACCTCTTGCTCACCCTCGTCCCATTTTCCTCCCACGTTCCCTTTTCACCTCCCCTCTCCCGCTGTCACCTTTCTCGCGAATCTCCATTTAATTCAAATTCTAGTTAAGTAAGTGATAATGTTATTTTCTTTTTTTCTGGAATAAAAATACTTATAAAAAAAAAACCTCCACCCTCATGAATTCCCCTTCCACCTACTCCGGCTTCCCCCTCCTCCGTCCTCCCTTATGCGAACCACCCCTCCTTCATTCCCCTCACCCCGCCTTTTTTCCCTGCCCCTAAACTCCTTACATTTTTTTTTGCAAATTTTATAGCTCCAAAACTCACCAAAATAGAAATATTGCTATATAGAAACCTTCAGGGGCATGTCCACAACAACTCACCAATTTTTTTTCGCAATCGGATGAATAGTATAGGAAATATCTCTAAATATATCAATCGCTCTGTCAAACGTACGAAGTTAAAATAGTCGTAAATTTTTCTGAAATTATCCAATTTTTTGAGCAATTTTTTTAATTTTTCTTTCCGTAAGAACCTTTTACAAAGTATTAGAAAACTAAGATAAAAAAAAGATGAATGAAATAGGATAGACCAAGGTAAACAGGGATTAATTTTTATGTATATAGATTATTTTGAATTTTACACATAAATTAGAAGGACAAAATAATTAAAAGTGTGACAAAATACAATTATTAAATTACGTGAAATTATTTTTTTTCCTTCATTCGCTCCATACAGCAGGCCCTGGAGAAAATAACAATTTCCCTCAGGGCCAATGTCTTTCACGATACTGTGGAGAAGGTTTTTTTTAATGAAAGGAAGGAGATGAAGATCTGGGAAGGAAATGGGTATGAGGGGTGGGTAGAAATCTGGGTGTCAGTGCATCCAGGAGTGACGGACGTTTGAATTATTTCCTCCCACTGTGGTGCAAGGCGATATGTCGAGAGAGTCTAAAGAGTAAAAAGGCCTCTCTCTACCAGTCTCTCCAAATCTGGCCCGCCGCACAGTAAGTGGGCACATCGACCGCCAAAACCTACAATCCTCGACACAATCACAACAATTCTCCCCACTGGGGGCATAGTCGGGAAACACGCCAAACACGCGTCCAACATATGTACACGGTTGACATTTATCACATGAGAACGGGTGGCTTCTACGACTCATTATTGAGTTTAACAGCTCGTCAGTGGAACAATTTGCCAGCCTTTGTGTTTACTCCTTTCAACAACGTAGGTCTCTTCAAGACCCATGTATACCCAATGAGCTAGCTGCCTTTGAGTAAGAATGTCAGTTAACTATAATGGTTTCAAGATGGTATAAGACAAATTTTAAGCAGAATGTTTTCTGTGACTCGATGTAAGTGAAAGTAATTACGTAAAAGTGGAGTGATATGAGAGTTTTTGGTGATTTATATACCTTAAATGATTTAAATTCCTACAGGTTGGATGATTAATGCAAGGCGCTCATCAGTAAAGCTTTTTTTCCTTTAATTAAATAATAGATATCTTGGTTAATAGACTCCATACTTAAAACAGACACAATAAACTATACGTTTTGTACTGATGTTCACGCTCTGAACATTGTCTCCGAGTTTGCAATTTTCCATTTATAAAATCGTTTATGTCTTATGAACTTCTTCATCATTAACTGTGAATATTTCTGGGAAAATAGCTCTTTGCTAATGAACGTTGCGTTAGCCATACAACGGGTAGAAATGTTATATTATTTTTGATCGACTCTTTTTTAACATAAATTTTATCCCTTGCCTTGTAGGGGATCGCGGCGCTGGGTGTTCAAATAAGCATCAGGCAGACCATCATATAAACAATAACATTGGCAAATTTTTTTATCTAGACTCTAGAGTCTAGAGGATATGACTCTAGACTCTACATCTAGAAAGAAAGTAATTCAGACTTACCTGTATCCCATATGCAGAATTAATCAAAGCAACATTGTCATTCAGTTTATCATAAACTGACATGAATCTGATAATACCATCTTCAAAATTTTCCGGTGCACTTTTTTTATATAATTTCTCCAAAATGTTAATTCTACGATTTTTTCCGTCTTGAAAGTAATCCACGTCAGTAAGGTTACCAACCACTTTGTGACATAAAATTGATTGACCTAAATTGATCAGTTGATAATTAAGAATCTTCAAGCGTTTAACTATGATCCAGACATCGAATAAGTATTTTAAAATTATTAAATCTTGCATAAAAATTAAAATTAAAATAATGTGAAGATTCATACTCTTGTACTGACGTGACATAACCTCTTCCCAAAAAACTACGAAAGAATAAAATGAAACATAAAAGAAAAATATGAATCTAACTTTGAATCTTTTTTTGTCATACCAATCTGAAGGAATTTGTAGTTTTTCATCAATATTTTGAATATTTTGTATGATTTTGAAATAGACATGAGAATTTGTCACAACTGTTGAAAACATCGATGAAGTTGCAACCAATAATAATATCACAGTGAGGATGTGTGAAGCGCCGGAAACAGACTTTTCCTTGTGATAAACATCATCCAAATAGGGAATTCGGAGATACATGATAAATAGCAAAATCAAAAATATTATTTGATATATTTTAGCTCTGTTTGTCAGGGTAGTGATCTCGTTTCCTTTAAAAGAAAACTGTTGGAGACCAAACGCCATAAAAACTGGATGCAAACTTTTGAAAACATGCGATATATTGGGCGAAGTGTCCGGGGAATCTTTTGTATTCTCTGTGTCTTCCTTTGAAAATTTTTTTGTCTGCCAATCAGTAAGAGCCGATTCATTTTTAACAAACATTTTTTCTTTTCGTTGATGGCTTCTTTCTAACTAAGCGAAGAATACTCTTGATACAACACATTTCATTATTTTTTTTACTAAAGCATGTAAAATAACTAAAGTGTTTAGGTGTATGTGTAAACAAATTACTTAAGCAGTGATCAATTGTTTAAAGTGTATTGTTTGGACACCTAAATAACTTTAATAATTAATTTTTCTTTTGTAATGGAACAGTAACGATTATTTAATGAACTGCTAGAAAAACAAACAACAAAACGTACTCGAGTTACCAGAATTGAGAACCGTGTATCTAGTTATATTTATTATAGAAGAAAAACAATTATTTTTTACCAATTGTACGTAAAATTAAAATACTACAAAAAATATATACATTCGAATCGTATTTAAAAAAAATATTTATTAAAAGTAAGGATTTCACAGTTTGGGAGGCGGGAATGGGTACCGCCGCCCCTGGAACCATTTGTTGGATAACCAACACCTCTGCCACAGGTCACCCCAAGTGGTTCGCTACGTTTGGTGAGTTAGCAGGGGTGCCCGGGTTCATGGGGTTCATTGTCTAGGTCGTGGCGGCGGATGATCTAGACACACTGAACCCCAGATTCCTACCCAACCCTCATACCGTTTTCCTTCCCAGAACTACTTCCTCTCCTTCATTTCCTTAAAAATACTCTCCACACAGCATCCCCAAAGATGACTTAGGTCCTGAGGGAAAT
This sequence comes from Limnephilus auricula, assembly GCA_951813805.1. Taxonomy (NCBI): domain Eukaryota; kingdom Metazoa; phylum Arthropoda; class Insecta; order Trichoptera; family Limnephilidae; genus Limnephilus; species Limnephilus auricula. The sequence goes on from OX638403.1 coordinate 15,717,512, forward strand.
TATTTTCCTCAGGGCCTCCTGTGTGGACCTAAAAAAGGATTAGAATAAAGATTAAGGAAAAATTAAAAATACAAACGGAGAACTTTGAAATGTGAATGAAAAAGACGAGTATGATCAGTTATATATCACTTATAATTCTTCACGTGTGGAAATAACGTTACTGCCGACTATAATAAAGAAATAACATTTATTTGTCTGAACCAATCATACAGAATCTTTATGACTCTGTCTTAATTTTCATCGTGTCCGGCTTATACTTATGCTAGGGTAAAATTTATAACAGCTGAATTTGAAAAAATGATTTTATATATATTATTTTGCAGATTGGAATTGGATTTAAAAAATCTCATCAGTAGACTTAATTTCAGCAACTCAATATTTGACACAAAAGTGAATCCCAAACTGCACATTAATAATGCTCGAATAAACCACAATAATTATTACAATAAACGAGAACATTTAAGTCGAACGGATTTCTCAATCGAAAAAAGAAAGAGGCTTATTTCTGTCCATAATGATGTAATTTCAAAATCATTATGTTTATTTCATAGCAATGAATTTTGTTATAAAATTGAGATCATCTGCAACTTAATGCAATAAGGAAGTTGAGTGAAAAATATTTTGACTTCTAAAAAATATGTTCATGCATATGACATGCAAACTTTAATACCAGTATATATATATATTTTTTTAAAAGTTCGTTTTCGTAATTAAATTAATTCTACAAGTTTCCACACAGCATCCCCAAAGAAGGCATAGGCCCGGAGGGAACATATATTCATAGGGACATCCTGTGTGGAGCTATTGTAAAAAAAATCGTTTCAATAATGAATTATTTATTAACTAATTAACCATCACGGCGTTTCCCCGCAGGTGTAGGCAGAGAGGACGGACCGCCAAACAACTCGGTCTTGGCACACGCTCCTTGCCTCATTCACATTCATACATCTTCTCATACATATTATTCTGACTCTTGACATGGTTCGACTCAAGTATCTGATTTACTTGATCGTGCCACGTCTTCCTAGGGCATCCTCGGCTTCTTCTACCGTTCACATTCGCGTCATAAATTCTCTTTACACTCCTTTCTTCATCCATTCGCTCAACATGCCCAAACCATTTAAGCGTCCCTTTCTTAATCTTACTTACTACGCTCACATCAGCCTTGCATTCTTTTCGGATCTCCACATTCCTCACACGATCATACATGGTTTTACCACACATACGCCTCAGGGATCTCATTTCTACAGCATTCAGTCTACTTTCATCCTTTCTCTGCCATTTCCACGCTTCACTGCCATACATCAGGGTAGGTACCAGTACTCCATTGTTACAACTTTTTGTTGGCTCCAACGGCGTTCAATCCTCCATTAATGGCGTTACCTGCATTCACCCTTCTTTCGATATCCCTATCAGCCTTCCCATCTCTCGTAAACATACTTCCCAAATATACAAACTCATCCCCCTGCTCCAAGTATTCATCATTCACAACTATATTGCACACCGTTTTCTGACTCTCTCTTTCTCTTTCATTCGTATTATGATAAAGTGAACGTCTCTAGCATTACCTTATTAGTTGGAAGTCTCGTAAATAATGTTATTCATACTACAAACGCAAACAATCGGAAAAAAAACAAACATTGCACTCTAAACCAAGATAACAAACGTACTTTTTTCACTATTTTAATAATGTACGAACTTTTAAGAATAATTTGTATGATTTAATAAAAAAATAATTTTAATTAGGAACCGGGTGTAATTTGTGACCTTTAAAAAAAGTATCAGTAAAAAATAAAATTCTTGAACATTCCGATGTGGGGCAAAATCGCACCAGCGCACAGCACTCAAACTTCCTTCACTATGAGAGTACTATTATAGAATGAATATATATTTGAACGGAAATGCCCAATTAATCACATAACGTTCGCAGGTTATATCCAAGTTCTAAGTATCACACAGATTTCAATTGATACAAAATATTTGTGTAAGTGGCAATGGTCCCAATAAAGTGGCAGATGAGGGAAGCGTCTATCGGAAAAATCCTCCAAGCTGTAAGCACCATGGGACGTGATTTTATCTGTTGCTCAAAGGTGGAAAGACGCTTTTGTCTTGATTCATCTGAAATTGTCAAAAAAACAACTACTGTTAAGTGCGAAAATCTAAAAAACAAACGGGTGTGCTTTAGACCACACGACTTTTATGGATAAAGAAAATGTGCGTGCGCACTGCTTTCTCTTGCTCCTACAGTATTTATAAAATTGTTCAACAACGAAATGAAATTACGAATAATCTTCATGCACTGGATATGAGAGGAAGAGAGAAATAAAATGTGGGCTCGCACTGCTCTCTCTTGCTCCTACAGTGTGATAAAGCCCGTTCGCCTCGCCTGACCACACTTTTCGTAACGCTCTCGTCACGCATTCGCCAGCTCAACCCCCAATTTTACTTCAATAACTGTGTTCATTTCGAAAGAACAACAAAATTGCTATAAATTTAATACTGTCCACAAAATATCGTACCACCAAACTTGGAACTGGCAAATGACGAACTTACCAACGAAATTAGATATCTGAAGTTTATTGAGGGTGATGATGATTTCATTGTTTCTACTCTTTAGCAGTTCGGCCATCCCCACATATGAGCATACGAAAAAGATGCTATGGAGGAACCAGTTGAAAATTCCCACAAATTTTATAAAATTCTGCAACAAGTTAATATAATTTTGCAAACATCATAAAAAAATTATCGTTTTTTTATAAAACAAATCTATTTATATTGAAATCTGGAGCTAAATGTTCAATTTGGTTTGGTAGAATATTTCAATAAAGTTATAACATTTTTTGTATGATATATTGTTTTTGTGGTATATTTAATTCTACGTTACATGTTGGACAAATGTTTCGATTCAGTTATTCTTTGAAAGGCACAATGGTTATTTAGCAAAAATGTTACTTACCACTGAGATAATTCCTAATACAATTAATATAACGCTATTCCAGAGAGTTAGACAGACAATTAAACCACAGACGGTTATAAGAAAAAGCTAAAATAGAAACACAAAAAAATTATTATAAATTTTGTTTATTGTTATCAATATATTTTGAGTAAGAAAAATCAATTAATCAATAGTCGGCAAAACAAATTGAAGAAACAAAATTTGAGGCTATTTGGCATTGGGCTAGAATAAAACGTCAACAAGATAATCAAATAGAGGATAAAAAAATTTAACACTCTGTAGGTTATAAATATAATGATGTGGTGGCCAAGTGAAAAGAACACCAGATGATAGAACATGGAAAATCATCACCAAGTGAGTGCTCCATTATAATCGACCCAGAATAAAAGCAAGCAAGAGCTACGCTAAAGATTGCACGACGACTGCAGTAAAATGTTTAGGGACCGGAGACTTTTATTAAACAGACGTAGACTCTGGACTCTAAAGCAGTGGTTCTTAACCAGGGTTCAATCAAACCTCAGGGGTTCGGTGAGTCAGTCTCGCGGGTTCGGTGGAGGTCAGGACACATCCCCGACCGATATGATTCGTTATAACCCGCCCCGCTTGTCCACCAAGAAGGGTTTGGTGAATGCGCATATGAAACTGGTGGGGGTCAGTACCTCCAACAAGGTTAAAAACCACTGCTCTAGAGTATGTTATAAGACCAAACAGGCTAACGACCCGTGTAATTAATCTCACACATATTATGACGTAAGCTGTAAAACCCAATAATAGTTATTTTTCAAAAATATATGCATTTTGTTTTTCTCACCTGTACTCCATATGAAGAATTAATTATACCAATATTATCAGCAAGCTTATCGTAAACAGACATCAATCTTTTTATGCCGTCTTCAAATTGTTCTGCGAACTTGTTCTCATATTTTTCATCACTTTTACATCGAAAATTTTTAGAAAAATCGACATCAATTTCAAATTCTACATCTTCGTGGTGTAGAAAAGGTTGAACCAAGTCGATTAATTGATAAGTAAGCACGTTCAAGCGATTAACTACGATCCAGACATCGAATAAGTATTGAAAAATAATTAAATCTTTACAAAATATTAAAATGAGGATGGTGTGAAGATGGAGGTTTTTCTTAAATTTCCAAACGGCCTCATCCCAAATACTAATGAATGCATAATAAAGGATATAAAAGAAGAATATAATTTTCACTTTGAATCTGATTTTTACATACCAAGTAGAAGGAATTTGCAATTTTTCATCCAAATATTGAATGTTTTGTATTAGTTTGAAATAGATGTAAGAATTTTTAATAACTTATGAATAAATTGATGCAGCTGTAATCAATAAGAGATTTACGGTGAGGATATGCGAAGATACGGAAATAGATTTTTCCATTTTTTTAAATGTTTGGTATTTATGAAATATACTGTAGTAATACAACCACATAAGAAAACCCAAAAATATAAACGGGTACATCTTTGCTCGGTTTGTCAGAGGTATTATATTGTTTCCAACAAAAGATATCTTTTGCAGACCAAACGCCACAAATACTGGATGCAAACTTTTTAAAACGTAAGCAATATTGTGTGGATATTTGTACAAATCTCTAGACTCTTCATTTGAATGATTTATTCTAAGGGAATCGTCCATTTTAGTTTTTCCATCTGTTACGGTGATGATTTTGTATTAACAACACAAGGAAAACTATTCATGACACAAATAGCTCCCAGTTTATAAGTAGATTTGCAAGTATTGTCTGGTAGTGAATAATTTTATTTAAATAAAAAAGCAAGCTCTTTGACAGCAGTTGATTGATGGGCTTTTCGGTAGACAATTAGGTTATTGGTAGTTGCGGTGCAAAATTAATTCCATTACCCGGTGAAAATAATCGTCAACATACAAACACCAAAGGCCAATGAAAATAATCATCAACATACAAACACCAAAGGCCAATAAATGCCAATTTTTTTTTTACCTGGGCCCAGAGGTCACGAGTTCAAAATCAATAGTATGTTATGTACCTATTCATCATATCCTAAATCTACTTACCCATTTGTAAAGGTCTATGTAAGAAGATCACCTATAATTAGAAACATCATAAATTTAAACTACTGTAAAAATGATGTGATGTATTCTTTTGAAGAGCCAAACAAAAAAAAACAAAAAAAACGACGACCCATTATTGAACCCTAATAAAACAATCCTTAAATTGCATCTATGAAAAATGTGTCTGTCTCACTTTTGTATCCGTCATTTGTCAAGCTCAAAAATAGGAAATGTTCACATAACCTGTTAAAGGTCTTTGCCGATTACCTCTGCAACAGAACAATAATAATTTCGTTTGGTGACTTCATGTTCGAGAGAGAGGTTGCCCTCAAGGTTCTAACCTAGGACCGGATTTGTGGAATATTGAGTTTGACAATTTTTCCAGGCTACCCTTGCCTGGAGAATGTATATCGGTGGATTATGTTGACAACAAACTAGTTGGTCTCGGGGAACAGCAAGAAAAAAGTTGAGAGAAATTCAGAAGATGGTATAGAGATGATTCTTAATTGGGGTCCGCGATACAAAATGATCTTCGCTCCCCATAATACCATGGAACTCCTAATGAAGGACTCTATCAGCAGAGAAAGTAACCCTATCATTAAAATGGGATATTCCAACATCCATTTTGTAGAGAATGTGAAATATTTAGGAGTCACTCTAGATCGAAAGTCATCTTTCTTAGCCAACGTTAAAGAAGTTTCCATCAAGGCCCATGCCTTCTTCTTTAAACTGAGAAGAGATTCCACAGCTGAGTGGGGTCTGCGTTTTCCGGCGCTCTATCTCTTGTATAGGGGAGTACATGTGGCGCAAGTCTCAAATGCGGCCTCTCTGTGGGAGCATCGCCTTGAGAATTCGCTCATACTCTCTTCTAAAGAGAGGCCAGCGAACCTCCTTGCTTCCTTATCGAATCATTGCTTCAGACGCTTTGCCTGTCTTCAATGGAATTTTGCCAATAGATCTAGAAATCAGGGAGGTTCTGACAAAGAAGATGTTAACAAGAGGATGTCCTGCTACTCACCTAGGGGTTCAATTAACTATCGGTAGGGCAGGAACTCTCTCAAGACTTCTAAGTCAAATGCGGGACACTGTCATTAGAGGAATGGCAAAGGCGATAGGATAGATCAAATATGGGCAGATGGACCTTCTCCTTCTTCCCATTGGTTAAACTCAGAATGGAAGGGGCGTATATAAACTTGGACCACCACTTGGTTCAATTACTGTCCGGGCATGGGGAGTTCAGGGGAAGACTGCAAAGCCTCTCCCTGTCTCCTCATCCAAACTGCGCCTGCGGCTGCAAGGACCAATCAGCCGAGCATATTCTGTGGCATTGACGTGAGATCATGACAGACGCGCAAGAAGAAATTTTGGACGGTTTAGATGTGATCACTAGACTAGCATGGAATGCTGTTCTAGTCTCGAACGAGGTGAACTTCGAGTACCCAAGGAAATATACAAAGGTCTGGGTGGAGAGATGGTGTGTTCATAGAGTCGCCGATCAGCTTAAAATCTCCAAGTAGAATCCAAGTTGTATTGCTCCTATCGTCCAAAGTTTATTCTACTCTTTCTCTTATAATGCTTACTCCGATATTATTCTTATTATTTTCATCTCACATGTCTAATTCTCATTATATTTGTTTTATCTCTTTGATTGCTCACCAGTAACCAGCTCCTGTTTTATGTGCTCTCATTTTCTTTTGTTTAATTTTCTTTTTTATCGTGAGCTAAAAAAACTGCTCGTCTAGCTGTTTGCTGATCTCTCTTTTCGCATTGTATTTTCTTTTTCTTTTTAGGCCAATGTTAATTATGTACCGAGTTGTACCCCGATTGTATTTTGAGGTATGTTTCTCTGACGAGTCCATTTTCCAAATTTTAGTGAAAAAATCATCATTCTTACGACGGCTATAAGTGGAGAAATTCCATCAGGACTGCCTTGTGGAGACGATCAAATACCCTGCCAATATCCACAATATGGACAATCATCTCTTTCAATGGGATGGGGCGCCTCCATGTTCTGCAAGGGACCATGAGGCAGGATCAGTACAGACAAATACTGGAAAATCGGTCGCTGCCTCTAGTCGGAGAATGGTTCTTGGTGGCGTATTTCTGCACAATTCCGCCATAAAGCCAGGACCGTCACTAAATTCCTGGCTGAAAAAACGTGCAAGTTTTACCATGTTCGGGGAATTCCCTTGCATTAACCCCACTGAAAACCTGTGGGTGATGTTGGAGATTGCCAAAGAGGTGATCAGAACAAGCAGCAGCTCATCGAAACCCTCATCAGAGTAAGCCATCACTATCCTGAGCTAAAGCGCAATGCAAAAATGTGCATTGAGAGTATGCCACGGCGTGTACAAGCTGTAGTTGTGGCTAAAGGCGATATTACAAAATATTAACTTTCTGTGAGATAATGTTTTAAAATAATAATTTTAAAAAAATGCATATTAAGAACCAATATGGTGTTTACATTTTCCTAATTAAATTATCTTCTTAATGAGTTATAATAACTGTACCTAAAATGACAAATACCTTTGTTTTACGAATACAAAAGTGAGAAAAACACATTTTTTATAGGGGTCCCTATTGATATGGCAACCCACTGCACCTCTTGAAATAAACAAATTCCCAAAGTCCATCGTCGTAACTAAAAATGTTTATTATGCTTATTGTATTATTTCTATTATCCAGGAGTGGGCAAAGTGGCTGCGGGAGAACCTTATTCTATTGAGGTATATGTGTTATAGAGGATCAGAATCAGAACACAAGTCGTAGTTACTAAAATGTGTTTTATTTCATTTCAAAGAGTATAACTAGGTAGGTAGTCATTGAGGCCACATAGCTAAACAGCAATTTGTTGTCCACAACGAAGCAGCCACTTAGGACAAAAGGTCTGCATTTGATTTCGCTTTCAAGCCGGAGAAGACTTTCCCCATAGATCATATCTGTAAACGAAATATTAAATAAATCTCAAAAACAATTACTTAGACGAATAATTAATAATTAGTACCTAGAATATCATTTAGCACGAATTTCACACACCTTTAAACACTTTAAAAACTTTACGTATCATCCAAAGTGGAGTCATTAGGGTCCCCTGAATTCCGCGGAGTTATCTTATATCTTATGACCAAAATTTATGTCGAAATATAACATACCTACCTCTAGTAAAGTTTTTAAGATCTTAAATATGCGAGAATATTTTATTTTAGATAATCACTGTTTATTAGCCGAGTTGTAAAGTAAATTAAATATTCAATTTCCTTAATAGGAAGAAATCACAAAGGATGGAGCGAAAATTTTAAAAACACACCAGAGACCCTAGCACGCTTGCTCTATAACGATCGGTAGGATAAATATCGGTAACTTCTCATCATTCCCTAGGACTACTGCACATCGCTAACGTACAAACAACAGTTGATGTCGAATATGTTAAGGACACTTAGTCATTGTGAACTGTCACTTATTCGTTGGCGATCTGTAGTCATGCTAGGGAACGATGAGAAGTTACCGATTGTTATCCTATCGATCGTTATAGAGCGAGCGTGCTAGGGCCTCTGGTGTGCTAGCACCGACCGACCGATTGTAGGTAACTTCTCATCGTTCCCAAGGACAACTGCAGATCGCTAACGTACAAACGACAGTTGATATCGAATATATTAAGGACACTTAGTCATTGTGAACTGTCACTTATTCGTTGGCAATTTGCAGTCATGCTAGGGAACTATTAGAAGTTACCGAAAGTTATCCTATCAAGCCTTGTTGATTGAGTGTATTAGAGGGCCTGGTTCTATTATTTAACATGTTACAGGTATAAAAAAAGTCACAGTGTTTCTTTAAATATTTCTTTATATCCTAGTTGGGCAGTCAAAACACTTAAATAATGTATAATATGATATGTATAATCCTTTACTAAATTAAAAAAACAAAAAAAATGCAGACATTAAATTTTTACGAGAGATTTAATACAGTAACTCTCAGATATTAGTTGTTATATTTTTTAAACGGATATCAATCATCAAGTAATTAAAAACGGTAAAAGAGAGGAAGTTAATTTCTTCCGAATTGAATAAATATCAAAAATAGTAAAGGGATAATTTTTGTTGCTATCTCAACTTATGGAAAATGTCAGAAGCTGGACGTATTATTATTATAGGGAGTATTTGTATGAAATAACTTACTTATATTTGAATCCAGCAACAGTTTATTGATAACAACGATTAATCGTTCACCCTCGTACTTCATCGTTTCGGAGAAAATCACTGGAACTGTGATTAGCAGGAAGAAGGTCAAACACCAGACGATATTTGAACTTACGGCATTAAATAACTATAATAAAAATGATTAAATTCTTCTCCCGACATCATATAGGTAACATGGATTTTATCCGAGTTTCAAATTGTTTTTATTTAACCCTAGATGACAAACCTTCGTCTCATTGACTACGCCGAAACAAAATTACTATTATTTTTTTTATGTACTATATATATATAGTACATTCCGTAGAAAAGTATCGTAAGTCAAAAAAGTTATTTTAACAGGAGAGCAAAATACCAATTAATGAATGATGAACCTGCGGTCCTGTCGAAAGTAATATATATTTTTTTAAACTTTATTTATCTCATTTCTTTATACATACAACATATTATACAATATATTAATATAATACAACATATTATCTCTTTTGTATTTTATACTTTTTGTTATAGTTTTTTCAACTTCATTATAATTTTTTCTTCTACAATTTTTCCAATTTTCAAGCATGTTTATATACTTAATCCATATATGTTTACACTAGACTTCATAAAGTAACCAATTAAACTTATATATAATTGGTCACCATAAAACAGGCAGCCGCCTAGTATGGTGATTTAATATGTCATTTATATGTAATTGTTTTAATGTATTATCATGTATTTTATAAATAAATAAATATAATAACAAATGGTATAAACAAGAAATGAAAACCCACTAATACACTGCCGGAGTGTGGGTTATATAAAAACAAATACTATATTTCCAAGTACCTAAAGTATAAAATAGACTTATAAAACATATAAAAAATAAGAAAAGTTAATATTACATAAGTAGAATAAGTGAAAAAGTTTTTTTGTTTTTGTTTTTAGTTATTATAAAAAGAAAATATAAAAAAACATATTGTTTTTTTTTTAGTTATTATAAAAAATAAAGAGAAAACATATTGTACTACAGTTTAGAAAGTTACAGAAAGTGAGTAATAGAAAGATAGATAAATTTATAGAAAAATCTTTTTTTAATATCTGCATCATTCAGCCATAATTTTACCTCTTTTACATATTTTATCATTTGAGTTTGAAGTGGTAGAAGGTTAAATGTACGAGGACCAATGAAACTGCTATGTCTGCATTAATTTAGTATTGGTTAAATTCTATCGACATCTTGCACACATGGAGTGATCTAACTTAAATACGGTTTTTGTGGGGCATAGATAATCACAATCACTTTAGTTTTCGAAGATAAGATGTGAAATAGAAAATTTACTACACTTTTCTATGGAATGTACGATATACTAAATATATATTAAATATTTTCTAATCGCATTCGTCAACTATTGAATATTGGTGCATCTATTTGGTGCACCAATCGGTGCATCGGGTAAGAACAACAGATTAACCATTAATTACCAATTTAGTATAGATATTCACACCATTTTTGCATTAATTCATCAATTTTGTTTGAACGCCTAGTAGAATCAAGGGTTTGTAATAATTTCATACAAAATAAGATTTGTAATCTAGGGTCAAATAAAGGCAAAGCGTTTAACCATGTCAGCATAATTGTAATGTTGGTTTTTTTTAAATTTTTTTATCGCGAATCCCGAAATTTCGTATATTTAACGAAATGAGAAAGGAAGTGTAACATCTGATTGACATATGAAATATTGGTAGCTATATAAAGTAATTTATCACAACTCACATTTGGAAGTCCATAAAAATGTTGAGGGTTAAGTAGAGAAAAATTAATTGATTGCAGTACTACTAAAAAAGATGTCCCGAATGTGAATAAAATCTGTAAATAAAAAGTTTTCTTCTATCTATAACTTATCTACACTAGAATAATCCCATCAATGTAATATACCATTTGTTCTGACTATCTTGGTAAGAAAACACAAGGCAGCAAATGGATGGCAGCAGGATAACAATCTCGTCTTTTTCTTTTCAAACAATTTATTTTAATACAGCAAATACAAATCCAAAGGGGTCTATTTTCCCTCTGGTGGCGTGATCTACACGATCACAAAACTGTTAAAAGAAGAAAGTTCTAGTTTCCTTTAATCTTTCAACAAACCTGCAAATGTGATAGGTACTTATGCACCTACCTCTCAGTTCGAATCTTAAATCAACACTCTACCCAACTGCAGTAAGTACGCATGTACTTCCCAGTTCGGGCTTTATTCAATACTAACTCAACTTAATCTAGTCTCCTTCAACGGTAGCATTCTTCCAAACAGGTCCTCCATTGATATACTCGGTGTAACTCTAAGTGACCAGCTCAGGTACGGGGGCTCCATCGAGGCCAGAGTTAAGTTGGCCTCTCAGAAACTGGGCGTACTGTACAGGGCCCGCAGATACTTTAATTGTACACAACTACTAACCCTGTACAAATCGCAAGTGCGCCCCACTGTTGAATTTGGCAGCCATCTCTGGTCTGGAGCCCCGATGTACCTGAAAAACACCCTCGACTCTGTGCAGAAACGGGCGGTCCGCTTGATAGATTCTCCTGTCTTAACAAACGGATTGCAATCTTTAGAGCACAGGCGTCGGGTGAGAATGCTATCCTTGTTCTACCGGTATTTCAATGGAAGATGCTCCGAGGAGCTAGCGTCATTGATCCTCTCGGCACCGGTGCATAGTCGGGAAACACGCCAAACGCGCGCCCAACATATGTACACAGTTGACATTTGTCACATGAGAACGGGACGCTTCTACGACTCGTTCCTGTGTTCAACAGCTCGGCTGTGGTACGATTTGCCGGCCTCTGTGTTTCCTCCCTCCTATAACATGGGTCTCTTCAAGACCCACGTTCACTCCTTCCTCTCCTCAAAAAGACCCTCCTCACAGCATCTTCAAATATGACATAGGCCCTGAGGGAAATTATTTTCCTCAGGGCCTCCTGTGTGGAGTTAATGTAAAAAAAAAAAAACTCACCTTTGACATTAATCTACTCATAAGTGTATACCAACAGTGATGGGGGGCAGTAAATTTAAAATCATGCAATGTCCAGTGTTTTCAATATGATGTCCTTCGCGTGCAAATTGGTGTCTTCTCCAAGCATAAACTTTCTAATTAAAGTGTGTTTATCGGAAGTGACCGATCAGGTAAGTATGTTTCTGTATACATTTGTAAATAATAAACTTAGATATAGCCTAAGAATTATATTATAAATTGTACAGCGCCCTTGAGGTGATTTCTCACAAAAACAGCGCTCTACAAATTATCCAATTATTATTATTATTATTAATTATGACTGAGCATACTATAGATTTTAAATTTTAAAATTGCACTTCTTTTATTATTAGTCTAATGTGCACCCTTGACTAATTCGACAGGTCCTGTCTAGGCAAGCTGCAATAAAATTATACATTGATAACGGCTTCTAAGGACCAAACACAAAACACAAAAAAAAAAACAAAAAATAAAAATAATATTGTACAATTTCTGAAAGGAAATGCATCTATACAATAATAGGCCATCATAAAATACTAGTTACTACTTGCGTCAGGGTTGAAAGCTCGGACCCGGTGTGAACACGAGTGATAAGATTTTAAACGAAAATATAATTATTGCGAATAATTATTTGAAATTGTTAATATCGCACTCTGGAGTGAACACCATTGAAGAAGAAGACAACAATAAAAATCTAAATAAAAATAAGAAAATGAACAAGACACAGAAAAATAATAAAACATAATGGTCGTAATAATATTGTTAATTCTGAAATTTCAAATAAGAAGTTGACAAATAAGACAGTCTCGTTAAGTAAAAAGAGAGTTAAAAAGTTAAAAAGAGAGTTTTTTTTAATAAAAATAAATGTTTATTTTACCTGAATTCCGTGAAACGAGTTGATGATATCTATATTATCAGCAAGTCTTCTATAAATTTTCCTCATTCTGAATATCCTATCTCCAAAGGTATCCAAAACATTACATTTCACCATTATTTGACACATTTTATCCCAGCTTTTAAAAGGGTAAGGTTCGAGATTAACACTATTGGCATTAAAACACACATTTTTGCTGCAGACAAGTTGAAAAGTGAGAGCTCGTAATCTACAAGTCACAAGCCAAATATCCAGCACATACTGGAATACTGTATACTCATTTAAAATCATTGAAGCATATATGCAGTACAGAAGATTGGATTGTGAATACACCCAAATCAAGTAATCGTATATTACAGCAGTTCCAATAGATAGACTTGCCACGGTTAGTCCAATAAAAACATTACTTCGTGTGTCCCTTAAACATTTCGCAGGCAGATCAAGCAATTGATCAACGCATTCAAAATTGTATATGAATTGTCTGGTGACCTTTACATTATAAAAGAGAGATACACAGATGGATGAACAAGCTGCGATCACGCAAAAAACGTAGGCGATATGATCTGTAAATCCATCCATTGTTTGAGGCATTTTCATCCCACATAAATTTATGAAAAAGAAACTTAGGAAAATTCCGAAGAAACAAATCAATGAGAAGGCTTTACTCATGATTGTTCTCGACACTAACTTACCACTATGATAAGAATAACGTTGAATACCTAAAAAAAATAATAAAAAATTCACTGGTTTCAGAGCAAGATGAATATTTAATTTTAATTCTGGTGATTTGTCTTCAATTTCACCAGATAGACATTTAAGGCCTTTGATTATTCTGGAACCAAACATTTTTCTTTCAGGAATCGCAATTGTTCTAAGGAAATTCTCAATGTGCTAGCGGTTTTCTCGTGGTAGTATCGAAGTATTGAAAATTGGGGGACGTTTTCACAAAGGGAAATAACTATTTAAAAAAATCGTGACAGTTTTAAGTGATTAATCAATCGGAGTCAATATTATGATAATTTTAAAATGACAATTTAACGTTAGAGACCTGACTAATAATCATTAAAATGCTCAATACATTTGTGGAAAGCCGTCATATTTATTTAAGCCTTATAAGACGGGTAAAATTTAGTAAATATCTAAAAAACCAAATATAATTAAAAAATAATAGGGTAATAATAATAATAGTCGCGTGAAAGGGGAGAGCGGGAGGGGAAGGGGATGCGGGAGGGGAAGAGGAAGAAGAGTCGGAAGGGGAACGGGGACGAATGGGAAATGACACGAAGGGAGAAACAATTTATTTATTTAACTGGAATTTCAAGGCATGCCGGGTATCAGCTAGCAAACAATAAAAACTTAATCACTTCGTTTAAAATAATTCTTTGAATAGGAAATCAAATCAAGTAAGTAGGTGGGATATTAAGTTTTAATGGTCAAAATACTTTGAGGGTAAAGTTAAAATGTATATAAAATAATAATAAATTACTTGAAACATCATAAAAAAATTAAATTCGGGAAGGGAAAACAAAACAATATACATAAGTCCTCTCAATGTTATCCGATAAATTGATTGTTTTTGATGAATCTTTTTCGCCCATCAATAGTAAAAATCATATTGTGGTAAATGTGCGGAACAATATTTATGAATTTCTTTACGTTATCTACATTTTTACCATATTGCCACACTTCTGCCACTTTAAAAAATTAAATAAATATAGAAGACGTTTTCATATTCCGTGTGCAATTATAAAATTCATAGCATCTTGGAATCATATATTTATCAGCAGCCAATAAATAAGTGCGTTAAGAAAATTAAGATAATGTCAATAGTTCTTAGTCGAAGTATGATACAGTTAAATATGACCGAAGAAGATAGGGTCGAATTAGCTTAGAGATAGAGCAGAGTCGAATGCTAAGATCCCGGGTTCATGGGTCCGGGGTCTGGATTCTTTTACTTAGAATTTTCGATTAAGAGTCGTTAATATTGTTTTCAGTGATTAACTATAAAATTTTAGTCGCAGACTGCTGCTGCCAAACCATTCACGTGTTCTGAGTACGATGATAATTTTTGGTAGTAAATTGGTGAACGCGTCTGCAAATTTTCTTAAGTTAAAACCAGTCTCATGCTCTGTAGTGTATCTAAAAGCTTCAGGCTTTTAGACATAGATGGCAGTGCTAAGAGCTGTCCTTAGATTCCGCTAGATGGCAGGTAGTCTAGTACCTGTGGGAACCAACAGAGGGTCAAGCAGCTCTGAGTGTGTGTTCACTGGAACCCTCTGTTTAGAATCCATTCAGCCAGCTTCTAGTTATGTCGACTAACGAGATCTATTATTCAAAAGAAGTAATCTCCATCCAATGTGTTATTGGAGAATCTGTTAGTGTGTGTTGAATAACAGAACACTACATGTTCAGAATGCAATATAAAATTCATCTTCTGACGCTTTTACAGGAAAGCTTTCTGAATATTCCAAGTATATAAAATAAAATTCTAGTTGCAGATTATGATCTGAAAAAATCGGAGGAAATCTGTTTTCATCTTCTGAAAGCAGTTTAATTAAAGCTGGCGACTCACATACAGATTCACCCTTACGTTAAAACCAGTTTTGTGTTCAGAATGCCACAATAATATTCCAGTTGCGGGTCCTCATTTGGTATTATTATCTCCCTATCTATGTGTATTTTGTTGATATTTTATTATAGAGGTTCGAAATCAGAATACAAGTTGTAGTCACTAAAATATATTTCATTTCATTTGGAAGAGTACAATAAGGTAGGTAGTCATTGAGGCCACATAGCTAAACAGCAATTTGTTGTCCACAACAAACCAGCCACAAACACTTAGGACAAAAGGTCTGCATTTTATTTCATTTTCAAAACGGATGAGACGTTTCCCATAGACCATATCTGTAAATAAACCATCTTTGTTATTCAACAAACCTCAGTATTATAATATTTTCATTAGGTTGTTAAGAGTTTCCATAAATCTCTCAACCTTCACGTGCCTGAACATAAAAATCATGTATAACCTGAATGAGGGGTCTCTAGGGCCCTCCATGTACCGCGGAACGATCATATCATATCTTTTCGTACTGTTTTTGCCCTTTCCAGTAATACTCACAAATTATTAATTAGTATTCTTTTAGGTTCCATGTCTACTCAACAAAGTTGCATTTCAACACCCATTTAAAAAGTCAATAAAAGTGATGAAAAAAAGAAAGAAATAGACCATAACCTAACCTAACGTAACCTATGTTAAACACAGCTTTATTAATTTTTAGTCATCACTTTTAATGACTTTTCAAAGAAGTGATAAAGTTGCACATTGTTGAGTTGTCCGATCGACATTATTTTAAGTATGTATCGCCCAACTTTACCCAGCAGTCGATAATTCATGTTAAATGTTTAATATGTATGTATCTAAGCGCTAAGCTGTCAATCGTTACCTCGAAAAATCCTTCACCGAAAATAATAATTATCGGAGATTACAATCTTCCCAAATTGAAATGGAACTCTAGTGACAATTGTTATATTACTGATAAATGTTCTAATAAGCTAGTGCGTGAAATGATAGATTAAATGATTTAAATGATTTAAATTTGGACCAATATAATTTTGTGAACAATGTGTTACGCCTTTTAAATCTAGCTTATTTTAACTGCTCTAAACTTTGTGCTAAAATGTCAAATTGATGCTCGTATCGGCGCATAGCCTCCAGACTCCCTTTTCAATTATAGTTAATATATACACAAATAAGTCTCTATTGAAACAAAAAAAGCTGACTACGAACCTGTTAACTACCAACTCACTAATACCGATTGGACCTTCTTGACTGATGACAGTGATGTCAAACAAGCCCTAGAAAAACTGTATCAAACATTTTCCGAAAATATAAAATATCATGTCCTATATAAAAATACTACATAAAAACGGCCGAGATGAAAGCGATACCCAGAACTGAAGAAGCTATACCCTGAGAACGAGAAGAGCCGATCTCAACAGCCTACCTAGGCAATGATTGGAATAGTGCAAGGAAGACGAAGAAGATGTCCCTTTCATATAACAAAATACAGAACATATCCAATTTAGTTCTCCACAGATTTTATATTCACACTCAAACCAGTAAATTACAATCCAAACCGTGCTATAAAGCTTGTACATTATAAAAAGATTATCCGTTTAATGACAAATAACACTATTATGAATTTTAATAAAATGGCTTACTTATATTTGAATCCAGCAGTAGTTTATTGATAACAATGATTAATCGTTCACCCTCGTACTTCATCGTTTCTGAGAACATCACAGGAACTGTGAACAGCAGGAGGAAGTTCAAACACCAGTCGATATTTGAAGTCACGGCATTAAATAACTAAAATAAAAATTGTACCTTCACACCATTTAACAGCGATTTTAAAATTGTTTTTCATTAACCTTAGATGAGAAACCTTTGTCGCATCGACTACGCCGAAACAAAATTATTACCGTTTTTTAATTTCAACATTTAATCTTTTAACATTTTGTAATTTCATTCGTCGACTAGTATCTAATAAAGATAGAGGCATCGGGTATGTGAAGAAGTGCATAAAAGTGGAAGTGATTAAGACCAGCGTGTCCAATTAAATTAAACAAAAAAATTATTATGCACATGCATGCTTTTTATGCACTATTACACAGAGAAAAATGTTATTCGAAAAAACGATCATTTTAATAGTAAAAACGGTTAAAAACGGGACTGAAGTTCTTACGAACAAATTAAAAGTGTTTCATTGTTTTTTGGCAGGAAAATGTAAGAATAATTTGTTGGTATACGTACGAAATTACGTATACCAACAAATTATTCTTAGATGTTCCGCCAATAAACATTGAAACCCTGTTAATTTGTTCGTAAGAACTTCAGTCCCGTTTTTAACCGTTTTTACTATTAAAATGATCGTTTTTTTTTCGAATAACATTTTTCTCTGTGTAGTCTGCTGTAAATCGTTTGTAATAAGTGAACAAAAAGTATTTATTCTAGGTAATACATACAAAGGCTAATAATACATGCAAAGAGCTTAAATATGTCAGTATTTTTATAATGTTCATTTTCAAAACTTCTAAATTTCGAATATTAAAACGAAATCATAAAGGTAATGTAAAATTTTATTAAATTATTATAACACATTGGCAATAATATAATTTCATTTATAACAACTTACGTTTGGAAGTCCATGAAAATGATGAGGGTTAAGTAGAGAAAAATTAATTCCCTGCAGTGCTGCTACAAAAGATGACCCAAATGAGAATAAAACCTGTTAAAAAAGTGTTAAAAACCTTCATATGGTAAATAAATTACAGTTCACTGGTACACACGGTTTAGATTCCATTTAGCCAGCTTCTAATTAGGTCGATCAACGAGATCTACATTGTAAACCGCGAAGTGTATAATAAACGCAGATAATAACAAAGTATCGATTATTTCAAAGTATTGGAGAATCTGTTAGTGTGTGTAGTAAATAACAGAACGCTACAGCTGGCAATATTTAAAGTATTATTCAGATCTTATATTTCTCCAACTAAAAGAAGGTGTGAACTGTTGCGGAACAATTTTTTCGGCCGGTAATTTTACAATTTTGAACACAAATAAAAGTGAAGACGTTAAAGGCACTTGGAATAGTCAAGGCTTTTAGCAAAATGTCAGTTTAGTGGATTTGGACGGTTGAGTGGCTAATATCACAAGCAGAACTACAACCCAAGGAATTTTGTTTATTTTACCGGAATTCGGTAAAACGAGTTGATGATGTCAATATTATCAGCAAGTCTTCTATATTTCTCATTCTGAATATCCTTTCTCCAAAAGTATCAAAAACATTACTTTTCTTCAACAATTGGTTGATTTTATGCCTGCTTTTAAAATGGTAAGGTTCGTGACTAACACTTTTGGTATTAAAACACACATTTTTGTAACAGATAAGTTGAAAAGTTAGAGCTCGTAATCTAAAAGTCAGTCAGTACAAGAAGGCTTTACTATATATACGATCATATAAATTTAAATTTAATCCAAGTTTACATGTTTTATACGGAATTGCATCTCTTACTTTTATATTTCTTCGAGAGTTTCTGTTTGGGATATACTGTCTGTCATCGTACGATCAAATAAGTATAAAAGTGATTTAAACAATAATTGCATGCCACAGTTATTGCAAGCAAAATAATAAAACAGCATTTTATTGTGCTTCTATTTAAATGTGACATGCAATTATTGCTTACGGCATATTTATTCGATAAGCAATAAATTTAAATTTTTAAATTCATTTTCCAGTGAGCTTAGTAGCATAAGTACTCATATATATATATATATATATATATACGAGGATTGTCCAAGTTTTTAGATCTTTATTCAAGGCAACACGGACGTCATTTCTCAAAATTTGGCAGTTCTAGCACGTAGCTCAGACTTTAACCCATAAAACAAGCGGTTAACCGGCTTGGTAGCTGCTTCAGTGCGACATTTGCGCCCGTTTGAGATGAACGCTCCTTTGTCGAACTAATCGAATTAAAAAAAGTTTTCGATTCCTCGTGAAGCATTATTAGCATTTTATAATCTGGTGCTATACTATAACGCAATGCACAGAATTTACACACGGATTTGATTTTTCCGCCAAGCCCATCCATATCGGTGACTGGACAACTCAAGAGCATGCAACTTCATCACCTCCTTTGAAAAGTAATTAAAAGCGGTGAAAAGAATGATTAAATAGATAACGTTAGGTTAGGTCATGGGATATTTAAAAAAAATCATACATTTGAATGCATTTCAAAGTGGTATTAAAATGCCACTTTTTAGAATTGTCGTTGAACCAAAAATAATTTCACTGTAGATACTTTCCATCATTTGAAACACTTTGGGGAGTAAATCTAATAACAAAGTATGTACATTAAAACCTTCCTCTACTCCTCTTTTGTTAATGAAGTTAGGGGGTCAGATTGATTGTTCGCACATTTGATTAGATAGGTTTAACAAATATTAAATAGGTTCCTGTTGGCCGAATTCCAACCAATAAATAAATAGACGTCTTAAATAATTGATTATTTTCTTAAAAAGCTTGTTATGGTAAATAAGTCGTGATTCTTGACGCATTTGCTTGAAACAATTTTTCAATGACGAATACTCCAATAAGCAATTCCAAAGAAATAAGTTAAATATAACTCAAATACAAGATCACCTATTAAGAATGTTTTAAATAAAATCATAATAAACCTAATTAATATCATAAATGTTAAGATTGCTGAAGAGAAACTAATTCTAAAAGAGTACTTCTTTACATGCAATAAAACAAAACACAAGAAATATCAACTAAAACGCATATTAGAAATACTAGATCTCATGGTCAAAAACATACACAAGAAGCAACTACGAATACAGTGTTTAGGCAAAAAAAAAATCTTATAGGTACTATGGTACTAAACTCTACACCAAAATCCCGCTCTCCTTCAAAAACCACAAAAACATTATAACATTAAAAACTCATAGAAAATCTGGTTACAAAACTTAGGAAGATAGGAAATAGGAAACACAATGACACCAAATGCACATCTAAGACATACATTGTATTTCTATGAATACTCTGACAAAAACACATCGGGTCAAGAAGTCGAAGTCACTTTAGTAGCATGGAATACTTCAAACATTCAGCAGAACGTTAGTTTAGTGGATTTGGACGGTTGAATGGTTAATATTACCAACACAACTACAATATATTACACAACCTAAATAATTTTTTTTACTTTACCTGAATTCCGTAAAACGAGTTGATGATATCAATATTATCGGCAAGTCTTCTATAAATTTTTCTCATTCTTAATATCCTATCTCCAAAGGTATCCAATACATTACAATCCAGAATATGTTTAATTTTATCCCAGCTTTGAAAATGGTAAGGTTCAAGACCAATACTATTATTATTAAAACACACATTTTTGCTGCAGATAAGTTGAAAAGTGAGAGCTCGTAATCTACAAGTCACAAGCCAAATATCCAGCACATATTGGAATATATTATACGCAATTACAATCATTGCAGCATACATGGAGTACATGAGATAAGATTGTGGATTCAACCAAGCCAAGTAATCGTGGATTACAGCAGTTCCAACTGATAGACTTGCCATGGTCAGTCCAATAAAAACTTTACTTCGTATGTCCCTAAAACATTTCGCAGGCAGATCAAGCAATTGATCAACGCATTCAAAATTGTATATGAATTGTCTGGTGATTTTTACATTATAAAAGAGAGATACACAGATGGATGAACCCGCTGCGATCAAGCTTAAAGCGTAGGAAAGTTGATCTGTAAATTTAACCATCGTTTTTGGCATTCTCATCCCTTGTAAATTTATGAAAAAATAACTTCCAAAAATTCCAAAGAAGCAACACAATGAGTATGCTTTACTCACGATTGTTCTAGACACTACCTTACCATTATGATAAGAATAACGCTGAATACCTAAAAATAATAATAAAAAATTCACTGGTTTCAGAGCAAGATGAACATTTATTTTTGATGATTTGTCTTCAATTTCACCCGAGAGATATTTAACGCGTTTGATTATTCTAGAGCCAAACATTTTTCTTCCATGAATTGCAATTGTTCGAATGAAATATTCAGTAAGCTGGCGGATTTTCCGTGGCAGTATTGACTTATTATATAATAGAGTTATTACGCCACAATTTCGATGAATTATTTAAAAGCCAAGTAAATAATTTGCTTAATTTTTCTATTAAATATTTTAATAATATTAAAACGTGTCCCACTTCGTTAAACATATATTTTATATAGAACAGCAAATCAAATTAAGTAAGAATCATTAACTATTCAAAATCAAGAGATATGATCAACATAATCCTTAAAACGACCACCAAAAGGCAGAAGGGTATGTTTCAAATTACTGAATTTGTAGACAGTATGATTCATTGATGAATGGTTGTTTTTATGAAAGGAATCCGAAATGTCGCTATGTTCACAATTTAGTAAGAAGTTTGAAAGGCATCTTTATTTTATGAAGACACTGGATGAATAATACTTGTAACCATTTGCCTTTGATAAAGGAATACGCACGTGACCTGTACACATTATCGACTATCGACATTTCAGCGAATACATAATTGTCGTGCTTTACGGTAAAATTAACAAAACAACGGACTAGGCTACTTCTACCTTTGTGATTAGAAAAAGAAGTTATGGTGCTTCGTGACATTTTTTAGAAAACAGCGTAAAAAAATCTCAATAAGGAAGTTGAGTCCTCTTTTTATTTTTTTTATCAAAGTTCACATGCAAACTTAAATACAGGTTTTTTTTTTTTAAATTTCGTTTTCATAATTAAATTAATTCTACAAGTTTGAATTTTATTAGGCCCGCGAAAACGCCGGCAAGGGTATAATACTGTGCGGCAGAGCTCGTGACGTCACCCGGTCCTTGATTGTGTGAAATATAAGAGAAAATATTTACAAAACCGGGACACGCTTAATATGGACGAAAAAAATAATTTTAAAAAGTTGTAGTAGTTAGATATTAACTAGCACTAATCAATTCATTTACCGGAATTTCGAAAAAAGCATTTTAATGGCTATTTTTTAAATTTAAAAACACGAAATGTCATTTTTCAACGAAACTTGCATAACAGTTAAAACAGTTTCTAACATAGCGGTCGGCGGTTGATAAACCGAATTGATTAGTACTAGTTAATATGTAACTACTATAATTTTTAAACATTATTTTTTTCGTCCATATTAAGCGTGTCCCGGTTTTGTAAATATTTTCCCTTACATTTCACACAATCAAGGACCGGGTTACGTCACGAACTCTGCCGCACGGTATTATTCTCTTTCCGGCGTCTTCGCGGGCTTTAATAAAATTCAAACTTGTAGAATTAATGTAATTATTAAAACGAACTTAAAAAAAAAAAATACTGATATTTAAGTTTGCATGTCATCTACATGAACATATTTTTTGTAAGTCAAAATATTTTTCACTCAACTTCCCTATTTAGTGTTGTTTATATGTAATATACCACAATCCACTAATAAACATGGAAAAACATTACTGGAGTAATATATTTTTTTAATATTTTTATATATGAATACCGCACAAGAGTCCCAACTGCTTCCGTCTGCTAGCGAGATTATGGCATCCCAAATTAGGTTATGTTGTGGGGCTGAAGGGATTAAGGAGTGGAAGGATATGGGAAAGAGGAAGGTAGGGAAGTATCTGGCTATTAAGATCTGGTCATCAAACACGGCAAAGCCATTTCAAGGAACGTTTCAATTCTGAATGGTGACTTTACACAAGGAGAGTATCTTCTACTCTGGAACGTGCTGCAAATACATTATAAATTATTTTTTAATTAATTAATTGTAAAATCACATAAATTAGTCAAATAAAATTTTTTTGGGCACGCCAGTTTTGAACCCGCGACCTTCAGATTGGGAATCGAGAGCCTAACCCTTCGACCACGGAGATCGTCTAAAAGTATGCGTTATATAGTATGATTTTCAGTTTTGATTAATTGGTATAACTATGATTAATCATCATAATTTTGCTTTAATATATATACACCTACATTCAAGTAAGCAATACAAATGCTCAAACGCGTGATGAATTTTTTTTTAATATCGTGTACTTCTTGTTAGTATTTTTTGATCATAAATATTTGTGATTTTTCAATAATGTCTAAGTAAAATAAGTGTGTAAATTTTTTTAAAAATATTTTAGTTTGTAAGACCGTACGTACATTTTATTTTAATGATTTTATTTGAACTAAAAGTTGCGTCTTACAAAGAAAATGAGAACGCAATATAATTTTTTTTTAAATAGTTATTAGCTCGCCAAAATGCATTGAAAATCAGGAAAACACCTAAAACGCGTATTTTTTTTAAAATTATGGTAATTAATATTTTTTCACAATAATTACTGTTGTCATAACATGTTATTATTAAATTTTGAACATCCGTTATTTTTTATTCGTTGTAAATTGTAAAAAAATTTTGGTGTAATTATTGTTTAGTATCTTGATTTTATCCAGAAAAAGTGTTATTTTCCCATTTTATATTTTTAACAAACACATCATATATGTTTCAAAAAATTATATTTTTGCATTCTTTTGACTACGGTTATGGAAAAAAAAGATAAATTTGCTTCAAAATACAAAATATGGACCCTTTATTTTTTTTTTTCTCGAGTTAATAGTGAACACCAATATCATTTGTTTTTACGTTTTCTAATAGCTACAGATAGTACGCAACTTTTTAGACACCGGCCATTTAAAAATAAAGCTGGAAAGCGACACACGCTAATGTATAGATACTATCTTGAAGAATAACATAAATATTTTTGAGCTTAAAAACTTCAAACTTTTAAGAGGCTAGACTTTGAACGACACGCGGAACACCCGCGTCTGTCATTCTGTCCCGCTCACAATAAGCTCACGCACACTTACAATACACGCGAATGCGAAATGTGCGAATGAGACAACGCTCAAATTTACCTACAGAAATCGCTCGAAAAGGGGTTTATGGAGAATACACTTTTCTACACCGAAACGTTCACGAAATTGAAATTTTAAAATATATATATATTTTTTAGAAAGAAGAAGCTACGTCGGTAGCTTTTTATAATTTTATAATTCTTTATGAGAGTTGAGTTAGCAGCACTTTTTCCTTAAATAATATTTTTTGATAAATCGTACATGTTTGACAGTGAATGTTTACGTTAATACGAAACGCATCGAAAATTCGAAAACATACCGACATAGTTTTCACCCTCTAGAAGGCAGTATAAAAAAAATATTTCCATTTTGTGCAATTTTCGATGTAGAAAAGTGTTTTTTCCCGGGCGTCCTTTTTGTATGGGCCGAAAAGCGAAGTCTATCGTCTTAAGGATAATATGTAAGAACTCAGTAGAAATTCTGGATGCCTCCTATTAAACTATTTTCTGAATAACTTACTTGCTTCGGACAAAATGATGTATATATAATAAGATAATAAGTTGATATGTATAATAAAAAATGTATTTATATTTTAAATATGAAATGGAAAACACACTTTGTAATACACCACTTTTTATTTGAATTAACACATAACAGAAAATTAGGATTCGCTTATCTTAAACTTCGTCAGGGCTTATTATATTAACTAAAGATAATTAAAATTATTTACTAAAGATTAAAATATATATGAAAAAAAGTGTATATCGCATTTTTTGTAGTTATATTGTGTTGTAGGTCAAAATTTTCTATTTTACATTTTACCTCTGAAAAGTATAGTGCTTACAATTATCTATGCCACACGAATTCCATATATTTGTTTTCGATCTCCTGTAAAATTAACTCATTCGGCTTACGTCACTTTTCTAAGGGATGTGCGATACAATCTCTTCAGAGAAATATTTTATTTTCTCTCCAATGTTTGTAAATTTAAAGTATGGGGAAAATAAAAAAAAAAAAACATTTATTCAATTTTACTCAAAATGAATCAAAGTGGAGATAGCTTTGTTATAACACGCCTCATATTAACTATATTGCAATAAAAAAATATTTTTCCCACTTTTATTTTTATAAAATTGTAGGTTACACAGCTTTACTTTTCCAATATGTGTTATTTTTTTTAGTATTGCCATCTGAACAAGAGTCGCGCCCTTTAATGTTTTCTATTCTAAAGGCTCCGTCAAACAGGAGGCGTACTTACGCGCGTCAAGGCGTTAAAACGTCCCGGACGTATAACGGCTACGTTGTGTTGCACTGAACATGTCTAAACCGGTAAAACAGAGCGAGCGTGCAACAATACGCGAAGATCTGCCGCCGCGGCAGAACGCCACGTTGTATTTTTGTTACAAAATTTCCTTTGACGCCGGGAGTTCTTGCTTGACTGTGGTAAAAATGGTTGCTGAAAAGTTTTTTTTGTTTTTATAGAAAGACAAACATTCCCGAGTTACGAATAACCCAATAACATTTGAAAATCTCCTACTCCTACTACCACCACACTAAGCGGAGGATGTTGCTTGTGTTGTGATGGAGGACTTAGCCAGCCGAGGAATCGAACACGGAACGCCTGGGTGGGACCCAAACGCGATGCCCACACAACCACTGACCGGTCTTAATTGACTGTGTCCGAAAACATCCTTGTTTGTATGACACGAGGAACAATGCATTTGTGGTGCCTTTGCTTATTTAGTGTTGCAGAAGGGAATGCAATTCTTCGAAGCACTCTCGTGACACACGTAAGTATTGAAAGAAGCGATCTTCGTGTGATGAAAGTTCCCGGAATAAACGAAGATATTCTCCAAATTCTTTCCTCTTCTTATTAATATCATGCACCCATATTCTATTACTACGGGAACGTGATAATGCACACAGCAGTAACAACTTATCTTCATCTGAATCGCTGGACATCGTGGCGAAGACTAACTGACAGTAACTGACGCCGAACGCTCTGGCTTGCGCGTCGAAGCCGTTCAAATAGAAAGTACGCGACGTTATGCTGACGCCTTGACGCGCGGTAAGTACGCCTTCTGTTTGACAGAGCCTTTATGACAGACTCTACTTTAAATTAATAAATAGAAAATTTGTCTAGCCCAAAATTAAATCATTTCTATTCCTCCCGAAGGATTAAAAGCTTTATTTAATCTGGTATAGTATAACGCAGTAAGTAACAATTGTGGCCAATAGACTATGGAGCAGGGTAAAGTCCACTGGGAAGAGACCACAGGCAGTAGTCACAAAAGGTCTTGATTTCATCAGGTTCTCCAACAGGATAAGAAAAGTGCAATGGCCATCACCTTTAAAATAAAATAAAAAAGCTGTTTTGGAAATAATCGATAATCAATAATTAAATGTAGTAAAATAAAGATATTTTTTTAACATTAATTTATCAGCTCCACAGGGGAGCCCTGAGGAATAATATTTCCCTGGGGATCTATGTCATCTTCGGGGATGCAGTGTGGAGGAAACGAAGGCGAAGAAGTTAGAGGGAATAGGTATGAGGGATGTTCAGGAGTGACGGACGTATTAATCCATTCCTCCCACTGCGGTGCAAGACGATGGGTCGAGAGAGTACGGCTGTAGTCAACCAGACTCTCGCCATCGGACCCGCCATGCTGTAAGTGTGTAAATGCATCCTTTGCCAAAAAAATAGACAAACCCCACCCCGTGGTACCCCTTCTAAGTCACCAAACATAGCGAACCTGGGGTGAAATACGGTAAGGGTGTTGGTTATCCAATAAATTCTCGTTATAACAAATTACACGTGGATAAAATAACTATAAATCACAATAGATAGATTGAAATTGCTTGAGCCATGTCAAGTGACCCCATCTCCCTTTCTTTCCAACTCCTTTCAGACTTACAACATACCCCAATAATTGGGGATGTCATAAATTTACTAGCTCCTGACAGTTGAGTAGCGGTATTCGCATAAAAAAAACCTACGTATGTTTATCTGTACCTTCGGCGAGTTTCACGCAAAAAAATTTCGCACAAAATTTTTAAATGTTTTTAAAACACATTTTTCGATGACATTACCGACATTCGAAATAAATGTCGGTCGTAAGCAACCGGGATTTGGTTCAGTTGATAGTGTGGTTCACTCTGGATCTGGCTAGGAAGGTTCGATATGTAGTCAAACCATTTTTTTTAAACCAAAACCAAAGTTTTAAAAGACATTTGAAAGTATACGCAATAGTATATCAACTTTGTTTTTTGTAAAGCAAAGAGAAAAATAATTTGCTTTAGGGCTTAGGTCGTCTTTGGGAATACTGTGTAGAAGACCTTTGAGAGGAAGTTCTGGGAGAGAAAAGGTATGAGGGGTGGGTAGGAATCTGTGGTCGGTGTGTCCAAAAGTGACGGACCTATGAATCGAACCTCCCATTGCGGTGCAATCATGGTGCGTAATTTTAACCTGTGTTTTTTTATGGGAATACCGCTACTCAATTGCCACTGAAAGTATGGCATCCCCTATTATTGGGGTATGTTATGAGTCTGAAAGGATGTTCCGGGAGAGCCTTGCTGGTGAGGTCAAAAAGTATGTCTCAAACAGTCTCTCCCGATCCGGCATGCCACGCAGTTGGTGGACGTTTGCATCCGCCGCCAAGACCCAGACAATTCTTACCCCATGAAACCGGGTGCCCCTGCTACGTCACCAAAAGTAGCGAACCTCTTGGGGTGAACTATGGAAGAGGTGATGGTTATCTAATCAAGGGTTGGCCATCTAAATTGGCAATATAATAAATACCCAATATCCAGTAAGTTACATTTAAGAATTTTTGAAAACTTCATGTGTAATTTCACACGCGCAAATTTCTCCATGGGTATATTTTTTCATATGAGTGTGTTATGGTAAAATCCTTCAAGCCACATTTTTGAGGATTTTTCATTTCAAATTTTTTATGTAGAAAAACAGTCAATAATAAAATAATTTTTGCTGATTTATGGAATTTTTAATACGAAAATCCAGTTATGTGTAATTTTTTTAGGTTATTTTGAAAAACACAGATGAATTTACTCAACCCTCAAATTTTTCTAAAATAATAAGAATTGCAATATTTTACGTAAAAAAATTGCACATCAAAAAACCCCTTTTACGCAAATATCAAGATTTTAATTTAGTTTTACGAATTTATAAATATTCCTTTTTATTTTATTCTGTAAAGTTTTCATTTTTGAGTTTCACGTTTTTACCTAAAAGTCGATTTGAAATTTTTGCCGTGTTATCTTAGGCGTGTAATTTTCGCCTGCGTAATTTCATTCATAAAACCTATTATTTGTATCCCTACCTTTTATTTTACTACCAATAACAAGCTTGTTGATGACCACAATTCCACGTTTATTTTCATAATGCATCGATTCCGCCGAAAAGGCCATTAAAAAGGGCACAATGGAGAAATGAATCCACCAAGTCACTCCTGAATACGTGTAGTTCTTGGCCTAAAATATAAACATAAAATGTAAATAACAATCTCAAGCGCAGGATGTCCTTTTTGCATTGTTTATGGCATTAATTAATTCCACTTACGATAATAATATAATAGTCCCCGTAGTTGATAAATGAATTCGCTATTTGTAAAATTATCGCAAAGCTTGCTGATATTACAAATAAAACCTGAAAAAAGAGCGTAAAATTTTATTAGTAGTAAAATCAGGTAGATTCAGTCGAATTTTTGTTATTAAGGTGTCCTTAGCATATAGTACAATATCAAAAATAGAATCCAATAATAATCTTAATAAACGCGAAAGTTTGTATGGATGAATGTATGTTTGTTACTCTTTCACGCAAAAACCACACAAACTTTACAATAATATGGATCAAACATCAAAATAACATATAGGCTATAATTTTTTTTAATTTTTCCATGTATTACAAATAATAATTATTGTTTAATAGAAAATGTCAAAATTTGAGAATGACATTTTGAAAAACAATAATTGTAAAACAAAAATTATATTTTAGAAAATATTTAAATTAGTGAATTTATTTGAAGTACTCACAATTGAATTGAATCAACAATTATAGATATTTTAAATAAATAAGTTAAAATTTTTGGTATAAACATAGATGGGACCTACGAAAAGAAAATAGGCTAATCGAAGTACTAATCCTGCGCAGTCGAAGTCGCGGGCAGAAGCTAGTTATTTTATAATGATGTCTTAGACTCGTATCTACCAGTTCTTTGGAAGATACTTAGGTACAGGACGATACAGGGTGTCCGGGGGTAAAGTGCAGTAACTTCGGGAGGTGGTTCTACATGATAATATAAGTAAAAAAAGATAATTGACTTTTTTCGAAATTCCAACTTTAAGGGGTACTTTTTAGGTAAAACGATAAAATCAGTCCGTCGTATGCGGCCAGCACTAGATATTATTTTAAGCTGTTACGATACGGGTGACTCACAACAATCCAAGTCGCGAGCGGGCGCACAGCAAATTTATCGGTAAATTTGTACCTTACACTAAGGATTTTTAATAGGTACCTACGTCTTTTTGTATGGGAAAAAAAGGAATTTCGAAAACAGTCATTTATCTTTTTTACTTATATTATTATGTAGAATCACCTCCTGAAGTTACTGCACTTTACCCCCAGACACTCTGTATTTTGAGACACTACAGAGTAAATATTATGGTCACAGGCCATGCTATCGCTAGATAATACGATTTTAAAAATATAATTTCTTATCATAAAGATTTTTTTGGTGTTACAATATAAAAAAATTTAAGCATGCATTGTCAAAGCGAATACCGATGTTAACTTAGAGATTTCATAGTAGCCCAGTCAATCTAGACAAAATTCAGCTTTCCCCAAATTTGTTCCAGTTCAAAGCGTCCATTGACTGGGCTAATGGGCAGCACTGCGTTTGTATCCCATCCAAGTGTTGTCAGTTGACGGCTGACTAAGTCCTCCATCACGACACAAGCAACATTTTACGCTTAGTGTGGGGTAGTAGAAGATGTTCAAAGATTGTCAGGTTATTCGTAACACGGGAATGTTTGTTTTTCGTTAAATAACAAAAAATTATATTGACATATTCCAATATTAAAAACACATTTCCACATTTCCATAAATACATTATTATATTATCCGTAAACTACACTATCATCAATTATTATATTATCTGTAAACTTCGTTAACATAAATTCAATGTTATATTATCTGTAAACTTCATCTATCAATTATTATTTTATATGTAAACTTCATTGTCATAAATTCCTTGTTATATTTATTACCTGTAAACATCATTATCATCAATTACTATATTATATGTAAATTTCATTATCATAAATTCATTGCTGCATTAACTGTAAACCTCTTTATCATTAATTATTTTATCATCAGTAAACGTACTTCATTACCTTAAATTATATAATTTGCAAACTTCACCCGCCATAACACAGGGACATCCCTAGCATAGCGGACGAAATAGCACAATGTCTAGACTATGTATACAATTCTTTTAATAAATAAATAACCATTATTTAGTGATTAATTTATTCCATTACGCCTAATAATAATATCAATACAGATTTTGGGTACACACGTAATCGGTCATTTGTGCTTTAGAAATTGACAACAACATACCTGAAGACCGAAGTTTGAGTTGATGATATCAACATTATCAGCCAGTTTATCATAAACGGACATCAGCCTTAAAATCCTATCACCAAACGTCTCAAGGAAATTGCTTTTGTAGATCACTTTATTAATATTACTCCAACTATTCATATACATCATATTATTAGGGGAGAAGTCAATACAGGCTGTTTCCGAATGAAATGAATGATTGCAGCGCATTAGTTGAGAAATGACAATACGCATTCGAAAGGTGACGATCCAAATATACAGAACATATTGGAAAATTAAAAAATCCATCACAAACATTCCGATGAACATCGGAATATAGATTTTCGTATCTGGACCGTAACAGATTACGATTTCAATCATTATAGTAAAAGACACAATTAAAGTCAGAGATATAGCAATATATATTGTCCAAGTGCGCATATTTCTATAACATTCATTCGGAAGATCCAAAAGTGTGTCAATATTTTTAACATTTTTCAAAAACTTTCTTGCTAATACTTCCGAATTGCCAAGCGTTGGCAAACACATTGAGAGTACAGTAGCACACATCATTAATAAGTATGATAAATTGTCGGTGACAAACATTGCGAATAGAAATTTCATTTCCATAGTTGTTTTCTCTATCATCATACAGATATAAAAAATCAAGATGAAAAATGAACATATTATAGAATAGGCTTTGCTCCACGCAGTTTTTGGTAAAATTTCACATCCGTTGTAAGAATAACTTTGAATACCAAGAAAAGCAAAAATATAGTTAACGGGTTTAAGAGCATATTGTATATTTTCCAACACTATCAATTTTTCGTTGCTGTGTGAATAATACATTACTAAGAGTTAAAAAAATTCTTGTGGTGGCGTATTAGGCAGATGACACTGGCAGGTAATTTACTTTCAATGAGCTTGTATGAAAAATAATTTACTCGTGTGCGATTCTTTCCATGTTTTATACATATAGTTGCCTACACTTAAAACAAATTAAATGATCCATGACTAAAACAATTCAATATTTTTCTAAGGGTTGTGTTTTCGTACATGTTATAACTGATGGAAACGATAAGTGAAAGATAACAAAATATTAGTTAAATTAAAGTTTTTAATCATTTTAGCTTAAAACAATAATAAATTTAGATAAAACGAAAGTTTTAAGTATATTAATATCAAACCATTAGCTCACCAATAATTTTTATTTACTTTGGTAAAAGGAAAACAATTTGAAGCATGATAATGGATAGCTATTTAAGGGGATACCCGGCGGTGATTTTTCCATACAAACGTATTCCCTATTTATCTCTCTGGATTTTAACATAAAATAGATATCAACTACTAGCGTGTCGTTACTTTTTGTTTTTTTTTGATAAGTTACTTTTTATAGAAGTTATGACCTTCCAAAAATCAATAAAATTGACTGGTTTAAACGCCGTCAAAAGACGTTCAGTATACAAACTAGACAATGTTTAAAAAAATAATCAAAACGTACAGACATAGAATAGTATTTTCTTATGTAGTTGGTAAAAAAAATGAAAATCAGTCCACTTTTGGAGGAGAAAAGTGGAGAACACAAAACCTCGATTTTAGTTAGGTATTAGTAGCCCGAGGTGCATTGTCTTTTTCATTCAATATCCGGTGGAGTAAGAGCAACAGTGACAGCAACAATTTGGTAAAATCTTTATTTTCAAATTTCTCCACCACCGGGTATCATCTTAAGAAGTCTGTATTTCTATCTTGTATATTTTGATGGAAGCTTCCTCCCGAAAACGAATCCACTGATATTCTTTGTCTCGAGAGTATGAATAAACCAGGGTAAATCTAGTTTCGTCAAAAGCCGGCCGTTCTGCGATTCCAGTTTAGGAAAATGACTCCAATATTATAATTATATAATAAGGACATCCAAAGTATCCCTCGCGATGTCACCCCCGTATAGAGCCACAAAGCACTTGATGCCTGCTTCTCTCACGGATTGTGGGTTGGAGTCTGGCCGAAGGAAGTCCTCCACTTGCTCACCAAGTGCTTCACTCTTACTGAGGAGTGTTGTGATTTTGGTCTTTCCTTGGCCAAACGGTGCTGAGGTGGTATCGCATCCGGCAAATGCGTGAGTGAATAGTACCGTCCCTGGTGATCGCTGGGAGTCCTGGTGGTTGCAAGTTTGTAGGTTGGGGAATTAAGAAGTAAGGTTAGCGGGAGTGGGGATGAGGAACGGGGATGACGGAGAAGGTGAAAGCGGAATTTGCGAGGAGGGGTTCGCGAGAAAGGGGAGAACGTGAGAGGGGAGGGGAATGCAGGAAGGGAAGGAGTCGCGAGTGGGGAAGCGGCAGAGGAGGCGAAAGGGGATTGGGGACGAATGGGAAATGACACGAAGTTAAAAACAAAGTAATTATTTAAGTGTCATAGCAATGCATGCCGGGTTCATCAGCTAGTAAATTATAAAATTTTATGTTTACTTGTTTAGATATCTGTATCGCACGAGGACACGCATCAAATATTTAATTTTAATTTAAAACCTAAAATCATGAATAACGTTATTTATTTTGCATCAGCAGGCGTATTATTTTTATTTTTTGCAAGCTTTGCACACACTCCCTCCTTTTTCTCATCACTCTTCTTGTCTTTACCACAACACGGTTTTTTCTTTTCCGAAACAACCTCTAACGTGTCTCTATCATTACTTCCACCTGCTGTTTCATCGTCATCTTGACTGGTTTCCATATCACAGCACTTGTTTCCTAAATTGGCGTCTTTGGAACTTTTGTTTGTGGAGATGTCTGTCACATTTTTAATTTTAGAGGCGCAGCAATCAGCATCTCTGGTCTGTTTGCAGACATCTGCTTCTTGGTCTGAAAGACGCTGCGCGGCTGTCATGGAGTGAACTTCTAACTTATTGAGGTTGGCTTGGGACGCGTCACTACCTGAAAAGGGGTAGAACCATTGTTAGTACGCAGATAAGTAAAACAGTGATACAGTTATAGTTGTTTACAGATTGTGTGTAAAATTAAGTTGTTGCTCTGATGCACCCACTTTGTTAAAATATTGTGGGTGAAAAAAAAATTTGGAAAAGAGAAATAATAAGGGACCGTGAAAATGTTCTAAGTACCTACTTGTTATAATCAAATAATTCTACAACCTTAAGGATTAGCTTAGAAGGAGCTTCAATCACAGTTCAAAGCTCGCTAACTTCTGTGTTTCCTCCCCCTTACAACATGGCTCTCTTCAAGCTAGGATTCACTATTTCCTTTCCTCAACAATACTACACACCCCCAAAGATGATATACACAGAGAAAAATGTTATTCTAAAATACGATTATTTTATTCGTAAAAACGGTTAAAAACGGGACTGAAGTTCTTACGAACAAATTAACAGGGTTTCAATGTTTATTGGCGGGAACATGTGAGAATATTTTTTGGTATACGTATACCAACAAATTATTCTTACATTTTCCCGCCAATAAACATTGAAACACTGTTTGTTAATTTGTCCGTAAGAACTTCAGTCCCGTTTTTAGCCGTTTTTACGAATAAAATGATCTTATTTCAGAATAAAAAATTTCTCCGTATAGGCCCTGAAGGAAATTATTTCCCCCAGGGCCTCCTGTGTGGAATTAATGTAAAGAAAATAGAAATAGATATGTTTATATATTTTTGTGAATACGCACAAGTGTCCCAACTGCACCAAACCGCCTGGAGTCGGTGAGACTATAGCATCCCCAATTGGGGAATGTTATTTGGCTGAAGCTAGTGGGAAGAGGAAGAGGAAGGTGGCGAAATACATGGCTATTCAGATCTGGTCACCAAACACAGTTAAAGACATTTTATGCAACGTTTTAATTCTGAATGGTATAAGACCGAGCATAAAAACACCAGAGCGACACTCTCTGGTACATACCGCAAATATCCTATATATTGTCTTGTCATTTTTTGTTCTATCTTATATACTCGTATCAGTTTTTCCCTCTCTTTACTTGTTTTCTCTTGTTGTTTGTTCTACTTAACCTGTCTTTATTTTTATTTTTATGCTGTACTGAATGTAAAACTTATATTATGATATCAAAATACCTTTTGTAAAATTGTAACTACTACCTCCTACCTATGAATTGTAAGTTCCTCCTGTCCTAAAATGAGTTTTGTAACTCATCGGGATTGCTCTAGCAAGAAATAAAAACAAGGAAAAAAAAATTTATTTTAAACGACTAAATATATTTTAAATGATATAGAAATAAAAAAGAACACGTGACCACCGGATGCGTATTTCCAAATCCTATACCGATTCAGACACGGCGGCGATTCAGACAAGGCATTCGCTGCTCTGTCTACGCTTTGTGTTTCTGTGACGGTGACGAATGTAAGTATGGTGTAGCTTCTATCGGTGCATTTAATGTGTAAATATTATATTAAAGTCATGTACAATACATAGCTTGCATTATATTCCCAAAAGTTAATACAGTAACAGCACATTTTGATTCGTAATTAAATCGCGTACATGTCTATATTATGTAATTATGATTTCCGCGGCCTGATGGTATTAGAGTTCAATACCACTGTAACAGGTTGTTTGGCAGAGTATCCTCTATGACTACCTCTGCGGAGAAACGGCCTGATGGTACTACAGCTCGATGCCACGATTGAAATCATAATTATATAATAAAGACTAGTGTACGCGAAGACAGCAGCAAATGCCTTGTCTGAATCACCGCCGTGTCTGAACTGGTATAGCTTTTGGAAACACGCCCCCCGGATTGCTAGACAAGAGTCTTACCCTTCGAAGACGGAGACCGTCAACCATTTATGCAGGGTGTTAAGGATCGCACTTGACTTACTTTAACCAGTGATTTCCGACATTATTTGAAGTGAAAAATGCGATTGAAATTTTGGTCTCAGGTGACATTTTTTTTCTACAAAAACATAAAAATCAGTAGGCATTGAAGAGTTACGGACGGGGTGAGGGGTTGGTTGGTTACTTGGCTTACCAGTGACGTCATGTGGAAGTATTTTTATTTGAAGAAAACATAAAACCGAAGACCAAAATTTCGTGTGCATTTTTTACTCCAAATAATGTCAGGAATCACTGGTTAAAGTAAGTCAAGTACGATCCGTAACATTCTGTATATAGAGTTAAGATGGGTAGAAAATGTATTTCTGTGCATTGATGAATACCTTATCTTTATTTAAAAAAATCCTTGCAACTTAGGAAAGACAGTTAATGACCTATTAGAGTAAGTTAGGCGATACTATCAAAGATGGGATGAGGATTAGTAATGTAGGACAGGTAACAATTCTTTGAGTTTTCATACCTTCATTTTCTGTTTCATTTTGATGTTCAGGCTCCACGGAGTTATCGCTCATATCACCATCGGGTTCACTAAGCTGGCAACCTAAAACAGTACAAATATGACAATAATTATATAACATACGATCAAATTTTTATTTTGGCAAGTGAGGCGTCGGAACTGGAATCGGACAGAGCAATTTAAAACTTTTTCTCGGATTGCTAAAGGAAATTTTTCCGCCCACATCAAAAAAATCATAACTCCGAATTTGAATATGGAGACATACAAACTGATAGCAGTTCTATATAGCCAATGAATTCACCTTTTGTCCATTTTCACACATTCGTAGGATTTAAAAAAATATTATAAAATGGTTAACTTTATAACTTTTTAAAGAATCTAGAGAATATATTTGCCATATTTTGGCAGCAAAGTAATCCGTGGTTTTGGAAATAGGGCCAAATTGTGGCAAAAAGCGTTCGAGTGAATAATATAATAAAAAATACATTAAACGTATATCCATTTTAATTTATTTTCATACAAAACGTGTTTTTGGATTAGAGGCCAAAATACCCAACCAAATTGAAAAATTATATTTGTATAAGAGGTATGTCAGATATCTCGGACCGGAGCTACTTTTTTTTTGCTTTTAAATGATGACGTATAGATAATTGAAGAAATCAGTTTTGGTTCATTTTGGAAGCAAATTTGGAATTTTTTATAATTATAAAAAAAAAATCTCTGTCAAAATGCGTTTCTTTGGGTACTAATTTAATTATATAAATGACAAATACGTTTTTAGATTTTCACGGCCAAAAGCATTTTCGTTCTTTGTTTTTGGGGTGTTATGACGTGTTGCGCTACCTCCTTCTTTAGCCGACGTTTCGGACAGCGTTGCAGTGTCCATCATCATCGGGTCTGCCCTGATGATGGACACTACAACGCTGTCCGAAACGTCGGCTAAAGAAGGAGGTAGCGCAACGCGGCATAACACCCCAAAAACAAACAACGAAAAATATAAACGACAAGTTTTTTTTCCGATGTAAATAGATAATTGGTAATTTAAATTTACACTCATCAAAATTGTTTCTAAAAAAAATATATAGTCTAATAAACAAATATAGATTTTTTTGTATTTACATTATCTCACAAATAATTGTCCAAGTTGCTTGTAAAATCAAAAAATATTCAAATCTTTAATATCCTATATTTTATAATTTAAAGCAAAAATAAATAAAGTAGCTCCTTTTTCGTTGTTTGTTTTTGGGGTGTTATGCTATGTTGTGCTACCTCCTTCTTTAGCCGACGTTTCGGACACTGCAACGCTGTCCGAAACGTCGGCT
Source organism: Limnephilus auricula (assembly GCA_951813805.1). NCBI lineage: Eukaryota > Metazoa > Arthropoda > Insecta > Trichoptera > Limnephilidae > Limnephilus > Limnephilus auricula. The sequence goes on from OX638403.1 coordinate 15,755,297, forward strand.
AAAGAAGGAGGTAGCACAACACGGCATAACACCCCAAAAACAAACAACGAAAATGCTTTTGGCCGTGAAAATCTAAAAACGTATCAAAGTAGCTCCTGTCCGAGATAGACATTTGACATACCTCTTGTAATAATAAATTTGTTGTTAAGGTTGGTTGGGTTTTTTTGGCCTCAATTTCTAAACTACGTTTTTGTATGAAACCGGCCGTGCAGCCAATAGCATTAATAAACTAATTTTCAGACTGATACTAATGCTGGTACAAATTATTCTAAATCTACGGTTTATGTATATATGGGGGTGGACTTAGGTCGTCTTAGACTGTTGAATTTCTAATTATTTTGGTTATTCCCAGTTGGCATAATTACCTCGGGTTTGTAGCTTACTTTAATATTGTTTGGGGAATATCTTACACTTAATATGAATTATTAACAACCTATTTTTATTGTTGTCATGTCTATTCGTATTTAGTATCGTTGTTATAATTATGATGATGTGGAATTTTTGATTGATATATTGATTTTTAAAGGGCTATGTTTTTCATTGGAATAGGAATAATCTTATAATGGACCTTATACAAAGAAAATACATATTTTACTTAGAACATATTATGATAAAAATAATAATGGAGACAGGAGCGGAAATTTAGCAAATGATTTAAATTTTCGTAAAGTATTAATTTAATATATAGGATGTTAAAGAACGTACTTTAACCAGTGATTTTTGAAATTATTTGGAGTAACGTGAATGATTTTTTTTAAAAATTTAGATACACATAGGAGGCCCCGAAGAAAATAATTCCCATCAGGGTGTATGTCATCTTTGGATATGCTGTGTGGAGGGTATTTTAAAGGAAAGGAAGGAGTTGAAGTTCTGGAAATGAAAAAGGTATGTGGGGTGGGTAGAATTCTGGAGGTCAGTGTGTCCAGGAGTGACGGACTTATTAAGATATCCCTATATATCCCTTCCACTGCGTGGCCAGGCAATGTTCTGCTGGAGAGGTCAACAGATCTCCCTCAACCAGCTTCTACCAATCCGTATACGTATCCGCAGCCAAGACATGACAAACATCACCCCATGAACCATACACCTCTGCTCTGCCAAAAGTAGCGAACCACTCAGGGTGACTTATGGCAGAGGTTTTGGTTATCCAATAAATGGTTTCAGGGGCGGCGATACCCATGCACGCCTCCCAAAATGATCACGAATGCCACCAAAGAGAACAATAATTATTGTAATCTCCGGTGACATTTATGATTTTTTTAAAATTTTATTTCACAGACGAAGTTACTCAGACGAGTAACCGCCCAACCTTTTATTCCGACTCTAACGCCGTTCTTCCATGGAGCTACCTTCAAGCGAAGCGATCGCCGCTCGTCTTTGTTTTCCATACTATTATTATTGTTTTAAAACGCCGCTAGGTGCTACACTAGCAAATTTGTTTGACAGGTAGCGGTAGCGTCGCTTGTGATTAGCTACGTGGAAGAACGGTGTAACTGTCCAATACCTACCAATTTAAAAAAATGTTTTTAGTTAAGTAACTAAGCAAAAAAGTTACCGGAGTTTAAACTTAATTTTCATTTTTTACTCCAAATAGTGTCGGGAATCACTGAGAAAGTCAAGCACGTCCCTTACCTGTGTAATACCCATTTGCATATCCCATCCAGAAATAATCCAAATTCGATTTATTTACTTAAAAGAATATTACATTTCGCCGTTACTGAAGCACAGATCCGGCAAGGTTCTGACACTTGACAAGTGACTGAAGTGTGCGAATGGACCTCAAATATAGTTTATTTTTATACCTGGCTCTTCGCATTCTGGAACACAGACCGTTACCACCTCCTCCTTTTCTCTGACTTGGTCCATTTTGTACTTCACAGATATGTGGCCAAATAGGAAGTAGCCTAAAACAGTCAAAAGCATAGAGAATTGAAAAAAATGGAGATGGGTCGTAAACCGTTATTAGGATGAAACTACGCGCACAAAATTGTCGGCAACATCGTTCACCCGTACGCCGTTCTTCCATGGAGCTACGTTCAAGCGACGCGATCACCTCTCGTCTGTGTTTTCCATACTATTATTAGTGTTTGAAAACGCCGCCAGGCGCTACACTAGCAAAACAGAATGACAGGTAGCGGTAGCGTCGCTTGTTAGTAGGTACGTGGAAGAACGGCGTTAGTATTACAAATTGCGTATGTATACTATACATAATATACACAGTAGCACCGTATCTTTGTTTCTATTTGCACACTACACGCATAAATTTTCGCTCCGAATGACTGTAGAATCATGTGGGGTAACCGTACGCGGAGTTTAAGATGATAGAATTTGCTTTTCGGCCCATACAAAAAGGACGCCCGGGAAAAAACACTTTTCTACGTCGAAAATTGCACAAAATGAATATATTTTTTTATACTGCCTTTTAGAGGGTGAAAACTATGTCGGTATCTTTTCCAATTTTTGATGCGTTTCGTATTAACGTAAACATTCACTGTCAAACATGTACGATTTATCAAAAAATATTATTTAAGGAAAAAGTGATGCTAACTCAACTCTCGTAAAAAATTATAATATTATAAAAAGCTACCGACGTAGCTTCTTCTTTCTTAAAAATACATATTTTTAAAAATTTCAATTTCGTGAAAGTTTCGGAGTAGAAAAGTGTATTCTCCATAAACCCCTTTTCGAGCGATTTCTGTAGGTAAATTTGAGCGTTGTCTCATTCGCACATTTCGCATTCGCATGTATTGTAAGTATGCGTGAGCTTATTGTGAGCGGGACAGAATGACAGACGCGGGTGTTCCGCGTTTGGTTCGAAGTCTAGCCTCTTAAGTGTTCGCAGTGATATTTCCGACAAGATCGTGCCAGTTTCGCGCCCGCGCATTACTAATTCAGTAGCGTTTTGGGTCGCATTAAAGCATTGAGTAATATAAGCTTTTTAATATAAAAACCCCAAAGTAAAAATTGCGTGCGATTATCCCAAGTGACTCTACGTGTAGTTTTGTTCGCTTCCACCCCAAAGCTCCATTTGTTTTATATTATTTACCTATGGCAGTTTCTCTCCTTCTAGCATTAATATAAAAATATTTTTACCAATAGTGATTCCTAAAATAATGGATATGATCAAGTATCCGTTGTACATCATAACCACCAGCATGATGAGGTAGTTGATGCCTGTATTGGTCGTGTAGAGGAGAACCTGACTTGCTATCACAACAAACCTACAACAAAACATTTTATAAGATATTGCAGTATTTTTCTTCCTCTTCTTAAATTCATAAATGAGCCATAAAGTTTCCTATAGGGCCTATAACATTTTGAGGTTGTTGTGTAAAATTGTGGTGCTAAATCTAACTGTAGAGTGTAGAGTGTAGACCGGCACATGAGTCAATTTGACACACTTCCTTGCTTTATTTCTGTCCATGCATCGTCTGATATATGCTCTGTTTTTCTGACTTGGCATGACCCGACTCAAGTATTTTATTCACTGAGTCGCGTCATGCCTTCTTCTTTCGTCTCCGACTTATTCAATCAATTACTTTCGTGTCATATATTCTTAAAGGTATTTGCATGAATGCGCCATCTACTTATTTACATAAACTTCATTGCATTTCTGTTTAAAAAACCGAAACAAAAGAAACGGAACTAAAGAAATTAACATAATTCTCACTTTATCTTGAGGACTTCGGATGCACTGGTAGTATTCTGATAGCTACCACAGGTTCCAGTTACAGCTCTGGAATAATACAAACTGATTGAAAACTGAAACAAAACGCATACATGTTTCAATAAAAAGCCACACATTAATAGCGGTGGACCAAAAAAGACTTTAAAAAATTACAATTCAATGGAAATTTTTAATTTTGCTACAAGAAAGCGTGATTAATGGTATACGTCCTTTATTGCTTTCAGTTGTTAGCGTTCTGGCACATAATTAAATTACTTTTAAAGATTCAGCGGTTTGTATAGGTAGACAGGCTCGATGAAAATTGCGTTGAGATACACAATATATTATTGCTGGTACTGATACATACGTATTGATAATCAATTGTTGAAAAAGGCTGAAAACACGTTCGATGATCAAGTCCTGATCTCCTGTTGGCCTAGATTCAAAGTCACTTCCTTTAAGATATTTGCTCTTATGATTTCCGTTGTTGGTAAAATTACATAAACAAGCTTAAGATTTCCTCGTGTTGACAAGTCTAGATCTCCTGTTCCCCTAGATTCAAAGTCACTTCCTTTAAGATATTTGCTCTTATAATTTCCGTTGTTGGCGAAATTACATAAACAAGCTTAAGATTTCCTTATGTTGGCAAGTCTAGATCTCCCGTTGGCCATGATACAAAGTCACCTCCTTTAAGATAATTGCTCTTATAATTTCCATTGTTGGCGAAATTACATAAACAAGCTTAAGATTTCCTCGCTTTGGCAAGTCTAGATCTCCTGTTGGCCTAGATTCAAAGTCACGTCCTTTAAGATATTTGTATTTATGGTGTATTTAAACGTATTTAGAATTTATAATTTCCGTTGTTGGCGAAATTACATAAACAAGCTTAAGATTTCCTCGTTTATAAAAATCTGAAACGATTAAATCTAAGATATTGGCGTTGAGTTGATCAAGATCAAACCTTCTCAATAGATTGATTCTGTCCTCTGCACATATTCCCTGCATCGCCTGTCTCATCCTCGTGCTGTGATCTCTACGAACTTTGGATTGTAAAACCTGCCAGAGAAATTAATGCAGTATTAAATAAGATTTTCTATATTATATAATAAGTTAACTAAGTCTTTTTTCTTATAATTATAATAATAATAACACAAAAAAATAAGCAAAACATTCACAATCCAAGATGATTCTGATTACATACATACATATTTACAAGTTGAAATAATAGGTAATTTAATTAAATATTAACCAAGTACCAAACGTGTAACGAATATATACCAAAAATATATTATTAAAGCTGTTCAAAAATAGTGAATCCTCTACTAGACCGTACATCCCTTGAAAAATGACATAAAAATCATCACAAGTTATAAACACCACATTTGGACAAAGAAACTACACTTACTTTGCAACAAAACTCCACAACATCCTTCCCCAAGAATAATAATAATAATATTTGGCTGATTTATATAGCGACGTTTTTATGTAAACCACCTCAAGGGCGCTGTACAAATAAATATAAAAGGAATTAATATATAACTTTTACAATTAAGGTTTATGACTATAATAAGTGGCTTACATCTAGACTTATAGCTAATGACTTATGATAACGATTTAACTGCTGATTTAAAACTAGTGACTTAATGACATACGTATTTACAACTGTGACTTAAAGTTAGAGATTTAGAACTAACATCGGAACATATATTAAAAATACTTGGATAGGTTTTGGCAACGGTTTTAAAGATAACATTTAGCCAGGGTTATTAGTGATACTGATTATATTAGAAACTTAAGAGGATACCCGGCGGTGATTTTTCCGTACAAACGTATTCCCTATTTATCTCTCTGGATTTTAACCCTAGAGAAAATATTGTTTTTGCATAAAATAGATATCAACTACTAGCGTGTCGGTACTTTTTGTTTTTTTTTGATAAGTTACTTTTTATAGAAGTTATGACCTTCCAAACATCAATAAAATTGACTGGTTTAAACGCCGTCAAAAGATGTTCAGTATACAAACCAGACAATGTTTTTTTAAAAAAAACAAAACGTACAGACATAGAATAGTTTTTTCTCATGTAGTTGGTAAAAAAAAATTTTTAAATCAGTCCACTTTTGGAGGAGAAAAGTGGGGAATACAAAACCTCCATTTTAGTTAGGTGTCAGTGCATTGTCCCTTTCGCTCAATATCCGGTGGAGTAAGAGCAACAGTGACAGCAATATTTTAGTAAAATCTATTTCTGCACCACCGGGTATCATCTTAACAACAACAAAAACTCTGTAGGTATATGTACAAACACGCAACATAGATAATATTCTCTATTTTTGGTGTTATTAGCGCAATAAAAAGGAGGAAGTTGTTTTATAATATTACAATTTTAGAACACGGATCTAAAATGGTCTTAATCGGTTTTCTAGCTTTATGGGAAAATATCTCAAACGAATGAAATAAATCGTCGATCTTAACCACATTAAGACGATAGACTTCGCTTTTCGGCCCATACAAAAAGGACGCCCGGGAAAAAACACTTTTCTACATCGAAAATTGCACAAAATGAATATATTTTTTTGTGAAAACTATGTCGGTATGTTTTCGAATTTTCGATGCGTTTCGTATTAACGTAAACATTCACTGTCAAACATGTACGATTTATCAAAAAATATTATTTAATGAAAAACTGCTGCTAACTCAACTCTCATAAAGAATTATAAAATTATAAAAAGCTACCGACGTAGCTTCTTCTTTTTAAAAAATATATATTTTTAAAAATTTCAATTTCGTGAATGTTTTAGTGTAGAAAAGTGTATTCTCCATAAACCCCTTTTCGAGCGATTTCTGTAGGTAAATTTGAGCGTTGTCTCATTCGCACATTTCGCATTCGCATGTATTGTAAGTGTGCGTGAGCTTATTGTGAGCGGGACAGAATGACAGACGCGGGTGTTCCGCGTGTCGTTCAAAGTCTAGCCTCTTAAGATGATTCGTCACTCAACATTAAACAGATTGAGGTGTTAGTTTCCGACAGACATTGTCCATTGGTAGGTAAACCAAGAGCACTTTGACTTTATCATGAGTAGTTGCAGGGAATTGTAAAAAAAAATGTATATCCATGGACATCAACAATTATTAGAGTATAAATAAACAGGACATAAAAATAGCAAATTTTGAATACAAAGATGAATTTAAGGAAATGAGAATTTGAAAAAGTGAGTTTTTAGTTTGGATCTAAATTCCGTAGGGTTAGTTGTGCATCTTGATTTCATAAGAATAATAAAAACAACTTACAAAAGAAAAAATTAAAATCAACAATGAAAATATGGGTGAAAGAGGTAAATGAAAAAGCCTCATAAAGAAATAAACTATAATTAAATAGCTTTAGTCCACCTCCGCACAGGACTCCCTAGTCAGGAGGACTAAGAAATACAATATCTATACCTAAGTTGAGGTGTGTCAAAGCAAAGGCAGCAATCTGCAATTCGGCAAGATTGCGATGTTTGCTTTTAAAACAACCTTTAGATTGCTATTTTTGCTTTTACGTACAATTTCACATACAAATATTGTACACACATGTAAAAGCAAAGGCAGCAATCTCCATTTCGGCAAGATTGCGATGTTTGCTTTTGAAATAACCTTTAGATTGCTATTTTTACTTTTACGTACAATTTCACATACAAATATTGTACATTGAAGATTGTTTGCTTTTGAAATGACCAGAAGATTGCTATCTTTGCTTTTACGTACAATATTACATACAAATATTGTACACACGTGTAAAAGCAAAGGCAGCAATCTCCATTTCGGCAAGATTGCGATGTTTGCTTTTGAAATGACCTGGAGATTGCTATCTTTGCTTTTACGTAGAATATTACGTACAAATATTGTATTCACGTATATTACATAAAATATTTGTATGTAATATTATACGTAAAAGCAAAGATTCCCCAGGTCATTAAAAAGCAAACGTAGCAATCTGGCCGAAATGGAGATTTCTGCCTTTGCTTTTACACACCTCAATTTACCATTATTATTTTGTGTGTACAATTATTTCATAAAGTCGCTAAAATAAAATAAAAAACTATCCATAATAAATATGTACATTCTATTATTACTTTTCATATGTAAAAGCCCCTAAAAATGGCGTTAATAAAAAAATACAAGAAACACACACAATTTTTTTTTGGAATGACTTAATGAGTAAACTTCTCAAATCGTAATATTTCATTATTGAAGATAATGTTAGCGACTCTTAAACGAAAATTAAAAAAAAAAAATTTAGAAATTGAACTTAGGACCTTATCCTTGCCGGGGCTCTGCTTAATTCCGAGCTCAGTGGTTAGAACAGAGCCACGACAAGGCTAAAATCCTGGGTTCAATTCCTAGGTGCGACCAAAGCTTTTTCGAATTTTACTGTTTCAAATTTTCGTTTAAGAGTCGTTAATATTGTCTTCGATGATTATAAATAAATCACCTTGAAGCCTTCGAACAGAATTGTCAAAATAACGAATACCAGACAGGTGAGGACCATTGCCGTAGCGTTCTGCACAACCAGTCCACTGAAAAGCAGATCACCAACATTGGCACTCCACCAGAAACTTTCATGCATTATGGTTGCAACCAGATTTGACCAATGACTACTGAAATTACTTTATACACAGGGATGTAAAGATATAATATTAATATTTTGTGAATGATCTGTGTCAAACACTTGCGTTGTTAAAAAAAATCTTTCAAAAATAGAACTTGGTTTTTTGGTATTGTGGTGAAGAAATAAATTAAGAACCTGATATTTCAAATAAGAGCCCACTTCTAAAACGAAAGTTCTAAACTTGGGCGCTCCGCTCACTGAGGCAACTGAAAACTGCCAACTGGCAACTGTCTTTGTATGACAATGTGATGGCCCGCACTTTACAAAATCACTCAAAAACCCGTTGCCAATGGTAACGCAAGCGGTGACTCGCGACTTGCACTGCTGATTGCCGTGGCCGGCCGTTGCTAGTTGCCAACTGTCAGCTGATTGGTCTTCGTCTATGGTTAAACTAGCTTTTTGACCAATCAAGACATAGAAACCAAACTAAAACTGGCTGGTTTCTATGGCTTCCAACCAAACTTCCATCAAACTTCTATGACAGCGCTACAAAATTTTACTATTTCAGTTATTATCTCAGCTTGTTTAACCATAGACGAAGAACAATCAGCTTCAGCATTGCAACTAGCACGTCAAGATTCGAGTCACTACTTACGTTGCCATGAACAACGGGTTTTTTTAACAAGTTGTGTATGGTGCGGACCATCACATTGACATACAAGGGAAAGCGAGTTTATTTGCAAACTGGTTTTTTTTCAGTTGCCTCGTCAGCGAAGGCAATTAGTTTGGTTTCAGTTACCTCGTCAGCGGAGGCATAATGCTTCAGAAATGAGGGATGCCATCAATGTGCATGCTTAAGAAAAGTACCTCCATCGTGTGGTTTTGTAGTCGGTAGAAATAGAAACTAAAGAAAGTTTTTAGCCATTCTGCTGGCAAAACATTCTCACTTGGGACTCTTTTTTTGGGAAAACACTTGGTTATACATGCAAATTATTCGTCCAAAGAAAAACTTAAAAAGGTATGCGACGGCACCATAGACACGTTGTAGAGATGTCAAAGTGGCAAACAAAAAATAGAGTATTTGCTGTCCTTCCGATTTAGCACTAAGCTGCGTCACGTGAATTTCGTTTGATATCTCTAACCAAATTGCGTAAATCAGTGACAAAATATCTTCGTAAGTGATTACAAAATATTTCAATTACACGGCAAATACTAGTCAAAGTTAAGGGATAAAATTTCAACCCAAAATACCTTTATTATAAATTAATATTACAATTATTTCGTTTGTTTCCCATTTTTCCGCATTTTGCCGCCCTCTGCAAAAAAAACGTTGATAATTCTTAAATCTATTACGCGTAAACTTTGCTCTTTTTAGTAGCTGCCCCCAATATCGTTCAGGACCCTTGCTTGGGCCGCTTGAGAAGGAGGTTGTTACCATCAAGTGTTGTTACTCATGTAAGTAAAAATTGTGCTATATTATTTACGGTTTAATACATTGATTTTCTCAAAAATGAAACTATTCACTTATAATGAAAAATACAAGTGATATTTAACTAAATATAAGAATTACATATGAATATAGTAGATACTTCTAAATAAAGACACTAATTTACAAATCCAATACCGAACACTTGATGCTACGCTGAGAGTACTTCAAGGAGATTGCGATGGTCCCGGTCAAGCCATATATGACCGCAAGGTCTTCTGTAGACACCTTAAATATTCCTCTGAGGAACCAAATTACTCGCTTTGTTCCCATAAAACAAGCATCATCTTCAAAGAAGGAAGGCAAATGCATTATATTATGTCCATCAAAGAAAAATAGGCGCACGAAAAAAGGGTGTTGCAGATGCTCAAAATTACTGTGCAATGAACATTGCACATACTAATGCGAAGACTGTTTCGCCAAACCATATCCTGTAGATTTAGTAAATATTTAATTTTAGTATTTTTTAAATTTTTTATAAATATTATAGAAGGATAACGTACGATAACTTAAAAAAGTAAATTAAAATGATAATTTTTCTAAAGTTGGTTGTAAACCAAATTTTCGTGAACAGAGTTCAATATCATTTGTCATTCCTTATTCGTGTTTAACTTAAATCCTGAAAAAATAAATTAATTAAATTGCAGTATTCCTACTTAAAATTGTCAACGAAAACGAGCGGCGAATTACTCAATAGAAATTGCAATCTGGCAATTGTGAAGTTTGTAAAAATGGTAACCGACATTTTATGGACCATCATACTAAAAAATGCATCGTTTTATTGGAATATGAATAAATTGACGGCTGTTATTTCATCGAATAGCTTTACATCATTGATAACAACACCTTTGGCTCTCATATATACGACAGAATTTTTCGCATTTTGACGATTTACAGAGAAAGTGAAATAATGAACGTGGCAACACATAAAATAAGAAGGACAACCCATTGGCAGTATGTCATCTTATACAGAGTACCGTAATCAATTTGGCATATTGTCATCTCAATCACACCCGTGGTGTAGAATGTGATATTCGACGCAACTGTGTTTTAAATCACACTGGCCACACGCAAATCGCAATAGCACCTATATATATATATATATATATAGGCGTAGCGATGCATACGTACGTCGACCCGTGTGTATCTACCCTACCTTTGTTCGTCCTATATCTATTTTGTCTGTAGAAACATATTTGAATTTTTATCTTTATCTCACATGAATAATGAATTTGCTGTAAATGTAAGTGTGTTGGATACTTGCCATATTTTGTGTCAATTTTGTTAGACAATAATGTGTCGAGAAATTATTCGTAGAAACGGTCCACTTACCTGCTGGACGAATTATTTACCACTGGAACTTTTTGGTTATAATATTATTTTTTTTCGATATTTATACTGATGGTGTGCGTAAATGTAAGCATTATAATGCTTTCAATGGGCACAAAGAGTTTTAAAAAAGGATAAAAAAATCATTTATTAAAAATTTTAATATTTTCATTTTAATAGATATCCGTTGAACTAGAAGTTTCTAAATAAAAATTATACTAAGCCTAGAGCTAAGAAAACATTAGTTAATCACATTGAGCTAAGCTACCTGTTCGCTAGCTATGTAGATATCCTTGGGGATGCTGAGTTGTTCCTTCTAGGTGTGTGATCTTCTAATTGAAGTCAGCCATCATATAAATAAGCTTACTAACAGCAAGCAACAAGAAAATGACAGGAAATGGGATCTTTCCACAGGAATAAATCATGTTCATAGTCGATAAGTTTCAGTGGTGTTGTTGTGATGCTTCATAAAAAAGACTTCTGCGAACATTTGTAAGTACGATATTTTAAATTTTCTATCTGCGGCGATTACGGTTATTGTTAGATGGTGCACCCGGAGAAAGGTGGAACATGTTGTATATTGAAAGCAGAAACAGGATAAGTAACATAAAAACTAATAATGTTCCAGCCAGTCCTTCATCGTTCGGGGAGGATTCCTTCTTAACTGTTTCGATGTTTAATAGTCTCCAACAGTCGCAGTTTAATGACATTTTTATTAAAGTAAAATTGTTTAAAAATTATAAACGTTGTTAAAAAATGGGCTTGTACAAATGAGTTCTCAAAAAACACCCTTTGCAATACCTGTTGGTGATTTGCAATGACATTTTGTTTATGTTTTACCTTTTATTTGTTTGATTTTTCGAAAGAAGAATGGACGCTTTTTACAATACAATTTTCTAAACGAACCGATAGTCAAACAATGTGTGAACCTAGGTACCTACCAGGAAATATTTTTTTCTATTTTAAGAAATTGAAAACACTTATTTTAAACCTTTTAATAATGATGTAGGTAGATATTTCTCATGACATTTAGAATAAAATAACTCAGTTTGTATATATAATATATATTTATATCTATATAATAATATTAAAATCGTTTATTCATCAAAAGATATTTTTTTTACAACATATATACATTTTTGATAACACATTGGTTCTATTGACGAAAAGGTCACTGCTCAGCTGCAATTCAGGATTTCTCCTGGAATGCAGCTGGTTTTCAGCAGTGCCTCCATTAAAAGAAAGATAGAAAATAAAATTAGATAAAATAAAGACAATTAAATTAAATTACATAAAAATAATCAAACCAAATCTGAAATTCAACACACACGATAGAAATATAAATAATAAAAAAGGAATAGAAATAGATATATAAATAAGTAGCTTCTGCCCGCGACTACGTCTACGCAGGATTAGTACTTCGATTAGCCTATTTTCTTTTCCTAGGTCCCATCTATGTTTATACCAAAATTCTTAACCTATTTATTTAAAATATCAATAATTCTTGATTCAATTCAAGGGTGAGTACTTCAAATAAATTCACTAATTTAAATATTTTCTAAAATAGAATTTAGTTTTTACAATCATTGTTTTACAAAATGTTATTCTCAAATTTTGACATTTTTTATTAAACAATAATAATAATTATTTTGTAATACATAGAAAATAGCAAGCTCTGGGTATAGCCTATATGTTATTGTAAAGTTTCATTAAAGTCCATTCAGTGGTTTTTGCGTGAAAGAGTAACATACATACATACATCCATACAAACTTTCGCGTTTATAATATTAGTCAGATGTAAATTGAAATTCAAAAGCTAATAAAATCAGTTCAAATAAAGTATAATAAACAAATTCAAAATAAAATCGATTCAAGTATAAAATATAGTCAAAATAAATAATGTAAAAATAAATAATCAAATCAAATCAAAAACAATAACACAAGTAAGTATTCCTTCAATTGTAAATTTTATTAAATAAAAATTAAAATGTTATGCGGTTAACTGTACAGTGAGCAACCATTCGCCGTAGAGCCTCTTGAAGCTCTGCAAAGATGTCGATATTCCAATAGACAGTGGTATTTCATTCCATAGTTTTGATGACGAATAACTGAAACTACCTTTAAATACAGCCGTTTTATGTTTTGGGAGAATTAGTAATTCCAACTTTTAGGGGTACTTTTTCAGTGAAAATGTAAAATTAGCCTGACGTGTTTGGCCAGCATAATAATCTTGAGTTATTGCCAAATCTACCACCCCGTGCCCCTGTTACATATACACGTACATCTAGTAAGGAAAATATAAAATATAGACATTAAAAAATACAATTACATTTAAGAAAAGACATTAAAAAATAAATAAAAATAAAAATTTACCCACGAAGCACATGTCCTACGAAAAGTGCTAAGGCTTGAGGCTTCCTTTACGGCATTTGGTAGGTTATTATAAAGTTTTTGTCCTTTATAAAACACGCTGTTTTGTGTGCACGAAAGTTTATTTTTGGGAAGCCTAAAATTTCTGCGTCTTCTCGTCGGATAATTTTTCGCTTGGATGATGGTTAAATGGGCATGTACATACATAATGTCAGAAGTCCGTCTTGCCCCGCAAAATACTGGCTGTTCAAGACGTGCAAGGCAAAGCTGAGGAAATCAACTCAAAAGGCTGTCCTTGCAATGTATGAATGTAGTAATCCAGGACACGGATGACTGCAGACGCCTTGTCGAAGTGACCCAAATAGGGTAAGCGAAAGAAGTAGGGATGAAGATCTTGATAATATCCAATATTTATTTAATGATTTATTTACGGTTTATCCACTCGAACGCTTTTTGCTACATTATGGCACTATTTCCAAAGCTTCGGATTGCTTTGTTGGCACAATGTGGCAAATATTCTCTAGATTCCTTAAAATGTTTTAAAGTTAACGATTTTATAAAAAAAATATATATAATATATAAATCTACGAATATGTGATAGTAGACGAAAGATAGGTGAATTCATTGGCTATATAGAACTATAATCAGTTTGTACGTCTCCATATTCAACTTCCTTTAGCAATCCGAGAAAAAAAAAATCGCTCTCTCACTCCAGTGGATAAGAATATTTAAATACAGAATGAAAACATTTTTTATTAAAAAAGGATTAGAAAAAAATTATATACCTATTAAAACTTACTAATTTGATTAAGATTACAAAAATATACAATTAGGCTATAGGAAATACAATATTAATAAATAACTGTTCAAATATAAGCTATAATGCCAAATCAGAACGAAGGTGAGCAACAAACTATATAAATTTATATATTATTTTTTATTTTTTATATTCTCTCACATTCTTTATATTACATATGTTTATGTACCTACTGTATAAATAATCGACCACCATAATACGGGCATGTGCCTAGCATGGTGGTCGAAAAATCCTCATTTAATCTAACAAACAATTCTATGAATAAAGAAAACTTAAAAAAAAGACATTTTAATTAAATGAAAACAAATCACTTTGTATGCACCACTTATAATAATTTGTTTTAATTTATAACCAATGACGCCCAAAAGCGTAATATATTATTTTAAGTTGTGAATTGTGAAGCCTTGTATTTTCGTTTGGTTTTCAATCAATATTTACATAACAAAATCTATAATTCAACCACTCCTTAAATATATTTGTTCATGTTATATGTGTAATAAATTGTTGTCGAACGAGAGAAACATTTGATTTAAAAGTCTTTTTACAATATTATAGGTAATCAATGTAATGTCGAATGTCGTTGTTTCACGACGATGATTACATTTTTTAATGTTTAGCTTTTCAATATTTCAAAGCTACATTTATTATCTTGATACTTATTATTTAATAACGAACTTATCACTAATGTGGATTGTTTTTTGAGTATTTTCGATGTACTCAACCCTCTTGGATATACATTATCATCATTCAATTATGGAAATTGTAAATCAACTAAGTAGTTGGTTATGTTTTATGGGACATTAGGGTCACGCCACAAAACTACAAAATACTATAGTGACTTTTTTCCACATAGTTAAACATATATTTTTTTATCACAATGATGTGAAAGAAGCTAGCTCATTACAAGAATATTATTCACAAATATCACACTTATTTGATCGCAAGAGTTCAAACCCTAAAATTGTCGATCATAGTGATGTATTTCTTTAAAACAAGTATCACGAAAATCTCTAAAAGTAGTGTAAAATTATATAACATTCACCATGCTCTCAAACCTGTGAATTACATTTTCTTCTTTCTTGGTTTTCAAAATCATTCTTTCAAAGGATATGAAGTTATCCGGAAAAGTGATAAAAGTAAAGCCTACTCCATAACAAGTTTAATTTGTCTCCTGACCTCCTATATCTACTTGATGATAAACAGATTTGATATTGTCTCGGTTACAACATTCGCGGAATCCATTACCGATCATCTATCGTATTTATGTGTAATGTGTGCAGCAGGTGTCTCGTTATTTTTACCAGTGCTCGACTATATGCAATTAATAACCGTGAAGTATTGGATGAATGTAGAATATATTGACAAATTATTAGACCTTCCAAAAGGATGCTATGTGAAAATGCGCTTCTCGATGATATACCTTTCAATTTTGCTGGGTTTTTATGTATTTTGTACCGTTGGGATTGACCTAATAATCTGGTTTAATTTCTTAACAGTTACCTATGTTCCAATGTATATCGCGATAGTCATACAAGATTTCCTCATTTTCCAATATGCGCTGTATATTTGGATTGTTACTTTTCGAATGCGTGCTGTCATTTCTCAGCTGATGTATTCCAATAAATTATGTACGGAAACAGAGTGCATTGACTTTTATCCTCACAATATTAAGATCAATAGTTGGAACACCATGAATAAACTCAGTAAAAGTACTGCTTTTGAGGAGTTCGATGATAAAATATTGAGGTTAATTACGATTTATGATAAACTGGCTGATAACGTGGACATCATCAACTCATACTATGGTATTCAGGTAAATATTCTTACAAAGAGAACCTTACTTCACACTTGCAAATATTATGAAGAAGAGGCGATTTTATTCATATTTCTTATTTTCGTTGTTCGTTTTTGGGGTGTTATGCCGTGTTGCGCTACCTCCTTCTTCGGCCAACGTTTTGGACAGCGTTGCAGTGTGCATCA
Organism: Limnephilus auricula; assembly: GCA_951813805.1. Classification (NCBI taxonomy): domain Eukaryota; kingdom Metazoa; phylum Arthropoda; class Insecta; order Trichoptera; family Limnephilidae; genus Limnephilus; species Limnephilus auricula. Next base: position 15,771,532 of record OX638403.1, read on the forward strand.
TCAGGGCAGATCAGGAAGATCCGACGATGTGTAGTTGTTATTTTTTTTTTTTTGATTTACTAGATTCTTATTTTGCATGAAGTGCGAATCATTTAAATTTACTGAATTTAAAGTTAATGTTCTTTATACAAATAGAACGGCGTCATATGCGCCTCGCAATTTTTACCTCATGTGGGTATTATTAAAAAGTTACCTTGCTATTATAGACTTAAAGGTCCTGTGTTTTATCGATAGGGAAAAATTGTTATCTAAAAACCCTATTAAAATTGCATGTCCGCCCAAGCGGCAACAATCATCATCAGCATAGCCAGCCACGGCAGCATATATACATACGTGTCTGTTTGTGTTGTGTTGGGAGAGGGAAGGAGATGGGTCGTGTCCTCTTATTTAGGAATTCCCTCGCATTTGCTTTTGGAAATAAGGAAATCCACGAAAAAACCTTATTCAAGGGAGGCGGCCGATTGTCAACATGAAACAGATTCGGCCTTCAGTGACATCAGATGTCCTGCGTTTTGTGTTGTGTGGGGTGTGTGTCTGTTTTTATGTTAATATATACTTTATGGGAGTTTAGAATAAACATACATATATAAATACAGATATGAAATATTATATAAATATATAAATAGATATATAAACATACGTTATGGGGAAGGAATCTGGAGATTTAGGAAATACCTACTGTTCGCTTAATCGTCTGGTTCTGAATCCGGCACATGCCAGATGTGGTCGAGGTCCATCAGTATGTGTTTAGGTAGTCTGTGGGTATATCTGAAAGTAAAGTCAGCAGGGGAATTGTATTGACCGATTTCTTGAATGAGTTTATTTTTACTATGTCTGAGAGATTTGTAAAATCGGTCTGTGAGTCTGTGAGTGTATTCAAATAAGGTCGGAATGTCTTCTCTGTCATGAAGTTTTTTCAAGTTGGTTCTCCACCTCGTATTATAAGTGATTTTAATGCAGAGATTTTGTAGAGTCTGTAGTCTCGTATGGTCAGAATGTGAGATGCTACCCCACACGGGGATCGCATATGTCAGTACCGGTCGGATAAGCGAGGAGTAGACGAGGAGTTTGGTTCTGGGAAGTAGCGGGCTTCTTCGATTGAATATTGGTTTCATCGCGCCGACTGCCTTTCTGGCTTTGTTGTGTGCCTTGAATATGTGAGATTTCCAGTTGAGGCGTGAGTCCATGGTCAGGCCCAGGTAGACAACTTCATCCTTCCATTCTAAGACGTGTCCTCCCATTTCGATGTTGACGTCTGGTTTTGTCTTCTTGCGTTTCCTCGTGTACATTATGACCTCGGTTTTGGCCTCGTTCAGTTTGAGGCGCCAGTTTTTGTAGTATTCTACGAGAGCGTCGAGCGCCCTCTGTAGGTATATGGCCGCCATATCCGGGTGAAGCGAGGAAACGTAGAGTTTGACGTCATCTGCGTATATGGATGTCTTGCATCTCTCGTCCTGGGGGATGTCGTGCGTGAAGATGTTGAAGAGATGGGGTCCCAGCAAACTTCCTTGTGGCACGCCTTTTGGAATCTCACGTATTGTCGACTGCGCATCCTTGATGAAGACTCGGAAAGATCTGTTCTTCAGGTATTCTTGGATCACTCTGATGATGTAGATGGGCGTGTTCGTCTTGTGAAGCTTGTGCAGGAGCCCTCTGATCCAAACGGTGTCGAATGCCTTTTCCAAGTCGAGGAGCGCAGCGGCAGTGTAGCGATGTTCGTTGAATTTTCTTGCGATGAATTCCGCTACTCTGGTAAGTTGGTGGGTGGTGGAATGCCTCTTCCGGAATCCTAACTGCTCATCCGGCAAAGTGTGGTTTTCTTCGTGGTGTGGAAGCAGCCTGTTGAGTATAATCTGTTCAAATACCTTGCTCAGAGTGGAGAGTAGACTGATGGGCCGATAGTTCGTCGGCTGCTTCTTGTCCTTGTTGGGCTTGGAGAAGGGCAGCACGGTGGCCATTTTCCAGATCTGCGGGAAATGTCCGGTCATGAGGCAGGCATTGAACAGTTTTGTAATGTAAATGATGGCTTTTTGAGGAAGATGTTTGAGTAAAATGTTGTGTATTTGATCGCTTCCCGGCGCCTTATTGGTCTTCAATCGCTTGATGATGACGGCAACTTCACTCGGCGTGCTGAAATGAATGTCGGCGACGTTCGTCTGCTCCGCTTGGTCCAGATCTCGAAGAGAGTCTTCTACTAGTCGATCCGTTTCCGGATCACTCAGGCCATCCGTGGCTGTATAGGCTCTCTCAAATCCGTCGGCGAGCGCGTTTGCCTTCTCTTCAAGTGACAGCGCGAGTCCAGAGCCGTCCAACTTCTCAAGCGGGGGAATCGTGTGGTCTTGATGTCTCAGGGCTTTCGCCATTTTCCATAGGCTGTTGTCCTTTGGCGTGAGTGACGTCACTTTCTTCGTCCAAAGTTCGCGCCTGAGATTGGTGATTTCTTGCTTGATTTCCCGCTGCAGGCAGTCTTGAAGTATTCGTCCCGCGTGCTGTGATATATGCGGCGCAGGCGATTCTTTTCTTTGATGAGCGATAAGACATACTCGGGAAGTTTGATCGTGTATGTGTGTACTTCTTTGAGAGGTATGTATGTGTCTTGTGCGTGTTGAATGATTTGTGTAGTTGTTAGTGTTAGTGTGTGCTTATTTACTTGGAAGCGATACCGTGTCGCCAGCTTCAATCCACTTATTATTTTATCAATTTGGGAGGCAGGTAAGGTACCGCCGCCGCCCAGGGAACTATTGATTGAATAACCAGCACCTCTGCCATAGGTCACCTCAAGTGTTTCGCTAAGTTTGGTGACTTGGTGCAGGGGTGCCAGGGCGCATTGGGTGAGATTTATCCAGGTATTTGGGAGCGGATGCGTCTGCCCACCAACCGCGTGGTGGGCTGAATCGGGATAGGTCAGTTGAGGGAGACCCTTCGACTTATCCAGTTCGATTCTCTCGACACATCGCCATGCACCGCAGTGGGTGAGAAAGATTCGTATGTCCATAACTCCTAGAAACACTTACTTAAAAGTATCGATTTTAGACATGTATGTTGTTATGTGAGAGGTAATTTTAGAGGCAACTTGGTTTTTTTTAAAAGTTACTAGTAATTAATAAAGAAATAATCTTACCTAGCCTACTGCGTTGATAAAATACATAATTGTAAGTTAGAACTGCCCCCAATCGCCTGGAGCCAGTGAGACTATGGCATCCCTAATTGGGGTAGGTTGTGAGGTTGAAGGAAGTGAGGAGGGGGAGGAGATGTGGAAGCGGAAGGTGGGGAAGCACTTTGCCGTCCAAACATAATATAAATAATTTTAAAAATTGGTCGAAATTTTAATGGTTTCGTCTGTCAATAATTCAAAACCCTTTAAAATTCTTTAATTAAATTAATTTATTTTTTATTTTATATTTCATCTTATTTACGTAGTAGGCAGTGCAAAATTATATTTTATCATAATCATCATCAACTCGCAAATTATCGCCAAAATGGCATCCAAAATCGTGAAATATCGAATTCCAAATAATGACCTTTATTTTAAAATATGGCACAAATAAATAAAATAGTACACATTCGATATACATTCGATTTACATAGATATTCGCTATACCTTTTGGTTAAAAAAATTACGAGTCAGTTTTGTCGGGTATTTTGGCTTCAAATCCAAATTTAGGTATTCTATGAAAAGGTAATTGTAGCAGTTAATGTCTGTGTGACCTACATAATACATCGACTTGAAAGGAAGCTGATTCGAAAACAGAGATGTGATTTGAGATATTCACCGCCAACATACAAGGGTCAGTCAAAAATTAATGCCAATTTTTTCCTTTTAAATATCAAGAAATTAAAATATAACTACACTGGTTGAAATCTACACCATTGACGATTAATTTGCCACTTTTCAATATTACCTCCGTCCATTTCCACAGTATTGGTCCATCTTTTAACAAGGGCATGTATTTCAGTGTGGTAAAGACCACAGTCCTGACTTTTTCACGGACTCCGCATTTTCAAAGTGAATCTCACGATGAGTTTCACATCACACTGCCTTTATTGAGAAAGAGAATGCGTCACAATTCATTATGTCGTTATCCGGCGGTCACCACGAACGATGGTATCGACTTGCTGAATGTTGCATGGAGTTATTGCAGTCAACTGCCTAGCGCTCCGCTTTTTGTCAGTCACCGGCGTTTCACCTTCAGCTTACAGCGACGAACCCATCGTCTAACAATGCTGACATCCTCTGCTGCATCATCGTAAACATTTTTTATTCTTTCATTATTGCGAATGGGCGTTTCACCTTCTGCATTCAAGAATTCAATCACAGAAAACAAACTGATACGAACATCGATGTCGGTCATTTTAAAAGCGACTGCAGTGCTGCCACCTGTTGCCGCAGAAAGTAACTACTGCAGTAGTTTGTAGAAGAAGGTTGGAGGAATAGTCGCAAATTCAATTATTCACTTAACTAACTTTATTTGAAGAAAAAAATAACGGGTGTTACTTAGTTTTTGACTGACGTATTATATTGATTATTTTTTGGGTTATTATTGAGATGCATCGATACGTACTTCTGATACCGATATTTATACCGATACCGATGCGGACAATGAAGATTTCAAAAGGTGTGGGTTAAAAGGGTAAAAAAAGATATGAGTTTAAATGAAAAACAGACAAAATTAATTGTATTTAAATTAATTAATATTTATTTAGAACTAGCTGATACCCAGCATGCGTAGCAATGCCACTTAAATAAATAAATTGTTTCTCTCTTTATGCCATTTCCCATTCGTCCCCGTTCCCCTTCCGCCTCCTCTTTCCCACCACGTTCCCTTCCCCTTCCACGTTCCCCCACCCCTCTCCGCTCACCCCTTTCTCGAGACCCCACCCCCCTCATGCATTCCGCTTCCACCTTCTCCGCCTTCCTCTCTCCCTCGTCCACCCTCCCGCAAAGACCCCCTCTTAATTCTTAAACTCCGTAAAATACACACATTTTTTCATCAACTCGCGTGACCTATTTTTTTTATGCAAATTTCATTACGCCAGAGTTCACCAGTATATATAAAGAAATATTCACGGGCATGTTCACAACAATTACCTAAAAAAAAGCAAACGGATGAAATTTTAATCGCAATAGTATGAATAGTATAGGAAATAATTTCATAACGCCAGACTCACTATCCTAACTAACCATTCCGCGTATGCGCACATCATATTCCCAAAGTTTCATCGCAATCGGATGAACGGTATGGCCTCGCATAATGTTCGAACAAACAAACAAACATACATTTTGTTATATTATAGAATTTAAACGAATTTCGATATTTTTCCAAGACATTTTAAATATCCTTTAAAATTGTTATTTTTTGAGATATCGAAAAAACAAATATCATTTTAGAACCAAGATTGAATTAATTTTTAGATTTTTGTATCTAAGATATACTTAAGTGTTTGAAAACTGTAGTATTTTAAGCTTCAAACACGAAAAAAAGTTGAAAAAAAGCTTACCCCAAACATTAAAACTTTGAAATTTTTTTATTAAAACTTTGAAAAATTTGGTAAATTTCAAAATTCAAAGAACACAGTACTTTTATTTAATGAATTTGAAATAAAACTGTCACCTCACTTATTTCTACTTCATGCAAAAAAAAAATTGCTTTTCATTCCCAAAAATTTACAATAAAAAAAACTTACGTTAAAATTTTGGTCTCCGGTGACAGAATATTTTTTTTTTTTTTCTACCAAAACATAAATAATAGTAGGTGTTGGGTAAGTGTTGGGGGCGGGGTAAGTGGTGGGGCGGTAACTCGGCTGAGTGACCAATAAGGTCATGTGAAAGAATTTATTTTTTGTTTGATTTTGAAGAAAAAATATTTTGAAAAAAAAAAAATTGACATAAAAAAAGTCACCGGAGACCAAAATTTCATTTACATTTTTTACTCCAAATAATGTCAGGAATCACTGGTTAAAGTAAATCAAGTACGTACCTTAACACCCTGTATAATTATAATTTAATGACTAATTTTTATTGAAAAATATGAAATTTAAAATGAACGATTTGCTATGCGGGTATGGGTACCGCTACCTCGGGAACCATTTATTGGTTAACCAATACCTCTGCCATATGTCACCCCAAGTGGTTCGCTACGTTTGGAGACTTAGCAGGGGTGCCCGGGTTCATGGGGTGAGGTTTGTCCGGGTGTTGTTGTGGCAGACTAGTTCGGGAGAGACTGGTTGAGGGAAATCTTTTGACTTCTCCAGCAGGGCTCTCACGGGCCATTACATTCACCACAGTGGGAGGGATGGAATCATTCGTCCGTTACTCCTGGACCACTGATCCCCAGATTCCTACCCACCCCTCATACCTTTTTCCTTCCCTGAAAATCCTCTCCTTCCTTTCCTAAAAAGAACTCTCCACACAGCATCCCCAAATATTTATTTATTTATTTTTGAAATGTGACATAGTCCTGAAGAGGAATTATTTTCTTCAGGACCTCCTATGTGGAGCTATTGTAAAAAAAAAACTTTCGCAAATATTATCAAAGTAGATCGATTATGCGTGCGATATTTATCTTACAAATAATTTTGTCAATTAAAAAACTCAAATCTTTCAAGAAAGGCTAAGAAAATTGCATAGGTGATTCAATCCAATATTGTATTTTCCAGTTTTTCAATTGACAAAAGCAGATGATTTTAAATGTGCATTTCATTAATTTTATTGTTTCAATAATTTATTTGTTAATTTACGTACTCTCCATACTATTACATACTAATTCACCCAATTTGTACTCTCACTCGCCCTCTCAGCCTATTCACTACGTCATTAGCGTAAATAAAACAGAATAGTTCTAAAACACTACCATGTAAACATACCTTAATATACATGTCCCCCTAGTGACAGACTTGTCCCCCATATATGTGACCAGCAAACGGTCACTAATGGAACTAATGAAATCAGTGTGTTTCGTGTTTCGGTAAGGATTTCTCACCACGAATTTAGAAAAATAAAAAACGCTGTACAATAAGAGGGCAATAGATAGTAGTACCCTTATTGAATTATCGAGGAATAATCTTCAAAAAACTCAGTACAAATCCAGTCACTCAGAGGAAAAAAATTGAAGTGACCAACGCTGGTTACAAACATAATGCCCAATTATCGGATGTCAACTTCATACAAATTTTGGCGGGAGTAGGTTTACGAACGTTCTTTTTCCATACATTTTGAAATGGAGGCGTCTACTAATATCTACAGGAATTTCAAAAACTGAAGAAATCGGACCAATATCTATGAGAATCCATGTGTTGACTAATATCTACAAGAGGTATGTTGGAACAATATCTATGGGAACCAAAGTGAAGACGATTATCTACAGCTCAAACTGCTGACTAATATCTACGGAACAGGTGATGTAAACGAATATCTACAGTACTGGTAGAGGTTGGATTTGCAATTATGTATAGCATATCGGCATAACGTAATATTGCGTTTGCAGTTTAAAGAACTTTCTTTTGTATCACAAACCGTGTTACACAAACCTAGCGTAGCCGCTAAACTACTCGAAAACTGGGATGATTCTCTTGCCTTGACGCGAGCAGGCGCTACGAAGGGGGCACTTTCTTTTGTATCACAAACCATGTTACACAAACCTAGCGTAGCCGCTAAACTACTTGAAAAATGTGATGTTTTTCTTGCCTTGACGCGAGCAGGCGCTATGCCAATTTCAACATTACAGCAAATTACGTAATATTATGCAAAAACTTCATGTACGTACTTTAAACGTTTAAGCCTTTACGTAATTGAAGTAATTTATGCTTTTCCGTACAACCTCTTACTCAGTTGCCCTCTGTAGATATTAGTCCCACCTACACTCCATAGATATTCGTCACCACTGGGACCATCATAGATATTAATCCGACCTTAGTTCTGTAGATATTAGTCTTCACTCTGAAGGTCATAGATATTTGTCCAACATATGAGCTGTAGATATTCGTCCGACATACAGGCTGTAGATATTAGTATCTGGAGTCCTCGAAATTAGTACTTTACTTTTTATCACCTTTTTATATTTAAATATAGCATACTATTAATTTTTTTAGTAATAATTATTAAGATAAAGAATGATAGTATTTTATTATAAAATAAAAACCTCGATTAAATATATAATTTCATCAGATGTTACTGATGCAAGGTTCAGCACAAGTGAAATGTGTCAAGACAAATATTTTGAAAATTGCCCATATTATCATCGCTAAGCAAATAAACTTACAAAATCCGAATACTTCTTTAGATAAACTTGCAACTTAAATTAATTAAAAAAAAATTACTATAGACTATATCAATCTTTAATGGGGTACGGTGTAGGCTGGAAGGGAGCCAATCCGCTACTGTTGATCCTAAGCTAATTTAAAGCTAAGTGACTTATTTGAAGCTTTCAACTGCACTAGTCTTCAATGGCATAATGTAGATTGTCTTTTATTATTAATGAAACTATTTTTGTTATAAACTGCGTTTACTCTCAACACATAATTGACACAAGCACATAACATCACCAATGAAGTGTATAACTCAGGTACGGGACATACGTCATTCCTATGTCTACCTACGTTAAATTATCGAGAAAACCAGCTTATGTGTCCAAGCGGTTAATAAAGTTGAATAATAAATAAATGTATTTTCAATGAAAAAATACTTTTATAAATTAACACAACAGAACCAAGGAGTACACAGTGATTTATTTTCTTTAAATTAAAAGACACTACAAAGTGAATTCAAATTATTGAAGAAGCAAAAAAATTACATTTATTTTATGATTTTCCTTCAGGTTTTGTTCACAATAGGCACATGTTTTTTGTCCATTTTGCAAGGAGCAAATGTATTAATCAAGAACGCGAAAAAAGGTTTACTAGTAAGTTTTTTTATTTCAAATGAAGTTCCTTAGTAAATAATTTCTTTATTAATTAATTACTCGACTATGAATTTTAATGACTCATTTTAGGGTACTTCTAACTCCATCAAATTAAAATTGGTAGACGATTAAATCGTCAGTAATAAAGTAGGGCATTTGGAATAAATATTTTCTTTTGAACAGGCCTCTTATTTGCTTTTTCTTGGCTTGCGTCGATTCTTTTCAATCAAATATTATGGAGTTTGAAACACCCTTATTTTTATGTTATGATTAATGTTAATAACAATATTTTTAGTCCACTACCATCTTATGGGCAGGGGTAAACTGGTACTCTCATTTCTTTCTGGTGGTGGCTTTGATAACCTTCCCCGTAGAAACTATGATTTATGAGAGTAGAAGAGGAATTGTGATCATCAACAAGATGATTCTCGACAGGAAAATAAGAAGTAGGTATGCAATATATATTAAAATTGTTTATCAGATGATTAGGGGGAAAAAAGGAAAAGATAAAATAAGTAACAGTTAACGTGTAAAATTTTTGGAAGAAAACGAATATTGAAATAAAATCGTAATTTCCATTCCTTTAGTCGTAATCAGAGGTGATGAAATCTTTGAAACATAAAAATCGATGAAGTTATTCTTACTATAAAAGGAAACTCTACATTCTACATTCTATTCTACTTTAGAGCCTTCCGAGTCATCGAATTTCTTTTGACGGATTGTTAAATAAAAAGCTATCATCGTCTTTACTATCATCCGTATGACAATTATTTGTTGCATAGATAAAAAGTCATCGAGTTCAAGCAAAACAAAGTCAGAGACAGAATCCATCCCTGTGGAACGCCAAGGGTTTGGAGGACTTCTGAATTTGTGTGGCTTTTGAACGAGTCTCAAATGTTGTTTTATTAATTTAACACAATAAAACTGGTGTCAATCAAACTAAGGGCACTTTAATAAATGTATGTATTGGTACGATGATTAGATTTATTAATTTTTCTTTGTCGTTTAAGATGATCGTCACAGCGACTTACTGGTAATTTTTGAAAACCTGATGGAGTCCAGGCCCTTTGTGGCTACTGCGTGCGGTCTTTTCCCTGTGGACTGCACCCTCCTCCACAGTCTGGTAGCCACCGTGGCCTCGTACATCGTTGTTCTGTACCAGATGAGCTGAGGTCATTCATTCTTCAAGAGGACTACTACCATAATATATTGACTTTGTATTAAGTATTATGGGAAAAATGTCATATTCCAGTTGTTACAGAAATACAAAATGCAATGTAACGTAAATACGTTTTTCAATATTCATCACTAGTTATCGCATAGAAAAGAGAAGTACCTATCGTGGCTCAGGTTTTTGATGAGTATGGATTAAACTTCAACGAACTGAGTGGCACTCCTTTTTACCAAAAGGGTAGAGAGTTCTCATTTTTACTGCCAGTGACAAAAGCAGCGCTTCTGCACTCTGGGGGTGTTGGACGAAACAAGCCTTAAAATAAATATACCTTGTTGAAAGAATATTCAAATTTTACACAGGACTTACCATTTCTTGTTTTTTTACGATAAAACCCCATTTAAAAACAAAAGGTTTTATTAATTTCATGATTTTTTTAAATATAGTACCTACTATACTTTATAGAAAGATTTAAATATTTTGTACAAAATAATTATGCAAATTACAACTTTATACGTTTGTTAATTATCTTCACAAAAAAAGACAATAATTTCAAATTAAAAAGGTATTTTTCAAATAAAAAATGGAAAAGATACATGTCATGGTAATTGAAAAAAAAAGTTTTTTTGTTAGATAAAAAGAATAATAAAGTTTAAATTAGTATTTATTTATGAATAAATTCCGTGCAGTTGACCACATCTAGAATTTTTGAGATGCCAACTCCATGCAATATAAGAGTAAAAGCGAGTTATTAAATGACTCAGTCCCGATGTTGTTATTTTAAAAAAAAATTATCATCTATTTCCATACATTTTCTGTGGAAATAGATACTTCAGAATCACACGGTGCCAGTGAGATTCTGTAGCGTACGTACGTTGACCCAGTATGTATCTACCTTAAAGCAGGGCTGTTTATAACATCAAATTATCGCGATTTATAGATCGAATTATATTTGGTCGTCTTGAGTGTCTGAATATATTAGTTGCGAATATTCCGACTGAGTCAATCGCCACTTTGATTGCACAATAATTTTTCAAGAATTAAGTGTGAAGGGAGTAAATTAATGAAGGTTAGGTTTGAATAGTTTGTATATGAACGGTATCAAAATTAACTTTAAAATTTACCTACCGTTTTGGTCGACTGCCAGCCTTTTGCTTATTGCTAACGAAGTACAGAAACAAATAGATTTATGCAATGACATAATACAACTACAAAAGTCAATGGGTCGCCTTCTCACAACATCAAAACAAAACTATATCAGAAAAAATAAGAATAATATAGACCCAAAACATAGATATATTATCATTGGATGTGTAGGGCTTGGACTTGACTTTTATATAAGTAACTGAAAGAATATATTTTATTAAAAAATTCTTTCTAAACATTAACAAAAAATAATAAAACCTCATTTAACTAAGTAGTGTAAATAAATAACCTAAAACAAATGACATGTGGAAGAACCATTAACGAAATTAACGCTTTTTAATATTCAACAATTAATCATCTTCTACCCAAGTTACATATACATTGTACCAGTATATTTATGCTAATAACTTAGTATTCCTTTCTCTTTCATATTCACTTAAACGTTTTTTTTTCATTTTACCTAGCACCTAATTTTGTCTTAATGTTTCAATCGTGTTCTGTATCTGTCCACACATTGGAATGAACAGGCGATATTAACAATGGGTGAATCTATGAAAAATTTGAGTATTCTATCAATCTCTAATGAAGACCTAATTATTAGGAACCAACCGAATAAAATAACTAGTAAATACGATATTCAATATGCTTTAAAGCCTCTTTTTCGGTTGCAAGCTATATTTGCAATGCGCCGTACAGCAGCCAATAGCTGGAGAAATAACCTGCACTCCATGGGAATGGTCACTTTGCTGATTGTCGTGACAGGAATTGGTTTAAGGGAGAAGTTAGAGATGTTTAAAAATGTTCATCCTGGCCTCACCATTATAGAATTTCTTTACGTTATTATTCATCTATTGACGAGCTTGGGAAATATTTCTGTAAGCGCCTTTCATTCGAAAAGGGAATATGCAATATTTTTAGCCAGAAACAAAGACATCGCCACAGTTCTTGGCCATAACGTCCCTTCGACTTATAAACTCATTCGTTGTGTTGTGAATAATATGACAGTATTAGTTTTACTAATTTTGTTTGCATTATTTGCTTTCGATACGTACGCTTTTTCATTCTTTTTCACTACCAAACAAATGCTTCTTTCCACTTTTTATAACATGTTTTACCTGATGAACTCTCTTGTTTTTATTCACTTTATGCTTACTATGTATTTTGCGCGAAGCTCATTCTTTATTATTAATATAATGTTGATAAACAAGTATAAGAACAACACCTCGGTAAAGATAAAGGAGTTGGAACAGCACGAAGACAAAAATCTCTTTAGATATTTGTTTCCCTGGTCGGTTATTGCCAAAGCTACAGCAGGAAGATGTACCATTATGAAATATGATATTGACATGCTGATGGAAACTTACATGGCCAATTGTGATCATTGTGATTCTGTCAACGAGATTTTCAATGTCCAGGTAATATCAGTTATTTATTTGTTATTCTTATTTTTTCTAGTTTATACAGGTGTTCTCACGTAACGGAATATTAATGAAATTAAAAACGCAGTTAATATACAAATAAGTAGGTACATCTGTTTTCCTCCTTAAAAAAAACTTCCTTAACTAGCCTTACAATGCTGCCCAACTGGGTGGCGACAAGGTTCCCCTCCCTTTATACCGTACAGACAGGGACACTTTTGGGAGGTGTCACATAATAAAAAACAACAAAGTTACAAAAAACTACTCAGACAGAGAATATACCTATAAAAACTACTTAGCATGTTCATAAAATAAGTGTACTGTGACCATAACAGGCTGTGGTTTTTGGTTTTTGAGGGTTGGCAACACTGAGTGGTAGAGAGGCAACTCCTCACCCAATCCAGCATTGCAGGAACACGGTAGTACGTAAACTTACGTGCTAGTGTCCAGTTGTGTGAAAGATGTCAGTAAGAAATCCCTCCAAGTAAGAGCCACGTTCAGCAAAAGAAAAATCTGTTCAAATGTGTTTCTTGAGCGACTTGCATTGGATGCTGAGGATTTTCTGGGCTCTATTGTGACTGGAAATGACACGTGGGTGGCTCATTATCAGCCTGATACAAAAAAACGGTCATACATCAATTCCCATCTGCCCAAAATTTAAGACTAAAATTTCGGTAAAAAAAAATAATGGTCTCAGTGTTTTGGGACCGAAAAGGTGTCATCAGAAGGAGACTATCAATGCACAATGATATTGTGAGACCCTAAAAACTCAAAACGAGCAATCAAAACAAAAAGGGGAAAGCTGACGATGGGAGTGTGCTTGTTGTACGACAACGCCCGTCCTCACACAGCCTTAGCCACTAAGGTGCTCTTGGACTCACTTGGTTGGGATGTTTTGAGCCACCTGACTTGGCGCCTTCAGATTATCATCTCTTTGCCTTTTGCCTTTTGCCTTTTTTTTTTTTTTTTTTTTTTTTTTTTTTTTTTTTTTTTTTTTTTTTTCATTTTGGTCGATTTTCTGCCTCAGAAGGAGACCATCAATGCACAATGACATTGTGAGACTTTTTTATTTATTTTTATCGTAGCACAAGCGGAAAGCTGGTGAATCTTTTGAATATTAAGTTATAGAAAATAAGTTTATACATTTTTTTTTCAGAATTTGCTGATTACTGTCAACGGAATGATTTCTGTAATACGATCCTTGTTTTCTGCTACTAGTTACGTTATGCAAAAAGAGGTAAAATCTGAAAAGTAATTGATGATCAATCAATAATATTGAATGTTTTTATTTTTTCCCTTTATACACGAGTTTTTAACTCTCGTAAAGGTAAACACGTTTAGGTTATAGTTTGAAAAAAAAAATGACGTAGTACCTAGAAAAAAAATGTTATTAAATATGAAGGTATTATGTTCTGTGTCTAAGATATAAAGTATTTTCAGAATCGATATGTTTTCGCAGTTGTGAGTGAGTGTTTATTTGCCCTCTACGACACCCTCACTCTCGTGTGTATGACGGCTGCCTGTGAGATGGTGGTGGCTGAAGCCAAGAGAACTTCACGAATCCTGGATTCTTTGGTATCAGCAAAAATAATTGGTAAAAATTACATTAACCTTACAAATCAGTCTTGTGGGAAGGGGGCCAGTGCTATTCACCACATATCAATAACCACCTTTTAAAGTTTCTAACATAAAATTATTATTTTCAGGTGGCACTGCTAGAATTTCCATGTGGTCTAACCTGGTGGCACGCCGATATCCCCATTTTACTGCCTGCAAATTATTCTCCATAGAATACACGCTTTTATCAAGCATGGCAGCCACCGTTACTGCTTACCTTATAATTTTAATGCAGTCATATTAGTGAATATTGTATTATTTTTTTAACCCCCCTGTCGTGCAATATGGAAGTTGAGTGAAAAATATTTTGACTTATAAAAAATATGTTCATGTAAATGACATTCAAACTTAAATACCAGTATTTTTTTTTTTACAGCTCGTTTTCATAATTAAATTAATTCTACAAGTTTGAATTTTATTAAAGCCCGCGGAAACGGAGGCAAGAGCACAGCAGAGTCCGTGACGTAACCCGGTCCTTGCTTGTGTGAAATATAAGGGAAATATTTACATAACCGGGACACGCTTAATACGGACGAAAAAAATAAATTTAAAAAGTTGTAGTAGTTAGATATTTATTAGTACTAATCAATTCAGTTACCGGAATTTCAAAAAAAGTGCATTTTAATGGTATTGAATACAGGTTGAATACAGTTGTACCTGTAAGCGCCTCCGCCCACTCAGGCAACTGAAAACTTTCAACTGCCAACTGTCTTTGTATGACAATGAGATGGCCCGCACACTTCACAATCACACAAAACCCCGTTGTCAATGGTAACGCAAGCGGTGACTTGCGACTTGCTCTGCTGGTTGCCCTGGCCGGCCATTGATAGTTGCCAGCTGTCAGCTGATTGTTCTTCGTCTATGGTTAACCAAGCTTTTTGACCAATCAAGACAGAGAAAAAGCCGGTTTTAGTTGGTTTTCAGTTGCCTCAGTGGGCGGAGCGCCTTACTGTATTCAACTGTACATCAACGGTGTTTCTAGGAATGACAAACATGTTAGTTTTTTTATTATTTCTGTGTTTTTACATAAATTTACATAGTGGGTAGGAATTTGGGGCTCGGTGTTTCTAGGAATAACAAACATATTGTTTTTTTTGGCGATGTTTTTTTTTACATTTTTTTTATTATTTCTGTGTTTTTACATAAAGTTTATAAATATAATGACATTAGGTGCAAGTAAAACAAAGGGTGTTCTTAATATAAAACATAGTAGTAGAGAGAAACCCAGACCCACCTCCCAAATTGACGTAGCTACAAGCTTAAGATATTTTTAATAAATATGATAATTGATATCTAAACGTCGCTATGGACCCAATATTTTTGGGCTTTTTGGGATAAGAGGGGACTGCGGGCGTGTGTACAAGTTAAAGTATTATCGGTAAAGATATAAAAAATGAAAATATTCAAGAAATTAAAAAAATTATGTATGTCAATACAAGTACAGAAATTGTGGATATATATTTTGAAACCAGTTACATAAATTATTTATAAACATATCCACGATAGCAAGATCGTTGAATCACCAGTCTTTGAAGAAATGAAAGACATTCACAAGCTATTATATTTTAATTACATAATATTATGAATTACAGTTTGTTTAAAACACAGTGCAACTATATATGGAGGAGAGTAGTACCTACCTCCCCTTATAACGGGTTTATGTAAGTGAAATCATGATGCTGGGGCCGCATCTGCGCCTATCGTTCCGAAGTAATGCGTGCCGATACTTCGTACGTTTGAAAATTTGAAAAAAAGAATACGTTTACGTAAAGATTATTTGCGAAGAGAGCCGATAATATCCGGTCACATTTGCGCGTATTGTGTCATAGCACGAAGCTGGTGACGATAGGCGCAGATGCGCCCCCCAGCATGAGACTAATAACATAATATTTTAGCCAACATTTCAAACTCATTTCAGAACATTTGTGTTATTATATATTGCAACGTTTTATTTTTCCGGAATTGTCAGATTACTCGTAGTTCGAATCTGGAACAGTATAATAATATAAGATGCGACAGTTGCTACCAAACTGACGAACAGGCTGCAGTCCACAGGGAACAGGCCGCAAGCTGTTGCCACAAAGGATCTCGTTTTCATCTGATTTTCCAACACAACTAGACGAGGACAGTGTAGACCACCTTAACAAAAAAGCTAAATTTTTAGATATGCTTTTAATCAACGATCAAATGGATTTTTTTGAACATATCTACAGTGAAACAATGAAGCATACTTTCTTCTTCTCTACCTAGTATCAGCTTGTTGATTACCACGATTCCTCTTTTATGTTCATACTTCATCGATTCTCCGAATAAAATTACCGTCGTCAGCATTACCACGTCATAGAAACACCAATTGATCATAGCCAGGTTTGAAATGGTAAACTGCAAAAAAAATCGTAGAGTTGGTTCAAAATTTGAGAGTGGAATCAAAATATAACTAACACGCTTCTGTCCGCGACTTCGTCTGCGTAGGATTAGTACGTCGAGTAATCTATTTTTTTTTCCTAGGTCCCACTACGTTTATACCAAAATTCTGAACCTCTTTATTTAAAATATGTATAATTCTTGATTCGATTCAAAATATTAGGCGAGTACTTCAAATAAATTCACTAATTTAAATATTTTCCAAAATAGAATCATTGTTTTGCAAAATGTCATTCTCAAATTTTCTATTAAACAATAATTATTATTTTCAATATATTGAAAATAAATAGCTAGCTTTATAAATTATAGCCAATTTGTTATTCTAATGTATGAGCTATATTATTGTAAAGTTTCATTAAAATCCATTAATTAAATTTTGATTTAAAGAGTAACATTTATTGGATAACCAACACCTCTGCCATAGGTCACCCCAAGTGGTTCGCTACGTTTGGTGACTTAGCAGGGGTGCCCGGGTTCATGGGGTTCATTGTCTAGGTCTTGGCGGCGGATGATCTAGACACATTGAACCCCAGATTCCTACCCAACCCTCATACCTTTTTTCTTCCCAGAACTTCCTCTCCTTCCTTTCCTTAAAAATACCCTCCACACAGCATCCCCAAAGGTGACATAGGCCCTGAGGGAAATTATTTTCCTCAGGGCCTCCTGTGTGGACGTAATGTAAAAAAAAAAAAAAAAAAACAAATATACATACATCCATACAAACTTTCGCGTTTATAATATTAGTGAGATTTTATCATGGCCTCAAACGGCCTTCTATAAAAATATTTTTCGAAATGTTCTTACAGTTATCATCGTAGAAACATTAGAACCATTACAATCATCACGGTCCCAAACATACAGAGAAAGGTCCAAAGCGTGCATCTTGTTGTCAAACTTCTGTTAAACCGACCAAGTATCACGGTCCCAAACGCACCGAGCACGAGCCAAAGCATGTATCATGGTCCAAAACACACAGTGAATGGTGATTCCAATCGTCCAGTGATAAGATCTAAGGGTGCAATTTATGCCCAACCAGCCAGTTAATAGGCATCGTGTTCTCAAACGTGGAATTTGAATACCAAAGTTCAACTACTCACACTTATTTGTATTGTATAGCTTGTCAAATTGATAATTCCACTTCCTGCTTGTAGAATTGACAAAAACGCTACCACGATGGAGAATAATATCTGAAACAAACGTAAATAACTACTGGAGCATTTTTTGGCGAAAAGAAAAAATGTACAAATTCGGTTATATCTTTTTTTACCTGAAGTCCGTAAAATGAGTTAATAATGTCTACATTGTCAGCAAGTTTGTCATGGATCTTCATGAATATCAGCACTTGGGCGTCGAATTCATAGGAAACATTGCATGTTACCATCAATTTTTTCATTTTATTCCAGCTATTACGGTGCACAATATTATGTGGAGAAAAGTCAATGATGTCAGTTTTGTCCAGTTGCTTGTAGCAACCAGCTAGTTGAGAAACCAGCGCCCGCATTCGAAATGTAACCATCCAAATATGAAGCAAGTATTGGAAGGTAATAACATTCAATATGAACAATGTCATGTACATTGAAATGTAATCCTTCACTTGTGGACCATACCAAGCATAAACATCAAATAAAACAACGAAACAAGTGTATAAACCAGATAATAAGGACACGCCAATTAATTTTCGCGTTGTCGTATAACACTCTGCAGGAAGTTCTAGTAGTCTGTCAATACGTTCTATGTTTGCCAAGTATATTAAGGGTAATTGCGATTTATCAAACACTAGAAATAATATTGAAAATATGACTGCGATGATTCCAATAAAATGCGTAAAATTGTTGGTGAAATTTAAGGACAGTCTGGATGATTCAACTTCTTCTATTATTTTCCGGCTCATCACAAATAGGAAAGAAACAAATATAATGCATAAAAGTAATAAAGAATAAGCTTTGCTGAAAGAGCTTTTTGCTGATAATTTGTTCCTTTCATATGAATAATTTTGAATACCAAAAAAGAAAAATATACGATTCACTGGTTTAAGGGCATAATGTATATTCATTTTCTTATCTATCTTTAAGACCTTAACCATGTCCAGCGTCTTTCTGTCAACACTATAGTTTTGGTACATTCTCTTTTAATAGGAAGTGATATGAAAAACGCAACATTCAATGATAAATAAGTTAATGCGGTAAAAGAACGTGACGCTTATATGAATTTGTCGAGAGCAATGTGAATAATACAACTTTATTAACGTAACGTGTGTTTACCAACCAAGTCTTATTGACACGAAGGTTGAAGAAATAGACCTAATTTTCAGAAGTAATGAAAATAATTAATTTTATTGATATATTAACAAAATTAACAGTGGTCCTCGCAATATCTTTCAAAGTTCATGTGTTCTTTACTAGTAATAGCCAAAAGTTTAATTATTTTCTACATCAATTACTTAAAACTGTTTAGCGCCTCTGACTTCCTTATACCTACTCAGTGTCACTCTAGTCTAGTACTTTATCAGTAACCACTGAGAAATATTCTTGTCACAATATTGATTCACACCGTTTATTCGGCAGACTTACTTAAACATGAATCCAAACATTTATTCGTTGAAATATTGCTAACAGATGTGCATACCTACCAATGTATCTTAACATGCACATATAAAATATCATTATCTATATTATTAATATGCTAACAATAAAAATCCTCCATTTCCTGCTCACTCTATTATACTTCTTTGGTTTTATATATATATTTTTCTAGTTGCATACTTTTTTTATTCTTTCATATATATATAATTACTCCAAATAATGTCAGGAATCACTGGTTAAAGTAACTCAAGTACTTACCTTAACACCCCGTATAACGTACGCAGGGGTTTTCTCACCACCCTCCTAATAGCTTATATATATATATATATAATATATAATATATATATATTATATATATATATTATATCTTATATCCATACTATAACGAATATTATTAAAAATAATAATAAAATACTCGCAATCGTTAGAAAACTCGGCCAATTTATACAATACCTAGCCGGTATTCATAAGTTCGAGCACCGAATAATAAACTCCGACTTAATAAATAAATAAACCGTAAATCTTTATAGTATGGATAAGCTATTAGGAGGATGGTGAGAAACCCCCTCATACTCATAAACAACTACTTCATGTATACAACTATCTGAAAGCGATATTGTATATTCCCAGTTTTCAAGAGTCTCAATTTCAACTGCATTTATATTAAATACGAAATATATTAAAAAAGGCATACTTTTCACTTCTTCACCCAGAATCAGCTTGTTGATAACTACGATTCCTCTTTTATTTTCAAACTTCATTGTCTCTCCAAGTAGAGTGATAACGAGCAGCCCCAAGGCATAGTGGACAAACCAAAGCAATTCTGCTACAGTAAAAATGGCGTTCTAAAAATAATTCATAATTTTGTTAAAATTAACCAAATGAATAATGTACTAAGCGATACTTACCTTGCCATATTTTCGCAACAAAGCAATCCGTGGTTTTGGAAATAGTGTCATATTGTGGCAAAGCTCGAGTGAATATGAACGGTACCAAAATTAACTATAAATTTTACCTACCGTTTTAGTTGTCTGCCAGCCTATTGCTTATTGCTAACGAAGTACAAAATCAAATATATTTATGCAATGACATAATATAACATAATGACATAATATGACATAATATGACATAATATAGCCGACCTGCAGGTAGTTCAAAACCGAGCTCTCAGAAATGTTCATGGACTTCCATGGGACACTCATGTCAGGGACATCTATTCAGTTTCCGGTATCCTTCCAATCACAATCCTTCCTAAACATGAAATCACAAGCACCATCCTACAAATTACCCAACAATCAACTCATACTAACACCAAGCCAATTTACAATCAAGACATCCACAACCACAATACTCGAAATAACAATAAAATCCGCATTCCTCAAACACACACTACAAAATATGGGATAAAATCTCTGAACTATATTGCCTATACACTATATAATTCGCTTCCAGATATGTACAAAAACATCCAGCATAATAAAAAATTGCAAAGCAATGCTTTAAAAGAATATTTTTTAACTAAATTTAAAAATTAAAATATGTAATCGTCTTGTCATTTTTTGTTATATCTTATATACTCGTATCAGTTTTTCCCTCTCTTTACTTGTTTTCTCTTGTTGTTTGTTCTACTTAACCTGTCTTTATTTTTATTTTTATGCTGTACTGAATGTAAAACTTATATTATGATATCAATATACCTTTGTAAAATTGTAACTACTACCTCCTACCTATGAATTGTAAGTTCCTCCTGTCCTAAAATGAGTTTTGTAACTCATCTGGATTGCTCTAGCAGGAAATAAAAACAATAACCATAAAAGTCAACGGGTCGCCTTCTCACAACATCAAAACAAACTGTGTCAGAAAAAATAAGTAATAACATTTTTTTTCTGAAAGAATAATATAGACCCAAAACATAGAAATATTATCATTGGTTGTGTAGGGCTTGGACTTGACTTTTATATAAGTAACTGAAAGTATATATTTTATTAAAAAATTCTATTTAAACATTTGATCAAACTAAAAAAAATAAATAAAACCTCATTTAACTAAGTAGTGTAAATAAATAACCTAAAACAAATGACATGTGGGTAGAACCATTAACGAAATTAACGCTTTTTAATATTCAACAATTAATCATCTTCTACCCGAGTTACATATACATCGTACCAGTCTATTTATGCTAATAACTTAGTATTCCTTTCTCTTTCATATTCAATTACACGTTTTTTTTCATTTTACCTAGTTCCTAATTTTGTCCTAATGTTTTAATCATTTTCTGTATCTGTCCACACATTGGAATGAACAGGCAACGTTAACAATGGGTGAATCTATGAATAATTTGAGTATTCTATCAATCTCTAATGAAGACCTAATTATTAGGGACCAACCGAATAAAATAACTAGTAAATACGATATTCAATATGCCTTAAAGCCCCTTTTTCGGTTGCAAGCTATATTTGCAATGCGCCGTACAGCAGCCAACAGCTGGAGAAATAACCTGCACTCCATGGGAATGGTCACTTTGCTGATTGTCGTGACAGGAATTGGTTTAAGGTTAAAGAGAAGTTAGAGATGTTTAAAAATGTTCATCCTGGCCTAACCATTATAGAATTTCTTTACGTTATTATTCATCTATTGACAAGCTTGGGAAATATTTCTGTAAGCGCCTTTCATTCGAAAAGTGAATATGCAATATTTTTAGCCAGAAACAAAGACATCACCACAGTTCTTGGCCATAACGTCCCTGCAACTTATAAACTCATTCGTTGTGTTGTGAATAATATGACAGTATTAGTTTTACTGATTTTGTTTGCATTATTTGCTTTCCATACGTACGCTTTTTCATTCTTTTTCACTATCAAACAAATGCTTCTTTCCACTTTTTATAACATGTTTTACCTGATGAACTCTCTTGTTTTTATTCACTTTATGCTTACTATGGATTTTGCGCGAAGCTCATTCTTTATTATTAATATAATGTTGATAAACAAATATAAGAACAGCACCTCGGTAAAGATAAAGGAGTTGGAACAGCATGAAGACAAAAATCTCTTCAGATATTTGTTTCCCTGGTCGGTTATTGCCAAAGCTACAGCAGGAAGATGTACCATTATGAAATATGATATTGACATGCTGATGGAAACTTACATGGCCAATTGTGATCATTGTCATTCTGTCAACGAGATTTTCAATGTCCAGGTAATATTAGTTATTTATTTGTTATTTCTTATTTTTACTAGTTTATACAGGTGTTCTCACGTAACTGAATATTAATGAAATTAAAAACGCAGTTAATATACAAATAAGTAAGTAAATCTGTTTTGCTCCTCTAAAAAAAACTTCCTACAGCCTCTCCCTTAACCCGCCTTACAATGCTGACGAACTGGGTGGCGACATAGTTCCCAGGGCCCTTTATACCGTACAGATGGGGACACTTTTGGGAGGTGTCACATAAAAAAAACAACAAAGTTACAAAAAACTACTCAGACAAAGAATATACCTATAAAAACTACTTAGCATGTTCGAAAGTATGTGTACTGTGACCATAAAGGGCTGTGTTTTTTTTTTTTGGAGGTTGGCAACACTGAGTGATAGAGAGGGAACTCCTGACCAAAGCGAGCACTGGAGGAACACGGTAGTAGTGTCCAGTTGTGTGAAAGATGTCAGTAAGAAATCCCTCCAAGTACGAGCCACGTTCAGCAAAAGAAAAATCTGTTCAAATGTGTTTCTTGAGCGACTTACATTGGATGCTGAGGATTTTCTGGGCTCTATTGTGACTGAAAATGACACGTGGGTGGCTCATTATAAGCCTGATACAAAAAAAAACGGTCATTACATCAATTCCCATCCGCCCAAAATTCAAGACTAAAATTTCGGTAAAAAAAAAAGTTTTGGGACCGAAAAGGTATCATTTTGGTCGAATTTCTGCCTCAGAAGGAGACCATCAATGCACAATGACATTGTGAGACTTTTTTATTTATTTTTATCGTAGCACAAGCGGAAACCTGGTAAATCTATTGAATATTAGGTTATAGAAAATAAGTTTATACATTTTTTTTTCAGAATTTGCTGATTACTGTCAACGGAATGATTTCTGTAATACGATCCTTGTTTTCTGCTACTAGTTACGTTATGCAAAAAGAGGTAAAATCTGAAAAGTAATAGATGATCAATCAATAATATTGTATGTTTTTATTTTTTCCCTTTATACACGAGTTTTTAACTCTCGTAAAGGTAAACACGTTTAGGTTATAGTTTGAAAAAAAAAATGACGTAGTACCGAGAAAAAAAATGTTATTAAATATGAAGGTATTATGTTCTGTGTCTAAGATATAAAGTATTTTCAGAATCTATATGTTTTCGCAGTTGTGAGTGAGTGTTTATTTGCCCTCTACGACACCCTCACTCTCGTGTGTATGACGGCTGCCTGTGAGATGGTGGTGGCTGAAGCCAAGAGAACTTCACGAATCCTGGATTCTTTGGTATCAGCAAAAATAATTGGTAAAAATTACATTAACCTTACAAATCAGTCTTGTGGGAAGGAGGCCAGTGCTATTCACCACATATCAATAACCACCTTTTAAAGTTTCTAACATAAAATTATTATTTTCAGGTGGCACTGCTAGAATTTCCATGTGGTCTAACCTGGTGGCACGCCGATATCCCCATTTTACTGCCTGCAAATTATTCTCCATAGAATACACGCTTTTATCAAGCATGGCAGCCACCGTTACTGCTTACCTTATAATTTTAATGCAGTCATATTAGTGAATATTGTATTATTTTTTTAACCCCCCTGTCGTGCAATAGGGAAGTTGAGTGAAAAATATTTTGACTTATAAAAAATATGTTCATGTAGATGACATTCAAACTTAAATACCAATATTTTTTTTTTACAGCTCGTTTTCATAATTAAATTAATTCTACAAGTTTGAATTTTATTAAAGCCCGCGAAAACGGAGGCAAGAGCACAGCAGAGTCCGTGACGTAACCCGGTCCTTGCTTGTGTGAAATATAAGGGAAATATTTACATAACCGGGACACGCTTAATACGGACGAAAAAAATAAATTTAAAAAGTTGTAGTAGTTAGATATTTACTAGTACTAATCAATTCAGTTACCGGAATTTCAAAAAAAGTGCATTTTAATGGTATTGAATACAGGTTGAATACAGTTGTACCTGTAACTGTATTCAACTGTACATCAACGGTGTTTCTAGGAATGACAAACATATCTGTTTGTTTGGCGATGTTTTTTTTAACATTTTTTTATTATTTCTGTGTTTTTACATAAATTTATATAGTGGATGGGAATTTGGGGCTCGGTGTTTCTAGGAATAACAAACATTTTGGTTTTTTTGGCGATGTTTTTTTTTAATATTTTTTTATTATTTCTGTGTTTTTACATAAAGTTTATAAATATAATGACATTAGGTGCAAGTAAAACAAAAGGTGTTCTTAATATAAAACATAGTAGGTAGTAGAGAGAAACCGAGACCCGCCTCCCAAATTGACGTAGCTATAAGCTTAAGATATTTTTAATAAATATGATAATTGATATCTAAACGTCGCTATGCACCCAGTATTTTTGGGCTTTTTGGGATAAGAGGGGACTGCGGGCGTGTGTAAAAGTTAAAGTATTATCGGTAAAGATATAAAAAATGAAAATCTTCAAGAAATTAATTTATGTTATTCAAGTACAGAAATTATGGAGATATATTTTGAAACCAGTAACATAAATTATTTATAAATATATCCACGACAGCAAGATCGTTGAATCACCAGTCTTTGCAGAAATGAAAGACATTCACAAGCTATTTTATTTTAATTACATAATATTATGAATTACAGTTTGTTTAAAACACAGTGCGAATATATATGGAGGAGAGTAGTACCTACCTCCCCGTATAACGGGTTTATGTAAGTGAAATTATGATGCTGGGGCCGCATCTGCGCCTATCGTCCCGAAGTAATGCGTGCCGATACTTCGTACGTTTGAAAATTTGAAAAAAAGAATACGTTTACGTAAAGATTATTTGCGAAGAGAGCCGATAATATCCGGTCACATTTGCGCGTATTGTGTCATAGCACGAAGCTGGTGACGATAGGCGCAGATGCGCCCCTCAGCATGAGACTAATAACATAATATTTTAGCCAACATTTCAAACTCATTTCAGAACATTTGTGTTATTATATATTGCAACGTTTTATTTTTCCGGAATTGCCAGATTACTCGTAGTTCGAATCTGGAACAGTATAATAATATAAGATGCGACAGTTGCTACCAAACTGACGAACAGGCTGAAGTCCACAGGGAACAGGCCGCAAGCTGTTGCCACAAAGGATCTCGTTTTCATCTGATTTTCCAACACAACTAGACGAGGACAGTGTAGACCACCTTAACAAAAAAGCAAAATTTTTAGATATGCTTTCAATCAACGATCAAATGGATTTTTTTAAACATATCTACAGTGAAACAGTGAAGTATACTTCCTTCTTCTCTACCTAGTATCAGCTTGTTGATTACCACGATTCCTCTTTTATGTTCATACTTCATCGATTCTCCGAATAAAATTACCGTCGTCAGCATTACCACGTAATAGAAACACCAACTGATCATAGCCAGGTTTGAAATGGTAAACTGCAAAAAAATCATAGAGTTTGTCCAACATTTGAGAGTGGAATCAAAATATAACTAATTTTATCATGTATCATTGAAAAAGAAGATAACAATAATAATCTAATTTTTTTAAATATGAAAATTAACAAGACCCAGAAAAATAATAAAAGATAACTGGGACTCGAACCCAGAACCTTACGTCTTACCAGGACATACACCTCTACCAATTGGGCTACTGCGATCTATTATGAGACTGACGTAATTGTCAACTTCATATTTCAAATTTCAGAATTAACAATATTATCTTCGACTAATGTTTTTACCATAATATTGGCAGCTACCTTTATTATTGGAAACAAGTATTCAAAGAATGTATTTGTTTCCTAGATAGTGTTGTCTTGTTCATTTTCATATTTTAAAAAATTAGATTATTATTGTTATCTTCTTCTTCAATGATATATTACATCGATGGGAATAACCTACAAAAGTTTAAAAGAGAGTTTTTCTTATAAAAATATGAATTTTATCATGGCCTCAATGGCCTTCTATAAAAATCTTTTTCTAAATGTTCTATCAGTTATCACCGTAGAAACATTAGAGCCATTACAAACATCACGGTCCCAAACATACAGAGAAAGGTCCAAAGCGTGCATCTTGTTGTCAAACTTCTGTTGAACAGACCAAGTATCACGGTCCCAAATGCACCGAGCATGAGCCAAATAATAATAATGTTTGCATAATTTATATAGCGCCGTTTTTGTGAGAAAATCAGCTCAAGGGCACATTACAACTTAATCTATACATTCAACATTTACGTTATAACTAAGATTGATATCTGTGACTTAAAACTAAAACTTATAACTAGTGACATAACATTATGATTTATCTATAACTAGTGACTTAAAACTATACTTATTTAAATGACCGAGTGGTTATTTACTCGTATTATGACTTACAACTATCTTAAAAACTACATATATTTGCAAAGCAGGTATCATGGTCCAAAACACCCAGTGAATGGTGATTCCAATCGTCCAGTGATAAGATCTAAGGGTGCAATTTAGGCCCAACCAGCCAGTTAATAGGCATCGTGTTCTCAAACGTGAAATTTGAATACCAAAGTTCAACTACTCACACTTGTTTGTATTGTATAGCTTGTCAAATTGATAATGCCACTTCCTGCTTGTAGAATTGACAAAAACGCTACCACTATGGAGAATAATATCTGAAACAAACGTAAATAGCTACTGGAGCATTTTTTGACGAAAGAAAAAATGTACAAATTCGGTTATGTCTTTTTTTACCTGAAGTCCGTAAAATGAGTTAATAATGTCTACATTGTCAGCAAGTTTGTCATGGATCTTCATGAATATCAGCACTTGGGCGTCGAATTCATAGGAAACATTGCATGTTACCATCAATTTTTTCATTTTATTCCAGCTATTACGGTGCACAATATTATGTGGAGAAAAGTCAATGATGTCAGTTTTGTCCAGTTGCTTGTAGCAACCAGCTAGTTGAGAAACCAGCGCCCGCATTCGAAATGTAACCATCCAAATATGAAGCAAGTATTGGAAGGTAATAACATTCAATATGAACAATGTCATGTACATTGAAATATAATCCTTCACTTGTGGGCCATACCAAGCATAAACATCAAATAAAACAACGAAACAAGTGTATAAACCAGATAATAAGGACACGCCAATTAATTTTCGCATTGTTGTATAACACTCTGCAGGAAGTTCTAATAGTCTGTCAATACGTTCTATGTTTTCCAAATATTTTAAGGGTAATTGTGATTTATCAAACACTAGAAACGATATTGAAAATATGACTGCGATGATTCCAACAAAATACGTAAAATTGTCGGTGAAATTTAAGGACAGTCTGGATGATTCAACTTCTTCTATTATTTTCCGGCTCATCACAAATAGGAAAGAAACAAATATAATGCATAAAAGTAATAAAGAATAAGCTTTGCTGAAAGAGCTTTTTGCTGATAATTTGTTCCTTTTATATGAATAATTTTGAATACCAAAAAAGAAAAATATATGATTCACTGGTGTGAGGGCATAATGTATATTCATTTTCTTATTTATCTTTAAGACCTAAACCATTTCCAGCGTCTTTCTGTCAACACTATAGTTTTGGTACATTGTCTTTTAATAGGAAGTGATATGAAAAACGCAACATTCAATGATAAATAAGTTAATGCGGTAGAAGATCGTGACGCTTTGTCGAGAGAAATGTGAATAATACAACTTTATTAACGTAACGTGTGTTTACCAACCAAGCCTTATTGACACGAAGGTTGAAGATCTACCCTAATTTTCAGAAGTAATGAAAATAATTAATTTTATTGATATATTAACAAAATTAACAGTGTTTCTCGCAATATTTTTCAAATTTCATGTGTTCTTTACTGGTAAACATGCACACAATATGACAATGAATTGTACCTATAAAAAACTAATCACTTTGTAAGAATCACTTGAAAAGAATTTGTAACATAAATAAAGTAACTAACATGTTATTTTGAGTGTGAGCCATTTATTAATTTTTAATTCGATTTTCAGTCTTTTATCTGGTAGAGAATGACAATGTAAGATGTAACGGTGGCCACTAAACTGAGGAGCAAGGAGCAGTCCACTGGGAAGAGGCCGCACGCAGTAGTAACAAAGGGTCTTGATTTCATCAGATTCTCCAACAGCGCCATACGAGTGCAGTGCCGGCCATCTTTAAAAGTTATATAAAAATATTAATTATAATTAAATAAATCCCATGAATTTTTTTTTTGCAGTCAAACTGGCTAACAAAATTGATAGCTCCAAAACAACTGCAACAAGTCGTTACATCAAAATATACTAATATACAGGATGTTAAGGTACGTACTTGACTTACTTTAACCATTGATTCCTGACATTATTTGGAGTAATAAATGTAAATGAAATTTTGGTCTCCGGCGACATTTTTGATGTTTTTTTTTTCTACAAAAACATAAAAAATAGTAGGTGTTGGGTAGTTAAAAGCGGGGTAAGTTTTGGGTCGGTAACTCGGCTGAGAGACCAATAAGGACACGTGAAAAAAATTTTTTTTTGTTTGATTATAAAGAAAAAACAGTTAAAAAAACATTTGTCACCGGAGACCAAAATTTGATTTACATTGTTTACTCCAAATAATGTCAGGAATCACTGGTTAAAGTAACTCAAGTACGTACCTTAACACCCCGTATAACGTACGCAGGGGGTTTCTCACCATCCTCCTAATAGCTTATCTATACTATAACGAATATTATTAAAAATAATAATAAAATACTCGCAATCGTTAGAAAACTCGGCCAATTTATACAATACCTGGCCAGTATTCATAAGTTCGAGCACCGAATAATAAACTCCGACTTAATAAATAAATAAACCGTAAATCTTTATAGTATGGATAAGCTATTAGGAGGATGGTGAGAAACCCCCTCATACTCATAAACAACTACTTCATGTATACAACTATCTGAAAGCGATATTGTATATCCCCAGTTTTCAAGAGTCTCAATTTCAACGGCATTTATATTGAATACGAAATATATTAAAAAAGGCATACTTTTCACTTCTACACCCAGAATCAGCTTGTTGATTACTACGATTCCTCTTTTATTTTCAAACTTCATCGTCTCTCCAAGTAGAGTGATAACGAGCAGCCCCAAGGCGTAGTGGACAAACCAAAGCAATTCTGCTACAGTAAAAATGGCGTTCTAAAAATAATTCATAATTTTGTTAAAATTAACCAATTGAATAATGTTAGTAGTCCACAAATCGAGTTACCAAACAACGTACTAAGCGATATTTACCCTGATCTCTGACAGTCAATCGCGAATTAAGCGAAAAAAGGACGAAAGTGGACCGAATATAACGGGGATGAGTAGTATTAAATAATAAGTGTAGAAATGAGATCCCTGAGGCATACTGTTTGTAGTAAAAGTAATATCTATAAAATAAAATTATATCACTACGATTTAATTACTGTATTCTTACAAGTAATTTTTTTCTCTGCAATTAAGAAAAATTGAAAAATTGAAAATTCAGCAAAATAACGCAAAATAACGCAATGCGAATAATCCTCGAGAGCAACATATACACACGGATAAGATACATGCTAAAGGAGCAAAATTTTATGACGGCGAAGGAAGCCATACATTTTAATGTACTAATTTTTGTACATAAACTTAACACTATATCACATTGATCAATGATATATTACATTGATGGGAATTACCTTCAAAAGTTAAAAAGAGAGTTTTTCTTATAAAAATATGAATGTTCATTTAGACTTTTATAAAAACTCAATAGGTGTTCCATAAAAATAAAATCGGATATATTTATCCGAGACACTATCTAGGTAACAAATACATTCTTTGAATACTTGTTTCCAATAATAAAGGTAGCTGCCAATTATATGGAAAAAACATTAGTCGAAGATAATATTGTTAATTCTGAAATTTGAAATATGAAGTTGACAATTACAAGAGTCTCATAATAGATCGCAGTAGCCCAATTGGTAGAGGTGTATGTCCCGGTAAGACGTAAATTTCTGGGTTCGAGTCCCAGTTGCGACCGTTATCTTTTATTATTTTTCTGTGTCTTGTTCATTTTCATATTTAAAAAAATTAGATTATTATTGTTATCTTCTTCTTCAATGATAGGTAGAAGGGATGGTGTCAAAGGAACCAAAAAAGAGAAGAGAAATTCAAAGCAAATTAGATTGCCAACAAGGAAGAAATCAAGCACCCAGAAATCGCATATTTACCAAGCCGTCCAACTTTTTAACAAAAACTGGAATGAAATTACTTACATTAAAAATATGATTAATTTAAATAAAAACAAATAAGATAGCATGTCTAACTCAAATATTGATATTATATGTATAAATGTATGTTTGCCAAATATGATACAACAATGTGAACATACAATTAATAAACAACAAAAAATAAATAAAACAATGTATTTAGGTACTAAAAAAATGTTCTGCAATAATATGTTAAAGCTATCTGGTCGTTTCAATTACAATCAATGAAAAAAATATTATGACGGCCATAACCGACTATTGCTAGGTTTGCGTAAGTGTTACAAAGAAGAATAACACACTTACATCATGATTTGGAAAAAAATAGTTTTCCTTATATAGAATTCCATTTGCTGCCTGTAAAATTGACAAAAATGCTGTGACGGTGACGAATAAAATCTGAAAAACAAAGTAAAAACATGTACCTGAAACTCGTAAATACCAATATATTGATTCAAATAATAATTAAAAAAATTCGAATTTGTCAATTGTTTTGAACTTTTTCTTAATTCATACATATTTTTATTTGTGTTCGGTTTATGGAGCGCTGGGTTTTCACAAAATCTTATCGCCAGATATATATTTTTTTTAATCTTAAAGATGATCTAAACATTGAACCACTGCTACTCTTCATAGAACAATCGCAACTGAGGTGGCTTGGGCATGTAGTAAGAATGTCTGATGACCGAATTCTGAGGAAGATACTGAGTGCGATTCCAGGGGGTAGACCTCCAGTGGGCAGCCCAAGAAAAAGTTGGGCGAGGCAACTCCAGAAACTGTGTGGAGAGGATGGGTCTGCCATAGACGGAGGCCGAACAATCAGCATAGGGACGTGCAGAGGAGCCTTGTCGATGCAGTGAATCACCGACCCGAATAGGTCAAGGGAATTATTCTAAGTAAGTTGCTTAAAATATGAAAGTATCACTTATATTTGTGTTAAAAAAAAACATTACCTGAAGTCCGTACAATGAGTTGATAATGTCAACATTATCTGCAAGTTTATCATAGATCTTCATAAGCCTTATTACTCCGGCATTGAAATCAAATGAATCATTGTATTTAATCATTAATTTGTTCATTTTATCCCAACAGCTGTTATACATCAAATTGTTAGGAGAAAAGTCAATGAAGTCAATTTTGTACAATTGTTTATTGCTGCATACCAGTTGGGAAATTAGTGCCCGTGATCGAAATATAATCATCCAAACATACAAGGCGTATTGAAAAATAAGAAAATCAACTATGATCATTGCGATATACAAAGCAAAATAATCTTTTTTTAAATTACTATTCGTGCCGAAAAGATCACATAAAATAGCAAAACATATATACAAACTTAATGATAAAGCTAGAACACTAAAAAGTTTGCGCTTTGTCCTAAAGCACTCCAATGGAAGCCCAAGAAGTTTATCGATGCTTTCAACATTTTCTAAGAATTTTACTGGTAGTCGCGGGTTACAAAATACTGGACAAATGACGACAATATTAGCTGACAAGATTGAAAAATAATACGACATATTATCAACGAAAGTAAATTTGATTGACTCAATGTCATTACGTTTTTTAACTGCTATCAGATACAAGAAAAAAATATTTAAAATACATATTAATAAAAACGAATATGCTTTACTAACAGCTGTTTTAGTTAACACTTTGTTACTCTTATACGAATAATTTTGAATGCCTATAAAAAAGAAGAAATAATTCAACGGTGTTAGAGCATAATGCATACATAAATTTTGATCTTTATATGTGTTTTTATTGTTAGTCATTATTTGAGTAAAATTAAAACTGCTTTTTGTAACGAAAGTTTTGGTTTTAGCCAAATATTATAATACTGTTCTAAGAATGAGCATTTAACAACGTTATATTAGGGAAGGGTGATGCGAATAAGTTCGTATCCATGTAGGTATACAGTTTATCATTTGATGATGTTGATCAATTATCGCTTAAAAATATGAATATTTTCCACTTACTTAATTGGAACGTTATGCCTGATCAATTTTGGATATTAAAACTATATTTACTACATTAATCATACGAATTATTATTTACCGTAGGTAATGTAGTTTTGTTGATTTGTCTTATAGACCCTAGTTAAGAGGGCATTACCAGAAAATACCAGAAATTGGTCCTTTTTAAATCATATTCCAGACGTATTGACTCTTTTTTAACAGAAAAACATAAATTGATTTTGAAAGATTGTTATTTTATCTGCTACACGCAGTTTTAAAATTTTTAAAAACTAAGTGTATTTTTAATTTACCAAGGTTATAACGTTGGTCATTGGCAGATTTGTTCAATTTTCAAACGATATACTCTATTAAACAAAACAAATTTCAAATCATATAATCAAACAATAAAATAACTCAACACATAATCTAGTAAACACAGTTTTTAAAATTTAAATTTTAGTTCAATTAAAATCATTAAAAAATAAATCCGAGAACGTGTTTTGTGACAAAAATACTTCAAATTTTCTATTTATTTAAGGTCTTACAAACTAAAATATTTCAATTTTTTTTCCACACTTATTTTGTTTAGACATTATTGAAAAATTATAAATACTTATGATCAAAAAATACTTACAAAAAGTACACTATATTTAATAATTTATCATCATGCGTTTTGAGCAATTCTATTGCTTACTTGAATGTAGGTATACTTTAAATCAAGTTTTGATTGAAATAAATAGATATTAAAATTTTTTTTTTTAAAATTTGATACGGGGAATAATCGATCTTTCTCGTTGGAACCTCCAATACAGTTGCAAGCATTTTTAAACTTTTATTCTCAGCTGCTGGTCAATTGATCTTAAGAGACCATATTTGTCCCAGCTCACATAGGTCTCATAGAAATCGTTGTGTCTCCTTTACTATCATAGTGAGAAATATGATTTAAAAGGTATTGTAAAGAGAATACAACACGCTATATATTCAAATCTAAAAGTAAACCACAAAATAATTAAAATGTACACCATTGTAAAACCAAAGTTTCCGATCGCAATTTGAAAAAAAAAATAAACTTTGTGAACTTTAATGAAATATTTATTTGTTTTTATTTGTTGGCAACTGAAAAAATATGATTGTCCTCTACATCAAGACGACATTCACACATGGCAGAATTCTTAACATGTATTTTTGTCAAGTTAACAATGTGGCAGCAGTGCCCTATCATGCGACAAATAGATGATGTTGAGATTTTTTTCAGAGAGAGTAAGGAATCGTGGGCTGTATTATAAAAAATATATTACCTTTTATTTTAATAGATTCATCCCAATAATTCTTCTATGTGAAAATCATTTTTTTATTCAATTTTAGTGAAAATGTCATCGGGGTTAAAAATTTATATAAGAAATCTCCTTAAATAATAACATCTTTCGCAAATGAATGGGCCTTTTCATTTCCAGGGATACCGCAGTGACTAGGTATCTAAGCCAACACGATTTGTTTACTTTAATTAAAATATTATAATTTGAGGTTTTATCTATTAAGTTAAAAATAAACAAAAGATTCACTTTCTTTTTGTAGAATGTAACGCATAAAAGCAACATTAAAAAAAAAAATTCCCTAATTTCCTGTTTTTTAATGGTGTTTAACAATAAAGCCTTATTGACACGAAAGTTAAAGATGTACTTGGTCAATTATCAGAAATAAGAAAAAAAAATTACTTTAAATTTGGTTCTCACAACGTTTATTTATGATTTATGTGTTCTGCGCTTATAAACATACATCAAATGACAATGTATGGTAGTTATGACCTTTTATTTTTCGATTAAACTTATAACTATAATGCGAATGAATTCATGATGTAAAATGAAGAAATAAAGATGTTTTGTCCCACATGTTGCGACCGTTATCTTTTATTTTTCTGTATTTTGTTCTTTTTCATATTTACATTCAGATTATTAGTGTTATCTTCTTTCTTAATCATTTATTAATTGTTCTGATATTCCCTATTTTATTTATTATTTGTCGATATTCAGTAATTTATCTGGTAGATAGTGACAATGAAAGATTTAACGGTGGCCTAAAAACTGAGGAGCCAGAAACAGAAAAAGTGGCTTTAAAAATAATCTTATTTAATTTTATTTATTTATTGTGAAAAATAGTATAAACCAAATTACATTTCACAAATTACAGTTTAACATACATTCATTTAATTAAAT
This sequence comes from Limnephilus auricula, assembly GCA_951813805.1. Classification (NCBI taxonomy): domain Eukaryota; kingdom Metazoa; phylum Arthropoda; class Insecta; order Trichoptera; family Limnephilidae; genus Limnephilus; species Limnephilus auricula. Next base: position 15,806,409 of record OX638403.1, read on the forward strand.
AGGTAAGTAAGTAGGTACATTAATAATACCATTTCTTTATTAATTATTTTTACATAAAACGACACAAAAGTGTGGTGATGATAACGTTTAAAATATGTTTGTCTAATAAAAGGTGTGTGTGTTTTTATTTTTTTCGTTATCGGTAATTTTAGTTTAAAAAAAGCATAAGGTTTTTTTTTTTTTTTATTTCCTTAATTTTTTCCCTTTTTTTACATTTTGACATTACAGTTATGCAAGAAAGAAAGAAAGGGAAACCCACTAAGGCGCAGCCTGTGCGTGGGTAATATATTTATTTATTTATTCACGCCCATAGAGCTTTTACAACAATCATAATACAAAAATAACAGAAAAATAAACAATAATATACAAATTATGTTACATCATTGTTTAGTAAGTGGGAAACAGAATTTTTGAAATTTCAGAAATAAATTTTGATAAGGAATAAACGAAAATATCAACTGAACTAAATTTATTTCCAAGCCTATGTAGTCTTTGGATTGGGGAGTTATTGAAATAATTAGTTTTCGAAGGATAAACAAAGAACAGCTCTTGAAGCCTCGTGTTACAATTTGGTACTCTGAATGTTATTAGTTTAGTTAAATCAGGTGCGTCAATTGTGCCATTTACTAATTTAAATAAAAGTACCATATCGCTCTTGGTTCTTCTAGAAGATAAGTCAGTTAAATTAAGTCGTTTCAATAATATATCATAATTAATTTGTTCAATGGGTATGGAGAGTTTGAAATTAATGAATCTTAAAAATTTATGTTGAACTCTCTCAATTTTTACTTAATGTGCTTTATAGTATGGGGACCAAATAGTAGAATTATATTCTAAATTACTTCTAACTAAGGCAGTGAAGAGTATTTTAAATGAATAAAGTGACGTAAAATCTTTGACTGTTCTTAAAATAAATCCCAAACATTTCATAGTCTTATTAGTAACTTCATTAATGTGTGGAACAAACGTTAATTTTTCATCAAATACGATACCCAGATCCTTGATATGAGACATCTTTTTAAGAGAAATATTATTGATACTATAATGAAACATAATAGGATTTTTGTTTCTACAGAAAGATATGAATTGACACTTATCAATATTTAAAAACAGTTCATTATGATTACACCAATTTTGTAAACGATCGAGATTGGATTGAAGGATATTACAATCATTAATACAGGTAATCGTTTTGTAAATTTTTAAATCATCGGCAAACAGGAGTATGTTTACTCCATTAAAAACTTTTACAATATCATTGATAAATATTAAAAATAACACAGGACCCAAATGAGAACCTTGTGGAACTCCGCTGGAAGCCACAAATTGCTTAGAAGTGCAATCTAAAATTTTTACACAAATTTTTCTAGATGACAAGTAACTTTTGAACCAGTTTAACATGCTACCAGAAACACCAAGAACTTTTAGTTTATGAATTAAAATTTTGTGAGATACCTTATCGAATGCCTTGCTAAAGTCTGTGTACACTGAATCAGTTTGAGATCGTTTATTCAATGTTTCAATTATATGATGTTGATAAATCATAAGGTTTGTTAGAGTTGATCTTCCCGAAATGAATCCATGTTGAAATGGTGTAATAACTTTAATTAATTCCTTATTAAGTTTCGTTAATAAAATAGATTCAAATAATTTAGGAATTGCAGATTGTATACATATAGGTCTATAATTTGAGACGTCAGTTTTATCACCTTTTTTAAATATAGGCGTTAAAAAGCTATTCTTCCATTGATCAGGAAAAATTCCAGATTTTAGAGAGAGGTTAAAAATTTTCATCAGTGGAATTGTTAATATAGATATACATTTTAATAAAAATATTGGAGGAACATTATCAGGGCCTGCGGATTTATTTTGTTTTAAAGAGACAATTTTTTTTTTAATATCAGTTTCATTAAATATACAATTGTTTAAATCAATCGAATCGTCAAAATTGATATCATGTAATGGAGAATCAGTTTTAGTGTCGTAGACTTCACCAAAGCAATCAGCAAATAAGTTTACTATATCTTGAGTGTTATCTGCTATTCTGTGTTTATAATACATTGTCGAAGGAAAACCAGATTCTTTACAATTAAGAGTATCAGAGAATTTGAAAACAGTTTGCGGATTCACAATGGCCAACTGTTCTAATTTATCAATATAGTTCAAATAGCACATTTTTGACATTTTTTTAGATTTTGACCGCAGGAGACGGAATTTAATGAAATCATCTCTATTCCTAGTTGTTTTATAAATTTTGTGACAAATTTTCTTTTGAGAAATAACTTCAATAAGATCTTTACTAAACCATTTGGGATAGCTATTAACATAATTTTTTGTCATGGGTACATGTAAATCAATTGCATTATATAAAATGTCATAAAATTTTTCAACTACCAAATTAACGTTATCATTTAAGCTCAAAAATGACCAATCTGTCGAGGAAAGCAACTCATTAATTTTTGTAAAATCAGCTTTAAAAAAGTTTAATTTGTAACAAGTTTTACTAGTATAAGACTTTACATATTATTATTTTTGTACCTAAAAATAACAGAGAGCATCTAAAGAATATACCAAGAGTAAAACATGTTTATGTCCTTTAAAAAAATATATTTTTAAGATATACATATTTACTTCTAAAAATAAAGTTTGAAAGCTTATTTCATAACCTTTCTAAAATAGTTTTTAGTTTTCAGATACGTTCAGAAATATTCCATTTATTAGAATTTTATTGCAAAGCTGAAATATTCTTACCATCTGACAGGATATGCCCTGATGGGTTAAAAACTAGTGTTTAAGGGAAGCATGTCATATTTCGATAGAAATTCGGAATGCGGGGTCTTAATGAGCTAGGAGAAGACGACTCCAAGTGTTGTCAAGAGCAACGTTAAGAGGCTAGACTTTAAACGACACGCGGAACACCCACGTCTGTCATTCTGTCCCGCTCACAATAAGCTCACGCACACTTACAATACATGCGAATGCGAAATGTGCGAATGAGACAACGCTCAAATTTACCTACAGAAATCGCTCGAAAAGGGGTTTATGGAGAATACACTTTTCTATACCGAAACTTTCACGAAATTGAAATTTAAAAAAATATATATTTTTTAAAAAGAAGAAGCTACGTCGGTAGCTATTTATAAGTTTATAATTCTTTATGAGAGTTGAGTTAGCAGCACTTTTTTGATAAATAATATTTTTTGATAAATCGTACATGTTTGACAGTGAATGTTTACGTTAATACAAAACGCATCAAAAATTTGAAAAAATACCGACATAGTTTTCACCCTCTAGAAGGCAGTTTAAAAAAAAATATTCATTTTGTGCAATTTTCGATGTAGAAAACTGTTTTTTCCTGGGCGTCCTTTTTGTATGGGCCGAAATGCGAAGTCTATCGTCTTAATGGTACATTTTCCTGTTGTTTTATGGTGTTTACCAATCCTTGACTGACTTCAAGGTTGCAGACCTACTTAGCCAATTTCGAGAAGTAAAGAAAATAATTTACTTATATGATTATGTGTGTATATGTGTGTGTGTATGTATGTATGTATGTGTGTGTGTGTGTATATATGTATGTATTATGTATATTATATTTATAAGTATGTATGCATTTTGCTTCTTAATAAATGATTTCGTTCCTAATTATTTTTATATACATATTTGAAATTAAATTTATCACTATTGTAACTAACCAATCATTATTACATAAAGAATATTGAGATGAATGTTTTGCTCACCTATAATTAGAAACATCATTACAAGCATTACATTTATAAATGTAAATTACTGTAAAAATTATGTGATGTATTCTGTTGGCGAGCCAATAAATAAATAAAACAATAAAAAATATATTTATTTAAAAAAATTAATACACTCAACTTCAACTACCTTCTTATTACAAACTACCATTTTAACAAGAAGGAAAAAAAAGCTTTCAATCGTTTTAAAAATCATCGTCACTTTAACATGTGGTAGTGTTCTCTCAAGATTTTTTGCATTTTTGCGTAGTTTTTATCCTAACAAACCTTTCTCATTTCTCGAATGGAGGTGTTGTATAAAAAGGTCTAAGTGCGCTCATTAAAAACCAATCAGTTCTGTGTTTAGACAGAATTTAGAATTCATGATGTAAAATGAAGAAATTGGCATGTTAATTTAAGTACGAGCCATTTATTGAACTTGATATTTAATCTTTTATCTGGTAGAGAATGACAATGTATGTGACAATGGTGGCCACCAAGTTGAGGAGCAAGGAGCAGTCCAGTGGGAACAGACCGCACGCAGTAGTCACCAAGGGTCTTGATTTCATCAGGTTCTCCAACAGGACTAGACGAGTGCAGTACCGGCCATCTTGAAAAGTTATAGATTAACATTAAAATCAAATACATCAGCTTGGTCAAATGTGTTTCTTCTAAAAAAAAGGCTTATTATAATAATAATAATATTTGGCTAATTTATATAGCGCCGTTTTCGTGAAAAATCACCTCAAGGGCGCCGTATGTAAGAATAAAACGTTATTTAAAACCTATAGCCCACCGGCTGAGAACTAAAGTAACAAAATGCTTGTAACTGTACAGGAAGGTTCCGATGAGAAAGATCGATTATTCCCCGTATCAAATATTTTTTTAAGATGTATGTGAACATAGTATTAACGATTATCGTTATGGTATTAGAATTCTTTACTACAACACTTTGCGAGCTCATCGAAAAATGTTTTTAAACAAACACTTTGGGTAACAAAATTGTTTGCTTACATTAAGATAAAAGTGGTTGGTATATAGGTAAATCTCCGGATATCATAGAATTAGATTTCAGTGCCACTTTTATTGAATATGAAATATTTATAAAATGCATACTCTTAACTTCTCCATCCAGGATCAGCTTATTGATAACTACGATTCCTCTTTTATTTTCAAACTTCATTGTCTCTCCAAGTAGAATGATGACGAGCAGTCCCAATGCAAAGTGGATAAGCCAGAGCAATCCGGCGGCTATAAATCTGGCGTTCTAAAAAAAAATCAAAAAAATATCATTCATATTGAAAGTTGTTGCTAACCAAAACTATGTACATTCGCTGCCCAATCCCTTTATTCAGGAAGGTTCGCCCTTACTACTGATGGAAGGAAGGATGGAATGTTTAAGACAAGATTTTTATGCATAGCACAAAGGGTAAGAAATTATTATAAGCAATAATTATTAGCTTGAAACACTCATCAATATTGAAAAACTCCCTCGAGAAAAGATACATGCGCCGACGGGACTCGAACCCGCACTTGTCGGCGCATGTATCTTTTCTCGGGTAGGAGGTTACCCGCCGTAGCTTAATGGTAGTGCTCCTGTCCGGCAAACAGAGGGGTGCGGGTTCGAGTCCCGTCGGCGCATGTATCTTTTTTCGGGAGAGTTTTTCAATATTGATGAGTGTTTCAGGCTAATAATTATTGCTTATAATGATTGTCTTCCATATAGATTTGAATAGAAAAAAGGTGTCGTCACTGTACCTGTTGGTTTCAACCCATTTACCAAGCGCTCTGTCTCTCTTAACATGTCTCCGTCATATATCGTCATTCCATTCGAACGAAATGAAAATGTTATAATGGTAATGAAACGAAATTCTGTATTTGAAATTTAAATAAATAGTGGTCAGATTATTAGTTTTATCTTCTTTCTTAATCATTTATTAATTGTTCTGATATTCCCTATTTTATTTATTATTTGTCGATATTCAGTAATTTATCTGGTAGATGTGACAATGAAAGATTTAACGGTGGCCTAAAAACTGAGGAGCCAGAAACAGAAAAAGTGGCTTTAAAAATAATCTTATTTAATTTTATTTATTTATTGTGAAAAATAGTATAATCCAATTACATTTCATAAATTACAGTTTAACATACATACATTTAATTACATAGGTAAGTAAGTAAGTATATTAATAATACCATTTCTTTATTAATTATTTTTACATAAAACGACACAAAAGTGTGGTGATGATGACGTTTATAATATGTTTGTCTAATAAAAGGTGTGTGTGTTTTTATTTTTTTCGTTATCGGTAATTTTAGTATAAAAAAAGCATAAGGTAAAACATGTTTATGTCCTTTAAAAAAATATATTTTTAAGATATAGATATTTACTTCTAATAATATAGTTTGAAAGCTTATTTCATAACCTTTCTAAAATAGTTTTTAGTTTTCAGATACGTTCAGAAATATTCCATTCCATTCATATGTCAGTATGTATAAACGGCGTCCTAAAAAAATTTAAAATGCTTTTGTTTAAACCAACCAAACGATTATTATTAAACGAAAAACGTTAGCAGTGCACTATGGAGTTACCAAAAAATACCATGCGCTAATAACCCCGATGTCTGACAGTCAATTGGGAAATTGGCAAATGAAGGACGAAAGTTGGAGTTTTATGAAAGGCAACGAATAACCTGACAATATAACTTTCATAGTTTTTAGGAAGCTATAGAAAAAAAAGTGTGCTTTAGACCGCACGACTGAAGTAAATACTTCTTTAGCTCCATCTATATGTATGTCTATATATATGTTTATATGTAGATATAAAATATATACATATATTAATTTACTACAAATATTTATTTAAATTTATTATCATTCGCCTTGCCCGATCAAACCGTGTGCATCGACGTCCGCTCCTCCCGCGTTTGATGCATCACTGGTATTTCAAAATACTGACTGAAATATTTCACACACTGGCTATGGGAGGAAGAGAGAAAAAATGTGCGCGCGTACTGCTCTCTCTTGCTTCTTTCTACCATTTGACACATCCCGTTCGCCTCGCAACGCATTTCACTTTTCGTAACGCTGTAGTTTCCGTAATGCATTCGCTAGTTTAACCGCTTGGACATATAAGCTTGTTTTCACGATAATTTAACGAAGGTAGACATAGGAATGACGTATGGCCCGTACCTGAGTTTACCCCTCAAGTAAAGCGTGCGTAAAGAAGTATTTACTTTTAAAAAAAATCATTCGGCATCATAGTCATCTTCTAATATTTCATCAGTATTTTTAGAAGTGTTGCTGCAGGATAAACCATTAAAATGAACACACTTAACAAAATAAACTAGGCCTGCCGACAGCTACATGACTTTTCACGAAAGGTTTTGCAGTTATATAAAATCAGCATGAGAAGTTCATTTGTAGCCACGGGACATGTCGTTGGTATTTGTAGGTTTTAACTTATATTTTCTACTTTGCCATCCCAATCCTTAACGCGACTCATGAAGTTAATTTGTGACGTTTTAGAGCGGCCGAGTCTCGATGACTTCACGAGTCGCGATGACGTCACGGTTCGCGATGACGTCACGGTTCGCGATTCACGAAGCAAAGTAAAACTGCTCCGAAAGGATATTATTATTAGGTAAATAATATTATAACATTACTTCAAAATATCAATTTTTTAAAAAGATAAAATTTACAATAATTAAAAAAAAAAAAAAATATGTCATAAGCATATAAAATAAAAAAATTTCAAATTTCAAATATTGTTAATCTTTATAAATTTCTAATACCGTATATTTAAAAACTGGAAATAATTCAATATTTTTTAATTTCAAACAATCATTTTTTTTTTATTTCACGTTTAAGTGAAATTAAAATATAAAAAAATTACGAAATACAAAAAAACCAAAATTGTAAATAAAAAAAACAAAAATAAACATTTTTTCAAAATAAAACATTTCATATAATTTATAAAATTTTTAATTTAAAAAAAAATAAAAATTTGAAAAGGTTTTAAAATTTACTAATTTGAAATATATAAAAAAACTTAATAAATTAAGTATAGGTTTCGTATAGGCGAGTCTGTGTGAACGAGTCCAAGACTCGTGTGTGAAAACTTCACGAAAATATTATGAACAATTTATGTTCGCTAATGTGAAAGCCCTTTGAGCGCTTAAATAGTGACGAGTTAAAAAAAAAATTGTAATATGAATGTCCTAACATAACGCGTAATCCTAGGTTGTCGTAAGTATTATGAAAGAAGAATAACACACTCACATCAAGATTCGGATAATACATGTTTTCCATATTTAAAAGTGGATTTACTGCCTGTAGAATTGACAAAAACGCTGTCATTATGACGAATAAAATCTGAAATATTAAGTAGAAACATGTATGTATTATTGATTGGCGGTTTTAAAAAAATAAAAATTGTATGTGATATATATCGTTCAAGAGACCCAACTGCTCCCGTCTGAAGCCAGTGAGACTTTGGCATCCCCAGTTGGGATATCTTGTGAGACTGAAGGTTGCGGGGGGGGGAGGAGATTTGGAAAAAGAAAGGTGGGGAAGAACCTGGATATTCAGATCTGATCAACAAACATGGCTAAAGCCATTTCAAGCAATGTTTCAATTCTGAATGGTGGTCTTACACCAGGGCGATACTGAAAGTATCTTTCACTCTATATACTTACTATAAAAATTTTTTTAATGAACTAATTGGGAAATAACACAAATCAATCAAATAAAAGCAAGGGTTCGAACCCGGGACCTTCGGATTTGAAGTAGAGGGCCTTACCCATCGACCACGGATGCCGTCAAAAAAATTAAAAACATTGTTTAATTTTCAAAAATAATTATTTATTAAATGTATTAAATATTAAAAAAAATATATATTGATACAATTCGTGGAGCGTTACGCTTTTCACATACATATCTTAGATAATAGTACAGATAATGCTAATAGCCAAAAAATGCGTATAAGATTTTATTTCAGATTTTATAAGAAAACCTCACTTGATTTAAAGCTAAAAGTAGTACTTAAAAATTTTAACATTACCTGAAGTCCGTACAAAGAATTGATGATGTCTACATTATCTGCAAGTTTATCATAGATCTTCATAAGCCTTAGTATTCCGGCATCGAAATCAAAAGACCCATTGCATTTTATCATCAATTTGTTCATTTCATTCCAACAATTGTTGTACATCATATTGTTAGGAGAAAAATCAATGGTTTCAGTTTTGTACAACTTTTTATTGCAGCATACCAGTTGAGATAAGAGCGCCCGCATTCGAAATGTGACCATCCAAACATACAAGGCGTATTGAAAAATAAAAACATCTACAACAGCCAATGCGATGTACAATGCGTAATAATAACATTCTAAATAAATGTCACTGCAGAAAAAATCAAATAAAATAAAAAAACAAACATACAAACTTAAAATTGAAGCAATAACAGTAGTTAGTTTGCGCATTGTCTTGTACCATTCTGGTGGAAGGTCAAAAAGTTTATCGATGTTTTCCACATTTTCTAAAATTTTTACTGCAAGTCGCGTGTTACAAAATACTGGACAAAAAATCGCAAAATTTGCTGATAAGATTGACAAAAAATACGATATATTATCGATTAAAGTCAATTTGAAAGACGTCATATCGAATAATTCGATTCCAATTTTAAGTGCAATCAGATACAAGAAAGAAACATTTAAAATACATAGTAGTAACAACGAATATGCTTTACTAAAAGTTGTTTTTGTTAACACTTTGTTACTCTTGTACGAATAATTTTGAATTCCAATAAATAAGAATAAATAATTCAGCGGTGTTAGAGCATGATGTATATTTAAATTTTCGTTTATCTTTGGGTTGCCAGCCTCTTTGTGTGTGAATTTATTGTTGGTCAACATTTTGGTAGGTTTAAAAATAGTTTTTTGACAAACATTTTTTGATTTAGCAAAACATTTATTAGGATATTGTTCCGTGAATAAGCACGAACTACTAACTATATAATATTATATAAAGGTGATGCGAATAAATTCGTATTCACATACGTAGATACGAATTGAATCTAAAGTATTTTGTTTAATGGTGTTGATCAATTAACGCTAACGATATGAAACTATCACTTAATTGGAATAAGTTGAAACAAACAATCGGAATAAAAAAAGTGTTTTACATTTGCATCACTGAGAGGGCTGGATGCTAATTCACCTCGGACCCTTTATCACTGCTGGTTGTCTAGAGAAATTCTGCTAAAAAGAACCGGTTCCTCTTTTCCAATTTTTCTAATTTTTTTTTTAAATTTTGATATATATTCCAGTTGTAACCGGTTACTCTGAGAAATAATATCGACAGTTCCAGTGACTTTTGTTTTACTAAACCAGCAAAACTAATTTGTCCTACAACCAAATAATATTTTTTATATATAATTCGGAACATTTTTTTGTATTTATGTGCATGTGAGGTGTGAGGTTATGTGAATATACGATTGCAACCAATTAGTACTGAACACAGCGTGTCATCGTCTCGTATATTACAAACCCTCTCCTTCCTTTCTCTGAAAAACAAACGGATACAGGACTTACGTAATAAAATAACTTGATTGTTCTTCCTTGCACTGTCCCAACTCAATGCCTAGGTAGGCTATTGGGGTCGGCTTTTCTCGTTCTCAGGTTGTAGCTTCTTCGGTTCTGAGTATCGCTTTCATCCAGGCCGTTTCTTTGCAGGATTTTGGAGTATTGAGTCAGGGAGTCTAGGAGTTATTAGGTCTATTTTACCTCTGGATGACTGTCGATGAAGCTCCATAGACATTGCCTGCTTCACTGTGTGGTCTGGTGATCTCCGTCTTATGTGCCCATACCATCTCAACTGTCGTTCCTCCAGCTTACTGTTTATGTCCGTGACACCCAGGCTACCACGAATGCGTGAACTTTTGATATTATCTTTCAGTGATACTCCTGCCGTCCATCTAAGCATTCGCATTTCTGCTGATTCGAGTTGCCTGGAGTAAGAGTTGTACATAGTACAGCATTTGAAGCCATACATTATCGCGGGTCTAACAACAGTCTGGTATATCTTTCCTTTAAAATAAAAATTTCCCCTCCTTTAATAAAATTACTTGATTATTTGCGAGTTATTTATTATTAGAAGTTGGACTTTTAGTCTCTTATCTGGTAGAGAATGACAATATAAGTTGTGACGGTGGCGACCAAACTTATGAGCAGTGAGCAATCCAATGGGAACAGACCGCACGCAGTAACTACAAAGGGTCTGGACTTCATCAGATTCTTCAATAGGACTAGAGGAGCGCTGTGATGACGACCTTTAAAGAAAAAATATACATTTGTCGGCAAACATAATATATTTAAAATTGTACTCCCTTTTCCCCGAAAAACAAGATGGCGCAAAATTTGTCACCCGATATTCTTTGCTGTAATTTTTTTTGACAGTGAAAAAATTTGGTTCTGCTTTTGCACTGTGTTTATTTGAATTTTTAGTTTTTTTTTCATTAAATCTAGAAAATGATATCGGCCAAGTATCCGCCGCCAGAATTGGTGACCATTCGGACGATTTACGGAATTTTCCATCACTCCCAGAACTTCCGGTGATAGGTTATCACATTCTTGACGGATATTCTCTTTGAGGGCTTCAAGAGTCTGAGACTTGTTGACAAAGACTCGTGACTTCAAGAAGCCCTACAAAAAGAAGTCTAGAACGGAACTGGAAGTCCGGGCGGGCCAATGCTAATCACCAAAACCGTTTTTTCTGTATTCTTGAGGAGTATAGCGATTAATGTCTTGTTGGCGTGTATTTTGTTTTTGTTTACTTTTAAAATGTCAAATCAGAACTGACATTTGCCGCCATTTGCAAAAATTACGGCATCTTCCGATAGGGTGTGACTTTTGTCGTACAAGGTGGAGCAAAAGTCTAGATTAAGCATTTATGTAATAAAATAACTCGTTAAATCATTTGCGAATTATTTCTTTTATACTATATAAACCGACGGCCTTTTTCGTCGAAGAGTAAGACTCTCGACTCGGGGGTCGCTGGTCCAAATCTCGACGTGCGCAAGTAAATTTTATTTGTAACAATTATCATAAGTAATAATTATTATACTGAAACACTGGTCCATATTGAAAAAACCTCTCGAGAAAAGATACATGCCGCCGACGGGACCCGTCTGTTATCTGTTACCCGCCAAATGATTCAATATATACTCGTGCACCCTTGAGGTGATTTCTCACAAAAACAGCGCTCTACAAATTATCCAATTATTATTATTATTTGTGTTTCATTCAACAATTACCGCTTATTACATTTTTTTCACCTGCAAACAACCAACTTTATTTTTATATGAGAAAGGCATTGTAAGTGCTAACTTTTCCACTAGGTGGCGTCGAGACATATCATGTCTACATTTTTCGGTGAAATACTTTAACTCGTCAAATATAAAATTATTCGTCCCGTCGGCGGCATGTATCTTTTTTCGGGAGTTTTTTTTTCAATATGGATGAGTGTTTCAGGCTAATAATTATTGCTTATAATAATTGTTACCCTTTGTGCTATGCATAAAATCTTGTCTTAAACATCAGTTTATCAATTAAAAATAATCAAATTTAATTTGATTAATTTGTGTTATTTCACAAATTATTAATTTAACATTATATTTATGTAGCATATTTGCGCAACGTACCAGAGTGGAAGATACTCGCGTCATCACCTTGGTGTGAGACCACCATTTAGAATTGAAATGTTGTTTGAAATGGATTTAGCCATGTTTGGTGACCAGATCTATTAACAAAATATCTATTCAATGGAAGATGCTCCGAGGAACTAGCATCATTGATCCCCTCGGCATCGGTAAATAGTCGGGAAACATGCCAAACGCGCGCCGAACATATGTAAACCGTTGACATTTGTCACATGAGAACGGGTCGTTTCAACGACCAAATAAGCAATTTGCCTTGTATCCCTTGGGCTTTTATTTTGTAATCATTTATGGGATATTTTATCAAAAGCCTTTTTTTACATATATACCGTCGACTTGATATTTCAATGCATACATTGGTAGAGTAATTTTGACATAGATTTTTTTTACTTGATTAAATAGTGGCGTACGATAAAAATTATTAATTTTCGTAAAACTAACGTTAGCTTTTAGTATTCTGCTGCAAGGATTCCATTTCATAATTTCTTTAACAATTTTAACTTCTTTAATAGTGTTCATCCAAATCATTATACATACGAAATGATTGTAAAAACCCATTAATTAATTAAATAGTTTGATAGGTTCCTCAATTCCGAAACTTGAAGAATGAGAGATTGATATATATATATATATATATGAAGATTTTTCCAGTGCAGCAATAATGTTGAAAAGACATTGTTCAATGCATTTTGTACCAGCCTATATACATGTGAAACATTGTGTCAATACTGAATCAGTTCAATGGAACGACTCCGGATCCAATATAATAATGCCTGCAGAATTATATTTGGATACAGGAGATACAGCAGCGCTTCAACAATGTTTACGGAACTAGGACTTAATGGATTCGCCGGCCTGATGAGACACCGGGTCATTGGAGCCAGGATGCGGCTAATGGCCTCCAACAACACGGTGGTGAACGCAGCCTTCCAGCACCAAGCGCCACTCCTGAGTGAGCGCTGGGCCCGAGCTCACTCAAGACCATGCAGAAATTGATTGCCTATTAATAACTTTGTACCTACTTATAATTGTTCTACTTTATTTATAATTTAACTGTATTCATAACTATATGGGACTTGTGGGATTGCACTATCCTCCCCACATCCTGGAATAAAACATTATTATTATTATATTTAATAATAACCATTTTGTTTTCTTCATCATCAAATGGTCCATAATATCAAAAATATTTATAGCAACCATTTTTGCTAACGATTTTGTAATCGCAAAGATGCGAATCAGAGGAGTGGACTGTATCAAAATAATATGAGGTGGCGTGACACAACTATAAGGATGGTAATTAGGACTTCGGGAAGGATCTGACTTACCCTGAATTCCTGGTTCCGTTCTTGGGGAGTTATTGTGTCACTGGTAATCACTTGTACAATTAATTGCGCAAGTATCCCGTTTAATCGATACTATAGCGCCGAGGGATGAATAATCACGCACTGCACAGCACTATAATAGATTCCAATAAAGTCGTTGTTTAGTAATGAGAGGTCCAAGCGACCATTGCACAATACAAAGCAGACGGGTTAATAGTCGATGTAAAGGACGAAGAGGGATGACGGTACATCGCTGCACATCGCCAAAAACAGACTTCACAAGGTCGATGTTTACTGCATGAAGCACAAAAACAGACTCAATACACATGTGGTTATTATTGCCCTCACATAGTATTGTCCCCTGGTGGGTAGTCAGAAGGGATAGGTAGGTGGAAGGAAGGAAGGTAGGTATATACATGCATAGTTGCGCCAACATTCCTCCCACCTAATTTTAGAATAAAATTAATAACCAAAAAACAGTATAACAACAAAAGTAGCTACGGTACTATGTTATCAATAAAAGAAAATAAAGAAATTATCCTATAATTATGTTACTAAATTATAAGATTATCATTGAACGCTAGCACACTGGCTGTCTTCCGTGTAATCATCAATGAAGAAACGAAAAAAATAATGAAAAGTAAAATTATATTGTATTAAATTACAACACTATTGCACTACACAAAAACACAATATTGCACGACTATAGTATTCAGCGTAATAGGGCAACCTATTACGGATAGCTCTACGATAAGAACATTGCTGAGTATTGAATTCAGATGAGTTATATATTAAGGTGGGTCACGAATGTATGGGGAATTTTTTTTTCTTGTTTTGATTTGTCTAATAGTAATAAAAGGGTGTTAAATGAAGAAGAAAAATCACGTAATTTTTTTAATAATATTTGAATATCATCTTCTTCCTCCGGATTGACTTTGAAATTTCACATATTAGAGAAAAATCCACCCTTGTTAAATCTTAAAAAAATGTTAGATAAACAAGTAAAAATGAACTATTTTTCAATAAAACGCAAAATAGAGGGAATGTTTCGAATTATTTATTAAAAACATATATGAATATAATTCAAATTATCTCAAGGTAGTGTATTCAAATACCACAAAAATCCTTCTTACTCTCAAATTTCGGCATTATTTTGAGAGACTCAATCTTCACCTTAATAAGTCCTTCTCTTGCAGACTTCGTACATGAAGTAGTCTAGGCTTCAATAACAGTCGTTACACCTCTTTCAACTGCTTTAGTATGACATGACAGACGCAGAAGAGGCAATCTACCTTCTCCCCCTTGAGCTACAAAAAATTAAAGATTTTCATCCGATATATTCTTCAGTATTGGGGGTTCGGTTACATTTTGCTTCCAAATAATATGATGCATCGAGGTTTATGTTTGGAAGTTGGAACAGCCCTATTTTACTTAGTTTCTTACTGCGTGCTTTTAGAACACGACGCGCAGCTAATTCTCGGATATGCTTGTGAGGGTCAGTCAACATTGCAAGCAATAAATTTTCGGGGTGTGCG
Organism: Limnephilus auricula; assembly: GCA_951813805.1. Classification (NCBI taxonomy): domain Eukaryota; kingdom Metazoa; phylum Arthropoda; class Insecta; order Trichoptera; family Limnephilidae; genus Limnephilus; species Limnephilus auricula. The sequence goes on from OX638403.1 coordinate 15,821,721, forward strand.
AACTAACTGTTTCTTTCTATGGATCAATTAAAGTTTTTAGTTCAGCTGATAAGTATCTTGGCGCTGAGATTAACTACCACAGGTGCTCCATCTTTAGAGGTGTGATGAGTTTTGATGCTGAACCAAGCCAGAGCACAAACTTTAACAACGTACGTTTCTAAAGTAAAAATATTCTCTGAAGGAGCTTCCGTTGAAACAAAGAGACGAAGAATTCGGTTAGCACGCGTAAGCTATTTGGCATGAGACATTTTTCCATGAGATTTGTGGCATAAATCTTCAGGTAATTCCCCCACCGTAACTGCAGATACTATTTTATACAAATATAACTGATCTGTATCCACGTCTTTGGTAAATAATTCATGCAACTCTCCGTCAATTTTCTGAAAATGAAGCATAGGCTTTTTTTCACAGTTTTCCAAAGCTAGTCCTATTGTGTATGAATATGTTTGATGTCCAGATGTCTTACCGTCAAGATGTGCGAACAAATGCCGAATTAGTAACTCTTTCATGTGAAGCAAGCAAATTATCCATTGCAATGGTTTATAACTTTCGACGTGCCAGAGTTTGGTGTAATAAAACCTAAATATATTGAGTCTGACTCTTTTATCAATAAAATATGCTCTTCAATGCGTTATTCTCTGTCTTGCGTCCCAGCCCTTTCCCTGATAATTAATGTTTTATATTTCTGGCCATCAAAATATATTGGGGGTTTTTATAAAACTATGAGTTATGCCCATAATATATCCTCTTGTTTTCTTTCGTTCTTTCGAAGTTTACTCTTGTCAATAACTGGAATATTAGACTAGATGTCATACAGAACTGCTGAGGCAATGGCTGCCGCTGTCTTATCCGACACTCCATATCTATCACAAGTTTTAGATAGTGTGGAATGATCAATATTGATCGCATTCTGCTGCTGAAGCGTTTGAGGTACAACATTAGGTTTGAAAACATATTTACATTCGGATTCATTTGATGCAAAAGACGTGAAAATATCGAGTAGAGAGGTAGTTGGCTTACCTATGCTTTCCTTTTTAGACGGGCACAAGGATTTTTGCTTCAAAAGTTTCCCTTTCAACGCAGTTTTCATTTGTTTTGTTGAAGCGATATCCACGTTTCTTATTAGCATTGTCCGTGTAGTACGTTGGTCAGTCATGAAACTTTTTTTTTTTAAAGGTATTTTTTGAATTCTAGGACAGTCACATTTGCTGAAATCATTGAAATTGCAAGACGAAATATCAAACAGCACTTTACTTTTGCGGCGGAATTCCTCCATTTTTTCTCCGGTATAAGTGCAACCGGTGCTCCCCCCGCCCTCACCTCACGCCTCCAATAATCAAAACCGGGACTTTTTGTAAATGATTTCGTAAATATATACTACATTTGCTATGGAAGATAACAAAAAATATGGTTAAAAAGATTCATAGTAACTTTTATACTTACTAGAAATAACCCCTAAAATTTAATTTTTTCAAAACTTTGAAGTGAATCCGGAGGAAGAAGATCGTATCAAAAAATTTAAAAATTTTAAACACGTCGTTTTGAACCCATTTGGCACCCTTTTATCGCTCTTAGAATTTGAAATTAACACTTTTTTTAAAATGACCCACCTTATTATATATTATGGGCGAGGACCCTGCTTGACCGATGAGTGGACAAGACGTCTTTACTTGTTCTAATTGTTCCGATTTGAACAATATTATTTTTCCCGGGATGAACGGCGAGAGTTCAATCTTGGCCAGGAGGCTTGTAGGTTTTCTTATGTATGTAGTGACATAATTTGTCATCTTATATTACTTTAAATTAAAGAAAAAAAATAGAAAGATTTGAATATCCCAGTTAGATATTGCTTTGCTGCTACAAAATTATGTTCGCAGTCACGAAGACACCGCAACACAAACCCCGTCGATTTGTGAGTAGGGTTAAGATGCAATAAAAGCATCAGTAGAGAGATATGACACGATATCATGGTGCAAGGCTTTAGTAGCCATGCAGACAAAGAGGCATAGAAATGCCTCGGTGGTTATTGCTTCACGACGTTTATGATATTTTAGGAAAAAATGTCCACCAAAATCGACGCATACGCGAGAGAAGAGACGATTAGGTCGGACACTAGAGGATAGTAGATCCACCATCATATGTGGATGTGTGATGGCCTTAAACTTGTGGCATGTGAAACATTTTTATAATTGAGATCGAATGACGGTACGACCGGACATGATCCAATATTGCGTTGAATAAGAAATGGGAGAGTACGCGGGCTTACATGAAGATGTGCACGGTGATATTAATTAATTAACAACTCGATTAAATAACTAGGCTTGGGTAGTAAAACGGAATGTTTACTTTCGAATAGGAGTGCAGAATTTGGTGGCATACCGCCCACCCTGAGAATACCTTGGGAATCAATAAAAGGTTGTATCTTTTGAAGGCCAGAAGTACACATTTTGTTGGAAGTTAAAAGTATAAGATCATTATGAAAATAATCTTCTTGTTCGAGTTTAATCATCTTCATGAGCGCGTTGTCAAGTTCTTGAATAATAAGTACCGCATTACTTAGGCTCTGTTTCGCCGTATTGGAAACGTAAAACAGACATTTGTTTTGCACCTAAGTGTCCTAGAAATAACTATCTTCAATTTTGATGATGGGGAATTAATTAATTTAATCTTACTTTACTATAAAAGAAAAGGATTTTATTTCTGCACTAAAAACTGTAGATTTAAGTGGTTGAATTTCCGGCAATTCACTGATTGGAATAGTTGATGGCCTCACCGAAGGCCAATCCTCGATAGGATTACGGAGCCATGGCAGATCCGAAGGCCACGGTGGTTTAGCTGGTTTAATTGGTGGCCTCATCGAAGGCCAATCCTCAACAGGATTACGGAGCCTCGCAAGACTCAAAGCCCACGGCGGCTTTATTGGTGGCCTCACCGAAGGCCAATCCTCGACAGGATCGCGGAGCCTCAGCAGACCCGTCAGCCACGGTGGTTTAGTTGGTGGCCTCACTGAAGGCCAATCCTTGACAGGATTACGGAGCCTCGGCAGACCCGAAGGCCATGGCGGCTTAGTTGGAGGCCTCACAAAGGGCCAATCCTCGACGGGATTACGTAGTCTCGGCAGACTCAAAGCCCATGGCGGCTTAATTGGTGGCCTCGCCGAAGGCCAATCCACGACAGGATTACGGATCCTCGGCAGACCCGAACGCCATGGCGGCTTAATTGGCGGCCTCGCCGAAGGCCAATCCACGACAGGATCACGGAGCCTCGGCAGACCCAAAGGCCATGGTTCATGTTTCATAAAATGAGTAGAAAATGTACATAGGGACCCATAGTCCGCAATGTTATCCTCAAAAATAACATGGTTCCAAATTGCTCTTGGCATGTTGTCAGGGATCTGAACAACACGGTTCGCAACAAAAGTTTTGAATAAAAGTAGTGGCTTTTGAAGCCAAGATAAGACAATTGTAGTGTCAGCGAAGCGGATAACCTTTTCAATTTGCTCGGCAAAAGGTGCTGACGACAATATATTTTTTATATGTTTTGATAACAGCACGGCTGCATATAATTCTAATCTACGGATTGTTAATGACGTTAAGGGTACGACCTTGAATTCGGCCATCAACAAGTGGCCAGAGTTATTGTTTTGAACGACTAAATAAATCACTGCTGCATAACCTAGTTGGAATGCATCACAAAATTCTACGAGAATACAGTGACTATCTAGGTTCGTATGGTAATATCGTTGAAATCGTAAGGGTTGCAGCGATGGAAGTTGTTTCACAAAGCTGATCCATGTAGATACGATATGTCGTGGTACTTCGGTGATCCGAAGGTTCGAAAATTCCTGGATAATCCTTTTTGTAGTAAGGATTACAGGAAACAACCACCAGATTGACAATATATTCCGCTCTGAATATACTGCCGAATTTGGTATCAAAAGATAATCCACTTTGGGATTCCAAAACACGCATAACATTTTAACATTCAAAATTTTGTTAAAATTCAATATTGGTTGTAGATATTCAGAATTACATTCGAATAATTCAGAATCTTCCGCTTTGATAATGTCATTGATAAAATCAGAAGCGACTGGCACTTCCTCAACTTTCCAAAATATTTTCATTATATTATTTAATGACATATCTGACAATATGAAACATGACGTTGATGATGAATCAATTAATTTACTTTTCCCGAAATTAATATATCCCAAAACTATATTTAAAACACTTGGGTTACCACGAACGATATGTGATAAGTTGAAAAGTGAATGTACTAATCCATTTAACGGACTCTTATATTTCCTTAAAGATAACACAAGCGTTTTGGCACAGCCCTGAGAAACGTGGCTATGGCTAATTCGTATAAGTACGTACGCACTGTGTTTATTTTGCATGTAAACAATAGCGTTACCCAAAGGTACGGTGCATGCATTGCTTACATTTCCGTTAGAATTTAAAATGACGGTAGTAGTCAACGACGTATAACCACTTTTACATGTAGACAATGATTGACATTCACAAAATATATGTAATCTTAAACAATCAAAACAGCGATTTAATTGTTTTATCCGGTTTTTCCTTTCAGTAGGAGAAATAGTTAGAAAATTTGCACACTTGTATATTGGGTGATTTTCTTTACATAATATAGCACACAAATCTTGAGAAGGATTTGTATTCAATAAGGATTTTCGCGAAACCGATGCCTTTTGTTTATGTATGTTTGTAACAAGCGAGTTTGAGGTTTTGAAAATTCTTGTTTGATTGTGGAGAAATTCAAATAATTCAGATGTCTCGGGTAATTGTGTTCTTGCAAATGACGTTTCGAAATGTCGCCTAGTGTCTTGATCTAGACAATGGAAGATTACATGGGGAACAAATTTACTAAATAAGTTTTCACAATTCATTGCAAATGAATTTTCAATATTGGAAACAAATGGTGTGATTTTATTCGCGGGTAGATCTAAATTGTTACTATTATTAGTAGATTTTAATTCAATGTCTAAATTCTCATGTTTTCTTTTAGCACATAAAATTTCTGAATATAGAACCTGTGATCGTTGCGAAACTGTGATTATATCTGAATAATCATCAGCTGTGTTTGATTCTATTAACCGATTTTTAATTTCAATATTCAAGGATTCAATCTCTCCTACCCACTCGGAAATTAAATCACAACGACATAAAAATATTTGCTTTTTCTTTTCATCTGAACTTAAAAAGGGAATTAAGTTATGTGTTGTTTGAATTCTTTGTAAAAAACGATTGCGACGAGCTGTCAATACTGCAATCTTCCTATCTGCCATCTTGCTAAATTTTAATATGATTTTTGTTGAATATAATAATTTTGTACAGTATTATTATTTCGCAAGTACAATATTATTTCGTATAATATTGTTGTCACACAGAAAACAACCTATGCAGAAGGCTTCAATAATAAGTTAATATGATGAATTTATATCAAATTAAATTAATTTAATGCTAGTCTCATCCGGCTACGATTGGACCAAAAAATGTAATCGCAAAGATGCAAATCAGAGGAGTGGACTGTATCAAAATAATATGAGGTGGCGTGACACAACTATAAGGATGGTAATTAGGACTTCGGGAAGGATCTGACTTACCCTGAATTCCTGGTTCCGTTCATTTAATGCTAGTCTCATCCGGCTCGAAGGACCAAATAATGTAATCGCAAAGATGCGAATCAGAGGAGTGGAATGTATCAAAATAATATGAGGTGGCGTGACACAACTATAAGGATGGTAATTAGGACTTCGGGAAGGATCTGACTTACCCTGAATTCCTGGTTCCGTTCTTGGGGAGTTATTGTGTCACTGGTAATCACTTGTACAATTAATTGCGCAAGTATCCCGTTTAATCGATACTATAGCGCCGAGGGATGAATAATCACGCACTGCACAGCACTATAATAGATTCCAATAAAGTCGTTGTTTAGTAATGAGAGGTCCAAGCGACCATTGCACAATACAAAGCAGACGGGTTAATAGTCGATGTAAAGGACGAAGAGGGATGACGGTACATCGCTGCACATCGCCAAAAACAGACTTCACAAGGTCGATGTTTACTGCATGAAGCACAAAAACAGACTCAATACACATGTGGTTATTATTGCCCTCACATAGTATTGTCCCCTGGTGGGTAGTCAGAAGGGATAGGTAGGTGGAAGGAAGGAAGGTAGGTATATACATGCATAGTTGCGCCAACAGATTTTGTTAACCCAACATAAAGTTAACTACTCATGATATCCTCACATCAAAATACAATCAAATATAAACGATTCAACAATTAATTTAAAAGCGGTACCTATATCAATAAAAAAATAAAAAATTATTAAAGTATTACGTACTTTTAACTTGTCCATACAGAATCAGCTTGTTGATAACTATGATTCCTCTTTTATTTTCAAACTTCATCGTCTCTCCAAGTAGAATGATGACGACCAGCCCCACAACATAGTGGACAAACCAAAGCAATCCTGCCGCTGTATAAATGGTGTTCTAAAAAAATATTCACTAATATATTATTCATATTGATAGTTATTGCTAACTAAAATTATGTACCCACATAGTGAGCTATGTACTCTATTTGATGCACAATCCTCTTGATTCATGAGGATTGGTTCTTACTGCTGATGCAGCAAAGTCGGGAGCACTGAATATATTATAATATTTTAATGAATGAAGATAATATTAGCGAAAGTCAATCGAAAATCCGAAACAGAAAAATCAGAAAAAGATACGGATACATCTGGGACTCGAACCCAGGACCTCTGGCAATCCGGGCCAACGCGCTATCCACTGCGCCAACGTATCCCTATCCGATTCGGTCATTTTTAACTGTATCATACTTCGACTGAGAACCACCAACATTATTTTTCATTATTTCTTAACGCATATTTTTATTGGCTGCTATCTTTATGATACAGTTAAAAATGACGGATAGGGATACGTTGGCGCAGTGGATAGCGCGTTGGCCCGGATTTCCAGAGGTCCTGGGTTCGAGTCCCAGATGTATCCGTATCTTTTTCTGATTTTTCTGTTTCGGATTTTCGATTGACTTTCGCTAATATTATCTTCATTCATTAAAATATTATAATTTGAGGTTTAACTCTTTAAGTTAATAAGTTAAAAATAAAAATAAAAATACTGAATATATTCACTAGAAATGCCGTCCATGTAGATTTGAATGGAAAAAAGGGTGACCAGAATGTTCAGTGGAAACTTTTTAAGTGTATGAATATTGAGTACAAACTTTTCATCGGATGTTAATTCCTCACATGATAATTCATCATGTCTCGAAGCGTCTAAAACTGATAATTGTGGTTTTTAACCTTAGATTAGGTTAGTTTAGGTTAGGTGAGGGGGGGAGGATGGAAGGGTAGGTTAATGTGAGTTATGATGCGATGAATTGTCATGTGAAGAAGTATCGTGTCTGAATAAATTTACTATGGGAATTCAGACGCTGAGATTTCGTAGTCCAATTAGACATGGAATCGAAAAAAAGATGTCGCTACTGAACTTTTGGATTCTCGGGCAACTGATAAACATTTACCATACATAAATGGATATTTATCATTTGTGTAAAATTAAAAACATGTTTATTAATAAAGCCTTCAGTTGGTAAGTTTTTTGTGTAGCTGGATGTTAGCCCCTTACCTTTGAAATTAAGGGATGGTCACTCATTTAGTCAATCTCATGAATTCGTGAATTTGGGAGAGAAAAAAACAAATTAACCAATTTATGTATTTGTGTATCATCATATACCGTTTAAATTGTATAAAATGTTGTCTCTATGTCCCTGCTGACAAACTACACAAGTAGTTTAGCGGGTTTAATTGTGAATAAATAAATAAATAAAAATATGGAGGTTAATCGCGAAAAGTGGATCGAAATGAGGTCCCTGAGTCTCACTGTTCGTAGAAACACAATGTACAACATAATATAAATTTGGTAAGAAGGTGAGAAATGAATGCAATGCTGAACTAAACGCCATGAAAGATGTTTATCTATTGTTATAAAGTTTATTTTGTAAAACTACTTACTATTTTTTTTTTTATAATATTGTAATTTAAATTTAATAAGAGACAATAAGCCAAGTCGCCAAAATAAATAGTTGTTGGAAATTATTAAAAATTCTAACGATCCCAAAACTAATTTTATAAATAATCAATTATTAATATTTCGTCCGCCACCCCTAGATATTTTTTATGTGAATAATGTACAAAAGTCCCAACTGCTTCTCTCTGGTGCCATTGAGATATATTATGTTTTTAGCAATGTTCAATAGACATAATACAAGTTAGGATAATCAAACAGGAAAAAACTCTCCTTCTTTCAAATTGACTAGGAACCACCAATGGCCCCACATACGAGTATAATGTTTTGTTTTTTATTTATTTCTTGCTAGAGCAATCCCGATGAGTTACAAAACTCATTTTAGGACAGGAGGAACTTACAATTCATAGGTAGGAGTAGTAGTTACAATTTTACAAAGGTATTTTGATATCATAATATAAGTTTTACATTCAGTACAGCATAAAAATAAAAATTAAGACAGGTTAAGTAGAACAAACAACAAGAGAAAACAATTAAAGAGAGGGAAAAACTGATACGAGTAGTTATATAGAATAGATAGAACAAAAAATAACAAGACAATTACATATTTTCATTTTTAAATGTAGTTAAAAAATATTCTTTTAAAGCATTGCTTTGCAATTTTTTATCATGCTGGATGTTTTTGTACATATCTGGAAGCGAATTATATAGTGTATAGGCAATATAGTTCAGAGATTTTATCCCATATTTTGTAGTGTGTGTTTGAGGAACGCGGATTTTATTGTTATTTCGAGTATTGTGGTTGTGGATGTCTTGATTGTAAAGTGGCTTGGTGTTAGTATGAGTTGATTGTTGGGTAATTTGTAGGATGGTGCTTGTGATTTCATGTTTAGAAAGGATTGTGATTGGAAGGATACCGGAAACTGAATAGATGTCCCTGACATGAGTGTCCCATGGAAGTCCATAAACATTTCTGAGAGCTCGGTTTTGAACTACCTGCAGGTCGGCTATCAGTTTCTTTGAGGCAAAGCCCCAGATACAGCAGAGATAGGACAGGTGAGAGTGTACCATGGCATTGTAGACTGAAGTTAATAAAGGGATGGGTAGTAATCCTTGAAGCCTATATAGTACATCAGTTATGGGAGTAATTTGTAGGGGAAATGTGTGTAGGGGAAATTTAGAGGGTTTTAACCATTAATAATATCCTATAATTTACTTAGAAATTAATAAGGGCATTGGTAATTAAAAAAAAGTAATTTGTTTAAAGATTCTCATATTAATTAATTACCTACAATTAAATAATACAAATATATCTTCTGTTAAATTAATGAGTTAACCGCATTTGCAAAATACCTTCGGATGGCGAGAATCTGGCTCTCACGCTTAAGAATAATTATCAACACCTATTTAGAAATAAACCTTTTTTATTTAAAATGATATTAATAAAAAAAATCTTGATAGCAAAATAAAACACCCACCACTTGTGCTTCGGTCACGTTATAATAGGTTCTCAAATTTAGGAGTCCATTTGCTGCTTGAAGAAGTGACAAAAATGCTGTCACTATTGTTAATAAAATCTGAAAGACGATAAAATAATATAGGATTCAATTTTTATAAGAAAAACTCTCTTTTTAACTTTTGAAGGATATTCCCATTAATGCAATATATTATTGAAGAATACACTATCTAGGTAACAAATACGTTATTTGAACACTTTTTTCCAATGAAAAAGGTATCTGCCGAAAATATGAAAAAAAAATTACAAAAACAGAAAATACATATATTTTTCTTTTTCTACAACTTTATGTTTTCATAATCTATGTTTTTCTGTTTATTATATGAATTTTGTGCGGAAACTTAACTGGTTTATGCAGTCATTTAATAATGTAATTACTTTTATGTATTTTATTTAATGCATGTGTATTTTTTAATTTTTTTAAAATTTTTGTTTATTAGGGAAACAAAAAGTTATACATATTTTTTAAAGTAATTACTTTATTAAATGGTTGCATAAACCAATGAAGTTTCCGCATAAAATTCATATAATAAACAGAAAAACATAGATTATGAAAACATAAAGTTGTAGAAAAAGAAAAATTTAAAAATAGCAATAAATCATGCTTCTAATGAGCAGTACCGTACAGCACCGGTACCATAAATGATATATAGAGATAATATAAAAATATTTTATTTAAACTGAAAAAAAAACATATCTCCGCTGCCCAACATAAATACTCAACCAGGGTAATAAGCGAAAATATCCTGGCTACTCCCACTTGCAACAAATCTTTTGGACAGAGAAATAATAAATTCCATGCTATGAAATTGTTCAATGCACTACAAAATCAAACCAATAAAATAAAGGAAGTGAGTATATTTAAAACAAAGGTCAAAACATGGCTGAGAGATCAAAGTAATAATCAACTATAACTATAATTAGGTATGTAAATATTTAATATATATATTTATTTTTTGCTTTTTTGCACACATATCTTTTTAACACATATCTCTTTTAATGCACATCTATATTAATACATATCTTTTGAATGCATGTCTCTTCTGATACATATCTTTTTTAAATAAATATACTTATTATTTTATTTACCCGCCTCGGAACAGTCTTTGCCTAGTGAAGCAGGTAAAAGAAAAGAAAACTGTACATCAATCAATTGATATTAAATAAATGCCCGGGTTGCCGGCACTGAAACTGAACTGAACTTATAAACATTATGAAAACGATGTAAAGACAATTCAAAACTAAATATAAAAGTTTAAAAAAAACTACAGGCCGCCTCAGAACAGGAAACCGTGGTGAGGAGGACTTTGAAAAAAGACAATACTTATATTATATTTTATACTTACATAATGTACAAACTTTGCTATTGAAACTAATAAAAACATTAAAAAAATATATAATATATGAAATTCGACTATGTACCTATTTAAAACTAATACATTTTCACATCATTATATAATGTTCAAGGTTAAAAATGATAAAGAAAAGAAAGTAAACAACATAATAGGTATGCGCATGAGTGTGCATGAGTGCCACTAAAATTGATAGAATGCATTATAATTGATAACGAGTCTATCTGGCGAGTTTCAGCTCAATCAAATGTCGGGAAATTCAGTTCACCGAATACAATTAATTTATCATAAATTCTTGTATAATAATATATCTGTTAAAATGTAAACTACTTTACCTGAAGTCCGTAGAATGAATTTATAATGTCTACATTATCAGCAAGTTTATCGTAGATCATCATAAGCTTCGGTACTCCGACATCGAAATCCAAAGAAACTTTGCATTTAATCATCAATTTATTCATTTTGTTCCAACAATTGTTGTATATCAAATTGTTAGGAGAAAAGTCAATGCTTTTACTTGTCCACAGTTGTTTATTGCTGCTTGCCAGTTGAGACACTAGAGCCCGCATTCGGAAAGTAACCATCCAAATATGCAAGGCGTATTGGAAAATAAAAACATCTATTATAGCCAATGTGATGTATAATGCTATATAATACATTTGAGAATAACTGTTTGTGGCGAAAACATCAAATAAAATTGCGAAACTGACGTATGAAACTGTTAACAAGGTTGCAACCGTAATCAGTTTCCGTATTGTTCTAAACCACTCCGGTGGAAGACCAAACAGTTTATCGACGCTTTCCACATTTTCCAAGTATTTCACTGTAAGTTGCGAGTTAAAAAACACTGGACAGGAAATTGCAAAATTTGCTGAGACGATTGAAAAAAAATACGCAAGGTTGTCGAAAAAAGTCAATTTTAATGACATCGATTCAATATCAACGACAATTTTTCCTGTCATCAGATACACGAAAAATCCATTTAAAATGCATAGAAGTAAAATCGAATATGCTTTACTGATAGCTGTTTTTGTTGACACTTTATTACTTTTGTATGAATAATTCTGAATGCCAAAAAATGAGAAAAAGTAATTTAACGGTTTTAGGGCATAATGTATGTTTAAATTGTCGTTTATTTTCAGCTTGTTCATTTTTCTGTAACTTATCTAGCTGTTGCCATTATTTTAGTAAGATTTCAACATGTTTGTTTGAACAAAACATTTCGATACTGTTCTATGGATAGTCAGTAAAGTAAAAGCTTTAACACCACATACTTTGTACACAATAGATTAGAGCCACGTGAATAAATTTATACCTAAAAAATATCGCAAAAGCATGTTTTATTACGTTAATAAATCGATTCCTAATGATATGAACACATTATCACTTACCTTATCTGTTTTTTCATAAAACATTGCACACACAATTTGGATAATGGATCGTTTAAGGAAAAAAACAATAATCAAATAATATAGATGACATAAACAAAACATACAACATTAAAGACATACCTAAATTATATATTCAAATGGATGAGCAATATTGTCAATATAAGAACCATGAAAATTGTTTATGATGCATTGGTGCTTTCATCCATTACCTATGGAATAATCGCCTGGGGAGGAACATACAATAACCATGTGAAACCTCTAGAAACTACCCAGAAGTCCATCATTAAAATAATGCACCAGAAGACCACAACTTATCCCACTAATCAGTTATTTCATTAAACTGAAATTATGGAACTAAGGCGGATCAATGTCTCAAATTTATATTTACTCGTCCTAACATTTTCGATAAAAACCTAATCGCTATAGTCAAAGACTCACCACTTGCATGTACACTGTACCCAATGCCTCATTGTAAAATCAGGCTGGCCCAAAGGCACATTAACTGTATTGCCCCAAAATTGTTCAATTCCTTACCCAACTCCATCAACACATGCCAAAACTTGAACTTATATAAAAATATATTAAAAGTTGGGTAAAAAATATGGAAGTAAATAATTTTTTCCTATAATTTTGTACTATCTACATTTTAAATAACTAAAATATGCCTTTCCGAATCATTAATTTAAAAATATATATATATAAATGTATGTATATATGTATGTGTATGTATGTATATATATATACATCTATATATGTACTATATTTATAATTTTTAAATTTTTTATTTTAACCACCACTGTTTTTATACCCACATTATAATGCCCACGCACAGGCTTCGCCTTTGTGGTATTTTTTGTTACTCTCTTCATTTACGATATTATGTATGTAGGTACCTACCTGTAAATGTATGTATCAAAAAAATTTTGTCAATAAAAAATAATAAAAAAATACAACAGCTAACCAAGTAATTTAGTTAGTTGTTGTTGTATGTTTTACTTCATAACTTGGTAATGTGTTTATTTTTTTCTTCATACGCTGTAGCTATTTATTTATTTAAATAACTCAGGTACGGGGCATACGTCATTCCTATGTCTACCTACGTTAAATTATCGTGAATACAAGCTTATGTGTCTAAGGGGTTAAAATAAATAATAGTGTAATACAGTCTTTAGTTTACTTTTGCATAATGTTTTAAAAACCGCTTGTTACATGTGCTGATTCTAAAATAATAATTGCGCTCCTTGGGGGACATCGACCAAGGATTATACTTGGTCAATGTTGGGGGATAATAATATTTTTAGCACAATTGTTTATTAGCACATTTATTACACATTTATTAAACATTAACATATTATGATATTATTTTATAATATTTTATTTGGTTTTACGCCCAGTTGTAGAAAGCCATTGAATGCAGCTAAATTATAACGTTTATCCCATATTTTTAGGATTCATAAAAATATATTATTAATGATTTGTAAACGCTTAATATCTGCGTATTATCTTTATCGCGATGTTAGTCCAAGGTAAACACCGAAACTACTTAACCGATTTTGATGAAATTTGGCTTACTGTGTGTAATTTGATCCAACTTAAAAGATATGACAGTTTTTATCTTGATTATTGACCTCAATATTTATTATTGCCAATTAAATGTTCATTAAATGTTTGTTATGAGACAATGATTTGAAATTATTTGTAAGTTCCATAAGTTTCTGACCGATGGCGGTGTGAGTTAATTAATTGACACAACATTTGGTTATCTAGGTTAGATAACGTAGATGGCGTTGTATTTCGTTAGCCACAGCAACGCGTGGGCGGGTCATTTAGTTTACTTTAAAATTGGGGTACGTAGTACCTATTTGGAGAATATTAAATATTATGACTTCTTAATGATGGCTACAGCCTAGTTAATAATCACAAATATAAATTTAAATTCGAACATGCATTATTTTATATAATCAATGATTTGATCTAATAAATTTTTTTTCAATAATTATTGTTCATTTCGGACTAGCAAGTCATATCTTGTTAAAAAATTAAAATACTAAGTAATGTTTGTTATTAATCTAAGTACACAACGTGCGGGGACTTTTAAAATAAATTTATTTAATTATTTTTTATTTAGTAGATAAAACATTTGTACAAATTTAGGGTAGTCCCACAAAGCTTTCATATGGCAGCTTGTCTGTAGGTTCTACTAATAAAACATTCGTAAATACATTTATAGTTTTAACGAAACATTAGAATAGATTTTTTTTTTATATTTATTTCAAAAAAATACATTTTTACAAAATAAGGGTAGTCCCACAAAGCTGTCATATGGCAGCTTGTCTGTAGGTTCTACAATTTATCACTCTTAATATTATACATAAGGAAATATTTGTTAATACATATTATATAGTTTTAAGGACACATTAGCATAGATTACGTAATAATATTAGTTAGTAATAATACATATAATTAGTAATAATACATAGATTACGTAATAATATTATTAATAACATAATAGGTATGCGCATGAGTGTGCATGAGTGCCACTAAAATTGATAGAATGCATTATAATTGATAACGAGTCTATCTGGCGAGTTTCAGCTCAATCAAATGTCGGGAAATTCAGTTCACCGAATACAATTAATTTATCATAAATTCTTGTATAATAATATATCTGTTAAAATGTAAACTACTTTACCTGAAGTCCGTAGAATGAATTTATAATGTCTACATTATCAGCAAGTTTATCGTAGATCATCATAAGCTTCGGTACTCCGACATCGAAATCCAAAGAAACTTTGCATTTAATCATCAATTTATTCATTTTGTTCCAACAATTGTTGTATATCAAATTGTTAGGAGAAAAGTCAATGCTTTTACTTGTCCACAGTTGTTTATTGCTGCTTGCCAGTTGAGACACTAGAGCCCGCATTCGGAAAGTAACCATCCAAATATGCAAGGCGTATTGGAAAATAAAAACATCTATTATAGCCAATGTGATGTATAATGCTATATAATACATTTGAGAATAACTGTTTGTGGCGAAAACATCAAATAAAATTGCGAAACTGACGTATGAAACTGTTAACAAGGTTGCAACCGTAATCAGTTTCCGTATTGTTCTAAACCACTCCGGTGGAAGACCAAACAGTTTATCGACGCTTTCCACATTTTCCAAGTATTTCACTGTAAGTTGCGAGTTAAAAAACACTGGACAGGAAATTGCAAAATTTGCTGAGACGATTGAAAAAAAATACGCAAGGTTGTCGAAAAAAGTCAATTTTAATGACATCGATTCAATATCAACGACAATTTTTCCTGTCATCAGATACACGAAAAATCCATTTAAAATGCATAGAAGTAAAATCGAATATGCTTTACTGATAGCTGTTTTTGTTGACACTTTATTACTTTTGTATGAATAATTCTGAATGCCAAAAAATGAGAAAAAGTAATTTAACGGTTTTAGGGCATAATGTATGTTTAAATTGTCGTTTATTTTCAGCTTGTTCATTTTTCTGTAACTTATCTAGCTGTTGCCATTATTTTAGTAAGATTTCAACATGTTTGTTTGAACAAAACATTTCGATACTGTTCTATGGATAGTCAGTAAAGTAAAAGCTTTAACACCACATACTTTGTACACAATAGATTAGAGCCACGTGAATAAATTTATACCTAAAAAATATCGCAAAAGCATGTTTTATTACGTTAATAAATCGATTCCTAATGATATGAACACATTATCACTTACCTTATCTGTTTTTTCATAAAACATTGCACACACAATTTGGATAATGGATCGTTTAAGGAAAAAAACAATAATCAAATAATATAGATGACATAAACAAAACATACAACATTAAAGACATACCTAAATTATATATTCAAATGGATGAGCAATATTGTCAATATAAGAACCATGAAAATTGTTTATGATGCATTGGTGCTTTCATCCATTACCTATGGAATAATCGCCTGGGGAGGAACATACAATAACCATGTGAAACCTCTAGAAACTACCCAGAAGTCCATCATTAAAATAATGCACCAGAAGACCACAACTTATCCCACTAATCAGTTATTTCATTAAACTGAAATTATGGAACTAAGGCGGATCAATGTCTCAAATTTATATTTACTCGTCCTAACATTTTCGATAAAAACCTAATCGCTATAGTCAAAGACTCACCACTTGCATGTACACTGTACCCAATGCCTCATTGTAAAATCAGGCTGGCCCAAAGGCACATTAACTGTATTGCCCCAAAATTGTTCAATTCCTTACCCAACTCCATCAACACATGCCAAAACTTGAACTTATATAAAAATATATTAAAAGTTGGGTAAAAAATATGGAAGTAAATAATTTTTTCCTATAATTTTGTACTATCTACATTTTAAATAACTAAAATATGCCTTTCCGAATCATTAATTTAAAAATATATATATATAAATGTATGTATATATGTATGTGTATGTATGTATATATATATACATCTATATATGTACTATATTTATAATTTTTAAATTTTTTATTTTAACCACCACTGTTTTTATACCCACATTATAATGCCCACGCACAGGCTTCGCCTTTGTGGTATTTTTTGTTACTCTCTTCATTTACGATATTATGTATGTAGGTACCTACCTGTAAATGTATGTATCAAAAAAATTTTGTCAATAAAAAATAATAAAAAAATACAACAGCTAACCAAGTAATTTAGTTAGTTGTTGTTGTATGTTTTACTTCATAACTTGGTAATGTGTTTATTTTTTTCTTCATACGCTGTAGCTATTTATTTATTTAAATAACTCAGGTACGGGGCATACGTCATTCCTATGTCTACCTACGTTAAATTATCGTGAATACAAGCTTATGTGTCTAAGGGGTTAAAATAAATAATAGTGTAATACAGTCTTTAGTTTACTTTTGCATAATGTTTTAAAAACCGCTTGTTACATGTGCTGATTCTAAAATAATAATTGCGCTCCTTGGGGGACATCGACCAAGGATTATACTTGGTCAATGTTGGGGGATAATAATATTTTTAGCACAATTGTTTATTAGCACATTTATTACACATTTATTAAACATTAACATATTATGATATTATTTTATAATATTTTATTTGGTTTTACGCCCAGTTGTAGAAAGCCATTGAATGCAGCTAAATTATAACGTTTATCCCATATTTTTAGGATTCATAAAAATATATTATTAATGATTTGTAAACGCTTAATATCTGCGTATTATCTTTATCGCGATGTTAGTCCAAGGTAAACACCGAAACTACTTAACCGATTTTGATGAAATTTGGCTTACTGTGTGTAATTTGATCCAACTTAAAAGATATGACAGTTTTTATCTTGATTATTGACCTCAATATTTATTATTGCCAATTAAATGTTCATTAAATGTTTGTTATGAGACAATGATTTGAAATTATTTGTAAGTTCCATAAGTTTCTGACCGATGGCGGTGTGAGTTAATTAATTGACACAACATTTGGTTATCTAGGTTAGATAACGTAGATGGCGTTGTATTTCGTTAGCCACAGCAACGCGTGGGCGGGTCATTTAGTTTACTTTAAAATTGGGGTACGTAGTACCTATTTGGAGAATATTAAATATTATGACTTCTTAATGATGGCTACAGCCTAGTTAATAATCACAAATATAAATTTAAATTCGAACATGCATTATTTTATATAATCAATGATTTGATCTAATAAATTTTTTTTCAATAATTATTGTTCATTTCGGACTAGCAAGTCATATCTTGTTAAAAAATTAAAATACTAAGTAATGTTTGTTATTAATCTAAGTACACAACGTGCGGGGACTTTTAAAATAAATTTATTTAATTATTTTTTATTTAGTAGATAAAACATTTGTACAAATTTAGGGTAGTCCCACAAAGCTTTCATATGGCAGCTTGTCTGTAGGTTCTACTAATAAAACATTCGTAAATACATTTATAGTTTTAACGAAACATTAGAATAGATTTTTTTTTTATATTTATTTCAAAAAAATACATTTTTACAAAATAAGGGTAGTCCCACAAAGCTGTCATATGGCAGCTTGTCTGTAGGTTCTACAATTTATCACTCTTAATATTATACATAAGGAAATATTTGTTAATACATATTATATAGTTTTAAGGACACATTAGCATAGATTACGTAATAATATTAGTTAGTAATAATACATATAATTAGTAATAATACATAGATTACGTAATAATATTATTAATAACATAATAGGTATGCGCATGAGTGTGCATGAGTGCCACTAAAATTGATAGAATGCATTATAATTGATAACGAGTCTATCTGGCGAGTTTCAGCTCAATCAAATGTCGGGAAATTCAGTTCACCGAATACAATTAATTTATCATAAATTCTTGTATAATAATATATCTGTTAAAATGTAAACTACTTTACCTGAAGTCCGTAGAATGAATTTATAATGTCTACATTATCAGCAAGTTTATCGTAGATCATCATAAGCTTCGGTACTCCGACATCGAAATCCAAAGAAACTTTGCATTTAATCATCAATTTATTCATTTTGTTCCAACAATTGTTGTATATCAAATTGTTAGGAGAAAAGTCAATGCTTTTACTTGTCCACAGTTGTTTATTGCTGCTTGCCAGTTGAGACACTAGAGCCCGCATTCGGAAAGTAACCATCCAAATATGCAAGGCGTATTGGAAAATAAAAACATCTATTATAGCCAATGTGATGTATAATGCTATATAATACATTTGAGAATAACTGTTTGTGGCGAAAACATCAAATAAAATTGCGAAACTGACGTATGAAACTGTTAACAAGGTTGCAACCGTAATCAGTTTCCGTATTGTTCTAAACCACTCCGGTGGAAGACCAAACAGTTTATCGACGCTTTCCACATTTTCCAAGTATTTCACTGTAAGTTGCGAGTTAAAAAACACTGGACAGGAAATTGCAAAATTTGCTGAGACGATTGAAAAAAAATACGCAAGGTTGTCGAAAAAAGTCAATTTTAATGACATCGATTCAATATCAACGACAATTTTTCCTGTCATCAGATACACGAAAAATCCATTTAAAATGCATAGAAGTAAAATCGAATATGCTTTACTGATAGCTGTTTTTGTTGACACTTTATTACTTTTGTATGAATAATTCTGAATGCCAAAAAATGAGAAAAAGTAATTTAACGGTTTTAGGGCATAATGTATGTTTAAATTGTCGTTTATTTTCAGCTTGTTCATTTTTCTGTAACTTATCTAGCTGTTGCCATTATTTTAGTAAGATTTCAACATGTTTGTTTGAACAAAACATTTCGATACTGTTCTATGGATAGTCAGTAAAGTAAAAGCTTTAACACCACATACTTTGTACACAATAGATTAGAGCCACGTGAATAAATTTATACCTAAAAAATATCGCAAAAGCATGTTTTATTACGTTAATAAATCGATTCCTAATGATATGAACACATTATCACTTACCTTATCTGTTTTTTCATAAAACATTGCACACACAATTTGGATAATGGATCGTTTAAGGAAAAAAACAATAATCAAATAATATAGATGACATAAACAAAACATACAACATTAAAGACATACCTAAATTATATATTCAAATGGATGAGCAATATTGTCAATATAAGAACCATGAAAATTGTTTATGATGCATTGGTGCTTTCATCCATTACCTATGGAATAATCGCCTGGGGAGGAACATACAATAACCATGTGAAACCTCTAGAAACTACCCAGAAGTCCATCATTAAAATAATGCACCAGAAGACCACAACTTATCCCACTAATCAGTTATTTCATTAAACTGAAATTATGGAACTAAGGCGGATCAATGTCTCAAATTTATATTTACTCGTCCTAACATTTTCGATAAAAACCTAATCGCTATAGTCAAAGACTCACCACTTGCATGTACACTGTACCCAATGCCTCATTGTAAAATCAGGCTGGCCCAAAGGCACATTAACTGTATTGCCCCAAAATTGTTCAATTCCTTACCCAACTCCATCAACACATGCCAAAACTTGAACTTATATAAAAATATATTAAAAGTTGGG
The DNA here is from genome assembly GCA_951813805.1 of Limnephilus auricula. NCBI lineage: Eukaryota > Metazoa > Arthropoda > Insecta > Trichoptera > Limnephilidae > Limnephilus > Limnephilus auricula. The sequence continues at coordinate 15,842,143 of OX638403.1, forward strand.
TAAAAAATATGGAAGTAAATAATTTTTTCCTATAATTTTGTACTATCTACATTTTAAATAACTAAAATATGCCTTTCCGAATCATTAATTTAAAAATATATATATATAAATGTATGTATATATGTATGTGTATGTATGTATATATATATACATCTATATATGTACTATATTTATAATTTTTAAATTTTTTATTTTAACCACCACTGTTTTTATACCCACATTATAATGCCCACGCACAGGCTTCGCCTTTGTGGTATTTTTTGTTACTCTCTTCATTTACGATATTATGTATGTAGGTACCTACCTGTAAATGTATGTATCAAAAAAATTTTGTCAATAAAAAATAATAAAAAAATACAACAGCTAACCAAGTAATTTAGTTAGTTGTTGTTGTATGTTTTACTTCATAACTTGGTAATGTGTTTATTTTTTTCTTTATACGCTGTAGCTATTTATTTATGTAAATAACTAATGAAAATAATAACTAATGAATTACTATTTACTTATATAAAAAATTATTAATTTAATTTGTAGCAGGCGCTACGAAGGGGGCACTTTCTTTTGTATCACAAACCATGTTAGACAAACCTAGCGTAGCCGCTAAACTACTTGAAAACTGGGATGTTTTCCTTGCCTTGACGCGAGCAGGCGCTACGAAGGGGGCACTTTCTTTTGTATATTATAAATTATAAATATGTTATAATAAAATATAGTAATTCATAGTAAAAGCTTTAACACCACGGACTATGTACACAATAGATTACATCTGGCCACTAGACTGAGAGACTGATTTGGAGACCTTTTGGTCTTTCCGGGAGGACTCTCTCGGGACACAGATTGAGTCCTAGATTCCTACCCGCCCCTCATTCATTATTCCAGAAATTCATCTCCTTCCTATCTTCAAAAGTCCCTTCATATAGTATCCCCAAAGACGACACAGGCCCTGGGGATAACCGACGAGTTCATCGAAAATCAATTCATCGAAAGCAAATTTACAAAAGCAAATTTACAAAATACACAAAAAAAGGTTAGGTTAGGTTAAGTTAGGTTAGGTTAAGTTAGGTTAGGTTAAGTTAGGTTAGGTTAAGTTAGGTTAGGTTAAGTTAGGTTAGGTTAAGTTAGGTTAGGTTAAGTTAGGTTAGGTTAAGTTAGGTTAGGTTAAGTTAGGTTAGGTTAAGTTAGGTTAGGTTAAGTTAGGTTAGGTTAAGTTAGGTTAGGTTAAGTTAGGTTAGGTTAGGTTAGGTTAGGTTGAATTTTAGTTAGTTAATGAAATCGCCGTGAACTGCCCTGGGGGCCTAGTCTCTATCTCTCACAACGTCCGTACCTACGTTACGAATCCTTATTAACCTTCCCCTTACCGTGCTAAAAACTTCCTCGCTCTCCGGTGCTGTACACTCAGTAAATATTTATATGTTGTATTTATTTAATCGAATACATAAATGAATTGTGGAGGATTACCCAAAATATTAACTCTATGTTTAGTATATTTACAAAGATATTTCAGTAAATACAAACTGTGACCGCTTAGTTGACAGCACCTCAAGAAAGGTTAAACGGCAAACGTGCTTGTTTGTGAAACCGAAAGATAGAGACTAGGCCCCCTGTAATGCGATAAGCTCCAAATGAGGGTTGAGTAGATTTAAATTGCTACACCCTCAGGGGGCCTAGTCTCTATCTTTCGGTTTCACAAACAAGCACGTTTGCCGTTTAACCTTTCTTGAGGTGCTGTCAACTAAGCGGTCACAGTTTGTATTTACTGAAATATCTTTGTAAATATACTAAACATAGAGTTAATATTTTGGGTAATCCTCCACAATTCATTTATGTATTCGATTAAATAAATACAACATATAAATATTTACTGAGTGTACAGCACCGGAGAGCGAGGAAGTTTTTAGCACGGTAAGGGGAAGGTTAATAAGGATTCGTAACGTAGGTACGGACGTTGTGAGAGATAGAGACTAGGCCCCCAGTTCCTACTCAGCATTGAATACCCTAAAATCTTCTAGGCGCTCGTTGTCTTGCAGCCGCAGAGAAATACTCCACTGCAACTTCAGATGGAAGGAATCAGGCGAAGTAGGTGTTCACGACGACAATAGGAAGCAAACGATGGCGGACTTCGACGTGAATTCTCATTTCATATTTTCATTTCTTATTATTGGTTTACCTTATTACAAATCATTGATTTTAATTAATTGGCTGTGATATTAAACAGCCTGGCGCCCGGTTTATTTATATATCACATTATCTACAATAAAATTCTACATGTGACTTTCATTTGACTGAAAGATGAGTTCTTCGAGCATCTTTCCCGCCCTCAGATATTGAATTATTTAGTCAATCATTTCATATTACAAACTGTAACGTCATGTTTGAAATAATAAAATTACAATTTTATTTTACACATATTTATTTTATTTCTTTTGTGATTGATATGATTTATACATGCTACCTTCTGTGTGTAAGCATATCACATATTTTAGGTAATCATCAAGTCATAATTTTAAATTTAACCATTTTCCTTGGGTCCTCATGTGTAGAGCAAATGAATTAAAAAAATTACAAACTCACCATATAAAATAGAAAAAAAAACTTTATAATGGGTGATTTTTTTGCATTAAAATGCAGCTACGTACGACGCGGGACGGTTTAACCTCTTGAATATCGGATGACAGGAGGTTAAGAGGCTAGACTTTGAATGACACGCGGAACACCCGTATCTGTCATTCTGTCCCGCTCACAATAAGCTCACGCACACTTACAATACATGCGAATGCGAAATGTGCGAATGAGACAACGCTCAAATTTACCTACGGAAATCGCTCGAAAAGGGGTTTATGGAGAATACACTTTTCTACACCAAAACTTCCACGAAATTGAAATTTAAAAAAATATTATTTTTTAGAAAGAAGAAGCTAGGTCGGTAGCTTTTTATAATTTTATAATTCTTTATGAGAGTTGAGTTAGCAGCACTTTTTCCTTATATAATATTTTTTGATAAATCGTATATGTTTGACAGTGAATGTTTACGTTAATACGAAACACATCGAAAATTCGAAAACATACCGACATAGTTTTTACCCTCTAGAAGGCAGTATAAAAAAATATATTCATTTTGTGCAATTTTCGATGTGGAAAAGTGTTTTTTCCCGGGCGTCCTTTTTGTATGGGCCGAAAAGCGAAGTCTATCGTCTTAAGGCCGTATTTCATAGAAAATTAATATCAGAACATTCAGAGGAGCCAGAGTGCTCTAATAAAAAGCAAAGTCTGAAATGATATTGGCACAAGCGATTCTGACCTTATCCTTGTACAGTTTCTGTGTACATAAGGGTTAAAATCGCATTTTATTTTTTAACCTCTCAGCTCTCACCCGCCCGCCGGCGGGCTTACGACAGATAACTTGTTAAAGGACATTGTGACTTACCGAGGAAAATGTAATTTTACGCTTTGTACCTACCTATTCGCCTTCGAATTGCACATTTTCGACATGATATATTTTTTTGTAAATATTGTACGGCCTTACCATTGAATTACCATTTCTTACTATCCCTACAATCCCTTAACATCCCTTATCTTAAAGGAAGACGTGGCACGATCAAGTGAATCAGATACTAACTTGAGAAGAGCCATATCAAGAGTCAGAATAATAGAAGAGTATGTATGAGCAGATGTATGAATGTAAATGAGGCAAGGAGTGTGCGCCAAGACTGATTCGTTTTCCTACCCCTGCGGGGAAACGACGTGATGGTTAGTTAGTTAGTTATCTAAAAAAAATTATAGTTAAAGTACCTTATTGCATATATTTTTAATTATTGGATTTTATTTAAATCTTACAGAGTTAGTGCATAAGACAGAGAAAAAGGGAACACGTTTTAAATAATGTATAAAATGGTAAAATTTGGCGAATAAAAAATATGGTACTTCTCCGCATAACAGTTCCCACCATAGAGTCCAAAATATTGCCACAATTTTAATATCTTCTGTCAATTTTGTAGTAAACATGACTGAAAAGACAACCGATGAAGATAAAAAATTATTTATTGGTTATCTTTAATTTGAAACAGGATAACCACATAAACGGAAATAGTAGCCACCAAACTGTAGAGAAGAGTGTAGTCCACTGGGAATATTCCACAAGCAGAAGCCTCAAATGGTCTGGACTTCATCAGGTTTCTCATCAGGATCAAACGACTGCAGCGCGGACCATCTAAAAAGTTAAACACGACAAGTTTTTAGACATTCCTTTCCTTATTTAAGCGGTCTACACACTATGCTGCGAACAGCCCGACATATAGGGCTGTTATCAGCTGGCTATTGTCTCCTGTCTCTTTTTTCCTCGTGCGAACCCGTAACATTCTGTTTCACGTTGTTTTCTGTCGCTTTTATTAACACAACAAATTCAATATCACCATCTCATTTCACTGCGGCGCATCGGTTGGTACTAGCGGCAGACGGTTTCTTCCAATTTGCAGTCAACGTGAAACAGGGTGTTACGGGTTCGCACGAGGAAAAAAGAGACAGGAAACAACCTCCAACCTTCGATTTTTAGCCAGCAGCTAACAGCTGTTGTTCAGCTTGTGCAGCAACAGTATTGTCACACCAACCTCTGTGCTACATATTTTATGTTTGGGGTGTTATGCAGTGTTGCGCTAGCACCTTCTTTATCCAACGTTTCGGACAACGTTACAGTGTCCATCATCAGGGCATATATTTTTTTTTTACATTAACTCCACACAGGAGGCCCCGAGGAAAATAATCTCCCTTAGGGCCTATGTCATCTATGAAGATGCTGTGTGGAGGGTCTATTTGAGGATAGGAAGGAGTAAACATGGGTCTTGAAGAGCCCCATGCTGTATGAAGGAGGAAACACAGAGGCCGGCAAATCGTTCCACAGCCGAGCTGTTCTCATGTGACAAATGTCAACCGTGTACATATGTTGGGCGCGCGTTTGGCGTGTTTCCCGACTATGCACCGATGTCAAGGGGATCAATGACGCTAGTTCCTCGGAGCATCTTCCATTGAAATACCGGTCAAACAAGGATAGCATTCCTACCCGACGCCTGTGTTCTAAAGATTGCAATCCGTTTGTTAAGACTGAAGAATCAATCAAACGGACCGCCCGTTTCTGTACAGAGTCGAGGGGTTTTTTTTCAGATACTTTGGAACTCCTGACCAGAGATGGCTGTTGCCAAATTCAACCGTGGGGCGCACTTGCGTTTTATACAGGATTAGCAGTTGTGTACCATTAAAGTATCCGCGGGCCTTGTACAGTACGCCCAGTTTTTGAGAGGCTATCTTTACTCTGGCTTCGATGGAGCCCCCGTAACTGAGCTGGTTAATTATGTATATGATAGTGGTGAAGTGTTTGCTTATGTACGTATATGCGAATCCGTGTTGCCTCTTTTACGAGCTGGTATTACAGTACAATTCAAAATGGATTTAGCTTTGGTGTAGCCGAATACAATTTACAAAGGGATGATAAAATGCAGAACGGTCGAGTTTTAACAGGACTTCGCTAAGCTCAAACAATTAACTATTCCACGCAATAAATTAGTCTGATATACCTCTCACTTCCCTGTTGATAATCAACTTGTCGATGACAACGGTTCCTCTGTTATTTTCATATTTCATTGACTCCACAAGTAAAATTAAGATAAACAGCACAAGGGTGAAGTGGACGCACCAACTCATTCCAGCCAGAGTAGCAACGGCTTGCTAAAAAACAATACAAAATATGTTATGTGAATTGTTGAGTTCCAAAACCCTCCCAAATGGATTTTCATACTTTTGAGTAAATCAAGAAAAACGTGTGGGCTGATGAGTTTTCATTACTAGGAATGAGAAAATAATAGAATAAGCAAGGCAAAAATCAGCTAAGACAAAAATTTGTGTGAAAAGAAACTGGTGATCATTTTTAGTTTGTTGAAATACTGACTTCTGATTGAAAATACTATTTTTTTTAATGAAAAGCCAAATAACTTTGTTTACATCACTTTTATTAATACACAATCAACGTGTTTCATGAACGATATTCACATTATCAGGATCAAATGTATACTTATATTTGATAACGATGTTCACATCATCAGGATCAAATATAAGTATACAATTGATCCTGTATACTTATATTTGATCCTGAAGACAAACATAAAAGCCAAAATTCACTCACATATTCCGCGTGATATACATCAAAATATCCCTCCATGTTTATGATGAGATTTGCTGACTGCAAAATTTGCAAAAACGCCACTACTATAGCGAATAAAATCTGAAAATGAAACGACAATTTTACTTATTATCACAATTTTTTCAAATCATTTGAAATAAAAATTATGAAAGTAAGTTACCTGAACCCCAAAAGAAGAATTAATGATGTCTACATTATCAGCAAGTTTGTCGTAGACCAACATAAGTATTTGTATTCTACCATCAATATCATGAACGAAGTTGGAATTTGTCACAGAGTTTTTCATTTTATTCCAACCATTGACATAAAATTTATTGTTTGGAGAAAAGTCAATGACGTCATCATTGGACATCAGTGGTTTTTTGCAACAAAATAGTTGAAAAACAAGAACTCTCATTCGAAATGTAATCAGCCAAATGCAAAATGCGTATTGGAAAACGAAAAAATCAACTATGAACATTGATATATATAAAGCTGCATAAACCGATGATTGTGTACCGTAAAAGGAGTACAGATCAAACATGATAACAAAAAAATCATATAAACCTAAAAACACGTTTATAAAAATGCTATTTTTTCGCATAGTTCCGTAGCATTTTGGTGAAAGTTCGAGGAGATTGTCAATAGCTTCTATATTTTTCAGAAATTTGAAGGCTAGTTGCTGATCACCAAACAATGAATCAGATTGTAATAAAATTACAGTAAAAATTCCAAAAAAATAGCCAATGTTATCTGTGAAAGCGAATTTTAGCTTTGAAGTTTCGATTTCATTCCCAATTTTTATTCGTATCTGATATATGAACAAAAGAGTCATGCTGAACATAAATAATGTCGAATAAACTTTACTGATAGTGGTTTTCTTTATTACTGTGTTCCCTCTATATGAATAACTCCGAATACCAAAGAATAAGAAAGTATAATTAACCGATTTAAGGGCATTATAAATATTTAATTTAGTGTGTATATTTAGATCCTCAATCATCTCATTTGAGTGATTAAAACAGGCTTTTAATTTTGATAGAAATATCTTTTGTGATTTTACTTGAGAACCGACGAACTTGAAACTTTCCCGAGCAATGGAATAGTTGAAAACATTAGGTTAGTATCTACCTACCTATTAATTATATAATTTGCTAAGGGCTATTTGATTTATTTACAAAGCAATGTAATGTTTACAAATCAAACTGATTTAACCCTTAGTTATAACCACTTTCATTATGTCCATAAATTTATCGCTTGACGGTGTTAAAAAATTTCATTTTTTATTTAAAAACCTACGAAAGTATAAGTTAACCAAAAAATTTGAAAATAAAAACATGTTGAGCAAAATGACTCTTGAATAATGATCAATCATGGTAAAGGGTGTTTTAATAAGAGCGAAATATTTTAAGGTTCAATAAAATATGGTTTTCTATAGTGTAGTGTATAGCTATAAGCATATACCTATTTAATAGTCCAAGTTCATTCGGGGACGATCGGCACAGCCGAAGATTCCCGAATGAACGCATTGGCAAACAGTCACGGTCGGAGCGCTTCGCGGCCGCCAGACCAAAATAGAGCATACATGTGATCAGACGTTACATACAATATCATTGTCTTTACAATCATTCGCAATAAACGAGTAAACGAACTTACGTTGTTATTAATAAGAAGACATCGTGGGCTAGTGAGCCACGACACAAATAAGCAGAACATACCATATAGCAAAGTATTAAATATTTATTGAGATATAATTTACTCAATTGGGAGTTATGCATGAAATAACACATCAGGATAACTACTGGTATTTTACACTGTATCCGTAAACGTGACGAACTTTATAAATATTTTGTAAAATAAACCCCACTGATTACGAATCTCCCTTATTCTATAGAATCACAGATAAAACACTAAATGTAACTGAAAATTCAGAAACAATTGTAAATCATTTCAACCAATTCCATAATAGCCTTAGATAGCCAGACTTAGCAAATAATATTTTAAATAGAAATTGCAAGTCTGAAATTAACCTTCCAAACTCTATCCCTCTCGATAATTTGAGTTATGACCCTTTTAGACTCCCTCCAACAACAGAAAAAGAAATCACAGAAATCATCACTTCACTTAAAAATTCACACTCTACGGGAATTGACAATATTCCCACTAAACTAATTATACACCTAGAACCAATCATCACTAAACCCCTTGAACATATCATAAATCCAAGTTTTTGAAATGTCCTTTTCCCAAACATCCTAAAACATTCAACAATTATTCCTGTCTTTAAATCAGGGGACAGATCAATCGTTAATAACTATAGACCAATATCCTTACTGAGTCCGATCTCCAAAGTAATTGAAAATACGGCAAAATGAAGGCTCTACAAGTCAATGAAATCCTGCCAAGAAATCAATTCGGATTTCACAAGGCGGATGCAGATGACCTCAGATGCAATTGCAGCTTTTAATTAATTTCTGATAACCTTGATAAAAATCGCAAACCCCTCGCTGTATTCTTGGATCTAGCCAAAGCCTTTGATACTGCATCTCATCGCATACTTCTGAAAAAACTCTTGCTAATTGGAATAAAAGATGTTCCCCTTAAATGGTTTGATAGCTATAAAACAAATAGGACCCAATCAACTATTATCAACTCCGCCAAAGAGTATAGAAGTACATAATATATATATATATATAATGTACTTCTATACTTTCTTTTTTTTGTAAAACGGATAAAAACGGGACTGAAAATTGTGATGAGATGGGTTTTTCCACAAAGAAATTAATTAATGATTTGATATGACAATGGATAAAAGTGAGTTTGGAGATTTTCACTTAGTTGAGAAAACCATCACGAGGGTGACATCTTTTGAATAAGCTGCGAATTAGAGCGGAAACTGTTTTACGGATAGAAGGAGAGAGAGGGGTGACATGCATAGGAGTGAGACAACACGCCAAATCATTTAAGAGTGGGATCTCTCCAATGAAATACCTTGTTTTGTGTCATAAAGCGATAAAAATGCAAGTGAGCCAATGGGAATGGTGATGTGGGCGTGTTGGAAGTCAGACAAAGGAATTGAACTTTACGCCTATCAATTATACGTTTGATTTGTGGTTGGAAAAAGCACACGTGTCCGAGGGGGTCATTGATTGCTTAATAGTCTGGTTCTCACGAAAGAATTGAGCGATCAAGAACCAACGATTTGGTGGAGAAAGATTTTCACATTTTATTATAAAAAATTACAAAAAAGGGAATCAAAAGTGCTTGGGAAGACGGGTAGACTTTTCATCTAACTACGTGCACTTCAAAAAAGGTTCATAAGATTAACAAATATCATCAAATAGCAGAAAATTATTACAAAGTGACGTACATCAAAGAAGAAACTTTAGATGAGTTTGGGAAGAGAGTTGTTGAACTGAGAATTGCATAGTGAATGTATATCTGTCGAAAAAAGCGTGGAATGAAACACAAAAAAAACAGTAATTTTAGTCTGTGAAATGGTCCAGAATAACGGGTAGAATAGCGAATTGTTATTGACCGCTGACATTGAATACAACGAGGGTGTTGTTCTTCTCAAAGAATATTCGTTACATGACTTCAGCATTATAACAGACCAATTTAGCTGGAATATTGTCGTAAAATTTACATGGGCCTTATGGAAGTGTTTATATTATACAAAAAATATTAAATTTAATGGGGAAGCGATTAGTTCAGAGTTCTCACCGAGTACGTACAAAAATTAACATCAACACAAAAACTTAATCGCTTTACATGAGCAAGGAGGAGAGAAAACTGATCAAACGAGGGGAGGGTCTTCGGTTTGATAGGAATTCGAGGGTTGAATTGGTGAAATTAGTAGAAAATTTGAATAAAAGACATAAAAATTTATTTGACAAATACAAAATATAGAGGTATAGTTACTTGAAAACATGTGTTTAAATAGACATGGAAAATGATATTCTATAAATGCATAGGATAATTGGAAATTTAACGAGAGAGAAAATAAGATACGGGAAGGGTTAATTGTGAAAGTCCCAAATTAAAGTGATTGAATAAATACAGTCTTGGATGATAATTATTTATATGATAATATAACATATTAATGGGTTGGAGACAGGACTTCATAGAAAATTACGACATCATAAATAAAGTTCAATTTTACAACGTAAATAGAGTGAATACGGTTTCAAATGGAATTATTCATAGAAATGGCATTAAAATTCGGAAAAATCGATGTCTAATATACATGAAAATTTTATAGAAAACATTTCGGTATGAGATTAATCGTGTTTTACAAGCGTAGATGTTTTAGGGGGCATAAACGGTTTAAGCAAAGTATGGACCTATCTCGAATTATTAAAAAGAAAACAAGAAAATTATGTAATTTTACATAAATTTCTAAGTGCAGATGAACAAAGGAATCTGGGCAATTTGATGTAGAATTGTAGGTTCGGTACTGATAAAACGAGAGAGCGGGACACATAGTAAAAGGGACGTACTAAGATCTTGGAAGCAAGAATGAAAAAAAATATATATCAATATACGAGTTGATAAAGTACATTATCTGATATCAAAGAAAATTCGTTTAGGCTCTTCTAGATCTCAGTGTGGTATTTATACGGGTACTTAGGGAAAATTCAGGCAGTCGTCGTTTGTCGGTCGGGAGATCTCAATAATATACCTTACGTCACGTCGTCGTTAAAGTGGTAAAATAAGTGTTTGGAATTTAAAAATAATTCTGATATTCGAGGACTTAGAAAAATTTAGGTCCAAAGTGCCAAGTGTTAGTTTAAAAAAAAAGAAATGGACTTAGAGTATTTCACGTTACAAAATAAAATAAAATCAATAATAGTTATATAATAGTGAGAAATTGTTATATCGAGTTTAGCGAAAATTAAAATGAATGAAATTAAAAAAAGTTTAAAACCAAATAATAAAAATAGTGATAAAATTTAATAATCAAAGTGTATAAATCAAATAAAAGTTATTATAAAATTAATTAAAGAAATAAACCTTTAAAAATTTTAACTAAAGTGATCATTTATCGTCTTTATTCGAAATTAAGAGTTCATTAAAATTGATAAAATCTTTAACGGTTATAATTTATTTAAAACACTTAGCAAATCTTCATTGCAAAATAAAAATAGATAAAAAAAATTAGTAGGAATTATATTACGTTTTAGAAAATGAAAATAATAGTAATAATCATCATCTTTAAAATAAATTAAAAATAAAAACAGATTAGGATAAGGTTGAATCACAGTATAGGAGGGAATTTAAAAGCACATTAAATAAATTTATATAACTAAAAGTAATTACACATTCTGTTTGAGATTCAATTATCAACGGCAACGCCACTCAAAAGAATCAGGGATACCACAAACAAAATGTAATTAGACTTTAATATCATAAACAAAAAAATTTACACAACGGTTGATACGAAGTCTCTTTACGTAATAAATAGTCACGTAGATTTGCGTTCAAAGTCGTAAATAACGTAGACAAATTAGATGCATATATATTTGATAAAAATAATGCATCAAAATACTCTAATGAGTATTTAAATTGGGGAAAGAAAGGGTTTTCAGAGGGTTCTGTGATTTGAGAGGGAGAATTTTCTTCATCTCTTAGTTACATAGAACAAAGCCTTGAAGGAAAGGGGGATGTAAATCACGACTAAATGAGGAAGGAAGTTTAGGGGTCAAAGATATAACATTTTCCAACATGAGTAACATCTTGGATCACGGGGAGGAAAAATTCACGTATGTTCGACTTTATAGAGGTAAAACTCTAAGGTTCTAAGAGAGGGTGGAAAGCCTGAAAAATAATGTGTACGTGAAAGAAAATTGGAAAATAAAAGTATTTGATAAAAGAAGAATCATTTCAAGTTTGAAGAATAATTTGTTGCTATACGTAATTTCGTACGTATTATACCAACAAATTATTCTTACATTTTCCCGCCAATAAACATTGAAACACTGTTAATTTCTTCGTAAGAACTTCAGTCCTGTTTTTAACCGTTTTTACGAATAAAATGACTGTATTTTAGAATAACATTTTTCTCCGAGAATATATACAAGATGTTAAGAAATAAAGTTTTTTTTACTGTTTTTATTTCTTGCTAGAGCAATCCCGATGAGTTACAAAGATCATTTTAGGTTAGATATGGGAGGTATCGGAGGTGGAAGTTAGATATGGTATGGGAGTTAGGTTATGGGAGGTGGAATAAAGTTATCTGTGCTGGTTCTAACAGTAAATAAATGGAACGTGCTGTGAACAACCAGTATGAGTCCTGAGAACAGGAGGAAGACACGCTTAACGCGTGCCAAACATTTGTAAAGGTTTATGATTAAAAAAAAATTAATGTATTTTTCAGTGTTTGTCTTTAATCTGATACAGTATAACAATATAAGTAGCAACTGTGGCCACCAGACTGAAAAACAGGGTGCAGTCCACTGGGAAGAGGCCGCACGCAGTAGCCACAAAGGGCCTGGACTTCATCAGGTTCTCGAACATAAGAAGGCGAGAGCTTTGGCGATCACCTTGAAATAAAAATTAAAAAAAAACATTTATTTTGATTATTATCGTAAAATGCGGTTAATTTTCTTAATTTGTTTCCCGTTTTCCCAGATTTTTTTGTAGCCATTTTAAGAATTCATTGGGAGTGACATCTATCGACTTATTTTAGAACAACTTTTAATTATAGCGGGAACTCAAACCATTACAAAGCAAGTAGGTATCGCAAAAATACGTTTCGGAGAAATTATTCATTTTCAATACCGCACAAATAAATCGATTTTATTTCGAGTGAAATTGATTTGACATTTAAAATATATGAAATTCTTTCTTGAAAAAATCGGTAATTGGTTCCATTAGCTTGCCAGGGACATTATAGGGGTCGAAAGATCTTATTCGATCAATAGGAGGCGGATAAGAGTACCAGCGCCTCGGGAACCACATATTGGATTACCAACACTTCATGCCATTGGTCATCACAAGTATTTCGCTATTTTTGTTGATTTAGCAGGGGTGCCAGGGTTCGCGGAGTGAGGTTTGTCCAAATATTGGCGGCGGATACGTCTGACCATCAATTGTGTAACATGCCAGATCGGGAGAGTCTGGTTGAGACATCTCTTACAGGACTCTCTCGGAACATTGCTTTACAACAGTGGGTCGGATAAATTCATTTTACATCACTCTTGGACACACTGACCGCAGATTCCTTCCCACCCCTAACTCCTTTTTTTCCCTTAACTTCCTCTGAACACCCTCCAAACATCATCCCCAAAGATGACTTAGGCCCCGAGGGGAATTATTCTCCTTAGGGCTTCCCGTGTGGAGGTAATTTAAAAAAAATCAATTGACGAAATCAGTTTTCGTTGAAATCAGTATAGGCTTCGAAAGGCTTTTAATTTAATAAATGAATTACTAGAATTGCATACTTTTCATTTCTCTGCCAAGTATTAGCTTGTTGATGATGACGATCCCTCTCTTATTTTCATATATCATTATCTCTGTAGAAAAGATAAGCACGGCAAGCATAACAGTAAAATGGAAACTCCAATTCACACCGGATAAAGTCGCAGTGATTACCTAAAATAATATAAACATTATTTAAATATTCAAACAGTTTGCATACATAGTACATAGGAAAGTATTAACTCCTCAGACTAATTTGTTCGCTTTTGGGAACAGCTCACATAGGTCTCATATAAAACGTTGTTTAGAGGTATCGTGTTACAATGCCTTGGCGTGTTCTTTAATAATAAACGTTTGATGGACAAGTTGTTTATTTACGATAAGAACTTATAGCGTAAAATTACTACGGTACAATTTGTGGAGTACAATACATAATTACGAGATGGTTGACTGACTAGCCCGTTGTAGGTTAGTACTTTTTGGTGTATAACGCAATTCACCCTAAGACTACTTTTGTGGCAGGTCAAACGTACCCTCACGGAAAACTTCTCGATACATCGACGCGGCGTCGTCCATCGGCGATTGCATCTCCGAGACCTTTCGAGAAGGTGGCAAATAATACATTAGTAGGTAGAGAGTGCAGTGCGTAGGTACTAGCAGGTAGGGATGGCCGTGCAGTGCTAATGAGTGCGATCTAGGCAGGTCGCTATAGTTGTATCTCCCTTACTATCATGGTGAGAATATGATCTAAACGGTGTCAGAAAGAGAAAACACCACACTTTATATGCGAATCTAAAAATTAACCACAGAAAAATTAAAATGTGCACCGCTATGAAACAAGTTTTCGACCGCAATTTTCGGAAACGAATGAAACTTCTAGAATTTTTTATTAATTATCAGTAATTTTAGCTGGAAAAATTGTGAGATGAGCCATTTTTTAAACTTTATCATGTTTGTATTCAAAATTTTAATATTTCGAAAATTACATTTTTATTTCGTTTAAGATACCGAAAGTTATCGATACAATCCTTATCGATCGAGTCTGCTCAACACGTCCTAGAATCAAGGTGGCGTTGGTCTGCTAGGGGCCCAGGGGTGCTAGCATGGTCGATCGTTAAGGATCGGTAGGATAATTGTCGGTAACTTCCCATCGTTCCCTAGGACAACTGCAGACTGCTTACGTACAAACAACACTTGATATCGAATATACTAAGGACACTTAGTCATTGTGAACTGTCACATATTCGTTTGCGATCTGCAGTTGTCCTAGGGAACGATGAGAAATTACCGACAATTATCCAACCGATCCTTATCGATTGATAATGCAAGCATCCCAGGGCCTTTGTATGAACCTAAGAAATATTAAACAACCTAACGTATTCTATGGGATTTGGGATTCATTTCGATGTGTATCATTCGGACGGGTGGATTTTTATCATGGAATTGGAATAACACACTGTTTACAGCGAGGTAAAATTATAATTCAAGTGTGGTATTGTAATTTCATTGTATTTTTTTTTGTGAGAAGGGTTTTCTTTTTGTGAGAAAACCCTGCAGAAACGCACTTTAGAAAAAAACGCCACTGCCTGCAACCAACGTTCCACAGATAATTTGGGTAATCGCAAAAAAGGAACTTGATACTAATGAAGCGAGAAGTGCAGTTCTTGTTTATCAAGGAATTTGTGTCACAATCCAAAGAAATGAGGCAAAGACACAAGAAAAAGGGAAAATATAATATATTACGCAGGTTCCTTTTCTTTGTCATTGTCAATCTATTAAATCAAATAAATAATATACAAATTCATCTTACCCCATTGAAGTTATCATAAGATGACATATTTATGATCGAATTTGCTGCTTGTAAGATTGCCAAAAACGATGTCGCTATTATGAAGAGTAGCTGAAAAAACCGAAATTGTAATTACGGAGTACAGTAAGGCGATCCGCTCACTGAGGCAACTGAAAACTGCCAACTGGCAACTGTTTTTGTATGACAATGTGATGGCCCGCACACTTCACAATCACACAAAAACCCGTTGTCAATGGTAACGCAAGCGGTGACTCGCGACTCGCACTGCTGATTGCCGTGGCCGGCCGTTGCTAGTTGCCAGCTCTCAGCTGATTGTTCTTTGTCTATGGTTAAACAAGCTTTTTGACCAATCAAGACATAGAAACCAGCCGGTTTTAGTTTGGTTTCAGTTGCCTCGTCAGCGGAGCGCCTTACAGTTATGAGTTATTTTTTCTTGTGTAAGTTGAAAAGTTTTAAGAAGAATATGTGGACCCGTGAAAGATGGGGAACAGTGGCGCATCCAGCACAACAAAGAACTGAATGATATATATATATATATATATGAAAATGCCATCACAACCCTGACGAAAATCATCTCCAACAATATCGATAGAGGAAGAAAATGCATTGCGCTCTTCTTGGATCTAGCTAAAGCGTTCGACACTATCTCACATAAAATTCTCTTGAAAAAACTACAGCGCATCGGCATTCAGGGTCAGCTACTTAAGTGGTTAGGTAGTTATATAGAAAATAGAAGCCAAAGAGTTAATATTAACAATACTCTAAGCGATCCAGCGGATATTAACTTTGGCGTACCTCAAGGAAGCACTCTAGGACCATTGGTATTCAATATCTATATTAATGAATTATGTAACAGCTCATTTTCCGATCACATTATCACATTTGCCGATGACACTGTACTCTTATTTGAAGGCAAAAATTGGAATGAAGTTCGTAATAATTCAGAAATTGGTATTAACAAGGTAAAACAATGGCTAGACAATAATCTTCTCACTCTCAACACTGACAAAACTAAATACATCCGCTTCAGTGCAACTCAAGCGGGACAACCAAGAGAAAATCAAAAAATTATTATACACCATTGTAATGACCCAAATACTTGCAATTGTAATACCTTAGAATATGTGGATAGCATAAAATATCTAGGAATTATCGTAGACAAGAATCTGAGATGGAATGAACATATCGACTCAATTTCCACAAAGGTCAGAAAACTCACGCATCTTTTCATGGCTATTAGAAATATTCTCTGCACAAAAGATCTGAAACTAATGTACTATGCCATGTGCAACTCATTACTTGAATATGCATCTTTAGGATGGGGAGGATGTACAAAATCAATACTGGATCCTTTAACCAAAGCACAGAAATCACTACTGAGGGTCATCCTTAAAAAACCTTTTAGATACCCCAGTAACGATTTATTCAAAGAGATAGGAGTTCTGGATGTGAGGCAACTATTCATAAGAAAAGTTATATTATACACACAAAAATATCGTCACCTCTTCCCCTCCGTAGAACATTATCACGACACCCGACATGCAGGGAGGAATCCAATAGTTCCACTTACTACTGTGACATCCCTTGCACAAAGACAATATTCTTACTTAGGTCCGAAAATGTTCAACCTTATACCCGGTTCTTGGAAATTGAAAAGTGCAAGCGTCCTGCGTAAATTAGTCAATGATTGGATTCTAGACTTAGGGAGAGTCGAAAGTGAGCGTATGCTGTTTAACTGATAAACAAAATCACCCAACTTTCCTGATCACTAGACCAAAATTCCCACCACACTCCATTGAGTTCTGATAATGCTTTGAAATTTTTCGACATCCTTTTTGATGTTTTTATATCTGTTTATGGTTTTGCGCCCCTGAAGACTGTTTGGTCCTAGTAGGACACCGCTGTAAGGCGTATCATATGCACGTCACACATTAACAAGGCTAGCTGTGCGAAACTTGGTACCTTACAGCGGTGATGATTTATTATAAATAAACAATACATAACACAACATGTATGACGTACAAAGTAATACACTAATTTCACAATACCGTAATCAAATTAGCATTAAATGAGGTATTATATATATATATATGTATATTCATAGTATCTATTTATATTTCTACCTATATTTATAGTTATTGTTTTTATATTTTAGCAGGATTAGTTCAAGCGATTAGCGCGGTGTATATTGATTGGTATTGTCGTATGAACTGAAAACATGTTTTAAATCAGTGAAAATAATCATGATTGCACATAATTTATTGCACATCGTAGTTACGCTTAGGAAAAAAATCATATATATTATTGCATACTTAAATTATATCTAATATTGTAAATTTTAATGTACTATGTATTATAAGCTCACACTTCTAAACCCGTAACCTAAAATAACTTCATATTTTTATGCTGTAAAATTTTTATAATTCCTACATCCTGTTTTCACATACCTGGTTTATACTTTTCAATACAGAGTTTTGGTTTCAGAGAAAAATAATATTTTTTTGTTTTTTATGGTTTTCAGTTTTTTGTTATGTAATTATGTACATTTCTTAAGGACTAATAATATGAACTAAAACCTGTCAATTTGTCTGTCCTAGAACGGGAAACTTTCCTAGTTGGACAGGCAAAGCTTTCTTATATGTAAAATGTACTTCTTTTGTATCCTTCTATAATAAATAAATAAATAAATAAATATATATATATATATATATATATCAGGCCCCCAATATCTCAGCCCATATGAGACTACTCAGGTTGAGATGGGCTGGGCATGTATAGAGAATGCCGGACACACGCGTCCCAAAAAGAATTATGGCTGGACACCCAGGTGGAAAGAGAAAAGTGGGAAGACCCAGACTGAGGTGGGAAGACGAAGTAAGAGGGGATGCAGCTTCTCCAGATAACAAACTGGAAGTCAGCCGCTGAGGACAGGAGGAGTTGGGGGCGAATGTTGCGGTAGGCCAAAGCTCGATATGGGCTGTAGCGCCATCGAAGAAGAAGAAGAAGAAGTAAGTTGAAATGAATTATTAGAGGGCTTTGGAAAACACAAAAAATATATTTAAAAAAATAATATTTTTCAGGAAAACATTTCCACAAAAAGTCATATTTTTAGGTAAGTAAGTACCCAGACCAAGTTTGTACTTAATGGTACCTACGCAGTCTACGATTAATGGTGAATAATAAAAAAGAAATTTTCAATACTCCGAAGATGGCCTTAATAGTCTGAAATCGATAACGGACAAAATTAAAATAAGTGGAAAGAAGTTTAAAACTGTTTAACATATAACGAAATCTTCAGGTTGCTTTTTGACTTAGTATTTACATGTTTTTATTTGTAGTCTAAAAAATTAAAATACGAATAGGTACACAGTTTTCATAATATCACACCACGTCATGGTAAGAAATTACGAAAAATATATATTTACCGTAAGGTTACGTGGAAATTTAGGTCCTTACATATAAAATTGGCATTTTGTATGGGAGGAACATAAAGTCAATTTTTTTTAATATAATATATTTATTTAATCAAAGTATATACCATTGCTATCTACGCACTTTTGCCATCTCATAGGTAGTTCATCGATCCCTTTACTAAAAAAACAAATCGGACGGGAATCAATAAAATCTTTGAAGGCGGTTTGGACTGCCCCATCGGAGTTGAATTTTTTCCCTTGCAAGAAGTTATCCAAATTTCAAAAAAGGGTAATCTGTTGCGGAGAGTACGGTGGATGTCTTAGACATTCCAATTGAAGCTCCTCTAATTTGGTAGCCGTCTGTTGTGCAGTGTGTGGTCTAGAGTTATCGTGAAGCAGCAGTGGCCTAAAGCGATTAACCAGCCTCAGTTGTTTAGCAGCTAGCTTTTCCATCATGGTTTGCAGTTGCTGACAATAGACATCTGCCGTAATCGTCTGGCCAGATTTAAAAAAGCTGTAGTGAACGACACCAGCACTAGTCCACCAAACGCTCACAAAGAAACTTTTTTGGAGTCAATTTTCGCTTGGGGCATGGTTTGGCTGGTTTGGCAGGGTTCAGCCATTGCGATGAGCGCTTCCGATTATCGTACAGGATCCACTTTTCATCACAGGTAATGATTCGATTTAAAATACCATCATTATTGTGCCGGTTGAGTAATGCAACGCAGCAGTCAACGCGCGTTTGTTGATTTGCTTCACTCAATTCGTGAGGTACCCACCTTTCAAGCCTTTTCACCTTCCCAATTTGCTTCAAGTGGATTAACACAGTTTTATCACTAACACCGCAGCCTGCAGCTAACTCGGACGTGGTTTGCGATGGATCCGCTTCCACAATAGCCTTCAATTCTTCATTATCAACTTTGGTCTCCAGCCGTCCACGGGGCTTGTTCTGCAGGTCGAAATTTCCAGAACGAAAACGTTGGAACCAAAAACGCACAGTGTTTTCTTTTGCGGGACCGTCGCCATACACATCATTAATCCTTCGAGCCGTTTCTGCAGCACTGGTGCCACGGTGGAAATCGTACTCGTAAATAACGCGATATTTCAAGTTTTCCATTTTGTAAACTAAGTGACGCAAAGAAAAAAAAAAATAAAGGAAAAAACAAATGAATTATAATTTTCGAAACACAAATACATGAGTAAATAGCTGTATAAATTTGAATTTGGAATTCCTAAAAAAAGAAAAGATATTTGAGATCAAAGTTGCCAGTACGGCAAAACGCCAATTTCATATGTAAGGACCTAATATTGTTGAAACGTTACCTGTGGGCCATAAAACGAATTTAAGATGTCGAAGTTATCAGCAAGCTTGTCATAAATCGTCATAAGTCTTAATATTCTATCATCAAGATTGTCATAAATATTGGTGCTTAACACCAAGGTATTCATCTCATTCCACGCGTAATCAAACAATATATTGTTCGGAGAGTAGTCGATTGTGTCAGGTTTCTTGTAGAGATTGTTGGAGAAAATTAGCTGGGAAAATAGTGCACGCATCCGAAGTGTAATAATCCAAATAAAAAGCACGTATTGTGCTAAAAGAAAATTGATTATGTACATTGCGGTGTACATTGGTATGTACACTACAAAGACTCGAGTTAGTAAAAATAAGACATCCACGGAAACTGTCAATCCAACATGAAACACGAGCGAAATAAAAATAAATGTTACACGAGTCTGCAATTTCTTGTAGTGTTCCTCGGGAAGACCTAAAAGCTTGTCAATGTATTCACCATTATTTAGAAATTTAGGCATTGCTTTCAAATTACCAAATATTGGTACGCCAAGACTCAAAGTCGCTGCACACATAAGAAAAACGTAAGACAAATTATCTGTGAAAAACAGTGATGCACTGAGTTCAGCTTCTATCTTCACTGATATCAGGTAGGTAAAAGCACACAAGTTACCACATAATAGTAACAATGAATAGGCTTTGCTAAGCAAACTTTTTGGTAATATTTTGAATCCTTCATATGAATAACATTGAACACCGCAAACGAAAAATATGATATTAACTGGCTCAAGGGCATGATTTATATTCATTTCCAATGATTTTAACAGGCCCTTTTCTGATTTGTAGATGTAATTCTTGTTGCTTCCCATTATGTCAAAATATTGGCAAACGCGAACGTCACACGTTGAATAAAAACTGTTTTGGTTCAATAAAGTCAATAATTGTAGCTACTATAGTAGGTACCTACTTGAGGAGAATGAATAATTTAATGATATGAATTAATCCATAATGTTGTCACCTTTATCTCACTCTCGTAATCTAGATGAATGAATTGCATACTTCAAGAAAGGGATATTTTTTATCATTTCTGTAATTTTCCACTGTGTTCATACTACACGCACGGAGAAAAATGTTGTTCTAAAATACGATAATTTTATTCGTAAACACGGTTAAAAAAGAGACTGAAGTTCTTACGAACAAATTTACAGTGTTTCAATGTTTATTGGCGGGAAAACGTAAGAATAATTTGTTGGAGTGTACGTGCGAAATTACGTATACCAACAAATTATTATTACATGTTCCCGCCAATAAACATTGAAACGTACGTACGAAATTACGTATACCAACAAATTATTCTTATATGTTCCCGCCAATAAACATTGAAACGTACGTACGAAATTACGTATACCAACAAATTATTCTTATATGTTCCCGCCAATAAACATTGAAACGTACGTACGAAATTACGTATACCAACAAATTATTCTTAAATGTTCCCGCCAATAAACATTGAAACGTACGTACGAAATTACGTATACCAACAAATTATTCTTACATGTTCCCGCCAATAAACATTGAAACCCTGTTAATTTGTTCGTAAGAACTTCAGTCCCGTTTTAACCGTTTTTAGGAATAAAATGATCGTATTATAGAATAACATTTTTCTCCGTGCGCTTCGGTCTTTTAGACGGGTGAAGGGGTGTAGCAGGTATATGAATATGAACATTGTGTTTTCTCACTAGCAGCAGCACTGTAAAAAACATGTTATATTAATGATCATTGACCAGTCAGTGGTTGAGTGGGCATCGCGTTTGGGTCCCACCCAGGCGATCCGTGTTCGATTCCTCGGCTGGCTAAGTCCTCCATCACAACACAAGCAATATCTTCCGCTTAGTGTAATGGTAATAGGAGATTTTCAAATGTTGTTGGGTTATGGTAGGTTCAGACTGGACGACGTACGTACGCATCGCTACTCAAACAATGCTTAGCAACCCATACATTTTCTATGAAAATGGCCACAGACATCGCACGTCGCGATGCGTGTGGCCAATGTGATTCTAAAACACAAATTTTCATTGAAAATCTATGGTTGCTAAGCAGTCCAGATATTGTTAGGCGTAGCGATGGGCACGTACGTCAACCCAGTCTGAATCTACCATTATTCGTAACCCGGGAATGTTTGTCTTTCTTTTAAAAAAAAAAAAGAAAAAGAAATTATAGTGTTCAGACGTGACAATATCTTAATGACAGTTTATATATATACATTTTTCAAGTAAAAAGTAAGCAATAATTCTACTGTACATTTTTATTCTAGAATTTATTGCAATATTTTCAGAAGGGTAGGTTTTACGGGTGACTTTCAGCAACTTTGTAAGATCCTATAAAAAACCCGTTGCCACCGCCCCCTTACTTTTCTTAAGGCTTGTGGTATTTATCTGATAGATGCCACATAATATGTACATTATTTATAGGTTGATTGGAAGCAACACAACCTTCTTCGATTCAACATTGAATCGATGTGAAAGCTATTAGCGTATAACACTATATTCAATGTACAATGCTAATAGTTTGATAAGTGAATAGATTATAACCACTGAAGAAGAAGATACATTTAAGGGACAAACGCCTTATCAATTATTCTAATGCCACCTCTTAATTTGAAATATGAGATTGTCAAATATGAGGTTTAAAAAAGAAGTGGCAGTAGCCTATTGGTAAGGCGTTTGTCCCTGTAAGACGAGAGGTTCTGAGATCGAGTCACAGTTGCGACTGTTATCGTAAATTTTTATGTTTCTTATTCTCTTTCATATTTTCGTTTAGATTATTAGTGTTATCTTCTTCTTCAATGATATATAAAATTCATGGGAATAACCTTCAAAAGTTATGAAAGCAGAGTTGTTCTTATAAAAATTGAAGATTTGTTCTGTTTTGTTTGTGCTTTTTTTTCTTTCTTTCCGCACGGAGAAAAATGTTATTCGAAAAAAACGATCATTTTAATAGTAAAAACGGTTAAAAACGGGACTGAAGTTCTTACGAACAAATTAACAGTGTTTCAATGTTTATAAGCGGGAACATGTAAGAATAATTTGTCGGTATACGTAATTTCGTACGTAAACCAACAAATTATTATTTCTTCAAACTTCGCAAAATCACTTTGTGGCGTCATTTTGAATTAAATTAAATTTTAAAAAAAATTTTAGAAATTAGAAAAAGTGTCAATAGTAAATTAAATATTATCAATAACCAAATATTTTTTAAAAATAGCCATCTCTTAAATTTATTTTCTTATTAATAATTATATTTAAAAATATTTATTTTTGTTGTTTAAACATCTTTATTTTGTTTTGATAATTTAAATAATGTAATTTTTCATATTTTTTAAATAATTTTTATATTTAATTTTAAATAATTGTTTTATACGATATTTTTAATTAATTAATCACCTCTCTCTAAAATATTTTGTCCATAGTTCTTTTTAGTCTATACTTGTTTGTTTATTTTGTTTTTAATGTCATTACTACCCTGACGAAGAAACCATCGGTTTTGAAACATGTAGGTTATTGTGATTATATTAGTGGTTTAAACAAAGTTATTTGTTTTAATTCAACAAATTATTCTTACATTTTCCCGCCAATAAACATTGAAACACTGTTAATTTGTTCGTAAGAACTTCAATCCCGTTTTTAACCGTTTTTAATATTAAAATGATCGTTTTTTCGAATAACATTTTTATCCGTGTGATAGAATGAATACATGATAGATCAGAGGTTAAAACAGACGCCCGATAACGGTAGGTTAATAAGGGTGGCAGTAATATATCCCAAATGTTTATCTAATTCACACGATTTGATGTGAATTTTTTCCAATATTTCAACATTGTAATTAATTAAAAATAATGGCATTATAAATATAATATCTTATAAGTTTGTTCCACACGTGCATAAATATTTCATTTTAATATCCAATTTTTACAAAAGAACGTTCATATTATGTTCAAATTATTAAATACATGCAAACATAATAAATTGCAATGCAAAAAAATTTAATGCTTTTGATTAATTACGTAGACGTTCTGATCCTGATCAATTAATTTAAAAGCAATGGTAGAGCACCATTGAGTAATTTGCCATAATTATCTAAGCAGTAAAATTGCACATGTACGACAAAGTGGAAAACTGTTTTAATCGTGTTCAATGCCAGTCATCAGCGTGCCCTATTCAAAAGCATTAAATTTTCTATTTAAATTACTGTTTAAACATGAAGAACAAAAAGGATAAGGTGGTACACCAAACCGCCTCACCAACAATAACTACGGTGATTTCATTTGCAAGTAGAGAGATGGCAGCAAAAACTAAAGATTTAAAGGATATACTCTACATTTTCAAACCATTTCAATGGATGCAATGTATCGTAGGATTGCAAAAAGTGACATTCAACAAGAAAATAGTCCAGAAAACTTCAAAATTGACTGCTTTGTATTCTGTTGTACTGGCAATCACCTTATTCGCTTTGCAATCGTACATTATAGCTCGTCTGATAAAAAAACATCATAAAATTGATAGTGCTGCAAATATTGCTGTTGATTTGTTGAATTTGATTCCTATAACAGGATGCGCGCAGCTCTCTTTATTTCTCTCTGCCACCAGATATCAACCTTTGATAGTTCGATTGTTTAAAAACTTCCAATTAATTGACCACCATCTCCATATTTCTATGGAAAAAAGTTATATAACTTTAAGGAAGAAACTTGTTTGCTTTTTATTCTTACTGATAGCGATTTCTGTAATTTCATATGGTTATGATAGTGTGATATGGCATGGGGATATAAGGCTTTCCTTGTCTCCCGTTTCCACAACGATCATGGAGCTGACATTGCTTGAAGTTACAATATATCTTTACTTGATATATATTCGTCTAGGTGACTTGAACAAACAACTTGAAGCTAGTAAATATGATGCCAGGAAAATATTTCTCACGGAAGTGACTAAGTTTCACTCGCGAAGAGATTTCACCATCTCACAGTCAGTTGAAAACCCAGACAAGATAAATACTAGAAAAGGAAATAAGAAGGTGTATGAAAATAGCCATGACGATATTACAAGACTAATGATGATTTTCGACAGGCTGGCAGATAATGCTAACATAATAAATACATGTTTTGGAGTAACGGTATGTTGAACAAGTCTACTAAGACGATAATTCTTTGGTGCA
Organism: Limnephilus auricula; assembly: GCA_951813805.1. NCBI lineage: Eukaryota > Metazoa > Arthropoda > Insecta > Trichoptera > Limnephilidae > Limnephilus > Limnephilus auricula. Next base: position 15,867,456 of record OX638403.1, read on the forward strand.
ACTAAAAAGAAAAGGCCTCGGCCAGCGTTGATAATATTTAATCGAACTTGACAAGCCCACCTTAATAAAGCCCCAAATATACTAAGTTAATCGAATACGATAGTGTAGAAACGAACTTCACTTTGCTTCGTGCAACCTCGCCTCGCTTCATCCGACTTACGATCGTGGTCGGTTTTCGTGGTGGAGTCAAAGGACGCGAAGCGTTCCGAAGTTCGAACGCGAAGCGTCTCACTACATTACTCGGCTCACTTCTTCATTAACTTCGATCAACTTCGCGAGTAGTGTATTTGGAGCTTTAGATTAAAGCAAAATGTGTAATTCAATTTTGTAGACTCTTGGTTACTGCACGGGGCATTTAACCAATTCAATTATGTTGAAATATTCTTATAGATACTTCACTCTGGTGAAAAGCCACAATTTATAATCGTAACTCTTCTTGGTATGGCTTAAGCCGTGGTTGGTGACAAGATTAGAATACCTTAGTGCTTTTCCACCTTCATCTTTCTCATACAACATACCTCAATTAGAGATACCACGGTCATAACAAAAACAGCTTATTATATTTTAATTATTATAAGCAATAATTATTAGCCTCAAACACTCATCCATATTAAATAAATCTTCCGAAAAAAGATACATGTCGCCGACGGGACTCGAACCCTCACCCTTTTGATTGCCGGTCAAGAGCTCTACACGGAAAAAAATGTTATTCTAAAATACGATCATTTTATTCGTAAAAACGGTTAAAAACGGGGCTGAAGTTCTTACGAACAAATTAACAGGATTTCAATGTTTATTGGCGGGAACATGTAAGAATAATTTGTTGTTATTACGTAATTTCGTACGTATACCAATAAATTATTCTTAATTTGTTGGTAAGAACTTCAGTCCCATTTTTAACCGTTTTTACGAATAAAATGATCGTATTTTAGAATAACATTTTTCTCCTTGTACCATTAAGCTCCGGCGGCAAATAATTGGCTAATAATTATTGCTTATAATAATTGTTACCCCTTGTGCTATGCATAAAGAATCTTGTCTTAAACATTAGTTTATAAATTAAAAATAATTATTTTATTGTATTTTAAGTTTCTGACTTCAGCAATCGTAACATTTGTGACAGTAATATCTTCAGTACATGGTTTGATCACAGTTACGGAATGTGTAAGTATGACGAAAACAACAAACCTTACTTAAATATTTAAAAAAAACTTCATAACCATCAGCTATACAGCAGAATAAAGTGATTGAATTTGTGTTGCAGCTGGGATTGGTGTTGACAAACTGGATGCTATGGTGTTTCAGAGATGTGACTTTCATCATCTTAGTGACAAGTCTTGTGGAAGCTGTGCAGGGTAGGGTCAGGAAGACTTCCAACATTATCAACAAGCTTACAATCAGTCCTAAGAATGGTGCGTGGTAAACAAATATGTCTGAAATAATTGGTTGATACCCAATATGCATTTTTTTCGTTTTAAAGATTAAATAAGATTTTTTGATTCGTGGCAATGTCTTAGAACACTACTAATTTATTATTTTTATACCAACGGATCGCGGTGGAATCGAAAAACTTATAAAACGTTGGAAGTCAATTGTGGAAGACTGGATAAACAGAGGAAGATTAAAAATGTTTGAACTAATCAATTGTCATAAGAGTCCACAGAATTATTGTCCACGTCACTCCGTAAAATGCAGTACCACAGGAAATAGAAAAGGCCGGTTCGTCAAGGTTAATTGTAGGAAGTCACGATGTACAGTTATTAGGATTTTTTACATTATCCGAATCTGAAAGTCACTACAATAAAATAATTTTCCTTGTGTGTGTATAAATGCATACGTATGTATTTACATTCTATTTAATTATGGTCCTCTTTTTTTATGCACTTAATTGAAATTTTTTTTTTTTTTTTTATTATTTAAATTACATATACATAAGATTTAGAAAAATAAATACAGTTGGTTCTTAAAAGATATTTACAATTAGATTTTTTTTTTTAACAAACTACCCAACTCAACTGAGAAAAAATTTCTCGTGTTTGAGTTGGGGAGTAAAGCCTCTTAACTAAAAAAAGTTAGAAATTATAATGTTTTAATTACTGTTTACAATAATTAACTTAGAATCTACATGAATGAAAAATAAAAATTGCAAATTGAATATAAATGTAGTAGAAATAAACTTCTATTACTAAATTAATTAATAGGTAGGTACATACAGTTGGTTCTAAACATTGAAATTGGCCTCAGCCGCTTATAAATATTTTATTAGAAGGTACATAATAATGAAATGCAACAATTATCGTTTACCAATATGACAGTACATAGGTATAGTACTGGTAAGGTAAGGCACTGTCTCAAAAGATTGATATAATATTTGTAGAGGATATGTTCAAAAAAGGAAAAATATGAATATTTTTAAATATAAATTAGTAATTATGTTAAGTGATTAATTACATACTAATAGTTACATATTATAGTTAATACTTAATCAATTATCACTAATAAGTGTACATACAATAAAAAATATGTAGACTTTTTTCTACGAAATTAAAATTTGTAATTAGTGTTTGGTTTATCTAATAGTTGTTTGATTTGAGATTTGTAAATTGAAATATAAACTTATTGATGAAAAAATTATATTGTAATGAATAGTGTGTTGTCCTATATTTGGAATCATCATTATAGCCACGTTGAAAATGTATTTCATTACTGTGATAATTATGGAATGTACACGGAGAAAAATGTTATTCGAAAAAACGATCATTTTAATAGTAAAAACGGTAAAAAACGGGACAGAAGTTCTTAGGATGAAATTAACAGGGTTTCAATCTTTATTGGCGGGAAAATGTAATTTGTTGGTATACGTACGAAATTACGTATACCAACAAATTATTCTTACATGTTCCCGCCAATAAACATTGAAATCCTGTTCATTTGTTCGTAAGAACTTCAGTCCCGTTTTTTACCGTTTTTACTATTAAAATGATCGTTTTTTCGAATAACCTTTTTCTCCGTGTAGTCTGTTGGCCAGCCAAATAAATAAATTTAATTTTAATTTCAGATTCAGTTTCTTTTTAATTTCAGATTCCGCCAGACGAGAGCGCCTCGAGAGATTCAGTCAGATCGTATATTGCCGCAGCTTCGCTATAACTGCCTGCAACTTCTTCCCCTTCGACTTCTCGTACCTCTACTCCCTAGTGGGCGCTGTGGCCACCTATAGCATTATAATCATGCAGACCTACCAGTCTAGAGAGAGGAGCGTCCTAGGATCGTCATCAGTACCTTTGAACGAATCCGTACCTACTATGAAACCGTATCAATACATGTAATTCCAAAATATGTTCTTGTTAGTTGATCGGGGTTTGTCTCACAAACTTAAATAAACACTCCGGGGTCAACAAAACACTTTGGACTCTGTTTGTGATTAATACAACTATCTCTGATGGATTATTTTACAAGCGATAGGAATATTCTGAACCTCGATCTCGAGGTTGCAATCGTATGTATTTATGCCTCAACTCCTGCATTATTGACAGCTACGTGGGCAACCTCTTAAAGCTAGAATATCACACCCTCCCACCGCTATCCTAAAAGTATATAAGTTTTGTGCTAAAAACTCTAATTACACTTATCACGAATTTAAATATTTCACACAATGTTAAATATGCTTTAAGCGTAAGGTTAAGTAAGGTTATAAAATTATGCTGCATAAAGTTCAGACCTTATTACGAGTGCAGTGTCGACTGCATATACGAAATGTCCAGGGAAGAGAACATCGTATTCATTAGAGATGAAATGGATATCCGGTAACTATCCGGTATCCGGCCTACCTGGCCTAAATTTAAAATCCGGCTGGATACCGGATAATAAAACGAGTATCTGGCCGGATACCGGATTTAAAACTAACCGTTTTATCTCTAGTATTCATCTTTGAAACACATAATATAATAATAGGGTTGACCCTGAAATTGATCCCTGTGAAATATATATATTTTTCTTTTCTAAATTTTTACTCTGATCTTTCGATGGGTTTTTCGATAAATTTTTGAAAATATTTTATCGTAGTTACCTAATATTAATCTTTGTAATATTAGGTTAATAACGGTAAATTTGTTTTCACCGTTTACTTGAATTTAAAAATGAAGCATAGTTTTAAAAAAATGATAATATTTTCGGTCAAGTGATCGAATATTGAAACCGTTTTAGATGGTTCAAAATTTTTTTGTCGCGATTTCGAGTTATTCACTTTTTCAAGAAAATTAGCTTATGTGTATTGTAAATTGTATTATTTTGAAATTAACTCTAGGTTTTTTTCCTAAAAAAAAATATAATTGGATGTACCTAATGCTCGTTTTGCATTATATGTGATTAGAATTATTTTCGATTAGATAAAGTGAGTATTTAATAAATAATGGTGTTTTCATAATTATGCTTAGCTACCAAGGTAAACAAACACAATACACCTTGGTTTTATTGATTTCGATTCATTATTAAAATTATATATTGGGTTGTATTGTTCATTTTTTTATATCAAATTGATTATTTTTATATCAGGTATTAAGACCATATAAAATTGGATGCTCTATGAAAGCAAATAATTAGAGCATTGTTTAGTAAATAATTAAATTTAACACTCTCCACACCACAATAAATAAAGTATCCATAGATGCAAAGCTCTACGGTTGTATCATTACATATCGAAACCTTTTTTTAGTACATTGCAACTTTTGAAAAAAAAAAAAAACTCAATGGAAACCAAAAAAGGGAATATAGTTCATCAAACCGCTACGCCAATTATAACCGGAGTGTTGGCATTTAATTTTCAAAATACGAATATATCGAAAACAGTCAACTCTTTAAATGTTGTTTATATATTTGAATCCCTCCAATATTTTTTATGCATTTTCGGGCTTCAGAAAGTATCGATTTCGGGAACGAAAGTTCGAAAAACTCGGAAATTAAGTGCCATTTACTCTCTAACTTTAGCCATAGTCATATTTTCTGGACAAGCCTGTGCGGTTTATTATCGAACAGTTCGATACTACGAGATGCTGAAATTGCCTATAATACTTATCGACTTATTGAATCTGATTCCATCTGCAGTAACTGTGCTTGTGTCCTTAATTTTTTCGTCAACAAAATATCGAACAATTTTTGTGAGATTCTTTCGTAATTTTCAAGCAATTGACTGTCATTTAAATATACAACTTGACAAGGATTATCTAATTTTGAGAAAGAGAATAACATATTTCTTAACATTTATCATAGTAACTTCTATCGTTGCACATTTCTACGATTATATCGTGTGGAAAGGGGACACCAGAATATCACTTTCTCCTGTTTTGATGACCATCAAAGAATTGACATTGCTTGAAGTGTCAATATTTTTCTACCTTATTATTATCCGGTTCGATAATCTTAATTTTCAACTAGAAAATGCAAAATATGACAGTCCAAATATTTTTTTTTCTGAAATATTTGTAAAGAGAAGATTGAAAAGAAATTCCTGTGTTAGACGAGTGGATAAGATGTTTGTTGAAGATAAAGATGAAATTGGAAATCAAGAAAACTTGACAAGACTTCTGATTATTTTCGATAAATTGGCTGATAATGTAAATATCATTAACTCTTGTTTTGGGCTAGCGGTAAGTGCAATATATTATCGAAGATATTATGTTTTGTTTTTGATTTATTGCTTTGCTATTTCGGATCGTTATTTTGAATCTTGAATTGGCATTATGCAGGTATTTATGATGATCTGTGTAAAGAAGGTTCATTAGCAAGAAGAAATTGAGAAATGGAATTGGGTGGAAAATCCATATCTGCTTTTTAGATCTAATCAAATCGTATAATCATGTACTATGTTACAATAAACTCTCGTAAAAACCAAGATAAAGAGCAGTTTTGAAATAAAAAAATGGTGATTCTATCAATATAGAGCGTATTAAAAAAATGTCGTGAATTGGTCCGGAAAGTTTTCTAACCCATTTTATTCGAAAAGTGGCGTAGGGCAACTGATGAACAAATTTAATATATCGCTCCATGGCCTATATCACCTTTAGGGATGCTGTTAAGTCAGGATTTTTAGGATACACGGAGAAAAATGGAATCCTAAAATATGATCATTTTATTCGTAAAAACGGCTAAAAACGGGACTGAAGTTCTTACGAGCATATTAACTGTGTTTCAATGTTTATTAGCGGGAACATGTTATAATAATTTGTTGGTATAAGTAATTTCGTACGCATACCAAAAAATTATTCTTACATAAACATAAATAAATATTGAAACACTGTTAATATGTTCGTAAAAACTTCAGTCCCGTTTTTAACCATTTTTACGAATAAAATGATCGTATTATAGAATACCATTTTTCTCCGTGTAGGAGGGACAGAAAGTTGTGGGAGTAGGCATGAGTAAATAGGAATCGGGGAGTACGTGTGTCAAATTGTGACGGACGTATGAATCTATCCCCCCCACTGCGGTGCAAGGCAATGTTCCGAGAGAGTCCTGATGGAGAACTCAAAAGGCCTCCTTCAATCAGTCTCTCCCGACTCCCGACTTGGGCTGCCACACAGTTGGTGGGCGGACACTATGAACCCGGGAACCCCTGCTAAGTCACCAAACACAACAAACCACTTGTGGTGACGTATGGCAGAGGTGTTTTCCAGTACATGGTTAAAGGGCGATGGTACCCAAACTGTTAGCTGTAGCGTAAAATACCTGAGACATATTACCACTACCTGAAAGACGTCGAAGATATGGAAAGACAAAGAGCGATATCCATTAGAGCAGGTATGCTGTCAAAGCGTTTTCACTTTTGCAGTACAGACGTCAAAAGAAGAAGATTGCCATCTTCACTGCCATGGTTGTCTGAATGGAGTCCTCCCTGATAACCCTCTTGGGACGGGTCAAATATCCCCCATAAACGCATATTTGCATTATTTTGTATTTATTATATCTTCCACTTTTTTGATTCACTTGATCGTGCCATGTCTTTCTCGGACGTCCCCTACCTCTTATACCATTCACACTTGCATCATATATTCTCCTTACGCTCTTTTCTTTGTTCATTCGCTCTACATGCCCAAACCATCTGAGGGTTCCTTTCTTAATTTTACTCATTACGCTTACATCAGCCTTGCATTCTTTTCGAATCTCCACATTTCTCACACGATCATACATGGTTTTACCACACATACGCCTCAGGGATCTCATTTCAACGGCATTCAGTCTACTTTCATCCTTCCTCTGCCAGTTCCATGCCTCACTGCCATACATCAGGGTAGGTACAAGCACTCCATTGTGGACTGCTAACTTCGCTACTTGAGTCGGGCCATGTCAAGAGTCAGAAAAATAGAAGAGTATGTATGAGACGATGTGAATGAGGCAAAGAGTGTGTGCCAAGTCCGAGGTGTTTGGCGGTCCTCTCTGCCTACCCCTGCGGAGAAACGGCGTGATGGTTAGTTAGTTAGTTAGTTAGTTAGTATTATTAGTTTATCTATTTTGTGTCTATAAAAAATATGGAATGTATGCACTACCTTTGCACAGTTACATTCTGGAAAAATGTAAGTAATATTGTTATAACTACAAAAAATCAATTGGATCTGATTTGTAAATCTTCGTACTTTTATTTGCAGTTCCTTACTGCAGGTATAACAACATTTGTTACCATTATATCGTCAGTTCATAGTCTGGTCAATATGATGGATAATGTGAGTATTTCATTTTTTAAATTTCTATTAGCATTATCTTTTTCATATTTTTATAAGAAAAACTCTCTTTTTTAACTTTTGAAGGTTATTCCCATCAATGTAATATATCATTGAAGAAGAAGATAACAATAATAATCTAATTTTTTTAAATATGAAAATGAACAAGACACAGAAAAATAATAAAAGATAAAGGTCGCAACTGGGACTCGAACCCACAACCTTACGTCTTACCGGGACATACACCTCTACCAATTGGGCTTCTGCGATATATTATGAGACTGTCGTAATTGTCAACTTCATATTTCAAATTTCAGAATTAACAATATTATCTTCGACTAACGTTTTTTTCCATATTATTGGCAGCTACCTTTATTATTGGAAACAAGTATTCAAAGAATGTATTTGTTACCTAGATAGTGTCTCGGATAGTGTTCCATAAAAATAAAATCGGATATATTTATCTCAGATAGATAGATCGCAGTAGCCCAATTGGTAAAGGTGTATGTCCCGGTAAGACGTAAGGTTCTGGGTTCGAGTCCCAGTTGCGACCGTTATCTTTTATTATTTTTCTGTGTCTTGTTCATTTTCATATTTAAAAAAATTAGATTATTGTTGTTATCTTCTTCTTCAATGATATTATCTTTTTCACCCCAGAGGCGTTGAGACATCTGGATTTCTTTTAGGCATCAATGAATTAGCGGATTTTTAATTTGTCCAATTTAGACGATGTTCATTTTTAAAAACTCTAATTTGCAGAGTGGTCTAATCTGGCTAAATTGGACCCTCTGGTATACCAGAGACGCGGCCTTTGTTATTTTGGTGACGAGTCTGGTACAAGCTCTTCAGGGAAGGGTCAACAGAACTTCAGCCATCGTCACAAAACTCTCTATAAGCCCCTACAACGGTAAGAATCTGACGTGCTAAAATACTACCGTTCTTGTAAGGATAATAACTATTTGTATACTTTTTGTATTTTTAAGTTTATAATTTTTTTAATATTATGGACTCGAGCAATTTGCACAGCTCCTAGTACCCCAGTCCTTTCAGGTTTTCGCCAGGTATAAGACGACATTTAGTAATTCAACATGATTTACTAAATGTCGTTAAATAGTAGTTAGTTTAGTAATTCAACATGATTTACTAAGTGTCGTCAACACTCAAATGTCCTGAAAGAATCCAGTTCAAGCTCTGCTGGATGGTATTTAAGTCGCTTAACGCAATGGCTCCGGCTTACTTATCGGAACTGTGTATTCCTGAAAATTCCAATTCTCGACAATCAACCCTCAGGTCAGCAGCATCATCAGCTATCGGAAGGTTGAAGGAACCAAAGCGCACACCAGACACTAAGTTCGGTGAGCGCGCTTTCGGAGTGTCGGGACCTAAAGCATGGAATAGGCTGCCACATGAGTTAAGAATGATTACAGACTCGGCGTAATTTAGAGCTAAACTTAAAACTCATCTGTTCGGACTGTCTTATCCATAAAGTCAAAACCTTTTCACTTTCACATTCACAGCCCGCGACATTGTAAATAACTAATTGTGAAAATATGAGCTAATTCTTATTTGTAAGCTTTTATAACGGTCACTTGATGAAAATTCTCCAGTCGTAAAGAATCATTAAATTCTCAAGTCTTTCAAAGTAAGTATTAACTCACTTTTGGCATTATACTTCTTATAAGTGAATACCAAAAGTGATAGGGGCCGGAAATGTAAAATCATGCAATGTCCAGTGTTTTCAATATAATGTCCTCCGCGTGCAAATTGGTATCTTCTCCAAGCATAAACTTTCTTAATAAAGTGTGTTTATCGGAAGTGACCGACCAGGTAAGTATGTTTCTGTATACAATTGTAAATAATAAACTTAAATATAGCCTAAGAATTATATTATAAATTGTACAGCGTCCTTGAGGTGATTTCTCACAAAAACGGCGCTATACAAATTATCCAATTATTATTATTATTATTATGACTATCCATATGCATATGAGCCTTCTTTCCAAAGAAGGGGGATTGGCACCTTAGATGTATCTTATTCACCCTATTCTAACCTGGACTGAACCTATTGGACCTGTTCACAAAAATATGTTTCAGACTGTCTTCTAGTTTTCTTACTCCATCATTGAGTATTTTTTAAGAGGATATTACTAGAGAATATCGGAAATGAGTCCGTTTTTAATCAAATTCTAGAACTCTTTTTTACAAAAAACATAAATTGATTTTGAAAGATTGTTATTTTATTTGGTAAAGGCACTTTTTAAATTATGAAAAACTAAGTTAATTTTTAACATACTAAGTTTATACCGTTTTTAGATTTTCACGGCCAAAAGCATTTTCGTTGTTTGTTTTTGGGGTGTTATGCCGTGTTGTGCTACCTCCTTCTTTAGCCGACGTTTCGGACAGCGTTGCAGTGTCCATCATCAGGGCAGATCCGGCAGATCCGGCAGATCGACGGATCTGCCGGATCTGCCCTGATGATGGACACTGCAACGCTGTCCGAAACGTCGGCTAAAGAAGGAGGTAGCACAACACGGCATAACACCCCAAAAACAAACAACGAAAATAAGTTTATACCGTTTTTCGTTGACAGATTTGTTCGATTTTCAAATTTTAGTTAAATTAAAAGCATTAAAAAATAAATCCGAGAACGTGTTTTTTGACGAAAAATACCTTAGTTTTTCTATTTATTTAAGGTCTTACAAACTAATATATTTCAGAATTTTTTACACACTTTTTTTTAGACATTGTTAAAAAATCATAAATACTTATGATCAAAAAATACTTACAAGAAGTAAACGATATTAATAATTTATCATCGTGCGTTTTGAGCATCTTTTTATTGCTTACTTGAATATAGGTATATATAAAAGCAAGTTTTGAATGAAATAAATCGATATTTAATATTTAATTTAAAAAAATTAATACGGCGAATAATCGATCTTTCTCATCGGAACCTCCTTGTACAGTTGCAAGCATTTTTAAACTTTTATTCTCAGCCGCTGGTGGCTCTTGTATGAGGATCACTTAAAAACTGCCTAGGTATTTTATTTCGGTTTGATTTCTAAACACATATAAACAGCGGAATTATAAAAAAAATTGTTTTCAGATGCTCTTCGACAGGAACGTCTCGGGAGATTTACTCAGATGATTTCCGGTCGCAACTTTTCCATTACGGCATGCAGTTTCTTCCCATTTGACTTCACATTCCTCTACACCTTATTAGGTGCTATGGCCACCTACAGCATCATCATCATGCAGGCAAATCAAAGTCGAGCGAATAATATATCTCCTCAAGCAATATGCTCAAACACAACTGTTGACATCTAGTAGCTGAGATTTAGCGATGGTAGCTAAAATTTATTATTTAAAACAATAAATGTTCTTCCTTATTCGTTATTTTATTATCCTATTGGTTAGGAATACCTAAAATATTTGAAAAATAATTATTATTCTGAATTTACCAATCACATTTTGGAAACAATTCTTTTGATATAAATAGAGGGTTAAAAAATTATATACAAATACAATGGGTTTAAAATTAAATAACTTTGAAAAGGTGTTACCATAGAGGATAATGGCCTAAAAATTGGCAGGAAAAAGACTGAATATTTGTACTTGCCATTTGAAAACACAAATGCTGTAACTCCTTCGATGCAACTGGATGGAGTAACATTAGCCAACTGTGACACATTTAAGTATCTCGGCTCACTCATACACAAAGATGGAGGATGTGCAGCAGATGTTAACCACAGAATAGGTGTGGGATGGAGTAAATTTAGATCCGTAACAGGAATCTTGTGTGACACAAAAATGCCTATAAAACTAAAAGGAAAGGTATACCAGACTATTGTTAGACCCGCGATAATGTATGGCTCCGAATGCTGGACCATGTATAACTCCTACACCAGGCAACTTGAAACAGCAGAAATGCGAATGCTTAGATGGTCGGCAGGAGTGTCACAAAATATTGTAAAATTAAAACTGAATAAACATATTAAAAAAAAAAAAAAAAAAAAAAAGATAAAATTAAAAGTTCACGCATTAGTGGTAGCCTGGGTGTCATGGACATAAACAATAAGCTAGAGGAACGACAGTTGAGATGGTATGGTCACATAAAACGGAGACCACCAGACCACACAGTGAAGCAGGCAATGTCTATGGAGCTTCATCGACAGTCATCTAGAGGAAGACCAAAGAACTCCTGGATGACTCAATGCTCTAAAATCCTAAGAAGAAACGGCCTGGAAGAGAGCGATACCCAGAACCAAAGAAGCTACAACCTGAGAACGAGGAGAGCCGACCCCAACAGCCTACTAGGCAATGAGTTGGGACATTGCAAGGAAGAAGAAAAGAAGAAGAGAAATGGTGTTACCAGCCAATAAATATTATCAGCCTTACTAAAAAAAAACACTCCGCGGCCGTTAAACGGTGTTTCTGTAGCACGTTGTGTAAAGTCTGTACATTTCGTTTTTCAAATTCTTACTAAACAAAATATATGGTTTTGATCTGACAACGTCGCCATTTTACCAGCCTTACTAATAAACTTTCTGAAAAATTTGTACAGTGGTCAAACAACCATGTATGAAGAATCCTTACTAATTAAGAACTGACAAAAAATTGTTCATGGAAAGATATGTACATTGCTTACACGGCCAAGGAGGGTTAGTTTATCTGTTGAATACAGGATGTTAAGGGACGTACTTGAGTTACTTTAACCAGTGATTCCTGACATTATTTGGAGTAAAAAATGGAAATGAAATTTTGGTCTCCGGTGACTTTTTTTATGTAAATTTTTTTTTTTTTCAAAATATTTTTTCTTCAAAATCAAATTAAAAAAAAATTCTTTCACATGACCTTATTGGTCACTCAGCCGAGTTTCCGCCCAACCACTTACCCCGCCCCCAACTACCCAACACCTACTATTATTTATGTTTTTGTAAAAAAAAAAAAAAACGTCAAAAATGTCACCGGAGACCAAAATTTCATGTGCATTTTTTACTCCAAATAATGTCAGGAATCACTGGTTAAAGTAACTCAAGTACGTACCTTAACACCCTGTATATTTGTTCCATTTGTAATTTTCAACGAATTTCGAATTTCTTTTTTTAATGTCCTATATATTTATTATTTTTTGAGATGTCGTAAAAACAAATACCATTTTAGAACCAAAATGTAATTACCTTTAAGATTTTCATATCTAAAATATACTTAAATGTTTAAAAACTGTAGTATTTTAAGCTTCAAACATCAAATTGAAAAAAAAACTCACTTACCCCAAACACTTTCTATTAAAACATTGAAATATTTGGAAAAATTCAAAATTCCAAAAACACAGTCCTTTTGAAATGATTTTGAATCCACAATGATTTTGAAATAAAACTGTCACCTCACTATTTACTCCTTCACACAATAAAAAAATATAAAAAAATCTTGAAATTAGCTTTTCATTCCCAAAAATTTACAATAAAAAAACTCGCATTTGAATACATTGCGTGCACATCTTGACACATTAATTTCTTTGATACGTTTACTAAAATATGTATTAGACATTTTAGTCACCAAAAAACATCACTTTCAAGAATTTATAATAAAATAAAGATCTTAAAATGCAAATTATTTCTGAATATAACCTAAAGAACCATTTTCTGACAGATCATTTTAGAACACACGATTTTAGTGTCACAATTTGACTTAAACTAACGAAAAACAACACAAATTAAAAGTAAATATATTGCGTAAATGAATATAAGTGCGAATTAGTCAAGGATTGAAATCATTTACGAAAATATCATCTTAATCACACACACACACCGCGACCGACTTTTTCTGCATTTCCGCGGCTTTTTTTTATTCAGCGGAAAAGCAATGCGCAGGCGCATCAATCACACCACCTAGCGGATTATTATGAAAACTCCAATTTGAACTAGAAAATACGGCGTTGTCAAATCTAAAGATTCACAAAAACACCGTTTAACGGCCGCGGAGTGTTTTTTTTTAGTAAGGCCGTATTACTATTATTTTTTAATTAATTAAGACAATATTGGCGAAACTCAATAGAAAATCTGAAACAACACGTTTCAGATCCACTGGAGCATTTTTGGCTATATTTTGGGTAATTTGCGACCACCCAAAAGCGTCACTTGCTAAAATGTGGCTAATTTAAAGATATTTAAAGCATTTATTGGTATTATTTCAAACGTTCGATTAATCACAAAGCTAACTTAGCTATACAACTTTTATTTTTTTATAGTGAATACCTCACAAGAGTCCCAACTGCTCCCGTCTGGAGCCAGTGAGACTATGGTATCCCCAATTGGGGATGTTATGAGGCTGAAGGTAAGTGGGGAAGGGAAGGAGACGAGGAAGATGAAGGTGAGGAAGTACCTGGTTTATCAGATCTAGTCACTAAATACGGCTAAAGCCAAATATGATTTAAGATTTGCACGGCCAAAAGTATTTTTGTTGTTTATTTTTGGGATATTATGCCATGTTACGCTAACTCCTTCTTTAGCCGACGTTTCGGACAACATTACAGTGTCCATCATCAGGGCAGATGTGTTGAGAACGGCTAAAGCCATTTCAAGCAACGTTTCAATTCTGGATGGTGGTCTTACACCAGAGGCCCTAGAGGCTTACTCTATATCGATCGGTAGGATAACTATCGGTAACTTCTCATCGTTCCCTAGCATGACTACAGATCGCCAACGAATAAGTGACAGTTCACAATGACTAAATGTCCTTAACATATTCAACATCAACTCTTGTTTGTACGTTAGCGATGTGCAGTTGTCCTAGAGAACGATGAGAAGTTACCGATAGTTATCCTACCGATCGATGTAGAGCAAGCGTGCTAGGGCCTCTGGGCGGTTTAAGAGTATCTTCCAATCTGAAACGTGCCGCAAATATACTATATATTATTGTTAATAATTAATTGTGAAACAACACAAATCAATTAAATAAAATTTATTTGCGCACGCCGGGTTCGAACCCGCGACCTTCGGAATGGGAGTCCCACGCCTTATCGCTGGACAACGCCGGCCATACTTTAATAAGATATGTCTTGCATCTTTTCTGAATAAATTGTTATTGACATTACAAATCATTAATCATGTCATCATGTGTTTACATATTAAGAAATGCATGATCGCATTTAAATTTATATCTGTGATTATAGACAATACACATAACTAATAATACAGTTAAATATGGCCGATTTGCGCCGTTTGCGCCGCTGCTCGGAATGCCGAAGGTTCGAGTCCCAGATGTATCCGTATCTTTTTCAGATTTTTGATTGAGTTTCACTAATATTATCTTCATTTTACGCACCAGACTTGTAGGTCCGGGTTAAATTTTCCCCATAGGAAAAACTAAACCCTTTCAAACACTTTTCCATAAAAATAATCAAGTAGTAAATCCACGCTACGCAAGTGTATTATATAAGTAGATACACTTAATACAAAACAATACAAGAACAACATGTTAACCTACCAGACTATTAAATGGGAAAATAATTTACCGACTACAGATATTTTCATTCCTAATTTGACCGATAAATCCTACTAATCCCTCAATATAAATATTTAAAAAATCTTTCGTAATCCTACATGTATTTAAAATGACGGATTTTTGAATTTTTATATACAAAATTCTTTGACAAATCTAATATGCCTAAATTTTTAATGAGATAACAGAGATGTATAATGCCAGTAGCCGAAATAACAAATGGTAATATTTTTATAGTCTGAGAATGCCAAATTCTTTTAATTTCATTTCCTAAATCTGTATATTTTCTTATTTTTTCAGAAACAGATTTTTCAATATTACAAGAATTTGGAATAGCTACATCAATATAAGTTTTTTTTTTAAATTAAAATATTTTAATTTTAGGTTTAACTCATTAAGTTAAAAATAAATTTAATTTAATATTGCTCCAAGTAGGTACCACTAACGGCAAATTTTAAAGTATCTACGTAATACTCAGAATTTACGCTTTATAAATTTAACGATATTTTATTTAAATTCTAAAAATATGCGAAAATGGTCAAATTTAGGTGCATCCAATACCTCTCTAACACTATACGCAGTTTATATACATATATAAAATATATTTAAATATCACGATATTTAAAAAATGTATTAAAAATATATATATACAATGTATAACAACTGTATTTGTAAAAAAAAAATAAAAATAAAAAAAAATAAAAAAAATATCTCCATATTAATATTCTGAGGCAAGGTTTTTTTGAAAGAGGGCGGAAAATTTCAAAACCGAATGCTTAAAAATTTCCGAGCGCTCAAGGCTGTAAATGATTATATAGCGGAACTCTCCAGAGGTTATATACTACCAAAAAACTTTATTTAACTTATCGAGTACATTAACTATATACCTACATATATATAGTGAGACAGTGAGACAGGCATTTAAAAAAATAACATGTAATTATAATATATCTATAGATTAAATAATTAAAAAAAAAAAAAATATATATATATATAAATTAGTTTTTTTACGGTTTACAACTTTTGCCACGCTGGAAAAAATCAGATCCTATCAAATGGAAGAAAAAATTATCAAAATACAATACGCTTAGCTGTAAACCATATTTTGACAACTTGGAAAAAAATATGGGAAAAAAACTCCACAACCTGTTACTTAAGAAAATAAATTTTGTTTCAAATGCACTGATTCAGTTGGTCACGCTGACAGACTGCTGATACGCAATGCTTTCTGGAAAAAAGACCATGTTCACCAGAAAGATTACATATTGTAAAAACGATAAACAACTCGCTCCAAAAAGGTTACTCCCAGGTGTAGAACCAAAAAAGAGGTCATTTTGTTCTCGTTAAGAGGCTAGACTTTGCACCACACGCGGAACGCTTAGGTATTTCATTGTCTGTCATTCTGTCCCGCTCTCAATAAGCTAACACACACTTACGATACATGCTAATGCGAAACGTGTGAATGTGACAACTGCCGTAAATTCTCATATTTACGTATAGAAATCGCTCGAAAAAGGGTTTCGGGAGAAAACATTTTTCTACACCCAAACTATTGCGAAATTGTAATTTAAAAACAAAAACATGTTCTCGAAAGAAGAAGCTATGTCGGTATGTTTTTATAATTTTGTAATTCTTTATGAGAGTTGGGTTTGACTTTTTTCCTACGATAATATTTTTTTTTAAATTATACATGTTTGACAGTGATTGTTTACGTTAATACGAAACGCAAGGAAAATTTAAAAACAAACCGACATAGCTTTCACCTTCTAGAAGGCAATGTAAAAAAATAAATTATTTCGTATGTATGGGTTGAAAAGCGTAGTCCATCGTCTTATTACTATTCTATAAAAGATGGGTAGAGAGCCGCATTTGTTGAAACTTTTTTTTTTGAAAACCCCGGTTTGCAGTAATAAACCACAAAATTGTATTATGTATGTTATTCAAAGAAGTTGGTTAACCTACATGAAACTATAATAATAAATAATAGGTTTAGAGTGAGTCTAAGCATAATCTAACATATATTATGTAGACATAATTTAATGTTTGCGTTAAATTTGTGAATTAGATTATTATATATAAAAAGAACGTTAATGCGAAAAATCACTAAATGCATTTTTATTATTTTTTATGGATACCAGGTACTGTGGCAATTTGTAAATATGATTATGCCATAATTTTATTGTAAGTATTAAACAATATTGAATAAAACCATAATTATTAAAAAAAACTTTTATTATTACCCATAAAAATACATTTATAATTGCAATCACACAACACCCAATATCTCAAAACTTTCAATTTGTTAGTTATTGACTTTTCACTCTACGGCGACGAAATACACACATAAATGCAATAATTACTTATCTTATCTTACTAATATTATAAACGCGAAAGTTTGTATGGATGTGTGTATGTTTGTTACTCTTTCACGCAAAAACCACTGAAAGGACTTTAATAAAACATTATAATAATATAGCTCAAACATCAGAATAACAAATAGGCTATAATTTTTACCCAAAGCTTGCTATTTTCCATGTATTACAAGTAATAATTATTGTTTAATAGAAAATGTGAAAATTTGAGAATGACATTTTGAAAAACAATGATTGTAAAACCAAAATTTTAGTTTAGAAAATATTTAAATTGGTGAATTTATTTTTGAAGTACTCACCCTTGAATCGAATCAAGAATAGATATTTTAAATAAATAGGTTAAGAATTTTTTATATATATATAGGTATAAACATAGATGGGAACTACGAATTAACAATAGGCTAATCGAAGTTTTAACCCTGCAGAGACGAAGTCGCGGGCAGAAGCTAGTTTTATAATAAATTTATTTATTTGTAGAATTGTTTTTTTAAATACCTAATAATTAATTAATAAAAACTCATTGTAGTATTTTGTTTATAATTAATTATTTAGCTTGTGTTAGTTTTCTTTAAATTGTGTTAGCTTATTATTATATTTGTTAATTTTCATTATACGTTTTGTTTCGAAAAGTTTTATTTTTCTATGTATATTTGTAACTTAAATTTTATATATCTGCCACCGGTTTCGACATCCGGTCCATATATAAAATTTAAGTAAAACATGTACACAGAAAAATAAAACTTTTCAAAACAAAATGTCTAGAAATTGTTACAAGAAATACAAAAAAAATCATTATACGTTTATTTTCACGAAGGATTCATTGATGTCGATTATTTTGATTAAAACACTGGTGTATACAAAGTTATTTATTTTCATTGGGTTATTATTCCATTTAAGTGCTCTTGTATTGTTTTCATTTTATTTTATCCATTTGTTATCATTATTATTTGAAACATAAAATAAATAATTCCATAATAAATATGATCGATTATTAAATATCTTTTAATACATTATAATATAAAGGAAAAGGCTTTTTGGGATAATTGTTTGTTTTTTAAGACATACACCAAACATTATAATACAATTTTATCTTACTAATATAATTACTATTACCAATATTATAGACGGGAAAGTTTGTAGGGATGTATGTGTGTTTGTTACTCTTTCACGCATAAACTACTGAATGGATTTTAATGAAACTTTACTATAATTTAGCTCATACATCAGAATAACATATAGGCTATTGAGCTATGAAATTTCTTACTAATATTATAAACGTGAAAGTTTGTATGGATGTATGTTTGTTACTCTTTCACGCAAAAACTACTGAATGGATTTTAATGAAACTTTTAAATATATCAGAATAACATATATGCTATTGAGCCCTGTCGGTATGAAATTATTTCTTTTTTACTATTGCGATGAGAATTTGGTTTTGAGTTGTTGTGAAAATGCCTGCGAAAGTTTTTTTTAGAGTGGCTTTCTATATTGCTGAGCTATGGCCCTATGAAATTTAAAAAAAAACTATAGATTACAAGCGAGCTGTTTACAAAATGGGTGTATTTTATGGAGTTTGGCGGCAGGGAAAAGGGCGGGAGGGGGAGGGGATTCCGGCAGGGGCGGAGAGAAATTAAGAAGGGGTTCTCAAATGGGTGGACACGAGAGGGGGAAGCCGGAGACGTTGGAAAGTTAAGAGGGTTGCATTAGTATTCAAGAAGTTAAGAGGGTTGCATTAGTGGTTAGAAAGTCTTGTTCTACAAGCAACGATTTATGATAAGCATCCTCTTCGACTAATAGGTGATCGGAAAGTGACACATTAGCTGAAGTTTTACAGAAATCGAGGTCAAAATTCACCTATATTTGCTAAATAACTGGTTAAATTTGCAAAAGATAAGCAATTAAGTAACGCGAGAGAAAAATGATCTCTGTTAGTTGACTGTGTTCAGTATTCTATTCAATATTTGGTATGTTATAGTCAACAACGATTAAAGAATACCATTCAGAATCAACATTTATCCACTTCAGTGACCAGATCTGAATAGCCAGTTGCTTTCAAAACCACCTCCATCCCTTTGTACTTCTTATTTTCCTAACCTCCCTAGATCCTTCAGCGTCAAGAAAATAACTTATTTTATTTTATTTTTTTAAAAGAAATACAAACAATCCCAGTTACGAATAACATGACAATATTTGAAAAACTTCTTCTACCACCAGAGTAAGCGGAAGATGTTGCTTGTATTGTGATGGAGGACTTAGCCAAAAGTTTAAAGTTAAAACTTAAAAGCGATGTCAAAGTTCCACTGATTCTGAGAAGCAAAACTCTTGTATAGTAGCATATAAAAAAAGTCGTAGAAACGACCCGTTCTCATGAGACAAATGTCACATGAGAATCCAAAGAGATCAAAGACGCTAGTTTTTTGTAATACAGTTAAGTAATCTTTGTAAATTAAAAAAATCATAACAATTAGATAAATCATCCTACAATTTAGTTTTCCTAATAACACTTATTTTATTAGGTAGTTAAGAATATAGATGATGATTGTTGGTAAGTGAAATAATGTTGTTTGTTTTCTGTAAAAATATAATTTGAATATATACATATTGAGTACAATCTATTATTAAAAGCTTCGATCAATTTACATAAAAGCTGCATTATCATAATTGACATCATCTAATCACTCAACAAATACGATATACAATTTGTCATAAAATCATAATAAGTTACTCGTATTATCAATACTTTAAAATGGTTTCAGTACGTTCTTAATAAATAATTCATACATCCATTTGACAAATGAAACGAGTAGGTGGTAAATAAATTGAAATGCCTCATTTATAATTGATTGGTTGAATGGTTTGCACCAGTTCGCCTCATAGAAGAATTATTTATTACATTAATTCATCCTTTAAAGATGTATAAAAATAACAAATTTGATGAAAAGGAATGCAATACAGTCCTGCAGAATAAATTATCTAAGATCACCCATGTACATCCAATAAAAGATGAAAACGAAAATTCCAAAAATGAGGCTAACTCTGACATTCTTGACAGCGTTAGGCCATTTTTCATTATCCTGCAGTTGATCGGAATGCAACAAATGACTTTCAAAGGAAGAGAGATATTTCCAACAAAGTGGTTTTATAAACTCTACTCCCTTATGGTAGCATCTGCAATTCTCGGGATACAATCTTACGTATTATACGAGCAGTACACCACCGAACCCGAGAATACGTCAACGACAGCGACAACTACAACGACAATGATAACTACAACGACCATGACGACACCATCGACAATGTCAACACCAACGACAATGTCAACGCCAACGACACCGAAAAGTCCTGCAGCCGTTGTGACAGAATTGCTTAAAGTAATACCACCTTCCATCTCAGCGATCATTTGCTTGGCCTTCTCAGCAACGAGCTATCAGAACATGATCATAAGAGTCTTGAACAATTACAAAATCGTTGACAAACAACTGGTTATACAAAACAGCAACATTTACATACCGATGAGGAACAAGATCATAGTTTTTGTGACAGGAATGCTGCTTCTCGCCATATTGATGAACGGTTTCGATTTTTGGGTTAACGACTGCAGTTTGAAAGTAATCATCATATCTTTGGTGATAAGTTTGAATGAGTTTGTGCTGCTGGAAGTATGCATACTCTTGTATATTGTAACTACTCGTTTGGATGTGTTGAACACACAGCTGAATGCCACTAAGTATGATGCGTCCAAACTCTTCAATAACGAAGTGTCTATTATAAACAAGAGGAAGGATCTGATTATGATGAGTATGGTGGATAATTTAGGAAACATTAACGCTAAGAACAATAAGAATTTACGTGATGAAGAACAGTTGGATGATGTGATAAGACTCATGAAGGTGTACGACAGGCTGGCAGATAACGCTAACATTGTTAACTCTTGCTTTGGGATTCCGGTAAGATAATATTATTTTGTTCACGCCCTTCTTCCATAGGCAGTTGCGTGTAAATAGTTTTTAATCAGGGTAAGAACAATTAACCCTCGTCATTATCATCATCACTGTCAACAACTAGCTTCTATAAATTGTTGCATTTGTCCCCAAAATGATAGCTTAATAATGAAAATAACATTCCAGTTTTCTTTTGGCTGCAATTCCCTTGCACCCTTTCTTGCACTTGCAGGATACCTTGTGCAGGATAGAATCAGGTGAAGGAAGCTTCAGGGTTGTGACAGGTTAGACCCACTGTTTGTTCTTTCCCGACCCCAGTCTTCAGGTCTCTTTTAATTGCGAAGCCAGTAAATAAGTGGTAAGTTCTTGTGCAGCTGATTCCGTTGGAGGAAGCAATACTGCGTCGCCAGCCCTTTAGAATACATATTTGAAGTAGCATTTGTTACGACCATTGAAATCAGATTCCTGAAAGAAGTTCAGCAGAATGATTTCGCTGCAACTTCGGAAGAAATAATATTACTTTCATTAAATACAATGTTTAATATAACATTGTAATATTGTGCATGTGGTTTGAATACTAAGAGTGTTGTATTTTGAGATAGGCATCTATTGTATGTTGAGGCGTGACTTCATTGGTGTGATATTTTACGAATGACATCATGTGATGAATATTGCAGTTAAAATATTTATAAAATATCTACAGGATCCTATTTATTTCAGCGAAAAATATTAAAGAATATGTTTGGCATGAAAATATCAAGGATGATATATTTTTTGAAAACTATTACAGTAGGTACACACTAAAACGAACATAATGTATATGGAAAGCACTTGAAAGAGAAGATCTGAATTTTTAACGCAATCAGGAATAATAGCTTATTTTTATTTTTTTAATAATGATTATTGAAATACATAATACAGTAGTTTATTCACAGTCCTTCTCACTAAGGATTCCTACTCCGTGGCGGACTTCATGGTAGTTGATTTTTTTGCCTTTGTGTTTGTTGACTACGTTTGTTAATTCACATTTTTTGAATGTTGGTTTTATTGGTGTAAACTTATAGCCATATTTTGATATTTTTTATAAACTTTTCCGGAGTCTCATCGAAGATTTTCGTTGATTTCAATGCCCATATATTTTATGCTTCTGGAGTGGTTACGTTGAGAAATGGCATGAGTCTGTTAAGCTTTTTCCATGATACTCATGTAATTTGAGAGCATAATCATCAGCTGGCCGACCTTTGATCGTTAGTTTTGTTTTATCAACATTAAGGGTAAGTAATTTTTTTAAGCAATTTTCGCAGAAAGACAAGCCCGCGTTCAGCTTCTTTGTACGTGGTTATCCAAGTTTTTTCATGAAATAAAATTACTCTGTCATCGAAAAATCAAACAATTTTTTTTTTTGGTGTTAGAGTTGCAGATATCACTGATATGTGATATGTGTGATAAATAATAAAGGTCCTAAAATACTTCCTTGCGGTACACCATATTCGATAGGTAGAGGTTTACTTTTTCGCTAATCAATTTTAAAACACTCTGACATTCTGATATGTAACTTATTAATGGATTTAGAGTTGTGTTTAATATCTCATTTTTTTAAAGTTTCTATTAGTTATTATATATCTTTTGCAGGTATGTAAAACTTACCAAACATTTATTTCCCTCGTCTAAGATTCTTGAGACCATATTTTTGATACCGTATATGTCTTTAGTGTCAGCAGTATCTAAGTTTTTGCTAAAACGATTATGGTATTAAGTTATTAATTTCTAAATATATAATAGAAGTTGTTTTTTTTATTACCTACTTTTTCCAATATTACAATTTTTTACTATTTTCTGTTTCAGCTCTTGAGTTCTGCCATTGCTGCATTCATGAACATTTTATCAACCGTTAATGATCTTATCACAATTAACAAAGATTCCAAAATTGATGATGTAAGTTTTCATTTTATTCAAAAATGTGAGATTTAAAAAATAACATAGCAATATCATTTGCAACCACAATTCGACTTGAATCAATCTTCTTCACAGCGGTCAATATAATAAGCAATAGTGTATATCCTAAAGTTGTATTTTCCGATTGCGCTTTTATATTTTCATTAGGTATGATGAAATTTTAATAAATTTACAATTGAATTTACATTTCAGAAATATTTTAAATAACGCCTTAACGAACACGCCTCATTTGATGCCTTTCTTTTTAGGATGACCTCAATAATATAAACCTGGCGATCTGGTGTCTGAGGGATGTGCTGTTTGTCGTTCTGGTAACCATAGTCATTGAGACGATGCTGAGCCGAGTCAAGAAAACCTCGAACATCATCAACAAACTTTCAATTAACCCAAAGATTGGTAAGACAGCATCCATCTCGGTATCAGTTAGGTAGTGAATTAATTGCGTCGTTGCGTTTATATTTTCAGGGTGAAATATAACGATAGAAGTCAAAGTTTCCGTCGTGTTGAAAAATATTGACAACTAGTTGAAGTCCCCATCATTGCCCGGGCTTTACGCAGAGTTTTTTTTTATATCAGATTTTCTCTTATTTTGATAAAGTGTACAAAATTTCATTAAGAAGTTTCAAAATTCTATTTTGAGGTTGGGAAACGGGGATCGGCGTGTTATTCGAAAACTCACGTAGACAGAGACCTTCCTCTTATTTTGATAGTCAACACACATTGTTTTTTTGCGGAGGAGATACTGAAAAGTCTTGAAAAGTCTTACGCCTTAGAAATGTGGATGACACAAGATTTCAGTAATATCTGAGTATTCAAAATTCTTTTCAATTCCTTAGTAAGATTTTATTTTGAGAACTAATATTCGTTCATACGAAAAGAAGAACTCCCTTTTGCTTAAGGCTTTTAATATAATTCATAACCCTATTGATAACTCATGCCTCTTGGCTTATATATGCCTGAAAACTCTAGCCGTCGCCATGAAAACTATAGTCGTCGCCTTGATTTGTTTAAGATACTACATTACACAACGGATTTTCTGGCACAACATAGAGGAATGGTGATATTGAATGAAAACCCAACGTTGAATCGACGGCAACTTTCGTCCTATAAATTGACCAAAAAGATTAGGTGGGATCCCAGCATTATCTACATCCTACCCACGTTACCTAGGCATGCTAGAAATGAACCATCGATGGAAGAGTCAGAAGATATTAGATGTGTGCATTTATGATGATTGATATGAAATTTTTGGGTGTCTTCTAAATTCGTTGCTTGTGGAGAGAAAAATTCGGGAAGCTTAGATTCAGATAAGGTTCAAATCAGATTAAGGCTTTAATTTTTAGATTAAGGAGAGGAATTAAAATTATTTTTATTTTTACTTCAAGATCCAGCCCGCGAGGAGCTCCTGGACAGGTTCTCCCAGCTCATGTCCTGCAGGAAGTTCACCATCACAGCCTGCAACTTCTTCCCTTTCGACTTTACCTTCATCTATTCTCTGGTCGGTGCCATAGCCACCTATACTGTCATCATTCTGCAAGTCAACCCGCCTACTCAAAAGACGCCTGCCAAAACGGAATGATCACTTTAATTTCGAAAGTATTTTGTGGTTTGTAGCAATGCGCAATGCTGTGAAATCAAGTGTGAGTTTTAAAAAATTACTGTGAGGATATTTTTTAATTAAGGAAACGTAACACATCACATACAGTGCCAAGTTTATTAATTATCCTAGATTCAAAATCTTTTAATGTGATTCCCAATGTCTGATATTCCCAATAATGAAAAATACGAGTTAAAAACAAAGCTGCAAAACGGTAATTCAGAAGGAAAGAAAAAAACTGATGCTATTGGAAAATCTGATTATCTACCTTCTGCAATAGATGCATTATATACTATGAACTATAGAGGCATTTAAAAATGTATAACGCACTAGAGATCTTATAATTAGAATGTTTTTTTAAATAGTTACAGAATATACTTAAAACCAATGGAGCGACACAGAGAATTATAAAAAAAATGCCTTCAGTGCTGGCCACTTTTGAAAATTAATTTTAAAAATTTCCCGCCCACATTAAAAAGTCGTTACTCCACATTTGTGTATGTAAACATATAAACAAATTATAGTGCTTTACAGTCAACGACTTCACCTATGTTTTACTAATTATTTTTTAAATTGATAGAAAAATTATTAAAAAAATCTTTAATGCGTGAAATTTGTACATTCGTTATTTTTAGTTTTGAAATTGCCGCTAGTGGATATTTTTAATATCTGTATTGAATATTTTTCTACGTTTTTATGTTTTTTATTGCCAATTTGATAATCACAGATGCAAACATATATACTAGAAAACCAATTTTTTATATGTGTACATCAAATCATATATATAAAGTTTGTATTGAAAATTATTTTGAAGTTCATTATTGTAGAACTGAAGCTTTCCAACCGCCAAAATTCATTCTATAAGAATCGATAAGACCATAGACATAAAGTCTATTTTATCAACCATTTGATAGTATGAATTTCTGGCCATGAAAATGTTTCAAATAATTACGATAAATGTGATCGAATTTTGGGCCGACATCAATCGCAGAAAAATAAAACCGGTCCAATGTTGGACCAAAATCGCTCCGGTGGATAAATTACTAATATATTTTTTACATAATATATGTATCTGATGAACCCCAATAAATAAGCATGGCTTGTGTGTATGGGGGTTGTGTTATTACATTGGTTTTATTTGACATGATTCAGTTCAAGTTTTCAGTATAATTTTTAAGGTGAGTTTTAAATTCTTTTATATTAGTATTCATCTTTCTAATTTTTTCTGGTAATGAAAAAATAGAATTAAAACATTTTATGATAAATGCTTATGTTTGATTCACGCAGCGCTGAGGCGAATAATGTTGAAGGCGTTAAAAAGCACTTTGAATTGCCTAAATGCAAATAACTAACTTTCCCTATACCAATATCGTTAATAAAAATTATCAACGTATTTCAAAACCCAATGTTTCGTCAAAGAAACATTCGGTATTAAAAAATATCACATAACCAACGTAACCTATTCGAAGTGCCTCTTTGTTGAGTTGTTGTGACGAAGAAACTTTTGGTTTTGAAAATGTTAACATTTTTATTGAAAATAATGATATCAACAAAATTAGTTAATTATTAAATGTCGCTACCAAATAATTTTGCAATTATTGTATATATATTTTTTTCTGTAGAGTTTTTAATGTTTTTTTATTTTAAATTTTATTGTTTTTTTTAAGAGCATGCGTTTACTTTGAAAAACAAGTATATTATCACAAGTTTTTTTCGTGTTAAGCAATATTTTATGTTTTGCGAATAAATAATAATAAAGTTTAAAAACCTTCACAATTTTAATCGCTAATTTCCTTTTATTCTGCAGAATCATAAGACATTATTATTTCAGGTACTATTTGCATAAACTGCATAAATTGAAGCACATTTTGCTTTTGTGGACATTCACACAAATATATATTTATAAGAGAACATCATAAAAATATTGATTGAAATAATAATGAGAATGTAAAACAATCACTGGAAAGAGTACACATATTTCCTTATGTTGTAATTTCTGCAGAGTTAGTTTTATGTATCCTTTTCAGTGGGTGCCTTCTCCTACCACTCCTTTTTCTACTTTGCTCTCCAGCCAGCCCAGTAATATTTGGCAAGTTATTTCCCAAAGGATACAAGAAATCCATTCCATTGTTCTCACACCCCTCCTGGGTCATGTCAAACATAAAAGCTAGGTCTATGCTGTATCTGGGTAGCTTATCCCTGAGGTAGCTGATGACGTTATGGGGTAAAGTGACGTTTCTGGACATGATGAAGGAAGAGAGGTATCTGGTGCTTTTCTCCTTCTCAGCGCAGTGCATTAGAAGGGTCCAGGTAGTATAGTCGGTGTCTAGGACGTAGGTATTGTATATTCCCTCGTCTGAAACATGAACGGTAAAAAAATATTAAACACTGTAAATTGGTTGAAGATAGTTTAAGCCTCAAATGAGTCAGGAATCTAAGAAGGTACCCAATATAGATAAAAACCACCAAGGAGAGAAACTCTCTGAGAGATATAGTGGGACTATAACAAGAATACTGCCACAGAACAAGCACGCAGCTGCTAGGAGTGAAACGCTGAATTTATTGAACTGTTGTTCTTAGAATTATCATTAGAAGGCTCGAATCCGAGGTTAAACATTGTGGAACTGATCGTGTGAGAAATGTGGAGATTCGAAAAGAATGCAAGGCTGATGTAAGCGTAATGAGTAAAATTAAGAAAGGAACCTTCAGATGGTTTGGGCATGTAGAGCGAATGAACAAACAAAGGAGCGTATAAAAATTTAATATCGATTTATTTCATTCAAAACTTGCTTTAATATATACCTACATTCAAGTAAGCAATAAAAATGCTCAAAACGCACGATGATAAACTATTAAATATCGTGTACTTCTTGTAAGTATTTTTTGACTATAAGTACTTATGATTTTTCAATAATGTCTAAACAAAATAAGGGTGTAAATTTTTTTTTATTATTTTAGTTTGTAAGACCTTAAATAAATAGAAAAAGTGAGGTATTTTTGTCACAAAACATATTCTCGGATTTATTTTTTAATGATTTTAATTTAACTAAAATTTAAAATTTGAAAACTGTGTTGACTAGATAACGAGTTGATTTATTTTGTTGAATCTATCGTTTGAAAATTGAACAAATCTGCTAACGACCATCGGAATAACCTTAATATGTTAAAAATTCACAAAGTTATTTAAAATTTTAAAACTTCGTGTACCAAATCAATTTATGTTTTTTCGTAAAAAAGAGTCAATACGTCTAGAATTTGATTTAAAAAGGACTAATTTTCGGTATTCTCTGGTAATACCCTTTTAAGTCCGGTGATCAATCATGCCATTAATTGATTTGAATTAAAAGTACCAGATCGCTCTTGGTTCTTCAACAAGATAAGTCAGATTAATATTATTATATATTTCATATTTATTAAAAGGAAATCTGAGGAATGTATTTATTTTCGTATTCGAAAGCTGAGGAATGTATTTATTTCAAAATCGCACGGAAATGCCTATGTACACTGTAAGGTACCAACTTATTTTGTATATGATAAGACTAGTTAATATAGAAATCTTACAAGTATCCTCAGCATGGACCCAGTGCGCCGGAGTGTTGGGGTCAGGAACTTGCCAGGTAATGTTCCCCAGGAGTGTCTCGCTGAGGGGGTCATTGATGAAGGCGTAGGTAAAGTTCATCGTCACCGCCATCTGATGCACCCCTGGTGAAAAAAAACGAAATTCAACCTTCTGTGACAAAAAATGAGAGCTTTGACGTTTTTTTTATCTTCGATTGGTCAAGAGGCATACAAATTATTTTTTAATTAAATTAAAACAAAAAAATTTTTGTACATTACTTATGTAATTAAAAATATCGACATGTTTCGAAACCAAAGGTTTCTTCCTCAGGATAATGAGAATAAAGTTATTTCTTTTCATTTAATTAAAAATGACGCCACAAACTGAATTGCAAAGATTGAAGAAGTAATTATTTTTTTAAACAAAAGGTGTTGAAAATATCTACTACCGATATTTGTTACTTTAATTATTTGTGTTTCAAATTATAAATTATAAAACTATAATATTTAGAATCTTACCAGAAGAAATAATTTTGTGATCCTTCGTAAAATCTGCCCTCATGCATTTGTATGAGAGATCCTCTTCTGAACTGGCATAGTACTGTACCACGTACCATTGTCCTAGGATCTAAAATAATAACAATGTATTTTATATATTTATGTTGTTTTTCTAACAACTGGCCGATGCGTCATGTCACTTACTGCATGACGGGCCGGATCGGGAGAGACTGGTTGAACAAACTGGCCATTTGTCCTCTCCAGCACAATTCTCTCGATCCATTGCCTTACACCGCTGTGTGAGGGATGGATTCGTACGTTTGTCACTCTTGGACCTACTGACCCTAGATTCCTGCCACATCTCGAACCCTTTTCCTTCCTAGAACTTCCTTTTCTTTAAAATATCCTCCACGCAGCATCCCCAAAGATGAAATATGCTCTGAGGGAAATTATTTTGCTCTAGGCCTCCTGCGTAAAGATATTGTAAAAAAATATCTTGATAGTTGTGTGGGATTTAGAGGGGGTTACTCAGTAAAGGTATAGATACATACTAGGACGATGTACGTACGCATCGCTACGCCTAACAATATTCTGGGCTACTTAGCAACCATACATTTTCTATGAAAATGAATGTTGCAGAAACACACTGGCCACACGTTGCGATGCATGTGGTCAGTGTGATTCTAAAACATGTATTTTCATATAAAATTTATAGTTGCTAAGTAGCCCAGATATTAGGCGCAGCGATGCGAACATTTGGTCTCTGGAGACCCGACTTTATATTGAAAATTATATTTAAGTAAAAGATGAAGGGAAAAAGTTACGTTCGTGAACTTTTTAAACGGTCATTATGGAGTACTACAAATTAACTACGAAAACCAAGTAAACCGCCTTCAAATAATTAAACCACAATAAGTGAGTGATAAGTTACTTAGATACATTAAAAATCTCTGGGTTCATCACCCAAATAAACAAAAGACTTTTGCTCAATGTGCTTTTCTTACAAGTACAGCTTTAAAAAGGGATTGTATTTACCTGATTCAAATCAAAATTCCTTACAGCCTTAACGATGGGACACTTAGTTTTATCAACTTTAGTACGGAACAAATAACCATCAGTAAAACACAAGATTGCCAAAAGCACACACACACTTAGCTTTGACATTGTCACACTAATCACAAAATTAAAAACTTATATATAGTCGGTTTATTACAGTTAAAATAATATAACACTAATCTTATTCAATATGTGCGATAAAACTAATACTTTGATATAATTTAATTTATATGTACAGATAATTTAGAAATTATTCGATATTTTTGATTGACGATTTAACTTCTTGTCCGCAAAATCGAAACAATCATACAGTACTAACATGCTTCGACAACTTATGCATCATCCACGCACTATTGTGTACTGACTGAAGCAGGGGTTTTCAACTCCCTCTTCTTTACGAATTCAATCAAGTTTATGCTTTTTTTCGTAAACGTGTTTTGAAATCCTCACAAAGTATAAATTATCGGTTGGAAAAATATTACCCAGTGGAATGCATTTAACTTTTTTGTCTTGGGCGGGAAATACATTATGTTGTTGATAAATTAGTATGGAAGGCATTATTTGTCCAGAAAACTTTCAGAAATTATATTTGGTTTGAATTTAATTGAAATTTTGCGTTGCTTGAAATGGCCTTTGCCATGCTTGGTGACCAGATCTGAGTAGCAAGGTACTTCCCAACCTTCTCTAACCCATATCCTTTCCTTTAGCACTTATTCCAGCTTTCCAACATACCCTCATTGGTGATATCATAGCTTACTGATTGATATCGTGTATGGTTAATTTAAAAATAATGGTTCCAGCTATGTTAAGTACCATATCTTAAAAAAATCGCCTAGTGTAGCGTTCAGAAACTGGGTTGGGATACTGACTTTAATCTTATCCTCAGTACTGGAATATTAATGGAAGCGCGGAGCAGCGCTCGCTAAAGCGCTGCCTTGAAATGACCCACTTCGGGTCGCAACTCCGTCAACGTTCGGGACGTCGCTCGGCGGTAGAGCCCGCCCATCTATCATAGAGTAAGGGGCAGTGTTGCAAACACCACACCTAGTTTGGTAGTTGTAGAAACCTAAAACATAAAAATGAATTAGTGAAGAAAAAATTTGGTTTGCTTTTCCTTTTCATTCCCCTAATGTGCAATTGTTCCAGAAAAAGTAGGTCTGTTGTGGGTGTCGAATCCAAAACCTGGCAGGGCTCCAATACCTGGCAGGGAATCAACAAAACCTTCTTATGTGCCTCCATATTACAATATAACATTGTCTTTATTTTTGTAAAATGGACCTAGTGGTGCCGTCTTACAAATTCTACGAACATGAGTATGAAAACTGAAGCAGTACATTCAATATGCCAGCAGAAGTTGTGAAAAAGTGGTTGTGTTTTTTGAAATATTTTCCAAATCTGGCCAGTGAGTACTTAGAATGTACTCGAAATATAAAAAAACAAAACAAAAAATCTTTAATAAAAATAATGTGTTAACTTTTTTTTTTTTTTATAGAGAATACCTCACAAGAGTCCCAACTGCTCCCGTCTGGAGCCAGTGAGACTATGGCATCCCCAATTGGGATATGTTTTGTGAGGCTGAAGGAACGTGGGGAAGGGAAGGAGATGGGGAAGAGGAGGGTAGGAAAGTACCTGGCTATTCAGATCTAGTCACTAAACACGGCTAAAGCCATTATTAAGCAACGTCTCAATTCTGAATGGTGGTCTTACACCAGGGCGATACTGACAGTATCTTCCACTCTGGAACGTGCCGCAAATGTAGTATATATTATTTTTATTAATTAATTGTGAAAAAACACAAATTAATCAAATAAAATTTATTTGCGCACGCCGGGTTCGAACCCGCAACCTTCCGATTGGGAGTCAAGTGTTGTTACCACTCGACCACGGACGGTCGTCAAACTAATTTAATCATTTGTTTTACTTTCTTATTTCAAAATCCTTCAGAAATGTTTTTTTTTTTTTTACATTATGCAAGGATATTATTTATTTTAAACACCATGTAAAGATTGATAACCAATTATTTTTTTTATTTTTCCTTTATGTCAGGTTTTGGGTCCTATATTTGGGAAATATAAAACATATTATGTTTTTAATAAGCCAATAGAAATTTTAGAGTGACTGGAGAAGATGGCTACCTAATGTGAGATTCGATTCGCTGTGAATAACTAATGGGAATCGAAGGTTGAGCACGTCATCAGCAAACCGTGAACAAATACTTACCATAGTAACAATACATCATAAACAATGCATGTGTGCTAGGCTGGATGGTCAATTTTTTTGATCGAATTTGAATACCTCAGGGGTCTTAAAAGTTTTACTATCGAATACCTGTAACACAAAAAAATATAACATTACATCATCTTTGACCCTTAGTATGTGTACTAAAGATTTAAAATATCTTTTAAGAGGGTATTACCAGAGAATACCGGAAATTAGTCCTTTTTAAATCAAATTCTAGACGTATTGACTCTTTTATACAGAAAAACACAAATGGATTTTGAAAGACTGTTATTTTTTCTGGTACGCGCAGTTTTAAAATTTTGAAAAACTAAGTTTATTTTTAATATAGTAAGGTTATACCGTTGGTCGTTGGCAGATTTGTTCAATTTTCAAACGATAGATTCTATTAAACAACACAAATTTCAAATCATGTAATCATACAACTAGTCGACACAGTTTTGAGAATTTTAATTTTAGTTAAATTAAAATCATTAAAAAATAAATCCGAGAACGTGCTTAGTCACAAAAATACCTCAGTTTTTCTATTTATGGTCTTACAAAATAAATATTTAAAAAAAAATTTAATACACTTATTTTGTTTAGACATTATTAAAAAATCATAAATACTTATGCTCCAAAAATACTTACAAGAAGTACATTATATTTAATAATTTATCATCATGCGTTTTGAACATTTTTATTACTTTCTTGAATGTAGGTAGGTATATATTAAAGCAAGTTTTGAATTAAATAAATCGATTTTAAATTTTTATTTTTAAAAATTTGATACGGGGAATAATCGATCTTTTTATTGAAACCTCCCTGTACAGTTGCAAGCATTTTAAAATTTTTATTCTCAGCCGCTGGTCAATCGCTACAAATGTTTTTGGCCACTTAAGAAAGAGCGTTCGCTGGCCAAAATGTAGCCAATTTTTAAGAGATATTTTTAAACATTTTTTGGAATTATTTCAAAAGTTCTCACGCTTTGTGTATTTGGTTTAATCACAAAGATAGTTTAGTTGTTTAAAATTTTAACACGATATGTTATTGACATTCCACAAACCGAAATTATTAAAATACCTATTATTTGAAAGAAACATTTGTTCTTTAAATTTATTATTTGGTGTAATTTTTATAATTTTTACAACATTATTAACCACAACACTGGCTTGTTTTAGTGAGGTTAAAAATTGAAATGTATGCAATAATACCACGTTAAGAAACAATAAACAACAATCTTCACCCTGAAAGCTAAAGTCTCCTGGTACAGCTCTGTCGAACTGCGCTTATACTTGGCATGTAATTTAAAAGTAATAAATTACAACAAGCGCTCACCTGCAAATATGAAAGTAAAATTTCTTTTTTTTCATCAATATTTGCAACATTACTTTGTGGCATCATTTTAATTAAATAAAACAAATTACTTTGTGTAAACCACTAATCACATGTTATAATATCTAAATGTTTCAAAACCGAAGGTTTCTTCTTTTGAAATATGTAGATATTATAATATGTGATTAGTAGTTTACACAAAGTGATTTATTTTATTTAAGTATAATTTCTTCTTCAGTACCACATTTGTGCATTTTTGTGACTTTTGGAAGTAGCCAAAGATTGAGCGGAGAGGTGGAAAATAAGTATAAAGCTCTAGTTTGTCACATTCGAATCTTGTTATCATATATATTTTTTTAACTAATTCAATTGTCATAAAAATATGGGCCTACGATAGAAATTGTAAATTAAAATTAAGTTTGTCATCCTATGTCTCAAAAAACTTCCGTTAAATAAAGGCACTCTTTCAACAAGTTAATCCCATTTATTATCCAATCAATTGCTTTTAATATTAACATAACAGAAGGTCGCCTCGGTTTTAAGCTGTTATTATTTACATTATTATTAAACAAATCTTGATATCATAGCTTAAAACATTTTTTACCATAATATTATCGTGCAGACTTTCAAAATTAAAGAACCTCTGTACGTCGAAGGGCCACCCTGATGCATACAGAAGGGCCATTACAATTCAGCAGATTAGAACATTCCCATGTTTGTCCAGAAGTGAGGTCTGGAACATGATGATAACAATAACAATATTAATTATTGCTGTTGGCTTCTACTTATCAACAATATTTATCCCAGTGATAACGGCTTGTATGGAGTAGCCACAGGAAGTCAATGGTGTGGAAATAAAGATAGGAATTGTGGATAGCACGGTACTCGGACATTCCTGAATTATGAGTTATTTGGCATATTTTTAGCTTATTCATTCATTCATTATTATTACGCTTAGGTCCTGTAAATATATGGACAAAAAAATGGTATATTGGCACTGAGGAATTGTATTATTTATGGTTTTGGTGGTCAGTTTGATTACTTATGATGCAATTATAAAGTAAAAACAGTGGGATTGAATCAAACATATTGCTTGTATAAAATATATTTTTTTTTAACTTTTATTCGACTGCAAAAAGAACACAGTCCAAATCTTTTCAATATTGAAAAAAAAACCTCGACTCTGTGCAGAAACGGGCGGTCCGCTTGATAGATTATTCCGTCTTAACAAACGGATTTCAATCCTTAAAGCACAGGCGTCGGGTAGGAATGCTATTCTTGTTCTGCTGGTATTTCAATGTAAGATGCTCTGAGGAACTAGCGTCATTGATCCCCTCGGCACCGGTGCATAGTCGGGAATCCACATTCACTCATTCCTCTCCTCAAAAAAACCCTCAACACAGCATATTCAAAGATGACTTAGGCCCTGAGGCAAATTATTTTCCTCAAGGCCTCCTGTGTGAAGTTAATGTAAAAAAAAATATTAAAAAAATCGAAAATTCAATTCCGATGATCATGTACACTTGTTCTTTTTCGCTTATCAGTGCATAAAAAGACAAAATGCTGTTTCTCAGTGACGTTGGGCAAGAACAACACTGTGGGAAGTATATATAAATAATCCAATTGTGTGTTTGTTTGAATTAGCTCTGATTCCTGTTATTTTTAACTATGTAGTTTATGTAGAAGTAGAAGTTTATATAGAAACCGCCATTAAAATTCTAACCAAAATTTGACTTGATAATGTGTTTTATTTTGGACAGGTGAATCCGAAATCGGAATCATGCGATGAGTTTTCTTTGCGGTTCCTTAAACAGTCATCCACATTCAAAGAAATTACGTGCGAAGAAAACAAAATCCAAAATCCAATGATGTCCAAATGTACAGACAGTTTCTTCGAGATACCTTTGAATTTTTGTTGCAGTAACGTACTTCAGTCAATTAAATACTACTTTAAAAAAAATATATATTGCAAATTTATATTGAAAATACGTTACATTGGATAGAAACATTATACAAATAAAAATATAACTAGGCACTTTTGTAAAGCCTATATATGATGTGTGTCAAAGCAAAGACAGCAATCTAAATTTCGGCCAGATTGCTATGTTTGCTTTTGAAATGACCTGGAGATTGCTATCTTTGCTTTTGCGTAAATATTACATACAAATATTGTTTACAAGTGTATTACATATTAATCAGTAATATTGTACGTAAAAGTAAAGATAGCAATCTCCATGTCATTTCAAAAGCAAACACAGCAAACTGGCCGAAATGGAGATTGCTGCCTTTGCTTTTACACACCTCATATAACCACATCGACCAAAATTTCGATGCTTTTCCTTTACAAACAGTTGATACACTACCTTCAGTCCTATTTAGTACTAAACCTAGTACTTTTTAAATATATTCAAGAAATTCGATGAAAGCGTTGTGATAGAGATTTTTATTGTTAATATTGTTATCATTATTGTTGTTTTTTATTACAGTTTTTATTTTTTTTTTACGCACCAGATTTTCAGGTCCAAATTTAGTTTTTCCCATAGGAAAAACTAAACCCTTTCATACATTTTTCCATATAAATTATCATCTAGTAAATCCATGTTATGCAAGTGCATTATATAAGTATGATTAATACAAAACAATACAAGAACAAAACATTAATCTACCAAAATATGGGAATATAATTCACCGACTCCAGATAGTTTTATATCAGAGGGTTTGGCTCGGTGGAATTCCTAATTTGACCGATAAATCCTATAGATCCCTCGATATAAATATTTAAAAAATCTTTCGTAATCCTACAAGTATTTAAAATGACTATTTTTGCATTTTTATATACAAATTCTTTGACAAATCTAGTATGCCTAAATTTTTAACGAGAGAGCTAGGTATAATGCCAGTAGCCGAAATAACAAATGGTAATATTTTTATAGTCTGAGAATGCCAAATTCTTTTAATTTCATTTCCTAAATCTGTATATTATTGTTGTCATTATTTTTGTTTAAGAATACTACGCAGGAAAGGAAGAGATGGACAGGTATTTGAAATTGTTTTATTAACCACAAACAATGAACATGCAATAAGAATTTAATTTTTTTATGATAAATAAACACTTCACAAACTATTGTGGTCGTTGGGTACGTTCTAAGAGTATGGATATTAGAGAGACGGCATGTGAAGTGTGCCCGCGCGCTCCAAGTGTGCCTTTTCGAGAATTCTACCCACACGGCTGACATTGGCTGTCACCATGTAAAATGGCTTCTGTCGGAACGTATCAAACGACCAAAACCCAGCAGCCAATGTAAGCCGTGTGGGTAAAATTCTCGAAAAGGCACACTTGGAGCGCGCGGGCACACTTCACATGCCGTCTCTCCAATATCCATACTCTTAGGGTACGTTATACACGATGTCCGGAAGCTAGAAGACAAACGGGGAATTGGTGAATCTAAATCACACTTGTGAGTCGATTTTGTGGTATGATTTTGTTGGATTTGGCTTTTTTTCGAGTAAATCAGATCACTGGCTAGGCGATAAATATCATCTGTTTAGTGTCTTTCGATATGCTACACAAGTTTTTTTTAACCATTTAATTGCAAAAAATAGTTTTCTTTTGTTATCTGTATGATGTAGATTCAGTTTCTTGCTTGTACTCCGAACATCGTGTAAAGGTTGAAACTGATTATCCTAATTGTTGTATATAAGCTTTAGAGCCCACGCAGTCTGGTTTCACATTTCCGGTGACCTAATGAAAAAATACAGTAAATACATTAATTTATATTCAGCGTCACTCGTCGTTTTTTATGCTGAAGCTTCTGATGAAATTCATAATCCTGTACTTACGTTTCTTTTGAATCTCTGTGGTGTTTTTGGTCCATTCATTGATGCCATTCATACAAGTTTAACATTATATTTCGAGTATTCTTATTGCAGAGATCTTCCTGTCTAAAATAACTCTATTAAAATAATATTGGTCAAACAAGCTCGTATCAACATGTGAATATTCTTATTGTGCGCCACAAATATACGTAATAGGCATAAAGATCGCTTGGCAAACGCAGTTTAGAAATCCTTAATTTTAAGCGCAAAATTGTATTTTATTTATTTTGAATATTTAATCAAGTGAAACTGTCACAAATAATCGTAGCCATAATATTGTATTTTTTATAGTAGTTTCTCATATGCGTTCATTCTTTCTAATAGATAAAAATGTTAAATGGAAAGATCATATCAATCTCACTGTAGAATGAATAAGAAAACTTATCTACGTTTTCTATAACATACGAAACATCTTAAACAATAAAACTAAGAAAATTGTCTATTACGCATTAATTCAGTCCTTATTATGAACGGCATTATTGGTTGGGGAGGGGCCCATAATTACAATTCAAAGAATAATTATAAAAATCATGCTTAGAAAACCATACGACTTTCTTACTTTACACATATTTCCAGGGTTCCATCTACACAGAATTGTATAAGAGAAACGTCTCAAATCAAATTTATAAAGAATATTTTATCCAAAAAATTCTGTATTCATAGTGTAAACCGATTTGTAGTAAAGATTAATCTAAATTAATCACTATCAGGTTGATATCGAATATATTAGGGATACTTAGTCATTGTGAACTGTCACCTATTCGTTTGCGATCTGCAGTTGTCCTAGGGAACGATGAGAAGTTACCGACATTTGGTCGGTAACTTCATATCGATCGACCATGCTAGCACCCCTGAACTCATAAAACTTTATGTATTGTTTTTTATAATACATTCGGTAGAAAGAAATTAATATCTACGTTTATTAATTTTAAAAATGCTTTATTTCAATCCACAAAATAACCGAATAATTTAAATCAAAGGCCTTACTAATAAACGTGTTTCAAATTTTACAAAACTGATAAACAACAATTAATGGATGGTAAATGATTGTTTAACAGTTGTGTAAAATTTAAAATACGTCTATTAGCTAGTAGAAAATAATTTAAGTAATTTTAGTTAAACTTGGTTGGTGCACTCATATCTCTTATGGGCGCTTATTTTTATTTGTATTTAATTGTGCACCTTTAAGTTGTTTAGTTGTCATTACACAAAAAGCAACCACACCAAAAATAAGTGCATTATTTGAAAAAAAAATGTTGGATCATGATATGAAACTATTGTAATACGTATATTATTTCCTGAGTTTTAGATTTAACAAACCAAAATCATTTTTATTATGGGTTGTGGTTGAAATAGTTACCAATTATAGCTGACTGTGTAGAACTTAATTCAGTTAAGAGTTAGGCCTTGGTTTTAATTGCTTCCATAAAACTGAAAATTTTGAATTAATTGATGCAATAAATGTTACTTATTTATTGCTTCTAAGAATTTTAACTGGGAGGACAATAAAAAAAATTGTAACTTATATCGTAGTTGTTTTTTATTTTTATTTTGAGCTCAATATAAATAACAAAAACACACTTATTTGTACTTATAACAAAATAAATAATTAATCTAGGGCCCTTATCTAATTTATATAAAATAGTTAAATCACTAAATAAATGAACACACATAAACAAATGAAAGGGTGGCTAAATACTTGAGTCTGAAAGGGAAATAATAAAAATAGACATTCATTTCATACAGGTTTATGTAAAAATTTTATAAATAATTTTAAATTTTCGTAATAAAAAATGAAAATATTTTTAATTAACTATCAAAAATAATCACGTTCTGTTAATGTTATTGGATTTTAATTAGTAAAGTACAACTTTGTTATTTAATTTAATTTATTTGAACTTTATTTTTGGCTCAAATTGAGCACTTTTTTAACAATAAATCTATGTGACTTGGTATTAGACGTTATTTATTTTTTTACCGTTAATTGTTAGATTTTTTTTTGTTTGTTTATTCAATTCATTTAGCCATAAGTTGTTTGTTTATTCAATTCATTTAGCCATAAGAACACCACATAATATTCTCACACATTCATAAAGCAAAACAAAAACTCAAACAGGTTTATAAATATTACAAGTCTAAATGTCTTATTACTAACTAATATTCTAATTAATAATTTAATCTCAAAATAGAGTTACTTTTTTGCGACGTATTTGATACGTCGACCGTTCCCTAACTTCCCCTTCTTTAACAATATTATAAGTTACTAATATGCAAATAATAAGTTACTAATAAATAAATAATTAATTAATTCGTTACTGATATGTGACTTACAAGTCACCTATAGGTAACAAATAAGTTACTTATTAGAAAAATACTAGTATATATCTAATAAGTAACTTATGTGCAACAAATAATTTATCAATTTGTAACTCATCAGATTCTAATGCATAACTTATAAGTTACTAATACGTAACCGATAAGTTACTAATATATAACTTGGAAGTTATTTACTAACAAATTATAAGTTACTATTACGTAACAAATAAGTTACTAATTCATAAATTATAAGTTACTAATACGTAGCTAATGAGTTACTTATATGCAACTTATAAATTACTTCTAAATAATCAACAAAGTAATTATTCTTATTTATAATATCAGGTATTTGACTGGTGTACATTATTTTCAGTATAAATAATGCCAGGCTAATGATTTTCTTTATTATTGGAGTATTTTGGTAGGTACTTTCATCGATTCTGTCTTAAAAATGAGAAATATATATTGAAATATTTACACATTTTCAATGTTTTATTATAAGTACGTAAATATTTATTATAGCATACAATAAATAAATACATATATAATGTAATTGACTACCAAGCGATAGAGCAAAACACTTTTTCTCTAAATCGCATACGTATGTATTGTCTAAAGCTCTAAAGGATATTGCCTTATACTGAATTTGATTGATTTTTTAAAGTTTAATGAAAATTGTAGACACGTTGTTTTCTATTATTACTTCGAATAAATAAACAAATACATTTATGGCTTCGAATGCTTAATCTATTCCTTCACCTTCCCAGAATTTATTAATAAATAATTTGCTTATTAAAAATATTTTTACCATTCTTGTTCATATTCATTCTTTTTTTTTCATTCCACGCTAATATGACTCATCCTTGCTCATCCATGTTAGAAGTGAATTTATATTTTATTGCCACTTAATTTAAATCAATAAATTTAATTAATTTATTTTGATATGTATAATAATTACGTGATTTAAGTCTTCATTTGTTTGACTTTATGCCGATAGACTCCGGAGAAGATATTGTCTATGATGCAAGAATTCATCATGGAAAATAGTTTTATTCTTTAAATATCTAACTGGAACCAATTTTATGAATAGAAACAACTCTTATTATTCGTCTTCTTCTTAGGAGAAATGGGGTCATTGAATGCCATCGTCTTTTCGTGAAGACCGGAGAAGGGCCTCAGTCGGATGCACAAGAATGCTGACATAAGGCAGGATACAATAAGAATACCTAAAAGGACGATAAGTGTGGCGGCGAAGCCAGGAGTAGTCATGCAGATCATGCCACCAGGGGGCATCTCTTCTCTTGCAGGGAAGATCATGGTTTCCGAAGACGTGTTGTTGGAGCTTTCATCTAATGCAAAGGTCAAATCTCCAGTAGATACAACTCTGATAACTCTGTTGACTCCAACTTCCTTCTCCGGGTCTACTTCTCTTGTTCTCCTTACTCTGCGTTCATCCCTATGATGTCCTCCATGCAAGAAGGCTTCCAGGGGTAGTGGTGGTGGAGGAGGGGGTCCGTATTCTGGTCCAGGTCTTCTGATTTCAGGTCCAGAGATAAGTCCTTGGTCTGAGCACTGATCTGGACATTGGTATCTGCAAATTTGAATAGTACATTGGAAGTGCACCTCCATTGAGTCGGGGAACTTGAAGGCCTGGAAATGTGCATAAGACAATACAGAAGCACTTGCTCCAAAGTTCTTTATCTTTGTGAATCTCGACATGAGTTTTGGTCTTGTGACGCATCCCTTTTGATCAACAAGTTGAATAGGTGCCCGTTTGCCATCATGTGCCATGCAATTTCTGACCAGCATATCAAATTTGGAATCATCATCCTTGATAGCCAAAACCATCGTCATGGTTTGTCCAATCTTTACCAAGCCGGACACTTCTGAAGCCCACGGTCCCTTTCCGACTTGAATCTGCATCCAGCATCCGACATTATCACCAGCGAAGTCAGCTCTGACAACATCAAGCATATCAACAGGGAAAGGTCTGAATGTGACAGACTTCTCATACTGATCGTGCCACGTGCAGCGAAGTTTCCTAGCTTGATCCCAGACCTCTTGAACTTGAGGATCGTACTGAATAACGATGATGTTTTCAAAGTAGGTTCCTGAACCAGAGTCTGCTCCGTATCCATAAAGTCCATTTTCTGTATTACCAGCGGTACCGCAAGCATGGATGCTGATTTCAAAGTTAGCTGAAGTTCTTCCTAATCCTGCTGGAAGATGCACGCAATTGAGATTGGAGTAATGTCCTTTAGAGAAGACGATACCATAGAAAGGTTTATCGAAGCCTAGGAAGACCTTCATTGAGTTCTTCTCACACTTCACATCAAGGGATATGATCTTGGGCATCTCTGGGACTGGTGCAGGCCAGATGTCATTTCCTCCGGAGAAGATCTTGTCCATGGCTTCTTGCTGGATGTTGTTATTGTTCTTGATCAGCTTGGATGGGGGTGGGGGTGGGGGAGGAGGCTGCTGGCCGCGGTAGGCAATGTTGTGATTCTGCATGACATGGTGACCGTTTGGCACCCGGGGTTGCCCTGAAAAGATAAATATTCGATTTTGGTATTAATAAGTAAAATTAAAAAAAAACCTAAAGATTACCGCGAAGGGGGAGCATTTAATGCTTGTAATTCGTTAAAATTAGACTTCAATGCGATTGAATAACACTATTTTAATGTAAGCAATCTTAAAATTATTTACTGCAGTATTGCCGAGTTTATTGCATAAGAATTAAAGGAGCATGTTTGTATGTTTAAAATATTGATTAACTTACGAAAAAAGAGTAATGTGTTTGTGCGCAGTATTAAAATATACGTATATACGTCAATATTAATCATGAACATGTTAATGGATGTTATATTGTTTTGGTAGGAAAATACGCAAAGTAATCTAAAGAAACTAGTTTTAGTTCTAGCATCGAGCCAAAGAGGGCAGTATCAAATGAATCCGTGCCCGTATTCAGGCTTGGTTATTATTTGCCGCTGAAATAAAATTAAAAAACATTTCATACTGCGGTAAATAACTGCGTTGGTTATTCAAAATAAACAAAAAACATGATCAAGAAAATTAGGTACACCGTTTAAACGTTCGTTAATTTATGATATGTCATAAATTTAAAACATATCCGACCAGAAATATTTATTCAAAATCATCAACAACATTGTTGACAATAATTAATTATCTTCTATAATTCATTACGAAATACACGATAAAGCCAACTCTTCCACATCCCTCACTCAAAAACTACTGCACACAACATTCATTTCTAAGAAGTACATGCCCAAAATACAATAATATCTTTTTCGAAACTGATATTATTAGTGTGTCTCTACAGTTTAATTTAGTTTCTTTTTTTACATTAGCTCCACACAGGAGGCCCCGAGGAAAATAATTTCTTTGAAGATGCTGTGTGCAGGACCTTTTTGAGGAGAGGAATATGATACCCAGATATCTTTTTTAGAGAAATATTATTTTTACTATAATGAGATATAATAGGATTTTTTTCTTTTTACAGAACGACATAAATTGACACTTATCAATATTTGAAAACAGTTCATTATAATTACACCAATCCCAGAAGCGATCCAGATTAGATTGAAGAATATTACAATCATTGGTGGAGGTAAGCGTTTTGTAAATTTTTAAGTCATCGTCAACTAAGAGTATGTTTACTCCTTTAAAAAAATTTACAATATCATTGATAAATATTAAAAATAATACAGGTCCCAAGTGAGAACCTTGCATTACGCTAAGAAAGGAACGATTAGATGGTTTTGGCATGTAGAATGAATGAACGCTGTAAAGAGAATATATGAGGCGAGAATGTGCATGGTAGATGAAGCCGGGGAGGTCCGAGGAAGATATTGCACGATCAAGTGAATGAAATACTTTATCATCCAAGTCAAGAGTCAGAATAATAGAAGATTGTGAATGAGACGATTTATGAATGTGAAGAAGTGTGTGCCAAGACCGAGTTGGTCCATTCTGCCTACCCCTGCGGAAAACGTGAGGTTTAGTTAGTTAACTTAAATTATTGGAAAACAACAGACCTAATTGCAATCTTTGATTAGAGTGCTGCTGCTGTCCATTGAAGGAGGACTGACCGAGTCCTGGTCCCGAGTCGTGGTCCGACTCCAGAGCCAGCTGGTCTGTGTTAGGGATGTCGTTGTCTCCTCGATCCACGTCATTGGGGTGGCCATTGTCCAGCTGGTCCTCCTGTCCAGATACAGCTTCAACGACTTCCACCTTGTCGGATTTGGTTAAGGCCAGCTGAAAAAGATGGAAAGATTTCTTTAGTTGCTATTTTATTTTTAAAAAATCTAGTAAAAACTGGCTTCGTGTAAAAAAAAATCAACATTTAGGACTAGAGAGATTAAATAAATTTCAATAAAAGTTTTCATACTATTTCCATTTCGTTGGTCGTTATTCATTCATATTTTTCAATTGTAAAAAGTCAAATTTTGCATTAAGTACATTATATTAATATTGTTTCTTCTTTCATTTGATGATAATTATGGAACCATTATAACTTTTATTATATTTATCGTATGCGCACAACACACAACAGACAGAGGTTCACATAAAAAATACAAAAAAATAAGAAATAATGTATACCAACCAACCAATAGATGCATAACAAAATAGAAAAATGAA
This sequence comes from Limnephilus auricula, assembly GCA_951813805.1. NCBI lineage: Eukaryota > Metazoa > Arthropoda > Insecta > Trichoptera > Limnephilidae > Limnephilus > Limnephilus auricula. The sequence goes on from OX638403.1 coordinate 15,912,049, forward strand.
ACAAAAAGTAAGTAAAATAATAAAAAAAAAAAAAAACAAAAGACAATAAGTTTGGACCAAGTGAAGTCGTTAAATATTTTCGGAATCTACCAGGAGTGAATGTTACATTAAAATCGATTTATTATTAATCGATTAATCGAAGAAAGAACATCTTCGAAATTTTCCTATTATTATTAAAATAGGTTGCGAGAAGGCTTTGCAAAGGCATTTAAAATGTTTATTTGGTTGATATTGATTTGAATTATAGCCATGAGATTCTACGTGGTTATATAATATTGTTTAATAGAAATTTGTTATCACTGTCATATTTAACTTATAATTTAATTGTAATCATAAAAGATAAGTGTAATCATAATTTCCAAACACTAACCAAAATTCATCACCAGTAAGCAAGCTCTATATCTTTTTAAAACTATTTCCGCTACTTCGTTCAAGACTGGAAAATTCTTTCTATAAAGACCTAAACTTCGAAATTTTCCTACACCCCCTTCCAGAATAATTTATCTTTTTGTTTAACTTATTATCTTACCCTTTTTCCTGCCTCTATATATGTAACATTCTCTAATGGGAGGTGTCATAATAGTCCTGATGGCCCCGCGCAGAGGAACTAGGGTTCTTGCCTTGGGCTGAATTCGTATAAAAAGACACCTTCACACTTCAACACACCAAATTCTTATCGTATAGAGTTTTTTCATTGTTTCATTCGCCGAGCTGTTAAAATAAACAGATTTTTTTCATTAAGTTACTTATATTATTATAACGAGCATCTTCCATCAGCAAAATAATCAAATGAATCGTGTCAAAAACTTGATCCCTCAGTAATGTATTTTATCTTCATGTATAATGTATATTACCTACGTAGATTTATGGTCGCTTAACTAGTGACCATTGCATATCTTAAAAATGTTTCTTGTTATTTTCGGATGCATTGTAAAAAAATCATAAAAACGGAATTTTGATTTCCTTCATTTTTCGCCTTTAATATTTATAACAGAATATATTGATCGCCCAGTTGATTAGCCAGACATCTCCAAATACACACAAAGTTTTGAGACAATGAGGTAAGCAATATTCGAATGCTAACCATAAATCAAAAATTATTTACACCTGTGTGTGTTTTACATGTTAAATATGCTATAAAATAACACCGGGAGGGATAACGATCCGGTAATTAGAATGACAATTTGAAATACTATACTAGTGACCCAGAAAACATCAGCATTTTGTTCAATTTACTAATACATACATTTTTCTGCATTATAATTAATTTAGACGTGTTTATGAGTAATGTTCTTTCCCTTCTTTTTATTTCCTTCTTTTATCTTTATTTGCACAAAACATGTTACATATATCATCCTAATTTGACTGTTCTAAAACGGGAGTCCTCCTAGTTGGGCAGTCAAAACATTTTATAAATAATTTATAATACATGTACAAGACAATTTGGTGTCTTTAGTTTTTTATGACAAATTAAACCATGTGTTGCTCTGGAGTATAAAGAAACGACAATAAATTAAAGTTTATTTGTCAATCGAAATTAAATTGTTTTTATAATATTTAAATCACTTAGCGCCTCCGCCCACTGAGGCAACTGAAAACTCTCAACTGCCAACTGTCTTTGTATGACAATGTGATGGCCCGCACACTACACAATCACTCAAAAACCCGTTGTCAATGGTAACGTAAGCAGTGACTCGCGACTTGAACTGCTGATTGCCCTGGCCGGCCGTCGCTAGTTGCCAGCTGTCAGCTAATTGTTCTTCGTCTATGGTTAAACAAGCCTTTTGACCAATCAAGACAGAGAAATCAGCCGGTTTTAGTTGGTTTTCAGTTACCTCGTCAGCGGAGCGCTTAAGAACAATCAGCTGACAGCTGGCAACTAGCAACGGCCGGTCAGGGCAATCAGCGGTGCAAGTCGCAAGTCACCGCTTGCTTTACCATTGACAACGGGGTTTTGTGTGATTGTGAAGTGTGCGGGCCATCACATTGTCATACAAAGACAGTTGCCAGTTTACAGTTTTCAGTTGCCTCAGTGGGTGGATCGCCTTAAATACAAATAACATAATGTGTAACCAAGGCAATGACATTTAAAAAAACAATAAAAGGAAACAAGATAAAAATTCATAATTTAAATATAAAGGAATCCTAGGCATTTCTAGGTAGGTATTTATTCAATTAAATATGTATAATCTTTTACTAAATAAAAAAATGAATATTGTACCAAATAGAGGGTACACTTTGACATCTAACTTTATACGCAACTTAAATTTCGATTTTTCTGAAATGTCTGACTAATCATCTGGACGATCGATATAATTAATTTAATATTTTTTTTAATTTAAGAAAACATTTTATAACTTTCTGTTTAATTTGTCACATGATTGTTAAGACGATAGACTTCGCTTTTCGGCCCATACAAAAAGGACGCCCGGGAAAAAACACTTTTCTACATCAAAAATTGCACAAGATTAATATATATTTTTTTATACTGCCTTATAGAGGGTGAAAACTATGTCGGTATGTTTTCGAATTTTTGATACGTTTCGTATTAACGTAAACATTCACTGTCAAACATGTACGATTTATCAAAAAATATTATTTAAGGAAAAAGTTCTGCTAACTCAACTCTCATAAAGAATTATAAAATTATAAAAAGCTACCGACGTAGCTTCTTCTTTCTAAAAAATATATATTTTTTAAAATTTCAATTTCGTGAAAGTTTCGGTGTAGAAAAGTGTATTCTCCATAAACCCCTTTTCGAGCGATTTCTGTAGGTAAATTTGAGCGTTGTCTCATTCGCACATTTCGCATTCGCATGTATTGTAAGTGTGCGTGAGCTTATTGTGAGCGGGACAGAATGACAGACGCGGGTGTTCCGCGTGTCGTTCAAAGTCTAGCCTCTTAATAATTGCGTTAAAAATAAGCTTTTAGGGAGAAAGAATAATCCGTACAAAGGCGTACCCTACAATACGTTTCCTCCACAAGACTCTTCAGAAACTGTTGTTATTGATTGTCTGGTCATTTTCTGTACATACGTGTATTTAATTATTTGTATTCATTAATTAATCTCAAGAGGGAACTCTGGGCGGCAGCAAAAAACCATATTCCAAGACACTCGTGGGATCCTCTACAAAGAGCGCAGGTTTCAGGTTCAAACCGAATGCTATTATGCTGCATACTGCATACTATATGCTGTATGCCGAATGATGATGGCACAGAAACGATAAGAGGGAACAATGGATGGGAAGAGAAGAAGCGACCTGTTCAACCGTTCAGGTTCGGTGTTCAGACCAATTGTCGGCTGTGAGAGAGTTAATCTTTGACCGGATGGTTTTATATTATACTATGATCACATTCATATGTCTGCGATTATTGCACTCTGGAGTGTATTTGGAGGAATTAATTCAAGATATCATCGATATCAATTTTAGAGAATCATTTTTTCATTCTTTTTAAATTCGATAACATTTTTTTACGAAATATGTTTATTTTGTTCAGTTGGTATCAGGCGCTCCGCTGACGAAGCAACTGAAACCAAACTAAAACCGGCTAGTTTCTATGTTTTGATTGGTCAAAAAGCTTGTTTAACCATAGATGAAAAACAATCAGCTGGCAGCTGGCAACTAGCAACGGCCGGCCACGGCAATTAGCAGTGCGAGTCGCGAGTCACTGCTTGCGTTACCATTGACAGCGGGTTTTTGAGTGATTGTGAAGTGTGCGGGCCATCACATTATCATACAAAGACTGTTGTCAGTTGACAGTTTTCAGTTGCCTCAGTGAGCGGATCGCCTAAATCATTAAAAATGCAGAAAAAAATTTGAACTTTCATAAAGGTGAGTTTTACTGCAATTTGCGGCAGTTCTTGCAAACTTAATTGAGGAGAAGTTACTTTTTATTTTACTTTTATTTATTAATTTTTATTTTAGTAATTTGTACATTTAAGTTTACAAATTGCTAATTTTTTACATATTGTATTCTATATTAAATTTTCTCCAGTTTCATTGAGCTCCTACAATACATCTTAAACTTTTTGATTGGTGCGGACTTTATAGTTTCTGCACGGAGAAAAATGTTATTCTAAAATACGATCATTTTATTCGTAAAAACGGGACTGCAGTTCTTACGAACAAATTAACAGTGTTTCAATGTTTATTGGCGGGAAATTGTAAGAATAATAATATTTGTACGAAATTACGTATACCAACAAATTATTTTTCCATGTTCCCGCCAATAAACATTTAAACCCTGTTTCTTTTTAAACTTCAGTCCCGTTTTTAACCGTTTTTACGAATAAAATGATCGTATTTTAGAATAACATTTTTCTCCGTGTGGTAGCTGTTAGGTTAGACACTTAGCTGTTAGGTAAGGTTAGGTTAGACACTTCATCCCTTTGTTTTTTAATGACAAATAAAGTTACTGTAACAATAACTTTGTTGGACTTCGATTTAGACGACTGGTCCACTTGTTAACCCTACTGCTATAAAAATAACTATACCACTGTCAGTGGTGGTTACCTTTTATAAAACAGCAATTATTAAAAAGGTAGGTCGTTGGAGAAAAGCACTGTTGCAAACCAACAGATTACAAGAAAAGTTTTTGATAATAAATCTAATGTTTTTATATTTCCCGTTTTAAATATTAGTTTCCCATATGATTCCTATTGTTTTCATGGTAAGTTTAACGAAATTCATGCCTGATTCTCAATTAAAAAAAGGACAAAATAATATTAAATGATGTAGTTAATAGTCTGCCTCAGCGTCCCCTACTTCTTATACCATTCAAACTTGCGTCATATATTCTCCTTAAGCTCCTTTCTTCGTTCATTCGCTCTACATGCCCAAACCATCTGACGGTCCCTTTCTTAATTTTACTCATTACGCTTACATCAGCCTTGATCTTGCCATCAGACATGGCTGAATCAGATACATGAGTCGGTCCATGTCAAGAGTCAGAAAAATAGAAGGGTATGTATGAGAATATGTATGAATGTGAATGAGGCAAAGAGTGTGTGCCAAGACCGAGTTGTTTGGCGGTCCATCCTAATAGTTACTATAGATGTGATAGTTAGTTAGTTCGTTAGTTAGTTAGTTAGTTAGTTAGTTAGTTAGTCCAAAATTTCTTGCATCGATTAGCTTTCGGATTCCACTACGTAATACTAGAAGTCAAAATTTACTTCAGTGTAGAAATTCTGGGACTAACTGGGACCTTGCGTATTCTTCTAGGCCTAGAATACTAATGGAGATAAATAATTATACCAATTCAGTGGATATCTTCAATTTGTCACTAAACATACAAAACATTATTATTGAAGCAGTTCAGTTATTTACAATAAATACGGTGTAATTTTTAAAACCCCTTTAAAAGGGCGTTAATAAATAAGTAAAAATACCCACTAGTAGAAATTAAAATTGTCTAGTCATCTAAAAGAAAGAGCAATAATTTGATTTTATACGCTTGTTTTTATCCATCTTTTTCTTCATACGTAAATGTATTCATTCATAAAACGAATACCTGCGTTCACAAGGCACAACTTTGTTACCAGTTCTCTCCAGTCACAGTACATAGTACCTATCCAGTATTCACTCACACCTGGCTAGGTCGGTAGATGTTAGACGCTGGGTCCATTGGTATTGGTACATCTCACATCTCTACAGCCTCTGGTATGGGAGGCAATAGGCCACGGAACATCCCGGCATTAGGTCAATGGAATGGTCAACTCATTCCTTGGTAAACGTGGTATAGGTATTCCACAGTTACTATAAATGCATTAATGCACCTTATGAATTATTTATTTTAAAGTCATTTATACTTATTACAGAATTTATCATTCAAGAAAACCAACGTATTGATTGATAAGTTAAAAATAGTTAGTTTTCAGTAAGTAGGCAGATAGGTACATACGTACCTCCTGAAAGTCATGTAATAATTATGTTATATTTTTCTCTTCTTAAAAAACCTCTGAATTATTGACTTCTTTGCTCACAACACATATTATAAGATTTGAATATTTTATGTACGAATATTCATTAACTTTTTTAAAATTAAATCCACACAAGAAAAATAATTTCCTTCGAGGCCTGTGTCACATTTGGCCATGCTAAATGGAGCGGTTTCGTGGTTGTATTACTATATTAGATAAAATAAAGTAATAATAAATAAAATAATCTAAAGGTTTAATGGGGAGAAAATCTGACGGCCTCCGTGGTCGAGGGACAAGTGTCTCTACTAGTAATCTGAAAGTCGCGGGTTCAAATCCCGTTGTGTTCAAATAAATTTCATTTGATTGATTTGTGTTTTCACAATTTAATAATTTAAGATAATATAATGCATATTTGCGGTGCGTTTCAGAGCGGAAGATTCTCTCAGTATAGCCCAGGTGAAGAGCACCATTCAGAATTGAAACGTTGCTTGAAATGGTTTTAGCCGTGTTTGGTGACTAGATCTGAGCAGTCATGTGTTTCTCCGCCTTCCTCTTTCCGTCTCCTTCCCAACAACACTTACTTTTAGATTCTCAACATACCCCGATTGGGGATGTCATAGTCTCACAAGTCCCAGGCAATTGAGAGCAGTTGGGAGTCATGTGCAGTATGCACAAAAATAATCACTCAATCTTTGCTTTATCCACAGGCATTTGTCATCTCATAAGATCGTGCCATGTTTTTTTCACTTTTCCGTTTAAGCTTTGCACTTCACACATTTTCCTGACACTCATTTTCCTTCCATCCGCTTTACATGTTCAAACAATCTAAACGTCTCTTTCTTAACCTTGTTTATTAATGATGGTATGTAGGTATTTAATACTAGGGGATAGTCCGACGTGCTCCGTCGATGCTTTTAGGTTAAAAAGATACAAAAATATCAAATAAAATTCATTTTTAAACTATCGAATCTAACCCACCCAAAACCGAAAAATCATTTTTGAATAACTAAGCTTTGATAATAATCACACAAAATACATTTAAATAATCAAACAGTCATAATACCACGGTAAAAACGTAGAGTATGAAAAATCAACAACAACAAATATCTGGTATCATGACCAACAGTTAAATTTGATGTCAAAAATATAGTGTTGGGCATTTAATTTCCTCTCATTATATCGCGGAAGATTATATTCGTAGTTATAATAATTGTTATTCGATAGATTGAATTTTGTTGCTTGTAAAAAACTGGCAGACTCACTCGCCAGTTAATACATAAGCACTGAATTTGGACAGAAACAATTGCTTTATCTTGTTGAAATCAAATGTTGTAGGCCAACAACTATTTTGGTAAAAATATTGATAAGTAATTATTTACCTATAATATTGTATTATCTTAATATATAAAATAAAGTCGGGTTAGTTACACCATTTATAACTCAAGAACGGCCGGAAGGATTTTTATGATCGTTGATTTGTTGGATTTGTCTCCGTCCCGATTAACAGAATAACTATTAAAACATCGGAAAACATCCCGGGAAAAATAATTATGATGAAAATTATTGTTTTCATATATTTTGTATGGAACGACTTTTCAAATAATGTCTGTTGGTCGATATAATTTGAATCAATTCGAACTGTCAATGGTATAGTCTGCCGAACATTTCATGCTTAGGCGCTCCGCCCACTTAGGCAACTGAAAATCAACTAAAACCGGCTGTTTTCTCTGTCTTGATTGGTCAAAAAGCTTGTTTAACCATAGATGAAGAACAATCAGCTGACAGCTCGCAACCTAGCAACGGTTGCCCAGGGTAATCAGCCGTGACAGTCGCAAGATGGTCGCAAGTCACCGCTTGCGTTACCATTGACAACGGGGTTTTGTGTGATTGTGTAGTGTGCGGGCCATCACATTGTCATACAAAGACAGTTGGCAGTTGAGAGTTTTCAGTTGCCTGAGTGGGCGGAGGCGCTTAGTATACAGCTCAATTTAATTTTTTGAACTAAGAGTACCTATTTATTTTAACATAATAAAAACTTAATTAATTTCAGCTAATAAATTAAACACAACATTTATTGATTCTGAGGCGGTACGAAGTTTGCGGGGTCAGCTAGTTATATATTAAAATAAAATAAAAATTGTTACCTAAAAAATTTAAAAACAATGATCTTTTGAATATTTTTCCACTTAACCATTGTCACCCTTTAACGACCTTTGATTCCTTTTGTTCGTCGTTTTTTATTTTGCTTTATGATTATATGATTTGAAATTTGTGTTGTGCATATAATACAATATTTCAATTGAAAATTGAATAAATCTGCCAACGACTAACGGTATAACCTTAGTATATTAAAAATTAATGCGTTTACCAAGTAAAATAACAATATTTCAAAATCAATTTATGTTTTTTTCGTAAAAAAAGAGTCAATACGTCTAGAATTTGATTTATAAGGGACTAATTTCTGGAATATTTATTTACCGAAGGGCCTGCCACCACTATTAGAGCCATTTCTTAAGTCCACAGAACAAAGCATACATTTCCATAACCACGAGATTAAAAACATTAATAGTTAAAAAAAAAAACCCAAAGCCCCATCGATGGTCTTATGACGGTCATCCGCCGGTTTTATGGTGCTTGATCCATCATGTTTGTTCATTAAATCGTTTGTTTTCATCGTACCGATAATTGCCGTAGGGTAAACATGTGGCCATTTCAGTGGTGTGTTGCTGAGGCCACTGGGCACGAAAAATGGGGTCAAATACGGTTCAAATAACTCTATCTTCGCTTATGGACAGAACCAATAGTTTCACATTTTGATAAATTCAAAACACGAGATTTTGAATAAGTATTAAACATGAACATGAATGAAGGTATGTAGACGTGGAATATGGCACAGAATGTGAGAAAAATCATTGTTTTACCAAATGGGTTTCAATGTTTACTTTTACGTTTTTTTTAAGATTTTGCCTAAATTCATCCACTCAAATTTCTAAGGTAAATCGATGCTTCATTACATTAGCAAGAACACTATCTATAAAAGCCTAGTTTGGATTGGATAAATCGTGCAGCAGAAGAAATATTAGGTGGAATTCGTGACAAGAAGTGGGTCGATGTTGGAAGTTAGGTGTACGATAGAATTGATAGGTTACTTTGGATGTTATTTTTAAATCTATAATCGACAATCGATATTTTGTATTGAAATGTTTTTCTAACTCCATTAAGTAACATCATTAAATAAATTATTAAAATATTAAAAACGAATAAAACATTTCATTTTTATCTATCTGCTTAACATTCTCGGTAAACAATTATCTTTGATAAAAGATGGCTGTACTAGTATGTCTTTTCAATCAATAATAATCTTACCTAAGACTACTTTTATATTTTTGTATGAAAGCGTATCTCTTACTTTTTTACCCTTCAAAAGGTTGTATTCTTTATACAGGGGTAAATTATACCCTTCAAAAGGTTGTATTCTTTACACAAGGGTAAATTGCATTAACTTAAGGAGGTGATTTTACGTATCAGTATCTAATATTATAAACGCAAAAGTTTGTATAAAGTAAACTTTACAATAATATAGCTCATACATCAGAAGAACATATATGCTATAATTTATAAAGCTAGCTTTTATTTTTAATATATTGAAAATAATAATTATTGTTTAATAGTAAATGTCAAAATTTGAGAATGATATTTTGCAAAACAATGATTGTTAAATCAAAATTTATTTGAAGTAGTCGCCTAATAATTTGAATCGAATCAAGAATTATAGATATTTTAAATAAATTGGTTAAGAATTTTGGTTTAAATATAGATACTGCGCAGACGAAGTCGGGGGCAGAAGCTTGTAAGTAATAAAGATAAAAACGATTTTAGAAATTCCAACTTTTTTGGTAAAAAGATAAAATTAGTCCGGCATGTGCGGCCACCACTATTATTTTTAGAATATACTCAGCATACCTATATTGTGCCTATGCATTACATTGTCAATCAGACAAGTCAAGGCCTCACAGAATCAAATAATAAATATAATTACCTTGTTATATTTCGCCAGAAGTGCGTTTACATTACACTCAAAATAGTGCATCATAATATGTGCATAGGATATAGGCAGAAAAAGCTTTCATTATATTTGATCTCAGAATTTTGCTGACACTCACAGAGACAAGAATTATCACGCAGCGCCACGTTTTCAATTACATGAGAAATCCCATGGGATACAAATCTTTCAACAATAATAATATTTGCATTTATCCGTCAGGAAATTGTTTTAAATTGACGCCTTTCACGCCTTGTCTCGGTGGTGTTTGTTCATAGTTTATGGCTCACGAAAGCGACCTTTGACTTAAATTTGTTCATAAATCACTTCTAGCTTTCATTGTTTCTAGATTATGAGGCTGACCGCCAAATATGGCTTTGTTTATGGGACATTTCTGACTATATTGATACCACATCCTCATTCTAGATTATTATTAAATTTATTTAATTGGTTTAAATCTTCAAGCAGATTGATTTAAAGTTATGAGAGGTGAGGGAACTAATTAATGACCCCACTCATAATTCAAAATTCTGCTGAAGAGCGTGGAGCCATTCAAGCAATTAAGGCTGTTATCTGATTTGCTAGGACCTTTCATATCTTTCCTATCACATTTTCTTTCTCGTCATCAAAACTGTTCAGATAGGATTTCGATTTAAATAGATTAACTCGCGATAAAATTACAAACTCGCGATAAAATTACAAACTCTGCAAAATGAATTAAATAAAGTATCAATATTAATTTCACATATTATTTAGCTCAACAAATATTTTGACTACACTTTTTTCTATGAAAACCCAATATTTTTTCTAACGTTCATTTGCAGTTAGTGTGAGAACTTCAGTTATTTTTAAGGTTGATATATTTTTAAATGTACAATCTATCATTTTGTTTTTGAAGAATTTTATTTAACTTGTACACACCAGTATCGTTCACTAGCAATCTTATAATAAATTATACAAGTACCGAAATGTTTAGATTTTTATTAGGTGGGGGTAGTAGGATGGGGTGATTTTGGGCGTGGGGACAAACAGTGGGAGGAGTCAAGACAACAGGGGAACATTGTCAATAATGGTGTATTTTGTTAACTAATTTTATTTTTGATTTAATTTTTTTGTTTTTTTTAAGGTTTCTATTGCGCACAAATTAAAGTACGTATTAATATTTGAATGTTAAAACTTGGTTTTAAAAACAAAACAAGTATCTTATATATATATTTTTTTTTAAGGTTTCTAAAGCGCACAAATTAAAGTACGTATTAATATTTGAATGTTAAAACTTGGTTTTAAAAACAAAACAAGTATCTAACAAATATGCATGTGAAATAAAACTCTTCAAAAACAAAATGTCTGGAAGTATAATATAGGTTTTAGACCCAACGCTCAAATCTAGATACCTATACAAAAAAATCTATCACTTTGGTTTCGTAAATTTCGGATTTGTTTATTTATGATTTTTGCCACCTAATAGCTGTCTTTTAACCCTCAATTCTGCAGTAAATGGGGGCAAAGTAGAAGCAAAGTAGCTTTGTCACTAATGTGGAACGACCTTCGAGCCCACTTGCACTATTATCTCTGCAGTCAGTAGTCAGTAGACCACCGCTCGCAAACAGGATTGCTGCATCCGCAAGAGTGCTTTGGAGAAACGTCTTGGTTGCATTTACTGTTAACATATCTGCCGACTAGATGTCTGCCTTCTTCTGCAGAAAAATACATACACCAACACGAGGAGAAAAATCTACGATGGTTTCATTGAGATATCTACAGTAATTATACCTTTTTTATTGATATCGGTTAAATAGGTGTACAACAAACATGTACCTTAAAGGATAGACCATGGGAGTCATATTATTTTTTTTTATAGAGAAACCTCACAAGAGTCCCAACTGCTCCCTTCTGGAGCCAGTGAGACTATGGCATCCCCAATTGTGGAGTATGTTGTGAGGCTGAAGGAAAGTGGGAAAGGGAAGGAGATGGGGAAGAGGAAGGTGGGATAGTACCTGGCTATTCAGATCTAGTCACTAAACACGGCTAAAGCCATTATTAAGCAAAGTTTCAATTCTGAATGGTGGTCTTACACCAGGGCGATACTGAGAGTATCTTCCACTCTGGAACGTGCCGCAAATATAACATATATTATTTTTATTAATTAATTGTGAAATAACACAAATTAATCAAATAAAATTTATTTGCGCACGCCGGGTTCGAACCCGCGACCTTCCGAAGGGGAGTCAAGTGTCTTACCACTCCATCACGGACGATATTTGTTCATGAAAGCGATTTTTGTATTTGGAAACTTTGAATGTCTATAACTTTTTTACTTACTTCAATAATTAAGATCTGTGAATTGTATATTTTATAATTTCATTGGTTTTTGGCCATAGTTAAGACAAATATATCAATTTATGACGAAAGAAAATTCGACACTAGTGGTTTTGAAATTAGTTAAATCAGTTAATATACTGTTTATGGATTTCATTGTTTCATCCAACAATGTAATGAAACTGCCGAAAAGTGGACTTCCGTGTTTAATCATTTAAGGAACAGAAACAGCAGTGTAAGTTTTGTATCCCTTTGTTGAGATAAAATAGGCTGCCGACTAAACTATTAGTTTAAAACGTTTTTTAGATAAAGAAATTAACTATCAGTTATTTATTTAGCTCTTAACGACAGCTAATGAACAATGTGTCGTGTTTTTATGTAACCCATTAAATTGATTCTAAAAATAACTCAAAATCTACTCTTTAACAAATGGCGCTGTGAAAAATCACTTTTGCAAGTCATGCTATAAACCATTAGAGAAGAATTTATGTCTCTACAAACAGTTTTGTTCATAAATAAACTTAATTCTTTCAAGAAAGGCTTACAAATACAAATTTGTATCAAAGATTCAACCCAATATTGTATTCGGAAAAGGATAGAGTTTGTTTATGGACAAAACAATTTATTAGTATTCATACTTTATACAACGCAAACAGTTAATTCATTTTAATATTTTAAAGCAATACAAAAAATGTTTTTCCTAAGATAATTGAACTAGCGCCAACTATTTATTTATCACTTGTGCGGTGAACTTGGCTACCAAGGCTTTAAATTAAATTAACCAAATTAACCAAAGTTTTAAATTAAAATGTAGGTACGTGTTTTTCTGAGGCTACGTATCATTTAACCTCCAATAACAAGTGTATTTTTAATTTAAAAGATATTATATATATCGTTGAAGAAGAAGATAACCCTAATAATCTAAATTAAAATATGAAAAACAAGGCACAAAAAAAAATAATATAATAACATGTTGTCTCAGTTGCGACAGCTATCTTTTATTTTTCTGTGTCTTGTTCATTTTCATATTTTAATTTATTATTAGTGTTATCTTCTTACATTGATGGGAATAACCTTCAAGTTATATCTTATAAAAATTTAAATTATATCTATTTAACTTTTTTTTTTCTAAGTAGTATTGCGAGTAGAAAAAAAGGAACTGTTCATACTTACGCCATTTTTATAAGTACCTTCATTACAAAAGGTACATTAAACTTATTTAGGTATCACTAGCTGACCTAACAAACTTCGTACCGCCTCAGAATCAATAAATGTTGTGTTTTATTTTATAAGCTGAAATAAATTAAGTTTTTATTTAGTTAAAATAAATAGGTACCTACTCTAAGTTCAAAAAATGTAATTGAGCTGTTGACTAAGCACGAAGTGTTCGGCAAACTACACCATTGACAGTTCGAATTGATTCAAATTATGTCGACCAACGCACACTATTTGAAAAGCCGTTCGATACAAAATATATGAAAAAATTAATTTTCTTCATAATTTTTTTTTCCGTGATTTTAATAGTTATTCTGTTAATCGGGACGGAGACAAATCCAACAAATCAAAGATCATAAAAATCGGTTCAGCCGTTCTTGAGTTATAAATGGTGTAACTAACCCGACTTTGTTTTATATATTAAGATAAGTATAACAACCATAAATTAAACTAATGTAATTTTAAATAAAAATCAGGGCTTTAGAATAGAATCTTCTATCTTCAAATCCAAAGTCAAATATGTAGACCACAATATTACCGAGAAATATTGATTAAATGCATTTACGATCTCGCATTAATTATATTTAAGTTATGCATGTTGGTGTAAATATTCCTACATTCAATTCTGTTCAAGTCAGTTTCATTTTCGGAACTAGTTTTCCTTCGTATAATGTGGCAACATGATAAGCCAATTACTGAAAGCGCCACTGTGTAGGGTAAACATAAGCAGACATATAATTTATTGATATTACCTGAAGCAACCGGTATCAACTTCTCGGTTGACCACTGACCCTTCAAATGATTACGAGTTATTGCTATAATGGAAATGAACATTTAAGTACCTGCGGAATATTGCAATCGGAATATTTTCTCTCTTTGATTCATTCAACGGGTGTGAGTAGGTACTATGCGAAAGGAGATATATGTTTAGGAACCTACATTCCCACTTTGATATCTAAAGTGTTTGCTGAAAGTGGAAAATATGTTTTTTAGTTACACAGAAGTTAATCAACAATACAGAGATTATTACAATTTAATTTAAATATTGATACATATATGTATAAATATTTAAATTAAATTGGTCCCCACATATAAATATTCTGAACGACAGAGTAAGGAAACTAACATATATTTTTAAATGTTTAAGAGATGTTTTGAACGAAAAATTACTTACAACCACATACTTTGCTTTCTGTCAATCAATTATACAATACGGCATCATAGGATGGGGCAGTACATTTACAAATCAAACACAAATAATTTACAAATCACAAAAATTAAAAATAAAAACTATTCAAACAATTTAAGGTCAGAAAATTAAGCGCATTATACTTCTGCCATGCAAAATTACAAATTTATAAAGATAATATTCAAAATAAAGCTGCACCATTTAAAAAAAACCAGAAATAGGTAATCTCCATGGACATGATCCTGCCACAGAAATCGTGACTCTCTTACCTCTTTTAGAGAAAAGTTAGTTTCGTTTGTGAGAAAAAGGGATAGGTTACAAGGTATCGGCGGCAGTACATCTTTACCATCTATTAGTGACTATTCTATGAAATTCCATTTACAAAAATACGCTTATAATACTGTCCAAATATACAAGACGACTTTAAATTTGCATTGAAACGATCACCACCTTGAACGGGAAACGGAACATACAAACAAACGAAATGAAAAACGGGTGAGTTGTAAAACAGGAATTCACCACGCTCAGTATATAATTGATTCCCTGTATTAGGAAGAAAAAAGAAACGCAGCACGTATTACTGCCTACCCCAAACGGCAAACACTATGAAGGTCACCCGTCGCACCGGAACCGGCAACAGTTGATATTGCAGATCCGTCTGGTTCAATCCACATCTCATGTCGATTAGATCAATAGATCACCGCGTCTCCGTGTCCGTCCCGTCTGTGTCTTGTGTCCGCGTCCGGCTGCCGCGCGGAGAAACGCGGCCGCGGCGGTGTTCGCGGAACCAACGGGTTCAGCCAACCTTGTTTGTGGGGTTAGGTGACCCGCGCATCAATCTATACTTCTACAGATCTAGACTGACGTACGTCGATAACCGGTGGAGTGTGAATCCAGCTTAAATTTAGGAAATACGTGAGTAATTATTTTTTAATGAAATAATTAAAAACACTTTGTTTTTACCACGATGATCTGTATTTAAAAAATCGACATGTTTTGAGAACGATGTTCTCTTCATCAGGACATTAAATGTACTAAAAACGAAATAATCAAGTATAGAAAGACGTGGAAGTAGTGGGGGAAGAGAGGTGGAAAGGGGAGGTGCTTAGAAGATCAACAGGGGGAGGGGGTGGAGAGTTTTTTGTTTTTTAGCTTTTAGTTTTTAGTACATTTAATGTCCTGATGAAGAGAACATCGTTCTCGAAACATGTTGATTTTTTTAAATAAAGATTATCGTGGTAAAACAAAGTGTTTTTAATTATTTCATTAATAAAAGGTGCCACA
Organism: Limnephilus auricula; assembly: GCA_951813805.1. NCBI lineage: Eukaryota > Metazoa > Arthropoda > Insecta > Trichoptera > Limnephilidae > Limnephilus > Limnephilus auricula. The sequence goes on from OX638403.1 coordinate 15,928,018, forward strand.
ATGTGAATTTGCAAAATTTGAAGAAATTATTTTTTAGTTTTTATTAGAATAACTGTCTGTTTATAACTTTTGAAGTTTATTGCCATTAATGTTATATACATATCATTGAAAACGACGATAACACTAACAATCTAAACGAATATATGAAAAAGAACAAGACACAGAATGGTCGCAACTGGGACTCGAACCCAGAAGCTCTCGTCCTGCTGGGAGGAACGCCTCTTCCAATTCGGCTACTGAGATCTCTCTGAGACCATCTGTGATGATGTGCGTGAAGTTCAAAATGCGCCTGCGTAAAATAACGTAATGTGTATATAAATTAATTTTTTAAAATTGAAAAATTTTCTTTCAAATAATCGTTTGACAGTCAAATATTCTATAAATACTTTCACAAATCTTACAAATATAATATCCCGTGATTTTTCATGTTTAACATTAATACAAACATCATTCCAAACACCATTCATTAATAAAATCTACACGGAGAAAAATGTTATTCTAAAATACGATCATTTTATTCATAAAAACGGTTAAAAACGGGACTGAAGTTCTTACAAACAAATTAACAGGGTTCCAATGTTTATTCTTACAGTTTCCCGCCAATAAACATTGAAACATTGTTGATTTGTTCGTAAGAACTTCAGTCCCGTTTTCACGAATAAAATGATCGTATTTTAGAATAACATTTTTCTCCGTGTAATATTTCAAAAACAGATCTTAAAATAACTTGACATTAATGTACACCGTCAAATTTTCCTCGAATATATGTCGAGCATCAATGGTTGTCGAATAAATCGAGTTCTGACCAATCACATCCTTGTCGCTATCATGACGATTCAACGTTCAACCGATATTCATTCAATGATCCTACTTCCAACGCCATATCTATCGCATCTCAAGCGGTAAACTCGCCTTGAATAGCAGCAGTTGACATATATTTATATGTCCACTATCTTCTTCAAAATCAACTACACACTCGCTCCTAGGGCACCTTGTTTTGATCAACCGATGAAATACAGATCACATCGCATTAAATTGTCGGTCAACTGTTTCGAAAATTTAACGCATTTCAAAGCAATCTTATACCTAATTACTGCTACAGGAAAGGAATTCGTTGAAAGAATCTAGGAACGGTAGATTCCGTAAATCGATATGTATAGTAATCAATCAATGTAAAGAGGGTTTTATTTTATGTTAAACTTATTTATTTATGTATGTTATTACTAGCTGACCCGCCCACGCATTGATGTGGCTAACGAAACACAACGCCATCTACTGGATGGTTACCTAACCTAGATTACCAAGTGTTGTGTCAATAAATTAACTCACACCGCCATCTGTCAGAAACTTATAAAACTTACAAATAATATGAAATCATTGTCACATAACAAACATTTTTAAAATTTTTTTATAGAGAATACCTCACAAGAGTCTTAACTGCTCCCGTCTGGAGCCAGTGAGATTATTGCATTCCCAATTGGGGTATGTTGTGAGGCTGAAGGAAGTGGGGAAGGGAAGGAGATGGGGAAGAGGAAGTGTGGGAAGTACCTGGCTATTCAGATCTAGAACTAAACACGGCTAAAGCCATTATTAAGCAACGTTTCAGTTCTGAATGGTGGTCTTACACCAGGGCGATAGGGATGGTTACCTAACCTAGATTACCAAGTGTTGTGTCAATAAATTAACCCACACCGCCATCTGTCATTACAAATAATATCATAGCATTATCCCATAACTAACATTTAATTCTCAATATTAAATATTGAGGTCAATAATCGAAATAAAAACTAACCTATCTTTTTAGTTGGACACAGTAAGCCAAATTTCATCAAAAAGTAGTTTCGGAGTTTACCCTGGACTAACATCGTGACGCGAGATTTTTATATATATATCAATATATGCCTATACTAGCATTTACAAAGCATGTGAAATACATAATAATTTTGTGGAACAGTAGTCATGCGATAAAATATGCTAATTTAATTATATAGAATCCACGCAGAAGAATAATGCCTAGGTATTATGGTAACATTGATTTATTGAGTGTGTTATTATAGCCTATTTGTAATTATATTCCGTGCACTTGAACACATATCTACTTCAGAAAAAAGTATTGCCAACTGAATGCAATCTACAATAGGTACAAGCGATTATAAACGACTCAGTTCTGATATTGTTGTTGCAAAAACAAAGAATTTTAGATCGAGTAGTTGTTGTTGGTATACGATGGAAATTAAGCTTTATAAATAAGGGATGTCTATAATACCGTTAATAATTTTAAAAATAAAAGTCAAGTCAAATAAAAATCAAGTCTGAAATAAGTCAAGTCTGAAATAAGTCAAGTCTGAAATAAGTCAAGTCTGAAATAAGTCAAGTCTGAAATAAGTCAAGTCTGAAATAAGTCAAGTCTGAAATAAGTCAAGGAATTTTGATAATTTTAACTTGCTAAAGTCCCCGGCGCGGCGTCGTCCGGGCTTTGTACAGAGTTTTTTTTTTTTAAATCAGATGTGGACAGTAACCTTCCTACTATTTTGGAGGTCAAGTGTGCAAAATGTAATCAGTATCAAAATAATACTAATAGATAGATAAATATGTTATCCCTAGAGCAATGTTCAAAGCAGTGGTAATAAATATTTTAGTTGGGAGGTTTGACGGTCAATTCCTACTGTAGTCCAAAAATATTTGTTTGATATTCAAACTTAGACGAAAAACGAGAATTTTCTTTGATTAAATGGAGCCAAATAAATATTTGTACTAATAGATTACTTCAATAATTTATAGATTTAAAAATATATATGCTTTTTTGCAATTCATTCGATCTTATAAGAATTCCATCATTCAGATCGTTGCTTGAATTAAATGTTGTCTGTGTTAGCTCCTTATGTTAGTAAGATCTGTATAGCCAATTTTAAACCTTAATTTTGACTTTCTCCTTCAATTTCTCAACAGTAATCAGCCTCGTGATATTCAACTGTGGCGTTGGTTAAACTTAGAGTAGAATGGTAATCGTAATATTTTGTTCCTCAGAAACCAAATAAATTATCCCTCATCATTTCACCGTCAAGCTGTATCCTAATTTATAAAATCAACGTTTTTTATCTAACACCCATATCATTATTTCAAACGGCCACCTATGTATCTGTTTGACGTTTTAGAAAGTAGACAAGTTATCGACCCGATAGTTGTTGATTCGGTAGGATTCCTCGAAGGAAAGTTGAAAACACTAAAGTTGTTGTTTGTTGTCACAAGAGGACGAGTAAATAAATCTGTCGGTGTCTTCACAAACAACTTGGGTCAAGGCTAGATTTATATCAATTTCTTCCATTTTTGTTATGGTATTCAATTAGAAGACGTCGACATGAAAACAAATCAATACAAATAGTTTATCTAAAATTATTTTTACGGTGGTGCGCGATCCACGTAATGTTATTAAAATGACAATTTTTTAAAACATATTTCGGTTTTGATTCATATTTTTGAAGTAAAACTTGGGGGTTAAGCTAGCGAATGCGTGACGAGAGCGTTAAGAAAAGTATAGTATAAAAATGTAGAACGGGCTGTATCACACTGTAGGAGCAAGAGAGAGCAGTGCGCGCGCACATTTTCTTTTTCTCTTCCTCTCATAGCCAGTGCATGAAGATTATTCGTAATTTCATTTCATTCTTGAACAATTTTTTAAAATAATATTTTGTTCAATATATTTAAAATTCTACGTTTAAAGTCGATAAGTTTTACTTCAGTCGTGTGGTCTAAAGCACACTTGTTTGTTTTTCTGTGGAAACGGACTCCGGAAACTGGAAACTCTGTCGTCTTTGTATACGCTGTGTCGGCTATGTCTCCTCTGCGTCACATAACTTAGTAATAATAATGACGGGATGGTGAGTTAGCAAAGAAATGGGCGGACACCCCTTTTGCAGGATCTAAGCTGGCTAAGAATGGTGATTTTCCACATCCAACTCGATTTTGGAAAGTGGGTCAAATCTCAACAAAAGAAGAAATGGGTGAAAGCACCAGTAATGACATGAACAAAAGTTCATAGATGGTTCACATGAACAAGTCCTACCTTAGTGGAAAGAAGACTCAATAGTATTTATGATACATTATTCCCAAGGAGTTTAGCCAAACTCATTTCGAGATAGACAATATTATACAATTAAAAGAAAATTATTTTCACAAGAATACGAATTTAGTAGGAAGAGTTTAAGATAAAGAGTTCAATAAAAAAGTCTACATAGATTATAAAACAGACTACACACACTTGACACAGTTAATTGTAGAACATTTATTTTCATAAATACATTTAAAAAGATAAAAAAGTCAGAGATTTCCAAAGGAAAATTGTGTTGCTGGCTAATAAAACTGCTGAAAAAATATCCCTTTAGAGCTTTCGCCACTGTTTTTGTTTATTACTGAAGTTTCAGGTTGCTAGGAAATGCGTTGTATTGAGTATATGCGATGAATTGTAAGAAGTCAATTCCAAACTTAGTCATGTGAGCAGATGACGATAATTGTATTTGATTTTGCGATACTGTGTACTGGTTTGTGTATGTCGGAATTAAAGGCTGGTTTAGAGTTGGTCTGTGAATGGCAGTTGTGATGTTATAAATATTGGCAAAATCGTAAAATGAAATAATTTTATTTTTATTTTTAACTTTTTAACTTATAGAGTTAAACCTCAAATTATAATATTTTAATTAATGAAGATAATATTAGCGAAAGTCAATCGAAAATCCGAAACAGAAAAATCAGAAAAGATATCTATGATACATCTGGGACTCGAACCCAGGACCTCTTGGCCCGGATTGCCAGAGGTCCTGGGTTCGAGTCCCAGATGTATCCATATCTTTTTCTGTTTTTTCTTTTTCGGATTTTCGATTGACTTTCGCTAATATTATCTTCATTAATTAAAAAAAAACTAAAATGAAGTATTTGTGTCTGTGAAAATGTATCTTTGATATGTATATATTGTGTATCCCACGGTAGATTATATATTTCTTACGGCTCTATTTACGGGAGCTTGTTTTTCAGATATTTGTTTCTTGGTAATGGTGCCCAAAATACTAACTAGATATTTCTTCAATCTTTACAAAATTACTTTGTGGCATCATTTTAATTAAATGAAACAAATTACATTGTGTAAACCACTAGTCACATGTTATAATATGTTATAACATGATTAGTGGTTTACACAAAGTAATTTGTTTCATTTAACTAACTAGATAACTTAGTTGGGAGTGGATCATAGCATCATATGTGGCAAAAAATGACAACCCTTGTGAACTGTAACAGTAATTGCACTGGCCTGTTATTATCAATGGTACAAGGTAAAATATTAAACTATGGACACAATGCACAGGAGTAATGGATACGTTTTCAAATCAACATTAAGAATTATGTTATAAAGATTTCATTAAATACTAATAAAGATGATAAATTGAAAACAAGAGGGATTAAGAGACCCACCCAGTAAATAAAGCCTAACTTAACAAGTGTTTTTTTGTAAACCTACAATTTTAATGTTCTTTGTATGTAGTTCAACACGATACGCCTACAACTTAAATACTAGTCGTTAATCATAAAACAAATAAAAATATCAGTTTGTCAGAATTTACAACACATACCGTATGTCTAAAATAAGTATTATTCAGTGTGAAACTACCGTTTTAAATTGCAATAAAAAAACGTATTCACCGTTGATATTTCCGTATTAAGAAGCCTAGATTAATAAATAGTATTCGCAAGCTTGAAACCTGAAATAGATGCTAAATGAATAATAAAAGTGTGCTGTGTGAATTCCCACGGTTTAGTACGAAATGAGTCATAGCATCCGACTTATTTTAATTAATACCTCGCAGAGTCAAAGGTAATAACGTACGTCAATTTATCTCCGATTGGGTTTTCGTCGTGTGGAGCAAAATTATCAGAGGCGTTCCGACCTAACTCTGTATGGTATTTTTTTTCCTCAAGAACGTTTGTTACTAGGAGATATTATTTAAATATTATTTTTATTTTCGTAAACGATATTTTTAACCGACGCACGACACTGTTCGTGATAGGATTGCCCATAAAGATTTATGTCGGAAAGTCAAAATTATTATTAGCTCACATTGTCGTGTTTGCTAATAATTTTAGAAACGTATAAAAATGTACATTATTTGCAAAGATTATACATCTTTAAATATTTTTAATGTAGATTTATTGACTCACAAACAAAACATCAATATTTGAGTTAGGTATATTTTCTTAATTCCTTTTTAAAATTAATTATATTTTCGATCTCAGTGATTTCATTTGGGAAGTTGTTATTATAAGTTGGAAGACCTGGAACATAAGAGATTTCTGTGGGCTTGATTTTTTTCATTGTTGGCAATCTAATTTTCCTCGCTCTTATCGTCCCGTGTCCGTGTATCTCGTTATTGTAATTTATTTATCTGTTCAGTTTCTTAGACATCATTCCATTATACATAAAAATAAATAAATTCAAATGTATGGTTAGCTTCACCGTCATAAAATTTAACATGTCTCCTTTCCGTGTATACATATTGCGCTTGAGTATTATTCGCATTGCTTTATTTTGTAGTATGTGTACCTTTTTTATTTTCTCCGCAATGAACAGTAGTTAAAGTCTTAATTAAAAAGTAATCAAAGTGTGGTGATAAAATTGTGTTGTATATTGTCTGATATTTTTCTTTAATTGTTTCTGATTCTGCCAAAAAATTATATTTTTTGCCATTTTTTTAAATTGTATATCCGCATTTTTGAGAAGTTCAGCTTTGAGTCCATGCTATATCTTTGACGTCTAGATAGTTAACTTATTAGAATTTGTTTATGATTTATTTACCTTTCTGTCGAACAAAAAACTATGCTCTATCAGAGGTCAATAAAAAAACAATTGTAAAAAAATATTTTATGCCTTTTTCAATTTCAATCATTTCTCTCACATACCTGAATCATTACCCTCTACATAGCATCCTCAATGATGAATATAAGCCCCAAGGAAATATTTTCCTCATGGCATCTTGTGTGGCGTTACAACAAAAAAAATCTGCATCGTAAATTCAAAAAAAACACCTTGAAAGAATATAATTTAATAAAAAAGTGTTTAAACCATCGCATTGAATGCCAAACGGCTCGGTCTTAGCACAATTCCTGGTTTTATTCACATTCGTACGTTCTATCATACAAAGTGTTCTAATATTTTGACTCTTGGCGCTCGATTAATTTGGTCGATTAAAACCTCTTGTAGGCCGCAGTCCCCCCGGCGGGTCCAAGCGAGTTAAGCGATTTGGCCCTTAAGTATAAAGAAATTGTATGAAAAACAAGGTCAGAATCGCTTGGGCCATTCTCGTTCTTGACATAACAAAATACTGGATAGTATTTAGCCAATCCGAAAAATTCAAATTATTTGCCAATGACGCACCGGGCACCAAAGATGGCGGACAAAATGGCTGCCGCTAGATAATATGAACGCTGTCATATTATCGCGATTTAACTCGCTTTAAGCGATTTTGGCCCTTATGTATAAATAAATTGTGTGAAGAACAAGGTCAGAATCGCTTGGGCCATTCTCGTTCTTGACATAACGAAATACTGGATAGCATTTAGCCAATCCAAAAAAAAAACAAATTAATTGCCAATGACGCGACGGGCACCAAAGATGGCGGACAAAATGGCTGCCGCTTGATAATATGAACGCTGTCATATTCGAAGTCTATATGTATTCATTGTTTTTGATATAAATACACTGTGGGAAGCGTAGATTTGAGTGATTATTAGAAAGTTCATTTTATCTACATTATTTGGTTGTAATTTTTGTAATATATCATAAAAGAAATGTTATAAAAAATGAATTCGTAATAAAGGTGAAAACTGTCAAATATTTTAAGTCGTATTGAAAAAAAAAATTGTATGCTGGCTTTCAACAAGTTAATACCAAATATCAATACATTGAAGAATGCCTACAGCAGTAAAATCGATACACCACTGTAAAATGTTATACAGATTTATTATATCGAACGAAATACAAAATTAATTTTTAAAGCTTCAATGCATATATTTTTTTTAAATAAATTCAATTAATAGAACTATCCTTATTTTCTAATTTATTAACTTTCTTTTCCTCAAATAATTCACACTTCACAGGTGGTATGGTGACCCATGTTTTTATTAAAACGAAACCTTTATTTACATTCGTTATCGACCGCATTCATTAATTAAAACTGAACGGGCCGAACAGTGTTCCGTTTATAAACGTATTGATAACTGTGTGATAAAAGTGACAGTTGAAAAATGATCGCCTAACCTACTTATTGTGTTTCTTCTAAGATGTTAGGAAGTCATCGATATACAACTTTTACTTTGTGATAAATGATAAGAATTGTTTTAAATTTAACACATCTCCAGTTACCTTGGAAATAATATAAAATATTTTGATGAAATGTTAAATTAGAAAAAAAAAACATAATTAAAAAATCGATTTGTTAGATTGAAATTTTTTGCGTACTCACCTAATTTTTTTCAAGTAAATTTTAAATTTTGTATTTTTTTAACTTTTTTATTTTATTTGTAATAATATATTACAAAATTATACATAATATTTACAATACATTATTCCCATTGAGTTTAATAAAACTCATTTCGGGAAGGACAACATTATACAATTATGAAAATTATTTTTACACAAGAACACGAATTTAAAGGTCAGTACAAGGAAAGTACATTAGTACCATACAGGAGGCCCTTAAGAAAAATCATCTTTGCATATATATCATCTTTGGGGATGCGTTTAGAGGGTTTATTTAGGGAAAGATATATGAGGAAGTTCTGGGAAGGAAAATGGTATGACAGGTGGGTAGGAATCTAAGGGGTCAGTGAGTCCATGAATGGCTCAAGGGGTCAAAAAGATTTCCTCAATCAGTAAAAAACAAACCTCACCTTACGAACTCGGACACCCCTGTTAAGTCACCAAACGTAGCGAACGACCTGGTGTGACTTACGGCAGAGGTGTTGATTATCCAATTAATGGTTCCCGAGGTGGCGGTGCTCATACACGCCTCCCAAATTAAAAGGTCACCATTGAATCGAAATGTGGGTTGAAATCTATCATTGTCTCAAATCCACCTGTGTTATTAAAAATAATTACTCTATTTGGAACATCATGACCTAGTTTCCATAAACATTAATAGTGGTGTATTATATTTTTTATACCGGTTGTACTCAAAAGCGTTGAACGATAACGGATTAGCCGATTTGAATGAAGCAGAAACCAATACATCTAGACTACCCACTTTATTGCGAATTATTAAGATTTAAGATAACACTAATAATGTGATTCGATCTGTTGATGGGCGTAACCAATAATAATCAATCATTCATAAAATTGATGTACTACTTACCAACTTTAAGGTAATACTTAAAAGAATTCTTATATTTGACGGCCTCCGTGGTCGAGGGGTAAGACACTCGACTCACCATCCGCAGGTCGAGGGTTCGAACCCGACGTGCGCAAATAAATTTATTTTGATTGATTTGTGTTATTTCACAAATAATGAATTAAAAATAATACATAGTATATTTGCGGCACGTACCACAGTGGAAGATACTATCAATATCGCACTGTACTCATAGCATGGTCGATCGATATGAAGTTACCGACCGATTGTCGGTAACTTCTCATCGTTCCCTAGGACAACTGCAAATCGCTAAAGTACAAACAGTTGATATCGAATATATTAAGGACAGATAGTCATTGTGAACTGTTAGCTATTCTTTTGCGATCTGCAGTTGTCCTAGGGAACGATGAAAAGTTACCGACAATCGGTCGGTAACTTCATATCGATCGACCATGCTAGCATCCTTGGTGTAAGACCACCATTCAGAATCGAAACGTTGCTTGAAATGGCTTTAGCTGTTTTTGGTGACCAGAACTGAATAGCCAGTTACTTCCCCGCCTTCTTCTTTCCCATCTCCTTCCCCTCCCCAACACCTTCAACCTTACAACTCATGATGCCGTAGTCTCACTGGCCCCGGATGGGAGCCGTTGGGACTCTTGTGCGGTATTCGTATAAAAATATGTGCTTTTTCATAGATGGCGCTAGTTTAATTGTTTTTGGAAAATACGCTTTTTGAGGTTATGATTTATACTATAAAACTGTTAAGTGTGCAAGTTAATTGTTCTAAAGCTCTACATAATTATAATTATCAAAATAATACTTTTTTTAATTCCACTTTATTATTTCTTTATCCAACCGGTTTCGGTTTAACCTGAACCTTCCTCAGGTATGAATTAAAATATATTTAACATAGTACAGATAAACATGGTATTTAAAAGAAAATTAGAAGAGGGAGAGAGAACATCAACTTTGGTGGGGTGATGGGGGAGGTGGCTAAGAGGCAGGGATGAAAGAAAAATGGGGCCATTCGACAAATCTAGTTGTTTATTAAGTAAATTAGTTTTATTTATTTCAAGGGCTTCAAGATTATTAAGTCGTAGACCTATCCCATTTCTATGTAATACATATATCCCGGAAGATTTAATAAATGAGTGATCTCTACATAATTCTTTAAACAGAGCCCATTATAATATTATTCCTAGACTCCGATGTAAAATATATGTCCCTTTTAAATCTATCAGTCAAAAAATTCCATGTTATCATATATATAATAACGATAATAAAATACCCTTACGTGACAACATGAGTAAGTTATTCCCCAAACCCGAAGTAATTTTATTAAAATTATTGTAAACCACCCCGATAACCCCACTCCCACTATCCAAAATGTTATGTACAAAAACCGTAGTTTAAGAAAAAATTATACCAGTCTGAAGATAGCCGCGACAAGCTGAAAATAGTTACGGTCACAAAATAATTAAGTGGAAAAAATTAAAAAATAAAATAAAAATTATATTGTTTACGATAATGTCGACGATTCAAATGCACCATTATTAGAGAGAGACAAGCACAGGCAAAAAGGATTTTTAAAATATGATTATTATGAATAATGAACAATTGTTGCTGAATAGATTTCGCGTGAATTCCACTCATAATTCCCACTTTACACAATATTCAAAATTGCATAAATATTGTAAAATACAACCCATATTGTTAACACAATCATCATCGCAAGTCATGCAAAGAAAAACAAACTTAAAACCATAATAATAGATATATCTCCATAATCCATTATTTAGAGATAAATGATCAAAAAACTTTGGTAGGTTCCATTTTCAATTTTGTGTATTATGTCAATATCTTTGGAATGGTGTGAATTAGAGGAGTTATATTTTTACACATACAAATTTTGGTTCTCCTTGATGGAGTCTAATTGGAATAACGAATTATTATCAAAGGGGAAGATACGCACACTGTTTCCTTGAATTTAATTCGATATTTGTTTTTACGTTGGATCCGATCCACCGCATTCCGGACCTAGCCAGTCATCCGTATCAAGTGGCATATCATTCACTGCAGTTCCACTGACGAATGACGAATGACGAATGACGCTTGACACATTTCTTGGCGAACCAGTAGGCAGTAAGCTCTACATTCTACAATAAGTAAAGTAGTAATGCTTAGGCTTTACAACGTCCGGCTGATGGGGATCTGCCTCAAGTTTAATGTCTAATGTATCGTCATAATGGAAAAGACTAAAGGAAAATACTCGGTCTTCTTAAACGTATTTGACAGACGCGGTGGCACCATTGGGCTAATGAGGGATATCGAACAGCGTCTTTGCGGTGATTTGTCACAAGTACAGCGCTAAATAAATCATCAAAGTATTATTATTATTAACAAATGTTGCACTGACCCTTGATATTTTCAATGCCACTTGATTTAGCAATATCTTTTGAAACATGCCACAAAATAGTAAGACTGTCCTTTTGATCGTTTTAAACTCCTACTTTGCACTATTTCTTTTCATATTTATATCATTGAAGAAGAAGAAAGAATGAATCTAAATGAAAATATGAAAAAGAGGTTGACACAGAAAAATAAAAAGGTAACGGTCAAAACTGGGACTCGAATCCAGTACATCAAAGGGAAATAACAGTTTTCTTGCAGATTTGGTTTTTTCTACGTTTGAAGTAAAAATACGTATGGTGTTGTATTCAACTTTTTTTCATATTTCCTAGAAATTAGAAATTAAAATATTCTAATTTATTAATACCTTCGACCAAGTGATTAATACAGTAAAATAAAATATAATTTTATCTAGATATCGTCGGATAGCACAATGTCGGATCTGCCCTGATGATGGACACTGCAACGCTGTCCGAGACGTCGGTTAAAGAAGAAGGTAGCGCAACACGGCATAACACCTTAAGACGATAGACTTCGCTTTTCGGCCCATACAAAAAGGACGCCCGGGAAAAAACACTTTTCTACATCGAAAATTGCACAAAATGAATATATTTTTTTTATACTGCCTTCTAAAGGGTAAAAACTATGTCGGTATGTTTTCGAATTTTCGATGCGTTTCGTTTTAACGTAAACATTCACTGTCAAACATGTACAATTTATCAAAAAATATTATTTAAGGAAAAAGTGCTGCTAACTCAACTCTCATAAAGAATTATAAAATTATAAAAAGCTACCGACGTAGCTTCTTCTTTCTAAAAAATAAACATTGTTTTAAATTTCAATTTCGTGAAAGTTTCGGTGTAGAAAAGTGTATTCTCCATAAACCCCTTTTCGAGCGATTTCAGTAGGTAAATTTGAGCGTTGTCTCATTCGCACATTCCGCATTCGCATGTATTGTAAGTGTGCGTGAGCTTATTGTGAGCGGGACAGAATGACAGACGCGGGTGTTCCGCGTGTCGTTCAAAGTCTAGCCTCTTAAAAAACAAACAACGAAAATAATTTTATCTATTTTTTAAAATGGTATTGGTTTTTATGATATCTTCAAAAAGAAGAAATATATCGCACATAAATAGATTGGAAATGTTCCAAAATTCGATGATTTATATTAATAAAGTTTATACAGCAGATAAAGAACACGACGACAAGAATGACGACCGTCCGTGATCGAGTGGTAAGACACTTGACTCCCAATCGGAAGGTTGCGGGTTCGAACCCGGCGTGCGCAAATAAATTTTATTTGATTAATTTGTGTTATTTCACAATTAATTAATAAAAATAATATATATTATATTTGCGGCACGTTCCAGAGTGGAAGATACTCTCAGTATCGCCCTGGTGTAAGACCACCATTCAGAATTGAAACGTTGCTTAATAGTGGCTCTAGCCGTGTTTAGTGACTAGATCTGAATAGCCAGGTACTTTCCCACCTTCCTCTTCCCCATGTCCTTCCCTTCCTCACTTACCTTCAGCCTCACAACATACTCCAATTGGGAATGCCATAGTCTCACTGGCTCCAGAAGGGAGCAGTTGGGACTCTTGTGAGGTATCTCTATAAAAAAAAAAACTCTTTGCCTGATAAATTTGGTTGCATAATCAATGTACATCTTTCTATTAACATTTTTATGGCTATTAAATTTCAATTTAGTAATTTTACTTTTATTGGTAAGGTTTTCACGTACACGGTTGTTTATTAATTGCATAAAATTTTCACCGCGTTAATTAGTAAGGCTGTTAGAATTCTTGTGTGGTCTTCTCTTGAAAAAAAATATCTTCACATCAGTGGTGAGTAGTAACTAGTAACCGTGTCACGCCAGTTAAAAAAAACCTTAACGTGCCCACTCCCACAATCCATCCGAATACCGTTAGGATTTTACTACGAGTTTGTAGTAACCTTCGGGCGCTGGTTAACATTTTTCCAGTTGTGTTCCGGATGCATTAAACGCCCTCGCCATTTTTGTCGTGCTCTTGTTTAGTTCATAAATATTTCCACTGCCTAAATTTATTCATCGGCTTTTAGTTTGAGGTAGATAAGACGATTAATTAATTTTATGTTACTGGTTTTCTATCGACATGTTAAATGGCCAGTTAAAAGTAAAACACGCATACTATAACTAACTACTTGGGGTATGAATGGATTGCGTTACGTTAAATTGAAGAAGATAATCATTCCTGATTTTTATTATATTTGTGATTTCATGTATTTTTGTGACAAAACTTTTTTGTGTCTTAATTATATTTACACTGGGTTGAGCAGCTAGTGGCCCAGTGGTACATCGCGTAGGGTTCCTTTCCACGCCCACGCTCGCGTGATATATAATTCTCATTGTATTATTTATCTATTTCAAATTTTTATTAATTCGGATTCAGTCTATTATGGCCATTTTTATACTGGTACAAAAAGTCAATAAAAAAGGTTTAAAAAAAAAATTATTGTACAAAATATGAGCATAATTGGTATCAGAGTAATAATTACATTAAAAATAATATGGAAAAAAAAACATTAGTCGAAGATGATATTGTTGATTCTGAAGTTTGAAATATGAAGTTGACAAATACGACAGTCAGGTAATGGATCGCAATGGCTGAATTGGATAGAGCGCCCGTCCTGGTAAGACGTGAGATCTGGGTTCGAGTCCCAGTTGCGACCATTATGTTTTATTATTTTCTGTGTCTTGTTCATTTTCATATTGAAAAAAAAAATTATAATTTAAAGCTTTCCTCGAAGTCTTCCATCATTGCACAGGCAACATGTTCCGCTTATAGTTATTATTAGCAAGAAATTAAACGTTTTATGTTATGAAAAAATAATTTAAAAAATATTTGATTTTTACCAGCTCTTTCTGTTTCAAGTATGTTGATATGTATGAAAAAAGCTTTTCGGGAAACTTAATAATGTTTTAGATAGTTAACATTTCTTGTCACGAAAACAAACCAGTGTAAATTTTGATTAATTTCATATTTTACAAACAAACAGTCTCATTAACAATTTAACATCAAAGAATGGAAAAAAAACAGAGAGGGAGTAATATGAAAGCATGTACCCAGGAATAGTGCAAATGTGTAAGACTAAAATACTCTCTGATTATTTTGTGTTAATTGATGGTGGAATATAGTTATAAACAGGGTATAATAACATACTTTAATAAATCAATGTTAGAATAACACCTACATTCTTCCGCTTGGGTTAAATATAATTTAATTGGCATAATTCATCTTATGATTACTGTTCCACTATTATGTACATCACATGTTTTGTAAATGCCTGTATAGGCGAATATTAATATAAATTATGTATTAATTATTACCTAATTTGAAATCATTTTTATCTTATATTATTGTTTTTTATGATATCCTTGACTAATTAATCACTTATGTCACTATACTTGTTTGTCTTTTGTTGTCTTTCATTTTACCCTTACGAAGTAACCACTACTTTCGAAACATGTTAATAATTTTGATTAAATAATTGGTGTATATGTTACCGGAAATGTATGAAATCTTGGAATTGTATACAACTCCTAAGAATAGTATACAATTCCGAAGCTATTTAGGAAATGTATAAAATATTGTTTTAAAAATTATTTAATACGAATTGTATATAATTCTAATATCGTATTAGGAAATGTATAAAAAGAATGCTTTCTGTAATAAAACACGTTGTTTTATGTGTTATATTCTTATAAAGTTAAACCTTCATTTGGTAAGTAATCAGTGTGTTATTTAAATAATTAACATGGTTTGTGATACAAAAAAATGTCTCCCCTTTATAGCGCCTGCTCACGTCAAGGCAAGAAAAAAAGTTGTCAGTTTTCAAGTAGATTAGCGGCTACGCTAGGTTTGTGTAATATGATTTGTGATACAAAAGAAATTGCCCCTTTATAGTTATATTATTATTAAATGTTTTACATTTCCGATTGCTATTTAGGAAATGTATAGATTTCCTAGGAAATGTGTCTAATATAATTTATTTCATACATTTCCGTTAACATATATACAAAATGAGTTGTTTTCATTAAACACTAATAATTTTTATTATTCCTCTATCACTATCCAATTTAAACGCTGAATACGTACATAATTATATAGTACAAGAAATAACACTAACGAAAAACCTACGAAAGGTTCTTCGAAAGCATTGTAAAATTGTAAAAAAACTTCAATTTCAAAGAATTTTCTAACACTCTGCCTACAAAGCAAATAAACTCCATTCCCACTCACTTGAGGACTTGCATACCTCTGAGAAAGACAAACAGAGCTCGCACGTGCACCCACGTGGAAAAAAACCATAGTGTAATTAAGGGAGAACGTATAGAGGTTAATGCAGATGCTTATCTGTGTCAACGAGTTTAAATAAATATATGTGACAGAATGCACTCTGAAAGAATGGCCATTGCGGAAATGGTAATTTGGTATTTAGTGCTCACATTCAGAACAATAAAAATGTATTCCCGAAATGGTAATGTTTGCATTGTCTCCATCCGAATGCAATTACATGAGCCTGTTATTAGCACGATTTCAACAGAAATAATTGGGAGTTATTTTTAAATTATTGTGCTTTCTTAGTCTGATTACAATACAATCGTCACCAAATACAGCTAAACCAATTCAAGCAACTTTTCGATTCTGAATGGTGGTCTTTCACCAGGCCAATGCTAATACACGGAGAAAAATGTTATTCCAAAAAACGATCATTTTATTAGTAAAAACGGTTAAAAACGGGACTGAAGTTCTTACAAACAAATTAACAGTGTTTCAATGTTTATTGTCGCGAAAACGTAAGAATAATTTGTTGGTATACGTACGAAATTACGTAAACCAACACATCATTCTTACATGTTCCCGACAATAAACATTGAAACCCTGTTAATTTGTTCGTAAGAACTTCAGTCCCGTTTTTAACCGTTTTTACGAATAAAATTATCGTATTTTAGAATAACATTTTTCTCCGTGTGTGTTGTATCGGTCTATTTTGTTTTTGAGTTACTAATCAACTAAATAACCACCAGGTAAATTCTTTGCAAGGATAGTAAGAGAGTGATTCACAATCGTAAATGGTATGATGTTATAGAACAAAACATGACTCAAGTAGTTTATGACTCAATTTGGGAGCTGCCTCGGGACCCAATTATTGGATAACTAACACCTCTGCCATATTTCATACGGTGACTTAGTCTGGGTCTTGGCGGCGAATGCGTTTGACTACCTATTGCGTGGCAGGCCGGATTGGGAGAGACTGGTTGGGGGAATGTTTAAGTGAAGAATGAACTGAAAGAAAATTTGGGATGAAGAGTTTTGACCTCTGAAGCCGGACTTTCTCTACCCATCGCTTTGCACCGCAGTGGGAGGGATGGATTCATACGTCCGTCACTCCTGGATACATTCACACCCAGATTCCTACCCACCCTCATACCTTTATCATTCCCAGTAATTCCTTTCATTCCTTTCCATAAAAATTCCCTCCACACAGCATCCACAAAAATGATATTGGCTCCTAGGGATTTTTTTCAGGGCGTCCTTTGTAGAGCTCATGTAAGATAAATCAATTGATATAAGTGTGTATAAAAACCAAATTAATGCATTCCAGGCCCTCTAGAAAACTCGATCGATTAGGATTGATAGGATAACTTTCGGTAACTTATCATCGTTACCTAGCAAGACTGCAGATCGCCAACGAATAAGTGACAGTTCATAACCACTAAGTGTCCTTAATATATTCGACATCAACTGTTTACATGGCGATTTTAACACTCACGATAATTTATCAGGCCATATTTATAAAACATTCGTTTAGAAATGTTTTATCTAGTTGCCCTGATAATAGAACATGACGATACAATGAAAAAAGACGTTGTACCAGCAATGTATACTTACGAAAATTGTTCTAATAATTTAGTCTTACATATTCCCGACAACAAACATTGCAACCTGTTAATTTGTTCGTACGAATTTCAGTCCCATTTTTAACCGTTTTACGAATAAAATGATCGTATTTTAGAATAACACTTTTCTCCGTGTAGAGATCGAAGAGAAGTTACCGAAAGGTATCCTATCAATCCCTATCGATCGAGTGTGCTAGGGGGGCATGTAGGTAAGTACTTAATTCTGCAATTTCCAATATTGAAATTTCTCTATTTTCGCATTCAAACAATGTATTTACAAGGTGTGTATGTCAAATCCGTTTTTTGGACTTAAAATTCAGAATTCCATTCTAAATTTAAATATTCGAACCGCGTGGGCGCGCGTGCGCATGGCTCTTAACACGGTAACACAAAAAAGTCCCCAACAAACAGCAGGTGAAGTGGTCGAAATGACTCTCACTCATCGTCTCGCTTAGTCTTGTGCATTTTCCGCATTTCCCTCTCTTTCCCTCTTCAGCGCCTCGGGCAATGTGCTGACGATTGACAGACTGACCTACAGACATGCTATCACCCGGTAATGCTCGGTTGCTTCTCATTGAGATGATAAACAGGATATTAAAATGTTGGAGTGCGTTTCCTATTCGGTTTTATTATTTATGATCAGTTACACTATTCCTCCCAGTTATCAATACGACAATAGATGGATAGTACAAACTCAATGAATCTAAACTAAGTAATGTTAAACTACTGTAGAAAATCCCCATTTCAACATCTAGGCTAGCAACACTTTAATACATGGTGTCCGGAAACTAGGTTCCTCACGTATAACTATTTTGATTGACCGTTATAGTTTATCGTTTGAGCTATTGTTTTCGAGTAAATTGAATACAAAATTCGAATTTCTTAGGTCAAATTTAAAAACAATAAATTGCTACGGGATTAATATCACCTGTTTGTTCTTAAAATACATATTACATCGAACCGTACACAATGTTAGAAATGTTTTCAAAGCATTTTATTTGCCGAAAAAATGGTTTAAAAATCGATAGGCTGAGATTGAAATTGTTCCAACTGCTCCCAACCGTCTAGATACAGTAAAACTATGGCATCCCCGAATTGGGTATGTTGTGAGGCTAACAAGTACAATTTTCATTTGAGCGATACTGAAAGAATCTACCACTAACTGCAAATATTCTGTACTTACTTAACAAATAAATTATGTAATAATAAAAAATAATCTGCGGTATTTGAACTCGTGATCATCAAATTTGTAGCCAATCGTAACCACACTCAACTACGAACGACTATTTATTTGAACTTGTTTATTATATACGGTTTAAAGTATATATATATTGTTCTATTAATTGATCTAATTGTTAATTTACCATCATCATTATTTGTACATATACACCGTATTTGTACCATGTTATTGCATATAATTCATTATGTACCTGCTGACAAGTTTATATATTTTATTTATACATGTAGTGCCATAAGTAGTTTCACAGATTTGAAAGATTATAAATAATTTTTAAAAAATAAATACAAATAAAAAATTGCTTATTAACAATAACAAAAAAAACTAATACGTTGGCTACTTTTTTCAGTTCGATCAAACAAATAACACATTGGCTACTGTATTCACACAAAAAATTCCTACTTTCTCAAGATCACAATGTCCATTTCCGTGTTGCCAACAAATATGCCACTTAAGTTCACGCAAATAAACTTGCGTGTTAACTTCGTCACGTAGAATCGTTGGGTGCACTCAAATGCAAGTGTTACGCTATGCAAATCATGCAGGCAATCATTGAAATTCTCCTGCTACATGCAGTTGACCTCTACTTAGCTCCGATAGTAGCATTTCCAATTTCTACCATTTACCTGATGACCACTCACAGCAATTTATTGCCATTAGGTCATCCTAAAGTCTCCAGTAATTCGCAGGTGTGTTGGCAATTTAGCGATTTACAAACAAAAGGGGAAACGCGTCAATTTTTAAATTTAAATTATATCTGAAGCCCTATCAGCATTTTAACATAAACTTCTGTTTATATTATCCTGATTATTTTTTGAGTTATTACCTACGCCGTTTTGCGCTTCCTTCTTCTTTAACTAAAGTTTCAACGAGATGTTTAGATTAATATCTTTAAATTATTATACTGAAGTACATTACCTAACGGCCATTGTTTCCAACTTTTCGATCGATCAATCTGAGTCTCCGATCAGCTAAGATAATTTTAATAAGCTAAGAATTGCGTTGGGAAGAGCGAATTTGTGCATCTGAGAAGAGCCAAAATTTTGGGTCAACAGTTGATCAGAAGGATTGGGAACAATTGACGTAAGTAGACTAAGTATATTTAACCACCTCACCACAATCTATGTACAATGTGACGCTGTCCGAAACGTTGGCTAAATAAGGAGGAAGGGAAACACGGCATAATAACCGAAAAAAATTATCAGTATAATACTAATAAATGTAAAAAAATTTCAAAACACATCTACTTTTTCGAACTAAAACTGAACGATTATTTTTACGCTGGGGCTTAGAATAAAGAAAAGTATGTAAAATTATGGATGGCGGATTACAATGTTAGGCAAGTGTAATGATACGTCCAGACTGCGGCCAACTTCCAACTTCAAACGTTTGGTCGATTGTGTGGAGGGGTAGTTCGTGCGTTGGAAGATCGAGTTGGAAGGTTGGAGTTCGAGTTGGCCCGGGATCGCCTCCGAGGCGATCGCGACGGCCAACTCACATGAACCAGCCTGCCGCAGCCACACATCGGGATTGATTTATTTATGCACACATCATTCTGCGAACCGCTGGCGATCAGGACACGTGTTTCGCGTACCATTAAAATAAAAATATTATTACGGGAGAGTGGTATAACAATTGTTTCAAAACATGTCGTGTATATACTTCTACGTAATAATTGTAGGCAACTGATAAGATAAGCGCCGAATCAGCTGTTCGACATCCGCCATGTTGAAATTCGGAGTTTGGAGTTGGAAGGTTGGCCGCAGCAACCACACGATCGGCCAATCTTCCAACTCCGAACTAAGTTCGGAGTTGGAAGGTTGGCTGCGGTGTGGAAGTACCATAAGAGAGACAGATCGCATGCTAAAAGTGCTAGAACCAAAAAGTCTAAGTCAGTGTCGACATTGGTTTCTATTCAAATCCTTCAATATATTCAGTGCGTTACAGTTATCGCGTTGAGTGATAGATTCTCTTAGTCTCAGTAAGTTCACCATTCATAATCAAATGAATGGTGTACTTACTGTGCTTGAAATGTCTTTAGCCATGATTATCGTGATACTTTAGAAATGCCCTGATCCCAAAGGCTTCAGATGGTTGAGACTCCTGTGCTGTAGGTACTGACTTGCAACAATATTTTAATATCTGATGAAATCAATCTATGAATAATACGAGAATAATTTTGAATTTATTGCCAGGTTCATTGACATTAATTCACGTTCTACATTCTCTTAGTAACTCGTGTTTGTTTTTTTCTTCATGTTACTCTATAACTTCCGTGCCTAGCAACATTGTATAGGTCAACATTAAAATATACGCACGAGAAATAACAAACACACACATACATAACACATCATGCACAACACACTTATACTTAGACAATCGCAACTAAGGGTATATAATACGTATTTTATTCACACATTATTTTCGCATATTATACCGGCACAGACTTGTGACTATAAGAGAGACGAATCTGTGTTTAAGATCAAACTCACGACCAATAATCGGTGAATAGGTCACCCCAAGTGGTTCGCTACGTTTGGTGACTTAGCAGGGGTGCCCGGGTTCATGGGGTAAGGATTATCTAGGTCTTGGCGGCGGATGATCTAGACACACTGAACCCCAGATTCCTACCCAACCCTCATACCTTTTTCCTTCCCAGAACTTCCTTTCCTTAAAAATACCCTCCACACAGCATCCCCAAAGATAACATAGGCCCGGAGGGAAATTATTTTCCTCAGGGCCTCCTGTGTGGACCTAATGTAAAAAAAGGTAATACTAGTTGCTTATCGAAATAATGTATGTAAACCGTTGAGTCAGTATAGAAACTACATTGTAATGGATTAGGCATGTACTCTTAAAATTCTGACCCTTTGAATTCGCTGACAATTTTTTAATATTTTTTTTTTTTACTGAAGACAATATAAGCGACTCTCAATAAAAAAAATTGAAACAGAAAAAAAAATACTGTTGCACCTAGGAATTGAACCCATGACCTTAGTCTTGCCGTAGCAATGCTTTACCACAGAGCTTATGCGATCATATCCCCTATGGTCATATTAAACTGTATCATACATCGACTCAGAACTACCAACATTATATCTTCATTTTACTAGCGCATATTTCTTAGGCTGCCAACTTTATGCATCTCAAACTAAATGCTGTCTTTTTTTTGTTTGCAAGTTGCTGAAATAATATACTCACTATGTTTTTCAGTGTGTCAGTTTTGCCCCCGAGAAATATTAAACTTGTTGCTCACCACAACATTAAACTGTGGTTAGCCGCGACTAGGATGCATAAATAAATTTCAAATTGCTAAAGGCTGCACCTATCATATTTCATACGAAAAATATGAATGTTTAAAGTACATAATATGTTATGTTGGTTTAATATACCTTTAAACGTTTTGGCTATACAGGGATAACCTTCCGACCGGCGTAGTCCAGGGGCAAGGCTTTGGACTCCCATTCCGAAGGTCGCGGGTTCGAACCCAGCGTGCGCAAATAATTTTTCTTTGATTAATTTGTATTATTTCACAATTAATAATCAAAAATAATATATAGTATATTTGCGGCATGTTCCAGGGTGGAAGATACTCTCAGTATCGCCCTGGTGTATGACCACCATTCAGAGTTGAAACGTTGCTTAATAATGGCTTTAGCCGTGTTTAGTAACTAGATCTGAATAGCCAGGTACTTTCCCATCTTCCTCTTCCAAATCTCCTCTCCAGTTGCCTTCAGCCTCACAACATACCCCAATTGGGGATGCCATAGTCTCACTAAATCCAGACGGGAGCAGTTGGGACTCTTGTGAGGTATTCGCTTAAATTTAAAAAAAATATGTTTTAGCAAAGGTAAACTTTTGGCTTTTAAACAATGAATTCTCAACAATAACCAAGATCTATCTATCTACCATCATGCCGTTTCTCCGTAGGGATAAGCAGAGAAGATAGACCACCACATAACTTTAATTTGGCACACACTTTTACCTTCAATCGTATCCATGTATTGTCTCATACATACTTTCTATTTTTTATTTATTTATTAATCTATATAGAGTATAATTACACGTGATTTTTCAATACTTTTCTCATAAGGATACCTGTGTCAATACAGACATAGAGCTTGCAACTGCACAGAGAGGTTCCAATGAGAAAGATCGATTTTTCTCCTAATCAAATTTTTTAAACTAAAAACTGCAAATTCAAAACTTGCTTTAATATATATACCTACATTCAAGTAAGCAATAAAAATGCTCAAAATGCATGATGATAAATTATTAAATATCGTGTACTTCTTGTACGTATTTTTTGTTCATAAGTATTTATGATTTTTCAATAATGTCTAAACAAAATAAAAACGTAAAAATGTCTCAAATCAATCCATAATCTAGTAAAGACACTTTTCAGAATTTTAATTTTAGTTCGTGTTTTGTGACAAAAAACATCAGTTTTTCTATTTATAAGGTCTTACAAACTAAAATATTTCAATTTTTTTTTACACACTTATTTTTTTAGACATTATTGAAAAATCATAAATACTTATGATCAAAAAATACTTACAAAAAGTACACTGTATTTAATAATTTATCATCGTGCGTTTTTAACATTTTTATTGCTTACGTGAATGTAGGTATATATGAAAGCAAGTTTTGAATGGAATAAATCGATATTAAATTATTAATTCAAAAAATTTGATACGGGGAATATTTCAATAATCAATCTTTCTCATTGGAACCTCCCTGTACAGTTGCAAGCATTTTTAAACTTTTATTCTCAGCTGCTGGTCAATCGCTCTTAATATTTGTGAGATTGCAATGTCAGCATAGAGCATGAAGCCATTAGAGTTAGGAGTCATTGGGTGATACAGTTATCCCGGCTGTAACTTGTTCACATACATTACGAATAAGGACCTATTTCAAGTACCTACAAGTAACTCCGCATTTTTGCAATTATGGTAGTACAGAAAAATCCGCTATTTCTACGTTCTGCAACAGTAGTCAATTTGTGTGTTCAAGACTAGAGGAAATAAATTATATGCAAGTTACACTTTACTCTTTAGAATAAATTTAACCGAACTCACCACTCAGGCCTCTGGAAGAATCCGTCGAAATGTGTGTGTATTGCCGTATCCGAAAACTAGAATCTGTTATAGAAATGTGATAAAATACACAATATTTTTTTATTAGAAATATTTTAATTTTGAATGTAAAAAAAAATATATTTTAAAATAGGCTCACCTTTTGTTTTTTCGTTCTATCACAATTAAAACTATCGATAACGAAAAAAATACATATTTTATTAGACTTAACGTCATCTTATTTTTGGTCGCTTCACATAAAAAAAAATTTGAAAAAAATTCACGTAGTTGTTGAGAACGGTGTTCGTTCAAATGACAATTTTCTAATCGTCTCTTATGTAAATTGACAAAGTTTGTTTTTGAAATTCCAGCTTCACAAATCCTACAATTATTATGTCCCGTGATTTCTCACGGGTCTGCGCTAGTCAATAATAAAACCAAAACCTCATAGAATATTAGTTTCAGACTATACTAATAAATCACTTTTTTGTTTTTGTTTTAAAACCACGATATTTATTAATTTACTTTACCACCGGTTTCGCTTTACTCAAGCATCTTCAGGGTACAAATTAATACTAAACAATAACTACAAAATGTGTGCTTATATATACATATGGAGAGAGACAACAATATATACATATATAGAGAGACAACAATATAAAATTATTAGAAACAGTGGGGATACATTATTACATTTGTATTAATGTATCCCCACTCTTTGTAATAATTTTATATTGTTGTCTATCTTTATATGTATATATTGTTGTCTTTTTCTATTTATATATAAGCACACATTTTGTAGTTATGGTTTAGTATTAATTTGTACCCTGAAGATGCTTGAGTAAAGTGAAACTGGTCGGTAAAGTAAATTAATAAATATCGTGGTTTTAAAAGAAAAACAAAAAAGGGTTTTATTTTTATTAAATATGTCAAACCACAAAGTGATTGCTTTCTACAATAATACTCTATAATTGACTGAAAAAAATCAAATTTAATGTAATCCTACAACGATTAGTCTAAAATACCCTAGTATTTATTTAAAAGTTAAAAATAAAATGTTATACGTTATGTGTTATTATTAATAGATACAGTTCATTTATAACCTACGAGAAACTGCAACGACTTTAGGATTCCCAACACAAAATTATCGGGAACACAAAAAAGGTTTTCAAATGTTCAATGAACAGTGAGAGGTCAAAAAGTCTCCCTCAATCAGTCTCTCTCGACCCGGCTTACCACGCAGTTGGTGGGCAGACACATTCGCCCCCAAGACCCGGACAAACCGCACCACGTGAACCCGGGCACCTATGCTAAGTAACCAAACGTAGCGAACTACTTGGGGTAAGTAACAATCAATGGTTTCCGGGGCGGCGGCACTCAAATTAATACAGTTAATGTCCCACATGAACAGTATATGGGCGTAATAGCCCCAGCCTGATTTGAGGCATATCTTACTAATATTATAAACGTGAAAGTTTGTATGGATGTATGTGTGTTTGTTACTCTTTCATGCAAAAACTACATAATGGATTTTAATGAAACTTTACAATAATATAGCTCATACATCAGAATAACATACAGGCTATAATCTATAAAGCTAGCTATTTTCAATATTATCTATATTAAAAATAATAATTATTGTTTATTAGAAAATGTCAAAATTTGAGGATGACATTTTGCATAACAATGATTGTTAAATCAAAATTCTATTTTAGAAAATATTTAAATTAATGAATTTATTTGAAGTACTAGCCTAATACTTCGAACCAAGAATTATAGATATTTTAAATAAATAGGTTAAGAATTTTGGTATAAACATAGATGGGACCTATGAAAAAAAATAGGCTAATAGAAGTGCCAATCCTACGCAGACGAAGTCGCGGGAAGAAGCTTGTTATTAAATATAACTAACATAAAACAGATTATAAAGTGGTATTAATGTCTGGAAATTTCAGTGTTTCAATGTTTTTTTTTATGTATCCTACTCGATCAGAACATAACGTGTAAATTAATAGACGATCCATGAAAAAATGTTAAAGCAATTTTAATCATTCATTTTTAATTCAGGTCATCTTAGCCCCACCGAGTGGACGTGGATGGTGTTGTTTTTCTCAGTCATTAAAAGTATGGCCTCAATTGCAGCATTTTTTGACCAGTAATTCGGGACCCGGAAACCGGTTTGGATGGACGATAACGCAGAACGGAAGACGTCAAACATTTTGCCGCCAAAAACACAATTGGGCGGGGAATATAAATCTTACCATCGCAATCAGTGGCGTGCGGTAGTTATTCATCGTTCCGCTTTAACCGTAACAGAATATACCGATCGCCCAGTTGATTAGTGAGACATCTTGAAATACTAAGTTTTGAGATATATATATATATATATTTTTTTTTTTAATTACATTTTATTTAGTTATAAAATTTTACATCTCATTCCTAATATATTATTTTCTATGACTACTATATTATTATTTAAGTACTACCTACTTACTAAAATTTGGACGGAATGCAAAGCCGAAAGCAATAGTCAAATGCTCACAATAAATAAAATATTATGTTCACGTGTCTCTGTTTCAAATATTAAATACGCTATAAAATATTACCGAAAAGCATAACGGTCCAGAACATATTAGTATAACATTTTTAAATTTCCTGCTAATGACCTAGAAAATTATTTTGTTATTTCTTCAATATTTGCAAAATTACATTGTGGCATTATTTTAATTAACTGAAACAAATTACTTTGTGTAAACCATGTTATATAATATATACATGTTTCAATTTTTTTTTTTAATAGCCATCTCTTAAATTTGTTTTCATATTAATAATTATTTTTATAATAAATTATTTTTGTTTTTAAACAAACTGATAATATTTAGTTTATTTTTAAAATATCTTTTTAATTTATAATTTTTTAACTTTAACTTTTTAACAAAAATAATTTATTATAAATATAATTATTAATATGAAAATAAATTTAAGAGATGGCTATTAAAATATATATATATTAAAACATGTAGATATTATAACATGTGATGAGTGGATTACACACTTAGTCTGAGTATTGTACCAGATACAGGGTACACTTTTACATAAACTGCATACTTAACTCAATTTTAGATTTTTCGGAGATGTCTGAATAATCAACTGGAATTTACTCTTTTGAGAACTTGTACATGAATTTCGTCATTTTTTAAACTTTCTATGTAATGTAAATACTACGAGTAAAATTATTATAACTAAATAATATTTATACTTTTTTATTAAAATACAATACAATAATAAAATACTTCCAATAGAACAATCTTTGCCAAAATCCGATTGAATTAAAAGAAAATAATTTCACACGCATAATATTAAAATGAAGAGATACATTGAAAATACCTAACACTTCAAAATTCCTTATACACAAACATTTTTATCTGATAATCTTATTGCAAATTTTGAAATCATTAATTTTTCATAAAATATTTATAATTTCAGCCTAATCATCAAGAAAAAGCTTATATGTATTTTATTTGAGAGACTAATATTTTACATTAAAATAAAGCATAATAACATCCAAGTTACATTAGTTGTGTTGGGTTTGGATTAGGAGCGAAAGTATTATTAAGTCATTTATTGTTTTCCTTTAAATTTGTATCTTTAACTTTAATTTAATTTAAAAATTTTGTAATGTGCTTAAATTTAATGAATAAAGAATGGAATAGAAAGATTACGTAATAAATTGTTTAATTGGGTATAGGATGGAAGGGGGGGGGGGTCGGTTGAGTTGAAATATAGTGTGTGTATACTAATAATAAAATTCATAACAAAAAGAGATATTTTGATACTTTTTCTATATTTTTCTGCACGATCCACCAATATTAACGTGCATAAATCAAGCAACAATCAATACCTTAGGTACTAATAATTAGTATAAAAATCTTAATATATGATTAAATATGCAATCATATTTTAATTTATTTTTAAGTAACCTTTTCGTTAGATTTTTAGTCGTATGAGCTATTGAATCTGTAGCATTTCGAAGATATTTCCAGCCATGTTTTCCCCTGTGTCAGTAGGCTAGAATCTTGTTCTAAGGAATTTGTAATTTGGACCGCACGCCTCTGTCAGACAGTATACAAAACACAACATGACCAATTTCCACCCAGACGAACTAGGGCAGCAGCGGGTCTATTCACATTTCGTTTGCAACCGGTTGTCGGGGAACTGGTTGCAATAATTTTAAATTCGTCATTTTCACATTTTTAACGACGTCTTTCGCCATCTTCGACGTAGAGTAAATATTCGTGAATAAAGGGTCCGGTCATTAGAAGTGGATTAACTAGATCACGTGTAAATTGGAACAGCTGGAAATTATACACTTGAAAGAAATGGCTATTCAAGATCATAAATAATTATTGTATCTAACCTTGGTATGCCCAAACACCTCAATTATTCGCCTTATATTAAAATGTTGGCTTATAATAGTAAACGAGTTTGAATAGTATAAGCCATATTTGATGTGGTTCTGTTTGTGTTTTATGAAATTAGTGACAGATTTTTAATACAAACAGAAACAATATTTCATTGAAGAAGAAAGTAACAATAATTATCTAAATTAAAATAGGAAAATGAACAAGACACAGAAAAATAATAAAAGATAATGGTCGCAACTATATTACACGAACCCAGATCTCTCGTCTTACCGGGACGTACGCTCTGCCAATGCAGCATTATCTTTTATTATTTTTCTGTGTCGTGTTAATGGGAATAACCTTCAAAAGTTAAAAAGAGAGTTTTTCTTATAAAAAGTTGAAAATACAATATTAATTATTTCCGTTAACAGGGACGCTCAGATAATTAAATTCACTTGATCAATACCATTTTTAAAAGCTTTATAAATCTTATCCTAATTATTTTTCAAACCTAATCGGCGCTACAAACACTTTTTTATGTGAATACCTCACAAGAGACCCAACTGCTCCCAACGGTCTGTAGTCTGTGTGACCATGGCATCCCCAATCGGGATAAATTGAGAGACTGAAGATAATTGGGAAAAGAGAAGGAGATGGGGAAGAGGAAGGTGGGGAAGTACCTGGCTATTCAGAT
Source organism: Limnephilus auricula (assembly GCA_951813805.1). Lineage (NCBI taxonomy): Eukaryota > Metazoa > Arthropoda > Insecta > Trichoptera > Limnephilidae > Limnephilus > Limnephilus auricula. The sequence goes on from OX638403.1 coordinate 15,957,167, forward strand.
ATGTCCAAACACGGCTAACGCTATGTCAAGCAACGTTTCAATTCTGAATGATGGTCATACACCAGGGCTATATTGAGAGTATCTTCCACTCTGGAAAATGGCTGCAAATATATGTACGTTATATTATTTTAAGTGATTAAATTGTGATAACACAAATCAATCAAATAAATTTTACTTTACGGCCATCTTGAAGAGTGCTGACTACTTTGATGAAACGATTTCATTCCATCTTTTCTTCCTTACTCTAGTTTCTTATGCCCGTATATAAGGATACGATGCTTGCTTTTACACCATTTATTCACCTTATGTAAGGACTCTTATCACCCGTTCGACTAACGTAAAAAGTAGCATCTTTGGTGATCGGATATTTCTTATCCTTGCTATATTATGTCTAACCCGTTTATCGATAAGTATATACAGAATTCGTAACTCGTTAGTAAGACCCCATTTTGTTGAATTACATAATATAATACTTCAAATATTTTTATCATGACTTTTCTTTCAAATCTATTAATTTCTCTCTCAATATTCTTCCTGAGAATAAACCACAAATGACTCTTAGCTCAGTACTGATCTGATGTGTGTTAAAAAGGCTCTAGTTTTTTTTAAATTAATAAACTAGTGTTTAAAACAAGATCTTTGTATGAATAGCCCAAAGGGTAACAATTATTATAAGCAATAATTATTAGCCTGAAACATTCATCCATATTGAAAAAACCTCCCGAGAAAAGATACATGTCGCCGACGGGACTCGAACCCGCACCCCTTTGATTGCCGGTCAAGAGCTCTACCATACTTTAGATTTTGTCGTTTTCGAGAGGAGACATAATTTGAAATATCTTTGGAGACGATCCAATAAAAAGTTGGTGTAGAACATGTATTCGTTGGATTTTCAAATTAAAATTATTATGGCATATATCTATCTAGATCAGTGGTCACGAACATACGGCCCGCGGGCCGGATCATGGCCCGACAAAGATTTTCATCTGGCCCTCAAAAAATTCCCGATTAATAATTTATATTGGATATATTAATTTTATAGAATTGTATTAATTATTTGTGTTGTTTTTTTTTTTTTTATAGAGAATACCTCACAAGAGTCCCAACTGCTCCCGTCTGGAGCCAGTGAGACTATGGCATCCCCAATTGGGGTATGTTGTGAGGCTGAAGGAAAGTGGGAAAGGGAAGTAGATGGGGAAGAGGAAGTTAGGAAAGTACCTGGCTATTCAGATCTAGTCACTAAACACGGCTAAAGCCATTATTAAGCAACGTCTCAATTCTGAATGGTGGTCTTACACCAGGGCGATACTGACAGTATCTTCCACTCTGGAACGTGCCGCAAATGTAGTATATATTATTTTTATTAATTAATTGTGAAATAACACAAATTAATCAAATAAAATTTATTTGCGCACGCCGGGTTCGAACCCGCAACCTTCCGATTGGGAGTCAAGTGTTGTTACCACTCGACCACGGACGGTTGTATTTGAGATAACCAGAATTTTTGGTGTTTTTGGAGAATTCTGAGAATCAAATAAACTAGATTCTTAAATTTATGTATTATTGCTTTCTTCCTTTTTTAAATGTAAGTAGTTGTCTATATACAAATAAACGTGATTACGTCTCTTAAATGTTTTATTTGTAACTCAAAAGATAAAATTAACATCCATACATTATGTAAAACTAGACAAAGAAACATATTTAATAATAGTTGTAAGGCCTTTATTGTTATTTTATTCCTTTTTTTAATTAAATGGAAATGGAAAATAGATATTATAATAAATATTTTTCCATTGTAAAATAAGCACATATTCTAATAAGAATCTTTTCATCAAGCCCCCAGGTTCTTTTCTCACTGATCTAGAATGTAGATGATTGAATTTCTACGATTGATGATTAAATAAGTACTAAAACGTAATAAATACATTAAATCATACAGTATTTAAATGCATTTGTATTGGAAAGTTTTCCACGAATAGAATACACTTCCTTGAATTCCTATGAAGAAGGCCAGTAGAACTAGCACTTACGTCGATTAAACCATACATTTGATGACGCATTTACCGGTAATGCGATCTTAAACGAAAATAATTAGCTGTGTTTAGTCGCAAATTGATTCGGTGTATGCGTGCAATTTCCAGGAGATGTGAAACTAATCGTATATAATGCTTAGCATTATTTGTCGATGAAACTGCATCTCTAGTTGCTTTCTCTAAAATGCGTGATTGTTTCCTGATAATTAATTATCTAATTTATTTAATGACATACAATTTACTGGCATTTTACCATCTGTAACATTCCTAGCATGTATTCAGAAAGATTTTCTTAAATTTTAGCGTATCGTTGCCACATTTTGCATATTGCAAGTAAAATGTTTAGTTTACCAAGTCAAAGAACTTCGTGTGGTAGATATTAGTCCTGTGTCGATCGTGAGTGACCTGCTCATTGAGACCTTCTCACGATCCACCAAAGAACAATCAGATCATATTTTCGTCAACACCCGGGTATTTTCAACACCCGGGTATCGCGACACACTCACACACGCGACTTAAGAATGAAGAACAGTATGTAAGTGTGAGAAAGGTAGACATTAGAGACTGCAAGATCGCAGTGTGTGAACTTCGCACGCGCCAGGCTCGTGGTAAGGCTGGACTCCTGCAACCCTTTTTATGAATTATGTAAAATATCGCACTATGAAGTGTACGGAAAAAATGTGAAGATCGAATATAAAGTAAAATTAATTAAAATATATTAGCCATCGATAGAGCAGGAAAAAGAGCTTACGTGTGACTACATCCGAAGGTTTTAATTTTTTAGTCTTGTAAATTACCAGTCAATATAGAAATAATTACTTACTTTAAATACGATTTTAAGGATTTTTTACGTGAACCCATAGTGTAGGAGATATTTATCATAAATCGTAGGGTTTTTTATTTTGTAAATAGTTTTTATTTATTATTTTATCTCGGGAATCGTCATATCTATTTATCTCGGCTTATGCTCAAATTGTAGCAATTTAACTTTAACATTAAACTAATTTTAAATGTTATTAATTACGTAAATAGTTGAGTTCCTACGTAAATAATAAACGACGAGTTCTAACGAGGAAGAGGTGCTTACGGTTTTAATATTATTTAGTAGGTATTGTAAATTGTTTTTTTTTTAGCAGGAGCCCCGCCGTAGCGTACGGCCGGGCTATAGAGGGATATATCGGCTATGTGGTATGTGTCACGTGATGTATAAAAAATGTATGCGGGAGTGTTCGCTTGTCCAGGGGAGTAGTCAATTATTTCAAATTAAAATTGCAAAATTGAACACTGAGTATGTTAAAAATACCTACCTCTATCTAGGAATAACTTACTTTAAGACCCCTCATTTTAATCGAAAAATCATTCGTGAATTTTAGCCTAATTCCTGGATCCAAAATAACTATTTAAAAAAAGTCTTTGTTCTCTGTTTTCGATTAATTTAGCGTTTTACTTATTTAACTAACTAACTAAACTAACTAACCATCTCACCGTTTAACACCTCGGTCTTTACACACTCTTTGCTTCATTCACATTGATGTACTTATTTATTGTCTTCTTATTACTATTTTTATCAACTGTATGATTTTATTAGCTTAAATCTTAAATGACCTGATCAAAATCTCCATTACCAAAATCCAACGTAATTGTGGTAAATAATTTTTCACATTTTATAATGACAACCAAAAAAATCAAAATTAATTAATTTTATTTCATTTTTTCCTCGGAACGGGATACAACCCTGGTATCCCTTCCCGTAGTGTCGTATCGTAACTATAAGGCAAAAAAAACTTGTATGTATTTGTGAACTTGAATACACTTATGGCGAGTGTCGTCAGAAACTTTACCAGACGAGATATTAAGCAACTTCAAAATCTTTAATCTTACACTTGTTAATACGCTGGTATTAAGTTATCGGTGAGGTGTATATAGGTTTATATATTTTTTCTGTTTTCAGATAGCTGATTACATTTTCAAAAATAAAGTCCAAGATAGATGTACCCTCTAAAATAATCAAAACATGGTTATTTTAGTGATTGAAAAAAATCTACTTGGTCAAGATTCAGGATGACTGGGCGAATAATTAGCTTTACTGTAGACCAACAAAAGGTAAAACGCAATGCACCATGTGATCTAAAAACTGCGATAAAATGCGCGGGCCTTTTTTACAAAGTCGATACATCTCACGGGTTTTGGGTGTTTCGGCCGGTTTGGATCTTTGGATCACGAATCACGGGTGACATACAGAACGCATGTAGATGACGAGTAATCGGGAAGTTTGGATCACGAAAAGAGCGGGTGTTCGCGACCCGCTCACGACGCCAGTGTGACGTGAGTGACTCAGGTCGTGTAAAATGATCGATTGACCCAGCTCTAGTAGATATCCGTAATTTTGAATTTAAAACGCGTCTTTGAAATACAAAGGTATAAGTATACGTAATGACCCAAGTAATGACAGTTTAATGACCCACGTGCAATGATAGCCATGTTCAATGGCGTTGTATGAAGTAATCTGGAGTATGCAAGTGGTGTAAGGACTCCGCACTAGACTAAATACATAAATATGCTGGAACAAAACCAGAAAATATTCTTCAGGAATGAACTTATCCAAGGTTCATGCACCATATAGACTTACTTGAGGCGACAAATAGATGTAGCCTAGAAACCAGATGTTATGCAAATCTTGAAATAATTGCAAAATAGTTCATAACTTTATTGATAGGACATTCCTCTTCGATTGCTATTGCTTATTTAAAAAAATATATATAGTGAACACCTCACAAGAGTCCCAACTGCTCCCGTCTGGAGCCAGTGAGACTATGGTATCCCCTGTTAAGGAATGTTGGGAGGCTGAAGGGGAAGGGAATGAGATGGGGAAGAGGAAGATTGGGGTGTATCTGGCTATTCAAATCTAGTCACTAAACACGACTAAGGCCATTTCAAGCAACGATTCAATTCTGAATAGTGGTCTATAATAACAATTATTTTAATATATAAAATGTTATGTTTATATATTCTAAAATAATTTTTATATTTCATTTTATATAATTGTTTTTTTATAATATTTTTAGGTAATTATTCACCTCTCTCTTTAATATTTTTGCCTATTGTTCTTTTTGTCTATACTTGTTTGTTTATTTTATTATTTTCTTTCATGTTATTATCATGACGAAGAAACCGTCGGTTTTTAAACATGTAGATATTATAACATGTGATTATAGTGGTTTACACAAAGTGATTTGTTTCATTTACAAAATTAACATGAAAAATTTGGCCGGAGTTCAAAATTTCAATTATTGAATTATTAACATCCCATAACACCCTGTATAAGAGAAATTTAAAAATGCATATTTTAAAGTTTTAGATCAAAGCCAATACCTAAACGATACAAATGAGGTGTGTAAAAGCAAAGCCAGCAATCTCCATTCCGGCTAGATTGCTATGTTTGCTTTTGAAATGACATGGAGATTGCTATCTCTGTTTTTACGTACAATATTACATACAAATATTGTACGTAATATACGTGTACACATTATGTGTATGTAATATTGTAAGTAAAAGCAAAGACAGCAATCTCCAAGTCATTTTGAAAGCAAACATAGCAATCTGGCCGAAATGGAGATTGCTACCTTTGCTTTTACACACCTCAAATGAAAAAATTGTAAACATCTTATTTTTACGATTTGTGTACAATTAAGTACATAGGTGAGTTAATGATTCCAAATTCAGAAATCATCATTCATAATTGGAAAAAAAGTGTAACAACCCACAAAACATTCGTATGAACATCGTTACCATGAAAATAATCATATATAACTGCAAGTAAATACGCATTTACTTGACCACTGTTTCAAATATAATCGACAGGTGTTTAATACCTTGTATGTAATATATTTGAATGACGTTAGAGCTATTCAAGTCTCGTAATTAAATTATTTTGTATTCTGGGTCACTGTGTCGCTGTTCAATAAGTATTTTCGGTGGATTCCGTCAATATGTTTTTGTCATGTGCCATCACGTATCACGTGCATATCAGGTGTGAAAACAGATGTGAATGTGACAAAACAACACAATGTGTGCATAATATAGACAGCTTTTTAGCCTAATTATTGTACCTATATTATTTTGGGATGAACGAATTTGAACATTTCAAAGTATAGAAGAAATTAATCTTAAGACGATCCACTAGTCCTTGACTCATTCGGAATCGGGCGGAGTGAACGATTTTTGGGCGTTTACCAATAAAAACCCTAATCTCTAGCCAACAACAGTGTTTTGTTATTCCTCAAGTATATTTTTAAAGATTGAAGCGCCGCGTGGACAAGGATGTCCGTTGCCCCCGGATTTTGGGCGTAGACTGAGCGACGTGCTAAAATATTGTAATTACGGTGAATATCCAACTGGACTTAACGTCCGTTCTAAAGGGTGCTATGTGATAATCTGAAGTGAGGGAACCGCTCACTAAAGGCGCCCGTCTATAGATCGGATATAATCGCTTATCTTCGTAAAAGTTCGGGTTTAGCCCCAAACGTACGACAGTTGACTTTATCCATTGCTGCTACCAATGACATCTGTTGAGACACTTAAACTAAACATAACTACATAAACAACATTTCGACCCTTTGGAATAACAAGATTCCATCGATAATAAAATCTAAATTATGACCTTGCCACGACAGATGGAACCTTGTTGATACAAAGGGTCGATTTGGTGAGAGATATTGAATCTACATACGTATTCACATACACTAAAAAATGTTTTTTTGTGTATTGAAAAGACTTCTAACAAAATAATTTTATTAAAATAAAGTTATCCATAGACGAACTGTGGGATGAAGACTCCTAAGAACCCTTTTTTAACTATCTAAGTAATATCTATAAATTGTGGGGGCGTACCTTTGACCCTGTCGACCCTCATTGATGTGTAATATGTATGAAAATCATCAGAAATCCTTCCTTATGGAAAATGTCTTTACATGAATTTCTTTATAGGTTCTAATCGGGAATGGAGTCCGGAATTACTTACTTCAATTAATATACTGTGGAAAAACCGGATTATTCCACATATCCGTAAATTACTTACATCAGAAAAAAGGGTTCGTAATTACTTATATTTTTTAATCGCGTTATTTTTTATTTGATCGTTTTTAATTGCAACAGCTTTCGCTCCTAGCCTGATTTGTGAATGAGGCGGTCGAAGCACCGTTACTTGAAGATATGTGTTTGTCTCACTCACTACTTCTTCTCTTTCATCTTCTACAAATACTACAACTACTTACTATCATCGCCTATCAGACATAACAGGCCTTCTCAACCAGCATCACGCACAAATTTACTACAAAATAATTTTAAAAATTGATATATCCCAATCACGTGATTAACCTACGTGAAAAACTAGCTAGAAATTTTGTTTTTCAAAATGGCGTTGTTTTTTTTTCAATTATTCAGTTTTAACCCAAAATTCTCACAAGTCTTCACTACCACTACTTGATCCAGCAGAAGTTGAAGATCCTCAAAGTTACTTTTCTCTCAAAGTTAGTTACAAACGGTTAAAAACGGGACTGAATTTCATACGAACAAATTAACAGTGTTTCAATGTTTATTGGCGGGAACATGTAAGAATAATGTTGGTATACGTACGACATAACGTATACCAACAAATTATTTTTACACGTTCCCGCCAATAAACATTGAAACCCTGTTAATTTGTTCGTAGGAACTTAAGTCGCGTTTTTACGAATAAAATGATCGTGTTTTAGAATAACATTTTTTCCGTGCGTGCGAAAGGGATGTATTCTTTTAGCTATTCAACTTATATTCAGAAGAAATATTCAATGAAGATCTGCAAGAAGCTACTCATGGACTTCTAAACAACCTGCGTTATGCAGATGATACGGTACTGCTAACAAGTAACTTTGAGGATCTTCAACTTCTGCTGGATCAAGTAGTGGTAGTGAAGACTTGTGAGAATTTTGGGTTGGAACTGAATACAACTAAAACCAAATACATGCTCATAAGCAAAAATAACGTAGTTGACTTAAATGATAATCTTTATTTTGCTGGAACGAAACTAGAGAAAGTACAAAGTATTGCATGCATACTTGTTCTGCAATTTAAATGAAAGATGGGATCCATCGGTTGTAATCAAATGCCGTATTGAGCAAGCTCGTGCAACCTTTATCCGCATGAAAAAAGATGTTCTGCAGTCATGATCTCAACCTTGGAGTACGAATGATGTGTCAGATGCTACGTGTTTTCGGTATTATTTTATAGAATGGAAACATGGACGCTTACTGAAGAACTGATAAGGCGACTTGAGGCATTCGAGATGTCGATCTACAGAAGAACACTCAAATAAGCTGGATGGACAGGAGGATGTTATGGTTCGGATGAATAAAGAAAAAGAAGTTATTAAAAACCAAATGGTAAAAGACAGGAAGATGTTGTTTTCCAAATATTTGTCAACCGTGCCTTAAATTTCCAACACAAAACTATGTTTACGAAATTCAAATGGGATGGATATCTAAGATATCAGGCGAGTGTGAGTGAGATAAAGCGCGTGCTAAATGGAATATTCGTTTGTTTCCATTCAAACTATATTAGTTCAGAAGACACTTCTAGTTTTTTTTTATTCTAAGATCTAAGTCTTATATCATTCTAAGCAAATCAAAGATGTAATAATAACTTTAGAAATGTAAAGGTACGCCAGAATTTTTCCGCAGTATTCTCTGTGTAATCATGTTTCTTTTAGAAATAGAAATTTAGAGTTTTAGAACCAATGCCCTATGCATATACAGTGTGCACCTGCGTTATGACAACTGTATTGTAAGGCTGTATAAAGAAAACATACACTTAAGTAGGACTAATGCAAACCTTTATACGTAGCTTTAGTAGTAAGGTTATGTTTATTTGTATTGATTAATATTAAAACGTGAAATACCTGCCTTTCATTCCTTTGTACACGCATGTAATAATCATCACATTACGAAAACTTGCAATGGATGAAACATAACCTATATGTAAAAAGGAGACGATTCATGGGTGTAGTAGATTTCCTGTGTGGGGAATGAAATACACATTTCAACAAATTTGTAAAGATTACTCACCCCTTGTATAACAAGGACGGCCGCAAAGAGATAAAGAAGTCTCATCCCTCCGACAGCTCCCTGAGCTTTCGCAACTTCTGTGTTTGTATCTGTCGAAAAAAAATTGTTTTATTAAAATATAAAAAAGGGTTATTTTCACAAACTATGTATACCGTTCAAAATGTGCTCAAAATTTAAAGTTTTTTTTCTGATTGTAATCATTGTGGGTTGTACTGAAGATGATCAAAAAACCACACATTTCGAAACGGATCTAACGGACTACAACGTCATTATGACGCAGAAAACGCTACTCGCTGGTAAGACGGCTGTCACAAACTTGGCCGGTGTGACGTCAACAACGCCAAATTCACGAGCAAAAAGGAACATGACGATTTTTTCGGCTAATAAAAAATGGCACCCTTTGAATAGGAATAGTAATGGAATAGTTATTCGTTAATATGGAAATAATATAAAAATTCCTTCATTACCATAATTTTTAATTGGAGAAAAAATCCCTGAATGTGGGATCCATTGAATCATGCTGTTTTAGAACAAATAAAACCAGTGACAAATTAACGCGCTATATTAAGCCAATACCTATGTTATGCCATGTGGTATACATAGCAGATCGTGGTGCCACCCCCGGCATTAGTAGTTATGCACAAACAATTGAATTTCAGGAGTTATGAACTTTCTATCAAATTATTATAAAGAAATATTGCATTTTAACAGAAGTATTATTAGACATACTGATGTTTTAGATAATTTCTATTCATAGTAAATTGATCTCAATGCGAGCTGAACTCTAGTCGCTTTGCTTCTCAAGAATCTCTCCCAGTAGAAAATTGCAATTAAGGTATAATGTTCCATGAATAATATGTTTGTAAGGTTAATACGATCTTAATAGTATGAAAAGACACAATGGTACAATTATTGGGAAATCTCATTGTTGAGAAAAAAACATTCGTTAAATAGCTATGTCACTTGTGCTTGACATTTTCACAAACTTTCACAAAAATCATAAAGGTAGTTAAAATACTTTGTACAAACTAAAATATTGCGAGAACTAGATCGCGATAATCAATTTGTCGCATGTTTTGATGCGGATTTTCTAGAGGTTTTTTTTTCTTCGGTTTCTATGTCATTAGTTCAACACTGGTGTCATTATAATGAAAGCGAACTTAATGTCGTTATATGCTTTGTCTCGTCGTTACTCTTGGCTTCATAACATGGGTTCCATAAAACAAAAACCAAAGTTGTAAAAACATGGAAGTATGAAGGATGAATGCACGTCCGACAATCTTTGTAAAAAATGGCAAATAGTTTATCAAAAAGAGTCAGGGATCTCTCAGGTATTTTTCACCTGCTTTGAAGTGAATAATTTAAAGTGTAATACCGCGTGCTACACAGGTGGTGTGATGAGTAGCAACTACATCAAGTACACAAAAAAACTCTCCCTTCTCGGTTGAACTATAGTGAGTTCAATTTCTCGATTAGCCGAAGTCCTCCGGTACGAGCAACGTTTCTGCTTGGTGTGAAGTAGGAGTTTTTTAAATGTTGTTTGTTTATGCTTAACTCGTAGAATTTGTATTAAAAACCGTTAAGAGGATGCCACAGGCCACACATGTATGTATTCGAAGTGTGCCTTATATAGGCACGAAAATTGTGTACCTAATAGGCATTAAAACGGAAATCACGATTTCATACACAAAAGTGGTTTTTATTTATTTTGTGACTAATTTTACGAGAAAGATAAAAGTTAATCAATGGAGACTGTCACAGAGTAGCCGTAAAATAACCGACCTAACCGTTTTATTTAAATTATTAAACTCTAAATTTGATTGCTGTGAACTATTGCATTTAATAAATCTACATGTACCTACACGAACTACTAGACAAACAACGTTAACATTTTATATACGCACATCTCATTCTCACTATAAATTGCATTCCCCAATACAACGATTACATAGTCTTGGTAACCAATATTTTTTAAACAATATTGATGTATTTGACAATAATTTGAATTTGGCAAACTTTAAACGCCGTATGTGCGAACTATTTCTACTTAATTCATAAACTATTGTAAATGCCAATTTTTATACATTTTTTATTAATACCTACCTATTATTGTTGATTTGGAGAATATTGGCAGACTATTTTTACTTTTTTTCTATTCTGTATTACCTACATTTTGTCAACTCATATTTTATCTAACCTATATTATGTGTCTTTATATTTTCTGTTACTTACCTGTATTTTATTCACTTCTAACTCTTCACTGTAATTAATCAAAACATGTATTGCTTTATGTATGTAAAAGCCCTATGGGCGTTTAAATAAAAAATAAAAAATTAATAAATAAAATTATAGTTTTCAAAATTTGTTTTTGTGAAAAACCGCCTAAAGGGCGCTGAATATATGCGTTCACACATTTCTAATGAGAAAAACATTTCTTAGTAATTAACGCTTATATTTAAAACAAAATTCTCTAAACCATTTTATTTTAATTCCACTCAATGAAAGCGATATAAAAAAGCTTCAATTTTTGTAATTATAATGTAAACCGATTCGTACTAAAAGTTATTCGAAAAGTGTGTTTTAGCATTAATCTTCGCCTTGAGAAACCTTAACATTATGCGACTGTAGCTTATAGACGAGGAAATAATGAACTTGAGAAAGACAGGAGGAAACCAGTAAATTTGGGAGTATTTCCTTGAGGTTATCAGGACTCTCCAAGAATTTGTTTTTATTTGAATGAGATACATGAGTCCCAACTGCCCTCCGGTACGACACCCCCAATTATAGATTATTCTGTAAGACGAAGGAAGTGGGTAGGGAACAAGTATCTGTCGCTGAATAAGCAAGGAAACGAAAGGTTAATTGGCTTGTGTAGACGAGAGTCAATTTATTAAACAATGTCGTTTAAAAATGATTCGTATCTCTATTCATAACACATTTAGTAGAGAGTTTGAACAAAAATAAAAATTACAGAATAATGCATAACGTCTAGTTGTGGCATTTTTTTTTTTTTTAAAGAAAGACAAACATTCCCGGGTTTCGAATAACCCAACAACGTTTAACAAATCTCCTACTACCACCACACTAAGCGGAAGATGTTGCTTGTGTTGTGATGGAGGACTTAGCCAGCCGAGGAATCGAACACGGAACGCCTGGGTGGGACCCAAACGCTATGCCCACTCAACCACTGACCGTGTTGAATAACAAGATATAAAAATTAATAATTTATTTTCAAATTAATCATTTTTGAATGGGAATGAAGCACATAAGTATGTGCGGAAATATGTCGGGCGGTTCATCCTCTGCCTTCTCTTGCGGGAATTCGGCGAGATGGTTAGTTAGTTATTCTGATGTTGATCTAAATTTTAGAATGCTTGTAACGCTACTGTCACGTTATCAACTATCCCAGCAATTTTACTAGAAAGCATGTTGAAAATATTTTATGATCTTGCAATTTAATAACTAATTTTACGCATGGGCGGACCTGTAAAGTGCCGACGGGGGCCGTACGGGGCACCGCGGGAGCAGAGAAACCGAATTATCTCCGTGGCTTCTCAAGAATGCACCGAAATAAAAATGACCCACTTGTGAAAACATATAAATAAATCGAGAAAAAAAAATTATTTTCACGTTCGATGAAGTATTAATATTGCCACCTAAGATCCAGTTGTTTCACAGAAATTCTAATGTTATATTGTCATCAAATGGCCATTCGGTGTAATTTTGTTTTTAGGCTTTGAAATGGCCCGTTAAAAACCCGATTCTAGGTACGTTTCAGATTTCTGTAAAATTGTAATAAGCTGACAAACATAACGACGTTGTCCTATTCTGCTGATAAACATAACGACATGATAGTTGTCCTATGCAGCTGACAAACATAACGACATGATAGTTGTCCTATTCAGCTGACAAACATAACGACATGATAGTTGTTCTATTCTGCTGACAAACATAGCGACATGATAGTTTTCCTATTTTGCTGACAAACATAACGACACGATAGGTATCCTATTCTGCTGACAAACATAACGACATGATAGTTGTCCTATGCTTATCACATTTTGATCAAAAGCTGAAACGTACTTAGAATCGGCATTTAGCTAAAAAACAAAAAGGCGCTGAATAGTAATTTAATGACAATGTTACATTGGAATTGGAAAGTGTATTTTATATTACATTTTTTTAAATGCATTCTTAAATGATTTATGAATGTAGTTTGTATAAATCAAGATAACATTTGATTTGTTTATGACTCTTCTTTTTTATTGGTATTCAGTTCTTCTTTCTTTTTTACACTTGAATTGCACACATAAAAAAAACATTAACTCTGTGAAAGGGCATGATTTTTATCATTTGAATTCTCAGATAAAAATCTTATAACACTTTTGTACGAACGGGGTATTCACCATTTTTTCACTTCCTACATCCCCTTTCCTTAAATAATTAAAACATGGAAAACGTGTCGTTTTGGTAAACCACTGGAAATGTACATTATTACAAGTAGGTTATAAAATTATAATAAATTCAATATTATATCCAAGCTCAGGCATTTGCCTTTGTGGAATATTTTTGTTCATACAATATTATATTTAAGTATGTTATATACCTTTTATTATTTTATGTACTATTGTATCAAAAAATTTTCAATAAAAAAAAGGTGCTGTATTTCTCAGTGTGCTACTTGTCGGCCATAAAAATATGTTAAAATGATAATAATGTTGCTTACACCTTGAGGTCGTGCTCTTCATTATTTGTTTTACGATCATGATGTCGGTCAGGAGGTACCAAACAATATTATTCTTTTAAATTATTGATGGAAACCAAGGGGAAAAATCTCTACAAATATATGTATGCGCACGCACAATCTTTTTTTTGCATTATAGTAAGATTTAGTCCGTTTGTTATACATTTAAAAATATTTTATGTGCATCACAACGTTAATTTTTGTCACGAGGCGTTCGTAAACGAGCAATTTTTTGTAGCAATGCCTTTTTTTCTACCGCTGAAAGAGGAACATGCGAAAAGTTTATAAAAAACGTTGTCAGCAATAAGTTGCTGTCAAAAGTTGCTTGTACACCATAGTCTTTAGAGACGGCACTTCTATAAACATTATTGTAATGTATCATAATTAGTCTATTATTAGTTCTCACATTGCTTTAGTTACCTATGGGCTCTTAGGGTCACATGGTCCCGTTTACGAGATCTGCCGAAGGTAACCGAAGGCAGGTGTGCAGTGCCATTATAATGAACGAGTAAGACAAAACCTATAATCATGATAGTATGGACGTTAGTCCCCCTAAACTATATTTATAAATTACGATACGTCAAAAAACTGTGATCTCAAGAACCTAAGGGGGCATTTCTTCATCGTCCTGATAGCTTATCCATACGATAGCGAATATTAATAAATAAACAAATACTCGCAATAGATAAAAAAAGAACTCGACTAACTTTCCCTTTCATACCCTTTTCATACCCCTTTCATATCCCTACCATATAAGTTCAAGTATCGAACAGTAAACTCAGTTTTTTTTTAATAAATAAATCGATAATATACGTTATCGTAAGCATCACCTATGAAGAGGATTGTGAAATACCCTCTGAGTATTTAAAAAAGCATATTATTATAGTACTGGAAAATAGGTACTTATCCCAGTACTGATAGTAAGTATATTAAAGCGCTCCGCCGACGAAGTAACTGAAACCAAACTAAAACCGGCTGGTTTCTATGTCTTGATTGGTCAAAAACCTTGTTTAACCATAGACGAAGAACAATCAGCTGATGGCTGGCAACTAGCAACGGCCGGCCAAGGCAATCAGCAGTACAAGTCGCGAGTCACTACTTACGTTATACCATTGACAACTGGTTTTTGAGTTATTGTGTAGTGTGCGGGCCATCACATTGTCATACAAAGACAGTTGCCAGTTGAGAGTTTTCAGTTGCCTCAGTGGGCGGATCGCCTTAGTGATACAATTATTATTCGATCGTTACACCGAAATAAGAAACCTACTTACTACGCATTTTAAACGAAGGTTTTTCTTTCAAAAATTATTTATTTTATTGCTCCATGATAAAAATCGAATCCACTCTCTTCAATCCAGAAATATGTGTGCTAACCACACAGCAACAAGATGCCAGGTGCAAAAAGTACTAAAGCCCGCATCATACTTGTACGATAATTTCATATAATACCTCATTACTGCAACATGTGCTTTTAATTTCGGTCCATAAATTCGGAACGGCTAGATTTCGGTAATCTGTGAATCACGCTTGTTCCATTTCTTCGCCAAGTCGTGATCCAAGATCATTCAGTGAATGAAAAAATATATAAATAGAGACGGCGCAATCTATACTCTATTGAAGATCAGAGAGAAGATACTAGTTTCAGGTGCTGATCGTTGTATAATTTTGACCGTGTTTTCAAACTGAACATTGGCTGTTTTGCAAGCACATTTATTTATTTATTTATTTAAATACATGATTTATCGAAAGTACATATAGTTTATTGTGATATTTCACCCTACATGCTAGGGATGACCCTGTGTTATGGCGGGTGAATTTTACAGTTTGGGGATATACATTCCTTAGTATTGGTTGATAATTTTAATTAATTAATACTATATACACAATCCTTCTACAATAAAAAAGTTATATGTAGTTAGATGGGATTGCAAGAATAAGATGAAGAAGTTAAAGAATTATTGGAAATGAGAAATTTAAGGAATTATTAGTATATAAATCACAACAATCAAGGTAGAAAATAAAGATAAAGAATAAAGATAAATTATTTTTTGCATAAAAGCATATTTAAAAAATATTTTTAAATGTTGTCGGGGTTCAAGGGCTTTAAGTGGAATGACGTTATCTACAAAAAGTTATTCTTTACAGGAGGCTCAACTTTTTCCTTGTGTTGCCTAATATGAATTAAATATCTCCTATATTGTAGTAGGCACCATCAAAAAATATTTCTAAACGAGGGATATAACCAGACATTGACCAAAATTTGTCATTTTTAAATCAAATTCTAGACGTATTGACTCTTTTTTACGAAAAAAACATCAATTGATTTTGAAAAATTGTCTTTTAATCTGGTAAACGCACTTTTAAAATTTTGAAAAACTAAGTTTATTTTTTATAGGTTGTATTGGCTGGGGAGCGTCAGGAAGAACGATTTTAGATCCGCTTATAAAGGCCCAGAAATCCATAATTAGAGTCATTATGCGTAAACCCTACAGGTTCTCAAGCGACAAACTCTACAAAAAAATTTAACGTTCTTGATGTTCGTCAAAACTTATTATTAAACTTATTAATATAAAAAAGATTATTATCCATGTACATAAAAATATAGAAAATTTTAATAAAATTGATCACAAATACAATACAAGAAGTCACAACAGAAAGGATCTCTTCGTACCAGGGAGCAATACGGCAAAGTATCAAAAGACGTATGCGTATCTGGGACCGAAATTATATAATAAAATCCCCCCCAGACTTAAATATTAAAAATTGCAAAATGTCCTGCATTGGTTCAATAATAACTAAATGGTTGATTGGCTTGGGTAGGGAGGAGTCAGAAAAACTATTATATAATGTGACTTAAAACGATACATGGTTACCTATGAATGGCACATTTAGTAAAAACTTAGTACATAGGTATTAATTAAAAAAAAATAATAATAATTTAAGTTGCATTTGGCACTTTACACACTTTGGTTCCTTAGAACACGCAATTTGCCTAGCTAGGAACTAATATCGACCTAAAACAACGTAATAACACTTGTATTCATTTTAAATATATTCTCTTATTGTGTAATATTATTTGTTATTTTGGCTTTAAATGTATCAAATGTAAATAAATAAATAAAATAAAAATAAAAAATATATACTAAGGTTATACCGTTGGTCGTTAGCAGATTTGTTAAATTTTAAAACGAAATATTGTATTATACAACACAAATTTCAATTCATATAATCATACAGCAAAATATAAAAACTTTGATCAAAAAATACTTGCAAGAAGTACACAATATTTAATAATTTAACATCATGCGTTTAGAGCACTTTCATTGCTTACTTGAATAAAAGGTAAATATTAAAGCAAGTTTTGAATGAAATTAATCGATATAAAATTTTTATTTTTACTTTCTCATCGGAACCTCCCTGTACACTTGCAAGCATTTTGGAACATTAATTTTCAGCCGCTGGTAAATGGATCTAAACTATAAAATTAGCTTTGTGCTTTTTTTATGTGAATACCGTACAAGAGTCCCAAGTTCTCCCAATCTTCTGGAGCGAGACCATGGCATTCCCAATTACGCTATGTTGTGACGCTTAAGGTAGTGGAGAAAGGAAGGAGATGGGAAGATGAAGATGAGGAATACCTGGCTTTTCAGATCCAATCACAAAACACGGCTTAAGCCATTTCAAGCCCAGTTTTGATTCTGAATGGTGACCTTGCACCTGGGGATAATGAGACTGTCTTCCACTCTGGAATATACTAGTATTTATTAAACTAGTAAATTATTTTGAATTAATTAATTGTTTACTTACACAAATTAATGAAATAAAAATAATTAGCATAATAAAATTTAATTAGTACGTAATGTCACCTTTTTAACAATATTAATATTTTAAAATAATCTTTTTTCTAATGCGAACTCATTATTGAAAAAGCTCTGCGAAAAGTTAACAATCTTTGTTCAGAATGGATTTTGTCTTTGAATAAAATTCATGTTTAGCCAATAGCCATGTTCTCAACATACCAATCAAAATCAACAATCGATTTTCAAAAACTTCGCTTCCGGCCGCCCAAAATTCGGCCGCGTTCCATTTCCTCAGGTTTCGGCGGGGCCGGTCCACTGGGACTGTAGTGTAGTGTAATGGGTTATGTAGTGCTACGATGGTAGAGTAGTACTATGAGTGTAGTGTTGTAGTACCGCGAGGTGTAGTGGCCCACTTGGCCGGATTCCTCTTGGCCCGGGGCGGCCCGGCCGGCCTACTTCCCGGCCCGCCCGTGCCGCCCGCCCGGACAGTGCCCACTGCGAACTGACCCTGCAGGGACGGATTAGCGTGGTAGGGGCGGTGTTGCACAAGGGCTGTCAAATAAACCGACGAATTCTACTAGTTAATGAGATATTTATGTGCATTTTATATATAAATCAAATAAGCATTGCTCTGTACTACGGGTCCATTAAACAATAATTCAGCCCCAGAATTACATTTTATACAAGATTATTAGAAATTTAAGTATCTGGGCTCACTTATTCACAGAGACGGAGGATGTGCAGTGGATTTTAACCATAGAATAGGTGTGGTATGGATTAAATTTAGATGCGTAACAGGAATCTTGTGTGACACGAAAATGCCAATAAAACTTAAGGGAAAGATATACCAGACTATTTTAGACCCGCGATAATGTATGGCTCCGAATGCTGGACTATGTATTCATACTCTAGGAAACTCGAATCAGCAGAAATGCGAATGCTTAGATGGTCGGCAGGAGCATCATTAAAAGATAAGATCAAAGGTTCACGAATTCGTGGTAGCCTGGGTGTCACGGACATAAATAGTAAGCAGGAGGAACGAAAGTTGAGATGGTATGGGCACATAACACATAAGACGGAGACCACCAGACTACACAGTGAAGCAGGCAATGTCTATAGAGCTTTTTCGACAGTCATCCAGAGATAGACTAAAGAACTCCTGGATGACTCAATGCTTCAAAATTCTACAGAGAAACGGCCTGGATGAAAGCGATACTCAGAATCAAAGATGCTACAACCTGAGAACAAGAAGAGCCGACCCCAACAGTTTACCTAGGCAATGAGTTGGGACAGTGCAAGGAAGAAGAAGACAAGATTATTAGAAATGGAGAGCAGATACGAAGCTATTATAGTGCGGCACCCGTCGCTGGGTGCTGAAGAAGGCCCGTGGCCACTATGGGGGGACAAGCAGACAATAGGAGGTTATTCGCGTCGCGAATTGTTGCGTTGTTCTCTATTAGCAGGATCTTCATAAGGTTTTCAATGCCTGGTTTCCAATAAACCCAATCGTTGTGTGAAAAGTGAAGAATAAAAAGGCTGATTTTAATTGAAATGTTAAAAATGTATTTGGTGGTATAATTTTGTTTTATCGATTTTGTTTGCTAAGTCCGTCCCTGCCATTCGGCGGCACTGCTCAAAACGAGGGTGTTTGATTTTAAACTCCAAAATTATTTTAATTCCGCCGAGAAAGCAGATTCTCGTTTTCTCCGCACCACGTAATTGCGCTAAAGATCGATCCCGATGTGCGCTCTGCCCCGTACTCCGTGTTCTGCATAGCGCGGCAGGCTTAACGAGAGTCCGATATATCGATTGAATGGGAATTGGCAAATTTAAGACCTCGCATTCTTAATTTCTACCTACACATAACATACTTCCCTTGAAATCTTTATGTTTTACGTTCTTAAAAAAATTATATGTCATTTTTAAGATTATTTCTACGGTTCCACGACAACTCAGAATCATAATAAATCAACCCTTAAAAAACATACATATTACTAGTATTCTTCTATTTTCAAGTGTCTTTCTGAGAATTGAACATTTTTACCCAAAACTGGCGTCGAGAAAGTTTATAGAAAGATTTTTATTTGTGATGGTGATGTTATGTTTGGACAAATTGTTTAAATCATTGTATGAAATAAAAAAATTTAAAAAAATTAAATGCTTTATGTACCAGGACATAAAGATATTGAGGGCAACGAGCGGGCTGACGAACTAGCAAGGAAAGGGGCAAAATCACCTCTTGTGGGATCCGAGCCGACCGTAGGAGTAGCAGCTTGCCACACCAAATTCTGGTAGCTGGGGACACATACAGTAGAACCAGAAGACATAGCCACATATCTAATGACAATCCTGGTAAACTTTATTAAAGGGACTGGGTTGTTATTAAAGGATTGAGGTAAAATGGGAGATAGGACAATAGGGCTACGTCCTAAGTGCTCACGGGAACTACTTGTAAATTTAGTATCAGAAAAAAGTGTCTAAACCTAATTTTTGTTGATATGGAATATGAACTACAGAAGAGTAAAATGAAGACAAGTCAAATTTAAAATGTATAATTTTGCTGTGCATATTATAATCTTACTTAGCTTACTTGCCAACCTGCAACAGAATATGGATAGAACGGTCCACATAATTTGAAATCAACAGCTGATCCGCTATATAATGTAACTAGCTTCTGCCCGCGACTTCGTCTGCGCAGGTTAGTACTTCGATTAGCCAGTTTTATTTTCGTAGGTCTCATGTTTATACCAAAATTCTTAACCTATTTATTTAAAATATCTATAATTCTTGATTCGATTCAAGAGTGAGTACTTCAAGTAATTTCACTAATTTAAATATTTTCTAAAATAGAATTTTGGTTTTACAATCATTGTTTTTCAAAATGTCATTCTCAAATTTTGACATTTTCTATTAAACAATAATTATTATTTGTAATACATGAAAAATAGCAAGCTTTGGGTATAAATTATAGCCTATATGTTATTCTGATGTATGAGCTATATTATTGTAAAGTTTCATTAAAGTTCGTTCAGTGGTTTTTGCGTGAAAGAGTAACAAACATACATACATCGATACAAACTTTAGCGTTTATAATATTAAGTAAGATAAAGGCACCAATCAAAAACGTCGTAAAAACCTAAATGTATACAAAATATCACTACAACTTACAAATGATTGTATTTGAATTTATTATTCATATGATTGATCGTTTGAAAAATTTACATTTATTGACTGAATTTACACGCATTAACTTGAAAACGTCCAATTAAATAAAGACCTGTTGCATACTGTCACCGTGTAAAAAAATACCGTCATTATTAAATTTAACTTACGTTAAATTATCACAGTCTTTCATCAGTAACCCACTTCAAGAGTAAACTGTTTGATTAAACCCAAAAATAATAAATTCCACAGCCTTTACCGCCTGGAGGGTCGGCCCACCTCTTTGACGATACTCGAACATATTTCTCATTATGTACATATATATAACTCTGGCCACTTATTCTCATAGTACTCATACCCATTCTACTCATGCTCATAGTGCCTACTTACAATCATACCTACTACTCTCATACTCATTCTTATATGAATACTCATAATTCTATTCATACTCATGTTACTCTTACTCGTGGTACTAATACTCATTCAATTAATTATTTTAACATTTATATATTTTTTTATAATTTTATAACACCTCATCGTGGACATTCGTACTCGTATGGTTAATATCTTTGATTACAAATCCTGTAGTAACGTGTTCGAATCCCTGAGAGCGCAATTTTAAAAAAAATCTTGTAATTTTTTGTTGTTTCATAATTATTATATATAAAATTATATGTTTAATAGTTGCGTCACGTTCCAGAGAGAAAGATAATCTCAGAATTGTCATTTTTTTTAAATTTTAATACCGCACAAAAGTTCCAACTGCCCCCAACCGGCTGGAGCCAATGGAACTATGACATCCCCAATTGAGGTATCTTTTGAGGCTGAAGATAAGATACCTCAATTGGGGATGTCATAGTTCAAACTCGGCTAAAGCCATTTAAAGCAACGTTTCAATTCTGAATGGTGATCTTACACCAGGGTGATATTGAGAGTATCTTCCAACATATTATTTTTAATCAATAAACTGTGAAAACACAAATCGAAATAACATGATCCGTCATGGGAAAAGACCACCATACTGTATCGAAGGGTTGCTTGAAATTGTTTTAGATGTTTTTAGATTTGAATAGCCAGGTACTTCCCATCCTTCTCCTTGTCCACCTTCTTCAATCCCACACCCCTTTAACCTCACAACATACCCCAATTGAGGATGCTATGATATCTCTGACAACGGACATTTGGGAGCAGTTGGGACTCTTGTGCAGTATTCGTATTCAATTGAAAAAAGAAAGTCGTAAAAGAATCATTATTTAATTAATTGTATCTTAAGAATTTATTAAAATGATACGAAATTATAATAATAATTAATGCTGGTGGTGACTGGCAAAATTTCTAGGAATGTAATAATTTATGTGTAAATTTGTTATTATTAATTTACCATCAAGATGCCATAATTTAATCCTAGAAAAATGATTCAGTTATAATTGCGTAACGAGCGTGAGAAATGAAGAATTATTACGGAATCAATAAATTTATGTGCATGTATTATTTTTTCAAATGTTTATCTCACAGTTATGTGAGATGGAATGCATTCAGTTAGATGCGCCTGTTTGAAGAGAATGTCAATTGTTATCTTGTTATTAATAATTGATTTTTGATTGCATTGCAAACGGAATGTTGTGGATAATATTGTTTATATTCCACTTATCGTTTGCTTTGTGCGAATCGTATGAAATTCTAAAGAAAATAATGTTAAATATACCAAAGACGTTTGACACAATCAGCTAAGAACGGTTTAGATATACAAATGTATAACAAATATAAAAAAATCGTAATTTTTGAAAATTCTTCAGCGTATAAAACAAAAATTTTGAATTTATCCAGAACATTTTTAAACGACATTCATAAGCAAGGTGTTAAAAGACGTACTTGACTTACATCATTTGGAATAAAAAATTAAATTCTATCTCCTGTGACGTTTTTGTATGTGTTTTTGTATGTTTTTTTCTTTTCAGCTTAAAACTTAAAAAAATAAGTAGGTATCGTAAACTCGGCTACTCGGCTGAGTGACCAGTGATGACAGGTGAAAGAATTGTATTTGTTTGCCTTCGAAGAAAAGAAAAATGTAAAAAAAAGACATCTAAAAAATCACTTAAGATCAAAATTTCATTTACGTTTTTTACTCCAATTAATGTCAGGAATCTCTGGTTAAAGTGAGTCAATGACGTTCCTTAGCACCGTGTATATTGTATATATATATTATTTATTACTTTGAAAAGGAGTTACACATTATTTATTTCATACCTACGAGTTTGAGGTCTTCATACTATTACAATAATTATTGTTTTGCATTATTCTATGATGATTTGAACCTCAAAATAGACAAAGATTAGATCTTAGTGTGTTGCTTCTGATAATTGTGTTGTGTATATGGTTGTTATTCTTTATTTTTAAGTTGGTTTTTTAATGCAATCTGTAGACTTTATCCAGTTTAAAAAAATTATAAACTCTGGATTGATTATTTTATGTTTTAATTACGACCGGGATAATTACGACAGTTTTGGTCCTAAGTATTGCTCTCCAAAAGTAGTATTGTGTTACGTAAGTACAAAGTGCTGATAGTCCTATTTATTTGTGTGGAGTTGTTATGTGTTTTATTTTTTATATGTGATTTAATAGTGCATACGCATTTAGTTGTATTATGTCAGTGGTTCTCAAAGTGGTCATTACGGACGCCCCAGGGGTCCTCGGAATCATTCAGGGGGTCCGTGGAAAAATAAAATTGACTTGGGGGTCCCTGAACAACGTCAGGGGCCCGCGCAAGGTTTAATATAAATTTGAAAAATTATGACACATTTTTATTAATATGGAAGCTATAATTAATAACAATGAATAGATTATTAGCGATGTTATACTTCCTAAGTAAATACAGACAGTTGCATAATATACAAGTAATAACGGGCGTCACGGTGAGTCAATTAAAAATAAATAAATAATGTGATTGTATGACTCCATATTATTACTGTCACTGTCGCTGCTATCCCCCTCATTTACTTTACTTTTTCCTTCTTTTTTTTTACCTACTATTATTAATTTATTTAGTTTAAGAGGGGTCCGTGGGCCAAAAGAGTTTGGGAACCAGTATTTTATGTCAAGTATGTAAAATTTCGCAAATATGTTGTTAGCACCTGTTTGTATTTTTTTTTAAAATTGGTTTTGTAATTGCTTTTTGAGTAATTTCTAAATTTTTATAGTATATTTTACAGTGCTTCATGAAATCGATAGTTTAAAAAAACCGACTAAAAAATAATAATTAATGTATAAAAATAATAATATAATATATATTGGCATAGCCCTGATGCTAACACTTGTTCAGCGCCTTGTTGTCTCGGCTCTCCGTAACGTCTGCCGCATGAAGAGTCAAGAGTACCGTAAATCCACCTAATTTCCGCAGCCACCGACACACTGAGACACTCACACACTCACACCCTCACACACTCACACACTCACACACTCACACACTCACACGGTCACACACTCACACACTTACACCACCAAACACATCTTCTCACAGCAAACATAATATAAATGTAAAAATCAGATTTACCTATGGGGCTTGCATAGATGAATAAGTTCTGCACACGAGAGATAATATGTATTATACAGAACGACATTATTAATTATAAATAATGCTAAATAATTTATCTTGATTAGTTTTTGGTTTATTATATTATATTGCGGTTTCTCCCCATTTCGAACAGCGGTGCAGTAGCCATCATCAGGGCAGATTTACAGATTGAGGTGAAGTATTTTTGTATGTTTTACTTTACGTTACGCGTTAATCTTCTTAGGGCCGGTCTTTCATGGTTTACGGCGTTTAGTTTTAGTGCAGCCGTCTAGAACCGGATACTAGGAATCATTAAACTTAGCCCAGTCTTCTATATTAATTTTATTGTTTTTTTTTTGGATATCAAGTACCTCCGTAATTTGGCATACTCCATACGTTTTGGATATTTTTTTGCTTTTTTGTCTTCCCAGGACTTCAGAAACCAATCCAAAGTAATTACGGGTTTGTGCTCGACAATTGCCGATTTGTCAGAATGACTGAGATTGCACCCTCGAAAGAGTTATGAGATTTTGGAAATGATCCATTCTATCTATTCACTTTGTCACATCACGAAAAGCCGAGTTTAAAAAAAACTTTAATCTTATATTATAATATTTTTTTGTTATGTTTCTTCATTTTTTGAAAAGTAAATATAACATTTGTGGATTTTATGGCCACCATACTAGGCACATGCCCGTGTTATGGTGGCCGATTTACTAGAAATAATCCCTAGGTATCGTGTTTTTAAATAATTAACCAAAGCTCTTCCATTGATTCTGCCATTTTATCTATTCTGCCCCTGAAATCTTCTCTTTTTTGCAATTCCTTTGACCATACAAAAGTATTTATATTTCTTGAGTTTATCACAATTTTTTCCATCCACTTGCTCTCTACAAATTCTTCTAACACTATCAGCTCTGAGTGTACAAATGATTATAGGCCCACCCATCTCAACATTGTTCATCACACTAACATCGGTCTAGCCTAGCAATATTTATTATCTTCTTATTCCTAATACTAACAAGCTCTATCATGGTTCTACATTGTCTTGGTTTTTTTGTCTTTTGCCTTATTTATGGGGAGGTGCGTCTTTTCACCTGTATTCGGGATGGAAGCGACGTGTTTTATATAGTTTAAAATGGCAAGAAAAACATATTGTGGCGATGATATTTTCGCATAATAACTATTAAAGAAACAGAGTTGTTAACAGGAAAAAATGATTTCCATTGAAGAACGCATAAATTCATCGCAAAATAATTAATTAATTCTGCAACCTTGGTCCGTTCGGTGATCACTTGATCGATTCAAGTCCACGCTGGAGTATGTGGCACAAACGGTTTGTTCACTTTCTACAATACCGATGGGAAAATAAACACTTATATATATTACGGCCTGGGAACGCACAAGACGAAGTGGGCCGGAATTTCATCACCGCCACTTCCGATGTTCCGGTAAACGTGAGAAGACTCGCTGACACATTAAAAAAGTTGCATTTGACACATTTAACGGTAATTAAAATCACGGTAATTAAATTAATAGAGTTGCAATAATCCAGTTGGATAGTAAAATAATTATTGCTACAGTGACTATTGTTTCAATAATGTATTTTTTTAAATTTCAGTTATTCTCATTTAGTTATTAGAAAAGTGATGAAAAATATCGTTAGGTTAGGTTTTTTAAGGACTTTAACCAATTGCTTGAAGAACCCCATCATAGTGATTTCCATTATTCTCAAAATAATACAGTAGGTGTAGGTAGGTAGTAGCGCCCTTGAGGTGATTTCTCACAAAAACGGCGCTATACAAATTATCCAATTATTATTATTATTATTATTAGGTAACTAACTAACTAACCATCACGCCGTTTCTCCGCAGGGGTAGGTAGAGAGGACGGACCGCCAAACAACCCGGTCTTGGCATACACTCCTCGCCTCATTCACATTCATACATCTTATCATAGATGCTCTTCTATTATTCTGACTCTTGACATGGCCCGACTCAAGTATCTGATTCACTTGATCGTGCGATGTCTTCCTCGGGCGTCCTCGACTTCTTCTACCATTCACATTCGCATCATATATTCTCTTGACACTCCTTTCTTCATTCAATCGCTCTACATGTCGAAACCATCTAAGCGTCCCTTTTTTAATCTTACTTATGACGTTCACATCGGCCTTGCATTCTTTTCAGATCTCCACATTCCTCACAAGATCATACATGGTTTTACCACACATACGCCTCAGGGATCTCATTTCTACAGCATTCAGTCTACTTTTATCCTTTCTCTTCCAGTTCCATGCTTCACTGCCATACATCAGGGTAGGTACCAGAACTCCATTGTGAACTGCTAGCTTCGCTTACAGAAGGTACTTGTATGAAGAATTAACGTTTAAGCCAATTTAGCAATATTAAAAATAAATCGAGTGAAAATGATACGATCTCTCTAAGTTTTCTAGATTTATTACCTATAAACGGTGATAATTTACCAGTATTAACATGACCTCACTCAACATACGAAAAGTTGAAGGTGTTTATTGCTCTTATAAAAAATCTGCTAATTGACATGTTTTACTTTAAAAAGAGGTTAGTTGGATATTGATTTTGACGCGTGATCAAAAGCCTCGGGTTCAAGATACGATGAACTTCAAAAACGATACATTTTATCGATGTGGATTGTATCATGCTATTCGTATAATATACATATTTAAAAGCCGTCAGTTTACTACAAACACCTTTTGAGTTTGCCAGAAATAAGTATAATATATTACGGTGATTTATTTTTGGTTTATTATGTCGTGTTGCACATCCTCATTCTTTAGCCACGGCATAATAAATCATAAATAATCACAATAATACGTTTGAAATATGAATACTAAAAATATGGTAAAAACAGCGAATATGATCAAATTTACTTGAACGACCAGCGCAAATTTGGGCGAGACAGGTTTTGCCAACATTTAGTTATTTAAAAAACTGAGAAATTACCAGAAGAGGAAACCATTGTCCTATCCTTCTATATAAATAAACAATACATAACACAACATGTATGACGTACAAAGTAATACACTAATTTCACAATACCGTAACCAAATTAGCATTAAATGAGGTATTATATATATATATATATATATGTATATTCATAGTATCTATTTATATTTCTACCTATATTTATAGTTATTGTTTTAATATTTTAGCAGGATTAGTTCAAGCCATGAGCGCGGTGTACATTGGTATTGTCGTATGAACTGAAAACATGTTTTAAATCAGTGAAAATAATCATGATTGCACATAATTTATTACACATCGTAGTTACAACGCTATATATTGCATACATAAATTATAAATTATATCTAATATTGTAAATTTTAATGTATTATGTATTATAAGCTCACACTTCTAAACCCGTAACCTAAAATAACTTCATATTTTTATGCTGTAAATTTTTTATAATTCCTACATCCTGTTATCACGTACCTGTTTTATACTTTTCAATACTACAACTTACCTGCTTATCTCACACTCTGTAAATCTGAATACATTATATGTTACCTGGTTAATTCGGTAAATCCGAATAAAATATGATATGCTGCCAGATTAATTTTTCTACATCACAAAAAATGCATGTACATATATATTCATATATTTCTTCATTACATAACTTAGTTTCAGAGAAAAATGATTTATATTTTTTTTGTTCTTTTGTTTTTATTATGATTAGAAGGTTAAGGTTTTCTTTAGGATTTTTTCCAAGAATGGTTGCTAAGACTGATCGAAAATACACAATTTTTTAGAAGAGAGCAACGTCGATTAATAAAACTAAAGCATGAAATGCCCACAATGCCATGAAATTCTACAAATTTTATTGTTAAGATGAACGCTGGTTGTGGGTAGCATTTATTAATTAATTAAGGTATTTTCACTTTTGTTATGAAGCAAGTAGAACATGAAATGTTCTTCATTTAAAATATTTTAAATACAATGCGTTCCTGTCTGATTGTGTTCAAATTATTCACTTACCTTTCTTTTACTGTTAAAAAATAAACGGTTGCTTTAAAAACTTTAAATAGGTTTTTTACATTAATGATTATATATTTGTTTTTTCTTACTATTTAATCTTAAATGAATATATTACTTTAACATTCCAATGGCATTAATAAATAACTCTCCAATTACTCGCGCAATCACAACATACTGACTTACCTAGATATTTTTACGATTACTAGTTAACATACAAAACTAGTTTATTAAAAGATGTTAATTATTTCAAAACTAATTAACTTAATGTTCTCATCAAACTTTTATTAACAGTCAATTATTATTATATTATATTTTATTATATATATTTATATTATTACATATATTTTACTATATATTTATTTTATTATATATATTTTCATCGAACTTTTATGAACAGTCAATTATTACATTATATCAATTATATTTAATTATTATCAATTCGTGAGCATATTATAATGCTTGATTTCTAAATTTCTTATTTTTAATTTTGTGGCTCGCCATAATTTACAATAAAAATATATAAATTTGTTTTAGACCACTTTAATTTTTAATCAAACTGATATAACAGTTTTATGATTCTCCTGACGAAGGAAGGGTTCTTCCGATACCGGTAGAGTTTGATTAAAATAAAATTTGTCTAAAACAAATTTATATATTTTTATTGTTCTAAATTTCTATTTATCTCTCCACACTCTTTTGTTCCTTTTTATTATAATTACTGGAACATTTAAAAGTTAAGTCCACTCATTAATTAATTCTCGTCTTAAGCGAAATTACCTACAGATATTCTATGGATTTACGTATTAGATACTATAAAAATTTAATAATTTTATTTAATTTACCTTGAGCCACAATGTACTGTTTATGTTTAAATAAACAAATTTTAAAAAAAAACATTGTAACTAGTTACGAAAAAATATTTTTCTCATTACTCTTCAAAAAGTATTCTACCAACTATTTATAAAGATGCAGATTTGACTCCCCACTGAATTAAAACCTTGAGACAAGTTAAAATAAATGAAAGTCCTTAACAGTTTGTGGCATTGTAACTTTTCTAAAATAACAACGGAAGAAAATAATTAAAATAAACAAAAACATGTACATTTTTTTTGATCGCTTGAAAACACCCCTCATAAGAAGTGAAAACAGGGAAAACATAGTTTTAATAGGGAAGTTGAATTTAAAATATTGTTTTGAAGAGTTTTAATTTTCAATGTACTATCGTTACTTCAAAATTTAAGTAACGAAAGTAACAAAAACTTCAAAACAAAATGTCTAGAAATTGTTACATAGTTAATGCCCAAGAAATACAAAAAAGAGTTTAAAATTAATTTTGACTTATAAATTTTTTTTTCACGTAGATGACATGCAAACTTAAATACCAGTATTTTTTTTTTAAAAAGTTCGTTTTAATAATTAAATTAATTCTACAAGTTTGAATTTTATTAAAGCCCGCGAAAACGCCATATTGGAGAGTGTGTGACGTCGTCTCACGTCATTTGATCCCTTGTTTTGTGTGAAATATAAGGGAAAATATTTACAAAACCAGGACACGCTTAATATGGACGAAAAAAATAAATTAGTTAGATATTCACTAATACTAATCAATTCAGTTGCCGGATTTTCGAAAAATAGTGCATTTTATTGGTAATTTTTTCAATTTAAAAACACGAAATGTCATTTTGCACCGATAGCTATGTTAGGAACTGTTGCAAGTTTCGGTGAAAAATGACATTCCGTGTTTTAAAAAAAAAAAATAACCATGAAAATGCACTACAACTTTTTAAATTTATTTTTTTCGTCCATATTAAGCGTGTCCCGGTTTTGTAAATATTTTCCCTTATATTTCACACAAACAAGGTACCAGATGACGTCACACATTCTCCTGTATCGCGCCGGGTGTTTTCGCGGGCTTAATAAAATTCAAACTTATAGAATTAATTTAATTATGAAAACGAACTTTAACAAAAAAAAAAATACTAGTATTTAAGTTTGCATGTGAACATTGATAAAAAAAGGACTCAACTTCCTTATTACAGATCAAACCAACGATACGATTCTCAGCGACGGTTTTAATTAAACCACTTCTCATAAATTATTATAATCACGCCCCTGCCATTACGATTACAAGATTATCAAACAATAGTTCGTGCATATATAAATACCCACGTATGTCTATGTAAATACGAATAATTATTATTGTTAATACGATTCGTATCGTAAATCTAATGTAACATCAGGTCCGATGTTATTAAAATTCAAGTGATGCTTCTGATGGTCTTTGTCATATTCAGGTTGGCTGTCAGATTATTTGATACGTGATAAACACGAGTTAGTTGAGCGTCATTGTTTGATATGCTCGCCGTTAGTTACCGAACATAAGTAATTGTCAAGTGTTTGAAATGAATAATTTCCTCAATAATTTATAAATAGTGTAATCTAAAAAATAAACGGACGAACATTTAAACAAACTAGAAAATGAATATCATTTATACCAGTGGCGTGTGGGCCATTGAATAATATACGTACCTGATTTTGTAGACAATTATTTATCTGCTACTAATTTTAAATTTATGTATACATAGAGCACTTCTTGCCAATATCAAGGAGGATACTGTGTTTTTACTTAAGTCGACTTAATAAAACTTAATTCAAAACATGCGAACACCCCAGCACAGGTTCTCCCAGTGAGGTGTTCACAAAATGCTACCACTAACCTTTTAACATACCTTTTTACATCCAGTTACTGTATGTAATTTTTTTGTACTACAATGAAAACCACTGTAATCATTTGTAAAATATATGTTCAAGAATATAAATGTATAAAACATATATAAAAACATATTATAATTCCAAGTGTAGTGAAGTAAGCCGATTTTATTTAAAATTGGCAAACCGATACATCCGCAACATGCTTCTATAAATGTATTTCTGCAACATTATTTTATAGGTACCAATGGCTACCTAAATTTATTCAGGTAGGTGATTTTTAAAAATTAAAACGGAATATAAATTTAAGATTTTTTTTATCTACCTAAAACTTTGGGATCAGTGGTGAAATCTAAATGGTTTATTGGCTTTAAACCGCAGAAAGCACACGAAGAAAAATGTTATTCTAAAATACGATCATTTTATTCGTAAAAACGGTTAAAAACGGGACTGAAGTTCTCACGAACAAATTAACAGTGTTTCAATGTTTATTGGCGGGAAAATGTAAGAATAATTTGTTGGTATACCTTCGTACGAAATTACGTATATTAACAAATTATTCTTACATTTTCCCGCCAATAAACATTGAAACATTGTTAATTTGTTCGTAAGAACATCGGTCCCGTTTTTACGAATAAAATGATCGTATTTTAGAATAACATTTTTCGCCGTGCATTTCATATGTTTCAATTTTTAATATTTGGATGAATGAAATGTATTAAATGGAATTGCGGAATCGAAAACCGAACACACAAAAATCCAAATCTCTCGAATGAATAGAAATAATATCTTTTCGATTCCGTCCCTTTATTTTACATCACAATTCCACTACAAGACTACCTCAATTTTACCCAACGTACAATTCCAAAGTCTTACCAATTGCAATGATGTTATTCTATTCAAGAGATAGCAGTCAACAAATCATCCGAAAAGCTTTAGCTTGTTTTTGCAATATGGTAAAGAAATATAGGAAATACGGACTGGTCCGTTAGTAACGTGAGAAAGGTACCAGACAGAATAGAGGAAATTCTACTGATTAACACTTTATATGGCAGACAATTATTATTCTGTTTACAAACTGGTGTATTCTCATATCCGTACATGAAATGCATGATCGTATGGAAATGAATTAGCCATTAAAAAATTTATGTGAACATTTCCCACTATTGTTTCTGACGGACCTATATTGAACTATTGGCCAATATTTGGGAAAAAAAGAGTTTTGAGCTATGGTTTACACGTTGTATTTTTTTTTCATTAGCACAAAATGTAAGCAATAACGTAATATTATAATGATTATTGAAATTGACAATGATTTTTCGCCTAGACTACTGATGTAACTTCAAACACTTTTAAACATTATGGAACCGTGATTTTTTTATGTTTAAAATTTTTAGATTATCGCAATTTTTCAGTTCACTTGAGTTACGGGGTTTTGAAATGTAACAGAAATAAGTAAATAAAAAACGACAATTACGAAATATATTTATTTTTGGGCTACATCCTTCTTTAGCCAACGTTTGATAGATAATTAAACGATGTCCGAAACGTACGCTAAATAATGAGGTAGCACAACACGGTATAAAGCCAGGGACAAACACAGCGTTAAAAGCGCCGGCGTTATTTGGCTTGACCTATTTCACCACATCGCTCGCCATACATTTACAATGGTAATCTATGGCGAGGGATATGCTGGAATAGGCCAAGCCAAATAACGCTAGCGCTTTTAACGCTGTGTGTGTCACTGGCTTAATACTCCACAATTAAATCTCTATAATACTTTTGGCGGGAAAATCTAAAATTGAATAGTAGAAAAATGTTTTAAATCTTTGGTGATTTTTTTCCCTAGCCGTGCTCTAGTCTATTGCTTTTATTATTACGACACACGTGGTTCGCTACCTCACCCCATGAACCTGGTTCATGGGGTGAGGTTTGTCTAGGCCTTGGCGGCAGATGCGTCTGCTAACCTGCTGCGCATTGGGCAGGATCGGGAGATGCTGGTTGAAGGACCTTTTGACCTCTCCAGCAGGACTCTCTTCAACGGCACCAAAAGGGATGGACTCATCCGTTACTCCTAGACAAACCGACCTCCAGATTCCTATTCTGGTACGTGTATCCTTCCCTGAATTTTCTCTCCAACCCTTCTTTAAAAATACCCTCCACAGATCATCCCTTGTGGGAAATTATTTTCCTCGGGGAGTCGTGTGTAGAGTTAATTGAAAAAAAAAAACTATCAATTATTATTTTATAATTGACATTTAAAAATCATAAGTGAATAAATAATTATTAAATTCAATTTATTGTAATATTTTTTTAAATTTATACACATCAATATAATCATAGAAGAAGAAGGAGATAATATTAACAAATCTCAATTAAACATAAAATAACGGAAAAAGACAGAAAAAACTTAAACTTAATTTTTGAATGGTTTTTTTACTAATTAATGAGTAGAATTTAATTTAAATCAATTTTATTCAATCAATTTATTTTTTTATTTCTCACATATTTTTTTTACTGTTTCTTTTTGCAGTCGATGTTAATAATCGCATAATATTATAATCATATTTTAATACCGTTCTGCGGCTAGCTGCAATGCGTCTATAGTTAATAATAATGCGGACGCATTGATTGTCTAAATGCCGGTGCGATTTTATCGCAATAAATCACTATTAGAACGGTCTTGATGTGCGGTATAGTTACTGTCTAAAATCGAAACCACCGCTGAATCAACTTAGTACAGAGTACTGTAGATACATTAAATTGCAGAAGTCAATCAAATATATCGGTAAATTATCCCAGCATCGCTCCATTCAGAATCGAAACTTTGTTTGAAATGATTTATGTTTTAATTGGTGACCAGATTAGAGTACTTTATAACATTCTTCTTCCCCGTCACATTTCATTTATATTTACATTCGAAAGCGGTCATTTTTTGGTTTTAATTTAAGCAATACCAATTTAACTAATAAATTGACAGTTTTGGTTGCTTCTTTTTTTATAATTTTTTTCAATATACAAATTTTTGGTTCATTCACTGGACATTGATCGTCCAGGTGATTAGTCAGACATCTCCAAAAAATCAAAATTTTAGTTGTATACATAGTTATATTTAAAAGTGTACCTTCTATCTGGGACAATACTCATAAGCACCACGAAATCATTTATAATGCACAAAAACTTGTAAGTGAATTTAAAACAAAATGTTTTCTAAGTGACTAGTAGGTAATTTCAAAATGTCATACTAATTTATCGGATCGTTATGCCTCCCAGTGTTATTTTATAGCTTATTTAACACGTAAAACACAGACACGTGTAAAAAATATTTGAAATAAAACTATTAATTAATTAATTATATTAACTAGTATTTAACCACGAATTATTATTATTTTATATATTCGACCAAGCTTCATCAGGATATAACAATAACTTATTCTCGATTGTTGTTTTCTCCATATTTTACGTTTAAATGTGATAGCAGTATCATCAGCAAAATATATATTATTACCTTCAATATCCAAATTCAACAGGAGTTCATATATATAAGAAATAAGAGCGGGCCTAGAACACTTCCTTGGGGTACGCCATAGGAGATATTTATATATGAGGCAAATATTTACTCCTATATTCACGATTTGAGTGGATGACGATTGTTTGTGATCTATGTGTGAGGTAGTTTTCAAACCATTTTAGGGCAGTACCTTCTATCCTAATCTGTTGCAGTTTTTTTGGGTGGGAAATAGTATCAAAGGCTTAGTATAAAATAATAAATATTCATGGTTAAATACTAAGTGTTTGTTTTATTTTAAAAATATAATGCCTAACCACAAAGCAATTGCTTCTCACGAAAAAAAAAATAAATAAAAATAAATAAATATTTGATTTATGGCGAGCATTCGAATATTGCTTTCATCATTATCTCGAATCGTAGTATTCGGAGATGTCTAATTAATTCACTGGACCTGATATGTCTGATTTATACATGTGGTGAAGTAGGATGATGAGAAATTATATCCCGCACATACGGAACCCGCACGTAGATGGAACAACATGTCGTAGACATGCCAAACGAAATGTCACGTTTACTTGAATTAATTACGTTAATTCGGGTGATGCCAAGAATCGAAATCGAAATGGGTGCATCATGGATACGTGGTATTTTTTTAATAGTCAAAAACTAGTGTGATGGTGTAATTCTGTAATTTTTAAAGCAGTATCTCAACAATATAAGAAATATTCGCCAGAGTGTTCATAATCGATTAATATATATATATATATTTTTATTATTATTTATATTTTATTTTTATTAAATAATAAGTTTACAAGGTAACAATGTTGATAACAATAAATTACAATATAAGTTTTCACAGATTTTTTAAATTGTTGATGTTTCTCTTCTATATAAGCGGATGCTTGTGTTTAGAAAAGAAGCGAGTGTCAGAATGAAAAATATTTTTTAAACATAAAAATGAGTAGATAAATAGACAGTTAGCTATGTTAGTTATGAAGATAAATTTATCATTTATTTGTTTTTACATTGAATTGCTCTTTAACCGTCTTCGATTTTTCTTATTTTTTCCGGTAAACTGTTAAAGTATTTTTTGCCTAGATATATGTAACCATGTTGTGCAAATGAGGTGTTACATTTTTGTGCTGGAAATATATGTTTTAGACGAGTGCGACTTTCAGTTAAAAAGCTGTGATTCTATTTTTATTTTATATTTTAGGATGAATATTCATTACTCATTATAAGAGTTTCTATTTTAAAAATAAATATTTAAATTGATCGCATTCTTTTGAAGCTGAAATTAATGTAATAGATTGATACAAAACAATCATTATCATTCAAGGTTAAACCAGCAATATTATTTTAATAATATAAGTGCAATTGTTTGGAGAGATCGATAACAAATAATTTAAGAGATATTTACGGTTTGTGCAAACATTTTTTCTTACCGTTATAAAAGTATGTCGTATAAACATACGATTAAATTAAATAAACAAACTTTCAATTTTTCCTGAGCATATTAAATTGCCATTCACAGCTTTTAAGGTAGGTATTTACCTGGTTCTTAGTTTTATTTTAACGGTACAATACGCATATTTCACAGGCCTACGTACAAAAACGTAAATAACTATCAAATAAGTCGATTATTTGTTTGTTGTTTTTTGTTGATTGTTGTTGTCGGGATTTCTAATTCAATGATTAATATTAATATACCTAAACTTACAAATATTTTTGTATTCGCAGAACCGATGTTAATGAAAAAAAAAAAAGTTTTTTATCCGTTCTGTCCAAAAAAGATTAACGTACACGTTTTCCATGACAACTAATTAACTCTTTTAACGAAAACAATATTAATAGTTAAATGTTATTACGTTATTAGCAATATAAAATGCTTAAGCAACTAACTACCAAAGCCATTAGTTATTATAACTTCTAGTTAATATTGAATTTAACAATAGTTTTAACTGATCAATACACAGAAGGTGTCCAAATTATTAGTTACACTAGAGTTTTTTTTCTTATTTTGAAAACATAAGAAAATTTAAATTTCTGAAAAAAATGTGCAAACTGTAACTGAGGCCAAGAAAAAGTTTTGCTAAATTGTTGACATTTCTCAACAAAGTTAATTATTTAAATAAATATTTGTATGTAAGGCACAAGAGCCCCAAAGCCGCCTTTAACCAGAGAGTATATGACATCCCCATTATTTGGGGTATGTGGTGAGTTTTCTGATAGAGGGGAGAGGAAGGAGGTGAGGAAGACGAAGGTGGGGAATTACCTAGCTATCCTGGTCACCAAACATGGATAAAGATATTTCAAGCAACATTTCGATTCTGAATTGTGATCTTTTACTAGAGCGATAATAAAAATATCTCTACAAGGCGTCACCACATATTATCAATTATTTTTAATTTATAAATTGTGAAATATCACAAATTAACCAATAAAATTTCCTTGCGCAAGCTGGGATTTGAACCCTCGACATTAGGATTCTTAGCAAATATGTAGTAGATAATAAATATTTCGGAAACCGGACTTAACTCTTTTTAACCGGTTTTTGCCACCAGAGAAGATGAGAGGCTTAGGGAGGAGGGTGGAGGAGGGGGGGAGGTCTAAAATCTCAAAAGGAATCCGATCATTGACTGACTGACCTAAAAAACAAAGCCTCAAGAAAACCAAGTCAAGCAGACACCACTTAGCCACAATGCAAAACTCCACCAAAATAAATCAACTTGGCCATCAAAAGAATTCGGTTCTTTTTTACAAGGTGGTGTGAATTAGCTCATACAACTTTGTCATTATGCCACTGCCAGATCCCGTATTGCATATTAACATATAATAATCATAATCCGTAGTCACCATAACACGCTGAGACCTCATTGTACTCTTAATGATGTGTAATTTGCCCATTTTTGGCTATAATTTTAGAAAGTTATGCTCTTGGAAGAATTTTGGTTGGTGGAATGAACTCCACATGAAATTTGACATTGTTTTTCCGGTCTGACAGATTAGCACATGTTTTAAACATTAAAGTTTGAGCGGAAAATGGCGATTTAACGCGTCTACGCTGTACAACATTAGATGAATATAAGTACATAAACATAACTAAAACAATAAAACTGTTTTAAATTAAAAATGCTAAAATATTCTCATGATGACAATCGGTAATGATTTTGAAATTGTAAATTTTGTTTTTCTTACATTTTATAAAATTAAATATTCTACGTGATAATTTAGAGCTGGCCTGGCCAACCAAAATTGCACCACGGGCCGCATTGACGACCTAAAAATTTCCAAGGGCCGCACAGGTTATTCTGTTACTGTGGGGGGGGGGATCTCAACCTGTCAACTTCGTCAAAAATAAATAGTTACAAAAATAACACGCGCTTGCCCGTGGCGACGCTGCAAGCAGATTGCGAATTCTCGAACGCTTAACGAGCGAGAAGTTATGGGCTCCATCTGAGGCCCTAGCATACTCGCTCTATAACGATCGGTAGGATAACTATCGGTAACTTCTCGTCGTTCCCTAGCAGGACTACAGATCGCCAACGAAAAAGTGACAGTTCACAATGACTAAGTGTCCTTAACGTATTCGATATCAACTGTTGTTTGTAGGTTAGCGATGTGCAGTTGTCCTAGGGAACGATGAGAAGTTACCGATAGTTATCCTATCGATCGTTAAAGAGCGAGCGTGCTAGGGCCTCTGTTGTTAATCCGGAAAAAGCGATTTATCGAGGGAGAAGATATGCGCGGGAAATATAAATCAGCAGAATAATATTTGGTGTAATTATAGAAACTGTATTGGTTTTAATAACTTAAATGTGATTTTAAACACATTCTAAAGTACCCGATACTTTAAAAAAATCATACATGACGGAGGGCCGCACGCGCAAGCACCGCGGGTTGGCCAGTGCTGATGTAGAGGCTAAGTAGACTAGTAGTGACTATTTAAATGCAAAATTAAAGCTCACATCTATGAAAGTATTTGTGCCTTCGACAAAATAAGGACTTTGTTGATGATTTGTGCACATCATTAGGTAATTAAAAAACTCATTTGGAATATACTCCAGCAGTCCCCTCGTACCCACAAATGCCTGAAGATACTGGGTGCGTAGCAACTTTTTAACAATTATTGTGCTTCTGAAAAATGTAATAAGTGATTTTAAAATAATTGTTTCGGCTAGAGTCAGTAGGTACTCAATTACTCGTAGAAATAAATCTGTGACCGGTCAGTGGTTGAGTGGGTTGTTGGGTTATTCGTAACCCGGGAACGTTTGTCTTTCTTTAAATAAAAAAATAAATAAATAAAAAAAAGGACCCTTGATTTAGTTAAAACATACATTGTATGTAATTTTTCTTATTTTTGGGTTAACTTAGGGTTAACTGTAAAAAATGGTATGTGCCTAAAAGATGCGTTAAAACGTTTAGGAGTATTTCCAATGATACGATGCCGATTGTCTTTTATTTTAAAAGTAATATTGTGTTGTTATCTGTATTTTTGTTATCAATGGCTTATTTTATAAACAACGCCTGCTCTTAACACAGGGTGTCTTAGTGAGACAGAACATCACCTATCATAATATAATTAATAAAGATGAATAATAATATACCTAGTTACTTTTTATCCATCAAGTAAACTACTGCACCAGCAAGGGTATCTTTAAAATGATGTACCTGCATGTCCTCTACTACACTAACCTAACCTAACCTTTTTATTAAAATTATTAAACTCCAAATTTGATTGCTGTGAACTCTTGCATTTAATAAATCTATATGTACCTACACGAACTACTAGACAAACATTAACATTTTATATACACACGTCTCATTCTAACTATAAATTGCATTCCCCAATACAACGATTACATAGTCTTGGTAACCAATATTTAAACAATATGGATGTATTTGACCATAATTTGAATTTGGCAAACTTTAAACGCCGTATGTGCGAACTGTTTCTACTTAATTCATAAACTATTGTAAATACCAATTTTATACACTTTTATTAATGCCTATTATTTTTGATTTGAAGGATATTGGCAGGCTATCTATTTTTACTTTTTTTTAAATATTTTGTATTACCTACATTTTGTCAACTCATATTTTATATGACCTATATTATATGTCTTTATATTTTCTGTTACTTACCTGTATTTTATTCACGTCTAACTCTTCACTGTGGTTAATCAAAACATGTATTGCTTTATGTATGTAAAAGGCCTAATGGCGTTTAAATAAAAATTAAATAAATAAACACAGGTGAACTCCTTCCTCTTACCTTTGTAATATATCTAAATATATTAAGAATAAATAAATAAATCTTTAGCGAGATGAAACATGACGGTGAGAATGTACACTCTCTTATCTTCCCTGAATTCGTGCGTTGTATGTATGTAACTGCCGATTTGCCATTAAATCGTCCAATTAAAAAAGTTCGTCAAATTAACCTGCAGGTACTTTGAGGCCCAGTTTTACCGCCGCGCAGGTGAATTAAACCACCAATAAAATTTATGCTCGTTGAGTTGATTTTGGCCTAAATCTCTTAAGTGCCATAATATATGGTTAAAGGGAGTTACTCATTATAATCTTATACATGTATCGTTGTAGTAAATGGATCTACTTTCGATTCATATTAAATTACTACATATATTATGGCTTTGATGTTGGGTGAGTTGCCGGCATCCTTATTCCCTCCTTACCTTAAGAGGGTATTACCAGAGAATACCGGAAATTAGTCCTTTTTAAATCAAATTCTAGACGTATTGACTCTTTTTTACAAAAAAACATAAATTGATTTTGAAAGATTGCAGTTTTAAAATTTTGAAAAACTAAGTGTATTTTTATATACTACGGTTATACCGTTGGTGGTTGGCAGATTTGTTCAATGTTTTGTTCGATTCTATTAAACAACAAAAATTTCGAATTATATTTCAATAATATCTAAACAAAATAAATCAATACATGATCTAGTCTACGCAGTTTAAAAAAAATTGATTTCAGTTAATTCAAATCATTAAATAATAAATTCGAGAACGTGTTTTGTGACAAAAATATCACAGTTTATTTATTTATTTAAGGTCTTACAAACTAAAATATTGAAAAATTTTTTTACACACATATTTTGTTTAGATATTATTGAAAAATCATAAACACTTATGATCAAAAAATTACACGGTATTTAATAATTATCATCGTGCGTTTTGAACATTTTTATTGCTCACTTGAATGTAGGTATATATCAATGCAAGTTTTGAATAAAATTAATCGATTTTAAATTTTGAAACGAAATTTTAAAATTTTGAAACCTTGGAATAATTGACCGTTCTCATTGGAATCTCCCTGTACGGTGGCAAGCATTTTTAAACTTGTATTCTCAGCTACTGGTCAATCGCTCACCTCTTTAAGACTCCATAGTAAGTGTTCAAAACAAAAAAGAAGAATACTGAAGATGGTTTGAAAGTACTGGGTATGTAATAGTGAATGTTAGAGAGAACTCGCTAATTAAAAAAATATATTATAATTAATAAATATATTATATTAACAAATATATTCAATAGCTTAGAGTAATTGACGTTTTTTCAACGGGTTAGTACGGTTATATTATATTATCCTTCCGGTCAAATTCCCCACATATGCCACTACTTCATAACCTATTTTTTTTTGCAAAAACCTATGTTTGGATTTCTTGATTTTTTAACGACAAAAGCTAACAAACACTTATCTTATAAAACACCATAAAGGCTGAGATGTTCCTATAAAATTTTCATGTTACAATCGGCTGACACGATCAAAGTAATAAAAATTCGTTAATCCATCAATTTCGTAAAAAAATTGGCGGCATTTTTTGACACATTTTACAAGACGACAAAGCCCACGGAATAACTCGTAAATAACGTATAAAAACCCATGAATTAGCTCGTTAAATCAATTTAAGTGTTAGTTTATAAAATTTAAGAGTTCGATAAAGTCTACATTCAGAACGGCTCGATTCAGCTTCGAATCGCGGCGTTTAGCGGCGAGCGCGGCTAGTTGGGGCGGGCGACTCGAGCCTCGGAGCCGAGTCAAGTGTCCCCGATTCGGAGGCGAATGTCGGTCAGAGCCTTGACCGCGGCTGCTTGACCTTTTTCGTCGGTCAGTTCCCCGACACACTCACACACTTGGCCGCCCGACACGTGTCCAGGGATGCACTCGTATTAATAGATTTAAACATAGAATAAAGGAGAATACAAGAATTATCATGTGGGCGTGTTTTGTGATCCAATAGTCTTTGCTTAAACTTCATACGCAGAACTGTGTGTCACCGTCAGTATATGAGTAAGAGAGACACGTACACGTGCAGAACACGTGCTAAATAATAACTAGTAGGCGGCTAGGCGGTGGCAAAACGAAGAATTCCAAATTGAAAATCCGCAAAAACATCATTCGGAGATATTGAGGTTTGAAGTTTAGAATTTATTTGTTATTACAATAACATATCAATTCTAAACTTCAAACTTCAATGTCTCCGAATGATGTTTTTGCGGATTTGTGACATG
Source organism: Limnephilus auricula (assembly GCA_951813805.1). Lineage (NCBI taxonomy): Eukaryota > Metazoa > Arthropoda > Insecta > Trichoptera > Limnephilidae > Limnephilus > Limnephilus auricula. The sequence goes on from OX638403.1 coordinate 15,999,324, forward strand.
GAATTCTTCGTTTTGCCACCGCTTAGCCGCCTCTTAATAATAACTAAGTCAGGTTGAAATCTATTTAGATGACATTTCTAGTAAACTAGGAAGTGCTTTTAATATTAGCTCTATTTTCTATAATAAATAACGAGTTTCTTCTATTAGGTAAATTTGACTTTGGAAAATTATAAAATATATCTTACTTTAAAATTTATTTTTAGTTCTGCTGTCCAAACCAACGAAATATATCAATCAAAGGTCAGGCGTAGCGGCGTGTGGTCTTATTTATGGATAATTATTTGAATGTTTTAAGTTTCGATAGATCATTCAAGTCATCAGTCAATTTTAAAAACAATATAATAAACTGATTAATTCCGGTTCAAAATGTGAAAAACAGTAGCCGTAGAGTATTTAAATACAATTTGTGTTAGAAAATTCGTAATTATGGGTAATTTGAGGATGATATATAATGCTGATTGCAATATACAAAACAAGGAAAAATATTAAAAAAATTTACGGCCAAATCGGACACCGAGCGACTGAAGCTAGGCGTAACAATCCAATCCGCCTCTGCTAAAAGCTCGATTGACCGATAAATTCTCGTACTACCAAGAGACTTCATATACACTTACACGTAATTGCGATAGGCGAAGTCGAAGAATTTTGGATCATTGATCTATCCGCTAAATCAGGTTGAAATAAATCTATTCAAAAAACCTTTCAATTAACTACTAACATGACTGAATCTGCCATTTAACTTTTAATATACCGTTTATCATGTTTTTGTGGGTTACTGAACTCAAATCGGTTGTATTAGATACAAATTAGCAGTGTTATCATACAGGTACTTGCGACGTGAAATTTATGTATATCTTTGAACAGCTTCGAATATTTTGAACAATATCGCGATTAGGTGTCATGAAATAATAAATATCTTTTAAACTTTATTTAGCACGTGCTCTTTCAGATTTTTATCAATAAAATATAATGAAATGATATTATGAATGTATATTTAATAGTCATTTGCTAATTGCATTTTGTTTTAAATGTGAGTAAGAATGATTAAAAAAAACAACGTGATAAATTTTCGCAAGGAAGAAATTTTATCCTTTTTTTCAATCATGTTTGTACTTTCATCTACATATATGGATGATTTAACATAATATTTTATACTTAATATAACATCTTATGAATCTCGACTACCATAACGCGGGCATTTGCCTAGCTTGCTAGTCGAAAAACCATGTAAAACAAACCTGTAACAAACAAAATTAAAACATTTAAAAAAATAAAATAAAACAATTCTGTGATAAGTTTTTATGGCAACCTATCACAAAAATGACGCCATCTATACATTTTCTTTACCTCTTTATTTCTGTAGTATCTTTGCTGACTATAAAAATAGAATAATCTTCAATAAACTTCAATAGAATATCTTCAATAAACGTGAAAAAAAATATGGGAGCTAACATTTGATCTTTTTTTTTTAACAGATAAATTCAAGTTATTAAATTTAAATATACTGCATTAAACGTTATATTATTAACATGTTGTACGAACGAAGATATATGGGTAGGGTTCCTGATTCCTGCCTGGGTTCAATTGCTGCTAGCATAGTCCGTCCTTTAATAGTATAAAAGCAAATTTTTCTGACGAGGAAATAAAAATATATTTTGAATTTATGGGGAATATTTAAAAAGAAAAAAATACTTTGACAGTAGAAACGTTACTTGCGACTTATCATCTGAGAATATCTCCAACAGTTAAATATGTTAATCATACCATTTCCTTCGGAATTTAACCATAGATTTTTAAAATATCGAGTATTTGAAAACCTTCATGAATATTAGGTGGGTACCTACTTTTGGCAAACAAAATATTTTTTTTAAACAGAACGGTTATTTGCATTTATCGATCTACTACAATAAATCATTAATCATTGAAGAAGAAACCAACAGTAATAATCTAATTTAAAACAAGAAAATGAACAAGACACAGAAAAATAATAAAACATAATGATCGCAGCTGGGACTATATTACAATATATTATTACATTGATGGGAACAACCTTCAAAATTTAAAAAGAGAGTTTTTCTTATTAATTTTTTTTTTATCATTAATCGTTTATTGACATTTCATTTTTTTACACGAGTACCGCACAAGAGCCCAACTGTTCCCTATCTTCTGAAGACAGTAATATTATGGCATCCCCATTTGGGGTATGTTGTCACGAAGATAGTGGGGAGGATAATATGTTGGGCAAGAGGAAGGTGGGGAAGTACCAGAATTTACAAGACTAAATTCATTTAAATTAACGTCTCGATTCTGAATTGTGGTCTTTTACCAGGGCGATATAAAATAATTGATTATGAAATACGATAAACTAAACATACTTTAAGTATTGTTTTTTTAAATTATTTGTGTATTTACTTTGAGTATGTTAAACTGAAAGAATAAGTTATTCGAAAATAATGAATCGTTAATCGAAAATCGTCAAGGAGAGATTTTTTCATAGAATCAATAAAAAAATCGTTTTAATAAATAACAAGTGTGTACTCCTTACCTACTAAGCAGGTGAGTGTACATTATCGCTCTATTGTGATAAGAATTTATTATGTTTTTTTCCCATCGACTAAAGCGCCGAGAATTGTGTCAAATATTCTCCTCCTTCACAATTCTTCAGAACTGCGGAGAAAGCGAATCAATTGATTAAATTATCGATACTGTCTCCATGCGAAATGTGACGTCATTAAGTCAAACAAAGATATAAAGATCTTCGTCGTTCGGACGGTTGGTGTATTTTACGGTTGATATCGTGGTTAAATTAAATGACATTTAGAAAGGATTTATTCATAGTTATTTGTTTTATATTATTTTATATATATAACTACATAAAAGGTATATTTTTAATTTGTATTTTTAATCTGTTTAACTTGACGATCCGAGATGATCTAACCATTGAACCATTGCTACTCTTAATGGCAAAATCGCAACTGACGTGGCTTAGGCATTAAGAATGTCTGATGACCGAAGTCCGAAGAAGATACTGATTGCGATTCCAGAGGGTAATCGTCCAGTGGCCCCAGACACAGTTGGTTGAGGCAACTCCAGAAACTGTGCGAGGAGAGGTTTAGGTCTACCATGGACGGAGGCCGAACAATCAGTATAAGATAGGGACGTATGGAGGATTGTCGATGCAATGGGTCCCCGACCCAAATATGACAAAGAGAAGAAAAAGATGATCATGAATTTATTTAACTGGTAGAGTATGTAAAAAAGCTTTGAAAATAATTCTTTAACCTTAAAATTACTACATTAAAAAAAACAAGTGTTTTTTTAAAACATCATCAAATACACTAATTTCGCTTGTGAGACTCTCTGTGTTTTAAAAATTACAACTGATGTGTCAAGAATAACCAGAGATAAAGTATTTTCCAAAATACAATATAATGTTTTTTTAAAGAAAATATATTTTTAATCCATGTTTGAAATAATGTTTTTAATGTCCTTAGATTCTGAGCTTTTTCCATTTACAAGAAAGTTTAGTGTCTAACATTATAACCCATGAATCGTCATGTGTCTGCACTAGTTATCATTGTTAAAAGGAAATGAACATCCTTTTTCATTTTTAAGATCATTTCAATATTCATTCTATATTTTATGTCCCAAGAAATAAAATTAAACATGCTATTGAATATTGAGGGATTGGAACATTACTTCAAGAAATGCGATTTTTGAACCACATGTTGGATAGCCTGGTGGGTAAGGATGAATCAAGTTCATTGTATATGTTAAAAAAAAAATGACAAAAATTGATTGGAGTGAAATAAAACTGGTATAGTTTCATTTATGACTTTTGACGTTAATTGAAAATCATTAATATGTTTATTGATTTTACTCAGTAGGTATAATATTGAAACCGTTGCAATAAAAAAAATATCATTATGATCATAAATTTAGAACAATAACCAAACAAACTAAAGTTGTTTCTTGTTTTATGGCTCAGCGCCGAATCTGTGCCATTACCCATTAATGAAACCGATCACACAAAAGTATACCATAGAATAAATTACACGATACGTAAAAACTCCGTTATGATAATCTCGTCCGGGGAAAACGAATCTTGCACGTGAATGATTTGATTCACACATAAAAAATATTCATATTATTGTCATAAAATAAACAAATGTGGGTCATTGTTCAGTTCAAACTTCCCATTACTACTTTCACGGCGGCTTCTCAAAAGACTTCAACTTTTTTTTTAATAATATCGATTGGAATTTTGATTGACAAGCTATGCGCTTGATGTTAGAAACGACTCGTAATTGTAAATAAATAAAAAAAGGCTCGTTTTAACTTGAAGCATTGTCGTTACATTTTTATGAAATATGGTTTTATGTCGATTAGCTTTTTATCATCACTACATCCGCAAAATAACACTGTTTAAGAAATGCTTAAGACCAGTGGATGATAACCTTTTTATTGTGGCATTAATTCCGTAAAAGGTTTTCATAAGATATTCAGTTTTATTTGAGGTTATACAGTAATGTTGAGTTTTCAGCTTAACCTAACCTAACCTAAGGATTGCCACATTTCATGTTCCTTGTTATTTAAATATGGTTGATAAACAAATGTTCGTGGATTTTCAACAGCAATTTTTTTTGAAAATAAAAAAAAAGTATTTTTTTTAAAACCACTTCATTTTTTTTATATACATCGACCGGTTTCGGTTGATCTCAACCTTCCTCAGGTTTATAAACAAGAACTAAAACCGTCAACGTGTGTAAATATAAAAATGGTGGGTTATCACACATAATCGTGTGTGCTAATAATTTACATATTATGTATGACAAACATATTTAATTGTGGATTTCGTTAAAGTGCTTTTTTTTATTATTTCTGGGTAAAGCAGAAATATTTATGATACTGTCCTGTAAATGGTTTTAGCATAAATAATAATAAACAAAATAATGTTAAAAAATACATACCGAAAAATAAACAACACAAAACGGTCCAATCCAGTGGTTGAACGGCAGCGTTTAAATGTCACCTTTTGATAACAATTAAATTAAAGTTAGTAATTGTAACACCACAGATAATAACAGCAAAAAAACTTTAATATTTTTTTTATAAACTCGATCAAAATGTCAATGTCCTTTATCAATCACTTTCAAATGTCGATTGTCGAATCGCACCACCGAATGTCGATCGTAATAACCGTCCAACACTAGTAAGAGTTCGGTGCTTTTCCGGCGTCGCGACGTCTTGTATGATGTGAGGTGGTAGTGAGTTTGTTGGTGGTTGGCACGCTCGCCGTGTTCGAGATTCGAAACGAGAATGACAGTGGCACCTGATAGCGGCTAAGCCTCCGCTACGCCCCCCTCCCCTTTCTCCGAAGGCTGTATTCTCATTTCTCCGTCGAAGAAAGCCCCCACCACCCCTCCACCGCCGCCTCTCCCTGCAGATATACTAACAGAAGATAGCGACACTCCTTTCTCATGACATTGATTCCATTTGAGGCACATGTGGGGAGTACTGATAAAGAGTCATTATTTTGTTTCACGTAATTTCAATAAATTTTAGATTAGCTGTAAGTCTTTATTAGTTTCTATTTAAGCTAAGTTTGCACATGTAATTACACTAAGTTATATCTTTATCTTTATTATATATAAAAATCTCGCGTCACAATGTTTTGTAATCGATTTTGATGAAATTTGGCTTACTCTGTCTAATTTGGTCCAACATAAAAGATAGGATAGTTTTTTTATCTCGATCATTGACTTCAATATTTATTATCGCGAATAAAATGTTTTTTATTGGAGAATTATTTGTAAGTTCCATTAGTTTCTGACAGATGGCGGTGTGAATTATTTTATTGACACAACACTTGGTTATCTAGGTTAGGTAACCATCCAGTAGATGGCGTTGTGTTTTATTAGCCACAGTATCGCTTGGGTCAGCTAATATTATATAAAGCATTAATATACTTAAGGAAGGAATGTGTATAAAAATAATATAACAATTTCACAGTCCTCCTCCCTAGAGTTTCTGTTCTGATCCGACCTGTATATTTTTTTAAAGTATTATTCATTGATTATCTAGATATGTTCACTTGCAAGCCCACTATCACTCAGTTCTCTTTATTGATATAATATAAATTTTTAACTTTGTATGTTGTTGATTTGATTTTTTATTGAACTTTTTTTATCGAGGATCCCACAAAATTCACAACTGCTCCTAACCGTTTGGAGCCAGTGAGTCTACGGCATCCGCAATTATTGAGATATTTTTATGTTTTGTCTTTTACATTATGCTTATAGCAGTGAAACATTACCGATTTTGAATGTGAGAATGAGTAATGATCTTTTTTTCAAACTTGCATTTGTGCCCTGACTCGCAACAATAAATTACTTCTACGTTACCTGTTTATACATATACCTACAGAGTTTTGTCTGTTTTTTGATTTTCAGTCATCACTGATAATCCTGGCAAAATCTAAAACATGTGTTTTTACATATATATATATAAATATATATATATTTTTTTTTTTTACTTTTTTTTTTTATAAGAAAAAGATTTTACATTACAAGTGATTACATTATGCATAGTTATACAATTATACATAATTATTCTACTACTCCATAAGTTGAGCTCTAAGAGCTCGTGTTTACGGGAGGAGTATTTACATGCAAAAAATAAAATTTGTAAACAATAATCATAATATAACAATAAGACTTATGAGATAAATACAAACATTGTTTAACATAGGTTTACAATTTAGAAAGAAATTGTTATTGAAAGACAACAATATATATTTACATTGAATAGTACAGTTTAAACTAAGCCTAAACTAAGTGTAAATTAAGGTTACAATATATCATTATCCAATTTCAGGGACTTAATTTGTTTATTTTAATTAAAAGACAAAATAACTTTGTTTTCATCACTTTTTATTTATACACAATCTACATGTTTCGTGAACGATGTTCATCTCATCAGGAACAAATGTATACTCAATAGTATACATTTGTTTTTTTATATAATGCTCTTTTTACTTCAAAAATGATTGTACAGAATTACTTATAATGGAAGGATATCTGTAATATAAGGTTTCACCAAAACATTTCGTATTTTGCGTTTACATCTCCGAAAAATGAAATTTAATTTAATATCTTATTATAATAATTTTTGTAAATATTAATAAAAATGTGTGCACTAAAATTCAGAGAGTTGATTAAACTTTGAAACAAATCCATCAACCATTGTATTATTAACGTGCTGTCGTCACACGCAAAGTGTCAACACATTGCCCCATTGCCGGACATGAGGATCGGCTGCGCGGCCGGTTTCATACAAAACGTAGTTTTGGATTTGAGGCCAAAATACTAAACAAAAGTGAAAAATTATTTTTGAAATAAAAAGTTATGTCATATATATCTATCTCTATCTCAGACAGGAGCTACTTTTTTGCTTTTAAATGATGACTTGTACGTTATTAAAGAAATCAGTTTTGGTTCATTTTGGAAGCAACTTTAAAATTTTTTTGCAAGTTAATAAATTGTTATAAAAAAAAAATCTGCCTACTCCTTGGTTTTAATATAATGATATATATGTTTTAAATGTTAAATATTCGTTTCTTTGGGTAGTAATTTTAATATATATCTACCTAAGCGACTAGTTTTTGTTCAGAAGTAAATAGATAATTTGTAATTTAATTTACATCCAAAAAAATTGATTTTAAATAAAAAGTATTTTTAATTTTATATTTCAGCATATTTTTTTATTTTTTTTAATATAGTAAAATTATTTTTTTTAGTATTTACATTTACTTGCAAATAATTGTCCAAGTTGCCTCTAAATTCATATTTTTATACACCAGACTTTATGTCCGGGTTAAATTTTCCCCACAGGAAAAACTTAACCCTTTCACACACTTTTCAAAATTACGTTTTGTACTACTCAAATCCAAAATTACGTTTTGTATGAAACCGGCCGCATAGCCTTATTACGGTGCTCTAAGAGTATTGATTAGCAAGGGAAGGTAAACCGTACTGCTGAGAGCTCCGTTGTAACAACTCACTCTTTCGCGAAAACTAGGCGTGTAACAGAAAGAGCGGTTGCAACGGAGCTTCCGGTGGTACGACTATACGAGATGGCAGTTAACTGCGCGGGTAAATACCGCTGATAGCTCCATTGCAATCTCTCACTCTTTCTCGTAATCGATACATGTAATAGAAATAAAGGTGATAACGATGCTTTCATTGGTAGGGCTATAATATACAACTGAACTGCGCGTGTAGGTACTTATCTAATTGTATGCCACTGTTAGTTAGTTCCGTTCTACCTAGTATATCCCTCCTTCATTACAACACGTGTAATAGAATTAGAGGCTACAATTTTTAATCTTTTAGTGGGAGTGATTCATACAAATCTTGCAGCTATATGCGGGGTTATAGGTCCGTTGTAATCTCTCCCTCTTTCTTATAAACAACTATGGAACGAAAAGAGGGATCACAACGGAGCTCTTGACGGCTGCGAGAATAATCACCTGCTCTTTTGTAGTTAACCGCTGAGGAAATGTGCGAGAATTGGGAGATCGTTACTTTAATAAGATACGCGGTAATACGACAGTTGTTGATGAAGGATAATTATTTTAATAATGTGAACATATTAATATTGTAGTATTCCGTGCAAAACTATAAAATAATAAAAACTGTACGAAATTAATTAACTCAAGATAACTTAAGACAAGATAGCTTATTAATTTATTAGGTGATAGTGTAAAGGTTTTAACTACTCTAACCAAAGTTTGGAGATATGAGAGCTCAACTTTTATAATTTTACAAGCCAAGTAACATGCAAACAAAGTTTACATGCAAAGATTTGGTTATATATTTATTTATTTATTAAGTATCTAAACCTTATAAGTAGTATATTGTAGAAATGCACTTATTTTCCGTTCCTAGAAAAGCAGTTGGAGCCTTTTTACTGCAAAACTTAAGAACATAGTAAGTTTTAAACTGATAACTAACTATCAAATTCTCTAGATGAAAACTGCATTACTGGCTCGAATTGATTTGTTTAATGCAACACGAATAATAAAATATTGGCAACCTTGGCTAATCTTCCATGTCAATATGAATTGATGAATTGATGAAATATAAAATAAAACGTCACACAAATAGCGTTCCTTTGTATCGAAATTAAAATTTTATGCGACAAAAGTGTGTTTGAACGTAAATCGGTCATTTGCAATTTAAATTTAAGCCTATTAAAATGCTATTTAACATTTATATTATCTGTTTTATCACATTTACGTGGTGATATTACAAAATTATTTCTTTATAAATAATTATCATGAATTCGCAATTATTGACACAGTTGTCTCTAAAATTTCGATAAATCGATTTTTAATGGCGTATATTTTATAATTTAAAACAAAAATATTCAAAGTAACCTGTAAGGCTTAATAGAAAATTACAAGTGCTTTTGACTTTAAAAAAAGATCAGTAAATTTTGGTTGCATATTTAGGCCTTCAATCCAAAATTAAGTTTTGAATTACGTTACTTGGAACCTTATCGGTTATTTGAATGTATCAAAATATCATGTAATAAGAACCTGCATCAACCCAAAAGTAATTGAGAAGGAATAGTTGTTAACTTATTATTTAAAAAAAGACGCTGCTTTCTTTTCAGCATAGTTAAGTCAAAAATAAACTCCCTGGGGACAAAATCGCTATTTCCTCAAAAAAATCAGTTAGACACACTGTTATCTAACCAATTCATAAACTATATTTAAGTTATCATTGAAGAAGAAGGATAACACCAATAATCAGAACGAAAATATGAAAAAGAACAGGACACAGAAAAATAAAAGATAACGGTCGCAACTAAGACCTGGTATAACGAGAGGTTCTGGGTTCGTGTATAAATAACATCGGATATATTTATCCGAGACGTTATCTCGGTTACAAACACGTTCATGGAACACTTGTTTCCAATGAAAAAGGTAGCTGCCGATAATATAGAAAAAAAAATTGTCGAAGATAATATTGTTAATTCTAAAATTGAAAATATGTGATTGACAAATATGACGTTTAAGAGCCATTGACCAGCGTCTGAGAATAAACGTTTAAAAGTGCTTGCAACTGTACAGGGAGGTTCCGATGAGAAAGATCGATTACTCCCCGTATCAAATTTATTAAATTAAAAATTAAAAATCTTTTTTTTTTCATTGAAAACTTGCTTTAATATATAGCTACATTCAAGTAAGCAATAAAAATGCTCAAAACGCCCTATGATAAATAAATAAATATCGTGTACTTCTTTTAAGTATTTTTTGATTATAAGTATTTATGATTTTTCAATAATGCCTAAACAAAATAAGTGTGTAAAAAAAATCTGAAACATTTAATTGATTTATTTTATTGTATGAATATATAATTTGAAATTTGTGTTGTCGTTTGAAAATTGAACAAATCTGCCAACGACCAATGGTATAACCTTAGTATATTAAAAATAAACTTAAAAAATGCGTTTACAAGATAAAATAACAATCTTTCAAAATAAATTGATATTTTTTTGTAAAAAAGGGTCAATACGTCTAGAATTTGATTTTAAAATGACTGATTTCCGGTATTCTCTGGTAATACTTTCTTAAAGAAGAGGTCTCAATAGCCGAACTGGTAGAGGCGTTCGTCCCGGTAAGACGAGAGGTTCTGGATTCGTTTCCCAGCTGCGACCGTTATCTTTTATTTTTCTGTGTCTTGTTCTTTTTCATATTTTCGTTTAGATTATTAGTGATATCTTCTTCTTCAATGACATATTATATTGATGGGAATAAACTTCAAATGTTATGAAAGTGAGTTGTTCTGATAAAAATTCTATATTTAAGTTATTTTCAATAGGAACTAACAGCATGGATTTGCTTTGTTTGCTCAAGGCTTATTGATGCATAAACCTAGCCTAGATATATTACAGTAAATGAGACAGGGTCGTTCGTACGACAGAAGAGCCAGAGAATGGGGAATATGTGGAATATAGGAAGCTGAAAGGTTTGAAGGAAGGGAAGAAGATTAGAAATTGTAACGCTTTGTTCTGATTGGTGCTCTCTCATCAGGGGTATTCTGGAAATATTAATCTAACATTCTATAATTATTAATATGGGACTAATATATATTTTCTTTTTTTATCAAAAGACCCGAAAAGTGGGGCATATTTCTGGACTCCGCTCATATGTAGGTTTGGTATGTAGGTTTGGTAGGCGAGTGCTCGTTAAGTTTGTATGTAATGTGCCCCTCGGGCACTTTTGAACGTATGCATCTTTGTTCCATGATAACTCAGAATCAAGTCAACTCAACACCTCTCTGAAAAGCCATTAAAAGATAAGAAAAAAAAACAATTTTAAAATATCTCATAACTTAACCTAACGTAACCTATTTAATCAATTTTTTATTTTTTTTTTCATCACTTTTAATGACCTTTCAAAGGAGATGTTGAGTTGAATTCATTAGGAGTTATTTTGTCACCGCATCTTGGCAATGATTACACTGATGTAATTACGCGGTAGAAAACTCTATTAAAATACAGTAGACCACCGTTGCATTTTGGTGAGAAGATTCTATTAAATTATTGCCGATACACAGACCGAAGAAATGATAGGTATGATCTATAGCAAGCCCTTTGTCCCATTTCACACGGATGTTTACAAATAAGTGGAAGTCTGAAGAGGCACTTAGCAGGATGAAATCGGCCCGATCCCCATTAAATAAATGAAAGAAAGACTTTAAATATTATTATTTTTCTTTATTCTTTGCCTAGAAATTATAAAATTTGTGGATTTTAAGACCACCATGCGAGGCACATGCCCGTGTTATGGTAACCGATTGTGGTTCTGATACTAATCGTAATCGTATTTAATCAAGAACAAATAAATTTACTAGTTATAACTAGTCTGTGCGAACAAATTTTGTAAATAAAAATTATTAAGTTAATATCTACATAAGAAAGCGTACATCATTTATACCAGAATTACCGATAATTCTCCAAAAACTCTCCAGTCTTAAAAATAAGCAAATATAATATAAATATTTCAAATCTCTATCAATCCTAATTTTGCCACTAATCTTTTAAAAAACAAAATATTGGTAGTAAAGTGGTGTAAAAATATATTTAGCATCTGAAAAAACATACAATGTGCAGTGTTTTTAATGGTGTGCTCTCTGTGTAAATATATGTATGCTCTCTGTGTAAAATAGTATCTTCTCGTTTAACTGTATTTAACTGATATACTTGTCAGTAAGTAAGTATATTTTCTGTATCTGATTGAATATAATTAGATGGAGCTTAGGAAATATTTGTACAATGCCCTTGAGGTGATTTTTCACAAAAAAGTCGCTGTACAAATTATCAATTACTTTTACCTGAATGTTATTTACCTTCAGTTTCATAATACTTCAATTAGAGTGACTCACTATGAAAATGCAGTAAATTATGTAATAACTGGATATTAAAATTGAAAATTATTATTAACGTTAAGTTGTCAATGCCTACAATTATTTTGTTTGCGGAGTTTTATTGATTGAAAATCATGCAATATTAAATAATCGTAGCATTCTAAGAGATTTTTTTGGCAATATAACTTAAAACAATATTGTGGAAGCATCGTTAATTCTTATTCAACTTTAGCGTAAAGGTAGGTGCTCATTAGCATTGTTAATGGTTGGTACTGCACCCATATTTTTTTGTTTTTCATTCGCTGCAAAAATCCATTACGTAGTTAAATTTATAAGCAAATAAAAGGTAAATTTTAAAATGAGTTTTGGCTTTATATTGGCTTCTATCAAAAGCATGACGTCGTTCCATAAACAGACTTTCATTTAAGATTGTTGACTCAGAGATGCCGTCACAATATTTTACGATAAAGGAATAGGAGGGAGTTAAGTAGAACTCTGAACCAGGTGTCTTATTACCTAGGCAAGTCAGACACTTGCAAATGGGTTTCACCACGCCCAACAACTGGACATTACTTAGCGGTGATGTTTTGTTGGAGAAATCAGGCTCTTTGAGAGTTAATGTCCCCTTGAAGATGCGCAACGCACGTCTCTTTGTCTCACATTCCTCGATCTACCACCTCCTCTTGCCTGTTCCCCTTGATGGGCTCAAGGCGTAAGACGGATGACAGATGAATACCAAATGGAGAATTTTACCTTAACGGTTTTATCCGCAAGGATTTGCCGATTGCCACAAGTGCGTAAAATAGCATTTACGCGCTTTCATCATTTACCGATGAAAATCAGGTCATAAAAGTTAATTGTTTGATCTGATTTTCTATAATAACTAATTAATATTAATATACCCCTGAGCATGTACCATATAGCGTCACATCTTTCTATGTCCTTAACTAATCGCTTTAACCTAACCCCTTTATCTTATTTTTTTGTAAGACTTTGGACATGACATGATTTTTCTCAAGAATTTTTAAATATTTAGAGGGTTTTTTTTACCAGAGAATACCGGAAATTAGTCATTTTTAAATCAAATTCTAGACGTATTGACTCTTCTTTCCAAAAAAACATAAATTGATTTTGAAAGATTGTTATTTTATCTGGTATTTTAATTTGAAAAACTAAGTGTATTTTTAATATACTAAGGTTATAACGTTAGTCATTGGCAGATTTGTTCAATTTTCGAACGATAGATTCTATTAAATAACACAAATTTAAAATCATATAATCCATACAACAAAAAAAATCAATAAATAATCTAGTCAACACAGTTTTAAAATTTTTAATTTTAGTTAAATTCAAATCATTAAAAAAAAATTTATCCGAGAACGTATTTTGTGACCAAAATACCTCAGTTAATCTATTTATTTAAGGTGTTACAAACTTAAACCATCGTGCGTTTTGAAAATTTTTATTGCATACTTGAATGTAGGTATATATTAAATAAATCGATATGAAATTTTTCATTTAATAAAAATTGATACGGGAAATAATCGAACTATGTCATTGGAACCTCCCTGTACAGTTGCAAGCATTTTTAAACTTTTATTCTCAGCTGCTGGTCAATCTCAATAAGAATCCTTTGTGTTCTTTATTCTATATAAAACTCAAATTGTAATATTTAGTCAGTGAAGACAATATTAATGACCCTCAAACGAAAAATGTCCAACAGAAATATCAGAAGAAGGTTTGGTCACATCTAAAAATTGAACCCAGGACTATCGATTTGGAGTGTCGATAAATAATACATAACCCACCTAAGAGAAATGGAATGTTTTTACTACAATCTTATGAGAAATCGTAACAATTTTTCACTCGTCTTTAAAATAACCGAAATTCAAAATCATCATATTTACGAAGTCATAAAAAATTGCATTTTAATCTCCCTACTGAATTACGCAGAATTATTGACCCATCAGATCAAATAAATATAAATAAATTTCATCATTGAAGAAATTATAATACTTATAAATCTAAACGAAAATATGAGAAAGAACAAGATACAGAAAAATAAAAATATATTAATCCGATATATTAATCCGAGACACTATCCAGGTTACAAACCAATTATTTAGAACTTTGAAGTAAAGTCAGCCAAAAATATGGGAAAAATTAGTTGAACATAATATTATTACTTCTGCATTTGAAATTTGAGATCGTCAAAAATGACTTAAAAAGAAGAGGTTTTAATGGCCGAGATGGTTAGGCGTTTATCCCGGTAAGACAATAGATCCTGGGTTGATTCCCAGGTGCGAAAGTTAACTTTTTATTTTTCTATGTCTTGTTCTTTTTTCATATTTTCCTTTAAATTTATTAGTATTTTCTTCGTCTTCAATAATACATTTCATTGATGGGTATAACCTTCAAAAGTTACTATACCAAGAGTTACCCCATTATACAAAACCATTTTATAAATAAACAAAAAATGAATATTACGTACTAACCACGGGAAAAAAAGCGTTATATGACTATATAAATTGCTTTAAATAATTTTGTTATATCTAAACTTATAATTTTTTTTGTGAATAAATAACAGAAAAAAAAATTATTTCTTCAATCTTTATTTTGTCATTTTATTTAACAATATTAAGTCTTTTGTTGTTTTGTATATCTGTTATTATCCTGACGAAGAAACCGTCAGTTTTGAAACATGTAGATATTATAACGTGTGATTACAGTAGTTTACACAAAGTAATTTGTTTCATTTAATAAAAAAATGTTTACTTAACCTACAATTTTTTTTTCACAAATATTAAAAAAATTATTGTGGGTGTCATTAACAATCTTTGTCAGTGTTATATCATCCTGGGACAACACAAATATTACCTTATTTCGATAATTTGTGGTTTTACACCTTACACTATTTTCTTCGTTATGAGTAAGTAACTTAACCAGCAAGAATTTATTTGAAAAAATGCAAACATATCTTTATTCAAATTAGTTTTTCAAGCGCGTAAATCAATGTGAACAGATGGCAATAATTTTTCTACATCAATAGGTGATCCACTTTTGCCTGGCCCTTTGAGTTGCCCTATAATTGCCTACACAAAATAATTAAATATGTATCTATGGCAACAAATTAATTGAAATTATTCCCTAAATTAAATTAATTCCGCTCTAAATAATAAGAACATTGATCCAAGAACTGACTAAAAGATAAAAGAACTATGGAGGTTTTGTTGTTTTTGTTTCCAGAGCTAGTTAAACTATGGCATCCCTAATAGGCTTATTTTCTAAAGCCATTCAAAATACGAGCTCCGTGGTCGAGGGGCAAGGCTTTCGACTAGGGGTTCAAATCTGGAGTGCGCAGATAATTTTTATTTGATTGATTTGTGTTTTCATATATTAATCATTTTAAAATTTGCGGTACGTTTCAGAGTGGTAGATACTCTCAGTATTGCCGTGGTGTAAGACCCCCATTCAGAATTGAAACGTTGCTTGAATTGGCTTAAGCCGTGTTTAGTGACTAGATCTGAGTAGACAGGTACTTTCTCACCTCCCCACTTACCTTCAGCCTCACAACATACCCCATATTAGGGATGCTATAGTCTCACTGGCTCCAGACGGTGGGACTCTTGTGGGACACTATATAATTTTTTTTTAAATATATATATATATGGGTATATTTATAATTAATTATACAATTTAAAATTAAATGTACGTAATTCATGGTGACATCCTACCAACGTATAATATTATATGCAGATGTTTTTACCTTATTTTTTTTTAAATTGTACACAAAGTATAACTTTGTTTAAAAAAACTTTTTTAATATCAAAATAATGGCATTGATAGCATCCTTTAAATGGTAACTGGCTATGCATAATAATGTAAAATCAGCAATTATTTTATATTTTTAATGGCATATTGATTTTAATTCCAAATGCTTTTTTTGGAAAACCCACCCGTAGTCCCCTCTTACTCCGCAAATGCTGAAATTAAAAAAACAAAAAGAAAACTGGTTTTTTAAAGTACCCCATCACAATTATTTTCTCAATAACTCGGTTTAACCGGTAGTAAATCAATTTAAGCATCTTTAAAATTGAAATTTAGAATAATATAAATGAGTCTTTTCAAAGTGGTATGACAACAGTTTGAAAATGGCCTTGTAAGCCAAATTAGCTGGTACAATAATTGCAGAACGTGAGTATTTACCAGAAAATACCAGAAATTAGTCCTTTTTAAATCAAATTCCTGACGTATTGACTCTTTTTTAAATTTAAAAAAAAAAACATAAATTGATTTTCAAAGATTGTAATTTTATCTGGTACAAGTAGTTTTAAAATTTTGAAATACTAAGTGAACTTTTAATATACTATGGTTATACCGTTGGTCGTCGGCAGATTTGTTCAATTTTCAAACGATAGATTCTATTAAACAACACATATTTCAAATCATGTAATCATAGAACAAAATAAATCAATAGATAATCTGGTATATATAAATCAATACATAATACATAATCATAACACAGTTTTAAAAATTTAAATTTTAGTTGAATTAAAATCATTAAGAAATAAATCCGAGAACGTGTTTTGTGACAAAAATACCTCAGTTTTCTATTTATTTAAGGTCTTACAAACAAACAAAAAAATTCAAAAAAATTTTACACGCTTATTTTGTTTAGACATTATTGAAAAGTAATAAGTATTTATGATGAAAAAATACTTACAAGAACTATCTACACTATATTTAATAATTTATCATGGTACGTTTTGAGCATTTTTATTGCTTACTTGGATGTAGGTATATATTAAAGCAAGTTTTGAATAAAATAAATCGATATTAAATTTTAAATTTTTAAAATTTGATATGGGGAATAATCGATCTTTCTTATTGGAACCTCCCTGTACAGTTGCAAGCATTTTTAAACTTTTATTCTCAGCCGCTGGTCAATCGCTCTTAACATATAAATAAATAAATAACGATCATAATACCCCTCCTACCAATAAGCCTAATTCTATTATGGAATTACATCTCATTGAACAAACAATATGTGAAATTTTTACTATGTACTTCTTCATATATTTCTATAAATGATGTAACTTTAAAAAAAATATAACATATGATTAAAAGGTAGATTATTACACGAACAAGCATCTCTTTAAAATGATTAACGGCATCTAATTAGTATTAAACATTAATTTTTAAACAAATAATACAAAATAGCATACTCTACGTCTATGTCAATCGAACAATGTTACACCATACAAAAAAAAATGTCTTCTACATTTGAAAAATAGTGTCTTTAATAGGTATGAAATCTTCAGTACGTATTTTACAGGTTTTTCCTATTAAGTTTAATGCTCGCACATTTTTCAGATATTTGAAAGTAATGCCGCCCGAAGATGTGGTCGCTCTATATAATCGTCACAGTCATAACATTAATTCATAACTCTGGTAGAGTCTGTTCGAACGTGAGATGTGACCATAATAGTAGTTATTTCTTATTATTTTTTTATTTGATTCCTTGCAAGCCCTGAGGGAAAAGATTGTCCTAAGGGGACAAGCCATCTTCGGGGATGTCAAGTAGATGGTCATTCGGAAAAGGATTCTACTGAGTTTTTTTTATAGATAATTGATTTTTAAAGAATCACGCTTATACACATTCTTTACACTACACAAGTCACCTGGTTATTACTCAATGTACTTACCATGAATAAAAAATTCAAGGAAACGTATTATTTTTACTCTCTATGAAATATTTAACTAATGTTACATTGCATCACTCTATTGTAACCTAAGAGTATGGATATTAGAGAGACGGCATGTGAAGTGTGCCCGCGCGCTCCAAGTGTGCCTTTTAGAGAATTTTACCCAAACGGCTTACATTGGCTGCTGGTTTTTGGACGTTTAATACGTTCCGACAGCAGCCATTTTACATGGTGACAGCCAATGTCAGCCATGTGGGTAGAATTCTCGAAAAGGCACACTTGTAGCGCGCGGGCACACTTCACATGCCGTCTCTCTAATATCCATACTCTTAGATTGTAACCAATGTAGGGACTGTTTTATTTTTATGATGTAAATAATCATAAAAAAAAAAAAATCGCATAAATCTTTAGAATAAATATTTAATTTAGATCGAAATTCATCTGATTTTCAAAATCAACGGTTAAAATCTTACAGCTTACAAAAAACTATATAAAAAAATAATAATGGTATGTATGGATTAAATATATTGTGCTTTTAACTTCTAAGCCGTGAAAATTAAGCATAGGTAATATTATTTATGATTATAAAAATTCCAATCAAACTGAACTCTAATCTGACACATTCTATAAGTAAGTAAAACTTAATAATAAAATGTATCTATATTCAATATTCATTCGAGGTATTTATAATTTCGAGCTAAATGATTTCAACGCGTAGGCAAGCACCAAGCGCACTCCACAAAACCAGATCTGTCCAAAACGACAGAACGAAAGTACGCCCAAATCAAATTTGGCAGTCGGCATCGGTTCCCACGAACGGGTCCCCAAATCGTCCCAAATCTAGTTCCGAGAGCAGTGGCGTGTTATCAATAGCGGCCCCGGGCGCGGTCCACATCGCCCAGTGCCCATTGCCCATTGCCCAGCCGGCCGCATTGCGGAGGTGTTGCCAGTTGCCACTGCCGATGATTTGCGGCCATTTGGAGGTCCACTTTTCGAATGATTCCGGCCACTGACGTACTGTTGGAAATGATTCATGAATTGAGATGAAAAGCGGTGTATGTTTGAAAAAAGTGTTTTTTAAAGATGTTTAAAATAGGAAAAAAGTCACAAGAAGACAGTCAGTATAAATAACATATTGATGTAGGTACAAATAGAATCTAACATCAAAAAGGTGTTAAGCAAGTATCATCATGGTTTGACATCATAAAAGGTGTTAAGCAAGGCTGCACTTAACACTATTTGTATGGTGAAAAACAGTGTAAAATAGGAAAATAATTATTTCTTCAAACTTCGCAAAATCACTTTGTGGCGTCATTTTTAATTAAATTAAAACAAATAACTTTGTTTAAACCACTAATATAATCACATTTACCTACATGTTTCAAAACCGATGGTTTCTTCGTCAGGGTAGTAATGACATTAATAACAAAATAAACAAACAAGTATAGACTAAAAAGAACAGATTAAAAAGAACTATGGACATAGTTTTTGAAACATGCAGGTAAATGTGATTATATTAGTGGTTTAAACAAAGTTATTTGTTTTAATTTAATTAAGGAAAATAATTACTTAAATATCACTAGACAGTTGAGAATGCAATACAATATTAAGTACATGGTGAGAACAAATAATATAACTGTATAGGTATACTCGCAGATATCACACAATCAGGGAGACCATTCTATTTATAAAGAATAACAAATAGTGAGTATATCAAAATATTATCAGTTACTGCCCAATAGCCATGATTTTAACATCAGTGAGAATTTCGTTATAGAGCAATTTTCTTTAGATTCGTATTGTAATTCGTTAAATATTAATGGTATAAGATATTCGAGGGTTATTTGACCATATTTTTTTTGAAACACAGGTACTTTCATTATTTTGTTTTGTATGAAACATGTGTACATGATCCACCATAGTTTTATACGGACTGTCGGATATATGATGTAATACAATTTATTACAGTTTTTTGCCACTTACGATTCAGTTTAGTGAAGATTGATTTAAAATCTTTTTCATGTTCATAAATGTTCTACTAATCTCAGACAAAATGCTATTATGTATATACACAGCCTGTAATATATTTAATATGAATTTTAATGATATGGACATATTCTCACGTATTTAAGAACCTTTAAAAAATGTGTCATAGATAAAATTAAATAATTTAAAATATCTTATTGTAAGCTATCATGTTGTTGATGTCAATCCTATCCACTTGCTTGCCATCCAACTTATACACATGTGTTCACTTTAGTTGTAGGTATACATATTTTATGTCCGGGTAAAATCTTTCCCATAGAAAAAACTAAACCCTTCCACACACTTTTTCGCAAATTATCATCTAATCAAGCCATGCTATGCAATTGAACTATTTAAGTAATAAATACAAAACAATACAAGAACAACACCTCAACCCACCACAGACCAAATGGGAAAATAATTCTCTGACTCCAAATATTTTCATATCAGAGGGTTTGGCTCGGTAGAACTCCTAACTGGACCGATAAGTCCTACTGATCCCTCAATATAAATATTTAGAAAATCTTTCGTAATCCTACATGTATTTAAAATGCTTGATTTTTGCATTTTTATGTATAAATTCTTTGACAAATCTAATAAGCCTAAATTTTGAATCAGAGAGCTAGGTATAACGCCAGTAGCCAAAATAACAAATGATAATATTTTTTATGGTCTGAGAATGCCAAATTATTTTAACGTCATTTCCTGAATTTGTATATTTTCTTATTTTTTCAGATAAAAGATACATTTTACAATACATTACGTTTTGAAATGTAGCTGGTTATTAGTATATTAGTTACCTTTAAATTTTTATTTATTTGTGTTCTTACATCTTCTATTATTTTGTATTTAATGCATTTTTTGTTCATATGTCAACCCACGGGTACAGGACACTTAATTTTGTTTTTTTTTTTTAATTATTATTACATTTTTAAGTTAAGTGAAAATCTGTTATTAGATTTTATTTTTATTATTAAGTTTATTGTTATGATGTACGTAAATAATCTGTCGATTTTCGTGAATAAATAAATAAAATAACATAAAAATTTACGATATACGGAGACTGTCAGTCAGTGTTGTGATGTTATCTGATACTCCCGATAGATAGTAGTCACAGTAGATTCAGAACTTGAATGTATCATTTACGCGCCTTCTCAATACATAATGCCTTCCCTGGTATTTATTTGAAATCTCCACAATTAAAGAAAAAAAACACAGCGTCTCTTTTCTAGCCAATAAAATACAACAACTTCTAAAGCAATAATAACGTCCATTGAAGACACTTTTCAATACAATGCTGCTGAAAAGTCATCGTATATTTTTTTGTCTTCCTATATAGTACTTAATATAATAACGATTTTTTCAAACGATTCTTATATATTTTATGCGTTTTACACACTTTAAACTTACGTTAATTTTGCATTTATTTCCGTAAAATATGTTGCACCATCAAAAATTCCTTGCCATATAAAAATGTTGTATAGAATTCTAGAAAAATAACGTGTATACTGTATACGTGCAACAACTTCATTCAAGTTGTCGAGTACCTACCTGGAGTGTGTTAGACTAGATGTCACCCACAGGTAACAGGTAGTAGAGGCTGAATGCTTGAGATTGAACCCATTCCAACAGGATGCAATGGTCACTGGCTATAACCAGGTGTCGCTATGCGGAGATAACCTTTTTGACAAACGGCAGCTTAACCGGATAGGTGTCCATTACCCCGCTGAGATTATTGTGACTTATTTATAGCAATTTTATCTTTAATTTAAAGTTCATTTGAGGTCCAATCAAAGTACCTACTGATATAAGAAAATATAAATGTAATGGCAATTTTTAAATTTTTTTTAACAATGCGACTAGATAATATATTCTACATTCAAAACATAACGAAATAAACATTATCTAGATTCCTTAAAATTTTTTTAGGTTAAAGATTTAATAATATTTTTTTTTTAATCCCACGTGATAATAGACAAAAGATAGGTGAATTCATTGGCTATATGGAACTATAATCAGTTTGAATGTCTCCGTATTCAAAATTGATTTTTTAACAATTCGAGAAAAATGGTTCCCAAAGAGGGTGGCAGAGAGTTTACACATATTTTGTCGGAATTTCTTGATAAATGTTTTATGAGATACATAATACGTCTGTAAGTTTGCATAGGTATAGAATCTCTAGTTTAGGAAATGTTGTAAGGTGAACAAGTTGAAGAGGGGAAGAAGGTGGGAGAAGTGGAGTAGAGGAAGGTTAAGAAGAGCCTGGCTCGTCACATTTTCTCAAAACCGATTAAATCTGTAAGATAAATGTTCTACAAATTAT
Source organism: Limnephilus auricula (assembly GCA_951813805.1). Taxonomy (NCBI): domain Eukaryota; kingdom Metazoa; phylum Arthropoda; class Insecta; order Trichoptera; family Limnephilidae; genus Limnephilus; species Limnephilus auricula. Next base: position 16,021,814 of record OX638403.1, read on the forward strand.
CCCACCAAATGACGAGGTTTCTACCTTTTTTATATGTATACCGCATAGGAGTCCCAACTGCTCCCGTCTGGAGCCAGTGAGACTATAGCATCCCCAATTGGGATATGTTATGAGGCTGAAGGAATTGAAAGAGAAAAGAAGAAGGGGAAAAGAAAGGTGGGGAAGTACCTGGCTATTCAGATCCAGTCACCCAACAGGCTTAAGCCATTTCAAGCAACGGTTCAATTCTAAATGGTGGTAATACACCAGGGCGATAATGGGAGTCCATATTCCAATATACTAGGTATATATACATAATTAATTTTTAATTAACCAACTCTGAAATAACACAAGTTAATCAAATTTATCTGCGCACGCCGGGTTCAAACCCATGACCTTCAGATTGAGAGTAGAGAGTCTTACCCCTCGACCACGGAGGCCGTCAAAATCTACATCGTGATTATCAAGAATTTGGAAAATATTATTTAAAAATGCATTTCTTTGGAATAAAAAAAATAAATAAATAAATGCACCAACTTTGTTGGGAGAAGTGCGAACACTGCTTAAAATAACAGCGATAAAGTTGTAGCGTCCAAAATTTAAAAAATTAAACACTGTTGGCACATCTTTCATTCTCCTTATTGCTGATTAGAGTAAAATGTGGTTGGCTTGTCATTTGATATTAGTAGTACATTAGTTGACCGACGACCAATATTTACACGGAACTGACCATATGGTAGCGTAGTCAGTCAATCATCATATTAACATGCTGTCTCATTAGGGCGACTACTAATATTGGATATTTTCATGCTGTTTATATAACATAAAATAGTCTCATGTCCACGCCAATCATTAGCTGAATCAAATAATGATTAAAAAAATATATATATATATATTTATAGAGGACAAATTTAAAAAAAAGCTCTACGATCCGAGATGATATAAGCATTGAAACAATGCTACTCTTCGATAGAAAAATCGCAACTGAGATTGCTTGGGCATGTACTAAGAATGTCTGATGACCGAATTCCGAGGAAAATACTGAGCGCGATTCCAGAGTGTAGACGTCCAGTGGGCGGCTACAGACACATTTGGGTGAGGCAACTCCAGAAACTGTGTGAGGAGAGGATGGGTCTGCCATGGACGGAGACCGAATAATCAGCACAAGACAAGGGACTTATGGAGGAGCCTTGTCGATGTAGTGGGTCCCTGACCCGAATAGGACTAGGGGAAGAAGATGACGATGATGCTCTCTACGACGTCAGTCAGATATTTAAAATTAGAAAGATTTGATGATAGCCCTGCGAAAACTTTTCGAATTATGATTTTTTTAAACAATATATAAAAGAAGCAAATAATCGAAAACTTATTGGTGATATATTATTACTTGGTCAACCAAGGTTCTCAGCAAACATACGTGTATTTTTGCAACAAATAGTATCATCTGTAAAGAGAAATACTCAAAAAGTTGCTCCCCGAATTTAATCGGAAACTCTTATTTTAATGATTTTTTTTATTATTTATTCAATACAGATACCGAAATTAATTAACAAGACAATAAAAAATAATAACTGAAGAATTCGTCTGCACTCTAACTATTTCTCACAGAATGACTTTGACATCTGAAAAGTAGACATACAAATATTTTTTTACACATAAATTTAAAGGAGAAAAAATATAAAAAATTTATTTAAATTAAAAAATGAGTCAACTGCACTATGTCTATCTAAATAAAAGTTTACAAATAATTTTCAGAAAACTTAAGAGGAAAAAAAATTGTACTTTCGTTTGCCTGCAACTAGAGGCCGTAGTCCGGGGGCAAGACTTTGGATTCCTATTCCGAAGGTCGCAGGTTCGGACCCGGCGTGCGCAAATAAATTTTATTTTATTATTTTGTGTTATTGCAAAATTAAAAATGAATTAATTAAAATAATATATACTATATTTGCAAGATACAATCAATATCGCCCTGGTGTAAGACCACCATTCAGAATTTGAACATTGCTTGAAATGGCTTTAGCCGTGTTTAGTGACTAGATCTGAATAGCCAGTACTTCCCCACCTCCTTTCCCCCATCTCCTTCCCTTCCCCACATACCTTCAGCCTCACAACTCAACCCAATTGGGGATACTATAGTCTCTCTGGCTCCAGACAGGAGCACTTGGGACTCTTGTGAGGTATTTCTCTATAATTTTTTTTTTTTTTTTTTTTAACTTTGTTTTGTGAGACGCATTTTGCATTCCAAAAATTTTAATCATTATCATCATTTATTTTGGGGGTTTTATGCCGTGTTGCACTAACTTCTTCTTTAGTCAACGTTTCGGACAGCATCACAGTGTCCATCATCAATGCAGATGTGTGCAGAATCTTATCGTTCTCATCTCATCATAGGAGATTTTTATCATTTAAGCATTGAAAAATACGGAATGCCTAACTCAAGTACTCGGACATAGATTAATCAATTGTATCATGATAAATTTATGATACTTAAATCATCTTAATAATGATGCACATCATTATCGTTATTGATATTCATTGTACCTTCACGCTTATTCAATCCATATTTTTTCTCGTAATCATACTTAACACAAGTCATTTCTGTCAAGAAGTATAGCGACCTACATTTAAAGGAGGTTTAAATGCCTTTATTTGTCACTAATAAGATATCATTTCTCAGCCATTGGAATACCTTTCTTTATGCTTAATATGGAAAAGGGCATTAAACAGTCCCTGTCCGTATCATTTTAGGGTCAAAATAATAAACGCACTGTGAAATAGCGATTTTACGCACAATAAAAATAATTGCGAGCCTTTGCATTGATTTTATTGGACGTCGATTAATTAAGCGAAAGGTAATTTAAAATCCTGTTCACTTTTCACCTACATACATAATGACAATCATAGTGGGAGTTGGGAGGTTGCGGTGTTTACACTTATCACGTGCAGGTGTATGGGAAAAAGGCAAGAGGGGACAGTGAAGTATAAGTAAATTGTATTATAAAAGTGCACCAGTGAACCATCCAGTTTTTTTTTGCATTTGTTTCAAATCGTATGTATGTATATGTTATGTGTGGTAGTTTTGCTTAACTATTTAAAAGTTGAGAGCTCAGTTTATTTTATACGATACAAAAATACATTGCGTTTAAGACATTTTAAATCTGATTCGAACAATTGGTAGGTTCGTCTTGCACAATAAATCTGTCAGAATATCAATTTTTTAGGATTTTTTTTATATTAATTAGCCCATAGAAATATCAACTTACATTTTTTTACATTTTTGGAGGCCCTGAGTAACATTATTTCTCTCAGGGCCTGTATCATCTTTGGAAATGCTGTGTGGAGGTTTTTTTTTAAGGAAAGGAAGGAGAAAATCTAGGGGGTCAGTGTACCCAGGAATGACGGATGTTGGAATTCATTCCTCTCACCGCGGGGTGATGGAGAGGTAAAAATTCTCCCTCATCCAGTCTTTCCAATTGCGGCCCACCACGCAGTAGGTGAACAGATGCATCCGCTGCCAAGACCCAAACATTCTTCAAAAATCTTCACCCCACGAATCTGGACATCCTTCCTAAGTCACGAAACGAATCATCACATAGCGAATCACTTGGGGTAAAATATGGCAGAAATGTTTGTTATTTAATTAATGGTTTCCGAAATGTTGGTTATCCAATGAATGGCGGTACCCCTACCAGTGGCGGCTCGTGACTTTTTGTGAGCTAGAGTGCTAATATTAACAAAAATTGCATTATTGATGTCGTGGTAGCCGAAAAATATTTTTTATTTTTTTTTCGAAATTTTTTTAAGAATGTGAATAAGGCAAAGAGTGTGTGCCAAGATCAAGTTGTTTGGCGAACCCTCCATTGTGCCTGCCCCTGCGAGTAAACGGCGTGTGGATTAGTTAGTTAGTTAGTAAAAATACAGGCGCTATTAAAGATATTCAATTAATATTTATTCTTTTCATCTTAGTCCTTTTTTCAATTAATAGCAATTTTTATATTTTAAATTAAATATCAACACTATCATCACCCTACAAGCTTACATTGTACTGTACTACCCACCTTCAGCTTAATAAGTACCCATTATCTTTAAAAAATATTAAAGTAATAATATTGTTATTTCAATACCTATATTATTTAGTGTTATCTTTGTTACTTTGTAGAATTGTTCCACCTCAATACAGGCTTGCCCTAGTGAGATTAAAAATTGACTAGTATACCTACCATGTAAGAAATGGTAAGTCTTCTTCTTCCTTGCACTATCCCAACTCATTGCCTAGGTAGGCTGTTGTATCGCTTTCATCCAGGGCGTTTCTACTTAGGATTTTGGAGCATTGAGTCATCCAGGAGTTCTTTGGTCTTCCTCTGGATGACTGTCGATGAAGCTCCATAGACATTGCCTGCTTCACGTGTGGTCTGGTGGTCTCCGTTTTATGTGACCATACCATCTCAACTGTCATTCCTCTAGCTTACTGTTTATGTCCGTGACACCCAGGCTACCACGAATGCGTGAACTTTTAATCTTATCTTTTAGTTACACTCCTGCCGACCATCTAAGCATTCGCATTTCTGCTGATTCAAGTTGCCTGGTGCAGGAGTTGTACATGGTCCAGCATTCGGAGCCATACATTATCGCGGGTCTAACAATAGTCTGGTATACCTTTACTTTTAGTTTTGTAGGCATTTTTGTGTCACACAAGATCACACAAGAGAGTAAGAAATAGTAAGTAATATTTTTTTTTTTTCAAATTAATTGCATTGAATAATTAACAATTTTTAGTTACATTTTTGCAATTGTGTCTATTTATTGTTCGCAAATTTATTTAAATTAAAAAACGTATCCATTTAAGAAGATTATCCCTATGGCCAACTCACCCGTCATCTCTCCCGCGACCCGGGTCGAAGAAGCCCGCACCGGCACCGTCTCGCTCGGCCCGGAATGCCGTTCCCCCACTTACGTAGCCGGACTCGCCGCGGCCGTCACCACTGTCCACTGTCTGCTGCCTTCTGCCTGCTGCCCCTGCCCGATACCACAGTCTCCTCGCGAGCTCTCCTAACACACATCAACCTACCTTCACTTTGCTTCTTTCACACACATGCATCGCTGATCTACCGCACGTCAGAGGCGAGGGGCCGGACAAAAATACTCAAGACTATTCGATTTTTACTCAAATAAGAATTTTTAAACAGTTTGATGTTCCATAGCCCCTAACACATTCAATCGATAAGGATTGACAGGATAACTTTCGGTAACTTCTCATCGTTTCCTAGCATGACTGCAGATCGCATGCAACGAATAAATAACAATTCACAATGACTAAGTATCCTTAATATATTCGATATCAACTGTTGTTTGTACTATAGCAATCTGCAGTTGTCCTAGAGAAAAATGAGAAGTTACCGAAAGTTATCGATCAAGTACACTAGGGGGCCTCGTATGCAAAAAATCTATGCCAAAAACATTCAGGTTCATCATCTCAAAAAATACACAGAGGCAAATACCTCACACACTCATAAAACCAGAGACAAATAAACAGATAAACAGACAAACTGTGTAATTCTACCTTTAGATAAAGAAGCTTTGAATTTTTAACCGTTTTTTTAATGTTAACTCCACACATAAATAAATCAAAGGAAAATAATTTCCCTCAAGACTTATATCATCTTTGCATATGTTGTGTGGATAGTATTTTTGATGAGAGGAAGGAGTGAATATAGGCCTGGAAGAGACGCATGTTGTAGAAAGAAGTAAACCCAGAGGTCGGCAAATCGTTCCACAGCCAAGCTGTTGAACTCAAGAACGAATTGTAGAAGTGACCGTAAAGGTATGTATGGCAAACTCTCACAAGCAAACGGATTAAAACAAAAAAAAAATACTGCATTAAGGACATAAATTTTGGCTATAGGAACTATCGGAAAAAAATACTCACTAGTATATTAAAAAGATTCTTAAAAACCGTATCCAAACCATAAAGTTGTACCCTAAAAGTCGCTGAAAACTTGTCGAAAAAATAGTCCCCCTCAGCCCAGGATCTCCTAGGAAATAAAAATATAATCTTCATCTATTTTATTAGCACAATTCTCGCGTATATAAAAATGTCAAAAGTAAAATTTATTAACTAAATAATAAAAATATATTTTACATTTTTACGGTCAAATTATTAAATAAAAAAAAAAGATTTGTTTTTGGGGTATTATCAATTCCTTTTTGCGCTACCTCCTTCTTAAGCCAGCGTTTCGGTTGCAGTGTCCATGTAGACACCTGCCCTGATGATGGACACTGTAACGCTGTTCGAAACGTTGGCAAAAGAAGGAGGTTACCAAAAAAATTACATTACTTACATTTGTTATTGAATAAGATAAAAATATTATTTCCATTTCCATAAGTAAATGAAAATTGATGAATTTAACATTTTTATTTTATTTAATTTTCATTTTATTTTATAATATTTTATTTGGTTAACAGTTAACATAAAATTAAAACTTAATATAGTAATAATAGGTATTATAATATATTAGTAATTTAAGTGATTTGAATGATCTTAATTAAGTAGTTGTGTGTAAATGCTATTTAGGTCAATATTAGTTCCTAGCCATAACATTTATTTTAAAGTGTGGGAAATAAAGGGGTGAATAGAGATTATTAACGCTAAATTGAATGGCAGAAGAAGTTGGTGACGTCTGAGGAAGACGTCATGATCAAGTGAATCAAACATTGAGTTACATTGTAAGAGAGAGAATAACAAAAGAGTATAATCGCATTTTAGCTCATGTATTAAAAATAACTCAATAAGTAGTATTTTATTGTTTCGGCAAGCCTTCAGCCATTCCTTAGGTGGTGCACACGAGCATTTGATGTAGACATAACAACATCCCTATCCACTCAAAATCTTTTTTTTTATTTTTTTTATATGCCACGCATGAAAAAATATTATTTTCAAATAAATCTTACTGTGCCATTAATGTTTTAGTGAAACGATCAAATTTCACAAAAATACGTGACACAACATTAATTTAGGCATTTGTTGTGGTACCTAAGTAATATACACATGTTGATTTGTATACTGTTACTGAATTTACGTTGACAGGTAAAATTTAAAGCGAGCACCATCATGGAACGTCAAGAAAACAGTTGTGTAAGTCACCAATATCATAAGATTTTTTTTTTTTTTTAATAATTGCATTATTCTCCTTCTTTGGAGTTTTTTTTAAACTTTTAAATCCACTCCTAGGTACGTGGATCACCCGTCCACTGACTGTCTTCCTCACCCAATAATAACTAGCACTCCGATTCTGTTAACTTACCTAGAAAAAATGACCTATATCAATTACTATGTAATTTATCTTGGCTAAAGATACGCCCCGCGGTGTATGCAGGCACGTAGCACGGACTTGTCGGAGTTCAAATATGTTTTTGTGGACTTCCTTAGTCGAGAAAAATAAACTGATTTATAGCCTGATATTTCGCAGAGGTTATAATTTTACAACCTCCATATTATCCAAGGGGCACTATCTTGGGCACGTATCACAACTAACAGAGGATCATTTGAAATCATCTATGTCTTAGATTGCTTCCTTGATTGGCAAAAATAACACGTATTTTTATGATGGGCTGTTAATCTGAAAAAAGCTGTTGGCTTTGGAAGTTATCATACTAGTTAAGATGCTGTTTGTATGTCCTGGCTTTGTTATCTATGTGTATTTGATAAAAGCCGTTGAAGAACAAGTGAGACATTTGAGGAAGGCCTATGGCCAAAACTTGAGTTTTTTTATTAGTTAACTTCATACAAATTAATACTAACTTGTTATCTCATCTTACAATCTTATGAGCTGGCACATTTCCATACTAGGATGGTTGAGCTATGCATACTAATAATGTATGTCAAAAGAGTAAGTCGGTAGTAAAATAAAAATGCTTACCATCTTAATTTAAGTACATTAATTTGAGAAAATTAAAAATACTTTTTGATTTTTTTTTTAAATCAGAAATGTAGGTAAAGTATAAGGTAAAATAAGGGTAAAATGTAGAATATAGCTAAAAGATCTTTAATGGAAATACAAGATCTCAAAAAGAATCTTAAATAATTACTATTTTAATTTTAATTATTATTTTGATCAAAAATATGTACATGTTTCAGAATATTATTCTATATGTTCTTTGTATCCTAAAGAAAGAAAATTGGTTCTCAAATATCTAGGTTCTTCTTCTTCCTTGCACTGTTCCAACTCATTGCCTAGGTAGGCTGTTGGGGTCGGCTCTTCTCGTTCTGAGGTTGTAGCTTCTTCGGTTCTGGTTGTCACTTTCATCCAGGCCGTTTCTATGTAGGATTTTGGAGCATTGAATCATCCAGGAGTTCTTTGGTCTTCCTCTGGATGACTGTCGAAGAAGATCCATATACACTGCCTGCTTCACTGTGTGGTCTGGTGGTCTCCGTCTTATGTGCCCATACCGTCTCAACTATCGTTCTTCCAGCTTACTATTTATGTTCGTGACACCCAGGCTAGCACGAATGCGTGAAATTTTAATTTTATCTTTTAATGATACCCCTACCGACCATCTAAGCATTCGCATTTCTGTTGTTTAGAGTAACCTAGAGTAGGGGTTGAAATATCTAGGTAGATACATTTTAATAAAGTAGTAGTTTAAACAAAGTTAATTCTTTTCAATTATCAAGGTGGCGACACAAAATGATTTAAAATAATTGTTAATTTAAATAATTAGTTACAAAATTTCTAATGAAATTTTGAATTCAGTTGAAAACAACTTGCCATTCGCCGCTTTTAAGTCTACATTTCCAAATCTTTAATGGGTTAAGGAATATGTTATTTGAAGTTTATTAGCAACATGTTTATAATTAATTAATTCATTCTGACCACGTGACATTTATCTAAACTTCTTGAATAGAGACGATCTCGTGTAAACTTAGTTTATGAATACCCGTATTACTTACAAGGTGGACACTAACTCGTAAATTGTGGATAAAAGATGTAAAAGATATAACTCGCGCAGATGGCGTTTTAGTCTTTAACAAATTAAAACTGAAAATTGACCAGATTTAAATAAATCATTTAGTGGTTCATCTAGATTTTCTCTGTTATAATCGTTTTACCTAGATGCATAATAAAAATGTGACCTACACGGACACAGTATATCTACCACATAATTTCGACAAACATAATGTTCTTTTGATGTATATACATAGATAATTTAGTTTTTATGTTCGTATTATCTATTAACAAAGGTTATAATAAACATTCAGGTATAGTTCCTGTGCTTTCGCATTTATTATTTCCGGCTATATATTATTTAAATTTCTAAATGTATTAAGTGCAACACGTGGGAAAAGGTTCACCCAAATACTTCTAGTATCTGTAAGATATGTTATGTTTTAACCACTCGATCACTTTTTGCCACATAATGGCACTATTTCCAAAACCTCGGATTGCTTTGTTGCCAAAATGTGTCAAATTTTGAAATTATTTTTTTTTTTTAAACGAATATATAATATATTGTACATTCAAAACATAACCCAATAAATATTATCTAGATTCTTTAAAATGTTTTAAGGTTAAAGATTTAATTATATATTTTCATAAATCCTACAAAAATGTGATAATAAACAAAATATAAGGGGAATTCATAGGCTACATAGAACTATAATCAGTTTGTATGTCTTCATATTTAAATTCGGAAGCATGATTTTTTTAAGGTGGGCGGATAAATTTCCTTTAGCAATCCGAGAAAAAATATTTTAATTGTTCGGTGGTAATTTCTTCTACCGTGCATATTAAAACACTCACAATGGCACAAAATGATATTTAAAACCAGGAATAAACCAAAAGTAGAGCTTTCAAGTATCATTTATAGAAATAAAACACCAAGTTGTGCGATACGTTAATTAAATATGACATTAAAAACTTAGAGCAGTCTGAAATAAGTAGAGAAATCATTTTAAAATTTAAATAAAGCATTATTAAAATTGTAATATTGAATTCTTTCCGATTAGGAGAGTTAAGTTTAACCCTTGAAATGCCGACCTTCCGCGACCTAGTACTTCTTAGTATGCAAGGGGTAATATGTCAATCGTCTGCCGTAGAACAGCTGACATTATTTTATTAAATTTTCTTATTTTTAGATATTTTTTTTCAAATTGTACCATTTTACCAGATAATATTTATTTATATTTAAAAAATGTATATCTATCAATCTGTCTTATGCATTTTCCTCAGGACAGCTTCTTATATTTATAATTTTTTTTTTCTCTCGAACAAAATGCTTAATACAAAATACTAGCTGACCCACCCACGCGTTGCTGTGGCTAATAAAACACAACACCATTTACTGGATGGTTACCTAAACTAGATTACCAAGGGTTGTGTCAATAAATTAACTCATACCGCCATCTGCCAGAAACTTATGAAATATAAACACTCAGAAGCCTACTAACAAATAATTTCAAATAATTGTCCCATAAAGATATTTAATTCGCAATAATAAATATTGAGGTCGATAATGGAGATAAAAACTATCCTTTCTTTTAAGTTGGACCAAATTACACACAGTTAGTCAAATTTCATCAAAATCGTTTAAGTAGTTTCGGTGTTTACCTAGGACGAACATTGTGACACGAGATTTTTATATATAAAAAAAGAAGATAGTATCTTTATTAAATTTATATATTTTTATTATGCAATATCTCTTGACTTTTCTGTAAATCTTGGATGAAATGTTTATATTTTACTATTTTTATTAATTATTTACATTTAAATTATATATTTTTTAACTTAACTCAAATTGTAATATTTAATCACTTTGTTCAGCTTTTCTATGTCGAATTGTAATAATACATAATTTGGGTCAATAATATTATTACAATAGACCATATAACCTTTGTTTCTAGGAAGAGGAAATATTTTCTTCCTACGTGTGTCGGTAATTGTAATTTATTATTAGATTAATTTATAATTTTTTCTTCTTATTGAGGTAGTTTCAGAGATAAATCCTATTAAATAACATTTATTTCGTCTTGTCTAGTTGCATATATGAGTACCCCTCTCCTCCGGGCAATGGGCATGTTTAACGGGCCAACAAACTCGAATATCGAGCGAAGCGTTCACCACTAAAAAAATCGTTAAATATGAACAACTTTTATTTGATACACAAACCGATCGGCAAATGGAAAATATAGTAGAAAAAAACTTGATATGTAGGTCACATAATAATATAATGTTATACACCAAATAATTTGTACACAGTGTTCGGAAGTTCGCACCTTAAGAGGGTATTACGAGAGAATACCGGAAATTAGTCCCTTTTAAATCAAATTCCAGACATATTGACTCTTTTTTACAAAAAAAAACATAAATTGATTTTGAAAAATTGTTATTTTATCTAGTACACGCAGTTTTAAAATTTTGAAAAACTAAGTGTATTTTTAATATTCTATGGTTATACCGTTGGTTTTTTGGTAGATTTGTTCAGATTCTATTAAACAACACAAATTTCAAATCATGTAATCATACAACAAAATAAATCAATACATAATCTAGCCAACACAGTTTTCATTTTTTTAAATTAAGTTAAATTAAAATCATTAAAAAATAAATCCGAGAACATGTTTTGTGACCTCAGTTTTTCTATTTATTTAAGGTCTTCTTACAAACTAAAATATTTCAAATTTTTTTACACACTTATTTTGTGTAGACTTTATTAAAAAATTATCAATACTTATGATCAAAAAATACTTACAAAAAGTACACGACATTTAATAATTTATCATCATGCGTTTTGAGCATTTTTATTGCTTACTTGAATGTAGTTATATATCAAAGCATGTTTTGAATGAAATAAATGGATATTAAAATTTTAATTTTTAAAATTTGATAGGGGAATAATCGATCTTTTTCATTTATTTTTTGGACACTCATTTATCATTTAAATCACTGGTGGTGAGCTCTAGTTATGATAGGTTTTGTAACAGAGTGAGTTTGCACTTTTTAGTGTTGTTGTTTGTTGTAAAGCGCATTTTTTAACTAATGGTTCTGAGAAAATTATATATTTTGCAGTATTGTTGACACATGTTCAAACTGTTATCTTTGATCTTGTGTTAACGAGTATTATTTACTGTTCACAATAAAACATTTATAAAATAGTTAAACACTAGCTACTGTAAGAATTTCACATAATTGTGGCTTCAGGCGGAGTTATGAGAAGATATCCTTTAAAAAGTTGCAATATTATAACCACCTATTAATTTTTTTTATGAGTTTTGGACAAGACGCCCAATTGCTCTCAACCATGTTGAAACAATGGCATCCCTAATGCTCTTTGGTTTTTGATATATTTTTTTCAATTTTTTTTCTTAAAAATCGACAAAAAAAATCTTCTACATGTCTGGTCACACGGTAGATTAATCGTCCAACCCATCACCCTGACCCTAACTGTCCAGTACCTACTGATTTTTTAAAAACATTTTAATTTAAAAAAAAAAACATCAAAACGTCACCGAAGACCAAAATTAAATAAGTTTGTTTTACTCGAAATAATGTGAGGAATAAATTGTTAAAGTAAGTCAAAGCGTCCCTTGTCAAATATATGTATATATTAAAAATGCCAGAAAATAAATAAATACATAAATTATTGAACCAGTGAACTCCGCAGTCGCAGTGAATTGCCTTACCCTTGGACCACGTAGGCCGCTATTACGTAAATACTATGTATTATTAATTTCGGAACGTGAAAATCCGTGTTCATGCCTGAATTTGAACACGTGACCTTCCAATCCAGAGCTAAGAAGTTAACCGCTTTTCCAAGCATGCAGTCAGATTACCAAAGTAATTAGAAGTGTTTAATTGTTCTATAAATATTCCAATAGCAGGCTCCCAACACCATGTAAAGGTGGTTAAAATCAGAGAACAGATACACTGAAGCGATTATTAGACGAATCTATTATTAGCTTCCGCAGGAATTTAAGTCCCTTTCATTCTTCAATTAAAGTAAATTAATTGACCGTGATCCGACCGATAAATGAAAGGACGTGAATTCCGAGAAGAATCGGAGGAATGTTGGTACAAACATTTTGAGCCTATTAAAAATTATATTCGATAAATTTCTCCGCAAATATTTGAGTGACTCATCCTCTGTAATATTCTTTGCACGTAGCTTATACCTCTCAATACTTCAAGATCGGGGTGACGTTAATTATAATGATGTTATTACGTAAAATACAGAATTATTTGTTATTTCGGCTACTGGCATTATACCTAGCACTCTCATTAAAAATTTAGGATTATTAGATTTGTCAAAGAATTCATATATAAAAATGCAAACATCAGTCATTTTAAATACATGTAGGATAACGAAAGATTTTTTAAATATTTATATTGAGGGATCAGTAGGATTTATCGGTCCAGTTAGGAGTTCTACCGAGCCGAACCCCCTGATATGAAAATATCTGGAGTCGGTGAATTATTTCCCCATTTGGTTATCTGGTAGGTTAACATGTTGTTCTTGTATTGTTTTGTATTAATTATACTTATATAATACACTTGCATAGCGTGGATTTACTAGATGATCATTTGTGTTAAAGTGTGTGGAAGGGTTTAGTTTTTCCTGTGGGGAAGATTTAACCCGAACATAAAATCTGGTGATATAAAATACATAAATATCTAATAGTCATCTTGCCATTCACTGCACAAGTAGGCAGAAAGGATGGACACATTTATTACTCAATACTACTAAAATAATTAACATCTATTTTATATTTGCAGTGTATTGATTTTATTTATGTAATTCCAGCTTCCTGTAATATATTTCGATAGCATAGTCAGTAGTACGAAGTTCTGCTTCATCCCAACAGATGGCAGTTGAGTATGATATCAGAAGAGTACCGTCTATCGTTGTTCGTGTCATAGGTATGAACAGTTACGAAAACTGCCGAAGGCATCGGCAAAATTATGCGGGCTCCTCGCAGCAGCGGCAGAACTACTTAGATCGTAGTCTAGCAAGGATGTCTGTCCAGTTTAATAACTCAGGTACGGGACATACGTCATTCCTATGTCTACCTACGTTAAATTATCGTGAAAACAAGCTTAATATTAATTGTAACTTTTACAATAACTTAATAATCAACTAGTAATCACATGAACCTATAACCTGTTTTTGAAAATATCCAATAAATTTTAAGTTCCTATTATTGGAAAATATACATATAGTATATATATACATATAGTAACTAAGCAAAAATTATAATAGTAATTTTTTTTTTAAAGTCAAAGAATTTAAAGTCTCTTCCACAGATTACGTTAATTTAATTATTTTTTGAAAAAACACGTTTTACAAGTTAAGCTTTAAAATATTTAGATGAATTAATTGCTTTTGCCCGTGCACACCCAACATGAATATGAATGAATAGTTTTATCATAAACAATCTTAATTCTTTCAAGAAAGGCATACAAATACAATATTGAATTGGTGATTCAATCCAATATTGTATATTTATGTTTTCGTATTCATATTGCTTATGTACGGGCGTAAACGATTATTTCATCTTAATATTTTAAAGCATAAATTGCCAAAAGTATTTTTTCTTAAAATAAGAAATTGGCGCCATCTTGAATATGAATTATCACATTTTCCCTACCATTTGTGAAAATTAATGGGAAACAATTTTATGTAGAAGCTTCGGATTGGAGGTTGGGTGTGATGTTGAGTTGAGGTTAGATTAAGATAAGGTTTTTATTAAGTAAGGTAAGGTACTATTTGTAACTGAAAGAAGATGGGAAAGACGAAGGTGGGGCTGTACCTGGCTATTCACATCCGAATAATCTGCATTAATTCAGCTTTTCAACCAACATTTCGATTCTGAATAATCCAGGACGATGCTGAAAATATATACAACTCTTGACCCTACTAAATTTGATTAACTTATATAAGCCTTATCTACACAGGGCGTCTCTGATTTCATCTTCCATTCACTTGCACACCATAATATAATATGTACCTATTCTCCCAACACTCATAATAAATTTACGGTAATATTTCTGCGAATTTCTTTTGATTGATTATTTTCGCATTTCGCAGGTGGTTACTTTCGCCTTCGCGGCACATAACACAGTGGTATAGTTTCCGGTGCTTTTCCATCATGGCGAGCATTTCCGCCAGTTAACAAGATGGCCGCTGACATAATTCACGGACACCACTTACCGTCACGCCGCCAAACCTGCTGTCGGGTAATAACGGAACTATTTCTATCGCCTTTTTCACACTACTTCTCTGTGCACAATTGCACAATACAAATGCATAGTATATTTCTATAATCAAATAATTTGCCATTTGTGGGAATAATTAGGCTACTGAGGTTATGAGTTTTTGCTTTAACTCAATCACGGTTTGTGGTTTGTTTTATTGATCATTGTTGAAAACAATAGCATAAACAATATGCTGTTAATAATTTATTATTTGGTGTTATAAACAATTTTACTATTAACAAGAGTACTTAATTATTTTATTACGTTACATATTATTCATTTGTAGGTTGTTGTTGTTTTTTAATTTGTCAACCTATTTTGGTATGAAAGGTTGATTGAATGATCAAATGAATATACTAACCCACATGTTTAAAGTAACATTGTTTTATGGGCAAATTCAAAACATAAATTTAAAACAGGATGGAGGATCTAATTATTATTTTAATTTTAATATCTGGAGCCTGTGGGTCTATGGCATCCCCAATTTGGGTTGGTTGTGTGGCTGAATAGGTTGGGAAGAGAAGAGGAATGTGGAAGAAAATGGCTGGGAATTATCTACCTGCCACTAGAGACGGCTAAAGCAATTTCTTTCGTCTTTCACCAGGATGCTAATTAACAGTTTTTGTTCAAACCAGTTACTAGGCATAGTTTACGCTATTTAAAGCTTATTTTCTTTTCAAACTAGTTTCCTATATACAGTTTTGTTTTCGTATCTTTATTATTCAATAAATTATAACTTATTATATTTTATTGTTTGAAATAAGAAAACATTGAGCAATATCCATTTTCAAAATTTGATTAAAGGGGTACACTTTACAAGGAAAAAGAGCTGATATATATTTTTATTAATGATCAATGAAATATCAAAGTGGAAAAATAGACAAGCAATAAAGATACATGTGAAAGGAGATGACAGTAGATAACTTGGTCCAAATCTGTTTAGAATATTGAGAACAGAAAAAACTGATTTATTAATTTCTTAAATTTCACTGGTGCGGTGACAGCATAATATATTCAGAATCGAATTTTTCAACTCTATATTACATTCTGTGAACATGGGCACACATTAATAAAAATATATCAAACACCTACATGTTACAAGCTTGCCTACAAATAATTCTTCTTAAATTTAATGTGTAACGCCTACGAATACAATGATTATTACTAAAATGGGCAAGTGGCAAATTCGGTCTAAGAAAAAATAAGCCTATACGGGGTATAAAGGGACTTACTTGACTAACTTTAATCAGCTTTTTTTTATAGTGAATACCTCACAAGAGTCCCAACTACTCCCGTCTGGAGCCAGTGAGACTATGGCATCCCGAATTGGGGTATGTTATGAGGCTGAGGGTAAGTGGGGAAGGAAGGAGACGAGGAAGAGGAAGGTGGGGAAGTACCTGGCTATTCAGATCCAGTCATTAAACACGGCTAAAGCCATTTCAAGCAACGTTTCAATTCTGAATGGTGGTCTTACACCAGGGCGATACTAAGAGTATCTTCCACTCTGGAACGTACCGCAAATATACTATAAATTATTTTAAATAATTAGTTGTGAAATAACATAAATCAAATAAATAAAATTTATTTGCGCACGCCGGGTTCAAACCCGTGGCCTTCGGTTACTGACAGATACGGTTTGCTTCTCCTTGCCATGTTCTGAGGTGTCAAAGTTTGCAAAGACGAATTCTCACAATCTTTTAACAATTGGTTCGCTACGTTTGGTGACTTAGCAGAGGTGCCTGGGTTTATTGGGTGAAGTTTGTCTAGGTCTTGGCAGCGGATGATCTCGACACACTGAACCCCAGATTCCGACCCAACCCTTATACCCTTTTCCTCCCCAGAACTTCCGTTCCTTAAAAACACCCTACACACAGCATTTCCAAAGATGAAATAGGCCCTGAGGGAAATTATTTTACTTAAGGCCTCCTGTGTGGAGCTAATGTAAAAAAAAAAAATTAAGGTTCAATCTTGTGTAAAGCATTTTAGTTTAACATATTAGAAAGAAAATATATAAATAGAACGTGGGCCTATCTTGGAATGACATTAGGTAATTGTAGTTAGAATCTTTTGCAAAGAATTAGTATGTCCTAGCTCAGTGGTTTTCAACCTGTGGTATGCATACCCCTTGGGGTACGCGAATCAAAAATTAGGGGTACACAATATCTCTTGTTGTTGAGAAACTAATAGAAATATTTTTATTCGTGTATCAGTGTTTTAAAATCAGCCTCGATTTAATTATATCACACTTCTCTTATGTAAATACCTACAGCACATAGTCCCAACTGCTCCCAACCGTCTGGAGGCCGTGAAACAGTGGCATCCCCAATTTGTGAAGCTGAAGGTATTGAGGAGAAGGAGCTAAGAAAGCGGTGGTGGGAAAGTACATGTTAATCCAAATAGTTGAGGCAAACAAATGTTCAAATTGTCCGAATTCCACAAATGGGTGTCCAATTGATCAAATGAATTCTCCACACAGGAGATTACATAGGCCTTGAGGAAAATAATTTCCCTCAGGGCCTGCATTTTTGAATATGCTGTGTGGAGGGTCTTTTTAGAGAATAGTACGGCCAGCTTCGAAGAGGCAAACATGCCTCTAGCTTCGGTGGAGCCCCCTTATCTGAGCTGGTCGCTTAGAGTTACACCAAGCATATGAAAGGTCTGTTTGTAAGGAAACTAGAATGTTATTTCGATCCTTTGTAGCGCAATCAGACACGACTGGATCATTGAAAGATTAAATGCGACTCGGTTATTATTACCCTAAGAGGAAACTTCCTCAAGGTAACCGTCCATCCTCTGCTTAAATCGTGCTCTCAAGCTATCAGGGACTGAAATTTGATAACGCGTAACAATGAATTGTTGCACATGTCAAAAAGTCATGGATGTGCAACAACAACAAAAAAGGTTGGAGACAGAACCGATCCCTGTGGGACGCCAGCATTTGTTGAATGTGAAAAAGAGATAAAACCACCAGTAACCGTCCTAATTCACATCTCCCTCAAAAGTCGGCAATCCATGTTCACAAGGATGCGGATAGTCTGACGGCCGGCATAGTCCAGCGGTAGGGCGTTAGACTCCCAATCCGAAATTGTGAAAAAAAATCTTGGTTAAATAGGTCTAGTCAGGTTAGGTTATCGGCTATTTTTTTTCATCACTTTTAACGTCTTTTCAAATCGGTGATCAAGTTGTGAAATGCCACTTTGTTGAGTTGTCGTTGAACACTCATAACAAGGTAAAGTAATTATTGCTTATAATAATTGTTACCCTTTGTGCTATGCATAAAAAATCTTGTCTTAAACATTAGTTTATCAATTTAAAAAAATAATCAAGGTAAAGTGAAGTTAGAATCCTGTCCAATCAAAGTGACAACTTGATGGAGCCGATCTATCATAATTTCATTTTGTAGGAAGAATTTGCTTTCGCTTATGAAAAACAAAAAAGAAATTCTAAATTATGGCAACACGTACAAAACTGTTTGTACGCAACGAACCCCATGTAAAATGATTACTGAACGGACAAAATGCCTGCTAAACGCGCAAAAATGATTGCCCGGCCATTGAGCTTGATTCAGCTTAAGTGTCCTACATTTGCGCTATGATTGATGAAGCGAATACTTGTCTTTCTTTGTGAACCGACATTAAAAACTGTGCTCATCATTTGCAAGAGCGTAATTAAGTTCAGTGTAATCCAAGACACGCCGTGGGAATATTGCTACTCTGCATACAAAAGGAGTGAATGAGTATTCGAAGAGCTGTTTTCAGAAATTATCATGTATTTTATGTATCCGTATTAAAACTAAGGTCGTCGCTACTATGAATTCAGGTCGCAGAGCGAGATTTCGGGTTAATCGATGTTGTGATACGTAAGCTCTATTTTTATACATATAATTAAATCATTGAAATCATTTCAGGTTTTACTGATTTTATGCATTGGATGGCTGTCTGAAAATGTCGTATATTAGAATTTTATTCAAATTAAAAATGTACTAGTACTCTTTGAATATGAGGCAGTAGGTTATAGACTTACTAACCAATCTCTGTGGTGGCGCTGGTTTTACAAATACTTCGATCGCAGTGATGTAAATTACAAATTAAATGATTTAAAATACATTTGCCTTATACGCATAAGAAAGGTGGGGAGCCCAAGGACTTACCAAATCCACTGCAAATGTCCCTTCAATAATCCATTGCAAATTTCACTTCAATAGCCGCTGGTTTTTCTTCTTATTCTTCTTTACATATAAAACGCAATAGTTCAATTATTATTAATAACACAACCACAAAATATAGCGGTCGCGGCGGTTCAAAACTTCAGTACTTCACTCTTTTGTTAATAACGCTCGATGTGTCGGCGGAAAATAATGCGTGTAAGTCATGCATTACGGCAGCGAAAAACAAGACAAACGTCATATAACACCAGAAATGTGTTACGTTTACAAAAATGCAATTTGCTTGCAGTTCGGTTGAATCAAAAAATGTGTTTTGCGGGGTGCCACAAAATACGACTCGTCGCAGCGGATAATTTGATTATTATCAAATAACAAGCAAAAATGTTTGAGGTGCAATTACCAGTATTGCATATTGCGACTTTTCGGTATGTGGAACGAAACGTACTTCATTTATTTTCGAAGTGCTCAATTCTCTGAAAGTCTCTGGGCAAAAACAAAGGAAAGGGAATGGAAGCATTAAAGGCTATTTGAATTACTCTGATACGTTCGTATACGTTCAAAAGAGGAACTTATTCACAATTTAAACTGTCAAAACAGAAATTAACAAACGCAGGAACTAATTTGTTAACACATACGAATTATGTATGCCATATGTTATTTTGAGGCAAAGAGTGTGTGCCAAGACTGAGTTGTTTGGCGGTCCGTTCTCTCTACCTACCCCTGTGGTGAAACGGCATGGTTAGGTAGATAGTTATGTTTTATACAATATTATAACGGCTACTAACTTTAACCGCTAATAACCTGATATATATACAATTCTGCCACCACGTAGGTGGAACACAGGTGGAATTACATCCTTGGGAGTCTCAAGGACGATGCTGTATAACACTTTACCTAAAACGTACGAAAAACTTAGCACATTTCTTCCTTATGAGGTGTTCACAAAACACTACTGCTAACCCATTTAAAAACAGTTACTGATCATTAATATAATTATAAAAGATAATTCAAAATTATTGAAATGTTTACAAGACTGGAAGAAGCGTCCACACCAATAGTAAGAAGTGGACGCATAGATGGTTTGCACATGAAGAGCTCATGATCTAAGTAAGGAAGAAAGCGAAAACACTATTTGAATTAATCTTTACTAAAAATTGGTTAACATTATGAATACCAAACAAAATTCATTGAATAAATTCTTATCATGAAGAAGAAGATAACAATAATAATCTAATGTTTTTAAATATGAAAATAAACAAGACACAGAAAAATAATAAAAGATAATGGTCGCAACTGGGACTCGAACCCAGAATCTTACGTCTTACCGGGACAAATACCTCTACCAATTGGGCCACAGCGATCTATTATGAGACTGTCGTAATTGTCAACTTCATATTTCAGAATTAACAATATTATCTTCGACTAATGTTTTTTTTTCCTTATTGTTGGCAGCTACCTTTATTTTTATACCTATATTATTTTTATTGTAAAATTATAACAATAAAGAAAACATAACACAATGAAAAAAATGTTACAACTAAAGCACACAATAAAATAAAATACATTGGTAAAGTTGAAAGAAGTCTAACATAAATTGATATTCAATGTAAACAAAATAAAGAAAAAATTCAGAAATTAGTTAACTAATATGTGTGAGAGATGGTGTGAGACGATGTTTTAATGTGAATGAAGCAAGGATCGTACGCCAAGAAAGGAGTGTGTGGCAGTCCATCCTCTCTGCCTACTCTCGGGAAATGTAGTGATGGTTAGTTTTTCGTTAAAATGATTTAGAAAACAGCCATTAAAATAATGGTTCAACGCTTGCCAAGCAATATTAGGCAGAAACAAAAACAGCGTGTAGTTTTACAGTTTACATAATGTGGGTAACCCATTGGTCATAGATGTCCATCTTAGCACTGCTAGTCGCCATAAAAACGCTCTCAAACTGTTAACTTTAGTTGAAAGAGAACGAGTCATTTCTGCAACTTGTTCTTGTAAGTATAATAAGAACAAGTTACTTATGTGCCTAATATCAACTATTTTACTTTATGATTTTTCTCAGTGTTCAATCAATTTGTAACCGCGTCTCGGATGCTAGATACTTGATACATTAGTGATAGGTCTAAGCACTTGCTGATACATGCTCGGACGGAGTTCAAATCCTAGAACTCCATG
This sequence comes from Limnephilus auricula, assembly GCA_951813805.1. Lineage (NCBI taxonomy): Eukaryota > Metazoa > Arthropoda > Insecta > Trichoptera > Limnephilidae > Limnephilus > Limnephilus auricula. Next base: position 16,043,378 of record OX638403.1, read on the forward strand.
TGTATTTCTTTATACATAAGAGATAAAATCGAATTAAAAAAAAAAAAAAAAAATTTGCCGGACGCCGGCGTCCGAGCCACAAACAACAGATTAAATTAAAATAAATATTCATCGTAGACTTGCAGAAAAGTCAATAGATGTTGCACATTAAATAGAAATGGATAAATTTATGTAAATAACTATTTAGTTCGGGAAGAATATTGCGATACTAAAAGATGGAGCCAATAAAAATTTTCGTTAAGGAAATAAGAAATATAACTACCTGAATTTCTGGATCAATTTAAACAAAAGTATTTTGAACCCACATAATTTTCATCATGAGCTATGGAGCTATTTTTTTATGTGAATGCCACACTTGACGGGAGCAAGTGAGACTATGACATCCCCAGTTGGGGTATGTTGTGTGGCTGAACGTAGTGGAGAGAGGAAAGAGATGGGATAGAGGAAGGTGGAGAAGTACCTGGCTATTTATATCTGGTCACTAAACACGGCTAAAACCATTCCAAGAAAACCTTTCAATTTATTGACTGATTGATTTATTGATCATGCCAGAGTACTGAGAGTGTCTTTCACTCTTTGATCCATACTCTCCAAACTATACATATTTTAAAACATTTTTACCGGGTATATTACCCTTGCTGAGGCACCCATTTTACAATGTGCAAAAATTCAATAAAAAGGTTATAATGATTTAATAAATTCAAATAAAATAAAATACAATAAAAAGGCGGTATGTTATATTATGAGGTATGGTTGTATGCAAAGAAGTATGTACCTATTGTAATGCTTTTAATAACTGTCATTCTATAAAATATGGCCATCTTGTGTTGGTTGGCCATTTTAAGTTTTCACCTGAGGTGGCTATCAAGTGTGCCTATCTGATGTGGCCAACTGATGTTGTCACAGGGAGTGGATCTGAGGCCCTAGCACGCTTGCTCTATATCGATCGGTAGGATAACTATCGGTAACTTGTCATCGTTCCCTAGCATGACTACAGATCGCCAACTAATAAGTGACAGTTCACAATAACTAAGTGTCCTTAACATATTCGACATCAGCTGTTGTTTGTACATTAGCGATGTGCAGTTGTCCTAGGGAACGATGAGAAGTTACCGATAGTTATCCTACCGATCGATATAGAGCAAGCGTGCTAGGGCCTCTGGTGTGGCTATCAAATGTGCATATCCGATGTGGCCAACTGATGTTATCACACGGGATGGCTATCTGGTGTGGCTATCAAATGTGCCTATCTGATGTGGCCAACTGATGTTGCCACATGAACTGGCCATCTGGTATCAAATGTGCACACCTGATGTGGCCAACTGACATTATCACACGAAATGGCCATCCGCGGTAAGGCTAACAAATGTGCGGTTCTATGACACTTCATCCGGCGACACCTCATCCCCCGACAGTACATCCGGCGACACTTCATACCTCGGACAGTTCATTTGGCGGACAGTTTATCGTCAGACAGTCGATACCTCGGACAGTTCATCCTCTCAAATATTATTAGTGATTTGGTCAGCTGAAAAAATCATCTTCCTTCATCTTCATCTTCCCCGGTGTGTTAAAATAATACTGATAAACAAAATATATACAAATACTAGCTGACCCGGCCACTCGTTGCTGTGGCTAACGAAACACAACTCCATCTAATGGATGGTTACCTAACCAGGATAACCAAGAAGTCTTGTGTCAATAAATTAACTAACAACCGCCATCTGTCAGAAACTTATGGAACTTACAAATAATTACAAAGCATTGTCCTATAACACCTTATTATTTTATTTTTAATTCTCTGCTATAATGTTTCTTACCTCACGAGTAAAGTAAATAATGACTAGTTATACTTAATTACTGTTGTACTTTGTGTACTGTATAACCTATTATAATTTTTTTTTTTTATATAGTGAATAACCTCACAAGAGTCCCAACTGCTCCCGTCTGGAGCCAGTGAGACTATGGAATCCCCAATTGGGGTATGTTGTGCGGCTGAAGGTAAGTGGGTAGGGGAAGGACATGGGGAAGATGAAGGTGGGGAAGTACCTGGCTATTCAGATCTAGTCACTAAACACGGCTAAGGCCATTTCAAGCAACGTTTCAATTCTGAATAGTGGTCTCACACTAGGGCAATACTGAGAGTATATTCCACTCTGAAGTGAAGTGACTTAATTATTGTAATCATTATGTAAAATATTCATGTAAAATCCCATTAAGGCGTAAATAAATAATAATTTAATTCGAATTAATCTATAATCGAGATAAAAGCTATCTTATTTATCATTGAAGAAGAAGATCACAATAATAATCCAATTTTTTAAAATATGAAAATAAACAAGACACAGAAAAATAATAAAAGATAACGGTCGCAACTGGGACTCGAACCCAGAACCTTACGTCTTACCGGGACATACACCTCTACCAATTGGGCTACTGCGATCTTATATGAGACTGTCGTAATTGTCACCTTCATATTTCAAATTTCAGAATAACCAATATTATCTTCGACTAATGTTTTTTTTTTCAATATTATTTTTGCGACCGTTATCTTTTATTATTTTTCTGTGTCTTGTTTATTTTCATATTTTAAAAATTTTCATTATTATTGTTATCTTCTTCTTCAATGATATATTACATTGATGGGAATAACCTTCAAAAGTTAAAAAGAGAGTTTTTCTAATAAAAATATGGCTATCCTATTTATTTAAGTTGGATCAAATTACATATCTATATTTAGCCAAATTTCTCTAGTTTCGGAGTTTATCTCGAACAAAAATCGTGACGCGAGATAAAGAAGATAAAATAACATTTTCTAAATTAATTGAAATGTTTTACCTATTAGCAATTTTTATTACAAAGCCAATTTAATAACTAAGCTTCCAAATATTTTAAGACTTCAGTATCAAAGACTCGATCCATTTGCGACTAAGACACTTTTGGTGCTACACCCTCGAGGTATCGTTAACGGACGAGTTATGATATTGAACACAGGCATAATAATAATACCAACATGTGCCTATGCACAAAAAATGGGACCACACCAAGAATGTTCCGTTCGGTAGTATTACAAAAATAAAAAGTTGCCTTAAATTTTTCACGAAGCAAGAACAGTTGTTTTGATTCGACGCTCGTAATTTGTAATATTATGTGGCCGGCGAATTTAATGATAATATTGGCAAACCGCTGCTCTCGTTCTGAATAATGCCAATGTCAATGCAATTATATCGGGAATCAATGTAATTTATTTACATATGAATTCCTGTGGCAGTAGTCACTAGTTAAATCGATGATAATTATAACATGGTGGCTGTTCATCCGGTAGAAGATCTACTTTCACGCCGTGTCCGGAATGGTTAGATTTGACAATCAATTGTTTAGTTTCGATTGTCAATTCACATAAAATAAAAATATGTCTTCATTGTTCATAAATATATTCGATCAAAATTTTTTTATTTTTTTATGATCGAGACTCAAGGAAAGCGGCAATAGTTAATTAATTAATTATTAACAGCGCGTGCTAAGGATTTTTTTGGATCATTTTACAATAGCCCCCTTACAAATGTTTTAAATTTTACACAACTATTAACCATTAACAATTAGTAAGGGGGTAAGTACATACATGTATGACCAATTTGTGGCCTGCGGACCGAGTAATGATTTTCCTTATCTGACTTCATTCCTTTGGAACGGTTCTACTTTTGAAGCTGTTTACTCAGTGCAGTGGTCACCACCATACGGCTTTTCATCGGCCCTCCAAAAATTCCCGAATAATTCAAATAGGATATAATATTTACTTCATTATTTGGTTGTGAATTCACGGCAGGTATATTTAGATTCATCAATCGGAATTTGATTAGATAGTAGACCGAAAGTAAAAAAAGTTAGAGTTAAAGAATTCGGTATTCAAGGCGACCAGACCCCCTTGCACAGTCAATCGATAAGGATTGATAGGATAACTTTCTATACAGTCAATCGATAAGGATTGATAGGATAACTTTCGATACAGTCAATCGATAAGGATTGATAGAATAACTTTCGGTAACTTCTCATCGTTCCCAAGGACAACTGCAGATCGTTAACGCACAAACAACAGTTGAATATATTAAGATTTTTTTAACTGTTACATAAAACGGTCATATATCTAGTGTGGTAGTCGAAAAGCATGTAAAAAATACTGTATAGAAAAATATGTTACAAATAAAGAAAAAGAAAAAAAAATGTTAAACTGCAGAAACAAATAAATTTAATAATTTTATTTTTACTTTGTTCCTCTTTTAATTAGATGTAGGTTTATATAAATTAGATATTCCCACATTAAAAATAAATTATTTTCTAGTGTAAAATAAGCATATTTATGTAAGTTAATATTCTAATTTGATTCTGATCGGAATAAGAATTTATTTTTTATCCGCCTCACCAGGTTTTCAAAAAAATCAATCCGGCCCTTTTCTCAAAAAATTTGGTGACTACTGACTTACGGCCTTACTAAAAAAAAAACACTCCGCGGCCGTTAAACGGTGTTTTTGTGAATCTTTAGATATGACAACGCCGTATTTTCTTGTTCAAATTGGAGTTTTCATAATAATCCGCTAGGTGGTGTGATTGATGCGCCTGCGCATTGCTTTCCCGCTGAAATAAAATAGTTGCGAATGCAGAATAAAGTCGGTCGCGATTTTGTATGTGATTAATATGATGTTTTCGTTAATGGTTTCAATATTTATGACTAATTCGCACTAATATTCATGTAATCAATATATTTACTATTAATTTGTGTTGTTTTTCGTTAGTTTAAGTCAAATTGTGGCACTAAAATCGTCTGTTCTAAATTAACCTGTCAGAAAATGGTTCATAGGTTATGTTCAGAAATAATTTGCATTTTAAGATCTTTATTTTATTATAAATTCTTGAAAGTGATGTTTTTTGGTGACTAAAATGTCTAATACATATTTTAGTAAACGTATCAAAGAAATTAATGCCTTAAGATGTGCAAGCAATGTATTCAAACGTAAGTTTTTTTATTGTAAATTTTTGGAAATGAAAAGCTAATTTCAAGATTTTTTTATATTTTTTTATTGTTTGAAGGAGTAAAAAGTGAGGTGACAGATTTATTTTAAAATCATTAAATAAAAGGACTGTGTTTTTTGAATTTTGAATTTTTCCAAATATTTCAATGTTTTAATAGAAAGTGTTTGGGGTAAGTGAGTTTTTTTTTTCAACTTGATGTTTGAATCTTAAAATACTACAGTTTTTAAACATTTAAGTATATTTTAGATATGAAAATCTTAAAGGTAATTACATTTTGCTTCTAAAATGGTATTTGTTTTTACGACATCTCAAAAAATAATAAATATATAGGACATTAAAAAAAGAAATTCTAAATTCGTTGAAAATTACAAATGGAACAAATATATACAACAGATAAACTACCCTCCTTGGCCGTGTAAGCAATGTACATATCTTTCAATGAAAAAATTTTTGTCAGTTCTTAATTAGTAAGGATTCTTCATACATGGTTGTTTGACCACTGTACAAATTTTTCAGAAAGTTTATTAGTAAGGCTGGTAAAATGGCGACGTTGTCAGATCAAAACCATATATTTTGTTTAGTAAGAATTTGAAAAACGAAATGTACAGACTTTACACAACGTGCTACAGAAACACCGTTTAACGGCCGCGGAGTGTTTTTTTTTAGTAAGGCTGTTAGAGTATAATTATTACAATCTTTATTATGAATATTTTGTACAATGTAAAGCTCCAAGCCGGTCTAAATAAATTTGAAAATACTATAAAAGATATTTAATAACTATGGAAACTTTGCCAAGTGAAGAGAGTATCAGTAAAACTGTTGACAGAATATTAAGTAAGAATATTTTGATGTTTTATCATAATCACAAGGTAAAATCACCCTGGCCAGTAGATTACTAGACCAGGTGGTACGAAATAAAAAAAATAAATAAACAATTTGAGAGTACCTTAGAGAAAAATCAAATATAACGCTACCAGAAAAGTGATAGGTTACCTACAAGAAAAACGATAGGAAATGATAGTGGTTTATTTGTCAATGTATCTTGCCCGTATAAGAAAATGATGCTCGGTATGCAAAGTCTGAATAATTTGTTCATATTATAACTTTGCAAAGAGCCGCCAATAACAAGATTGGTAAAACTGGAACAACTCCGCAGGGCAGGGCGTGTGGTAAGGTTTGAAGATAGCCGACAAATAAAGAGCATTCTGAAGATCAAGCATAGTTAACAGAATGAATAAGGCTTAAGCTTAATTGACTGGATAATCAAGAGGTCATCACCATTTCTGGGATACGATGAACTGGAGGAAGACATCAGGATGCCGGCAGTAAAAACAGTTAAGTATCCTACAGGATGTTAGGGCGAATTTACACAAGCGTGAACCTCAGGCAACAATTTAAAGCACTAGAATTACACACGGAACAACTTACACGTGGATGAAACACCACATGGAGAGAATTAAACCTACAATTTAAGTAGGTGTAATGAAAATCTTTAAAAAAACTAAATTTTAAGTTAGGTTTTTTGACGCATGTAATTCTTAATGTAACCATCCTACAGATAGCAAGGACTCTCCAATAGTATTACAAAACCTTGTTACAGTTAAATGGTTAAGAAAAAAGGTGAAGACTTCGTTTATTTATATGTACAACAAAATATCGTCGTTTTATGTTATTATCTTTGAGAACTGAGATTTTTCGTCATATTATGTAATTAGTTATATTTGAAATTGGTATTGTTCGTCATGTTGTGTAATTACCTCCTTCCCTATCCGTATCCTATTTACCGTATCCCTTTGAAGGGTGGTGATTACTTTCTCTAAGGATTTATTTTTTCTAACACGATCAAACGAACAGCTTTTAAGCTGTCTTTGGAATGTTTGTTTTTCGCTGTAGAAAAACACGTGTTCATTTCATGTGTTGTCTAATTGACCTGGTGTTGAGATGTTTAAAGTCGGTTCAATGAATAATGACGTAAAATTATTTATTGTTTAAAAGCACTTGTCAATGACAAGTGCTTTTAAACGATGTTGTTTCGATGACAAAGTAAGTTTAAGTTTGAATTGAAGAATGTTGTTTCGATGACAAAGTAAGTTAAAGTTTGAATTGAAGAAGAAACATACAATGTTGCAGTATTTTGCAGATAAGGTTTTTTAATAGCGATAGAGAGCTTTAAATGTAGTGAATCTGTTAGAAATACAAGTAGTTACCATACAGGAAAAGTTTCTACAACAAGTGTGTATTTTCTGTATTGAGTGTATCTGTGTTTTCTTCGGAATAAATAAAAGAGAACTTTATATTATTTTTTTATATCACCAAAAGTTTTGTCCGGCTTAAATTTTCCCCACAGGAAAAACTGAATCCTTTCACACACTTTTCCACAAATGATCATCTAATAAATCCATGCTAAGCAAGTGTATTATATAATTATAATTAACACAAACCAATACATGAACAACACGTCAAACCACCAGAGACCAAATGGAACAATAATTCACGGTCTCCAGATATTTTCATATCAGAGGGTTCAGCCCACTAGAACTCCTAACTGAACCAATACTGATCCCTCAATATAAATATTTAAAAAATCTTTCGTAATCCTACATGTATTTAAAATGACTGATTTTGGCATTTTTATGTATAAATTCTTTGCAAATCTATACGCCTAAATTTTTAATGAGAGAGCTATGTATAATGTTATATTATTATTATTATTATATATTAAATTAACTATTGAAGACAGAAAAACTATACAACTGTTATTTAGGTATTTAAGCTTACAAGAAAAAAAGAAAGGGGCAACCTTAATTATTCAAATAATACAGTGTTAGGGACGTCCTTGACTTACTTTATCCAGTGATTCGTGACATTATTTGGAGATAAAAACGTTAATAAAATTTTGGACTCCGGTGACTTTTGTATGCATTTAGAAAAAATATTTTTTTTCAATGAAACTAAAAACTAGACAGTCGTCACTGTCGTCACTGGTCACTCAACCTCCTCACCCCGCCCCTATTTGTCCAATACCCACTGATTTTTTATGTTTACAGATGAAAAAAATTCTTAAATTTCACCGGAGACCAAAATTTGTCTCCCTGTGCATGTAAAAAAACGTAAATGTATGTTTATTACTTATTTTCTTGAATTTCATTTTAATTAACCTTTTGAAAAACTTCCAGTATTGCTGGTTTCCTGCTGTATCCCTCCAGTTAAACTCCCGGAAATGCTGACAACTCAACAAAAAGACAAATCATCACACCATTGAAAAGCGATGAAAATATCTAACATATAAACCTAACCTAAAGTAACCTATTAAACCTGCTTTTCATCGTTTTTCATGACTTCAAAACACGTTTCAAAAGTGTATTGATTTGTCACTGTGCTGAGATGTCCGGTTATCACTTTTGATACACCTCGTGAAGGAAGCGTTAGTATATTTAAATACATATACGCTTTTATTAAAATACCACTCGAAATGGGTGTTCGGTTTTCGATTTAGCCATTAGATTCAATTGATATAATTCCTTAAAACATTAGAATGCAAACATATAAACTGTTTACTGCGGTTTAAAGCCAATAAATCCACCTAGATTTCACATTTTATCCCATATTTTTAGATTAGTTAAATGGGGTCCATTTTGGACCGATATGAGTCGCAGAAAAATAAAAGCAGTCCAAATTTCGACCTAAATGCTCCAGTTTCTATATAACTATATGAGAGAAGTTATAAAATATATTATTTAATCGTGTAATGCACATTATCTCACAACATACTCTACGTATCGAATTTGGGCACAGAAATACCGCAGAATCTGGGCCAGTGGGCAAAATATCTCATACGTAAATAGTATCTTGGTCTGAGAGACCGAGGTCTCAGCGACGGGTCTGGGGACCTCTCACCGGCTCACCGGCTCTACCAAACTACTCTGCCACAATAAGAACACCGGTAGAATTGATTATACAGCAATTAACACACCGCCTGATCGTGCAGAGAAAAATCGACGAACCACGTACAATGGCGATTAGGAAAGTAATTTTTAAGTTTTCAAAAAAGATATCCTTAGAGTTCGAAAAGCTAAATTACATAATTGTTTATTTTTCAATTTGGGGGGAGGCTATGGGTACTGTCGCCCCGGGCATCATATATTGGATAACCAAAACCCCATAGCAGGGGTGTTGGTTATTGTCATTTAGCAGGGGTCTACGAGCTCATGGGGTAAGGTTTGTCTAGTTTTTGGCAGCGAATGCATTTGCCCACCTACTGATTGTTAGATCGGACCGTGAGATACTGGTTGAGGGAGACCTAACCTAGACTAACCGGACTATCTCGACCCATCGGCTTTTACCGCAGTGGGAGGGATGGATTTCTACTTCTGTCACTCCTGGAAACTTTGACCCCCCTGATTCCTACCCAACCCTCATATAATTTTCCTTCCCAAAACTTTCTCTCCTTCTTTTACCTAAAAAGAGCCTCCATAGAGCATTAAAAAAGGTGACGTAGGCCCTGAGGATTATATTTCCCTCAGAACCTCCTGTGTTGAGCTAATCCAAAAAATAAATAAATATAAGGTAAACAGAGATTTAGATTTAGTAGAAAGAATATATTTTTAGTAAATATACAACAAAATTACAAATAATATTTAATTTAAATTTACAAAAAACGTGAATTTACAGATCTATTGTTCTTAATAAAATGTTTAAAATCCGATTTGTGATCGTCCGTCATTGGTTTAAATGTTTGTTCCAATGTGATATACAAGGTACACTGCGCTTCTTCACATTGAAGCCAACAAAACTATTGCAGCAAATAACTCACTAATTATTCTCGTGATCACAATATAATACACATATTACGAAAAATCACTACACGTGGACATTCATAATTCTTTACTAATTCATAATTCTTTACTAATTAATAATTCTTTACTAATTCATAATTCTTTACTAATTAAAAATTCTTGACTAATTCATAATTGTTTACTAATTCATAATTCTTTACTAATTCACAATTCTTTACTAATTCATAATTCTTTACTAATTCATAATTCTTTAGTAATTTATAATTCTTTACTAATTCATAATTATTTACTTACAAAAACTCAATAAATTTGAAACTACTTACCCTAATTTTTCATCAAACAATTCGTAAGTATTCATAATTCTTGATTTTTTAATTCCTTTTAAGGAATTTATCTTTTTATTTATCCTTGCATATTTTTTTATTTATTTATTATTGTTATTCATTGATATGTTTATTAATTGAGATTAAAGACCGTTCTCATCCCAGGTGAAATAACTAAGTTTTTATTTTATTTTAGCGACTATATGAAATAATTGTACACACAAAATATAATCGTGAATTTAAGAAAAGATATTGTATTTCTTAGTCCTCCTCGCTAGGGAGTTCTGAGCCGAGGCTTACTAAAGTTATTAAATTATATTTATTTGTCTTTTTTGTAGTTTTTAGTGTCTTTATTAGGACTTTTTCATTGATCTCTTTCAGCCATATTTTTATTCTTGATTTGTACTCATTAATTTTTTTAATTAGTTTTATGTCTCGGCAAGGATGTTGTGGAGTTTTGTTTTTGCAAAGTAAGTGTACTTTCTTTGTCCAAATGTGATTTTTTAACTTGGAATGTTTTTATGTCATTTTTGTTCGATCTAATGTGATGGATGCACGGTCTGGTAGAGGATTCAATATTTTTCAATAGCTTCAATAAGATATTGTATAGATATTCGTAATAGGTACTTTAACTGTGTAAAATTAACATATTTATCTTTTTATCACTTGTAACATAATGTACTGTGTATGTCTAAATAGAGAAATAAACCAACTATCTTTGAAAACAACAACTACAATTATTGAGGACACATACACTTTTTTAAGTGCACTAGATGCATTAGATACTTTAATATCAGTCAAATACAAAAGCCAATTAATTCAGATAATGCTTCCTATTAAGCAACCGATAAAAATTCTCAAGACAAAGCGTAAAATGTAAATTATCGCTGCTCTGTGTATGGAAATTCACTTAGAAATGATGGATGATACGAAATACTACTATTACTGTTTTGTGATACAATCAAGGGCCTGTTAAAGTGTAACAACTAACAAAGCGAGGTATTTGTGGATTTATTGCACGTGCAGACACGTGTTAATACACGTTATTATACGTTTTAATGCGTATTTTTCAATAATCACAAATTTTTCAATAATTATTAACCTTTTTTAATGAAAAGTTTGTTTTATAAATATTTGTTACAAAATTTGAAGGTTTATGTGTTTATTATTTAATAAAGTATACTAAAAATCAATTTTCTAACTGTTTTAATTTTCACTTTGATTATTTGTTACTTTTTTACATTAGGTCTACACAGGACGCCCTGCGGAAATTAATATTCTTCTGGGCCTGTGTCATCGGACGACCGTCCGTGGTCGAGTGGTAACAACACTTGACTCCCAATCGGAAGGTTGCGGGTTCGAACCCGGCGTGCGCAAATAAATTTTATTTGATTAATTTGTGTTATTTCACAATTAATTAATAAAAATAATATATACTACATTTGCGGCACGTTCCAGAGTGGAAGATACTGTCAGTATCGCCCTGGTGTAAGACCACCATTCAGAATTGAGACGTTGCTTAATAATGGCTTTAGCCGTGTTTAGTGACTAGATCTGAATAGCCAGGTACTTTCCTACCTTCCTCTTCCCCATCTCCTTCCCTTCCCCACTTTCCTTCAGCCTCACAACATACCCCAATTGGGGATGCCATAGTCTCACTGGCTCCAGACGGGAGCAGTTGGGACTCTTGTGAGGTATTCTCTATAAAAAAAAAAAAAAATCTTTGGGATTTCTGTGTCGAGAACATTTTTAAGGAAAGGAAGCGGGGGAAGTTCTGGGAAAGAAAAGGTATGAGGAATGGGTAGGAATCTGTGTATCAAGGTGTGACGGATATATAAGGTATAGTAAGTTTGTGTTTATTTTGTAGTAAAACACCTTGTGGCTATTTAAAAAATAACATTTTATTCATTGTTAAAAGCAAAGGTTTTAATATACGTAATATAAGTACTTATTTGAAATTAAAATAATATAGAATTCAATGCCGACAATTGCACACAAATTATTGCTTTTATAATTCTAATAAACATTAATTACCATTTAAGTAATATTGTTAAATCAATTAAAAACTAAATCCTTTTCTCTATTTGTTTTTCTTCAAAACAAGTGCATTCTCGTTAACTACCAACATTATTTTAGTGCGTTTTCGTTAACTACTATCATAATCTCTTTTAGATTTGTAAACCTCGGTGGGGAAGATTTTTTTCCTTTCGCCTAAAAAGTTATACCCGCCTATCTAAAAGCACATAAATGAATTAAATTCAATGATATATCACCAGAAATACTTCTGATTTACCACCCTGGGAACCTAAACCTCTTCCAGGCTGATCACACAAGCACACATGAAAAAAATTAAACAAAAAACTAGTTTAATACAAAATATATTTTTTAAACAACTAAATAATGTGAAATGCCGACCTTTGAGGGTAACATATATTTTTTTAATAATTCGTCAAAAAATCAATTAAAATAATGAAAATAGATAGTTTAATGAGCCGATAATTTATCGGTGTATTACTAATCCAAGACCCGAGCTCATACACATAAAGAGAACCCCAGTTGACCTTTTGGGTTATTACGCCGTGTTGCGCCTTTAACTTTCTTTAGCCAACGATTCGAACAGCGTTAAGTGTCCATCATCACATCTGCCCAGATGACGGACACCGTAACGCTATCTGAAACGTTGAATGTAGAAGGAGGTACCGTAACCCAGCATAATAATTCAGAAATAAATCACTATAAAAGCAATATGTGTTTGTAAATTTTTAAAAACTATGTAAAATGGCAGAGCGAACGCCCTGGATTTAACGAGCCACGATAACTGGTCAAACGATCTAGGTATATTATGTTAACAATACCGCCAACAATTATTTCGTAAACTCTCTAATTCAAAGGCCTCATATTATACACTATACTATTATGTCGTATTATACCATGTTACTGCTCTCACTGTCTACTATGTACATATAAACTTTACATTTCTTTATAGCTAAATTACGTTTGTTAACCTTAGGAGTAGGCACATTCTTATTTTTGTACAACAGGTTTATACCTACCTACAAATAATCATCTTATGCATTACTAGTTACTTGCTGTTATAATATGTTAAATAGATAGATTATACTATGTATTACTACTGTAACTGTGAACTTACAATTTTATGAATATTTTTTATAACTATGTATGTAAAAGCCTAATAGGCGTATAAATAAATAAATAAATAAATAAATAAAGTAAATATAAATAAGTATGTTTGTCGTAAATAACTATATATAATAAATTTTATTTTAAGCAGTTGTAAGTCATAATATCAGTAAAGCAATATTGTGTAAATACCCACTGGGTTAAAATGATTTCTTAAATCACTCGTCATATAAGATTAGTTATAAGTCATTTGTCATCAATCTTAGTTACATATAAGCTGCTTGTAATATATATCTACATCTACATATATATATATATGTTAAATGTATAAATGAATTTGTAAAGCGTCCTTGAGGTGATTTTCTCACGAAAATGGCTGTTATATTATTATTTTCAAATAAGATTCGAATTTCTTTTAAATACATTCATCTCTGAATTCTCCGAACGCTAAACTTCATTCATTGTCTTAACGAGTATATATTTATCGATGTATTTTATGTACCAGTTAAGAGAGAACTTAAGCCGCCATCCGTTTAAGTTCCAATCCCATAATCACAATAATAAAGCACTCTTATTACGAGCTTAAAATCATAACAAGATGTAAATGATCCAATAAGCCAATGAATCCATTGTTTATGCTCGCGGGGACTCGGTTAGCATTATTAGCGTGATGACTGAGGTAGTTTGATGATGTGAACGATTGCGCGGAGACAGAGCTATGATTGGTGGCTGTATCGAGGCAGCATTGCTATTTGGCCTTGTTCTGTGTTCTGTACTCCCAATCATTATGCAAATTGGTTATAACGGAATCGAAGCGAGATGGGTGTAGTCAATCACCGAGCGAGTGCTACCACTTGTTGCGATTGATTTGGGAATGTTTTAAGATTTTTGAAGTAAAACTTTTTTACGCACGCTTGACTTGGAGGGTAATGAGAGCGTTACGAAAAGTGTAGTCGGGCGAGGCAAACGGGCTGTATCACACTGTAGGAGCAAGAGAGAGCAGTGCGCGCGCACATTTTCTTTCACTCTAGAAGTTTTACTTCAGTTGTGTGGTCTAAAACACACTCGTTTTTGAAGTAAAACTTCTTTACGCATGCTTGACTTGGGGAGTAAGCTAGCGAATGCGTGACGAGAGCGTTACAAAAAGTGTAATCGGGCGAGGCGAACGATAATAAATTTAAATAGATATTTGTAGAAAATTAATATATGTATATACACATAGATATATATACATATAGATGGAGTTAAAGAAGTTTTACTTCAGTCGTGTGGTCTAAAGCACACTCGGTTTTTAGGGAAGAGGAAGAGGAAGGTGGAGAAGTACCTGGCTTATTAAGATCTGGTCATCAAACACGGCTGAAGCCATTTAAAGCAACTTTACTTAATTCTAATTACGTTGCTTCGTTGTTATTCAATTTAACTTTTCAATTCGAAAATCTAAAGCATATTTCGGGTGGACCATATAAAAAATTATTTTATTTCATTTTATTAAATCGTTACATTGATTGTTAATGTACATGCTTATCATATGATCACATTCAGAGGTGTTTTTTAATTGACACAAATTTAAGGTTGTAGTACAAAATTTCATTTGTTTATGAAAAAATAAGTCCATGATTTCGTTTATCTGTGGTGTGCGTTAGTTATTTCTGCGTGAAATATGAAATCTGGTTCAATGAGCTCAAATTTGCTTTGAATATGTGTTATTTTCAAAATTAGAACTGATTGTGTGATCAATGCAGACAAGCGATAATTTGGGACATACTCATTACATATAAAATATAGAGAAAATGATTTTAATTGACATTTTCCATATTGGAATTTTAAAAACTCAAATCCCGTGATTTCTTTTAAGTCTGCGCTAGTATGTTCCTAAAATTACATTTACAAAATAAACTTTAGGAACTTCCACTAACCAGGTAACTGCTCTTAGCAACTGATATATCGAGGAAACCTTAAGAGGAACCAGCTGCGCGACCTTTTTCATACAGAATTGAAATTTGGATTTGAGGCCAAAAGAATGTTAGAAATTTCTGTCAAAAATCAACCCCACTTTGCGGCAGTGAACTTTTTTTCTGATGCGAATTTTTGATACTATGTAACCTTTACTATGCGTAAAAAAAGCAAGAAATTAAAATAAATTAACTCGTCTTACTTACTACTGAACATTGAAGCTAATATAGTTAACAATGATGCTTATGATTACTGATGCGTCGAATCCTTACACTTCTTCCTTTATTCAATATTTACCGAATTTTCTAAATGACTCCGGACAGCAATCCTCTGGTAAGTACAAAAATCCAATCAAAGATAATTATTAGTGCCGTTCATCCAATTCCAATGCATGGTCACCCCACGATTTAACCACCGTCTCAAAAGAAATTGACCTAAAAATGTTTTAGATTCACAATGCGACCATCTAGTTCAAGGACTGATCGCCCACAAAAAAGTTGTAGAATCTTGATTTTACTATCTAGATCAATGAACCACAATTTGGTACCAATTTTACACACATCCTTAACTAACCAGTGTTATTAACTACCGATATAACAACATGCATACGTACCTACTTATACTTCATAAAACAAAGCTTTAATGTTCAAAAAATTAACCAAAAAATAAATGTTACACCCTTATAAAACCAAAGTTTCCGACCGCATTATGAAAAAAAAAAAAAAAAAGCGCAATTTTTATTAATTATTTTTGCATGAAAGCATGAAACGACAAAAAGTGAGTTGACGATAACGTTTATAATTCATTATTTAGGGCCGTCTGTTTCAATGCTAGCTTTTTGACGACCGTCCGTGGTCGAGTGGTAAGACACTTGACTCCCAATCAGAAGGTCGCGGGTTCGAACCCGGCGTGCGCAAATAAATTTTATTTGATTAATTTGTGTTATTTCACAATGAATTAATAAAAATAATACATACTGTATTTTGCGGCACGTTCGAGAGTGGAAGATACTGTCAGTATCGTCCTGGTGTAAGACCACCATTCAGAATTGAAACCTTGCTTAATAATGGCTTTAGCCGTGTTTAGTGACTAGATCTGAATAGCCAGGTACTTTCCTACCTTCCTCTCCCCCATCTCCTTCGCTTCCCCACTTTCATTCAGCCTCACAACTGCTCCAGACGGGAGCAGTAGGGACTCTTGTGAGGTATTCTCTATAAATAAAAAAATAAAGTTAAACTGGCTAGCTTTACACTTGTAAGTTTTTTCGTAAGTTTACAAAAATTAAAATGCATATTGCATTTTCAAAATCCAATGTGCCAATTGGCCAGAAGTCATAAACTTACGAAAAAACTTACAAATGTAAAGCTAGTCCGTTTAACTTTTGCTGTAGCTAGTATTGAAACAGACGGCCCCTAATAAAATATGTGCGTGTTTTTACTTTTTTATCGTTAGCAGTAATTTTAGTTCCCATTCAAAATTTATATATTTAAATAACTATATGTTTGTTTCGAATTATAAAACTTGAAACGTATTTTATCACTCTTCAAAAATAATCATATCTCAGTCTCTATCAGTTTTACAATATGTTCAGAAATATTCAATTTATTTAAATTTTATTGCAATGAGGTCATTTTGACCTTTTGACAAGATAGGCCTAAGGGTTAATATAACCAACATTTTGTATGTTGTACCGATAATATTTATTATTTTCATATACTTTGCAAAAATTATGTCGCACATCCCATAACAAAATGTGTATAAAAAAGTTTTTAAAAAATGTTTAAAAAGTGAAAAAAGTTAATTTTACAAGAGGGCGAAAACGAATGAATGAACATTTATATATCTACACAATAAATTATTTAATTTATTTCTATTCTTGTACGTACATAGTTTGCAGATGTTTACGGATTACTGAAATAATAAGTAGGAGTAATTAAAAAAAATGTTAATAATTGGTAACTAACTGTAAATGGGTTATTAGTAGTGTTTTGTGAACCCCCCATTAGAAGAACCTGTACTGAGGTGTTCACGTATTTTAAATAATGTATTAATCTGCCATCATAAATAAAAAACATCATCGTCCTTGAATCTTTCAAGGGGGATTTTTATTGTAGTTCTGTGAAATCACACGAATTATTTTTTATGTTTTTTTATTTAGTATATAAAACATTTACAAATTTTATTTAGTATATAAAACATTTAAAAATTGTACAAATTAAGGGTAGTCCCACAAAGCTGTCATATGGCAGCTTGTCTGTAGGTTCTACCAATTAAACGTTGGTAATATTATACATAAGGAATTACTCGTATATCCATATCTCACTATTAATAATATTTCTTTCAAACATTGAAATCCGTTATTGATAAAACTTGCATTTTCTTAATTATCCCTTGTTTTTGCCATATTATATTATTTACTTTCAAACATGACATTATATGATTGAACTATTGAATTAAAATTTATGATTGAACTAAAATTGATTGAACTAAAATTCCCTCACCAAACCCAAGAGCCTTGTCTCTTTTTGGTGAGGAAAGGCTATTCTTATCTACCATTTTAATACTGTATAACATGTAAAAATTGTGTATTTATTGTTAAAAAAAACTACAAATCTTACTTAATATTATAAACGCGAAAGTTTCTATGGATGTATGTATGTTTGTTAATCTTTCACGAAAAATTTACTGGATAGTTTTTAATGAAATTTTACAATAATATAGCTCATACATCAGAATAACATATAGGCTAAAATGTATATAGCCAGCTATTTATTTTCAATATATTGAAAATAATAATTATTGTTTAATAGAAAATGTCAAAATTTGAGAATGACATTTTGCAAAACAATGATTGTTAAATCAAAATTCTATTTTAGAAAATATTTAAAATTGTGAATTTATTTGAAGTACTCGCCTAATACTTTGAATCCAATCAAGAATTATACATATTTTAAATAAATAGGTTAAGAATTTTGATATAAACGTAGATGGGACCTAGGATAAGAAAAAGATTACTCAAAGTATTAACCCTACGCAGACGAAGTCGGGGGCGGAAACTAGTATTAAATAAATAAATAAAAAATAGGAATAAAATTCTATATTTCTCAAAATCAGGGATATTGTTATCCGCTAGCGCCATCTATGATATTTATTTCGATTGCAAATATAATTCAGGTGTGTCTAGCAGATACCTGCTAACATTATTTTTGTGTAGGTTCATAATCAGTCATGATACCTGTTATTAAGTTGGTGTTCAGTCTGCCTGAGCACGTGTATTGAAATGGAAGCAGATTTTTTGTTAAGTTATAAATTAGTTCCGTACCTCCAAATATTATTTTATTCACGTAGACACCTACCAACCTTCCCACGTTAATTAGTTTGTAACATGATCGAACGATCTGCTTATAATCTACACGTTTTTACTGAACGTTGAAATTATTTTTTTAATTTTCCTTTTACCTTTTTACTTGTATTAGTTATTATTAAGTATTATTTGGTCCTTTGGATGACGGATAGTTAGTGCTGTTTGTGCCGTTAAGTGTAGGTTGGATTAGATTATGTTAGGTTAGGTGGTAAGAGAGTATTATTTGGTTCTCTAAATATACGGATAGTCGGTGCTGTGCGGGTTGTTAGGTTTTTGCTAATATGTTAGATTTGGGTAAAATGCAATATTTATTTTTTTATTTATTAACTATATTTCTTTTTTTTACATTTTTATTAGAATAAATACATATATATATGTATATTATAATAAATTTCTTTATTCTAATACATATATATATATATATATATATATATATATATATATATTTAAAATAATTGTTGATTATATTCATTGCCCATCTTTTCTTTATTCGTAAATAGACACTTTTTTTCCCTCGGGACCTATTTTATCTTTGGGGAGGCAGTTAAGAGTTATTATTAGTTAAAGGAAAGAGATGAGAAGAAGTTTTGAGAAGGAAAAGGATATGAGGAGTGGGTAAGAATCTAGATATCGAATCTGGAGTGATGGACGTATGAATCCATCTCTTCCACTGCGGTGCGAGGCGGTAGATTGAAAAAGTCGTGCTGGATAAGTCAAATAGTATCTCAAAAAAATATATATATACATAATATAACTCACCTTTTTAGACAGTCGTATCCATAAAGCAAAAAAAACCTGTATCTTCGCTTTCTCATCCCGCGACATAGTAAATAACTAATTGCATAAAAATGTTATTTGTGAGTTATTTGTACTTACATCTAATTTCATTCAAATTCACCAGACCTAATGAGTCCTAAATTCTCAAGTCTTTCAAAATAACTTCAATTTATTAACTCCATTTTTTTAAGACTATTGACTCTATTATACAAAAAAACATAAGTCGATTTCGAAAGATTATTATTTTATCTGGTAAATTTTGAAAACTAAGTTTATTTTTTTTATATAATAAGGTTATGCCGTTGGTCATTGACAGATTTGTTAAATTTTCTAACGAAATATTGTATTATACAACACACATTTCAAATCATATAATCATACAGTAAAATAAATTAATACATTAGCTAGTAAAGCAACTTTTCGGAATTTTAATTTTAGTTCAAAAAAAAATATTTAAAAAAATTCCGAGTACGTGTTTTGCGACGAAAATACCTCAGTTTGTCTAATTATTTACGGTCTTACAAATTAAAATATTTCTTTTTTTTGCACACATATTTAGTTTGGACATTATTGAAAAATTATAAATGCTTATACGATCAAAATATACTTACAAGAAATACACAAAAATTATTATCACGCGTGTGACCATTTTTATTGCTTACTTGAATGTAGGTTTAATATAAGAAGCAAATTTTGGATGAAATAAAATCGATATTGAGTTATTAGTTAAAAAAATATGTACGGAGAATAATCAAACTTTCTCATCGAAACCGCCCTGTTCAGTTGCAAGGGTACGATCGCAAGTCGAAACTCTCGGCCGCTGGTTGATGGGCCTTAACTATATTATGCATACACCGCCCTTGAGGTTATTTCTCATAAAAACGGCGCTCTACAAATTGTCCAATAAATATTATTATTATGAGGCGTGTTGAAACAAAGACGGCAATTTTTGACAGCTGTAAAGGATTTGGATCCTCGTAGGTATATTATCTTGGGCTCAGAATCTTACTTCGTTTTTTTAACCAAATCATTGAATATCTGATTTCAAATAGGTTGAATATAATAAAGAATATCAGATTATTATTTCATTTATAAAAATAGTATATTGACAAACTGCTAGGTAACGACAGCTGTTTCGCCATCTTATACAGATTTAGAAAATCAGATTAAAAGAATTTGGCATTCTCAGACTGTAAAAATATTACCATTAGTTATTTCGGCTACTGGCCTTATACCTAGCTCTTTTATTCAAAATTTAGGCTTATTAGATTTGTCAAAGAATTTATATATAACAATGCAAAAATCGATCATTTTAAATACATGTAGGATTACGAAAGATTTTTTATATATTTATACCACCGAGCTGAACCCTCTGATATGAGCATCTGGAGTCGGTGATTTATTTTCCCATTTGGTCGCTAGTGGGTTAACATGTTGTTTTGTATTTATTATACTTATATAATGCACTTAC
Organism: Limnephilus auricula; assembly: GCA_951813805.1. Lineage (NCBI taxonomy): Eukaryota > Metazoa > Arthropoda > Insecta > Trichoptera > Limnephilidae > Limnephilus > Limnephilus auricula. The sequence continues at coordinate 16,064,231 of OX638403.1, forward strand.
ATAGCGTGGATTGACTGGATGATCATCTGTGGAAAAGAATGTGGAATGGTTTAGTTTTTCCAGTGGTGAAGATTTAACCCGGACATAAAGTCATAAAAATATAAAAAGGTTATACATATAAAAGAAATTAAAAATAAGATCCTGTCCTATAAATTAAATATAGTACATTAGTTACTATGATGAAGTGTTAATATTAAATATGGTAAGTTACTATAAAGTGTTAATATTAAATATAGTACATAAGTTACTATGATGAAGTGTTAATATTAAATATAGTAAGTTACTATAAAGTGTTAATATTAAATATAGTACATTAGTTACTATGATGAAGTGTTAATATTAAATATAGTAAGATACTATGAAGTGCTAATTTTAAATATAGTAAATTACTATGAAGTGTTAACATTAAATATAGTTTGTTACTATGAAGTGTTAATAAATAAATAAAATTCATGTTAAATATTTATCACGTAAGGAAGTATTATAATATTTTCAGGACCGGCTCTGTGCAGGTCCAAATGGAGCAGTTGACTTGCCAAGGAGCCAACACGCTGATAATATAACTAACACTGCGCCCTTCAGGTTTTTACTAGCGTCTGGCGCCGTTTGGCTCATCGCTGACGAATATCTGAAATCTGGTAAAGTAAAAAAAGAACTCCATTGTAACTGTATCATGATTTATTTCTGATAAAATCGCGTATAAAAGTTTTTTTTAAATATATTTATTGAAAATAACAATATTTCAAAATACAAGTAGGTTTATTTTAAGTAATCGATGACATAATTCATTCCCATTGTTATTTTTTTTTTAGAAGTAACACAGTTATATATTTATTTCAATGGTTCTCTTTTCAGTTGTTATAAATATATTGTGGTATTTTTTTATAAATTTTTGCATACTTATATTTAATATTATGAAATGAAATAATTAACGAATGCAAACAATATAAAGCAAACCAATGCAACACAAATGGCAATGTAAAGAAGCATTTTATAATAAATAAATATTTTTCTACTGAACACGAAAGATAAATATTTAATCGTACTTTCAATATGCAGGTATTTTGTGAGCGCATATTTTCGATTACTCGACCTAAAATATTTTTCATCCAAGTTATCAATAGTTGTTACAATTATTTCTACAACTAAAATATTAACTGTGTTTTAAACCTTACTAACATTTAAAACAAAACACGTAGCATCGTAATGATTTCAAATATTTTTTGAGAAGCTAATCACAAAAAAAAATAGTTTGTTTCGATTTATTTTTAATTTTAATTTAAATATTTTATTGATCTCTTCACTAAGTATTCTTTATCAAATAAAGATAAAATGAAACGTGTATACAAAAACTTAAACAAATCAGCTTAACAATTAAATATAACAATATTAAACTAACATGAAATGTTCAAAAATGTAAGAATGAATTTTTAAATTTAATAATAATTTATTTTACATTTCCAAATAAATAAACACAATTTTAAAAGCACCATTTATTCAGCGATATGAAAATAACATTATAAATTTTAATTGATATCTGTTTTTATTATTATCAAAAATAACTTTGAGCAAAAAGACAGGTGTTTTGCGGAAAATACAATTCCAAAGTAATGCTAGGCTGGAAAATAGGTATATCCTATATCCTCGACAAGTGAGTTATGCATATATCAATCGAATAAATTTAAAAAACGCTTATTATACTGTAAGGATTCCTTTACGAAAAGGATCATTAAATAAAATCTCTTAATTTTTCACAATTTATTTTTCGTGTAAATAAGTTGTTACGAAACAATCAAAAAATTATTTAACAAAAAATATATACCGCAACCGTTAAACCTCGTGTAAAGGGAATTTATTTTTGATTCCTTAAAATTACGATTATTATTAAACGAATTTTATAAAAGCGTTTCTTTTAAATAATAACTATACGTCGATAATAAAAGTTAACTTGGAAACATATTCCATATGATTTAAAAACTGCTACTTTTGGCATTTTGCTATGCGAAATGTAATTATACAGCTTAGATATGTACCTAACCAATTAATATATTAAATACTATGATAAGTTTTTTCTCATTATTTTCATTCACCGATGACTGTTGAAAATTTAGTTTTAAAATGTTTTATTTTCGTCTTTTGAAATTATTGTAACTAACATATAATTTCATTTTTACATACTATAAGATGAATCACAATTAAAATTTCACCTTTTCGAGCATTTCAAAGTTTTAAAAACTGAAAAAAGAGTTTTATATACTACTAAAACAACAATTCATGCAATAGTTTATGCTTTTCCACGACAAGTTTTATTTTAATTATATTTTGTATATGTGCCCATGGAACTTTTTAAATAATTAGTCGGAGTATATATATATAATGAGAAAATAAAAACAATATATGAACGTAATAAAATAGGAAAAATCAGTTTAAAATATAGGAAATAATGTGGTTTAAATCAAGCACATTCACATGGACTGTCTTCCAGCTTCCTTATTCGTTGTTGAAGACAAACTTTTAATGTACCATTAGTTGCTAGTCGTTTTACTTGTCAGTGGAAAAGTATAATTCCGTTTCAGAATTAGCGAAAATAATTTTGATTAAAAAATAAACATATTCTTAAAATAAATATATTAATTATAATTAAATAAATGTCGGGAACCAGGTTATCTTGCCATTGATATTTGACATTTTTCGGTCTTTCAAGGAGAGCTTAATACAAAAGTCCTAATGATTTGGTTCATTCGGAGAACCTTGTTAGACCATAATATAAATGTTTTGTTGCTTTGACAGAAAATGATTGATTCTATGAGCCAATGTATTGTCAAATCCGCGTTGCAATAAAATTATACAACTGTATTTTTTTCATAATGTTTTGAGTTAGTTGAATTAAAAAAATAATTATTATAATGTTTTAAGCTTTCGTTGAAAAACCAATCGCCACCGTTAAGTAATAATAAATATACATGTTTTTATAAATTGCGGCTAATTACTTTCTATAAGTACTTCTTGTATATCTGTTCCGTGTTGGAATGCTATTATAAGAAATTCTGTGGAGATTTGAAGGAAACCAACCAATTGAAATTAATTTTAAATGTCTTACCATTTACAATTTATAATTGTTAAAACAGTTTTTATTGAGAATTTCTAATGATAATTAGGATATTACTTATTTTCGTAAATGAGTTCTTTTATTTTCGTCCAAAAACGTGTCGAAGATAAAACAATGAAAAATGTTTAGTCTGATGCATCTCTCACTATCTGTCGCAATGTATAAACGGAGCATCAAAAAAGTCACCTGCTGGAAGATGATAGTAATAGATTTATTTTTAAATAAAATTATTAAGATAATAAACGTAAAATTTTCAAACACAAACTTTATTTTTCTGTTTGTCAAATCTATAAAAATAGCATGTAACACAGATCCCCGCTAAAAATAATATTTTTTTTAATAAATATCTATCACTTACATATTTTTTTAGTTAATTAAATACTATAAAATATTATTTGAAAAAAAAAACATAGGTTAAATCTAGCGCACTAAAACTAAGTTAATTATTGCAAATTTTCCCAGATTCACTTTTAACGCTAAAATTCCGGATTTTATTTCACAAATTTCACAAGTGTTCTTCACAGTTCAAAGTCCACGATCACAATAATTTCATAAATATGATCAATTCATTTTAAGTCCCAATGGAAATTCGTTCAACTCCATCTTTTATAATTCAATCAAGTGTTCTTACATTTACTGGTCGATTGAATCATTTTTAATAGATGTGAAATGGATTCAATGTTATTTTGTTAGAACACAAATTTGAAACATATTTCCAGATTTATCGGTGTTTTTTTCATATATGTCCTTTTATTTGGATAAAAATATGTCATGCACACATTTTTATCAATATGTAACTCTTTGATGTACGCCTTTCAAAGACTTTTACGTAGATTTATGTAGGAGAAAACTGAGTATAAGCTTGGTCCGAAAAATAATTATAAGTATTTCTAAAATAATTGTTGAAACGTAATTGCTTCAAAGATAAAATCTTGGCAAACGTAAAAGAAAACTAATATAAAATTTTTCACTGCAAATAAAAAGATATTTTCATTATTTTGCAAACCAAGCTGTTACTGTAACTTGTTACCTACTCCGAATTTGATATGTCCATTTTGAATTTAAGTTCGGTTTAGTTTTCCGTATGGGCTGTAGGCGGTGTTGGCGCAGCTTGTCTTCCGCCCATCAATCTAAGAGCCATCCAAGAGGCTAAGGACTGGGCGGCAATGGCGGGGACTTGTCTAGCCGCCCTTTCCCTTTGCACCTGATAACGATACAACAAAGCTCCAGCTACTAAAGCTGATACTACAGCTGAAACAGCCACGAGGACAAATAAGGCACTGAATCCTGGAACTGGGAGACAGATGCCATAGACCACCTCTTCTCTGATCCTGCCTTGGAAGACAGTTACAGCCTCCGCTTTGTTGTCTGGACTGAAAGCCAAATCTGCTTCAGAGATGACCTCGTACAGTCCACTTACTCCTACATCAGTACTTCTTACTTTCCTGTCTGAAACCACGATAGATCTACGTCTTCTATTGGGATTGTTTGAAGACTTGTTCTCTGAGTCTTTATCTGAAGTCTTAGCATCGTCTACCATTGGGGGCATAGCATCCAAGTCCAGGTTTCTAGGTCCAGCTACTGCAGGAAGTGGTGCTGGCAGAGGTGATGGGCCATCTTCATCCTCGTTTACTTCTCCGTCCAATAAATCTTCCAAGTTGCGTGGTCCGTGGGGGAAGCGCTCTTGACTGTCGTGCATGTTAGGTTCCTGGAATAAGAAAAGTAGAGTTATCATTTATTGATAGATGAAATCAAAGCTCAGAGGCCCTAGCACGCTTGCTCTATATCGATCGGTAGGATAACTATCGGTAACTTTTCATCGTCCCCTAGCATGACTACAGATCGCCAACGAATAAGTGACAGTTCACAATGACTAAGTGTCTTTAACATATTCGACATCAACTGTTGTTTGTAGGGAACGATGAGAAGTTACCGATAGTTATCCTACCGATCGATATAGAGCAAGCGTGCTAGGGCCTCAGGTGTACCTATTAATAGTTGAAGAAAAGTATCAAAAATCTGATCTTTTCTAGAATAACTTAGTGACAATATTTTAGCATCAGCAGATTTTCAAATGACAATTTATCAGTTTGGTTTGTACATATTTGCACAACTGAACGAATGTGACATGACTTGTAACATAAAGGGGAGGTAGTCAAAACACCATACCGTCTTTTTTTTGGTAAAACTTTTCAATCCACAAAATGAAAACTTTTCAGGAGATGAAAAAATGAAGTTCATTGTCCATATATTTACCTCAAACGGCTTCTGCAACATCTCAGCAATAGCCAGATCGCCATCTTCAAAATCGTCATATCCCTCCTGAGAGAAGGGTACGTGATTGTGCTGTTGGCTATCTCCCTTGGGGGGTGGTGGCCGCTGGGCCCCTGGGAAGGGTCTGTGCTGGATGGGGCCCGATGGGGCCTGACCCCCTGGGCGCTGCGGCCCCCCTGGAGGCTTCTGGGGAGGCACCTGCCGCTGGGTGGGCGGGGAAGGCTGTGGTCCTATTAGGGCGGAGTCATCGCCATCTTGGACGATGTCATCATACAGAGTATCTGTGTTTAGGTTGGAGTTCTCAATGCTCTCCGATATCGATTGCCTGAAATCAAATAAAACAAAATTAACATTAAACACTTATTATTGGGAAACGAAGAACTAATAAAAACACGGTATACTTTTTAAGTGTCGTGAAGGAGACAATAATTCAAAACCTTATTGACTCTTGTCTCACTGATGTCAAAAAAAAGTCATATTTTCCCGAATACCAAGCATGGATCATGTGCTTTTCCGGATACGACGAAAAACATATTAGGTACATTTGTACATTATAATGTCTCAATATAAATATCTTTCTTAATTTTTTTGTTGTTTTTCAATTTTTCCGTATTTAATATAACCAAAATGTATGGTGTTTTCACAGTCTTGGAAAATACATAATAATCAATGCCTGGCTGATTTATTAAGTGTCAACTCAATAGAGAAACAGATTATCACCGTGCGTAAATATAAATAATACATTTATCCCTTTCAGACCTGAATTCTAACTGACAGCGGTAGAACATATTTGATGCTTGATAACAATTGTCATGTCAAAAAATTATGTTTTTTGTTTTTTTAATAATTTAGAAAATATCGCTACTTTTAATTGAGACAACTAATTTCGGGTCTTAGAGGGCGTTTTTCGTATATAAAATTAAACATTGAAAAAATACCTTAAAAACTTATATCACATATATTGGGAAAAATAGTTTGGTCGAGATTAACACAAAAATCACATATCAAAATTTAAAAATAGTTATCAGTAGTTAGTAGTTAAAATCCAATAAAAATAGTGTGCAAAACCAGTTATACCAGCAATTGGAAGACGAAAACCGCCAATTTTTATTTGCAATATTTATATTTATCAATATTGCAATATTTGCAATATTTATCAATATTTATAGTGAGGAAAACATTCTGAAAACCCTTTCAGACTGTGTGTATTATCATAAACAGTGTGAATAATCTAAATGAGAACTATATTTTTTTCAATAGAATTCTCATATCACTCTTCTGCACTAACAAAGAACACATAATACCATGTTTTCTCAGTATAATATATCATTTTAAAGGCTTTTAAATTCTCACAGACCTCTTTTCACTCACAGATGACATTACTTACTGTGAACCTTAATCTATCAATCAAAACAATGCCCTTAAGACAGCAATCGTTATACAGCGGAGCAAACAATGTTTTCTTCGTGTTATTAACAACTAAAATTGTGCCTGTAGTGTTCTGTAAATCAATATTTCTCACGTCTCTTTATCTACACAAACTAACGTACCTTCGTAAACGTAAGTGTTTGTTGGACCTTCCAATATTCCAATACAATAAAAGGTGTGTTCAGATGTTCAGGAGAGCTTTGTAGTATTCTGTCTAATTTGCGTATTTTGTTTACGTATTTTCAAGTGTGTTTTATATATTTTTGTTGCTCCTGTAATCATGAGGTTTCCCTTGAGTCTTCAAACCAAATGAAATGAGATTTAAAATTTCGCAACAAAAGTCACAGCGTAGTGCGTGTAAAGTGTAATACGATAAATGAATGAGACTACCATCCGTCACAAATGTCTCGTATTTGCTATTTGATTTACTTCATTTAATTATCACTTGGAGCAGTGGTCACCAATATTTTATAGAAAAGGGCAGGATTATTTTTTTTTTATGAAAAATAATGTCTTATTACTATTAAAATCCAATTAGAATATTAGTTTTATATAGAAAAATTAGTGTCCGACCGAAACTACTTTTTACTGCCGAAACCGAAACCGAAACCGAATTTCGGTTTTGATCTCAGTTTCGGCCGAAACCGTAACCGAAACCGAAACTTCCATATAAGGTCATGTTATCATGGGAAAAAAAATAATCAATCTTAATCAGTCAGCCTTTATTTTAAAGCCTTATATTAAACATCCCGTCTCGGATATTTGAACTAATAATAAACATAACATAAATTGTCTCTTGGTATTTCAAATAAATTATTTGTGCTTTTTGAAATAATGATTTGAAATAAATATAACTACTTATTCTAGGTATACTGATTTGAAATACATATAACTACTTATTCTAGGTATATTCATTTCAAATGAACTCTTTGGTAAATAATATTAAAATAAGAAATGGTAGGTCTGTTATTTCTTTTTAAACGTTATTTACGAATAACATTAAAAAATTGGTACAAAAAAAATTTTTTTTCTAATTTGTTTAGGTACACTAAACAAAAAATACTTTATAATATCTTACATCTTAAGAACAAAATCATTTCTTCTAAACTTTGGTCATTTTGTAAGGAACTCTTTTTAATGAAATTCAATAAAATAAAAATAAAAATTACCTATCTACTGAGTTCAACAACTAAATATTTTTTATACAAATAATACTTATAGCCCAATTATTTGGTAGTTTTACCTTGAAAGTTTTCCGGGAGTTTTTGAAAATCGGTAATTTTATAGATTTCGATCTGCTCTTTTCGAATTTCAACATTGCCACATCGTATCTTTGCCGCTCTCTCCGCCATATTGGAAAAATGGCACCTAATAGATTTTTTTTGACAATATCTCCTTTCCGACTCATTTTACGATAAAAATATGTATGTACAAAATTAAACTAGAGAAAATTTCCTACAATTAACGTACAAACAATTTTTTTTGGTAAAATTAATAATTTTGTACGTTTTTACTACGTTTTTTCGTATATTTCTCCAAAATATTTTACTATCCGACCGGCAAAGATACGAGTTGGCAAATTTGAAATTCGAAAACAGCCAAAAATTACCAATTTTCAAAACTCCCGGAAAACTTTCCAGGTAACCTCTTTTTTTCGAACCAAATAGCTGTACTATTAATAATACGGCCGGCGTTGTCTAGAGGTAAGGCTCTAGACATACAATTCGAAGGTCGGGGGTTCGTACCGGACGTGCGCAAATAAATTTCATTTGATTAATTTGTGTTGTTTCACAATTAATTGATTAAAAATAAAATCTAATATAAAAAAATGATATAGTATATTTGCGGCACGTTCCGAGTGGAAGATACTCTCAGTATCGCCCTGGTGTAAGATAACCATACAGCATTGAACTCAAACTAAAAAAAACTGTGAAGAACTCCAATGTGCTGCAATCATTAATAATTTTAATGAATTAATTATTATCAGTATTCATAATTAAACAATCTCATATTATAAGTGAGAAACAATAATTTTATCAACTTTTTTGCCACAGAAATCTTTTCTCCGGTTTAAATAAATTTGACCAGCAGCACTAAATAGTTGTTAACTGGAAACATCCGTCGGTGGAGCCGACAAGAATTTCACTGCAACCTTTGTCAAAGACAGAAATGGACTAGAATTCCAGTAAGAATAAATATCTGCGTTTCTTGTAACATTGGCTCTTTTAAGTAGGCTTGAATAATTTGCTCAACTTGTGTGCGATCACCATTATCCACACCAGAAGTTGCTTCCATTAAAAGTTATGGGCATCCCATAGCCCTTCTCCTCTTTCAGAAAACGCGATTCTAGATGATCAAGATATGATAGCTGTGGGTCTCCAGAATTACAGCTTTTGCTCATTGTTGCACTAACGATGCCCGCGCACAATTATCAACTTCATCAGAATTCAAATATGTAATTTTTAATCTGGGATTCAATAATGCTGAAGTAATCAGAGCAGGATGTCCTTTGACGTATGCAAATCAACAAGTCCTGACTGTCCTGACACGACTATGAGTGCTAACGCAGTAAAATGACACTTCGTCGCTCGCAGCTCAGTGTACCGAGCATATCCGATCGCAGCACGAAACCTCCCGAATTCAGTTTCGGTTTCGGCCGTAGTTTCGGCTGGTTGGCAGCCGAAACCGAAACTAAACCGAAACCCATTTTTTTACCGAAACTAGGCCGAAACCGAAACCGAAACCGAAAGTTCGGTCGGACACTAGAAAAATATTTATTCTAATATAGGAATATCTAATTTATATTTACGGCTAATTAAAGGGGAATAAATTAATAATAAAGGCTCTCCAATTATTATATTTATTTCTTTATATAGTTTTACATATTGTATGAATGTTATTTTATCTATTGATTTACACGTAAAACAATTAAGAGAAACTTAACTTACAGATTAGATATTAAAACTCACTTACAGATGTTAAAAAAATGAAGAAAGGAATAATAAAGGTACTCCATGTATTGAATTTAATTCTAAATATAGTTTTTATAGTTTTACATATCGTACAGTGAACAGAAATGTCAAAGCTAAAATATATAAATTTGATATCAATCACATGTAAATTGTGATTAGTGCAAAGTTTGCCCTTTTTTTGGGGAAATTATTTCTTTTTAATTCGGTTTTAATTTAGTGGTGCCAATTTCCTTCGAGATGGAAATCCGTTAGGCGTGATCAATTTTTTTATTTGATTTGTTTATATTTCAATTTTAAAAATGTTTTTTACTAAATATTTTCGATTTGGCCTCTGTTTTGTCTGCACGACTATTCTTTTTTATCTTGCCTGCACTACGTTCTTAGAATTTTAACATAAATATCCAGGAAATTTTCGAGTAACGAACATCTAGTCCCGAATTTTCCGAAAACACCGAAAATTTTTGATTATACCCAACTTTTTTTACTTTGGGTTCTGCCCGTACTTAATCAAATTTCTATTGATGAAGTGAAATACATATAGTTACCGCGAATTCACAATCAAATAAAAAAATCTATAAAATTAATATATCCTATACAAATTATTTATACGCAGAAATCGGGAATTTTTGGAGAGCCGAATGAAAATCTTTGGAGGGTTTGTTGGTGACCACTGATTTAGAGTATTAACAATCAAACCGAATTGTCTATTAAAATAATTCAGTCTCTTTCGTTTAATTGCACAGACAAATATCATAATTATCGTGATTATTTTTTGGGTTATTGTGCAGTACCTATTGCGCTTCGTTCTTCTTTAGCCAAAGTTTCTGACAGCGTTACGTCCACAACTAATTTGACTTTGCGGTGTTTTCCGAGATGTACTAGAAGGTCCTGGTGAAGTATTTGATCGCTTACGATACATTTTACGTATGAAAAATAAAACCGAAATATGTCGAAGGTTGTCGAAGTAACCTGCTTAGAAGTGCAGTACGCGTCCGGCATTATTTCGTATATATTTGTATTTATATCCGTCCGTTGGCATTTAAGTGTAAAAATTAGTTAAATTAATGTGGTTTTCGGCGTATGATTTTAGTTTAGCTAAATATCATCATAGTCACCTGTGATGATGAGTGTCCGCATGATCTGCAGTGTCCTCTTTTTTTCAAATGAACTCTTTGGTAAATAATATTAAAATAAGAAATGGTAGGTCTGTTATTTCTTTTTAAACGTTATTTACGAATAACATTAAAAAATTGGTACAAAAAAAATTTTTTTTCTAATTTGTTTAGGTACACTAAACAAAAAATACTTTATAATATCTTACATCTTAAGAACAAAATCATTTCTTCTAAACTTTGGTCATTTTGTAAGGAACTCTTTTTAATGAAATTCAATAAAATAAAAATAAAAATTACCTATCTACTGAGTTCAACAACTAAATATTTTTTATACAAATAATACTTATAGCCCAATTATTTGGTAGTTTTACCTTGAAAGTTTTCCGGGAGTTTTTGAAAATCGGTAATTTTATAGATTTCGATCTGCTCTTTTCGAATTTCAACATTGCCACATCGTATCTTTGCCGCTCTCTCCGCCATATTGTAAAAATGGCACCTAATAGATTTTTTTTGACAATATCTCCTTTCCGACTCATTTTACGATAAAAATATGTATGTACAAAATTAAACTAGAGAAAATTTCCTACAATTAACGTACAAACAATTTTTTTTGGTAAAATTAATAATTTTGTACGTTTTTACTACGTTTTTTCGTATATTTCTCCAAAATATTTTACTATCCGACCGGCAAAGATACGAGTTGGCAAATTTGAAATTCGAAAACAGCCAAAAATTACCAATTTTCAAAACTCCCGGAAAACTTTCCAGGTAACCTCTTTTTTTCGAACCAAATAGCTGTACTATTAATAATACGGCCGGCGTTGTCTAGAGGTAAGGCTCTAGACATACAATTCGAAGGTCGGGGGTTCGTACCGGACGTGCGCAAATAAATTTCATTTGATTAATTTGTGTTGTTTCACAATTAATTGATTAAAAATAAAATCTAATATAAAAAAATGATATAGTATATTTGCGGCACGTTCCGAGTGGAAGATACTCTCAGTATCGCCCTGGTGTAAGATAACCATACAGCATTGAACTCAAACTAAAAAAAACTGTGAAGAACTCCAATGTGCTGCAATCATTAATAATTTTAATGAATTAATTATTATCAGTATTCATAATTAAACAATCTCATATTATAAGTGAGAAACAATAATTTTATCAACTTTTTTGCCACAGAAATCTTTTCTCCGGTTTAAATAAATTTGACCAGCAGCACTAAATAGTTGTTAACTGGAAACATCCGTCGGTGGAGCCGACAAGAATTTCACTGCAACCTTTGTCAAAGACAGAAATGGACTAGAATTCCAGTAAGAATAAATATCTGCGTTTCTTGTAACATTGGCTCTTTTAAGTAGGCTTGAATAATTTGCTCAACTTGTGTGCGATCACCATTATCCACACCAGAAGTTGCTTCCATTAAAAGTTATGGGCATCCCATAGCCCTTCTCCTCTTTCAGAAAACGCGATTCTAGATGATCAAGATATGATAGCTGTGGGTCTCCAGAATTACAGCTTTTGCTCATTGTTGCACTAACGATGCCCGCGCACAATTATCAACTTCATCAGAATTCAAATATGTAATTTTTAATCTGGGATTCAATAATGCTGAAGTAATCAGAGCAGGATGTCCTTTGACGTATGCAAATCAACAAGTCCTGACTGTCCTGACACGACTATGAGTGCTAACGCAGTAAAATGACACTTCGTCGCTCGCAGCTCAGTGTACCGAGCATATCCGATCGCAGCACGAAACCTCCCGAATTCAGTTTCGGTTTCGGCCGTAGTTTCGGCTGGTTGGCAGCCGAAACCGAAACTAAACCGAAACCCATTTTTTTACCGAAACTAGGCCGAAACCGAAACCGAAACCGAAAGTTCGGTCGGACACTAGAAAAATATTTATTCTAATATAGGAATATCTAATTTATATTTACGGCTAATTAAAGGGGAATAAATTAATAATAAAGGCTCTCCAATTATTATATTTATTTCTTTATATAGTTTTACATATTGTATGAATGTTATTTTATCTATTGATTTACACGTAAAACAATTAAGAGAAACTTAACTTACAGATTAGATATTAAAACTCACTTACAGATGTTAAAAAAATGAAGAAAGGAATAATAAAGGTACTCCATGTATTGAATTTAATTCTAAATATAGTTTTTATAGTTTTACATATCGTACAGTGAACAGAAATGTCAAAGCTAAAATATATAAATTTGATATCAATCACATGTAAATTGTGATTAGTGCAAAGTTTGCCCTTTTTTTGGGGAAATTATTTCTTTTTAATTCGGTTTTAATTTAGTGGTGCCAATTTCCTTCGAGATGGAAATCCGTTAGGCGTGATCAATTTTTTTATTTGATTTGTTTATATTTCAATTTTAAAAATGTTTTTTACTAAATATTTTCGATTTGGCCTCTGTTTTGTCTGCACGACTATTCTTTTTTATCTTGCCTGCACTACGTTCTTAGAATTTTAACATAAATATCCAGGAAATTTTCGAGTAACGAACATCTAGTCCCGAATTTTCCGAAAACACCGAAAATTTTTGATTATACCCAACTTTTTTTACTTTGGGTTCTGCCCGTACTTAATCAAATTTCTATTGATGAAGTGAAATACATATAGTTACCGCGAATTCACAATCAAATAAAAAAATCTATAAAATTAATATATCCTATACAAATTATTTATACGCAGAAATCGGGAATTTTTGGAGAGCCGAATGAAAATCTTTGGAGGGTTTGTTGGTGACCACTGATTTAGAGTATTAACAATCAAACCGAATTGTCTATTAAAATAATTCAGTCTCTTTCGTTTAATTGCACAGACAAATATCATAATTATCGTGATTATTTTTTGGGTTATTGTGCAGTACCTATTGCGCTTCGTTCTTCTTTAGCCAAAGTTTCTGACAGCGTTACGTCCACAACTAATTTGACTTTGCGGTGTTTTCCGAGATGTACTAGAAGGTCCTGGTGAAGTATTTGATCGCTTACGATACATTTTACGTATGAAAAATAAAACCGAAATATGTCGAAGGTTGTCGAAGTAACCTGCTTAGAAGTGCAGTACGCGTCCGGCATTATTTCGTATATATTTGTATTTATATCCGTCCGTTGGCATTTAAGTGTAAAAATTAGTTAAATTAATGTGGTTTTCGGCGTATGATTTTAGTTTAGCTAAATATCATCATAGTCACCTGTGATGATGAGTGTCCGCATGATCTGCAGTGTCCTCTTTTCTCTCAAGCAGGGCCCCTTGACCCGGAAGTTGGCAGTGCTCCAGGCAGCCATGTCTGCATATTTCCACCTTGCACTTGATGTGGACTGACAGGGCATCCGGGAACTTGAAGGCGTGGAAGAAGGCGTAGGTTATTACCGAGGCTCTATCGTCTGCTGCCTTTGCCTTCAAAAACCTGCAAATAAATTGAAAACCTCATAAAATAATGCATTAATATCACCACAAAAATAATGTAATAAATGAACTCGATTGAAATGAGATGGCAATGGTTAATAATATTGCGATATGACATGGGGTATTCGATCTTGCATAAAACATACAACAACTATCAGTTCTTTAAAAAAAAAACGCGGTTCACTTTAATTCCACCGTAATCATTATTTTGAATTAGAATCATCCCATTATCCAAAATAGCGATCGTCCAATTGATTAGTCGGACATCTCTGAAAAATCTAAATTTATGTTAAGTATGCAGTTATATGTAAAAGTGTACCCTACTGGTACAATACTCAGATTACTTGTAAACACCTCCAAGTTAATTATAATGCAGAAAAATGTTATCTAGGTCACTAGTAGGATATTTTGAAATGTCATGTACCGGTGTTATTTTATAGCGTATGTAATATGTAAACCACAGACACGCGTACATACTATTTGATTTATGGTGAGCATTCGAATGCTATTTTCTCAAAACGTATTATTTAGAGAATCGACCGGACAATCAATTGGTATCTACCTATTTTTCTACTTTTTTTTTCTGTGAAACGTATTCTCATATAAAGTAACACTATTGTATTGTATAGTATTATTATTGTATAGTATTGACATCAAGTACAATAGTCTGACGTTCGATTAATGGAATTGTCAAGTTATATTAAATATGTTAGAAAAGGCAACTATCGAAATTAGATTAATCTTCTATATATATATAAATGAATTCCTGTTTTCCTTGGTCACGCCATAACTTCAGAACGACTTTACCTATTTCATTCATCTTTTTTAAAAGTTTTCTATCACCTTGCAGAAGGTTCTTACGGAATGAAAAATTAAGAAAATTGTGCAGAAAATTGGAAAATTTCAGAAAACTTAAAGACTATTTTAACTTCGTACGTTTGACAGTTAGCGCTTTTGATATATTTAGAGATATTTCCTATACCATTCAACCGATTGCCATAAAAATTTGCTGCGTTGTTGTGGATATGCCCCGTGAATGTTTATATATAGCAATATTTCTATATTGGTAAGTTCTGGAGTTATGAAATTTGCAAAAAAAAATGCAATAACTAGGGCACACGCGAGTTGTTTGAAAAATGAGTGTATTTTATTGAGTTTAGCGGCAGGGGAAAGGCAGGAGGGGGATGGAATCCTGGAGGGGCTGAGGGGAATGTAGGAGTAGTGGTACGCGGGAGGGAGGACAAGGGAGGGGGAAGGCGAAGACGGTGGAAGGGGAATTCGTGAGGGGAGGTTCGCGAGAAGTGGGACAGCGTAAGAGGGGAGGGGGAACGCGGAGAAGGTGAAAAGGGAATGCGGGAGGGGAAGGGGGCGAGGGTGGGGAAGAGGTGGCGTAAGGGGAACGGGGACGAATGGGAAAGAACACACAGGGATAAACAACTTCTTAATTTAAGTGGCATTGCAACGCAAGCCGGATATCAGCTAGTGTCTAAATAAAAATGCAAGAAAAAAAAATGCCAAAAAGAAGTAGTTTTAAACAAATTTTCTCTAATAATGTTAGTTTCTTCCATTTTAAACTTACCATTTACTGGGTATAAAGGAAGTTGGATTGTCTAGACTGTATTTATCCGAGATCATTTTAATTTATAAACAATATTGGGATTATCAAACAAAAGGTAACATTCTAAAAAAAATTACCTCGATATCATTTTTGGTCTAAGAACGCATCCTGCTTCATCAGATAGGTCGATGATGTGTCCTGCTCCATCGGAGGCTGCACAAGACTTCACTCTCATGTCGAATTCACCTGGAATGATCGTAAACAAAGGTAAGTTTATCTTTCTACTATAACCCTTAACCACTGACGTACGAATGTGGTACGTCCCGAATTTGTTTTTTGTTAATAACTTCGTTTTGCACGGGAATTGGTCCTCGTCCATATTGGTAGTTTCCTAGCAGCCAATGATGCAAGTGCAGTGGGGGAGGGCAAACGTGTGCTGCACTTCTAAACAGATTAGTTCGACAACCTGACGTATGTGGTTCGTATTATCAGTGTTAGTGAAACTTTTTCAGATTTTTTCGGTTTTGTTTTATGTAGGTACAAAAAAGGGTTATTTTTACAGAACCTTCTATATCATTGAAAATATAGCAAATTCAAATTGGTAGTGAAACCGCAGAAGAAATAATATAACCTTGGCTATTATTTCTTTTGCATTTTCATCGGGACATAATTAGATTAATCATCGGGACATAAAGATTTTTGTATTGTAAACCGTCCTGCAATGGCTGCTGTTAAAAAGTGGCCGGATTAGTGAATTTCAAAAAAAAAATATCTTGCGAAAACAACAACAAAAAAGTTTCAATAAATAAATGTTTGATACTTGTTCATGATTGGTTCGTAATATCTAAGTTTAATGATAAATAATTAATTTGTTTATAACCATTTAATTAGGGTACAACATTAAAAAGTTTAATTTTGTAACATGGTAATGCTTGTGTTAAGCGAAACCGGTCGGTAGTAATAATTGACATAAATTTCGTGGTTATAAACATTGTAATATGTCAAACCAGAGAGTAATTATTTTCCTATGAATTGCATACTTATGATTATTGTTTTATTTATCTTGTTGCCTTATACATGAAATATTTAAGTGTATTGAAAACGATAAACACATCAATTACGCATGATGAATGTACCAGAGGTCTTTAAAAAAACAGACGAATATCATTCAATGAGGGTCCCCATTTTCCCGCGTACGGATCCCTTGGATCCCGCGTTGGATCCTGTTGCGGTAAGAGTTTTCGGGAGTCCCTCTTTGTTTGGTTTATCTAAAGGCCCCACCCGGGGAAGAGTCTACTGAGGTGCATCTGAGCCCTGCTCTCCACTTCCCCCTTGAATCACTGTAGGCCCCAACCGATGTTAGTCTATTGTTTGAATTTACATCAGTAGTAATTTACGTCAATCGTAATGACAAAAATGTCACGTTAGTGGTTTTAGGTTAAAACCCACACCTGGAGGAATAGTCTGTATCTTTTGCATTAGCCTAACACAGCATTATGAGTTGTGGTGAAGTATTTAAATAATTCAAATTCGAATTCGAATTAAAATCGTTTTCGTTTAAACATCCTAAACGAAAAAGATACGGCTTCACCCCCTCAGTTCAGGAACCACCCTCGAGTAAGTGATCAATGAAAAATGATACAATGATAAAACCTACGGAAGGAAGGAAGATTTACTAAGGTGCATCTAAGCTCTTCTCACCACTCCCCCCTGGGGGGGAAGGCCCCAAGAGGAAATGGTCTACCGCGGTGATATCAGCTCTCCTTTCCATTTCCCCTAGGGTAACCAGGTTCGTCGATGTTAGTCTATTGTTTGAATGATACATTGTTGATCCTATGAGCACCTAGGAAAATAATCAGAGTAGATCCTGGAGTGCTCGGGTAAGGTCTAAGTCAAATACTTTGAGATGCGACCCTTTATTTCGAAGGCACCGTTTGTGACACTGTTCCCCGGCGTCATTCAGCCTGGCAACGGTAACTCACACATTGGCTTAGGATGGCTATTGCAGGTCGTTTCCACTTCCTGAACGATGGTTTCGCTACGCTCCCTACGCTATAATGTCGGATAAGAAAGATGCTAAGATAATTTACGTAGTGTAGAGTGAGACGTACAAGATGGATCGGCTATATAATACGACAAGAAGGCCTCTTGCATGCCATAATGCAGGGTATAACCGAAGGGACAAACTCTAGAGGACGCCCACGCCGAGAGTACCTGGAGGACCTGCTGGTGGACATGCGATGCTCATCATATGCAGACTTCAAAAGAGCCGCACAAGACAGGGAAGAATCAATGAGAAAAATATAGGAAATTGCTGCAAACCAATCCCAGGATTGAAACCACAGAGAGAGAGAGAGAGAGAGAGAGAGAGAGAGAGAGAGAGAGAGAGTGAGACAACCATAAGTGAACTTTCACATAGAATAGTGCGATCCCACACAGCCTCTTTCAATACCTGACCGTCATTCAAGTTAAGTTACATTCAAATTAGACATAAGTCATCAATAATAGAACATATTCTTTAACATCAAGAGAAGAATAGGGTATAAAATATATTGGGTTTATAAATATGACATTTTACCTCTGTAGTCATTGATCGCCACCACGAGTGTGAGGGTTGAGCCCAGTGGAACAATACCACTAACAGGTGGGGCCCAAGGTCCCTTGCCGTGCTGAATCTCCATCCAACAGTCCACGTTGTCTCCTAAAATCAAGTAAAATACAAAAAAATATTTAGTTAAAAAAATACATTAACAAAGGGAAGAAAAGTAAAAATTAAGTAAGGTATTATATTATCATTCATAATCATATTAACCCACAACTTATTGTTATTGTGTATAATTCGTAAAACACCATTTTTTTTATAAATTAAGGTAAATCAAATTTGAGTTTTTATTATTATTTTTTTTTTACATTAAGTCCACACAGGAGGCCCTGAGGAAAATAATTTCCCTCAGGGCCTATGTCATCTTTGGGGATGCTGTGTGGAGGGTATTTTTAAGGAAAGGGAGAGGAAGTTCTGGGAAGGAAAAAGGTTTGAGGGTTGGGTAGGAATCTGGGGTTCAGTGTCTGGATCATCCACCGCCAAGACCTAGATAAACCTTACCCCATGAACCCGGGCACCCCTGCTAAGTCACCAAACGCAGCGAACCAAATTAGGACAGCTGTATTAGCGTTATCATTAAGAAGAACGCTGCGCGGCCTTTTTCAAACCAATACTTAATTTTGGATTTGAGACCAAAATATCAAACTAAAATAAAAAATTATTTTGTTTATTCTGTCACTGGCTAATCAAAAGTAAAATTAATAAAAAAATTAAACAATCTAATAATAATAATCATTTCTTTGGGTAGAAATTATAATTATATACGACTCATTTATTTAACAACGTAAATCGGTCGTTTGTAATTTGCATTTAGGCCCACCAAAATAATTATTTTATCATTTTGATTTTTTAATCCTTCATACTTTTATAATGAATAAAACAAAATTCTTATTTTAAATAATTATCATTAACTCACAAATAATTTCCAAATTTGCATCTAAAATCATGAAAATTTTCTTTAAATACCAATATTTTATAATTTAAAACATAAATCAATAAAGTAGTACACATCATTACTAGATATTACTACATTTTTTAAAATTATCTTTTTTGGTCTCAAATCCAAAATAAAATTTTGTTTGTTAAGGATTGCGCAGCCGTTCCCCTTAAAGTGGGTGAAATTAACCTTTTTACGGTAAGTGCCTCACATAATTATTGATTTTCTAAGTACCTATATCGGTGTTTTATCGCCCATAAATATTCTTAAATCACTTTAATCATCAAACAAATAAAAATAGAGGAGGGTATATAAAATCGTAAGAATAATGGTGGAGTTATACTTGTAAGGCGTGTTGTGTCGTGATGTTCTCTGCCGTGATGGCTAGCGTTCACATCTATAAGTTGTGTTCTGACGCCTTATGGCGATATTTTAAAACAATACAGCACGTGGTACGCACACACTAGCCAAGACGCGGCGGCCCCTCACCTTCACCGCTATGTCGAAAATCGAGATCGCTTCTGTCGTATCGTTATGTCGCATCACGTCACGTCACGACAGACAAGTATAACTCCACCATAAGTCATCTCACTGTGTCATAACCACTTGCAGAACTTAATAACATTATAAAATTTTGTTTTCAATAAATTAAAAAAAAAACTGTAACTGCTACTTGCTTACTCTCCATCGCTTTCTTTGCACTGATTGATATCCCTGTCATTTTATATCTTGTGCACCTGCCATAGGTATAACCTTCTATGTTTGTATTTGTTGGAATGCTTGTGTCCTGACTAAGGAAGGATTCTTCCGAAACCGGTCAGCGGCGAAACAAATTAGTTTTATTTAGTGCAAAATATTATTCATTCATCAACACAAAACACTATCAACATCTCCATTATTGTGATTCACGATCGAATGACAAACCACACAATCATGACTTGCAAATCGATCTGTACAAATAAAACCTCTTCAGTATCTATAGCGGCAGTTCCGTGAATAATAGAAACAGAACATAGAATGACTATTGTATTTTGCCAATAAAACAGTTATATTGAGTGACATACGATTACAGATTCTATAAAAAGTTGTATCTTCTTTGGAAATATATAATATTCATAGATTTCGTGACGAAAAATAGGTCAAAGTTTAAAGTTCATTGGTATTTCGAACAATTTATGTCACAGTGCTTTTTACTGTCTTCAATAAATCAGTTTAAATAACTTATTTTTAACTAATCTTCCAATTTGCCTCTAAATAGTTTTTTTTTCTGAGGCAAATTCGTATAATTTAAATCACATATTTTGTAATAGATATCTTACTAGAATTCAATTTATGGATGATGAGTTTCTAAAGATCAGTGGCGTTTGCTAAAATTTTCTATGAGAGATTACTAAATTAAATTCAATTTAAACACCAAGGAAAATAAATCAAGATTTTGAATGATTGATTTCTTAATGTTTTTGTTGGTATAACTCTTGTTATAATAATTTATTAGGGTTGTACCGTTTGAAGCCATTTATTATTGAAGAAGAAGATCATAATAATAAATCTAAACGAAGATATAAAAAAGAACAAGTCACAAAATATTAAAAAGGTAACGGTTACAACTGGGACTCGAACCCAGGATCTCTTGTTTTACCGGGAAAAACACCTTAACGCCTTGTTGTTTTTTTATATCTTTGTTTAGATTTATTAGTATTATCTTATTCTTCGATGATATATTTATGTTTTTTTTTATAGTTAATACCTCACAAGAGTCCGAACTGCTCCCGTCTGGAGCCAGTGAGACTATCACATCCCCGATTGAGGTATGTTATGAGGCTGAAGGTAAGTGGGGAAGGGAAGGAGACGAGGCAGAGGAAGGTGGGGAAGTACCTGTCTATTCAGATCTAGTCACTAAACACGGCTAAAGCCATTTCAAGCAACGTTTCAATTCTGAATGGTGGTCTTTGACCAGGGCGATACAAAGAGTATCTTCCACTCTGGAACGTGCCGTAAATATACTATATATTATTTTAAATAATTAATTGTGAAGTAATACAAATCTGACAAAAGATGACATAGGCTCTGAGGAGAAATATTTTCTTCAGGGAATCCTGTTTGGAACTAATGTAAAAAAAAGTAGAAGAGGGAGAGAGAACATCAGCTAGATGGGAAATATGTTAAAAATGGTGCCGTTTGACAAATCTGTTTATTTAGTAAATTGATTTTTAACAAAAAATTTTTTTCAAGAGATTCTAGATTATAAAGGCGTAGACCTATCCAATTTCTAAGTAGTATACCTATCCTTATCTAATAGGTTCGTTGCGAATTCTGAAAAACCTACATTTCTAGAAATGTGAAAATTTCTAGATGTGAAAATGTAATTATACTATAATATAGTATATCCTATATTATAATCAATATCATTAGATATTTCACCTGCCGCCACTGCTATCAAAGATGCAGTTTTTATACGTCCAACATGGACGTTTGAATAATAATGTACCTTTAGGATGTTAAAATATATCATTAACGACTTTTCTCTATAAATTATGGGAGTTTTTAAGCTAATATAAAGAAAATATTGACCAAATAAGTTATTTCGAACATTAAATCTAACTTTATGGACTCTACCCAAAAGTGGTTTAGTCGATGTGTGACTTTTTTCTCCATTCTTTACACTCTTTACAGCATCGTCAATATACCTCGGATAGTATTAAACATTCACATCAGGCAATAGATAAAAGAGTTAGTTACGAGTTTCCTGAATTAGAATCGCTAACAGTACTAAATTCTAAACTGATAGAAACAGGAATGTTAAATGAAATTAGTGAAAGGTGAAATTAACAGTCTGATGACATATTCCTTCTTTTTGAGAAATTCCGACAGATCGATCCGAGAGATCAGAGGTGCAATAAATTAACGAGTAGGAATGTGTTTGGCCTCTAATTTTAAATGAGTTTGTGGTGATAATTGATGTTAATCGAAAATCAGACTGGGCTTTTCATTAGCTTATACGCTGGTCTGCCCTGCTTTGAATGGAATACGGTACTTTCGTGATTTATTTTTGGGGTATTATGCCGGATTGCGCTACTTCCTACTTTTGCCAACGTTTCGGACACTATACGCTGCCATGTACATCTGCCCTGCTATCTACCTTAATAATAATGGACACTGTAACGCAGTCCGAAACGTTGGCTAAAGAAGGAAGTACGAATAATATTTACACATTATTTTCTATAATTGATAATAACTCTTTTCTAAGCAATTGCATAAGTTGGTTTCAAGTCACAGAAATGGTTCAATTCCGATTTTTCCTGACTGTGTAAGTCACTGAATGGGGGACACCATCACACTTGGCTAAACTGTATGAGGTGGAACAAACCAGCTCTAGAGGGACAAAAATTGATGCAAAGCAACTGCGGGAATGGTTTGCTTACTATTTATTTTTTTCAAATTTTTCTGGTTCAAAAAGTAACCATTTTTCAGTTCAGTCAAAACGAAACCGGTTATGTTTCATAACATTTTATATTTAAAATACAATAAGCATACAGTTTGAAGACTTTTAAAGGAAAAGTCATGATAAGGGGCTATTATTAAAACTTATTGCAAGAATTTGTGCTGAATTCGTGGTAAAATGTTGTAGGTAGGTATATGAAAATTTCACATACAACATTATTCCATAACACGTTTTTTTTTACTTTTCTGACCCTCAAGAAAGCGCCATGCTCTTATAACATCAACTTAAATATGTCATTGATGCATTTGAGCTTAAAAAGCAAAAAAACTATATGAATAAATTAAACTATTTACAATCGAGATTTTGTCTTGAGATCAACATAGAGCATTATTCCACAAAACTGTTTCAATGGCTAAAAAGCAGCCATGACAATATTTTTTCTGGACGAATTCTACTTTTTTGCATTTTTCAGTTGAAGTTTATCTAGTTGAAGCCATAATACGTCGGTGTTCTCCATTTATTCCCATGAATTAAACCAATCTCCGTGATTTCGATAAACGGCTTTATACATAATTCTTCCACAAGCCGACATTTAAAATGCTACCATAGACCTAAAAAACAAAATTCATTACCAAATTCCCTTTCTTAAAAGATGCGTAATATTATTCCCAACATTATTCCATCAATAACTCAACATTGATAGTTTTGTTGGATACAACATTATTCCGGGCAAGAGCCCATTTATTTATCATTTGTTTATACAGTGCCACAATGGGATCCTTCTTAAGGCACTACGAAATATTGCAAAATAATAATCATAATTTTTTTACAAAATGATCGGATAATATTTTCATGTTTTGTGCCTGATCTTCGGAAAATAATATAAACGCTTTTGGGGAATGTTACTACATAAGGGGTTGTGGTTGGTGGCCCGATTTCTAATGTTACACGACGTGGTGCATCGCCATAAGCTAAGGGTATGCTCTAAGACGCTTCCTAATGTTGGAGCAGTTGGAGAACTCGTGGTTATCTGATTTTATTACTAAACATACCTGAAGATATTAATTGTTAATTTTTTAATGTGTTATAACTACCTCTGAAGTCCAGCTGAATGACGTCGAGGTCTGCGATGACCATCGGCGGCTTGGAGGCAGTCTTTTCATAGTCGTTGAACCACTCGCAGCGTAGTCGCTTGGCCTCGTCCCAAACCTCCAGCAAGTCCTTATCGTACTGCACCACCACCGTATTCTCGTAGAACTGCCCGTGGAGGTCTGCAATCAATTAAATCAAGGATTTAATAAAACATCAACAAGAAATACTAATTAAAGTCGAACCTCAAAAAAAATGCAAATTGCAAATTGTAAATTATTTTTTAAATGGAACCAAAATCATTAAAATCACACCTTAAAAATATAATTAAAATCGCACCTCAAAGAAATCATTAAATTATCACTTTAAAAAAACTTTAAAATCACACCTCAAAAATGTCGATAAAATCACACCTAAAAAAATCATTAAATTAAAATCTCAAAAAACATTAAAATCGTACTTCAACAAAAACTTTAAAATCACACCTAAAAAAATCATTAAATTAAAATCTCAAAAAACATTAAAATCGTACTTCAACAAAAACTTTAACATCACACCTAAAAAAATCATGAAATTCGCATCTCAAAGAAATCATTAAATTAACACCAAATAAAATATTAAAATCGCACCTCAAAGAAATCATTAAATTAGCATTTCAAAAAACATCAAAATCGCATCTCAACAAAAACTTTAAAATCACAGCTCAAAAAAATCATTTAATTCGCACCTCAAAAATTATAAATTTAGCAACACAAATAAATCATGAAAGTTACACCTCAAAAAAATAATATATAACCTGATAAATTTACAAGTTGATCTAATGACAGTCCTCCCATTTTAATTTGTTGAATCATCTAATGTTTAACTGCAAGGTGTTATTATTATGCAACTATGGACATTGATTGAATTTATCTTTGAACTAAATTGATTTTTATATTTTTTATTTTTAACTATTTAACTTAATGAGTTAAACATCAAATTATAATATTTTAATTAATGAAGATAATATTAGCGAAAGTCAATCGAAAATCCGAAACAGAAAAATCAGAAAAAGATATGGCTACATCTGGGACTCGAACCCAGGACCTCTGGCAATCAGGGCCAACACGCTATCCACTATGCCAACGTATCCCTATCCGTTGGCCCGGATTGCCAGAGGTCCTGGGTTCGAGTCCCAGATGTATCCATATCTTTTTCTGTTTCGGATTTTCAATTGACTTTCGCTAATATTATCTTCATTAATTAAAATATTATAAATTAATTTTATTGATATTTTCCTTTCCCTTGCAGAATTGAATATTTAAACAATGTTTATTAAATATGAGTTAATTATAGAAGGAGCGAGCACCAATAATTTTATTTTTATCCTGTTATCTAGGTGAATAACCGACTGTATTTAGTTTTGTAATAAATATGATTTATTACAATTTACAACTATGTACCCCAGTTACTCATTTGTTTCGTTGTGTTTACGTCACACATAAATAAGGCGTCTCACGAAACTGGAATGCTTTGTTTATTTATCCGAGAAATTGACGATTCACTCATCCTCAATATGACCGAATTACGATCCATTTTTTTTTATTACAATAAAATATAATATTTCAATTTATAACAATTTGCAAAACTACACAATGTTTTTTTTTTCTAATTACTCTACTACTCCATAAGTTTAGCTACAATAACTCGTGGTTATGGGATGAGTATTTACGGTTCCATGTCTAATCGGACTATGAGAATTCTTATAGTAAATTTATTCAGACACGTTACTTCCTCACATGATAATTCATCACATCATAACTCACATTATCCTAACCTAACCTAACCTAACCTTACCTAACCTAAACTAACCCAACCTAACCTAACCTAACCTAACCTAAAGATAAAAACCCCAATCATCAGTTTTCGACGCTTCGAGACATGATGAAAAATCATGTGAGGAATTAACATCTGATGAAAAGTTTGTATTCTGGTCACCGTATTTACATACGCAAACAATAATCAAATAATTATTAAATAACTACAAGCGTAATTCAACATACAAAATAACGTAAGTCAACATTCAAAATAACTACAATCGTATTTCAATTTTAGGAAAATATTTTTGGAAAAACAATATTAAAAAAAAACATGGCATGGCATGAATAAGTTATGTGAATGAAATGTTAGGTTCACGTGGGGAACCCATGTGAAAAATATTGGCTTAACACGATAATTATTTTGATACTTACCATTTTATCCACATGCCAAATAGAGAATAAATAATATTTAGGGACGTATTAAATCGTCAAAAATGTCAACAGCTTGTACAAAACGACAGATTACATAAAAGCATTTGTCTTTTGTCTTTGCCGTTGCCGTTAATAAAGCTTAAAAAAACAAGCAAAATAAATCTTCAAAAATTTATAATATCGCACAGTAATCCACGTTCACAATCAGTAATAGTATAGACACATTATAATACTTATAACATGAGTTACGTTCACAATCAGTAATAGTATAGACACATATTATAATACTTATAACATGAGTTACGTTCACAATCAGTAATAGTATAGACACATATTATAATACTTTTTTAATCAAGATTTCAAATTAATATAAAACGAACGTTTAAACATTCTCATTTCAACATGAGTTACGTGAAAAAATAACAGACGACAGACCTGAAATTAAACAATTTTTGCACTTTATTCCACTTATTTACTTTCACCAGGACCGGTTTCATCCCACTACGGACATTTTCAGACTGGTATTGGAAATTCTTAGGCAGGGGTACACAACATTGTCTCTATATAATGAATGTTTCTATTTTGTTAATTTAAGGTATTATAAGTTATTGTGTTAATTTAAGGGACAAGGTAATTATAAAGTTTATTATTAAAAATTATGAATGATGTTACATAGTAAATAAATATTTTTAATTCACATGAATCTAAGTGGAACAAAGTGCAAAAATTGTTTAATTTCAAATCTAATACAATGGAATTCCACCACGAATTAACAGTCCAAAAACTAGACTCTTTAAAAAAAGACGACAAATGTCAAATGTCTATCTAATAATGTCTGGTTTTTATCAGTTGTTTAAAATTTTGAACATTTTTAGGGTAGGAATGTGTAAGTTGTTGAATTTTCTATAATTTCATCCTCTCTACGGTAGTCGAGAGGATAAAATGATGATTTCTAGTCGAGAGCCTTACCCTTTGAAGGTTTTTTTGTGTACTAACATGAAAGAAAATTGCATCATCTTGTTTAATAAACATAGATAGATAGTACTTAGTTGCAAGAAAACAAATATAAGGATGTAAACCTAAAGTGAGATTAGATGTAATCTAAAAACAAAATATGAATTAGGTAAGTACAAACTATAAATACATCGAACAAAGAAAAGGGAAAAACCAAGGTAAATTTGTACGAAGAATTTTTCGAAATTAAATGTAGACATTAATCTTTGAAAGTCAAATGTGATAAATTCATCGAGAAATATAAATTCTAGGAAAAGGGGATTGGTGTGGTTTTTCAAAATCTCGTTTACAGTGAGCTTTCTCTTGTTTTGAAGGTTAAGTGTGCAAAATATCGTCAATTCTAGATTATGTATACAAATCAAATCCAAGTTGCCACGCCGCCCGCCCGCCACAGACACTAAATCTTTATATAAATATATAGAAGAAGATTTAATGGACATGAAAAAATGTGATATGATTAAGTAACAAGAATTGGCAAGATCGACCAATAGCTGAGTTGGCATCGCATTTTAGTCTCACCCAGGCGTCGTGTGTTTAATTCGTTGGCTGGCTGAGTCTTCCACCACGACACAAGCAACTTTATCCGCTTAATGTAGTGGTAATAAGAGTTTTCAAAAGTTGTCAGGGTATTCGTGACCCGGAAATGTTTGTCTTTCTTTTTAAAATAAGAATGAAATAAAATTAACAAAAGTGATATGAACTTCGTAAGAGTATAATGACTTGTACAAAAAGCCCATGAGAAGATTAAAAAAACTATAAGAACACAGGCAGTGATGATGTTGCTTTTAAAACTGTGTGAAGAATCGATCGGTGTGAATAATTATGATTATTAAATCAAAGTTCGTGAATTATGTTAAACTAAACGATGACTGATAAAATTTTAATAATTTATGTGAAGTTGAACCCGATCAACACTTTAAAAACGTTCAAAAGAATTGATCATTCGTGGCGGTGTTTACTCAATAGAATCAATGTACATATTTAGACTAAACGAAATCCTGAATATCTCATAAAAGAACAGACAATCCGTTAAAAGTCTTCATTTGCATGAATAAGAACACGAATCAGCATAAATTCTGCCAGTGTCGTCGGTGAATACCGAATACCTGCCGCAGAAGACGGATCTCCCCTCGGACAAAAGTCAATAAACCCATTTCGAAGACCACTAGATTAAAAAAAACAATCTGATTGCTCAAAATACGTGTAAAAGATACCGCCTCTCTCAGGCACACCTCCATTAACGGGAAAAAGGCGATTGACATAAAAGTCCACTTACCACGTTTCTCACAAGGGCCTTCTATCCTATTTTCCACGCGTTCTTTACGCATACTGATAATTTTATGTGTTATTTATGTCCACGGGTTTTGAATTCCGACGACGATACGTAGATTTGAAATTAAAAAGTATGTCAAGTTTGATTGGTTAATTTAAAAATCCTTTCAGTTTCTTTGCTATTACATATTAAAACTGTTTTTCTATTTATATACTCGTACTCTAACAGTTAGTCCACAAAAAAAATCAATATTATTTAACCTCTCGAGCGCTTTTTGCCACACTATGGCACAATTTCTAAAACCTCGGATTGCTTTGTTGCCAAAATGTGTCAAATTTTCAAAAAAATTTTTTTTATTAAAACGACTATATAAAATACTGTATATTTAAAATATAACAAAATAAATATTCTCTAGATTCTTTAAAATGTTTTAAGATTAAAGATTTAATTATTCTTTTTTTATAAATCCTACAAATATGTAATAATAAACAAAATATAGGGGAATTCATTGGCTACATGGAACTATAATCAGTTTTTGTATATCTCCATATTCAAATTCGGAGGTGTGATTTTTTTAATGTGAGTGGAAAAATTTCCTTTAGCAATCCGAGAACATATATTTTAATTGCTCTGTCGCTCCAGTGGTTTTAATCAATATAAAACAAATATTTTTTTATGTCATTTAAAATTTTTAAATTAAATTTAAAATATTGGTTTGACTGAGGATTGAACATTCCTACCTAGGAACTGGAGTAGACATTATTTATTACGTAATGTCAACGAATTACAGAAAAATGCGTTTAAAGAATGCATTGTCATCGTCAACGATTATATCTGCCAAGTTTTAGCTCGGTCGCATGTCGGGAAATTAGTTAATTTCCACTTCCAATATTCCACTCCATGAGTGCATTCATTTAAGAAAACAAAATCGATTCATGTACAAGTTTTATTATAATAACTCTACTTTATAATAACTAATTTCAATCCTAGAGTAACACCACGTATGAGTAATTTCATAATGCAACTACCCACTGAACTCCGTCGCATCTCTTCTGTGACCTAGTTATTTTTCTAAGGAGAAATAAAACTTTTTTTTTATCAAATGTTACTTTTCTCGATAAGATGCCTGGAATCTATATATCTATTATGTATATATTTTAAAGTATTCGTATAACTGATTAAATTTTTAATAATATACTTTATGATAGCCCATACCTAAAATATTTCTAACATTCACTTCCTATTTCTAACACTCTATTCCTCAGTTTTGTGTTTTAAATGTGATCTTTACAAAGCTAGTGATTCCGTTGCCGCGAACTTGCTGGAAAACAAATTTGCTCCACGCAGACCAACAAATGTAAAAACCAATGCTTCTTGCGATCTTTTGACTGTGCGATAATGCACTTTCTTTTTTATAGATATTTTCGTAAACTGATATTTTTAGTGTCATTTTTAAGATCCACACGCCTTCTCTAGACATACTTGGTCGAAGTTTGTACAGTAATAAAAAATATAATTTTGAGAATAATTAAATAAATATTATTAAGTTAATTATTCTTAAGTATTAAGATAATAACTGAATTATTCTTAAGTATTAAGATAATAACTGAATTATTCTTAATTATTAAGATAATAACTGAATAGTGTTAAATTATTATTCTTAAGTATAAAGTTAATTATTAGTATTAAGTAAATTATTCTTAAGTATTAAGATAATAACTGAATAGTATTAAGTTAATTATTCTTAAGTATTAAGGTTATTTTTTTAAATTTTTTTAAATTTTTTTATTGTTTATTCCAGATCTCGGGGAGGGTGGTGCAATCCCACGAGCTCCATATTATACATAGAACATATTATCAAATTAATATTAAAAATATATATATTGTGAGATACTGCACACATAGTAAAATAAAACAGAATAAAAATAATACAGAAAAAACATGAAAATAAAGTTAAATTATTCTTACCAGGTTTAGTTCCACATCGGGCGTAGGCAATCCTGAACGAGAAGAATGTCTGCCCCGTAGATGGAGGAACGTACACACACCTCGGGTCACCGTGCTGACCTGAAAACACCGTCAACTTCTATTAAAACATCTAGTTATCATCTAAACTCTAAACCATAAAAACACCATCGAACCACTCTCCGGCATGCACGTCGAGAAGACTACCTGGACCCCTAGCATACTCGATTATAAGGATTGCATCGATAACTTTCGGTAACTTCTCTTCGTTCCCTAGGACGACTGCAGATCGCTAATGTAAAAACAACAATTGATGTTGAATAAACTAAGGACACTTAGTCATTGTGAACTGTCACTTGTTGGCGGTATGCAGTCATGCTAGAGAATCATGAGAAGTTACCGAAAGTTATCCTATCAATCGTTATTGATCGAGTGTACTAGGGGTCCTGATAACATTAACCGTGCGCTATCATTTATAGTCATATATAGCACTTACAAATAGAAAGTAAGGTCCGAACGTAAGAAAATTTTGTAAGATATGCAAAAAATTCTTACACTTTGAAGTACGATAACTTTTTTGTACAGTGACTCCACACAGGTGGCCCTGAGGAAAATAATTTCACTCAGGGCCTATGTCATAATTTTAAGGGGATGAACACGAGGAAGTTCTTCGAAGGAAACAGGTATGAGGGGTGGGTAGGAATCTAGGGGTCAAGCATAAATCCATCCCACGGTGCAAGACGATGGACCGAGAAAGACCAACTGGAGAGGTCAGAGAGGTCAAAGGCTCTCTCCGAACAGGCCCCCACTGATCTGGTCCGCCACCGTGGAGAACCATTTAGGATGCCCTATGGTAGAAATGTTGGTTATTCAATATATTGTTCCCGGGGCGACGGTACCTATACCCGCCTCCCAAATATAGAAACAACTAATAAGATACATGTGATAATAAATGCTTTATTACAATAGCCTATGAGTAAATATTGGTATACATTGACTTAAGAACACAGGCAGGATATCATAGGAGCAATCTAAAGGCTGCAATCCGTTGGTTAAGATAGGACTTAGGTTTCTTTAAGGTATTTTGGGGGCCCAGAGTGTCTGCCAAATTCAACCGTGGGGCGCACTTGCGATTTGTACAGGGTACATTTAGCAGTTGTATAATATTATAGTATCTACGGGCCCTGTATCAATCTCGCAATGAGCACGATTGAGAATGCTGTTTTGGTCTACCGGTATTTTAATGTCAGATGCTTGGAGAAACTAGCGTCGTTGATTCCTTCAGCATTAGTGAACAGTCGGGAAACACGCCAAAGGCACGCCCAACATTTTTTTTATATGAATACCGCACAAGAGTCCCAACCGGAGCGTCTGGAGCCAGTTTTAATGTAATTCCTCTAAAAGTTATGCTTAAGCGCCCAAATCCCCTCGTTTCAGCTTTATTCCGTTTACGCAAACGTGTTGACGCACAACCCATGTAATAGTCGAATTATGTTCCCATTAGAGCCAAGTGTTGAGGTCGGAAGTTCTATAATGGACTCAGAAGAACCATTTAAGCCTGAAGGCTTAGATCTGAACCATTATTAGGCCCAGTTTACGGTGTAATGATTCGTATCTTACTACCGAAGCAATTAGGCCTTAAGCCTACGGGGAAGTCCACGATTTTTCAATTTCCGGTAAAGATAGGTTTCAATTGGTTTTTGTTTTGCATTTGCTTAATATTCAAATTTTGTTGTGCACTGAAAATATACTTTTTTATGTTGTGTAATAAAGCTGTTTTACAGTGTATTTCATGCTTATAACTCTTTTGAAAATAAGAAAATTATATTTGATAGACGAGGTACGATTTATTTCAATTGATTTAATAACCGTCATTAGCAAGGTTAATACTATTAGGACGTCTTTGATCGACAGGAAATGTAGCAAGGATGTAATATAGCTGACCAACAAAAAGGCTCCTTTGGACGTGGGAGGGTTGGAAAGACTTTACAAAAATGGCCGGAGAGTCTGAAATCAAAAACCGTATCCCATGTGCACAAATAACTCAAATAATATAAGGGAAACATCAGGAGACTTAGGCTTTTCCTCCACGGGCACACTCAAGTATCCGATACTTACGTCGCAAACAATTCGTTATACACAGTGCGTCCACGTCATTATTAAATTAACCCCCGTCGCCTCCAATCATTGATTAATTCTCAAAATGTCAAAACTGGAATGCCATAACCTCACTCGCTACCAAACAATTGCCATTGGTTTATCTTGTCATTCTTTGTTGACTGTTTTGTTCCTATCATTGATCTAAAGCACACGCACTAGGGTGGGTCAATTATTTCAACTTTTAAATTCAGAAGCGCTTAGTATCTCAAAAATTGCGTCTTAGAAAGAAAATGAGAACTGCATTAATTTTTTTTTTTATAAATGGTTATTAGCTCTCTGAAATGCATTGAAAATCAGAAAAAACACCTAAAACTTGTATCTTAAAATTATGGTAATTATTTTTTTTTCACAATAATTACTGTTGTCATAATATATTATCATTAAATTTCGAGAATCCATTATTTTTTATTCGTTATATTTTGTTCCAAAATTTTGGTGTAGTGATTTTTTTTTCTCTTTTTTTAAAAGAAAGACAAACATTCCCGGGTTACGAAAAACCCAACAACATTTGAAAATCTCCTAATAAATTTTACTTTTATTTATTTCCCGAATCAAGAAATCTATTTTTTTTTCAAACTTCCTTCCATAATAGCGTGCTAATAGTGAACACCAATTTCATTTATTTTTACGTTTTAGAATAGCTACAGATCATACGCAACTTTTGAGATCCCGGGCGTTTTAAAATAAGGCAATTGTTTTCTCTCTATGGAGGGCGACACACGCTAACACGCACTTTTACATAATGTCTGACACAAGTGACGCCATATTTAAAGTCTCGACAAAGCGAATGGCGACGACCTCACCCTTGCGTCGCCAACGAGTTTACCAAGTTTCAACAAGGTGTGCATGTGAAACTTCGGTCAGATGTATGACAATAGTTGCCAAGATACTTGAATCGTGGACTAACGGACCTGTGGAAGAAGGTCTTCACATGACTGAAAGGCGTTTCTTAGAGGGGGATGTAGCACAGAGAATATTGATGATGAATTATTTTGAGACGATCAAAATCGATCACAATTCTCGAAAATCAATAAAAGATCTGTCCGTGTACATTTTTAAAAGTAAATTATAAGTATATTTTTTTATAAGAAAAACTCTCTCCGATTTTTTTTATAGGAATAACCTTCAAAAGTTAAAAAAGAGAGTTTTTCTTATAAAAAAAATATGAATATTCATTTAGACTTTTATAAAAATAAAATCGGATATATTTATCCGAGACACTATTTAGGTAACAAATACATTCTTTGAATACTTGTTTCCAATAATAGAGGTAGCTGCCAATAATATTAAAAAAAACATTAGTCGAAGATAATATTATTAATTCTGAAATTTGAAATATGAAGTTGACAGTTGACAATTACGACAGTCTCATAATAGATCGCAGTGGCCCAATTGATAGAGGTGTATGTCCTGGTAAGACATAAGGTTCTTGGTTCGAGGATTTGAAATTATATTTTATTATTTTTCTGTGTCTTGTTCATTTTCATATTAATTTTTTTTTTTATTATTATTGTTATCTTCTTCTTCAACGATAAATTATAAGTGTTTTTTTATTTATTTTATAAACACTAATAAAATTAGACGTGCATCTTACGCAATTATCAACAGTACCCATTATACTTGGTATTCAACTTTTTTATTGGGATCGGATTATTATCTATATCACGATAGTCGGCGTATAATAGAATCACCGTTAGTCTCTACGGGTTTTAAAACTTTTATGTTTTAATTCAGTAGAAATAATTATTGTAACTAAAGAGGCACAATTAGTAATGTATGAACAATGTTATCGCTGAATTAGAATCAGTGTTAGTGAGACGATGGTCTCGTTTATTATATTACGTGTTAAATCGTGCGTAGTTTGACTGGGTTGATGTAGTATGGAAAATACTTCGCATTTGAAATAAATACTAGACTAACAGAGTTAAAATTTGATGTATAATTTTTTTTTAATTTTTTATTTATATCTTCTCACAGTATGGACGACCGTCCGTGGTCGAGTGGTAACAACACTTGACTCCCAATCGGAAGGTTACGGGTTCGAACCCGGCGTGCGCAAATAAATTTTATTTGATTAATTTGTGTTATTTCACAATTAATTAATAAAAATAATATATACTACATTTGCGGCACGTTCCAGAGTGGAAGATACTGTCAGTATCGCCCTGGTGTAAGACCACCATTCAGAATTGAGACGTTGCTTAATAATGGCTTTAGCCGTGTTTAGTGACTAGATCTGAATAGCCAGGTACTTTCCTACCCTCCTCTTCCCCATCTCCTTCCCTTCCCCACTTTCCTTCAGCCTCACAACATACCCCAATTGGGGATGCCATAGTCTCACTGGCTCCAGACGGGAGCAGTTGGGACTCTTGTGAGGTATTCTCTATAAAAAAAAAAAAAAAAAGTATGTATATTTTTTTTATATGAAAAATTATACCTCACTAGGACTAAATACTAAATAAATAAAACATTATTTCTTTGTTAAAACCACCATATTTTTATAACTTACCGGTATCAGGACAACCGTTCCTTCCTCAGCGCAAAATATACTAAATGACATTAAAAAAAGCAATGGGTGAACATAAGAATATATATATATATATATTTTTTTTTAAGAATAATTCTCTTGTTAACTTTTGAAGGTTATTCCCATCAATGTAATACATGATTGAAGAAGAAGACAACAATAATAATCTAAATTAAAATATGAAAATGAAGAAGGGACTCGAACCCAGATCTCACGTCTTACCGGCACAACGCTCTACCAATTCAGCCATTGCGATCTATTATGAGACTGTCAAATATGAAGTTGACAAATACGTCGTTCTCATAATAAATCGCAATGGCTGAATTCGAGTTTGGATCTGGGTTCGAGTCCCAGTTGCGAACATTATGTTTTATTTTTCTGTGTCTTGTTCATTTTCATATTTTAATTTAGATTATTATTGTTGTCTTCTTCTTCAATGATATAAAAATATATGATTAAATGTTGGGGTCCCCACCCCCTCGCCCCCGAAGGCGTGACTAGGGATTAGTGTAGAGTGAGAGGAAGAGATAGTAGCGTCGGTAAAATCGAATATTTTTTTGTTACTGATAATGAACTGATTTTATTATTAAAGTTTTATTTCTAAGGATTCTGAGTTTTTTCGAAGCGTTTTCTTTTATTATTTATACAAATGTTTGAAATATATTTATTCTTGTATTTTTTTAAATATGATTATTTTCATTGATACGGTTGTCTTAATGGGAAAAATTATTATTATTAAGACACCTTAAATTTTCTGTGATCTAATGTCGAAATTATGAGTTTTTATCCCGATATAAAATGAGAAACAGTCATCACATTTTACTTTATGTATACGCAAATGAGTCAATTCATGGTTCTTATTTTTAAATTAAAAATACTAAATTATTTCATCTATAAAAAATTACTCCATTAAAAATTTTCAATTAAAAATTTTACAGCATTCTGTATCATTATAATTAATAATAATTAGAATTATACAGATTTTGGTAATTTTTTTTTAACTAAGATTTTATGAATTTAATTTAGTTAATTTCCGTTATTTACAGCAATCTGTTTTATTATAGAAAGTTCAGAAACGAAATTATAATGTGACCTTGGGACATTTACTAGGTGGTGTATCATTTATATATTTCCAAAATGTTATGTATTTGCACCTTAACCCGGAGTAGAACAATCCTCTTTTCCCAGTAAAGTCCCTTCACACAGCATCTACGTGAGTACACAGAGTACTCACAATAGTCCTAACTGCTTCCAACTATCTGGCCAGTGCAGAACTGTGGTATTCTTAATTATTGGCATACGTTTTGTGATTGAAGGGAAGGGGGAAATAAATTGGGATAGGGAGTTGTGACGAATCAAATTTCGTCACAAGTAAATTTGAGTAAGAGCATATCTAGCGTGAGCATTCGAAGACAATGAAAGTGCTAATTGACATGGGTTGCAAGTAAGAAAGAGAAGAAGGGAGCAGTAGGGGTAGAGCAACGGGTCCTCAGAGTTCATAGGAGACAAGACAGTCAAGACCGAGACGTGAGAGAGAAGAGTTGGAGACAGGAGTGGTGGTGAAGCACGCCCGTCCCCGTCCAGCGGCGTGATGCTGGGCGGTGGATGAAGAAATCACTGTTTTACGTGTTCGATAATGTGATTCGCAAGACGTGTGTTTCTCCGCCCGGCCACGTAAAGCTGGGCGTGAGACGACTAAGTGCGGTGACCAGACGCGGCCGGAGGCCAAAGTGGGAAGACAACGGTGCTGTCAGGAGACCAGGAGACTCGGCTAGGAGGGCCATCAAGGACCTCAGCCTCGAACAAAGACCCACGCAGTGATAACAGTGATAATAAAGGTAGTTACAGTGAACAATTAATAATGTAATAATGACAATATAGAAACGACCCCGAACCATATGACAACTAGTAAGATTTAGATTTAAGTAGATATAAGTAAAATTAAGATTTTATATTAATTTGGCCAAACTTCATTAAAATCCATAAACCTAAATAGTTCTTTGCAATCAAATTTATCCCCATTGTCCCAACCCAAGCGATCCAAATTGGTGAGATGGCAGAGTGGAGAAAGTACAAAATTAAAGTATAAAACATAACTTATTTATTTTTCGTTGTTTGTTTTTGGGGTGTTATACCGTGTTGCGCTACCTCCTTCGTTAGCCGACGTTTCGGACAGCGTTGCAGTATAAATTATATAGATGTGTAATTGTTAGTGTTAAGCGTGTGCTTATTTACTCGGAGCATTTATTTACATATTCAATAATTATTTCTAAGCTAGTTTGTAGCATTCTGAAACTAATTACCCCATATTTGGCTTTACGACCATAAATAAGTACTGATTGCTGCTTTCAAACACAACAGCTGCTTGGGCATACCGGCCTTCGAGCACAAGTATTCTTTTCTCACCAGTACCAAGAGGCGAGCGCAAGGGTGAGGACGTTACAACACAGGACGGAGACGCAAGGGAATGCGTTACCGACATTCGTGAGCCAATTGTCACCATTATGATACTTTAGATTTTAAATTAGAAATGGTTTATTATCCAAATATAAATATGCTTCTCTCTTATTTTAAAAGGGAGAGCTGGCGCCCTAAATAATTTTAACATGATCATTCCTTGAAATTTAGCTTTTTTTGTGTCTTACCTCTCAAAACATGTGGCCTTAACGATGAACTTTGAAACTTCGTTTCATCACTATTTAGATGTTGTTTCACAATCTAAACATGCCCTGACGATTTCTATTTAACAAATTATAAAACTTAGAGTCTCTTGCTATTCAAAATTTAAACTTGTAACGATTAACATATCCAATAAATTCAATGTCTTTCAATGTTAAGAATCTTTTTATTTGCTAACCTTTATTACATTACCATACACATTATAATATCTTTTACACACATATTTCAGAATTAAGAAATAGTGCTATATTTAGCGCCTAACGCGTTATATTAAGTTCCTTTGTTATATTTGGCGGCCCTCGTGGTGAACCTAGTGATTTTGTTACATTTTTGTGGGGTAGGATATAAATGTATCAGTGTATGTGTTTTTTTAATGTTTTAATAATTTCAAGTTGTGATCATGCTATTTTAGAAACTATAATGGTGACTTTTGGTTCCGGGTGTGGGTACCTGCGTAACTACGTCTTGTGTTGTGCTCCTGTGACTCACTTAATTTATTCATAATTTTACAAAGTTTTTTTTTAAGCTCCCTTGGTACTCTGGGTTTTTTTTTAAATATTTTATAATTTTCATATTAATGATGTTTTAACTTTCGATCGCTCTCTTCAAGTTTGCTCATAATTGCCACATATATTAATTATTCACATATTTTGAGATGTAAACGCCGTATTTCATTGTGGTAAGAATGTCAACTTTTCGGTCTCAAAATAAATTGCAACCCTAGCTTCCATGTGCAATCTACATCTTATCAGTGATTATTATTTTGTAATTTTAAATTTTTGTGTCTAATTGCGTTTTTCCCAATAGTTTCTTGGTTTGTATGTAATTCTTCAGGTGATGGGTTCAAGGAAATGCGTGTTCAATGCGGTCGAGTTTTGCCTTCCACAATTAATCATGTGAGCTATATTTCCTATTTAATTATTTTGACTTTAAATAATATATTTTACAAAGGTTAGATACTTTCCTGAGCAACTACAGAATGTGCTGGAGAATTTTTGCTCTCAATAATTACTTACCTACCTCAGATCATTATTATGTTACATTGAATAAAATTTACATTGTCATGCAACACAATTTTACTAAATATGAATTCAACATGGATTAACACATCCATTTAAGTCAAATGAATTAGCCTGAGTTTTCAATTTTGTATAATTTTATTAAGCTTTTGTTTTATTTGAGGGCACTAGGGTTTCTTTAAAAAAAAAAAAAATCCTTCATGATTATTTTTACTTAACTCTATAGTTTTATACCTAATATATGGTAATTTGATTCGTATTTAGTTTTTTTTTCCTTTCTAATATAACTGCGTCAATGGGTACTCATTAATAATTGATTAATTGTCTTTCAGTTTGATTAATCCTGCTTTTCCTTGAATAAATTTGGGTACAACTTACGTTTCAGAAGGTGCTAGAATGCTTTGCAGAGTTCCTTGGCTATGAACGTTCAGTCGACGGATTCTTCTAGTTTTCAGTTTCCTGTCTTCACTTCGTGGTTACAAGTTTGCTTTTAAGTCTATCTTTCTTTTATTTCTGCGTTTGGGTGTTTTGTTTTATTTGACAGAAATGATTTTGTATATAATGTTGTGTCTAAAATTTCTCTCAAATCTTGCAATGCTCTTCGGATGTTTGAATGTGGAATGGAGGTATATTTTATCAGCTAACTTAATTTTGGGAGATAAATTTTTTGAATTATAATGATTCCATTTAATTTATTGTAGCTTCTTTAATTAAATGCAAATCAACTTAATTTTCAATTTTTATCAATGAATTAGCTTTTAAATTCTTGCAATAAATTTAATTAATGGATTAATTCAATTCTTAGTTGGTTATGATAAATAAGATGATGTATCTGATATCGGTTCAGTTTTAGGCGAAAATTGAACAGTTTTTTCATTTTTATTTAATTATTTATCGTATAAAAATAATTTTGGATGATAATTTTTTTTCTATGATTGTTGATGGCGTTCAGTTAGCAGGGAAATTTGAACGGCGGTCATAATTATAAATCAACATTATCATGATGTAATTCGATAATTTTTTAAGTTATTAAACTTTGTTCAAAATAATTTGGGGTTTGTTTACCATTTCATTTTAATAATTTAGCTTGAGATAATATCGCTTAGATAAAAGTCTAATTTAGTAACTATGTACGGTGTTACAAGCAGTTATATTGGGTTTTATAATTACAACTAATCTTATTTCAGTACAGATATATTTGGGACTTTCACACATTTAGAGAATGGAATAACGCGACTTTTCTTTCATTTTGAATAATGTTTCCTTTCGGGGGATGTCAAACATTGTTTAGGATCAAGAATGCTGGTTTTATTTCGTTTAAAAAAAAAAAAAATTAGTGGTAGATTCATTCTTTCTCCGGTTTTCTTTATTTAAATATTTAATTACGTATGGTAAATTAAAAATATATATATAAATATTGCACACATGCTTTATTACGGATTGACTGTGGTTGGTTACGCACGTATTGAGAATTATTTATCAATTGAATGTCTGTTTTCAGAATTTAATTTTTTTATCACCATTTTGATCTAGTAAAAATAAAAATATTTTTTTTTTTTTTTGATTATCATAATTTATACTCTGGTTTCTACTTCTTTCTGGATTTTGTCCTCGATTGAGGGATTTTATACATATTTAGAGTTTGGTTTGAACTAGATGTGTTTATTATGTTAAAAATTTAAACTTAATTTCATTGGTGGTGCGAAGCTATACTTGTTTTTTTTCTAAATTATATTTTGGGAGTGGTAGTTTAAAATTTTTTTGGAATTTCTTTCAGATTAATTAGTTTTTTCTTTTCGGTGTTTTCGGGTATTAAGTTGTACATTCCTTTGGGGATTTATATGTCAATTTGATGTCTGTTTGTACCGCGGAAAATTCCTTATTTTGACAGTTTAGTAATTTCAATTTCAATTTCAATGATGATTCTTTTTGTAATAACAATTAGCGACATCTATTATTGCAGTTACGCATTTTCTTTAGAATTCGGATTATGATTACATTTTGGTTAGATTCCTTGCTAAATACATAAATTGATAGTCAATACAGTTTTATATCGCAATTTATTTCTTCAACAGATTGAGTCAATGGTCACTACTAAATTCTTTTCATTTTCTTTGGAGGCACAATAAAATCTTTTAGGGAGTGATTTGTAGTAAAATCACTTAACTCGGGCTTTAGTTTTCGTTTTGTATGCAATTTGAAATTTTTCATATGCAATTTGAAACATTGAACACGTATGTTTTAGCGTCAATTGCGTGGTTATTTCGTAGTATTGTGTCTTGTGATTGTTATAATGTCTGTCATATATGTGTCCATGTGCGTTCTGGGGAAGTCGTGGTGATTCATAAGTGAGCGTTGAATTCACTTTTTATTATTCGGTTCCAATTTAGTTGGATCGGGTATATTCCTTGTTCGCTGGTTAACAGTTACTCCTTGTATGCATACCTTTTGGGGAGTGAAAGCGCTGTTACCATTTTGGCGATTAGATAACGTTTGCGTTATCTCGGATAAATCTCATCGTCTAATACGTTGGGGATTTTGATTTTCTGTCTCATGTTTTGAGGATCTATATGGAGAATCATAAGTCATATTGGTTGTTGTCAACAACTTATTTTGGATTAATGTAAATCCTTGGAGTAAATTTATAAGTTGATAAATTTCATTCCTTGAGGGAATAAGGGAAATTTTGGGTATTTTGTGATCTCCGGTCACTTGGTGGTTTTATCTAGAGTCATGAATGTAATTAATTTAATACAAGTATCGCCTCCACTAACACGCATTAGTGGGTGCGATTAAAATATTAACATTGAACGTGAGAACGTGTAGACTTTGTGTTCTCACATTGAATGTTATTTAAGGATTGTCATTGTTTTGTTTTGAAATGTTATGTATTTTTAAATGTTGCTTATGTTGCGTTGAACACGCTCAAATGAATGTACGCTGTGCTAGGGTTCTATAAGTTCATATTATAATATATTCTATTCTGAATGTGTGTGATTT
Source organism: Limnephilus auricula (assembly GCA_951813805.1). NCBI lineage: Eukaryota > Metazoa > Arthropoda > Insecta > Trichoptera > Limnephilidae > Limnephilus > Limnephilus auricula. Next base: position 16,106,055 of record OX638403.1, read on the forward strand.
TGGATGAGTACATGGTGCATACATTTATTTTGTTTATTTACAAGTAGTATCATCACTTTCTCATAAATTGTGCCTGCATGGTATGCTTTTATTTTGCAAATATGTATTAGTAAATAATATGTATTTTATATATTTGTCAAATCACCAATTATTATAATTAAATCATAATCAAATATCAATTTAATGTTCCCCGTTTGGGATTATCACAAAGTTAATATTAATTTAACTATTTTCATATCAACATCCTTATGTGGATTTTAAAATTTTCAATCTTTAATTCAAAATTACTGTTTCATCAAAAATAAACTATTATTTTTTCATTCTAATTAGAGGAATGACACCTATGGGTGGTGTTGTGAAGCTTTGCGTTGCGTCTTGGTTATAAAGTCACTTTTGGTTAAATTTGCAGGGTTTTAAATTGCATAATTCAGTTCAGAGATGCCACTTTTTAATCAATAAATTCTTGAAGATTTTATTATATATCATTTCACTTAGGGTCTTTATTTTGTATAATTAAAACAATGATCATTTGTTATCTACTAACATAAATTATTTTCATTAAATTTTCATTATCAGTAAACCATTTGATAGAATAGTTTAGACTTCGCTGGGCTATATCAAGAATGAAGAATATCAACTGTAAACTTCAACCTTCCTCTTCCCTTCGCCTATGCATTCTTTGGGTACACATAGCAGCGGCTTCTAACTCTATCATGGTTAATATTGAAGGAAGAATTCAACCTTATACAGACTTCTCAATACCATTGGATTACTTGAGATAAAAATGTTCAACTTTCAACTTCAACCTTCTTCATCCATTCAAGACCTTCACTTACAAATTCATTGGCACTCATCTCATCTGTTTTACCTCAAGATTCCTACATTTCTTCAACATATTGTATGCGGCCTGATCAAGTCAAGAACCCTGAAGGAGGAGCCTTTACTATATATTATCTTGGTAACCCTGGAGGGGAACCTCACCATTTCTAACCGTGGTTACCCTGGAGGGGAGCTACACCGTTATCATGTTGGTCACCCTGGAGGGGAGCCTAACCATTTTACCTTGGCCGTCCACAATGGAATCCTTTCATCAGTTGCAGTCGCTCATGCAGATTCGTGTCTGAGTTGGTCAAGGCGCCGGGAGGGCCTGCAATTTCCTATTGGAAATTCTTTTTGGAAGGAAAGGGTGTAATGTAGCATTCTGAAACTAATTACCCCATATTTGGCTTTACGACCATAAATAAGTACTGATTGCTGCTTTCAAACACAACAGCTGCTTGGGCATACCGGCCTTCGAGCACAAGTATTCTTTTCTCACCAGTACCAAGAGGCGAGCGCAAGGGTGAGGACGTTACAACACAGGACGGAGACGCAAGGGAATGCGTTACCGACATTCGTGAGCCAATTGTCACCATTATGATACTTTAGATTTTAAATTAGAAATGGTTTATTATCCAAATATAAATATGCTTCTCTCTTATTTTAAAAGGGAGAGCTGGCGCCCTAAATAATTTTAACATGATCATTCCTTGAAATTTAGCTTTTTTTGTGTCTTACCTCTCAAAACATGTGGCCTTAACGATGAACTTTGAAACTTCGTTTCATCACTATTTAGATGTTGTTTCACAATCTAAACATGCCCTGACGATTTCTATTTAACAAATTATAAAACTTAGAGTCTCTTGCTATTCAAAATTTAAACTTGTAACGATTAACATATCCAATAAATTCAATGTCTTTCAATGTTAAGAATCTTTTTATTTGCTAACCTTTATTACATTACCATACACATTATAATATCTTTTACACACATATTTCAGAATTAAGAAATAGTGCTATATTTAGCGCCTAACGCGTTATATTAAGTTTCTTTTGTTATAAGTTACCGGATCAAAAAGTGTATCGTTACAGAGTTTGAAAAGTAAGGGTTGGCTGTGATCCTCTCTCCTTCGTGCAAAGTTATTATGAAAAATATAAGAAGATCGTTTTCGTTACCTTTTGAAGAGACGATGCCCTCGAACGGGTGAGAGAATGAAAGGTGCACATCCATGTGGTCCTTCCCACACATGACCTCTAGTGACTGTATGACGGGCATTCCTTCGGGCCTTTCTAAGGGCCATAATTCTCCTCCGCATGACGATATCTATAATAGAGGAAAAACAGATTCTTAATGTCAAATGTACAAAGTCCTATCAACAAAATTCTACGAACAGGTTTATATCTATATGCGGTCTCATGGGACTTATGAATACTCAGATTTGTGATTTCGCGTGCAATACCGCGTATGACATTTTTTCCAAATGTGTTATATTATTGTCAATTTATTTGTTGATAATAATTTTCTCTGTATATGCTCATAATGCCGAACATTTTTCAATGTATGGGCAATATTTGATGCCAAATATATATTTTCCAAGGACACTAACTCATCACGTGTCATGGTTTTTTCTTTCTTCCGATAAATTCGTTTCATATTGCTTACGCGGTATTGCATACTGAACGACGATATACAGGCATTTACTTGAGCAAAATACGAACATAGTGAAAGTTTAGACTTTCAGCTTCTTATTGATGACAATTATTGACAACGACAAAATATTTTTTAAATCGAAATATATTAATACGGTAATGCCCGTACGGTTCAAATTAAGGAACCCTACTCCGAGTAAATCTCCAACGCCACACTGTATGGGAATCGTTCTGACCCGTCCGTGAACGTGCATCTTTCCACGGAGCTGCTGCCATAATGTGCACACTTATCACTCGCCCACATGCGATTTGCAAACGGAAGTGGCGCCATCTATAATACTATATTTAAGGAAAAAACGTATGAAAAAGAAGAAAATTTTTTCGCTTTCATTCAATAATAAGAAGATTTATGTTGGGGTGAAGAGTGTTCCTCTCATTATTCACTGTCTTAATGTAAGAATGTCTACTATTATATATCTACATATTAAATATAAGTATTCTCTAGTTTAATGTTAATAGTAGTTAGTTTTGCAAAAGGGTGATGCCTTATAAATAGTCACCAACACTTAAACTGGGCGAAGCAGGACGAAAATCATTTTTCACTGCTAGTTCCGTAATGAGTATCAGGTAGGATTGAAAGAATATGTAGCTACTTTTGAATTTTTGCATAATTTATTATGCACATGTAAATTAAAGCACCGTTAAAAAAGTGTTTTATCTAAATAGGGATAGCATGCATTGGAAGAATTTTTTTATTGGAAACCCGTCGTGATGTAAATTGTAGGACACCACATGCAGGCAATTAAGTTTTTTTTTAAATCGTTATCATATTTTATTCCCAGGGTGGTCCATTTACATAGTTTATTAAAATAATCCAAGATTAATTCTTTAATTTAAAAAAAAACATCGACCACCTTGAAACTTTTGAGAAGTATAGAAATTAAAACACCACCTGGATACTTTTTTTGAACTTCCTACAAATAATTTTGTGGAGCATTTTTTGTAACTTAATTACTTTGGTGATGATCGCATTATACGAGAACTCCCATTATAAAATATTAAGATCGCAAAGGATGCGGTTTAAAAAATCGGAATCGGATCAACAAAAAATTGTCTTACATTTTTTAATCACTCGTTATTATTTTATTTCTAATTTTGAATCCTTTAATTCATGCTAGAATTCCATTTGAAAGTGACTTTTGTAAGGATTTAAAAATTTCGTCTACTTTGTTCTTTTTATTAATGACCGGACCGGTTTCACCTCATGACGGGCATCTTCAGAATGGGTCTGTCTATGAGTCTATTGATGCTCATCATAATGTGAAACCGGTCCGGTCATTAATAAAAAAGTGAAAGAAAGTTATGAAAGGTGTTTTAATCCTTCGAAAAGTCATAATGTACTGGTACCAGAAAATCTTTCTGAAGCAACAAAAATTAATGTGCTCTTTTTATTATTTTTTTAAAGAAAGAGACAGATATCTGGGTTACGAATAACCTGAAAATATATTTTTAAAAACCCCCCATTACCGTCATACTAATCGGAAATGATATGGCATAGAAATTAAACTCACGACGTTTGGGTGGTAATTTGATGTATTTGTCAACTCAGTCACTAACTGGTCAATAATCTCTGTTAATAAGTTATAAAATTTGCACAGCTTGTTAGGTCAAGTTCAAACTGCTCGTTGCGACATCTCAATTTTGCCGATTTTTTTAAATGTGAATATCGCACCCGTCTAGAGCCAATGAAACTATGGTATCCCCAATTGGGTATGTAGTGTGTCTGAAGGTAGTGGGGAGGAGAAGGAGATGGGAAGAGGAAGGTGAGGAAGTACCTGGTTATTCAGATCTGGGCACCAAAAACGGCTAAAGCTATTCCAAGCAACTTTTTTTAATTCTGAATGATGGTCTTACACCAGGGCTATACTGAAAATATCTACCACTTTGGAACGTGACGCAAATATTCTATAAATTATTTTTAATAAATTAATTGTGAAAAAACACAAATTAATCAAATAAAATTTATTTGCCCACGTCGCGCTGGGTTCAATCCCGCAACCTTCGGATTGCGAGTCGCAAGCCTTACCCCTCGATTACGCAGACCACCGTCAATAGGAGTTAAACTAAATCCGTTATAGTATTCCAATAACAATAATAATAATAATACCTTTAAAAACGTAAAAACCACAAAATTATTGTACACATCATAACTCTGGTTAGAAGTCAGGTTGAATATAATTCATGCATTGAATTTCTTCATTTTAAATATCATTGAACTATATATTTTGTTTTAATTCTTTCGAATTTTTCTTGTTTAATTTTCAATTGGTAGTGACATAGAAATGAAAATAAATCTAAAATCATTTATGAAACGTCCAATGTGTATATATAAAATATTAAATACTGACGATCTCCGGAGTTTCATGGCTCCATGGTTATAAACCAAAATATAATAAAAGGTAACATTAATAATTCAATATTGTGACTTAAAAATTCGGGACGTTCATTCATTGATGTTCGGACAAACCTGTTCTGGTTTTGTGTGAAGAGTTAATAGACCTCTTCGTTAAATATTATACCAAAGATAAACGATTCTGTGGATGACGCGTGTATTCAAAATCTAAAATTATGTATTTGTTGGTACAAAAGTAAAAGCAGTACATCCATTACCATCCGTTATAAAAAAAACACATTTTTTTATACGAAGTGGATACTTTGTGATATTATAATTAAAAATAAGACAATAACTTTACACCACTTTTATTTTTATACCAAATGCCGATCAGGATTAACTACGAACCGAAACTTCGCCAGGGACAAAATAAAATACTAATAAGCTAGTTATTACTCAAAAATATTTTTTCTTTTAAAGTCGTATAATAATATATTAAAATAATAGACAATTGGCCATAATGTACATCAAGAGTGGAATGGTATTAAAAGTGTGGAGGAGCTATTCCAGGCAGCGCAAGATAGATATATATTTACCAGAGTGATTGCCAACGTCGGGGGACCTGATAGGACACACGAAGAAGAAGAAGAATAATTTATTTCTTAATTACCAAGAGTATTATAAATATCTTCTTTGTATATACAATCTCGTGTCACAATGTTCGTCCGAGGTCAACTCCAAAACTACTTAACCGATTTTAATGAAATTTGGCTTACTGTATCTAATTTGGTCCAACTTTAAAGATAGGATAGTTTTTAATTCGATTATTGACCTCAATATTTATTATTGCGAATTAAATGTTTTTTTATGGGACAATTATTTGTAAGTTCTAAAAGTTTCTGACAGATGGCGGTGTGAGTTAATTTATTGATACAACACTTGGTTATCTAAATTAGGTAACCATCCAGTAGATGGCGTTGTGTTAGCCACAGCAACTCGTGGGCGGGTCGGCTAGTAGAATTATAAAAATTAAGATTTAGGTCTCCGACAATTTTGTTTAAATGTTGTGATGTTCATTCACACTTTGAGAAACATACATATTTTTTGTTCATCGTTTGAATTTCCTAAAAGGTGTAATGTTTGTTTTTTTTACAATTGTAAGTCTTCTGTAAAATTGGGAAAATTTTCTGAATTTAGACTTACGATAAAATATTTTATGCGTCCTTATTAAATGGATAGATACTAGACTAAAAAAATATTAATTTTGTATTATTCAAGATTTTTGGGCATGTTCGTTTTGTTGTTAAAATTAATTTGCAACAGAGAGGAAGACATTTTTTTTCAATGTATCTTTTGCAACATGTTGATTAAAAAATAACCAGTATAAATTCATACGATTAAAATCATCCATTTTCTTTCTAAGGTTAAATTCAAATAATGTATTACAAGGATTTCATTAGAACGTTATCTTCAGCTGAGGCACCTATATCCAAGGGAGAAAGAAATAGAGAAAATGTATGTAACGGTATAACTTGGCTTATTGGATGAAGCACCCATATTAAATTACTTAAATCCTGTTACTGAATCTCAGTCATTGTATAGATTCAGTGTCGGGGCGACAGACTCCCGGGACCCTGGGCAAACACGAACTTTTTGATATTTTGTCCTCTGGGCACTCTATTATACAATTAACATTAGAGACAATTCCGTCAAACTTTGATAAACACTCGTATCTACATCGTGACACATTCCTCACACATGCAAAGGTAATAATCATTATTTCTTTCTGACTTCAATCATTATTTTTTATTGATAAGATTAGATTATGAAAATTTCGCTAGTAGATGTATAAAATGCATAGATTATTGTGCTTTGACACCATTTTATAAAAAAAAATATGTTGGCAGTAGCATCAATTGTCAAACTTGTATAACAAGAATAACAACTTTCAACCTAGCTGCAAACTGAAAACGGAAAATTAACAAAATGTTATTTGAAATGCATTATTTTCCAATTCCGTTAACTTTAATTAACTTTTTCTAAAATTAATTAACTTGAATGGAAGTACTATTTTGGTAATACGCGTTTAAATAACGTATTTCTGTGTCTCCTGAGATAAAGAAATACGTTATTTAACCACCAAAAATTCGGAAAAGCTTTTCCACTCCTAAACATCTGTCTGGTGTTCGCCTGGCGGATTCCTCAAAACATAAAAATCTTTAGGTTGTCGTTAGTTTGTTAGTTATGTTTAGATTGTTAGATTTCGTTTCACGTATACTTTTGTTATTAATTTCTATTTATCTGCTACCGGTTTCGACATGTTCGTGTCATTTCACTAGAACCTGCTTGCTCGTGACCCATTGATCCATGGTATCTTATGAATTATTTAACCACGACATTATGAATGCTTTGATCTTATTCATTAAGCTTTCCATATCCAAGTATCATATAAGTGATATATACATACCAAGTGTATAGATAAATTAGCGTTTAAGATTGTTCACAACCTTAGGGAAAAGTGCAATGTTCAGATAACATTGGGGAAACTGAGGAAAATAAAACTTTTAATTGCGTTTGTTAATCCGAAAGATCCCTGCGAAGAAATCAAATTACTTTTCCTAACCATGTTAAGATATGGTATTATTATCTTATTATTTGGGAATAAAATACAACATGGTTTGCCACAACACATCAAAAACTTAAATGGTCATATAAAATGTTTAGTTGCCTACCTAATTATATACCAAGTACTGTTATAGAGTCCTCTACAGTTCTTTTTTACTTTATCATGTATGTTGGTACCTACCTACGCCGAAATTGATTTTAAAATAATTTTTTTCTCTACTAAATCAAACGCCGATTCCCACTATTAAGGATTTTCTATGTTTTTTTTTAATGGAGTCATTTGATATCTAAATTTAACTTGCCGTAATATTAAAAGCATAATAATATATGGCTTATCTATTCAATCTTAGTTCTTCAAAATATTTTTACCCACTTCTCCCAACGACATGGTGAAATTTTACGAAATATCGGAATGCTTTCAAGGCGTTTTAAATCCGCCACCATATTTCGTATTTTTCAAGTTGTCGTGAAGAAATACCATTTTAGAAACTGTTTAATATTTATAATTAAAATAATCATTAACATTTTTAAATAATAAAATTTTATTATAAAAACACGAAAAAATGGTAAAAAAAAAAAACTTATCGATACATTTTGACTCGAAACGTAGATAATTTTGAAATAATTCGATATTTAAAAAACATATTCCATTAGTGTAGGAAATTAATAAGAAAACTATCACTCCACTTTGTATGCCGTTTATGAAATAAATATTTTTTTGAACTTTCAACTACCACATCGAAAATTTCCCGCCAATGTGCAGTCATCCATTTCGACATTTTTTTTGGATTTTATGCATCAAATAAGGACTAAATATTTGAGACTAAGATAAGATTTCCAATGATGAACCAATCACATATCTCCGCATCATATAAAAAAAAATAAAAATAATTTTGTAACGTACGGATGCCCCGGTTAGATATGTCTTTCAGAGGCTCTAATGGAATATGATGTTTGTGGCTAGTAATGTCCTTCAGAAGCTTGATAAGTTAATTGCAAATGAATTATTATGTTAGTAATTATAACGGAAAAGGTACAAATTATGTATGTTACATAAATAAGTTGTACCTAAATGTGTTAATTAAAGGTAGGTCACCTACATATTTTTATGTGTACAAATTACAAAGATATGCATGCAACAATTTTTACAAATTATTTGAAATATTTGTTTCTGAGCCGGTGATCTAGTCTTCAATTTTTAACGAGTATTCAAATGACATTTTTTATTGATGAATTCTATCTATAAAAGAAATATGTACAAAAAAAGTACTAAATAATTTGGTGCACTTTCTCCATTGAAATAGATCCTCGTTGGTTGAGCAAGACGTATCACGATGTAAGAGCATTGTAAAAGAACAGATACTAGTTTGTTGTAACATAAAATCACCTGAGATGCTTTGCCTTATCGAGGTATATTTAACTGTGTGTCCATAACAGAGGACATAAAATAAGACTGTTGTAGTCAGCCTGTTTGGAATGTTCTTCCTTTTCTAGTAAACTCAAACTAATTATTATCAAATAGATTCGAAGATAAATCGACTGTAGACCCCGGGTAGATAAGCTACGGAGGGGGGGGTACCTACCGCACAATTGTCACCTGGCCACATTATGCCCGCAATATGGCAACACTGAACGGTTATTCAAACGTTGGCATCTGCGCGCGCAGCCGTCCTTTGCCGCTCTTTTCCTTATTCTCCCGCGCGCTAGGAATGTCCGCGGCGACGGTCGTAAATCGCCGCGACAATTCCACGAAAAGCTAAGAAGTAAAGCCAGAGTGACATCGCGAGGAATCCTTAATGACTGGGCGAGCCAGCGGACAGCGGCCCGAGATTAATTACTCGACGTCGCTCTAATCGAATTCTTTCGGAACGAGCGCGATACTTAGGGTAGCGGCCATTACGTGAGACAATTACCTGATGCCCCCTAGAGTCGCTCGCTTCTGGCCAGTGCTGGTGCTGATGCTTCCATTTCGGTAGGCAGACCAACGTGAGACATCTTAGAACTCGAGTCGTCAAACTGACGTAAAGCATACGAGCTAAAACCGACTACATATCCATACGAACATAATAAGAAGTGTACCTTATTACCGGATAGGCCACGAAGTACCATAATGCAATTTTATCTATCGCAGCGAATACATCCCGTCTTAAATGAAATTAATGGCCGGCTATTAGACGATAAGTTTCGCATAACGCGGATTCTTTAAAAGAGGAACTTCGCTCGGCATCTAATAATTAAAATACCCACTAGTTTTTTATGACCCTTTTCATTCATGTAAAAAATATTGACAGGACACTCGACATGAGAGCCATTAATATACACGTATCGGAATCTTTAAGCGAGAATGATTCATTGGAGCTATAAAAAAATTCTATTTAGTAGGTCGCTTCTTGAGATCTATAGTCGTACGCACTCTTATATAAAATAAAACAATAAACAATACCTTCCTAAGTATATTTCGACATAAAAAGATGGTTTTTTTGTGTGTCCGATTTGCAATAATAATTATTAAAAACTTTTATCATCATTCATTTTTCATGTAATATGATGTAATACTCAAAAACTCGAAGAAAATTGGTAATTTTATAAATAACTGGCTTTTTTAAAGTTTCTCCCTGCGTGTCCTTTCCCATTCGTCTCCATTTCTATTACGCCCCCTCTTCCCCTCCAACTTCTACTTCTCCTTCCGCGTTCCACTTTCACCTTCCCTCTCCTCTCTCCCGCTGCCCTCTTCTTGTGACCACCCTCACGCATTCTCCTTCCACCTTTACCACCTTCCCTCCTCTCTCCTCCCCCCTCGTGCGAACCACCGTCCTTAATTTCCATCCGACCCTCCCGGATTCCCCTCCGCCTACCGCCTATTTTCTCTGCCGCTAAACTCTATAAAATACGCCCATTTTTTCAAACAACTCGCGTTTGACCAATTTCAATTTTTTTATGCAAATTTTATAAAACTAGAGCACGTTATTCTGCTATTCGGGACGGAGACAAATAAAACAAATCAAAGAAGTTCTTGAGTTATAAATAGTTTTACTAACCCGACTTTGTTTTATATATTAAGATGGAAAAATGGAAAAAATTGCCTTTTATTTTTGTCCATACAAAAAACAAGCATGTCAAATTTTCCCACACAATTTTTTTTTTTTAAATTTGGAATTTTTTTTTCCCGAATCTAAATATTTAAAATACTAAAACTGCAATCCTAAATATGAACCCACAAATATATTGATGAAATTATGCCAAAGTAATGACATTCAGACTTAATTTCATTTACGTTCCAATAAGGATCCAATAAGCTTGGCTCAAATAGAATTTTATAATATTTTACAAAGTGTGTTATTTAGCAAAGGTTGTATCGAGTGAACAGTTGTTGGTTGGTTGATATCCACATATCTGTAGAAGGCCTTATGGAAGTGGCCAGGAATTATATATGAACTCCCATCACAACAACATCGCAAAGTATGGCTTTTATGCTCTGAGTCAACTTTTTAATGTATATTTTATAGACCCGTATTCCAGAAGGCGATGCTTCACTATATCACTACACTGTACCTACTCGTGTAATCAATGTAGCGGCTAACTTAAATTACAAGAAAACTCTTTTAAATCTTCGGTTTTCGTATTATACATATCTTAAGAGGGTATTAACAGAGAATACCGAAAATTAGTCATTTTTATAATAAATCAAATTCTAGACGTATTGACCCTTTTTTACAAACAAACATGAATTGATTTTGAAAGATTGTTATTTTATCTGGTGTACGCAGTTTTAAAATTTTGAAAAACCAAGTTTTGTTTTAATATACTAAGGTTATACCGTTGGTCGTTGGCAGATTTGTTCAATTTTCAAACGATAGATTTTATTAAACAAGACAAATTTCAAATCATATAATCATACAACAATCAATATAAAATCTATTAAACACAGTTTTCAGAATTTTAATTTTAGTTCAATGAAAATCATTAAAAAATAAATCTGAGAACGTGTTTTGTGTCAAAAATACCTGAGTTTTTCTATTTATATAAGGTCTTAAAAAGTAAAATATTTCAAATTTTAGTTTCACGGTTCTTTTGTTTAGAAATTGTTGAAAAATCATAAATATTTATGATTAAAAAATACTTACAAGAAGTACACGATATTTAATAATTTATCATCGTGCGTTTTGAGCATTTTTATTGCTTACTTGAATGTAATGTAATATTAAAGCAAGTTTTTAATGAAATAAATCGATATAAAATTTTTAATTTTTAAAATTTGATACGGGGAATAATCTATCTTTCTCATTGGTACCTCCCTGTACAGTTGCAAGCATTTTTAATATTTATTCTCAGCCGCTGGTCAATCGTCCTTAAGTTTTTTTTTTATTTATAACCATGATGATATTACAATATATACAAACACATTTTTTTTATGTAAATCACCTCACTATGCTGAACCTGTTCCAAGGTATCTACCTATTTTAATTTACTGCACAAATTTCTGACTTTATTTAAGTTAGTCAGATTATTAAGAGGAACGGTTGCGTGATCTTTTTCAAACAAAACTTAAATTTTGATTTAAGGCCTGAATACTTTTTAATCAAAAGATATAGCAAATATATAGTACGGATATGCGCTACTTTATTTATTTTTGTTTTAAATTATAAAATAACGGCCGCTTAAAGGAGTCGATTTAAATAAATATTATTATATTTTTAATTATTTTGCCTTACTTTTTCTAAATATAAAGAAATATAAAATAACAAATAATTATTATTAAAAAAGAAATGTTTTAATGAGCTTAAATTAAACTCACAAATTATCGACTTATATAGAATCGTTTGTTTGTTTGTTACAAAAGTTTGTTGGAAAATAATTTTAAAATTTTGACCCAAAAACACTTTTTTTAAATATGCATTTTAATTTTTCATCTTATATTTCATTACCATAACATCGGTTCCTGATAACTCAACAAAGTGGCATTTCAACACCCGTTTGAATAGTGATGTGATGATTTTTTTAAATATATCCCATAACCTAACATACCGCAACCTATTTAACCCAGTTGTTTTTTTTTTTGTTACTTTTAAAGACTTTTCAAATGCGTGATAAAGTTGCACATGGTTGAATTATCCGGTCATCATTAACATAGTAAGTATCCACTAAAATCATAAAAAAATTAATTATTTAATGGACCATATTTTATTATTTAAAACACAAATAAATAACGTAGCACATATTTGCAATACCTTTTGATTAAATAAATAATTTTTCAATTTGGTGACCTCAATTTATTTATTATTATTAAGTTTATTTTGTAGAACTCCATTTTTATTTTTTATTTCAATAATATTATAATTCAATGCATAAAAACAGTTTATTATAAACAAGTTCTGCTTCGTATTTTTTATTATGCATTACAACTGTTTCGCCCTCTGAAGGCATTGTCAAACTGGTGTCAAAACCAATTACAGGCGATGAATTTATACTAAATCTAGATCGATATTTACAATGACTAATTTCTAATTTCTTAGTAAAATGACTGGAGTTATTAATGGTTATTATTTCCCTAATTGTAAATTCCCAAATTGCATTGTTAAAATTCAACTGAAGGTCGCTATGCACTCTAATTATGTTGTTAGTCGTTTGCAAATGATGACTCATGGTTTTTTTAATATATTATCCAGCATATTACCACCAAATTTTAGTTTTGTACATAAAGGGCCACGCAAACATTCCTCCTTTGGGCTTGTATGAGGGACTAACATTAATAACATTACTTTTGATGAGCTGGAACATTTTTTTTAAGTGTTAACTTTTCTTAAAAGCCATTTTAATTGAGTTTAATGTTGGGTACGGATGAATATTCATACTATCTGTAAAGTATTATGTAATCTAAAAAATGTGTGTTTGTGTCAAATGAAGGTAATGGATTATTAATTGATAAACTAATGTTTAAAACAAGATTTTTTATGCATAGCAAAAATGTTTTTTCAATATGGGTGAGTGTTTTTGGAAGGCTAATAATTATTCCTTATGATAAGATAATGGATGGTTAATTTTCTGTAGTGCCCTTTCCGTCAACTTGCATCCAGAAAACTTATTTTTCTTTCACGAAGTATTTATATTATTATATATACATGCACATTATTTCAATTTGGGAGGCGGGTATGGGACCATTTACCCCCTGCCGTAGGTCTCACCTGCGTTTGCATCAGCTTTTGGTGACTTAGTAGGGGTGCCCGATATCACGGGGTAAGGTTTGTCTAGGTCTTGGCAACGGACGCGTTTGCCTACCTACTGCGGACCGGATTGGGGGAGACTGATTGATGTAGAGCTTTTGAACTCTCCAGCCGGACTCTCTCAACCCATTGCCTTGCACCGCAGTGGAGGGATGAATTTATACGTCTCTCACTCCTGGACACATTTTTCTTTTCCAGATCTTTGTCTCCTTTCTTTCCCTGAAAAGACACCTTTACACAGCATCTCTAAAGACGTAAGTCCTGAGGGATTGTTTTTCTTGAGCATCCTGGGTCGAGCTAATGTAAAACAACAACAATAAAACTTTTCCTAACCTCGACTTGCATATTTCTCTTAGAATTAGAAAAGGTATCTATCTTCCTTACTTTAACATGTAATTACAAACCGATTAAATTACATAATTAAAAGTGGTAAATTTTATGATGTGAAAACACATAGCCATATTCACATTTATAACTAAATCACTGACCTCTCAAAAATAATTAACCACCTAAATAATAATCGATTACAGTTAATACAAAGTAATTGATTTCCGAAAATAATCAAATTATTATTTTTTTTACTATTTTTATACATAAACGATCTTTTTAACCCTTGCTCAAATATTAAAAAAATACATATCCTTACTCACATCAAACATCAAACCAATCTGAAAAAAAAATCTTCGATCAAAAATAAATAAGTGGAAAAGTTATGTACAAAGTATAGGTACTTACTAGTATTTAAAATCAAGATATTTTTTAGAAACATTCAACAAACAACGCATTAAAAATAAACCATATCGTTCGAAACACAATGCCATTTTCAGATACGAACAAATCAACAAACTTAAGTCAAGAAATAAGAGTAGAGAGAAGAGAGACCTATGATCGGTTCCCACTAGAATCAGGTTAGAGTAAAGTGAACAAGGTTTCAATGGCCAAGTAATTGATGGAAATTGAGTCTCGTAAATTGCGTAACTTTGATCCATGACTTACGTCAAACCCTCTACAGCCACAACCGACTACTTCTTGAGAGGCTGTATTGATCTGTGTTGGCAGGGCTGGTGGAAGGAATTTAATGCAGATGATAATAATGATAATTGTAAATATTACCATCTCATTAAACATTTAGGCATATTAGATTTGTCAAAGAATTTGTATATAAAAATGCAAAAATTTCACTTTAAATACATGTAGGATTACGAAATATTTTTGAAAAATTTTTAGTAGGATTTTTCGGTCAAATTAGGAATTCCACCGAGCCGAACTCTCTGATATGAAAATATCTAGAGTCGGTGAATTATTTACCCATTTAATAGTCTGGTAGGTTAACATGTTGTTCTTGTATTGTTTTGTATTAATTATACTTATATAATACACTTCCATAGCGTAGATTTACTAGATGATCATTTTTATGGAAAAGTGTGTGAAAGGGTTTTTTTTTCCTATGGGGTCTAGTGCAAATAAATAATTTGTATAGCGCCGTTTTAGAAAAAAATCACTTAAGCGGCTGATATTTTTACCAACAATAAAGGCTCTAAAAGACCATAGTTTTAAAAGAACTGGAATGAATTTAATTTTTTTATGATAGGAACCGTGGAAGTAAATCAGAATTTTTACTAGATTTTTAGAAGACAGATTTTCGGCATTTTAAAGATTCGTGTTTAGAGCTTAGTTAAAACCTACTTGCTATATCCAAAATGTTGCACATCCCATAGAAAATTGTCGTAAGTCTAATTTTCTATTTTCCTTTTTATCTCTGAAAGTAAACTGATTGTGGTTATCTATGTATGCCCCACGAAATCCGTATTTAAGTTAGATCACTCCATCTCCGCAAGGTGTCGCTAGTATTTCTTTTCGACGGGACCACTTGTAACTTTTTTTACTTGAGACTCTTTTCTTCTTCTTCTTCTTCTCATGCCGTGTCCGTTCAACGGACGTTGGCTATCATGTTGGCTTTGCGGACTTTGTTTACTGCGGCCCGGAACAGCTCTACAGTAGACTGGCCAAACCACTGTCTCAAGTTTTTCAGCCACGATGTCCTCCTTCTTCCAGGGCCCCGTCTTCCGGCAATCTTTCCCTGCATTATAAGATGCAAGATCTCGTACTTCTCCGGATGCCTCATCACCTCTCCTAGATATTGAAGTTTTTGGATTTTTATTGTTTTAATAACTTCTTTTTCTTTATTCATCCGAACCATAACATCTTCATTCGTAACACTGTCCATCCAGCTTATTTTGAGTTTTCTCCTGTAGATCCACATCTCTAATGCCTCAAGTCGCCTTATCAGTTCTTCAGTAAGTGTCCAGGCTTCCATTCCATAAAATAATACTGAAAACATGTAGCATCTGACCATTCGCATTCGTAATCCAACGTTGATATCATGACTGCAGAACATCTTTTTCATGCGGATGAAGATTGCTTGCTCAATGCGGCATTTGATTTCAACCGAAGTATCCCATCTTTCATTTAATTTCTACGGGATTTTTAAATTTTATGAAAGAATGTACCTACAGTTCATTTTAAGATTGTCGCTTGAAATTGTAAAAACTATAGGTAAACCAATTAATGCAATTAAATTTGAAACAAGTAGTTTTTAATTTGATTGGATTTCCTTTGAATATCATACAATTTGTTTTGTGCTGTAAGTAAAGAGCTACGGTAAGTTACGTAAATTTATGCTTTCTTCAAGCTTACCGGCAATCTAAAATCGAAATTCAAATATAAATCAAACGTGCTTTAAGCTCCCATTCTGCCCTATCTACAACCGCAATACACCGATTCGGTACCACAGGCAGGCAGTCCGGTAAACAATTGCTCATACATTTGCCTCCCAACTCGATTGCTAAGCACCGAGTCCGAACGATGGAACTAACAAGTGCCGGGGTACGGAGCACTAAACACTGAGTACTGAGCAAGTACTGAGTGGTTAGTGGCTGAAGGGTGATTAATACCGCTGAGTGAATAGCTGGCCTGTGAGTGAAGCAGTGACTAAACGGCCTGGGCACTTTGGTAGTTGCCGAGATGTGTGTGGGAAATTAGTCAGAACATGTTTCCGATTACGGTTTACTGATGCATAATTTTATACGAGTCAACTGCTTTAAAGAAGCCCGCAGAAGGTAAGTCACATTAGGGAGTTAACTTTTACAGCTTTTTGCAAAAAAAATTTAATAAAATTGACACGCAGAAAAATTTTATTCGAAAAAACGATCATGTTAATAGTAAAAACGGTTAAAAACGGGACTGAAGTTCTTACGAACCAATTAACAGGGTTTCAATGTTTATTGGCGGGAACGTGTAAGAATAATTTGTTGGTATACGACATTTCGTACGTATACCAACAAATTATTCTTACATTTTCCGTGGAGTATGAAAGTAATCAATTTCAGATTCTGTCATGTTCTAGCTGCTTTTCCATTATATTCAAATTCGCAACACATAATGAATTTATTTTAATTTTTATAGAGAATACTTTATAAGAGTACCACACAATTGCTCCCGTCTGGAGCCAATGAGACTATGTCATCTCCAATTGGGGTGTGTTGTGAAGTTGAAGGTAAGTGGGGAAGGGAAGGAGACGAGGAAGAGGAAGGTGGGGAAGTACTTGGCTATTCAGATCTAGTTACTAAACACGGCTAAGGCCATTACAAGTAATATTTAAATTCTGAATGGTGGTCGTACACCAAGGCGATACTGAGAGTATCTTCCACTCTGGAACGTGCCGCAAATATAGTATATATATATTATTTTTATTAATTAGTTGTGAAATAACACAAATTAATCAAATAAACTTATCAAATATTTGCGCACGCCGGGTTCGAACCCGCGACCTTCGGAATGGGAGTCCAAAGCCTTGCCCTTGGACTACGCCGGCCGTCGTATGACTCCGGCCATGTATTTCCTTTCTTGAAGCAATCAAAATGAAGGTTAGTTATGTATTTAGATACCTAACCAGGGCCCCTAGCACACTCGATCGATAAAGATTGATAGGATAACTTTCAGTAACTTCTCATCGTTTCCTAGCATGACTGCAGATCGCTAACGAATACGTGACAATTCACAATTACTAAGCGTCCTTAATATATTCGACATCAACTGTTGTTTGTACTGAGGAACGAAGAGAAGTTATTGAAAGTTATCGATACAATCCTTATTGATCGAGTGTACTAGGGGGCCAGATAAGTTTTAACATTGTTAATTCGATTAACGATTTTCACAGCGCGTTTTATTTTATTTATAATGTAGTTACACGGCAGACATAGACAGAGACAGGGGGTGGAAGGCGGGAAGGTGGAAAGTGGAAGGGGTAATCAAAAGGGGAAGGGGACGAGGGAGGGGAATGAAGTGCGTAGGAAAGGACACGCTGGCGAGGGCTACGTAGGGTGGGGGAGGTGGGAGAAGCAGATCGAAAGATTGCAAAGGAGACGTAGCAGCGGTAGGGGATAGCAGGTGTAAATTTGGGAAATCCATGCGTCTCATCCGGACAGAAGAAGTATGTGTATTGTAAACGAGTAACGGGTGGCCGGGAAGGTATAAAGGGGGTTAACAAAAAAACTGCAAAGAATAAATATCAACCGTCCAAAACGGGTTATAATAATATACGAGTTATAAAAAATGTATGTAAAACACTGAACATATTGGCCCCCAAATTCCTACCCACCCCTCAAACCGTTTTCCTCCCCAGAACTTCATATCCTTCCTTTCCCTAAAATGACCCTCCACACAGCATCCACAAATATGACATGGCCTCCGAGTGAAATTGTTTTTCTCCTGAGTGGCTATAAAAAAATTAGGCACAATCGCCGCAAGTATCACGATAGTAAATATTGCCGTAATATAAACGTGTTAACTTATATTACGGCAATTCACACGATACTCCTTTCTTAAAATAATCAATCAATATCATAATCACATCTATTTGTGCTATGTCGATAAATGATTAAATACATGTTGATATCACAATTTCAGTTGTGAATTTTTTTCGTAAATTTCTGTTCGGCACACATCAAACTTTGTAACAAATTCCATCAACAGAAATTAGCTAATTTTATTATTTTAAAACGGTTCTTCTTCGCCGGTCTATAAACAAATCAACGAAGCATGATTTACGACGTTATTCTCTCACGTGGCAATAAGGTGATCTCTGTAGTCGGGTACCATAACTGGTAGGTACCTACGGGCCGGAAATATGTGGTTTCAATAATGGCACGCTGGAAGCCTAAATTGCTATGATCGATAATGATACTGACGTAAATATATGTGTTTGAAGATACTCAATATTAAAGCTATACAGCGTGTTTGGTAAACGATATGGACATGATACAGAAAAGGAAAATTGTAATAAATTTATCAATTGACGCAGAAAACTAATTACCACTGATTTAGTATTAATAACAAATTAAACAAATATATTATCTATTTATTTTACAGATAAATTATTTCAATTATAATAATAATATGAACCGTACCTTGAATACCTTACACACATATATTTTTGTAAATACTGTGTAATGTTATGCTGTGCTGTGTTTAATAATTTTTTTAGATAGTTGGGGGTAAAGTGCATTAACTTCGGGAGGTTATTCTACATGGTGATAGGAATAAAAAAAGTTAAATAACTTTTTTCGAAATTCCAACTTTCAGGGGTACTTTTTCAGTAAAAAGGTAAAGTTAGCGCGACGTGTAAGGTCGGCTTAATTATTTTGCATTATTGTTAAATCTTTCACTCACTACACAG
This sequence comes from Limnephilus auricula, assembly GCA_951813805.1. Taxonomy (NCBI): domain Eukaryota; kingdom Metazoa; phylum Arthropoda; class Insecta; order Trichoptera; family Limnephilidae; genus Limnephilus; species Limnephilus auricula. The sequence goes on from OX638403.1 coordinate 16,125,499, forward strand.
TCAGTGTTGATTTTGAATACAACTGTAAGGCGCTCCGCCCACTGAGGCAACTGAAAACCAACTAAAACCGTCTGTTTCTCTGTCTTGATTGGTCAAAAAGCTTGGTTAACCATAGAAGAAGAACAATCAGCTGACAGTTGGCAACTATAAATGGCCGCCCAGGGCAACCAGTAGAGCAAGTCGCAAGTCACCACTTGCGTTACCATTGACAACGGGGTTTTGTGTGATAGTGTATGTGCGGGCCATCACATTGTCATACAAAGACAGTTGGCAGTTGAGAGTTTTCAGTTGCCTGAGTGGGCGGAGGCGCTAATTTTACTGCTTATTAGCAAAGTAGGTAATTTAATGTACCCAGCAGTATTTGAATTTAAAAACTTTATTTTTATGATCAAACCTCGTTAATGTTGTGTTTTTTTACCTAGTGTGTATTTATTAAGACTTATGAGTACTTAAAAGAAAATGTTTTTCAGTGCGTCTTCGGTTTATTGTCGTCAATGAAGTTTGAATACGTCGTCATGGTTCTTGTCTATTTAGTTGAAAACTAACCTTACTGATAAAATTGTGTTTCTTTTGGGCGATTTTGTTAAACCCACGCTCCGTAAGACATTAACCAAATAATAGGATCACATGTAATGACACCACCTGCATTTCTTGATTAACGACCTTCTTGTTCTAATAATATTCGTGACTTATTGAGTGTTTATTTTTGTTCTTGCCTACAAGCAGAAGTGTACATTTTGAAAATGTCTTAAATTAACATTGGTGAAAAGTGTTTAATAATTTTATTGTTATAAGTGTAACTTCATTTTGTTATTTAGTGCAGTTAACTTTTTGAATTTTATTTAAAACAAATTTGTGATTGACAAAATCACGGCCTGTTATTGTTTACACGCGGTTTCTATGGATACGTTCCAATCAGAAATGTGCAACATTACCACGTTGAATTTAAGTGTACCTCACACTAAGGATTTTTAGTAGGTACGTCTTTTTGTATCGGAAAAAAAACGTTGGAATTTCGGAAAAAGGTATTTATCTTTTTTACTCCTACCATCATGTAGAATCTCCTCCCGAAGTTAATGCACTTTACCCCCGGACACCTGTATAGTAATTATTAGATAATAGTGCTTTTAGAAAATGCCAGAATGAAAGAGAAGGGACTGTCAAGAAAATAATGTGTGTTATGTTTGGTGTTATAATGTTTTAAGTAATATGAATACCTAATTTTTTGAGCCAGTCAGTGATGTTTTTTTGTGAATAATTGTTGATATATTTATGTACCATGTGAATCTAAACACATACCGTAAAAAATAAAGTAGATTACACACTTTAACAAATTTAAATGGAAGAAATTAAGATTTTTTTAGATGTTCAATAATTCGTCATATTTAATTGGGATTCTTTCAACTTTTATCTGTAGGTTTAGTAGGTGGATGTCTGACATTTGTTTTGAATAGATTATCTTTTAACATATAATCAATCATGCTTCAGTTTTATATAAGGTGTTCCTTCTCGGAAACATTCTCTAAAATATTACCGGTTGATCAAAGTTTACATATTATATGCTTGATTTAATAAAATCTTATTAAGGAATAAATAGTTTTCTAGGAATTTCATATCTAAACTAAAATTAATAACGCAATCGTATATTTCCTCTTTTTTGCATGCGAGGAAGTTTATGCTGATTTTGATAAAAGCCTGCCAACTTAACCCTCGGAATGCAAATGGTCCGCTTTATGCCGGCTGACAATATATATTCCTAACATGATCCATATACATACAAATTTAAAAATAGTTTTTATATAAATTAATCACATATTTTTGTTAATGAAATTTTAATTTGTTTATATTTTCTTATAATTTAATTGGCCAAATATCTTCATTGCTCCTTACATCAACGACTGTGTTTGTTTTATAAGGGAGATATAATTTGATTTCTTTTTCGCATCTCTTTTTTTGCAGAAGAAACAGTTTATCCTCATTTTAATAAAAACTTACCAACTTAACCAATTTAACCCTCGGGATCCCGGGAGCAAAATGCCAATCGCCCGCCTTACGCTGACTAAAAATAAATTCGTAATAACTTACTTTTTAATCAAATTGATGTTTTTGTAAATTATATCGTCCGACCAAATATATTTTTTTAATATATTAATAATAGAGGGAGGTTAACTATCGCTTAAATGTTTGCCGTACAACAGGAAAACCCATTGAGATTGTTTGTGTATATAATGGAGAAAAAAAAACTGCCTGTTTTGGTACGTAAATAAATAGTCTACCATTAATACATACTTGGATTTCACTTTAAAATCACGAACCCTTTTCAATGATTATCGTTATTTTTTTCCTGTTTCATTAAAAACTTTGCATATTTTGTAGCTTAAATAAACATTGTAAACTTGTATGAGCACGAGATCTCTGTTTTCACTCAATTTGTTACGGTAAAAAACATAATTAACATTACAATAAGTACAACGCTAAAAAGTCATAACAAAGAAGTTTATGGTAGCTCTTCCGTACCATTTGTGATCATCTTACGACGACGGTTCATGACAATGCTTCATTTATCTTCGGATCGTTTAGTAGGCAACAAAAAGATTAACTCTTTCATCGCGGTGGCTTTATCAGGTAATTCATGAGAAAACAACAATAATTTCTCTCCGTAAACGAACGAATATTTGCATTGTTTTGCTTTATTACGCATTGTTTGCGACTGTGTTGAGTATAGACTTCCACGAGAGGCGTTGTTCTCTTTCATAATAAATATCATGTTTGTTATTTTGACCGGGTGCGATAAATATTGGATAATCGATTATCATCTATATGACAATGTAATCAGAAAATGACATACAAAAGTAGCAATATTGAATAGATTTCAATGGTAACTAGAAACATAACATAATTACATTCTGAGGACGATAAAAGAATTTAAAACAATTAATTCCTTTAAATTGCTTTACACTGGATTGGTGAGAAGTAATTTGGAGTACAACTCAATAATCTGGGCTCCATTTTATAAGACTCATCAGCAAAAAATCGAAAGAGTACAACATAAGTTTCTTAGGTTCATTAATTACAAACTTGGAATACCAATTGAAGAACTTAATTATACATGTCTAATGGAATTACTAAACCTAAGTGATTTAACTACAAGACGCACAGTGAGTGATTTAGTTTGCCTTTTCAATATATCAAATGGCAGCCTGGACGCCCTCGATTTAACGAGCTTAATTAATTTACGTATACCTACCCGCAATACTCGTTTAAACGCTCTATATTTTGTTACCAAATCTGCCAATAATTACTTCATAAACTCTCCAATTCAAAGGCTTCATACACTTGGAAACACATATAGTTCAATTGATGTCTATCGTTTTCAATCGGTTTCCAAATTTAAAACCAGTATATTAGAACTTTTATAATAAAACAATAAACATTTAGCTATTGCACCTCTGATCAGAATATTTCCTCATGTTTGACACAATAATAAATGTAGACTTCTTGCAATTACTACAACTGCATTATTTTTTCACATGTAATTACTGTAACCATTTAGTAAAAATGTTATTTTATTTTTAATTATTTATCAATTTACAAACTGGCTGGCTTTTGGAGCCCGCTAGTTAGTGAATAGATTAGTGAATGAATAAATTAATATATACACTAGCTTTTATGTGTCGCATAGATATTATGTTAATACTACTACTACCTAATATGTACATATAAACTTCATTTTTATAAGCAGTTTTTGGTTTTTATACCTTAGAAGTATGCATATTCTTATTTTCTTACGACAGGTTTACACCTACAAACTATCATGTTTTCATTTTATTTTTACTTGCTTTTATGTGTCAAATGGTTAAGGTTAAATTATTGCTTTTACTATTCTATACTTATAATCTTTGTGTATAATATTTTTTAAAAACTATGTAAAATGGCAGAGCGAACGCCCTGGATTTAACGAGCCACGATAACTGGTCAAACGATCTAGGTATATTATGTTAACAATACCGCCAACAATTATTTCGTAAACTCTCTAATTCAAAGGCCTCATATTATACACTATACTATTATGTCGTATTATACCATGTTACTGCTCTCACTGTCTAATATGTACATATAAACTTTACATTTCTTTATAGCTAAATTACGTTTGTTAACCTTAGGAGTAGGCACATTCTTATTTTTGTACAACTGGTTTATACCTACCTACAAATAATCATCTTATGCATTACTAGTTACTTGCTGTTATAATATGTTAAATAGATAGATTATACTATGTATTACTACTGTAACTGTGAACTTACAATTTTATGAATATTTTTTATAACTATGTATGTAAAAGCCTAATAGGCGTATAAATAAATAAATAAAAAAAAAAAATAAAAAATAAAAATAATGACATAATGTATTAAATACATTGTAATTCTCTTACCTACCATTTTTTTCTGTTGTTATTGTTTGTTGTTTACAAACGTAAGCCGATTTCTATTAAATCTAAATACGTAGAATTCCATTCATTAGTTATAATTTAAAATAAAATAAACAACCCAAAATGAAGATTTTTTTACAAGAGTTTTTCACATTTCATTGAATCCGAAACGGTTACAAATATTTAAAAGAAAGGTGTATAATATTTTTGAAGGAAATTTTTAGGGTATGACATTATACTACATACATAAAGGGTGTTAAGCATCGTAGGTACTTGACTTGCTTTTTTGACATTTTTGAAGTTTTTTTTTTCTACAAAAACATAAAATTTAGTATGAATTGGGAAGTTAGGGGCGGGGTGAGGGGTTGGTTGGTTACTTTACTAAGAGACCAGTGACGACATGTGGAAGTTTTTTTTTTTGATTTTGAAGAAGTTTTTGAATAAAAAAAAATAATAAATCTAAATAGTTACCGGAGACCAAAATTTTATTAACATTTTTTGGTTTGTGTTATTTCACAATTTAATAATATAAGGTATATTTTTAGCATTTTAAATTTTTTTTGTGTTTTGATAAAAAAAGTTTGGAGTCCAAAATGTTACTTTCTTTCAGTACCTACCCACAAAAAAATATTTTTATTAATTTTTGATATTATGATAATTAAGTATGTTTGTTTTGCTTTCAAAAATATCTTCACTTTAAACGAGTAAAATCAATCCAAATATATGTACTTCTCAAAAAATTTTCCTTTAATTTCCTTTTTTTACATTAACTCCACACAGGAGGCACTGAGGAAAATAATTTCCCTCAGGGCCTATGTCATCTTCGAAGATGTTAGGATTTAATTAATTAAATAGGAAATAAAATAAATAAATCACTTCTCACTGCTCATCTATGGTTTTTTAGTTTTCATTGAAACAAGCAAGTAAATATTATGCAGTTTTCTTGTCAACTCTGTGTAAAATGTCCAGTTATTCAATGAAAGGTGTGTCTCTGGTAAAGTCATAAATCTGTACAAACTCATCTAGAGAAACATGAGTAAAAGCGGAAATATTAACAAATTGATGTCGGTGCTTACTTCGATGTGCTTCTGACGAAGTAACTACACAAGGAATGTAACACGTCACTTCAAAAAAATTTAAAAAATATCTTAGCTGGTCTTATGAAAATTTCACAGAAAAAAGCCACATACATATTAATACCTAATCTTATGGTATTTAACAATAGTCATTTGTCACAATGGATAATAAATAAGCTTGCGATGAATTGATTTGAAAAATGACTCGGACTTTTCCCTTCTAATCTTTCGCATTGTTTGAAATTTTGTAGCGGTCCACACAGAGATGATTATATTTTTAGTTATTGTAAGTCTCAAAGTATATTTGATAACTGCATCATATAATACCTTGACGAACGTGAAAAATACAAGAATACCCAATGGAGTATTTCATCACATTTCAAAAACAGTTTTTAGTTTTCGGATACGTTCAGAAACATTGCGTTTATTTGAATTTTATTGGTAAAAATATTTCCGCTCTAGTTCGTTTTTGTCTAACAGACCATTTTTCGTAAACTTGAGTTAAGTATGCATTTGTTCTCAAAAAGCCTTTATTTATACGATAATCGTTTAAAAAAAAAATTATAAAAGATTATTTAAGGGGTTTTCAAAACGCACTTTGTCTTACGTCCTCCAAAATGTATGTGCTTTTATCGTAAAAAAAACATTAAAGCGCCATTTCTCCCGATTTACGTTTTGGTCTGTTGGATAAAAACGAACTGAAGCGACTGGCAAAATACGGTCGAAGCCTGTTAAATAAAAAAAGTTTAAAAAGGTTTTTAAATACGCATAAAATCAGATTACAGATCTGATCTTACGGATCTGATCTTACAGATTTGATTTTACAGATTTATCATCTTGGGAACTATGAACGTCGTCATTAATGCAGTCATTCATAGAAGAATGTAATAAACAAGTTATTGTTATTTATGTATTTGACTTCCGAGTGTGGTACTAACTTATGTGGAGTTAATGATTAAGTAAGAGATACACATAAAGGAACTGTCCAGTCAGTGAAGTGGATTCAGCGATCATTCATTTGTTAGCTGCTTTCAGCTTGTCTTTACAAACAGTATGTGGAGATATTCTGGTACAGTGGCGTAGGTATGATTTTTTTAACCACGCTTTAATTATTCAAACCCTTCAAAAATTTTGCGTATTTTTTCACAGGCGAAAAATATTCCCGCTTTGCAATAAAATCCAAAAAAATTAATATTTGTTAACTTAACGCATCCAAAAACTAAAAACCCGTTTTCAAAAGGCGATTAAACAGACTTTATTATTAGAAATAACCATGTAATTTTTTAAGTATAAAAATTATTGATAAAAACTTTAAAAAGTTTTAAAAATGGCTTACTTAAAGTTTTTTCTAACTAAAATTACTGATAATGAAAAAAAATAAAAACACATACATATTTTACTAGACAAATGAATTATAAACGTTACCTGTGTCTCACTTTTTGTCATTTTATGTAAAAAAAAATCTTAAAAAATTCACAAAGTTTCATAATTTTTTTTCAAATTGCGATCGAAAACTTTGATTTTATAAAGGTGTACATTTTAATTTTTTTGTGGCTAACTTTTAGATTTTAATATATAGCTTGTTGTATTTTCTTTGCAATACCGTATAGATCATACTTTTAACTACGATAGTACGAGAGATACAACGATTTCTATGAGACCTATGTGAGCTGGGACAAATAAGATCTCCTTTGATTAAACGGGTTTGTTGAGAATAAAAATTTGTTACAGATTGAATCCTTTTACTTTGTGATTGTTCTTCATAATCTTATTGATACTGAAAATTTAGAAGCATTTATTTCCAGTTATCGATTAACCGAGGGGAAAAATTCAGATAAATCCAGCAACAAATTATGAACCGGTTCGCAGAATCACGGGATATTAAAATTTAGTGGTATTTGAATATGAAAGTATTTATCCTTTTTTTACATTAGCTCCATACAGAGGCCCTGAGGAAAATAATTCTCCTCAGGTCATCTTTGGGAATGCTGTGTGGAAAGTCTTCTTAGAAAAGTTAGGAGAGGAAGTTCTGGGAAGGAACATGGTGTCAGGAGTGGGTGAGAATCTGGGGATCAGTCTAGGAGCAACTATGAACAATTTACCCCTGCTGCGTGTTATTTTCTCATTCTCATTATGTTTTTCATCTTCTTTTTTTCATGTTTATCCTTATTATGTAAAAATGTATTATTTTTATTTAGGTACATAGTTGAATTTCACATTATCTATCCTATATGCTTTAATACGTCTTTTTCTTTATAAATTCTTTTCAATTTTTTAAAAATTTTCTTTTACCGCTCCTTTATGTTTTCTTTAATAATGTTATTCTATTCATAATATAAATTTTATGTCGAAACTTCGCTGGTTCATGCAACCATGTAACAATGTAATTACTTTAACAATATTGATAAGTGTTTGTTTCCCTAATAAACTAAAATAAAATAAAAAATAGCTTCCACCAAGGTAATAATAATTATTGCGTACATTGGAAAACTTTTTATGAGTTTTTTTTTTAAATAGATGTAAATTAAAAATTATAATTTTCTGCAAAATTTAATATAGTTCTGCAAGTACTCGTATTTCAGTTTTATAGTATTGCGACAGCTGTTTCGGCTTTCAAGGTGATTTTCAAACTGTGGTTAGGCCATTTTGAGATGACTTATTTATATGATTCGATTTACTCCTGTCCAATTTCAATAAAAAAAATCTGCATTCTCGCAGAACTTAAAATAACATTATTTAATTTGATTAACATGAGGTACTAGAAACGCTAAGAGAAAACCGATAAATATTCAAGATTATGCTATAAATTAAATTGTAGGTAATCATGTTCAGTATCTTCAGGTCGCGTGTAAACGGTTGATGATGCTGTGTCTATTATACTAATCTATTTCTTAACATCTTGCTATCAAATTAACTGACACATTTATGGGTTCCTGATAACGTCGAGACAGAAACAGAGATTTATGATATGTGTGTGGTCATTATATCCTGATAACTACACCTTGATACTAAAACAGCAATGTTATTAATTTTAACTAGCGCAGACCTGTAAAAAATAACATTTTTATAAATAAATAAATAAAAAATTGAAAATTGAATTGAAATTGCCAAAAATTGAATTCCGATCTACTGCTTAGAATGCAACTGTGCCACCATTATATCACCAGCTATTTTAAGATTGGTTGCACAAATTTATTTTATTATATTTTTGTTGATTAATAATTATACTATTCATTAATACCAGACAATATTTGAATTAATTCTCTCCACTCCCCATCGCCACAATCTGCTAATTTTGACTTGGAAATTGCTAATAAAATACCAGTCAGATGTGTTAAGTTTTTTTTTTATTGATGATCTGGCACACATGTATTTCCATAATTATTTTTTAATTAAAATCACTTTCACGTGCCGCTTAGAACTTGTTCAGTCGCACATTATCTGCACCTCCGTGATACGGAGTTAATCTCTGTGCCCGCAGACTCAGACTATCAGCACAGGAATGTCAACAAAGGTAAGCCAACCGGAAAACCGTCTGCCGGGTCAAGAAGCAGTATGGTCGCGATGCGGTGGCACCATTCCTCGACCGGCAGCACTCGATACAGCACTGGCAGCAGGTAGGCACTACGCACTGCGACTGACAACACTCTCGCATACAGATAATGCATGTGCATTACGCGCGAGCAATCTAACCGCTAATCAATATCGATTCTAAAATCCAATTCTAAAATGGCGACTTATTGTCAAGATTCAAATTATTCGATTAAGTCAGTTAATAACATTCATTAGGCGCTTTTTAGCACTCATTCTCGCGAAAATGGAACGGTGAAGGAAACTGCTCACGCTGTATCGTTTGTTTAATACGAGTGAGGGAGAGGAAACAAAATGATAACTTTTTTGCCGTGCCGTTTCCATTAGGCGCTTTTGGTATTCCCGCGGAAATGGCTCGCGCCATCTCATTTCTTTAATACGAGTGAGGGAGAGGCAAGATTAGTATTATTTTTTTTCATTAAATGAGATGCCGCAAGCCGTTTCGGAATTATAATGAATTATAGGGAATTATAAAATCAGCCCTTTGCGTAAACACTTTGGCATTGTTCCAATTATTCTAGTTATTAAAAATTACAGGATATTTTAATTGTAGGATTTGTGAAGCTGAAAGTATTTATTAAAAAATATTTAACAGTAAATTTGTAAAGTTACGACATCTTAAGTACCTACCTGGTAATTCAAAACTCGTTACCAAAAAACTACTAAAGAGTGGTGTACTTTCACCAAGACGCGATATTGAGATTATAAACATATAGAGGGAAAAAACTCTCAGGGTCTACGTCATCTTTGGGGATGTTGTGTGGAGGGCACACCTGCTGAATCACGAAATGTAGCAAACCACACTTTGGAGTGACCTATGGCAGGGGTAGGGGCAGATAAGCGTATATTATTGTACATACGTTTCCCCTCAGGCTAGTTTGTTCTCTTTTCTCACTAATATAGGTCTCATAGAAATCATTCTGCCTCCCTTACTATCAAGGTTAGAAATGTGATCTAAACGATGATAGAAAGAGAAAACACACACTGTATTAAAATTTTAAAAAGTTACCCACAAAATTATTTGAATGTAATTATGAAACCAAAGTGTTCGACCGCAATTTGAAAAAAAAATTAATCCTTGGGAATATTTGAATAATTATTTTTTCATGAAATAAAAAAAGTGAGTTAGCCATAACATTTATACAATTGCATATTAAAATTTTTGTATGTTTTTATTTCTTTTCGTTATAATGATAATAATACATAATTTACATGAGCAAAAAACCTGTGGGGGGGTTAAGTAAAATCTCACCAAATCTCATTATACCGAGAGGAGGGGGGAGGGGGTCAATAAAAATCTTACCTCAACTATAAAAGAGTATATATTATTATAGAGATAATAAAAAATAAAAAATTGTTTCACTTCTTTTGAAGTGTCTCCCATTTAGCTCGCTGAAAAAATGGCTATTATGAAAAACATTTATTTCGACAGTAAGAAAAACTCACGTGAGGGGGGGGGGGGTCCCACAAAATATCACTTAATCTGACCAAGGGGGGGGTCTACATTTTTTTTAAACTGCTCACGTAATTAATGTGAAAAATAAATAGGGCTTTTCTGAAATTTATGCAAAAAAAATTTTGAATTAAAAAATTTGAAAGTGCATTTTATCGCCTTTCAAAATAGTTTTAGTTTTTTCATGCGGTCAGAAATATTACATTTATTGGCATTTTATTGTAAAGTCGACATTTTTTTACTTTCTGATAAAACAAGCTTGAGGGGTTATTTTATTAAATTATTTAAGACCGACCCGGATGAAATAAATTATAATATCAATTGCTTACTGTACGGTGTTTAGAATCAAGATTTATTAGCATTAGTTGTTGCTGAATAACGTTAAATTTAATGGGGTAAAGAATGCACATAAAATAACAGGTTTAAAATAACCTAAGGCCGAACAGTTACCTAGGTCAGTTCTGCAATTCAGTTCAAAGTGCATTGCAGATAAGAATAACTGATGTAGAATTACGTTAACCATAAAAACACGTATTAAAATTGATAGTATAAAGAAGATTTACGTCAAAAGAAAACTAAAATATTCTGTTTCCCGAAATAGCTTTATTTCAAGCAAAAATTCTGCTAATATTTGTCAGAAGTTTTTTTAAACTTTTTTTGATAATCCAAAATGATCGACTTTTATGGAGTTTTGTTTTTTATTTGTAAAACACTCGTATGGCTTTTACAAACATAACACATATCGAAAAAGTAACGAAACAGGAGTAGGTATATTGGTTAGTTAAAAATTACAAAAACAAAAGTAAACTTAAAATTACAAAAACCAAAGTAAACTTAAAATTACAAAAATACACAACAGTACCTACATTCATTCAGAGTAGATACACCACTAAGAAATGTAAAATCATGTTATTGTGGTTTGAAAATTACATCATTTAGAAATATTTAAGATGCTTTAATTAAATTTTGCGGGTAGAACACATATTTGCCTTTGTAATAATCGAGTATTTTTGTTGATTAGTCTCTTTATGAGTCCAGAAAAAATAATGAATCAGCTCTATAAAAACTGCTTTAAATCTTCTACTTTCGAATCCCTTTTCGAGTTGAATAATGTGAAAAAATGAATTGTTTAAAAAATGTTCGCAAAAAGTTTAAATGTTTGTGCCTGTGCTTCTCAAAATGTAAGCTCCCCATAAAATAATGTTTGTCTTACCTGTAATAAAAGATGTTTATTCTGAATAATGTTATTATAGACATAAATTGTTTTATTGTTTTTGTCTTCTTCTTAATGAGGAAATCCAGTATAATTGTTTTTTTTACAATTTTTTCATGTAAAAACTGATTAAATATAAACTGCCAATTGTACACAAATTAATAAATAAAATAAGTTATTTTCACAGAACGACACTCAACTACAATTAAACTTCGCTAAGTATACTTGTATTCGAGTATTTGTTGCTAATTATACGTGATAAGTGCTTGTCTTGTCTGTCTATTAAACAAATCGTTATGACGAACACGTTTCCATAATGATAATAACGCTTATTTATATTCCGGCCTTACAATATTGTGACAGTAAGAAGAACAGATGCATATATGTATTACGCATTCGTGTTTACTGTTATACGTTTGAGGTTGGATTTTGTATGTAGATTTATGCGTCTGTCAGTTGTAATCTCAATGTTTAATAGGTAGTTATGAGTAGTCTATGGTTTGTTTGATGTTAGAATAATCTTACGCGCGTTGTATTGTTCTCTAGACGGTGTTTACATATTACTGTATTTACCGGTTCCGTGACAACTCAACATGGTGGCATTTCAACACCTCTTTGAATTCATTAAAAGTAATATTTTTTTTTTAAAATCAGCCCATAAACTAACTAACGTAATCTATTTAACCATTTTTTGCATCACTTTTAACGACTTTTTAAAGGAGTTATGAAGTTGCTCATGTTGATTAGTCTAGTCACAGGGCACTGAACAAAAAACAATACAGACGAGAAATGTCTACATTTAATATTTGAATGGAAATTAATGTCGCCACTGACTTAATACATTATCTTACTTAGTATCTTTTTTATATTTTTTATTGTCATTACTTAATATCTTTTTTCTGATTTTTCGGTTTCAGATTTTCGATTGAATTTCGATAATATTGTCTTCATTAATTAAAATATTATAATTATAGGTTTAACTTATTAAGTTAAAAATAAAAATAAACTAGTTTTTGATATGTTTGATAAACTAGTTTTTAGCTATGCTTAGAAAATTTATTTTAGATATTTCTTCATTAATTGCAATATTACCTTGTGGTATCATTTTAATTAAATGAAACAAATTACTTTGTGTAAAGCACTATACTCACATATTATAATATTTACATGTTTCAAAACCGATGGTTTCTTCGTCAGGATGAATAAAAATAACGAAAGAAACAAACAAATATAGACAAAAAGGACAATAGACAAAAATATTAAAGAAAGGTGATAAATTACCTAAAAATATCATAAAAAACAAGTATATAAAATTAAATCTCAAAATTATTTTATGATATATATTAAAATAATATTTTTAAATTAGGAAAATAAAATCAGTTTGTTGAAACAACAAACACAACAAGAATAAATTATAATAAATATATGTATTTTTATGAAATAAATTTAAGAGATGGCTATTTTTTTAAATATTTGGTTATTTATAATATTTAATACTCGATAAACTAGTTTTTAGCTATGTATAGTAAACTGGTTATAGCTCTTATTGCTAGGCTAGTTTTTAGCTACGCTTAGTAAAATAGTTTTAGCTATGCTTTGTCAATAATTCTGAAAATGTAAAAATTAAAACTTTGAAACTCTTGCCTATTCTTTCTTACTCACAGCTGTTAGATCACATCTTCAGACTATACAGCTATAATTGGAACTCTGTTACAGACTTACAAAAAATATACATAAAGTACGATATTTACATGTTTTCCAAGTTTACTAGAGTTACAACTGTTCCCAACTGTCTGGAGCCTGAAAGACTAGCATTCCTAATCAGAGTATGTTGTGAAGCTGAAGGGTATAGCGAGAGAAGAAAATCGGAAAGGAGATTGTGGTGAAGTACCTGTCTATTCAGATCCGGTCACCAAAACTGGTCAAAACGGGCCACGATAACTGGTCAAACGATTTAGGTATATTATGTTAACAATATCGCCAACAATTATTTCGTAAACTCTCTAATTCAAAGGCCTCATATTATACACTATATTATTATGTCGTATTATACCATGTTACTGCTCTCACTGTCTACTATGTACATATAAACTATACATTTCTTTATAGCTAAATTACGTTTGTTAACCTTAGGAGTAGGCAAATTCTTATTTTTGTACAACAAGTTTATACCTACAAATAATCATCGTATGCATTACTAGTTACTTGCTGTTATAATATGTCAAATGGATAGATTATACTATGTATTACTACTGTAACTGTGAACTTACAATCTTATGAATATTTTTTATAACTATGTATGTAAAAGCCTAATAGGCGTATAAATAAATAAATAAATAAATAAAAACGGCAGGTAAGTGCGGTATAAGTGTCACACATTAGTGTATCGCTCATGATAATGTGATGAGGTTATCAGTATGAGTACCAAAGTACAAGTATGAGTTAGCGCGCTTGCGGCTTGCGGCTTGCGTGTCGGCCCGTTCCGGCGTGCGCGCAAGGGGAGCGTGCAGAGCAGCTCGGGCGCAGCAACCAGAGCGCGCCGGGCGCACCAGAACCTTATTGTGTGATGGCAAATTGCCTATTATACCTACCTAACATGCGAACCATGTGAGTTATTACTGCGGAAGAAGCGACCGGTATGCCACGTGGTTGTTACCTACTTGCATTACTTGCTTATCTTAGCAGGTGGATTTTTTTTATGTATGAATACCGCACAAGAGTCTGAACTACTCCTGTCTGGATCCAGTGAAACTATGGCATCCCTAACTGGAGTATGTTGCGAGGCTGAAGGTAATGTAATGTGCGGTAATAGGGAGGGGAAGGGGATGTGGTGGAGGAAGGTGGGGAAGTATCGGGCTATTCAGATCTGGTCACCAAACTTGGCTAAAGCCATTTCAAGCAACATTTCAATTCTGAATGGTGGTCTTACACCAGGGCGATACTGAGAGTATCTTCTAGTCTCGAATGTGCCGCATGTATACTATATTATTATTTCTAATTGGTTAATTGTGAAATAACACGAATTAATAAAAAAAATATATTTAGTCACGCCGGGTTCGATCCCACGACCGTTGGATTAGGAGTCGACAGCCTTACCCTAGAACACGCGCACCTTACCCCCGAATGGTATGGAAGTTGAAAAACCTAGCCTTTTTTAATTCTTATATACATACATATCCCAATTTGGTAGGCGGGTATGGTTACCACCGCCCGGGGACCATTTTTGGATAACCAATAACTCTGCCATAAGACACTAAAGTGGTTCGCTATGTTTGCTGACTTGCCAGGGGTGCCCGATTTCACGGAATGAGGTTTATCCGGGTCTTGCCGGTTGACGCGTCTGCCCATTTACTGCGTGGCGGGTCGGATCGAGAGAGACTGGATTCGGATTGGACTCATTGAAGGAGTCCTATTGACCTCTCCAGCTGGTCTCTCTCGACCCATCGACTTGCACCACAGTAAAGGGATACACTCCTGGTCACACTGACCCCTAATATCCCACCCACCTCTCATACCTTTTCTTTCGCAGTACTTCCTCTTCTTCCTTTCTTTTAGAAGATGTGGTTTTAGTGATTTAGTATCTATCTATCTGACTTATCTGGCCAGTGGCAGAACTGGCATCGCATTTGAGTCCCACTCAGGCCGTGTTCAATTCCTCGACTGGTCCTTCAAGTCGCCCACCACAATACAACCAACATTTCCCGCTTAATGTGGTGATAGTAGAAGATTTTCAAACATTGTTAAACTTTAAAAAAAATCTTCGCATTAATAATTAAAAATCATTCATATACGAGAACATATGTAGGTACGTAATAATACATGTATGCATTTTAATAGTTTATTTTTTTTTATAGTGAATACCTCACAAGAGTCCCAACTGCTCCCGTCTGGAGCCAGTGAGACTATGGCATCCCCAATCGGGGCATGTTATGAGGCTGAAGGTAAGTGGGGAAGGGAAGGAGACGAGGAAGAGGAAGGTAAGGAAGTACCTGGCTATTCAGATCTAGTCATTTCAAGCAACGTTTCAATTCTGAATGGTGGTCTTACACCAGGGCGATACTAAGAGTATCTTCCACTCTGGAACGTGCTGCAAATATACTATATATTATTTTAAATAATTAATTGTGAATAACACAAATCAATTAAATAAAATTTATTTGCGCACGCCGGGTTCGAACCCGCGGCATTCGGAATGGGAGTCTAACGCTCTACCGCTGGATTACGCCGGCCGTCAGTAGGTACGAAATATATAACCGTTAAACATGTAAAAATCTATTAATTCCGTGCTATTTATAACTTACCGACATTGTGAAATCTTTATTAATTGGCCAGAAGTTACCGTTACGTTACATATATTAAATATGGCTTCTTACAACGAGCGCTCACTTTTAACGTTAATGTGAATAAGATCATTTGATTTATTTGAAGTCATTACTGCACGCAACTTTATATTATTATTACGGTTTTAATATTAATATGGCTAGATTAATGAACGTCCGAGCGGTTTTCTGAATGGAACTAACGTCACTTTCCTCCATTCATACACCCATACCACCTTAAAGACCGCCATAAACCTTATAAAGTTATTCTACCATAAAATTAATTATTTTCATATGTGAAATATCATCGTAAACGGTAAAATACCACAGAAAATTAATAATAATAATGAATTAATTATACAGGTGTTGTATTTTTTCAACATCCTCTCACCTGAGATGTGAATCTATGATAAACATAAATATTTATTAAACTTACACTATAATTTTTACGGTCACAGGGTAACCTGAAAATAAAATACGCCTTTTTATTATATTCAAACATTATAAACAAATCAGTAATACGTTATCCTTTATACGTTAGTAAGGAACATCACTAAGATTATTATTTTTAACCCCAATGATTAAGTATTTAAGTTTGCATTGTTTAACGAAACTCTAAGGACCGAAGTTTCGGAAAATTTCACGTTTGAATCTCCTTCAAATTGTCATTCATCGAAAAATTCGGTTATTTCAACCTCCGTCAGAAGAAATTACAACGAAAATTTCATAGAAATGTTTCAAGAAGTGAAAAGATTCTTTTTTTCTTCCTTCATTTCAAATACGAAATGGGTTGTTTCAACTCCAAGATAAATTTTAAAATTCTCTAAAACTCTGCCGAATCACAATTTTGACGTTGCGCATGCGCCTCCCATTGTACGCTGAACGTTCGAATTCGGCTGATCACATTTTAAAAATCACATTTCTATGGTATTTTCGTTGAAATTCCTTCTGACGGAGGTCGGAACAACCCAATTTTTCGGTGAATGACGGTTTGAAGGAAATTCACGCTTGAAATTTTCCGAAATAACTGGTCCTATGAAATTTTCGTTGAAATTTCTTCTGACGGAGGTTTGAGGGAAATTCATAATTGAAGTTTTCTGAAACAACTGGCCCCAAGAAATCAATATCTTCGTGACTTTAAATATCGGTTTCAAAAACATGAACTTTCTCCGAAGTTTTCATTATTTAATATAAATATTATTTTAATCCCCTTTCTTTGGAATGCATTACTTTTTTATGGAAGGAAGCAAATACACTGTGGTGTAACATTTTATATTAAATGATAAAACACACTTTGTAAAACACTACATTAACAGTTAAAATAATAAGAGCTCGAAAAAAGCGAAACTCGGTATGCTGTTAAATACTTCTTCAAATAAAAAGTTGTGTTTTTGTTTTTTCATTTCGCAATAAATGCCATTAATTTTTTTTATATTTTTCCTGATTTAGACAAAATATTTATTTTATGGAAAGCCATTTACGATGAAGGTTTTAATTTATTGGCAAAACAATTTTTAGGAATTAAAAAACGTTGTAATGACAAATCGCTTTTAAATATTTGAAATAGGTGTTAAGCCCCCGCATTCCGAATTTCCACTAATTTATATCATCTTTCTCTTGAACATTTAAAGTTCAAAATTTTTTTAAAGAATATATTGTATTTTTTAAGATAATATATATCTACACTTTGTGGAGCCAAAACGGTAATTAAATAAAATTCGCTCGAAAGAAAAAAATCGAAAAATTCACCCGAAAATTATTAAAAACACATTTTCTTCTGTTATTTACCATTTTGAAGGTTTAAAAAAATTCATAATTATCTTTAAATATAATTAGGCCTTTGTCGAGAGACTTTTGCTCTTTTTTAAACGAGTCGTCCTTTTATTGAATATACTCCTATTCACGATTTTCACTTAATTATCATTTTTTTAAATATTAACGCACTCACTATAACATTCCTATATGAATATCTCTCTTTCAAACCATCTTTATCTACTTTTTGAATGCTTCCTGCGGAGTCTTAAAAGTTCCAAGCCGGATACAAACGGTTGAAATTATTAGTACCTACTCGAAGAGGTAAGGTAGGCTAATTTCATATATTATTAGCAACCAACCATTATAAAACTAGGTAGAACCTTCCACAATACCTACCATTAATAATTAAGGCCCATTTGTCATTTTTATTGCCTTAACAGTCTAAATTGTAAAACCAATACATCTGGCTCGAGGAAACCATAATTCATTGTTCCGCAAAAACTCGCAATGATTACAGATTTATTGGGAAAATGTGTTTGTCCTTCAATAAAAATGTGCCCATTTTTCAATGTTATAATTACATACACATCTTAGATATGTTTCTGACAAGACAATTTTAATTGGCATGAGAACACTACTATGGAAAAACTTCTTTCAAAATTCAAACCAAGCATAAGCTAACTAAAACTGATAACTTACGTGTAAATTATACATAAAACATAAAAAAAAATTTAAAATGCATTTTTTACGAAGAACAATTTATTTGCTTATCCACACCCTATTTGGACTTTTACATTTAAATACAAAGAAAAGCAACTCGAAGATCTCATTAATCTGCGGTCAAGTCACAAGTGGTTGGTCCATTTCCTGAAAATATAGTTTACTTTTGAAAGAATTTGTTTTATTTGAGTTTTTTTAAATTTTTGTTTAAACTTTTAATTATATAAAATATGTATTTTACTAAAAACTGAGGTTTGAAGGTTACTATTTAAACATTCAATTGCACGTGGGGATCTTAACTAGTTTATATTTACATAACGGTTGTAAATAGTCAACTGAGAGTGCAAATTATCGTCATAATATAAATGGCTTTTGATGTAGCTCTTACTTACTGACTCTGAGAAAGCCAATTCCTTAAAATTAGATCAATAGCACAGTAACTTCAATGAATTAGAGCGAAAGTTCTAGTTTAATGAAACATTTTGATTCAATGTTTATTGAGAGTTATGGAGCGATTTAGGTCTAAATTTGGATCGCTTTTATTTTTCTGCGATTGATATCGGCCCATATTTGCACTACATTTAATAAACCTACAAATATGGGATAAATGCTGAAATTTGGTGAACATTTTTAAACCGCAGTAAACAGTTTATTTGTTTCCATATTAATATTTTGCGGAATGATATTCATTAAATTGAATGGCCAAATGAAAAACTGAACACCAATCGCTCGAGTGGTTAATGAGTTAATATTATAAATTGATTTATAAACACAACTCAGTAACTTCATTGTTTTAGAACCGAAGTTCTAGTTTATTGAAGCTTTCTGAATCAATTCTTATTGACTAATGAGTTTATATAATAAATTGATTTATAAACACAACTCAGTAACTTCAATGCTATGAATTGAAGTTCTAGTTTATTAAAACTTTCTGATTCAATGCTTATTGATTAATGAGTTTATATTATAAATTGATTTATAAACACAACTCAGTAAATTCAAAGAATTAGAACCAAAGTTCTAGTTTATTGAAACTTTCTAATTCAAAGCTCATTAACTGATGAGTTTATATTGAAAATTGATTAATGTGACATTAATTGAAAACTTTAGCTTGAACTATTAAATCGAACAATTCTGTGTGTAAAATAACATTCTAGGGAAACTCTAGCATAATTCAAAACCTTTTCCGCAGGTGTTTTTTCGACAGCCAAACAGCAGCTCATTGGTTTCAGTTCAGGTTTCGCGCTTGTCGTAACGTTGCTTTCATTTACCTGAACAATCGTTACTACGTACTCTTGGAACAAGATTTGATTTATCACTAGCTGATACCCGGCATGCGTTGCAATGCCACTAAAATAAATAAATTGTTTCACCCTTCGTGTCAATTCCCATTCGTCACAGTTCCCCTTCCGCCTCCTCTTCCTCTTCCCCTCCCGCGTCCCCTTCTTCTCCGCGTTCCTTTTTTACCTTCACGTGCCACCTCTTTAATTTTAATCGCAACCGTATGAATAGTATAGGAAATAATTTCATAACGCCAGAGCTCACTATCCTATAACCATCCTGGGTATGCGCACATCATATTCCCAAATTTTCGTCGCAATCGGATAAACGGTATGGCCGCGCAAAAGGTACAAACAAACAAACATTAAATTTTATATTATAGATTGGAATGAAACTGAGACAATATTGATATTCAAGGTTAGAATTCTGAATAAAATACTAACATTTTTATGGAAAGTGAATATGCATACCGCATTGAAATTGAATGATCTTTTTGTCAAATTGTTCACATTCTATACAAATAACACGTGGCATTTAAGCAAACATCTTTCTTTGGTTGAACCAAAGCAATAATACAACTATGTTGCTTTGAAAATCCGAACTCAGATTAACGGGGTTCCATCTAATTATTTTAATTAGTTTTTTGGCTATTTATTATTTTTTCGCATAAAATGTTTTTAAACCTAAAGATAATTCAACTGCAATGCCATCTGCACATTCACTTTTTCATAAATATAATTTTTTCTCAGTTTCGCGCAATTGGCAGATGAAACCTTATTGTCCCAAGGGAATAAGCTCCAAACATAATATAAATGGAACCATGTTGTTTCAAAAATATTTTATCTATGGCATATAAAACTATGTTGTCCTTAATTGACAAACGAAATTGAAAATAAATGTACAGTATTTTAAATAGAACTTTGCTGCATGTGTGAACTTAGGATATATTTCGGTACCTTAAAAGATTAACCACAGAAGTCCACTTTTTGGCGGTTTTGAGTTGAATATGCAGAAATTTTTTCCCTATTTCATTGCATTATAGGATGAAATGATAAAATCCGTAAACAGTGTATTAACTGATTTAACTAATTACAAAACCACTGTTGTCCAATTTACTTTGAAGGATGAACCAATAGTTATTCATAAATAGACATATTTTTCTTAACTTTTGCCAAAAATGAATGAAATTATGAAATATACCATTCAGAGATTTGAATTATTGCAGTAAGTAAAAAGGTTATAGACCTTTAAACATTCAGTTCACAAACACAAAAATCGCTTTCCTTAACAAAAGTCTAAAGTAGACTCCCGTGGTTTATCCTTTAACGTTCAGATTTAAGAAATGGTTTTTAAAAAATATTTTTTTAGAGAAGAAACTTGGCGCAAAAAGTCAATTTTGGATAGAATGTTAGATAGAACTTTGTTGTCCGAATGTGATAAATCTGATAAAAATATGATGGTTTTATCTTGGTTTTCACAATATAGGTACGTTTGCAAATGTTAACATCGATATGTAAGACGTGACAATTTCACATTTTCATCATAGTGACTCTTGGAAACTCGAAGATGGGGAAAATTTGATCTCTAATATGGGCTTAAAAAATGGGATTAGATCAACTAGAAATATAAGCAATATTAAGTACATTAATATATATATATATATATATATCTTTAATTTATGTAAGAAGTCAAAATGAGTACAATTCTTTCATCTGAAACCCGCATTATAATAATATTCACGATCAAGCTATTGAAAGAAAACAAAATAAAATATTTCGTTTTCAAAGTTTCAACGTGGGAATTCCGGCAAATTTTTTGAACTACGCACTTTCAAATAATATGAAAAAGTTTTGGGACTAAAAAATATCATGTATTCTTCTCTGCCCAGAATACAAATGGAGGAAAATAATTATACCAAATCAGTGGACATTTTCAATTTATCACTAAACAAATTCAAAATGTTGTTACTGAAGTAGTTCAGTTATATATGATAACTATACATAATTATTTAAACTATGTACAAGTATTAACTACGTATAATATCTATGTAATGTATAATTACGTTTCATGTATAAATACCCCTAAAAGGGGCGTTAATTAATACATAGAATAAATGTTATTCCTTACTATGGAAAGTCCGCTAAACTTATGGTAATGCAATCCTTATTAGTATAAGAATAAATAAGTCTAATTAATAAGAGTAATGACTTACCAAAAATATGAAGAAGGCTAGACACGTCCCCGTTAAGTATTTTCTAAAGAAAATGCAGGGACCCCGATCTGCCATCTTTATCCTCACTCTTCTCATGTCGCAGCCAGGGTTGTCTTGGTTCTGAAAGGGATGGAAAATACAATCATTATCAAACATTGTAAATGGATCGTTGATATTAAAATTAGATTTAAAAATACCAGTATATCACAGAAGAACGTATGAGCCTTGAACTAACGAACGTGAAACAATATTTTATCTGAATAAAATCCCGATAAGTATACATATTTTTTTTCTTGTTAACGCAATCTAAAACTCATTTTAGGACTGGAGGAACATACAATCAAAGTGGGCAGTAATAGAAACAATTTTACATAGGTATTTTCATCTCAAAAATACAAGTTTCACGTACATCATAAAAATAAAAGACAGGCTAAGTAGAACAAGCAACAAGAAAAAACAAATAAGAAAATATGACAAGAAAATCACATATATTCGTGTTTAATTGTACTGAAAAATATTCATTTAAAGAATTACTTTGATTTTTTTACTACGCTGGATTTTGTACTTGATAAATATGATAAGAAAATCACATATTTTCGTTTTTAATTGTACTGAAAAAATATTAATTTAGAATTACTATGTTTTTTTTATTACGCTCGACTTCGTACTTATCTGGATGGGAGTTTTATAGTGTGTAGGCAAAATGGTTCAGATATTTTATCCTATATTCTGTAGGGTGTGTTTGGGGAATGCGAATTTTATTGCTATTGTAGTTGTGGATGTCTTCATTGTAAAATCGCTTGATTTTAGTGTGACTTGATTGATGAGTAATTTGTAGGATGGTGTTTGTGATTTTATATGTTGATGATAAGAGCAGAAACTTTGATTTTTTTGGAATTTAAAAAAAAAAAACACACACAGATAAACGGTAGTTCCGGAGTTATGGCAATAATTTGAGCATATTCGCATAATATGCAAATTTAGACGGTATTATTCATGACCATATTTTTCAGACGATGTTTATCCCAAATTACTTGCCTACAATGATTTAAAAAAAAAAAATTTAATGTTTTTTTTTATAGTGAATATCTCACAAGAGTTCCAACTGCTCCCGTCTGGAGCCAGTGAGACTATGGCATCCCCAATTGGGGTATGTTATGAGGTTGAAGGTAAGTGGGGAAGGGAAGGAGACGGGGAAGAGGAAGGTGGGGAAGTACCTGGCTATTCAGATCTAGTCACTAAATACGGCTAAAGCCAGCCATTTCAATCAACGTTTCAATTCTGAATGGTGGTCTTACACCAGGGCGATTCTAACAGTATCTTCCACTCCGGTGTTAGTACTTTGATCAAATACGATTAGCGTAAAACATTGACATAAGATACAAAGCAGATTCCATCACCAGGAATCACGCTTGATTCGAAATGCATTACTAAATGATGAAAATTAGATGGTAGAAATATAAACCTATTTAATTAAACAATCTATAAATCAATATTTATAGATGTTTTAATTAAATACTGCAATTAGAACAAATGTAAGTTAACAAGGTTCTATCACGTGATGGAACCTTGTTAACTTACTTGAAATCACTTGAATTGAATAATTCAACTATTAAAATTGCTTTTCCAGATTTCATACTTCTAAGCTTAAATTATTGTTAATGATACTTAAAATTGGTAAATAACCTGCAACTAACCATATTGGCATACTCAAAACAATATAAAGTTGATTACGTATCGAAATATAGTCCTTCAAAAATTTGAAGCCCGTTTTTTTAGAATAGGGTCGGCACTAGATGGAACCTTGTTATTCCATAGGGTCGATGTTTCAAAACTTAAGATTTCTTCATCAGAATAATATGAACAAATATTAATATTTTTATCATAAAAACTCTCTTTTTTTTACTTTTGAAGGTTATTCCCATCAATGTAATATATCATTGAAGAAGAAGATAACAATAATAATCTAATTTTTTAAAATATGAAAATGAACAAGATACAGAAAAATAATAAAAGATAACGGTCGCAACTGGGACTCGAAATGCATTTTATATTTTATAAATATATCCGATTTTAAAATCCCTGCATCTTAAAATCGGATATATTTATCCGGGACACTATCTAGGTAACAAATACATTCTTTGAATACTTGTTTCCAATAATAAAGGTAGCTGCCAATAATATGGAAAAAAACATTAGTCGAAGATAATATTGTTAATTCTGAAATTTGAAATATGAAGTTGACAATTACGACAGTCTCATAATAGATCGCAGTAGCCCAATTGGTAGAGGTGTATGTCCTGGTAAGACGTAAGGTTCTGGGTTCGAGTCCCAGTTGCGACCGTTATCATTTATTATTTTTCTGTATCTTGTTCATTTTCATATTTTAAAAAATTAGATAATTATTGTTATCTTCTTCTTCAATGATGAACAAATATTATTTATTAGTAATTTGTTTTCATGCAATTTGACTAAATAATTTTTATTGGAATAACGTTTGAAGGTGAAAGGAGAAAATGTTCAGTGTCATCCAAGCACCAAGTGCATAGTATATTATAATGTGTATAATTCACCGCAAGCGCAGGTTGTTTGTTAGTTGGTTGGTTGGGTCAGAGGTCAGACTCACATACGCGCCCGAGGCTCACACGACAAGGTATGCGGAAGAAACAAATGGACATATGTCCGAGAATACCGTTGGAATTCGGAAATCACCTTCCATTTCACTCGCGGCATGAGAGTTTTTTTTTACGTCGTTGACTGTTGAAATTACTTAATATAACTGTTAACTTTGAATACCGGAATCAATGAAGGTAGTTATTTTATTTTTTACTTTTACGTTATTGGAAAATGCGTTGTTGTTTTATGGACTAATATGACCTATTTTGGAGAGTTAAATATTTGACTGAAGCAAAAGAACCAAATATTCTAAGTTTAAAGTTGTGGGAAAAGAAGTATTTTAGTGGAAAGTGTCTATTCATCGGTGCGCCGCTGTATATTAACAAAGAAAAAATATTAGTAATTAAAATTTGATTTTATTTTTTCACAATATGTATTCCTTTTTTAACACTCGAAAGTGGAAAATAGTTACAAAATCGCCCTTTTTGTAAAAACTGCACAAGACTCCCTGTTTAGTTCCCTTTTTTCGGACTTTTTAGCGTGACTATGGCATCCCCGATCGGGGTATGTTCTATGTACACGGAGAAAAATGATATCCTAAAATACGATCATTTTATTCGTAAAAACGGGGCTGAAGTTCTTACGAACAAATTAACAGGGTTTCAATGTTTATTGGCGGGAACATGTAAGAATATTTTTTTGGTATACGTAATTTCGTACGCACACCAACAAATTATTCGTTCATTTTCCCGCCAATAAACATTGAAACTCTTTTAATTTGTTCGTAAGAACTTCAGTCCCATTTTTAACCGTTTTTACTATTAAAATGATCGTTTTTTCGAATAGCATTTTTCTCCGTGTACCTTGTCCAAAATTTCACCCAAACTTTTTTTATTTTATTTATTGTCGTTTGTTGTTGTTTTACATAATTTTTGTTTTGTTTTTACTTATTTTTGTACAGCGTTATTATTTTTTAAATTTCTTTGTACCTTTTTATGTTAACCCTATGTCTGTTGTGTACGTTCTAAATAAAATAAAATGGCCGAAAATCAAAGAATTTCCCTGCTGCAGAAATTCTAACCTTCTTATAACTTTTGTTCCAGACTTCAATTCAGAAGTATTCCAAACCGCTTCCTAGCCTATAGACTACACGACGAAGAAGATAATCATGAGATATGTGGAACGTAGAGCCTGCGAACGAAAGCAACACTAGCAGCATCAATATCCGTGAAACAGGTTACGGGTACATAAGGTTGAATGAATCAGCCTCAATGGTAGGTAGATTCACTCACCTGAGAATATTCTCGTGAACTCTGACACCGATGCTATATGACGTTATAATATAGAGCACAGAAGCGGCTATAGGGAGTCGGCTAGCCAATTCGTGGGATCGTTTAGTCGACTCTCGGCGTAAAAACCGATAAAGGTTAGATTTTAATTTTAATAGCTGTGCAGTTGTGCATTTAAATACAAACAGTACATTGATAATTTTTAAAGCGTTGAAAAAATGCGTAGGAATTTGTAAATAATTTACGAATTTTGAAAACAACCGAATTTTTCAAAATCTACAAGGTTGTTGTAGGATTTGGGAAGCTGAAACAAATATATTTTTAATTTTTATTATTGGAATAACTTTTGTAATAATAACTTTTGAGGATTATTCTCATCGGTGTAATATATCATTGAATAAGAACATGATACTAATAAATCTAAACAAAAATATGAAAAAGAACAGGATACAGTAAATAAAAATGTAATAACCCAAATATATGGAGAACCCTAATAACAATAATTACCATAGTGCTATCAATATTTGTTAATTAAGCCCTAAGCAACAAGGAGGGAATATCCCAACATACAAAAATAAAATATCAGTGATAACAAACCTTTTCAATTATATAAATTCATATAGATTCATGTCAATAAAAAATATCCTTTTACTATGTATCATCATTCATAATTTTAATAATAAACTTTATAATTATCTATATGTACCTTAACTTAACAAGATAACTTATAATACCTTAAATTAACAAAATAGAAACATTCATCATATACAGACAATGTTGTGTACCCCTGCCTAAGTTTGTATAAAATCCGTAGCAAAAGAATTTCAACTACCAGTCTGAAAATGTCCGTAGTATGACGAAAACGGTCCTGGTGTAAATAAACAAGTGGAACAAAGTGAAAAAATTGTTTAATTTCTTATCTAGTAAATAAAAAGGTAACGGTGGCAACTGGAACTCGTACCCAGGATCTCTTGTCTTACCGGTAAAACGCCTTAACCAACTCAGCCATTGGAACCTTTTATTTTTGATCGACAAAAATGACCTATACTCGTAGTTCGTTGAACTTAAATAATTTTTCGCATTATTGAAAAGAAATAAGACTCAATGTTAATAATATGTGTTAATAATTATTTTTTAAAACACTGGGTCATTTCTGACCCATTACTGGAGTCAACATACATGTGAAATGGTTAATGTTTATAAGAACTTAAAAACAACATTAAAAATTCCAGTAAAATGATTAAGTTTGTATTAAAATTAGAAGAATCTCCTAACATCAAAAAGGTTCAATTTGGGAGGCGAGCGTAGGTACCACCACCCCAGGTTTTATGTGATAACCAAAAACTGCCAAAATTCATCCCAAATGATTTGCTATATTTGGTGACTTAACAACGGTTCCCGGGTTCATGACGTCGCTTCAGTTCGCTTTTATCCAACAGACCAAAACGCGAATCGGGAGAAATGGCACTTTAAACTTTTTTTAACGAAAGAAGCACATACATTTTGGAGGACATAAGACAACGTGCGTTTTGAAAACCCTTAAATAATTGTTTATAATTTTTTTTTTTTGAACGAATATCGTATAAATAAAGGCTTTTTAAGAACATTTGCAAACTTAATTCAATTTCACGAAAAATGGTCTGTTGGACAAAAACGAACTAGTTCGACGATGGGGTGAGGGTTGTCTAGGTCTCTAGGTAGCAGGTCGGATCGGTAGAGACTGGTTGAAACTGACCTCTCCAGCCGGACTCTTTCTACCCATCGCCTTGCACCGTAATAGGAGGAGCAGATTCATACATCAGATTCCTACCCAACCCTCATATATTTTTCTTCTCAGAACTTCCTTTCCTCTCCTTCCCTAAAACGACCCTCCATACACAATCGCGAAAGATGATAAAGGCCCCAAGGGAAATTGTTTCACTCAGAGCCTCCTATATGGGAATTTATAATTTAATAATTTGGGAACCCTTTTTATAAATTATAAAAAAATATATATTTTATCATGAACAATACCCACATATTCAAAATTATTATCACCAAACTGTACTAACTGCGATTTTATCACGAAATTTGTTTCAAAACCCCTTTAGATTCCTGTCTGCCTAAAATAATCACTTGAACAAGTGCATTCATTTTGTGTAACTTGATATTCTGATTCCTTCTAATAATACCACCCATCAAGTATCAAAGCAAACAAGATAATAGAATGTAGTACATTTCATTACATAACAACTACTGTACCTAGTAACGCCACCTGACGCGTGTACTGAATAACTAAATAGTAAATGGGTAATTATGTGAGAAAATTCCAACAAAGGTTCCCATGTGATTATAATACGTGTCAGTGAGATAGGCTCAATAATAACCAAATGTTGGGTTAGGTTATAAGGTGATGTTACTAATTTGTGTCCGATGTTATATTCGTGCATTGTTACACTTAGTAACGTAATGGTTAACCCCTCAGGCCAATTTGTTCGCACGGGAACAGTTCATATAGGTCTCATAGAAATCGTTGTATCTCCTTTATTGAGAAATATGATCTAAACGATGCCAGAAAGTGAAAACACCAAGCTTTACATATATATAAATTTCGGACCGAAATTTGAGAAAAATTATGAGAGATCGTGATTTTTTAAGTTAATACTTCTTTACGCACGCTTGACTTGGGGGGTAAACTGGCGAATGCGTGACGAGAGCGTTATGAAAAGTGTAGTCGGGCGAGGCGAACGGGCTGTACCACACTGTAGGAGCAAGAGAGAGCAGTGCGCGCGCACATTTTCTTTCTCTCTTCCTCTCATAGTCAGTGCATGAAGTTTTACTTCAGTCGTGTGGTCCAAAGCACACTCGTTTTTTTGTATTCATTATTTTTTTTATGAAACGACTTGTAGTATCAATAATGTAAATAATACGAAGGTTAAGCAGAAGACGATGTTTGTAAAGGGAGATATGCAAATACTAATGTTAGTGGCAGTACGCTAATATTAGAAAAATATATAAATATATATTAATATATCTTGACATTTTTCATATGAATACCACACATGAGTCCCAACTGCTCCCGTCTGGAGCCAGTGAGACTATGGCATCTCCAAATGGGGTATGTTGTGAGGCTGAAAGTAGGAAGGGGAAGGAGATGGGAAGTACTTGGCTATTCAGATCCGGTAGTTAAATATGGCAAAACCCATTCCGAGCTACGCTTCAATTCTGAATGGTGGTCTTACCCCAGGGCGATGCTGAGAATAGCTTCTACTCTGGAGCATGCCACAAATATACTATATATTATTTTTATTAATTAATTATGAAATAACACAAATTTATTAAATAAAATTATGGTCTTACCCCCCCCCCCCCCTCCAAGCGGTCAAAAATAATTAATAATCAAATAAATTTAACTGATAATCCCATTTTTGACAATAACAAAAATAACGATAACAAAAATGGTAATAGCAAAAATAACAGTAACAAAATAATCTTGGTAAGTACCTACCATCATATTCAAATCATTAATATTTTTTTTTTATATTTAGCGTTTATCATACGAAAAGTACAAAGCCTTGTGGGTTCCTTTAAAGCTGGTTGTTATATTTTTTTTTGTAATTTTTTTTCTAAAATTTCGGCTAATAACTGCTCGTAGGATAAAATTGTGAACATTGTGCTTCATCCTGAAACGCTTTCCGATGTCAGTTACTCAAACTCAAAACGAACGAACTCGTCAAAGAGTCACTACAAAAGATAGGCGTATCAATATAATATAACGTTTATTTCGTTAATTTTTTACTCGTGTGCCTTCGATATCTGAAATACTTTTCACCATCCGGATATCTGAGCAGCGGTCGAGAAAAATGTGCCAGTAGCGGATTGCTGCGAATAAGAGGCTGGAAGGGGGGTATTGCGAAGAGGATGGATGTTGTTGGGGGGGGGGATGCTCTGATTGACCGCTGGCCAGGTGGGGAGGGGGGAGGAGGCACTACCGTTGCGCAGATTCCTCTGAATTCTCGGAAATGCGCCGGCCCTGTCAGCAAAGTAGGGTTACCGGATGAATTGAAGGATGAGATAAAAATGCACACAGTTGATGATTCTATGATGCGGAACTAATCTATAGATTATGTAGACGAATGATTGTACTACTTAATAACCTTGCTTTTGATGTCGGCAATTAACGTGGCGTTATTGCTTAACATTATCGGGATAATTTAAATAGGACGAAAAAAAGCTATGCTTTAAGTGTAAAGATAGCTTTCGTTGAAGCATATTTAACATAGACAGGAAAAATTAAATAGTCGGTAGTCCTCTCAATGACCGGAAGTCAAATGTTCAATGTTAAAACTTATTCCACTTTAAATTTGTTTTATTATACTATTATAATGGAATTCCACCACAAATTATTAGTTTCAAAAATAGAAATATGTTCAATGTTATATTAATCTCTCAAGCTTCGGAAGGACAATACTAGCCACAAACATCGCATTCCATTAGAGTCTTTGGAAGACAGATCTGTAAAATTATTTTTATAATTTTTTATATAATGCTGAGATATGTGCTTTATTCGTTGTTGGAAAGAAAAATAATTATCCTTCTCAGTTGGTCTCAAATGTTTATATTTGCTTCAACGGATAAAATCCTAAAAATGTCACACAAAAATGTTACGTATTGGCTGGATTTTTTCTTTGACAAAAAGTTAAAAATGATTAATATTTTTTACTATAAGAACGGCGTTATAAGAAAGAAGTTACAATTTTCTAATTCCCAACACAAAAGGGATGTACTTTTTAAATATCGAATTCTTTCAAAATTATGGATGTTTGGAGTCAAAATATTACATTACAAATTAAACTCATATTTATTAAAAATATCAGGTTTTTTTCAAAATAAATAAAAATATTTTAAAAACTATTTTATCTGATTTCTAAAATGGTACTTTCTACGATAAGTTAAAAAAAAGAAATATATAACACATTTAAATATAACACGATAAGTTAAAAATAAGAAATATATAACACATTTAAAATACCTCGGAAGCATTCCGAAGATCTGAAATGTTAACGTGTCTTTAAGACTTGTAGGTAAACATATTTTGAAGATTTAAAAGTTAAAACCTCCTGCATAGTAATGGGACGTTATGCCGTGTTACGCTAACTCCTTCTTTAGCCGACGTTTCGGACAACGTTACAGTGTCCATTATAAGGACATCACAACACATCTGCCGATGATGGACACTGTAACGTTATCCGAAACGTCGGCTAAAGAAGAAGTTAGCGTAACACTGCATAACATCCTAAAAATAAACAACAAAAAACCGTAAAAACCGTTTTTTTTCAAAATTACACGATGACAACACTATTATCACATAATTTAAAAAATTATATTGTAATTCCAATTATTCCAATTTCGACGAAACACCGTTTTTTCAAAAAAAAAATGTGTTCAAATTCTTTGACCGTTCAACGACCACGCCCGCGTATACGGGCGG
This sequence comes from Limnephilus auricula, assembly GCA_951813805.1. Classification (NCBI taxonomy): domain Eukaryota; kingdom Metazoa; phylum Arthropoda; class Insecta; order Trichoptera; family Limnephilidae; genus Limnephilus; species Limnephilus auricula. The sequence continues at coordinate 16,156,923 of OX638403.1, forward strand.
CAATTATGTATAAAATTATGTTCGAAAATTCCCACACCCGAGATAACTCGGGCAAACTTTACCTGGAGAAAAAACTACCCCCGAATATACTTGGGTGAAAATAAAAACTATTTATGGTATGTGGAAGCAAGACGAAAGATGGCTGAATCAAACGATATACCACTCCCTCATATATCCCAATCTCCGCAAATCGGGTAACATTACGCGATTTTAGGACTAATGTAGTAAAAATATATTTTTAAAATTTTTAAATTAACTCTCGTAATCATTTAAAAATTATGTATTTATATTCAGAATCAAAATGTTACACTTTATATACGTTCCATTTATGGAAAAATCGAAATAAGAATAAATAATCTAAAAATTGTATTCTGTTCATTGATCTTATGCGAAATAATGCACCATAGACATAAAAAAGTCTTTCTATTGTATGAAACTACCAAAAAATATATAATAAGTTTTAAAATGAATTTTCTTAATCTAACATAACTCATAATAAAATAGAATTAGAACACCATAGTTTCCATAGTAGCCTCTTGTCAGAACCAATCGCTTTCCTGGCTTATTGTAATTGCTTGATTTAATAAAACGATTGCCTCGATTATAATTAGATCACGGTATCACCGCACACTTAGAGGAGGCACGAAATAAATCATCTTAGAATGGCTATCTTAATGAAAGCAGTTTTTTCGGTATGAAACAACATTCATAATAATTATTGTTCAGATTATTATCGATAGATTTTATGGGCAGGTTTTTGTTATATGCGGATTTCACGTCGGTTAATTGGATCAAGCGGAATATAAACAAAGACCGCATAATAAATTCTCGTCGGGAGAACACACAGATATCTGTCCGAATTATTGCGATAGAATCTGTGGATTGGGATCAGTGCGATGGTGTTTTGTTAACATACACTCATTTTCGTGCTTTAATTTCTTGGGAAGAAAAAGGGTACTGTAATAATTTTGATTTTGTAATCGTTTTCGAAGAATTATAATGATAATGAGTTATTAAATTCCGGCACGGGGTTGCATGTTGTGCTTTACAATACACAATTCAACGTACTATTAAAATAAATTACCCATAACCACAGTTGGAATATGGATTTAAATGTAGGTATTAACTCCTACAAGTATTAACTAATGCAACGTGTTCCTGCATTGCCAATTGATGTATAGCATATTTTCCTTAAGCACTTATTTGTTATTTTTTAAGATATTTGTTTAGCCAAACGTTAGACAATTATATTAAATTCTCTCGATAGAACAAAATCGCAAAGCATGCTCCGAAAATTGTTAACAACGCAATTTGGTTTATTAATGAATATGTTATTGGTGTGAACATTCTCAGTTATTATTGCTAGATATTTATGGGTGTGAACATTCTCATTTATTACTTCTAGATATTTATAGGTGTGAACATTCTCAGTTATTACTGCTAGATATTTATTGGTGTGAACATTCTCAGTTAATACTGCTATATATTTATAGGTGTAAACATTCTCAGTTAATACTGCTAGATATTTATATGTGTAAACATTCTCAGTTATTACTGCTAGATATTTATAGAATGAGTTTTGCTCTATTTTAAATGATTTTGGCTCTGTTATCCTTATGTTTATAACTTGTATTTCCTACTTATTTTTCTGTACTCTCGTTATTATGTTATTTTGCATGATAGCAGTATAAAACATTTACTTTTATGAATTCGTTTTATAATGAATACTGATTTTAGAGATATGTAAAGCGGTTTTGTGTGGAAATGTTTTTATCTTTAATTTGTTATATATTTTGCATTTGTAAATTATGTATTAAGAACTCACATCATATTATTATTATATGCTGTATTTTATGATATCTGCAGTTCAAAATCTGTTTCTTTTTTATAAAAACCGTATACAAATAAACTGTTTTTATAAATAAAATTAAAAAATTATCTCATATTATATAAAGAAATACAAAATAATAATGGAGATCTACGAAGTAAACTTAATAACAATAAATAATTTATATTCCTGACCTAAAAATAATTTGAAAATCTATAATTTTTTATGCTGCTGAAGTACTAAAGGCTTTTGGTTTCTACTATTATTATTTTTTTATGCGAATATCACACAAGAGTGCCAACTGCTCCCAACTGATTGGAGCCAGGGAAACTATTACATAACCAATGTGGGTATGTTGTAAGGTAAGTGGAGAAAGGTAGAAGATGAGCAAGAGGAAGGTATGGAAGTTCCCGGATATTCAAATCCAGTTACCAGTAAACACGGCTGAAGCCATTTCAAGCTACGTTTCATACAGATTGGTGTTATACCAGGGTACCTAGCGCGGTCGATCGATAAAGGTTTCATCGACCGGCAACTTGTCATCTTTCACGAGCACGACTGCAGATCGCTGAGGGATAAACTATAGTTCACGTCGAATAAATTTAGAATAATTAGTATTTGTGGACTGTTGTTTGTGCGTTAGTGATCTACAGTCATGCTCGGGAACGATTACAAGTTACCGACATTATCGATAAAATCTTTATCGATGGACCGTACTAAATATCCATGGCAATACTGAGAGTATCTTCCACTCTGGAACGCACAGCAAATATACCTTATATTATTTTCTCGAGATATTAAACGTCGTAATAATATCTCGAGGGAAATATATGCTCGTATCTCCTTAGATCTAATAATCTGATACATAGGTTCACCCCAATTTTCTTACGTTAGTTCCAGATTATCAAGTAATTGTTTAGACATTTTATTTGTATTTGTTTATCATAGATACAAGATACAAAGATTTTTTTTAATTATACCGTGTTACCACCTTTTTAAAGAGCAAAGTTCGTTGAAAAAAGGCGGAGAAACGTAAGATAACAAAGTTTTAATAATAGGGTGTACAGAAATGAATTAACTTATAGATATAATAGTACGATTGGTACGTATTTTTTGTATATTAGGGCCTATAAATCGATATATTTTAAAGTAGAAAGTCTGTGGAGGGCGGGCGGGCGGCGTGGCGCTGGGTATTTGATATGTATGCAAATTTACAGTTTTATTCCGGGACTGATAAAAGTTCGCACACTTCATTTTTAAAACAGGTGAAAGGTCACTCTCTATATTAGATTTCTAAAAACTTGTGTAAAGCCCGGCGAATATGGCTAAATTATATGCAAAAGGAACTACTTTTTATTCCTTCATTATCAGATTTTCTTCATTCGACTACCTACCTACTGCCCAACTAATCAGACAGTGCAAATTAATACCGGTACGAGTAAGTAAATTAAATCCCGCATATCTGAATACCCTTTAATAAATAAAGACTAATGGGAAACACATTTGCAATTTACGAGAGAAATGCCGCTTCGCACAGTAAATCTGTCCAGCCGAACTTAATACGGCGAGCCTTATTAAAATCACCTCAAGCCAGGCCAGGATACTGAATCAAGTCGGCCTTTTACTTAAATAGAATTATTTTATATGACATTAAACTTTCCCCTCGGGCTAATTTGTTCGATTTTAGGAACAGCTTATCTCATGGAAATCGTTTTGTCTTATTTTCTGTCACGGGGAGAAATATGATCTAAACGGTTTTGGTAAAAAAAAAACCTTTTTACGCTTTATATTAAAATTAACCGCAGAAGAAATAAAATGTATGAAACCAAATGTTCCAACCGCAATTTGAGAAAAGTTTACAAAACTTCTGGAATTTTTTTTTTATGAAACAATAAAAACTTGAGTGAAGAGTTTCCAATATTTTGTCTTAAAAGGATATAATGTAAGTATATACGGCTTGTTCTTTTTGTTTGTTTTGTTATCAGTAATTTTAGTTCCGCGTTTCAGACTGTGGATGTGGGGGCGAACAATGTATCACATTTTACGACATTACCTTATATTGGCTGCTCGTACATCATCGTAAACACGGGCCTTCTATCAGCTACGGTGCGACAAGCCGATCTAAAAAGCAAAGCATTCTGTGTCCGATTGCTCGATTTTTTCCAGTGTTCTTCCTCCTTTCTGATAAACAATCTTTTATATAAATATAAATTATGTGGTTGAATATTGTTTAATAAACCTGTAAGTGCATAGTCTTACTTATTTGATTTACCGTTACAATTATTTATTGCAATATCACCATAGGACAAAGAAAATAAAACTTTTATTTTATGTTTGAACTCAGAATTTTATATTTCAAAAAAAAATTTCCATAAATTTAATAATAAACTTTTTAATCATATTTCATCACTCTTCAAAAAACATTAGTGTTTTGATATGTTCAGAAATATTGTTTGAATTTTATTGCAAAGCGGCATGACACACAAATTTTGACAGATAAATGGCCGTTAATACAATTTTAATTGTTTTAGTGAATTTTTTCTGTATCATTTTTAAGGTAATTCTATCTGTGATATTAAAAAATAAGAGGCTGATTTGATTCAGTAACATGGCCTTGGTTGAGGTGGTTTTGGCCGCATACAATATAGGGTCACCATACTCAGCGTGATAATTCATATCTTCTCTCCTTTAAAACGCAGCTGATAAATTTGATTATATTACTTATATTTAATCACTTTCTCACGATTGTGGAAAATTAACAGTAATTTTAGGGACGTGCCGTTTAATTTCCGTGGCAATATATCTTCATTTTTATTTTTAAACCTGATAATCTTTCCTTCAAATTTATTTTTTCATTGTAGCAGAGATTTGTGACGTTAGGGGAAGATTTGCTTCTGAGTCAAAACGAATTGGAATTTAATAATAACAACATAAGTAAATATCAATGTTAACTTGTATTCTTCTGCATGGATTCTATTTAATAATTTCTATAACAATTTTTACTTCTTGAATACTGTTCCACTAAATTATTATATGTATCACATGTTTGTAATAATCCGTATGGGCGTATAATGTAAAAAAATATTCGGTTTGTCATGTTAAGTACCGTTTTGCCCCAATGATATATATAAAACGATGATTGAATGTAAAGGAAGCAAGGACTGTTAGGCAAAACAAAGTTGTGTGGCAGTCAATCATTCCTGCCTAATGATGCAGATGGTTAGTTATTTGAAAAAAACTCTAGAAAGTTTTTTTTTCAGCAATATGTATTTTAAAGTCAATGTTTTAGTGGCAATAAATCATTCAAACGTTCGATATTTTGTTACCAAATTAAGTTAGACTTATTTGAAATGAGTTCATTATGTAAATATATTATATTATTTTTTTTATTTTTTAAACTTTTTAACTTAAAGAGTTAAACCTCAAATTATAATATTTCAATTAATGAAGATAATATTAGCGAAAGTCAATCGAAAATCCGAAACAGAAAAATCAGAAAAAGATACGGATACATCTGGGACTCGAACCCAGGACCTCTGGCAATCCGGGCCAATGCGCTATCCACTATGCCAACGTATCCCTATCCGATTCGGTCATCATACTTCGACTGAGAACCACCAACATTATTTTTCATTTTTCTTAACGCATGCTAGATAGCAGCCAATAAAAATATCTTTTTCTGATTTTTCTGTTTCGGATTTTTGATTTACTTTCGCTAATATTATCTTTATTAATGAAAATAATATATTATATCAACTTATATATTAAATTTCTATAATATTTCGTTGTAGGTATATTTTAAGTTGGTGCGTAGATTCTGGATTGCGTAAATGAGTTCTACTACGATTACTGATTTTTTTTTTACTAATCTAATATTACTATCTTATAGATGAGTAATTCCTCACCTTTCTCTTCCCCATCCTCTTCCCCATCTTCATCCCCACCCCACTACACTAAGATATGTTTAATGTAACCGGTGACTTTAACAATGACATGAAAGTCAATAATACCTACGGTAATAGACTTCAAAGTTTAATGAATAATCTAGGACTGAAACAACTTGTGACCAAACCCACTCCAATATCAAATAAATCAGCAACCATTATAGATTTAGTTGTAACAAATCATTTTTACTTGAATGTTAATGTTGTGGATACACCAAAAATATCAGACCACGAAAACCTATTAACAATATTTGAGACGAGTATAATTAAAAATGAATCAGGGGAAATTGTATATGGAGATAAAAGTAAATATGATCAAACAAAATTTTGTGAAACTTTACAAAATAGTATTTCTCAAGTTACCGAATCAAATTACCTAAATGACAAAGCAGAGAACTTCTTCAATATTTTGACTTCAGCAGTCAATAAAAATATGCCAATAAGAAGGATTAAGTTTAAAAATACGAATAAGTGGTATTCAAAACCATTACACAACCTTCAGCAACAAAGAGATTATGCAATATGCAGACAAGGCGGCAAAATTGGAACCATCAAACTAAAAATGGAATGCATTTAAAAAAATTGTAATATTTATTCCAAACAAATTAAACAACATAAATGAAATTATTACAAGCAAAAATTAGAAACACGACAGAATGAACCAGAAAACTTTGGATAACACTAAAAGAAATCATAAAGGGTAAACAAAAAGAAGTATAAAGTCAATTGATTTCCCAGATGGAACTGAAGAAGAAGTAGAGAAGATAGCTCCTTAAAATAAGTATATTAAATAAGTATTTTATTTCTAACATAGATCTTATAATTGAAAGTATTACACAACATCCTGAGAACCAACTTGACAAGCCTGTATGCACCGATGAAGAATTTAAGTTTAAAAATATAAATTTACCATTACTTAAGAAGAAGGTACTGAGTAATATGAAGTCGAAGGAGTCCCCAGAGGGTATTACAATAAATATAATCAAGGACTATATAAATATTATTGGCGAATCGATGGTCCAAATTGTAAATGAATCTTTGAATAGTGGAGTATTTCCCAAAACTTGGAAGATTTCTGTAATAACTCCTATTCCAAAAATTGACAACCCAATTAAACCGATAAATAGTTTACCCAAATATGAACAAATACTGGAATACATTGTAAAGGAGCAATTAAATGAATATATTGAGGATAAGCAGATGTCAGTTCGACAACAATCTGGTTTTAGAAATAAATGCTCTTGTGAAATCGCTATGAACTATGTAATAGACGAGTGGAAAAATTTTAGAGATAAAAAATGTAATTAAATTAAAACAAATAACTTTGTTTAAAAAATGTAAAATTATTGCAGTATTTCTAGACTTAAAACGGGCATTCGAAACAATCGATAGAGTTAGATTAATTAAGTAATGTTGGAATTAATGGTAAAAAAAAAATGGTTTGTTGAATACCTATCAGAAAGAACACAAATGGTGGTATAACATCAGAACCACATATTCCTAAAAAAGGCGTTCCGCAGGGTTCTGTTTTAGGTCCATTGTTATTCATTATATATATATATATATATGAATGATATTGTTAAAGTGTTAAAGCATTGTGCAATTAAACTCTTGGGTAAAGTTCGGTTCTTGGGAAACACTCCGAAAAAATAAGTTGAATTATTTTTATACTAACTTTGGGCTGGAAAATCCGAATCTGAAGGAATTAGGTTGGGGAGGTCAATATCAACTGAGTTACAGGACTTTAAAGTTTCGTACACAGGAACAAATCCGCAATGCATTTTTGACATATTATACTGAGAAGTCAAAGTGATTCAATGATGCCAACCTCAGAAAATTGCAAAGTGTTGCCATTAAGCAATAATATCAATGTTATTATGTGAATAGAATGTGTCAATCACTTTTTTATCACAAACCATGTTACACAAACCTAGCGTAGCCGCTTAACTACTTGAAAACTGGGATGTTTTTCTTGCCTTGACGTGAGCAGGCGCTACAAAGGGGGAACATCCTTTTGTATCACAAACCATGTTACACAAACCTAGCATATTATTGCTTAATGGCAACACTTTGCAATTTTCTGAGGTTGGCATCATTGAATGACTTTGACTTCTTCAGTACAATATGTCAAAAATGCATTGCGGATTTGTTCCTGTGTACGAAACTTTAAAGTCCTGTAACTCAGTTGATATTGACCTCCCCAACCTAATTCCTTCAGATTCGGATTTTCCAGCCCAAAGTTAGTATAAAAATAATTCAACTTATTTTTTCGGAGTGTTTCCCAAGTACCGAATTTTTTCCAAACTCTTTGCTGGTGATACATTGTTATACGTAGCCAGTAAAAATTTACAGGACAATAATTGAAATTGAAAAAATACTAATTGACTTAAATTATGTAGCGCTTTGGTTAAACCAAAACAAACTAAATTTGAATGTTATGAAAACAACGTTCTTAATTTTGGATAGCCGAGGTGGAAACTTGATAACGTAAATATAGAAAGGTTAGCAGTATTAAATATCTGGGGATAATATTAGATGATAAATTAAAATTCGATCAACACTTAGAATACAAAACAAAGAAAATAGCCAAAAAAGTTGGATTCCCAAAAAGGGTAAGAAATAACTTCGATCTTAGGAATTGTGCACAATTCTATTGTAACTCCGCTTTTCAATTATTGTTCTAGTGTATTTTTCTTATGTAACGGAGCCGAACATAATAAACTACAAGTTATACAAAATAGGCAGATGAGGATGATTTTAAAGTGCAACTACTTATTAGAGTTAAAATTATGTTACAAAATTTAAATATGATGACAACCAAACAACATTTAGTACTTTAACAATATTGTAGACGCTGAAAAATTTGCTGCCAAATTATCTGAAAAATAAATTATTAAAATGTTCATAATTATCCTACGAGAAGATGCAGAGATTTTAGGCTCCCAAAAATAACTTTCGTGCACCCAAAACAGCGTGTTTAATAAAGGGCAAAAACTTTATAATAACCTACGGAATGCCGTTAAGGAAGTCTCAAACCTTCGCTTTTTTCGTGGGACATGTACTATTGATTACGAACATTAAATTGTATTTCTTAAATTGTTGTACTCAAATTGTATTTTTCAGATTGTATTTCTTAAATTGTATTTCTTAAATTGTATTTCTTAAATTGTATTTCTTAAATTGTATTTCTTAAATTGTATTTCTTAAACTGTATTTCTTAAATTGTTTTTCATTGTATTTTCATATTTTCTCTCTAGATTTATGAAGACATCTGCATACATCTAAATAAACAAAACAAAAAACTACCAAGAGCCTCCCAACTAGTGGCAGCTCGTGACTATTATATGTGCTAGAATGCAAAATATTTAAAAAAAAATGGTGTTATTAATGTTGTTGTAGCCGAAAAAAATTTTTTTTCGAAAATTTGTTTTTTATACGAAGATTTTCAGGAAATTTCAGTATTTCCGTGCGCCGCACGGATTTCTTAAAAATCTTCACACAAAAAACAAATTTTCAAAAAATATTTTTTTTTTTTCGGCTATAACGACATCAATATTGCCATTTTGATAATATTAGCACTCTAGCACACCAAAAGTTACGAGCCGCCACTGCTCCCAACCCAATTGGGAATGCCACAGTCTCACTGCACCAGACAATAGATATCAGTTGGGTCTCTTGCGGTATTTACATAATTAAAAAAATTTAAATCATGAATTATGTAAGAGAACTATTTTAAATTGAGAATATCGTTCAATTGTTTTATTGTTGAACTTATTTCTCTGCATATGTTTGTTGTATGAAATGACGAAGAGTAGCTACCTACGAATGTAAATCTTCTCATTGCAATTTTAATAAACGGTTATATTTTACATAATTTGTTTCTTCAGCCCATGAATAATGAATATAATATGTATTTGATTCTCGTTATGTGGGAAATAGTTCCGCGAGTGGGATGTGAAATTAATACCGTCCGTTGGCCGGGCTAGTTTGGAGCTTCCTGGCTTCACTTGAGCGCTAAACAGTCATAGGCATTTCCCACGCAAACATTCATCGATACATCAATAAACTTGGTGGTGGGATAAACCGAACTCTGTATTAATCTACATGGTCGTTAAAATTGACTTGATCCTTTTGAGATACTCGTGAGTTTCCTCCAAGTGGTCATTTTACCAACATCAGTTTCGAACCCCGGCAGAGATTGAAAGATTTGATGAAGCGATTAAAGGTTCTCATGGAGATCGTTTTGAGCGATTTAAGGTTCTCATATTCATCTATTTTATCGATTAAAGTTTCTCGTCGAATATATTCAAAGAGGTTTATTAGAACTTCTATCGATATCCTAGAGTTCTCTTTGAGTTATTGCAACCTTTTTGTCTGTGCATTCTAACTTTTCCACTACTGATTTGAAATTGATTTTCTAAATTGTGGATCTTTTCGTACGATTTATCTTATCAAAATATTAAGAATTTATCTCTAATTCAAAACTATAAAGGACATTAATTTATTCCATTCTTTGGATTACCTCACTTTACATTCTTTAGAAGTTCGAACATACCAATTTTACTATATTTTTACTACGAAATTTTTACGATTCAGATCATCATTCTCGCTTAAAGATCAAGGTAACACAATCGGATAATATATTCCCTTGCCAAAAAAGTTAAAACCAACCAAATACTATGTCATCGTAATCCTGGAGTTAAAGACGGACATTTTTACTCGCTTCCTTCCAACTTGCTCACTCTTTCGTCCCAACACGGACGTGTATTTATCAGATACATGCATACGTATTATAGAATTGCCTGTGTCTACTGATATCACATCATGATCAGGTGTCCTACATTTTGTCCATTCCAACGTGCCGCTTTTCAGGTGAAGTCAGAGACAGTGAATAAAAAGATTCATTTCAAACGAGGACCATCGTATTCACTTAGTGTCAAGGTTATGCACATTTCGAGGTGGTGTCCTCAATTTAATAATCAGCGGATAAAGTATAATGGCCGCTTGGGGGTCAGACGTTGAACCAAATACATTCAGTTCCAATCGGAACGACAGTAACGAAGGACTTAATAAAAAAGCTCACAATAAAAGCAAAGTTTATATGGCTTTTTTATGTTTTATTGTGAGGTGTCTTCATTTTCCTTGCATTATTTTGATATGTCTATGTATCAGCCGTTACTCTGTACAGAGCTTACCTTACATTGCCAAGGTTCTACTTCCGCCAGTGAACTTGACTATGTACTAGGCAGTCGGAGGTTGCGTTATGTTGTTATTTCTTTTTACTATCAGCTGTATTCTATTGAGTAATTGAATGATGGACATTTATTGCCTTATTCCCTGTGAAATATGTTTGACTGGGATTGCAAGCACGCCTTTTAATATTATGCATGAAATTTTTATTGGAATTAGATACACTGTTTTGACCTGAATAACTCTACGAAGAATAATTATTACATATATCAGGCACAACATACATTCTGGATATTTCTAAGGTATTCGGTGGATGGACCAAATTTTTTATACCAAATTCTTTTTTTTTTTTCTGCACAAAATTTCCAAGTGTTCCCAACCATCTGGAGATTATGGCATTGGTTATGTTGTGAAGCTGACGGTAGTGGTGAGAGGAAGGAATTTTTTTACAGTTGCTCCACACAGTAGGGCCCTAAGAAAATAATTCCTTTCAGGGCCTGTGTCATCTTTGGGATGTTGTGTGAAGGGTATTTTTTAGGAGGGTATTTTAAAGGAAGGAGAGGAAGTTCTGGGAAGGAAAAGGGTATGAGGGGTGGGTAACTGAGTGGGAATCTGGAGGTTAGTGAGACAGAAGTGACGGATGTATGAATCAATCCCTACCACTGCGGTGCAAGGCAATGTTCCGAGAGATTCCTCTTGATCATAACCAGTATCTCTCGATCCGGCCTGCCATGCAGTTGGTGGGCAGACGAATCACATCCATCTAACCTCACCCCATGAACCCGGGCACCCATGATAAGTCACCAAACGTAACGAACCACTTGGGGTGACATATTGCTGAGGTGTTGGTTATCCAGTAAATGTATCCCGGTGCAACGATACCTATACACGCCTCCCAAAGTGATGCGTAAGAGGAATGTTGGAAGTATCTGCTTTTTCAGATCTGGTCACCAAACATATCTAAAGCCATTTCAAGCAAGATACTGAAAGTATCTTTCACTATGAAAAGTACCGCAAATATACAATTTTTTTTTTTTAATTAATGAATTCTGAAATTAACGCAACTTAATCAAATAGAATTTACTCGCACACTCCGGGATCTGAACCCGCCACCTCCGGATTGAGATTCGAGAGCCTGACCCCTATAAGATTATTCAAGAAATTAAAAAAAATGTTTAAATCAAAGCGTTGAGAGTTAAAAAAAAAGGATTTTTTTGTTTTGGAAAAACGAAGAAAGTATAGGCTACACAACCCTATGGACTGTACCAAGGTAATGAGGTATTTTCACAAAAGGGATTCTGTTGAAAATGTATGGAATATTTAAAGATCATTTTTCTGATTTTAATCATCCTACTAAAAATTTTGTTTTTTTTATGTTTTCATTTAAATTTATTAATTTTAAAAACGAATAAAAACCGACAAAACCAAACAATCCCCGTGGTTGGCAAGGGCACTAAATACGCACTACAACAAACAACAAAGTACCTACTACTGTCAGAAATGTCTAAGCCGGTCGACGATCATGACGTCAAACGATAGCCCCCAAATATCGTTTTTGCGGTATATCGAAAATGGGAAACTTAGATTCGCTGTACAAATTTTTTTGTCAATATAAAAATAAAATTAAAATGCCGTAATCATCGCAACTTGTATTGAATAATATTGAAAGTTTCAAAAAAGTATTTCGAACTAGTTTGAATATCTACCCGCAGTACCCTCTCACCCCTTTAATGCCCCTTGTGTGTGATATGAGATATTTAAAACTAGGATAGGTAATTGAAATTAAATTTTATACCGTTTTAATTTAGACTAGCGATCTAGTGAATTTTCTTTTGTGCACTTTATAATGTTATTTATGTATATATTGAATTTGATTTTGCATCCAGAAGTCAAGTATTAATAGCCAAATAAATAAATACGATTTAAGATTTTCACGGCCAAAAGTATTTTTGTTGTTTATTTTTGTGATATTATGCCGTGTTACGCTAACTCCTTCTTTAGCCAACGTTTCGGACAACATTACAGCGTCCATCATCAGGGCAGATGTGTGATGGTGGACACTACAATGTTGTCCGAAACGTTGGCTAAAGAAGGAGTTAGCGTAACACGGCATAATATCCCAAAAATAAACAACAAAAATAAATAAACATTTATTCAAGAATCTCTTAAAATGATTTAAAAATAGCCAAATAAATTAAAATGCATTCAAGAATGATTTACAATTTTTTCTGCAAGGATTCACCTTTATATTGTTATCACAATATAAAAAAATATTTTTTCCAGATTCTATTCATTTGAAATGTGCGTCAAATGTCTTACTTTTCAGCCCATTTAGGCAAGCCCTGGCAAGCCGTGTTACATATCCATCTGGTAACTAGTACTAACATAAAATAAACTTATAACATTAAACTACGAACATTGTAATTAGTAAGAACAGTTGTTAGAATGAACGTCGAGTTAGTACTTTAGAATTAAACTCGATTCTACTGTGTGATTTCGTGCGAAGGTATACATTATAAAACGGTTATTTTGCGAGAAAAATGATAATTGCAAACGTTTACAATCCGCACTTATAATGTGTATTAAGTAGGTACTACAGATAGGTGGGTTTACCTTTAAAATGTGAAAATCCAGGCCAGTAAACTGAGTGCGATTATTTCCAACGTTGTAAACTATGTTAAAACTAATACAGTTAGGTACTTTCTGATTTCAGAGGTCTATGCCAAAAAAAACCAAAATAATTTAATGGTTTAATCTAATCATATAATTCCATGTTCGCAAGAAACGCCATGAAATGGTACTAACACGATTTTAGTTTTATCATGTTTATGTGGTTCGATAGGGCGTTATTTTGAAAACAGCAAAACTTTTCTGAAAAGCAATGTCAAATCCATGTTAGTCTTATTTAAATCATTTCTAAAATAATATTGCAATATTCCTGTTTCTAATGTCGTGTTAATGCATTTCAGGGAGGATTAGGGTCTTTGTATTGTTTTCTTTTCGCCTATCTAACAAGTTTCTGTTTGATACTATCAACATTTCATGCAAACTTGATCCACCGTAATAAATTTCTCGGTGTAAACGTATATTGCCATTAATATAAATCTGTTTAGAAGGATATCTATCTGCTAACTAGCACAAACGTAAACAAACGGCTCTGTCTGAAAATGTGTAATTGATAAATTAGTCGGTGTTCTGAAGGAATTGATTTTCATTAATAGTAAAAGCCTAACCTAGGTACCAGAACATCTAGGACAAAGATCGTACTGCAAGGTAAGCAAGGAAAGCGGTTAATGCCCTTATTTTAGAACCTGAGGAAGATGGTAGGGTGAGGACCTCGGCAGTAGGGGTTTGGCACAAAATGAGGTATATTGGAAAATTCAACAAATCCCTACATTGGAAGGAATGGGGAAAGCAAACGGGATAAACTTTGGGCATTTATACGGTTCAAAGTCAGGTGATTTTGTGTACTAAATATGCAAAGATTGCCACTGAGGGAGCTGGTGGAGCTATTAATTGGACACTGTCATCTTAGAATATTAGAATATAAAAATACAGAGGTAAAGAGTAGAAATCGTTAAAAAAAAATATTATAAAATGTAAAAAGGTAAAAGAAACACCGATTATTTTATGCAAATTGTTTCATTTAGGATCACCAACTCTATAACATTATAAAAAAGCATGTTGAGTATTCCTACATACATAAAAGAAAATGGAGAAAAACTCTGTTTTCCAAATTTAAAAAAAAACTAATACAATAACTATATACAAATCAATTATGCTCCACACTTTAAATACAGCTTAAGGATTATTGTGTAATGTCAGGTATCAAAATAACTTGCAAACTCTCCAAAATTGAGCAATGATTTATATTAAGCGAAATAGATTTTCAAAAGCAACTTAAATGACGGAGCTAAATTGGATAGCAGTAAAACAGATGCTTACATTGAACGCAATGTTTATACATAAAATTATAAACAACTGTTACAACTACTTGTCAAGCAAAATATGTACAAAGGGGACATTAACAGACATATCATTGAATAACTTCAGACCACCTAAAAAAGGACAGAGCCAAAACGCGAAATCGTTTATTCTACAAAGGGATGAAATTTTATAATGCGCTGCATGAAATCATAAAAAGCACACCAGTTAATAATTTCAAAATAAATTGTTAAGTATTTCAATAAGTAAGATAAAATTTAAAAGTATTTTTTTCTTTATTATTTAAGTCTATTAAGGAAACAAACAGTTGTGTAAAAGATCATTTTACATAAGATAGTGAACATAATATCAACCAATCAAGTTCCATTTATACATTTTTGTTGTGATTACTGATTAGAAAGTAATTAATTACAAGTTGTAATAGTATATATTTGAGTGAAAAAATATTAATAAGAAAATAATAAGCAATATGGAAGTACAAAAATATAATAAACAATGCATTGTATTGATTTAAGTATATTGTAAAGTTAATTTGAATTTAAAAGATTTAAGGGTACAGTCGAAAATGTCAAAGACATTAGAAGATTTTCATTAAGATTTGGATGTTAGTTATAATCAGTAATTTGTGAACTATGTACAAATAACTCGCATAAAAACTAAATAAATACATGTATGGGATTTATTTAATCTTATTACGATGTTGCCTTGTTTATATTTCGCATGAACTCAAAAATGTTGTTTTTTAAATGAAGTAATTTATCAAAATTAAATCGCTTTGGTAGTCAAAAGAAAATCTAATTACATTCAGTATTCTACAGATCCTAAACGTACACATAAATAATATAAAACCGAAGTATTTCTAAAGCATTTTGTACTATATTTTAATTGAATGAAACGGATTAACTAAAGTAAAATTTCTTAACTACGTTCGTCAAGAATGCTCTCCTATAAAATATTAGCTTATAATATAAACATGAAAATCATGCGGGTTTTTTGTAGGTGTGGGTATCCACTTTTCTAGTTCAGCAAGAGTATGTTAAGCTGTCCAGGGCTATCCTAATACTTGGTCTTGTTATGTAAATTTATTGTTTTCTCTCTGCCACCATAATTTTTTGCATTCTTCGCAAATAACTGAACTATATTCTCGTACATGTTAAATTTGATCAGCATGCCTTTGAAAAACTGTTATATGACCAGAACCGGATAGGCATAAAATACTTTTTTCCCGCTCTTTTATATTTTTGTTTTTATTTAGGAAACAAACTGTCATACAAGAAAATATTATAACAATAAACATACATATGTTCTAGACCAATTAAGTTCCATTGAGTTAAATGTTGATTTAGTATTTTTACCTACACGATATGAAAAATGACAAAAAATTATATTTCATTTCTTCATAAGAGAACTTTTATTACCCGTATTTCGATGAATTTAGTTGTTTCCCCGTCATAATAATATACTATACCGCGAATGATTTGTGAAAAAAAAAATTACGAGAGAGAAAAACCACAATACATAATAAATATGGGAGATATAACAGATATAGGTCTATTAAAGAATTTTTTTTAAATATTTTTTTTCATTAACTCAACTCAGAATTCCCTGAGGAAAAAGAATCCATCTGGGCCTATGTCATCTTTGGGGATGCTCTACGGAGAGTCTTTTTAGGATAATGAAGGAGTGAAAGTTCTGGGAAAAAAGAAAGTGTGATGGGTAGAATTCGGGTAGTCAATGTGTCAATGGGACTGCAGATCGCGTTGTCCTAGGGAGCGATGAGAAGTTACCGAAAGTTATCGATACAATCCTTATCGATCGACCATGTTAGGGGGCCAGGAGTGACGGACGTATGAATCCATCCCTCCCACTGTGGTGCAAGGCGATAAAAGTCGAGAGAGTTTGACTGGAGATTTCAAAAGATATCCCTTAATGGTTCCCCTGTTAAGTCACCAAATGCAGCGAATCACTCGTTTTTGATATGCGGCATATTCCCGAGTACAGATACTTTCAGTATCACCCTGGTGAGAGACCACCATTGAGAAGTGAAAGTTTGCCTGAAGTGGAAATAGCCGAGCTTGGTGACCAGATCGGATTGGCCAGGTACTACCAGGCCACTACCTCAAGCGTCACAACACACCCATGCCATATCTCTTTGGCTCCACAATGTTTTATTTTTTATTTTTTACATTAGCTCTACACAGGAGGCCAGAGAAAAATAATGCCCCTAAGGGCCTACGTCATCTCTTGGGATGATGTGGAGGGTATTTATAGAGAAGGAGATAAAGTTTTGGGATGGAAAAAGGGTATGAGGGATATGTGTCCCAGAAGTAACGGACGTATGAATCCAACCCTCCCTGTCCTGATAGAAATATCAAAAAGTCTCCCTCAACCAGTTTCTCTGAGCTGGTGGGCACACGCTTTCGCCTTCAAGACCCGGACCGACTTCATCACATAAACCCAGGCACCCCTACTAAGTCACCAAACTTAGCGAATACCCGCCTTCCAAAATAAAGGTTGGGAGCACTTGGCACTTGTGCGGAACTCATATACATAAGTTTTTATTTTTTTATTTCTATGGAATGAAATTGCAACTAGGTAGATTATAAGTACAAAGTGGTACACTGTTTATGGAGATCAAACCTGTGACCTCATATTCAGGAAGCATGCACGTAACCTCTTCACCACGAGACCATTAAACCTAACCTCAAACTCAACAATATAATTTTAACTGTTCTTTACTCTTTGACTACGCCGACGATATTTTTAGATAACGATAAACTTACATCGTGAACATTGACACGCTAAAAATCACCGAAAGTATTTAAATTTAGGTTGAAATATTATAAACTTAACCCTTAAAATAATTGGCGTATTTTGTCAGAGGCTAAAAATATTCCCGCTTTGCATAAAATCCAAATAAATGGAACATTATTTGTTAACGTATTCGAAAACTAAAAACTGTTTTCGAAAGGTGATGAAATAGGCTTTCAAATTTCTATATTTAAAATTACCATGTATTTTTAAAAATAATTGTTTTTTTTGCGAAAACATTAAAAAGTGTTAAAAAAAAGTGCTCACTTTACTTTTTTTCTAACTAAAATTACTGATAATGAATAAAAAAATAAAACACATTTCATTAGATAAATGAATTATAAACCTTACTGTCACCTCACTTTTTTTCGTTTCATGTAAAAAAAATTCTTAAAAAATTCACAAAGTTCGATATTTTTTTTCAAATTGCTATCGGAAACTTTGGTTTCAGAAAGGGGTAAATTTTAATTTTTTGTGGTTTTCTTTTAGATTTGAATATATAGTTTGTTGTATTCTCTTTCCAATACCGTTTAGATCACATTTCTGACTGTAAGGGAGAAACAACGATTTCTGTGAGACCTACGTGAGCTGGAACAAATATGGTCTCCTGTGATTAATAATTCATTTATAATTCGTTGTTTCTGTATAGCAATGAACTAATGGCCAGATTCTCAGTTTGAAAAAAATATACATTCGGACATCTCCTGTCATACGCGTATGGTGCCTTTTGTGTAAAGTTTGTTAATTTTACACAATGGGTTAGGGCAGCTTTCAAAAACGCCTATTTGATTTAGAAGCTTCCGTTGATATTATAAATATTTACATCTTTAAGAAGTTTAGTTTTTATAAGAACAATTTTTTTATAAATTTTGATGGCTGTTCTCATCAATGTAATATATTTGTAGTATAATCATTTGGCGGGTAAGATATAAGCCACCGTAGCCTAGTGGATGGAGCTCCTGACCGGCAATCAGAGGGGCGTGGGTTCGAGTCCCGTCGGCGGCATATATCTTTTCTCTGGAGGTTTTTTCAATATGGATGAGTATTTCAAGCTAATAATTATTTCTTGTAATAATTGTTACCCTTTATGCTATGCATAAAAAGTCTTGTCTTAAACATTAGTTTATCAATTAAAAATAATCAAGTTAATACCTGATAATTCAATGTGTTCAAGGTAGAGAATGCGACCGTATAATACTGACCTAGCCGGGTTCATAAAAATTTTATGTTATACCTTTTTTATGAACTATGTACTTAACTATAGTCGGGATAGCATAAAGCCAGGGACACACACGGCGTTATAAGCGCTAGCGTTATTTGGCTTGGCCTATTTCAGCATATTCCTCGCCATGCTTTCCAATCGCAAATGTATGGCGAGCGATATGGTGAAGTAGGCCAAGCCAAATAACGCCGGCGCTTTTAACGCTGTGTATGTCCCTGGCTTAATACCAGATTTAGTACGTTGCGTTGGTACCTCCATAATTCGTAGGTAGGTACACCAGCTAGCTGCCTACCTTGGTATTATGGTTACACATTTAAATAAATAACCAATTGATGAGTCGACGTACATTACTATAAACTACATAGTGCATCTTAGGAACCCGTTCCTGACCAGTTTACCATCTACCCGCTTACCATCACGTTAAAAAAGGGATTCTGAATATGATAATGCGTTTGGATAATCGAATGAAGTATCTTTACTTCACGATCGAATTACCTTCAAGTTACTTTTTAAGGAACAGAAGTACTCTTTGACCTATGAAGTAATAAAATAAATAGAAAACTGGAAATATATAGGTAATAGTTTTTTTAGTTTAAAGAAAGCTAAGAAGCTGGCAGTATTCATAAAAAAAATATTTGCATGCACGGAGAAAAATGTCATTCTAAAATACGATCATTTTATTCGTAAAACGGGACTGAAGTTCTTACGATCAAATTAACAGGGTTTCAATGTTTATTGACGGGAAAATGTAAGAATAATTTGTTGGTATACGTACGAAATTGGTTCTAATAATTTAGTCTTACATTTCCCGCCAATAAACATTGAAACCCTGTTAATTTGTTCGTAAGGATTTCAGTCCCGTTTTTAACCATTTAACGAATAAAATGATCGTATTTTATAATAACATTTTTCTCCGTGTAAGGATCATTGCTTTTTAAAAACAAACATTGTAAATTTTAGAGACTATCAGGAATTCTTTATAAATGACCCGAATAGTTCCTATATCTTACATAGGTATGCATATCAATTAGGATTACTCGTTTACAGGTATAAACTCTAACCAACAACCTAACAGTACCTACGTATACATAAATGATTTAGATTAGTATTAGTAAAAAGCTTCAATAAAAGTAGCGGAAACTATTATTTCACAAATGATTTGTTTGAGATTTTAAATTGGTCTACTTTCGGGAGAGAATTTAAAAATCTCGTCTACTTCTGATCAACGTGCCGTTTATTTCTATCGCCTATATTTTACCAGTCTGGCCGCCGAGATTCGGGACAAGCACAGTTGTGGAGTAATGCTAATTTTTATGCCTGGGTAAAATTGTATAATCACGCCCACTGCAAATTGCCATGCTCTGTATTTTTTTTCGCCAGGATTTTCGTGGCCTGTCGGCTGAGTTTTGGCGGGTACAGGTTGAGTAATGCTAATTTTTACGTGGTACGGGTTGGCCGAAATATCGCTCGGGGCGCACACACGCCGCCACCGGAGGAATGTTCTCACGCATTTAAGCAAGTCCTGAAGAGCGAGTGCGCGTCCCAGACTACCGTTATCGAGTAAAAAAGTACGCTCATTTCTAAATCGCTCATTAAAATACCGCATAATGCGTTGAGGCCTTTTTGCGCGACGGCGACCGGTATTCTTTCCCCCGCCAATCTCAGTAAGCAAAATGCAGGCAACTCGCTAAAAAATTGTGATGTTTTTTTCGTGGTGCAGTGACTGCTGTGTGGATTTTTTTGGTTTTTTGGTGAAGTGTCGACAAGCTCGCAAAAGTTTAAATCGTTTTGTTCGAAGCGGAGAAACAGGTGTCTCGGCCGAAAGGAAAATTGAGTGTGCTACATAACATAATGGAATGCAAAAGAAAAACAACTCGTACTGCGCACCTTTAATGTTATAATATGCAAATGCATTTCCACGGCGTGTTATGCAGACGCCCGGAATTCCGTCTGCCGACTCCTGGGTATTTGGTGGAACGGTTCCTGCGCAGAATTTGGTTCAGCCAATTATTTACTTACCGCCATTATGATCCTACACAGATTCGTCCGAGTGTGCGTGCGCAGCGTATGTAGAGCTTATTTAATTAATCAACTGTTTTTGTATTGTATGTGGACTATGTGAACCATGATTACGTTTGATAATTCTTCTTACTATATATAATATTATAAACGCGAAAGTTTGTATGGATGCATGTGTGTTTGTTACTCTTTCACGCAAAATTTACTGAACGGATTTTAATGAAACTTTACAATAATACAGCTCATACATCAGCATAACATATAGGCTATAATTTATAAAGCTAGCTATTTATATTCAATATATGGAAAATGATAATTATCGTTTAATAGACAATGTCAAAATTTGAGAATGACATATTGCAAAACAATGATTGTTAAATCAAAATTCTATTTTAGAACATATTTAAATTAGTGCATTTATTTGAAGTACTCGTCTAATACTTTGAAATGAATCAAGAATTATAGATACTTTAAATAAATAGGTTAAGAATTTTAGTATAAACGTAGTTTGGACCTAGGAAAAGAAAATAGATTACTCGAAGTACTAATCCTACGCAGACGAAGTCAGAAGTCTACGGGCAGAAGCTAGTATATACATATTAAAGATCCTAATAGACGTAATTTAAGGAGTCAAAATATATTCCATATTTAATAACAATATTGCGTACTTCAATCCACTGTCTCGAATGCGTCGTCTGTATTGAATGTGACCGTATAGATATCTTCGTAAAAACAGTCTCGCATATTTTAAAAAACAAATTAACAATCTTCTAACGTGACAAAATGTCATAGAGAACAGTAAATTTTATTAAATGCTTTATTATCATGTCTTTTCTTTGTTTATTTTAATGTCTTTTCTTTCTCTGTCCACTTACTTGTGTTTCATATTTCATGTCTTATTTTGTCTTTGATTATTATTAGATATTATTTCAGTGTTTTTCACTGCTAGCATCTCCTCCTAGTATCAACTAAACCTTTATTACTCATTATGTGAACATTTTTAATTGAAGTGTTAATATCTGTGCACATTCCGACCCAATAATATTATTGTAATAATTGTTAACACTCTGTAAATATTTCAAACCATAAATAAATAAATATAGTGTACCGTAGTATGACTAAATTTCACAACCTACGAGGAAAAGCGCTTAGCTACTTAGCTCTTAATCCAGGGATTGCGAGTTCAAAGCAAGACGATAATTTTTTTTAATATAGCAATTGAAGAAGATGATAATGCTGATAAATCTAAACAAAATATGAAAAAACACGACACGCAAAATATAAATAGATATAACTCTCGCAACTGGGAATCGAAACCAGGATCTCTGTCTTACCGGAACAACGCCTTTAACCACTCAGCTATCGTGACCTTTTTTTTTTTTTTACAGAGATACCTCACAAGAGTCCCAACTGCTCCCTTCTGGAGCCAGTGAGACTATGGCATCCCCAATTGGAGTATGTTGTGAGGCTGAAGGTAAGTGGGGAAGGGAAGGAGATGGAGAAGAGGAAGGTGGTAAAATACCTGGCTATTCAGATCTAGTCACTAAACACGGCTAAAGCCATTATTAAGCAACTTTTCAATTCTGAATGGTGGTCTTACACCAGGGCGATACTGAGAGTATCTTCCACTCTGGAACGTGCCGCCAATATAACATATATTATTTTTATTAATTAATTGTGAAATAACACAAATTAATCAAATAAAATTTATTTGCGCACGTCGGGTTCGAACCCGCGACCTTCCGAATGGGAGTCAAGTGTCTTACCACTCGACCACGGACGGTCGTCAAACTGATTATGTTTCACCTCCTTCAGCCTAGCAACATTCCTCAAATTCGGGATGCGATTGTACCATAGCTCTTTTTTCCTTTTCAATATTTTTTTTTATTTAAAAAAAGTGTACCTAATATATTGTTAACTGAGTAATTTTTGTTGAGTAATTTCGTACGTATACCAATAAATTATTCTTACTCCCGCCATTAAACATTGAAACATGGTTAATTTGTTCTTAAGAACTTCCCGGTTTTTAACCGTTTTTTACGAAAAAAATGATCGTATTATAGAATAACATTTTTCTCCGTGCAAATTCTTAGTTAAAAAAAACATTTAGTAACTAAATGCAAATACGTAATTTAAGTCTCTTGATGTTAATTAATACCTGTCTAATTGAGAATTACTCGTGTTTAAAAAGGAAGACACGACAATCATGAGTTAATTACTATCGTTCAAATAAATGAACATACATGTACACAAAAACAGATATACACTAATTATACCAACAAAAAAACAGAAAATAAAGTACATATTTTTCAGATACTTAATTATTTTTTTTTTCCAAAATAGTTTATTTTTTTAGAACACTCGTGAATATTTGAGAAGCGTATTGTTAAATTATGAAAAAACTGTATATTGGTTCCAATAAAAACTACTAGATTGTAAATAAGTTCATTTTTCTCAACGAAATTACTCATGTATTTCAGAATAGTTCCACTAAATAAATCTTTTTGATATTTCTTTATTTCACTTCGATAAAAGTCGTTCTGTTGGAATTAGTTTGTTGCATTCCTTATTAAAACGGGTTGAGAGTGGTGGTAGAGTTAGCGATGGTGATGGTGGCATGACCACTGACTACTTCTTTTGGTATATGATTACCCACAGAGTATGGGGCAGCAGCAGGAGCAGTGGTCAGCACCAGTCAGTAGTCAGCTAGTCAAGTAGTCAGGTAGTCTGATTGTGTACCAGCTCCCCAGTACCGCATCACGTCTTCATTCCGCTTTCCCGTTATTGTTACTGGGATTATTATTATTTCAAACACTGACCGTTTTCTTCACTCGAACAATGCCGTTTTCCTCATTTTAATCATAAACATTTGCTCATTTCGATGTTGTCCGATCTTCTTATTTCTATACATGCCAATTAAGAACTCTGAACATACGAGTATGGGGTAAATATTCTATTGAATATATGTATATATTATCCCTAATTCCAGACATTACTAGTCTTAATTATTATAAGCAATAATTATCAGCCTCAAACACTCACCGTATTGAAAAAAACCTCCCGAGAAAAGATACATGCCGCCGACGGGACTCGATCCCGTGTCCCTCTGATTGCCTGTCAGGAGCTCTGGACACGGTTTCGAGTCCCGTCGGCGGCATGTATCTTTTCTCGCGAGGTTTTTTTTCAATATGGATTAGTTTCAGACTGATAATTATTGCTTATAATAATTGTTACCCTTTGTGCTATGCCTAAAAAATCTTGTCTTAAACATTAGTTTATCAATTAAAAATAATAATTGCTAGTCTTTGTCAATTCAATAATATCATTTGCCAACTATTTAACGTTTTCATTTCGTTAACAATAATTTTATCATATTTACCACTTTATAAATTACTTTTATATTTATTTATTTACGCATAGTAAGGCTTTTACATATATATAACAATATTTACGAAATTATACTCGTAAACAGTGCAGGAAACGACTGTTTAAAATACTTGAACAAAAATAAATATAAAGTAAATATATATTGAGTTTGATCCACACAGTATGTAGGTACTAAATATATAAAAAATATAATTAATCCAAAATATTTTTTTTTCTCTCAGCCGACAAAAATACTGTGTATGAAAAGAGATTACATATAATAAATCAGGGGTATCAAACATTGAATTAATGATTTTATACAAACAGGTTAAATCGGAAATGATTCTACGATCAGATATTATTATCAGTTTATCATATCAATAATATTCCTTTTCTACACCTAGATCGGCACCTAATTCAGTGATTTCCCGTTTTCCACATTTATGTAATATGTAGCAATGATTGCTCTTTTATTCCCTGGTTGTGTCATGGTCTTACTGGTTCCAGAGAGTAGAATCCCCTTATGTTCTTCACATAAAAACTGTGCAATATGGACTGGACAGGTCAATAATCCGGAAAAGCTCTTTCAGTCGTTTGATGTTTGCCTATGTAAACAGTGGGCGTTGCGTCACTCGCACTCTTTACAACTAGGTAAATAATCTGTGTAAGTATACGAGTATAATACATGCGGTTCCACAAATATTGCCCAAATCACGAATTCTATTCTAAGCCATCCTACAGAGTGGTTAAAAATTATTTTTTCTATTAAAAACAGGTATCAAAATGTGAAAATCCAATGCCGGGACCAAAAGCAAAAAACCAGGGGTTCCTCAGGGGTCGGTGTTGGATCCATTTTTATTATTTTATTTTGCACAAATGTTATTATAATAACAACAATCAAACATTAACAAAATTGGACATTTTTGCGGGTAATTTGCATTTTTTCGTAACGTAAGTACCATTACCAAACGTCAAAAATAAAACGAAAACCATATTGCTTTTTCCACTAATTGTTCAATAGGATATGGTTTCCGAAAACAAGAAAGTTTAAATCTCTGAAAAATCGGATAGTAAATCTTTATGTGTATATTTATAGAAACAGATGTTTTATTAATTTAAAGTAAATCAAATTTAATATTTTTATTATTTAGTTGTGTAAATACTTTAATATTTAATATAGTAATGGAAACTATATTGTGGCTAAATCTTATCTAGAAAACTTAAATACTTGCAAAACATTTTTAAATTTGCTTTACAAATTTTATTTTAATTATATGGCGTTCTACGAAATAAGCCCGTTAAAAAAAACAGTTTTTTACTCATTTCCAGTCCTACAGTAATCAGAAAATACTAAAATATTTAATAAAATATAGTATGAACAAAACATTAGTAGATATTACTGCATACAACTATAACTAAGAACTATTATTAACTATAAATATTATTAATATTGAACTATTATATTCCCCTGAAGAAGGCACTGTTGTGTCTGAAACTATATCTGCTCAAATAAGCTTGTGGTTTGTACAAAAAATTATTGCACCATGAAGTCAATAGTTTTCAAAATAATACAGATAATTAAACTTGTTCCGTTGTCCAATTACTTTAAAGGGGAGCACGCGTGCCGACGTATCCGAGGAAATAATTATATCAATTGATTCACTTACCTATTTCTAGGCCTATCGCATTATGCAGAATTAACCAGTAGACCGCACTTCAGTATGCAGTACACAGTATGCAGTATGCACTGTGCACGCAATGTTTTACCCACATATTAATTCGCAGACGGTTAAATCAGATTTTAAATGAGTGAATTGGGTTGAAAAACTGGGATGAGAAAGTTGGGATACTTAATTTCACAGACGAGTACATATTTATTAAAGAGAGGAAAAGTTATTAATATGAGAACAAATATAATGTATTGAATGTATTGAACAACAACTCTATTTTTAAACTTTTGAAGGTTATTCCCATCAATGTAAATAAATGATGGCAGTAGCCGAATTAGTAAAGGCGTTCGTTCCGGTAAGACTAGAGGTTCTGGGTTCGAGTCCCAGTTGCGACAGTCATCTTTTATTTTTCTGCGTCTTGTTCATTCTAGTATTTTTTATAGCTCATGATGAATATTTTGCTGTTAGTTGAAAATAGTTGCGTTAAGAGGGTATAACCAGACAGTACCGGAAATTTGTCTTTTTTAAATCAAATTATAGACGTATTGACTCTTTTTCACAAAAAATCATTTGAAAACAATTCCGAAAACTTTTTTTTTTTACGAAAATACCTCAGTGTTTCTATTTGTTTAAGGTCTCACAAACTAAAATATTTCAGATTTTTTTTACACACTTATTTTTTTAGACATTACTGAAAAATCATAAATACTTATGATCAAAAAATACTTACAAGAGGTACACGTTATTTAATAATTTATCATCGTGCGTTTTGAGCATTTTAATTACTTACTTGAATAAAGGTACATATTAGGGCAAGTTTTGAATTAAATAAATCGATATTAAATTTTTTATTTAAAAAAATTGATACAGGGAATAATCGATCTTTTTCATCGGAACCTTCCTGTACAGTTACAAGCATTTCGGAAGTTGGACAATGGGTCTTAAACTTGAAAATTCATGAAGTAAATTGGGTGACACCAGAACTCATCTTTGGGAAGTTTTTACGACTTCAGACAAATTTTCAATAGATATTCTGCTTTGCAGTGTTAAGTTATTAGGTATAGAAAAGTTCATTGGCCATAATATGTCTACAACTGGGAGGATATCAAGTTTATTTACGTGGCTCTATGGTATCCCTATTGTGTGGAATGCTGTCAATAAAAATATAATTAAATATTCAGCTAACCACAAATAGGACAACAATATCGGGACTCAGTCATTTAGACACTCGCTTGTACCTAGATTGCATGCAGTTGGCAAAACTTTCTCAGAAGTAGTAGATGTGTTCAACTGCACAGAATATACTTATAAGAAGGCTAAAATAACATACATAAATAATAATAATAAAATAATAATATAATAGATATTTTCATATCAAAGGGTTCGGCTCGGTAAAACTCCTAGCTGGACCGATAAATCCTACTGATTCCTCAATATAAATATTTAAAAAATCTTCCGTAATCCTACATGTATTTAAAATTATTGATTATTGCATTTTCACATACAAATTCTTTGACAAATCTAAAAGGCCTAAATTTTGAATGAGAGGGCTAAATATAATGCCAGTAGCCGAAATAATAAATGGTAAAAATTTTATTGTCTGAGAATGCCAAATTCTTTTAATCTCATTTCCTAAATCTGTATATTTTCTTATTTTTTCAGAAATATATTAACAATATTACAGAAATTTGGATTAGCTACATCAATGATATAAGTTATTTTTTTTAAATTTTGTAATGTAAAACTTTTTTTTTTTATACACCAGACTTTATGTCCGGGTTAAATTTTCCCCACAGGAAAAACTTAACCCTTTCACACATTTTTCCACAAATGATCATCTAGTAAATCCACGCCATGCAAGTGCATTATATAAATATAATTAATGCAAAACAATACAAGAACAACATGTTAACCTACCGGAGAACCAAATAGGAAAATAATTCACCTACTCCAGATATTTTCAAATCAGAGGGTTCTACTCGGTGTAACTCCTAATTGGACCGATAAATCCTACTGATGCCTCAATATAAATATTTGAAAAATCTTTCGTAATCCTACAAGTATTTAATTATTTTTACTATTACTATTGTTATTAAAAAATGCTCTAGCTCTAGAAGAATCTAACTCTGATGAATAATAACAATTTTTTTACATGTTAGAGTTAGTTGTTTCATTGAACAATTGAATCGCCCTATTTGAATTACACTCTAGTTAAAAAGCATCCCGTACTCATTTGTACGCGTGACTAAGTAAAGAAAAAGCCTCCTCTCAAACAAATTAAAGCGTACAGCCTCATAATAAACTCATAGTATGTAAGTGGGAGAACGGTGAAAGAACTGTGCGTACACACTTTGCTTGTGCGTGGTCAATAAACCAACCAATCCAAAAAGAGATTTATGAAGACACGTCTTTTTTCTTTGTGGCTAGGTATTTTTAACAAATTGTTGGAAAGACGTGGAGCTTTTTGTTGGCAATACTATGCTTAGCCCACTCACTGAAATAATTTGGATTTACGTACATCTATCTCTGTCCACAACCTCTACATATTACTAGCATGGATGGTTTTTATAATTCTAACTTTTAAAGGGGTAATTAAATTTATTTTATATTTAAATATTATATCATAGGTAGATACCTATTAGGTACTACATATTTTATCGATTGTCTGAATATTATTCATCGCACATTAATAAATTCACATTTTAAATATAGAATTCTCAATTTATAAAAAAAAAAATAATAATATTCTGATTACAGGTAGGTACCTAGGTATCTACTTTACGCGTGGCTTCTGAATTATTTCATTTAACAATTTTTAAATTCAAAGCAAATTTGAGTTCATAGAACTTGAAAAATTTCAAGATAAACTAAATTAGTATTTTTGAAATGCAGGTACCTGCTTACTTTATGGCATGTCTGAATTATTCTGTACACGATCAGTTTCAATTTTGAAAATCACTCTTAAATGAAAAGCAAATATAAATTTAGTTTATTATGATGATAGCTATCAGACTTATTGATAACAATTTGTGCTCTTCTGGTTTCCTAGTACGGTCAATGGATACAGTCGACGATAATGTCGGTAACTTCACTATGACCAACGAACAAACAACAGTTCACGTCAAATAAATTAAGAATACTTAGTCGTTGCGAACTATTGTTTATCCGTTAGTTGTCTGGAGTCATGCTTGGGAACGATGTCAAGCTACTGACATTATCGATAAAACCTATATCGATCGACCGTGCTAGATACCCTGGGTAATATATTAGATAGAAATGGCCACCGTTACAATAATGACTGGGTTGGGTGCACTGAACAATAGACCCCTGAGTGATCTTTACCGATTTACAATAAATTGGTTATCGCAAATTTACATAAAACTCTTGTCCTCGGACACGTCAATAAAATTATTTATTTATTTAAAAGAATTGACGTACAGGTTGTAGCAAGTACGATTCGCATGCAAGAGTCCCTACCGGGACGTGTGTTTTGTAGCTACATGGTTGCCTACAAGTTTCCTAGTCACTCGGAAATTCGGGAGAGGAGTTGCAGAATTTCGCCGGTGACGTCAGTTATTTGTGGAGTCCCGGCGATCTTGGTTGTTGCTTGCAAAGAGATCCTGTTATGGCGGAAATCAGAAATCACGCGTGAGAATTCACCTTCTTATATCGAGATTTGTTATTTCAGTTATTACCACTTATAAAGCGTCCACTTTACTAGTTTACTTCAATTTTCTGGATTATCGTATTCTTTTAAAGTTTAGACACGTGCTCATGGTTGCATAGTATTTAAACCATGAAATGTTTACCTTTCAGCTCTCATTTTACACCCCTGTTATTAAATATATTATTTCAGAGTCTCTCAGTTAAAGTGCAGTAACTTTGGGAAGTGATTCTACATGATAATATAAGTAAAAAAGATAAATGACTTTTTTCTAAATTCCAACTTTAAGGGGTACTTTTTAGGTAAAACGATAAAATCAGTCCGTCGTATGCGGCCGGCACTAGGTACTATTACTATTACGATACGGGTGACTCACAACAATCCAACGTCGCGGGCGGGCGCACAGCAAATTTTTCGGTGAGTTTGTACTTTACACTAAGGATTTTTAACAGGTACGTTTATTTGTATGGTAAAAAAAGTTGGAATTTCGAAAAAAATCAAATATCTTTTTTAGTTATATTATCATGTAGAATCACCTCCCGAAGTTACTGCACTTTACCCCCGGACACCCTGTACAATAATCAGATTGTAGCAAGATAATAAAAATGTATTATTGTCAAAATCATTTCAATTTAACTTCAGTAGATTCTTCTCATACAATCACTTATACATCTTAATTTTATTGACACATTTAACATGACTATATAATTGTTTCTTTACATTAAAATTAAATCACAAATATGAATAATATATGTTACAAGGTAAGTATGGAAAATTTGAGCTTACTTTGGAAACAATACTTCTATTGATTTGTCTCGTATCTGTAAATCTATTTAGCTCTCAAGTTACTTTCAAAGTAGTTTGAATTGAATATGTAGCGTAATAAAACTTGTATTTTTACAAAATTTATATAATTGTTTTTTTGACCCGTAACTTCTATATCTGAAACCAAGGATATGTTTTATTACTCGGCCTCAGAGATCCGTTTCATATAGTCTACATTTCCATAGTTTTAATTAAACGATGAATTTTGATTCTCTACAGAAAGGCAGTAAATAAAAATAAATAAAAACATATGAAAGATAAAGGTCTACACTTTCAAACCAATTTCAGCTTTAAGGCCGTGATTATATGGTAAGGCACTGATCAGCACGAATAAGATGACGGTGTATATAAGATGAGCTTGTTAGTATATTTGTTTATCCTAACTTTAAACACTGCCGCCAGCATCAACAATAATATACGTAGAATTTTTTCGAGCAACAAACTGAATTATTTTTTAAACTACCTTAAAATATCTATTGTCTTGAGGCTGTATACACAATCGGGAGTACCACTTATAAATATGTAGAACCCTTATTATTTATGTTTCTTTGCGGATATGTCTCATTTATTTTGTATCTTTTGGATTATAATTATCTGTATTCTTAATTTTTTCGCAAGCTTGGTATCTATTTGTAATTTTATACAAACGTCTTCAGAATTGGGGATAACGCTATAAAACGTTTAATATTATAGCAGAACCATGAGGTAACATTTTAATGCATTTGTAACAACATAATTTTGGGAGGCAAGTATGGATACCGCCGCCCCAGGAATCGTTTATTGTATAACCAACACCCCTGTCGTAGGTCAACCCAAGTGGTTCACTACGTTTGGTGACTTAACAGGAGTGCCTGGATTCATGGGGTGAGTTTTGTCTGAATCTTGGCGGTGGATGCTTTTGTCTGCCTACTGCGTGGTGGGCTGGAGCAGGAGAGACTGGTTGAGGGAAGCATTTTGACTTCTTCAACCGGCTCCCTCGACTCATTGTCCTGCAAAGCAGTGGGAGGGATGGATTCATATGTTCGTCACTCCTGAACGCATTGACCCCTAGATTCCTGCCGACCCCTCATTCCTTTTTCTTCCTCAAAACTGCCTGTCTTTCTTTTCCCTAAAAATAACCATCCCCAAGGATGACATAGGCCCTCGGGGATTTTTTCCTCAGGGCCTCATGTGTGGAGATATTGTGAAAAAAATCAAATTAAACTTCCAAGTAAATTGGTACATCAGTTACCTTTCTAATCAAAATCTATCTATCAAAATATTGTCATACCGGGAAAACATTTTCATTAAGGTAAGAATTTATTAATATTAAATATTTGCAGGTTATTTTCCATTATTCCTCAATTATTACGCAACGTTTGTATTTTTCAATTTTTTGTTTTTGTCAGGTAGACCATCTGAAGGCGAAACAGTTATCACTGCGTATCACTAATATACTAGTCGTGCGTTTAACTTAGGTGAAAAAAGATTTTCCCTTTTTTAATATTTTATGTATACGGTATAAAACATTTGACACATAGCAAATAAAAATTTGAATGGGGAAAAAATGACGCAGCAAAATAATTGGCTCATTATGCCTTTACCCTCTCGAAGAAAAATATGCTGCTGTCAAAATAAGTTTAAAATCTGTCTGATTAAATATATTGCTTTTTATAAACCATCGCAATTATGAAACATCAAAATGCTAATTTTGACCAAAAGAGAAGGATAATGCTTAACTGCTGGGCGTAATGTGGAATTTAAACCCAAAATTATCAAAAAATGTACAATTTTACATGCGTGTGCGCAGTTTGTCGATATCTTAATGTCCAGATTTCACGCTACGAAAACGCATAAAACTGAACGTGAACGCCGAAAAGCAGAATGTAATGATCTTCAATATCCCAAATATACTTATGCTTCAATTTCGAATGTACTCAATATACTTACACATGGATCGGAGAATTATCGAATGTATGTACGAGCGTATATTGCGCTCAGTAACGTAACGGTGAATTATTAATGAAAAAGTAACGCATCGAGTACTGAGTGGCCGGTGGAAAAAAATGTGTTCTGTTGTGTTTTTAGGAGGAATTAATGCGTTTGAAGACGCGTACAAATGTTTTTCTTGATAATAACACAATGTTTTTATCTGTTGGGACCAGAATTATTAACTCTATCATATTATCTGGCGTTTATGACTGCTGAGTTGACACGATGTGGATTGGATCAAAATAGAAATAGAATGATAAAAGGTTAAGGTAAATAGTAGATATCAATTAATTGAAAAACAAAATAATGTAAGTGTGCAATACCTGTTAGAATGTTGTTTGTTGTTGATTCTAAAAATGTCAAGTGTGAATTTCCTTCAAATCGTCATTCACCGAAAAATTGGATTGTTTCAACTTCCGTCAGAAGAAATTTCAACGAAAATACCATAGAAATGTGATGTGAAATTTTTAAATCATAAATAAATCAGTGATCACCCGAATTCGAACATTTAGCGTTCAATGGGAGGCGCATGCGCAGACGTCAAAATTGTGATTCGGCGGGGAACACTGAGTGAAATTTTAAAATTTATTGAACGTAATTTTGGAGTTAAAACAACCCATTTCGTATTTGAAATGAAGGAATAAATGCGTGATTGCGTGCCAAATTTGAAATGAAAAAATAAGCTTTTCATTTTTTGAAACATTTCTATGAAGTTTTGGTTGAAATTTCTTCTGACGGAGGTTGAAACAACCCAATTTTTCGGTGAATGACGATTTGAAGGAAATTCAAACGTGAAATTTTCCAAAACAAGTGGTTCTTAGTCTTTAATTCATGCCAAAGAGACCAAAGTCATCGAACTGAATAGATAACTAATCCTGCCTTAGATACATTTAGGATTCATCATTAAATAGTTTTTAATGGACTATAGTGGTTGGCTTTACAATGCATTAAACATAATGTGGCTCATTGCATGAATGTATTTACCTTTAAGTAATTATGGGTTATAACATGTACCTACTTTCGGATAAAATGTGTTTTCATAAAAATATTTGTTAATTACGAGGGCAAATCAAGCATTCGTATCGATACCAAGAGGGAAAAGTAATATTTTACCTACGCATTACATAAATGTTATTTTTTTAAGCTAAAAAAGAAAAAACCTTTCCACTGGAAAAGTGCATGATATCTACGACAGACATGGGAACACAAAATATTAAAATAAGAAAGCAAACGCATACTTCACAATATGTTAAAAAAAAAAGATCACAGAGAGGTAAAGCACATTGCTGGAAGGATGGATACGCGCCCATCACGGATAAAAATGTTATTTTAAAATACGATCATTTTATTCGTAAAAGGACTGAAGTTTCTTAATATACGTCATTTCGTACGTATAGCAACAAATTATTCTTACATTTTCCCGCCAATAAACATTGAAACACTGATAATTTGTTCGTAAGAACTTCAGTCCCGTTTTTAACCGTCTTTACGAATAGCATTTTTCTACGTGCAATAGAAAACTTGCTTTTAAACGAGTTGGGTAAGGTTAAGAATGGATACACAAACCAAAAATATTAGAAGCATCTTATAAAATTCCTTTTCTATCAGTCTACGATGTAAAGATTTTACGCCTAAAATAGTTAATTTGCAAACCAAGTGGTAGAACAGATGTTCTAGCACAGTATAGCATGACACAATGGTGCGATTGAACGAACTTTCTAAGAAAGTGGAAATTTTTATTACTTTTTTTAAATCCTATAAAGTTTTTTATACCTATCTTCCCAACTGTTAAGATTATTCTGTTAAGGTCGTAAAATGAATAAAATAAAATTTACAAAATAATTTTAAAAAATGTTGATTTGGACAACAAGGGGGGCATTATAATAGACAAGAAATGCTTCGTATGCTTACCAGGGATATTATTAGGGAATTTTGATTAATTTATTTATTTACTATTTGGTACAGGGCCTTTACATTGGGTACATAATGTTTACATTTTTTACCGAGTATTAGTAATAAATAAACAACAGGTTGAAAATACTTTTACATATATTAATACTTTTGAATATTTTTTAAAAAATAACAATAATAAAATTATCAGAAATAATGAATGTTGACATAAAAAAAATGTTTACAATGATTTAAAAATATAAACACCTAGTTACTTTAATGTCGATATTGATTACTAAATGTCGATATTATATTATCATGATATCGACTATGATTTCTTTGCTAAACTATGTAAGAGAGGAATTGGTGAGTTTGCTAAATAATTTGTTTGTGATAATATTGGAATGGGTCCTGATGCCTAGTGAGTCGAGTAGGTACACGGAGAAAAATATTATTCTAAAATAAGATCACTTTATTCGTAAAATGGTTAAAAACGGGACTGAAGTTCTTATGAACAAATTAACAGGGTTTCAATGTTTATTGGCGGGAACATGTAAGAATAATTTGCTGGCATACGTACGAAATTTGTTCTAATAATTAATAATTATTATTTATTCTTACATTTTCCCGCCAATAAACATTGAAACCCTGTTCATTTGTTCGTAAGAACTTCAGTCCCGTTTTTAACCGTTTTACGAATAAAATTATCGTATTTTAGAATAACTTTATTCTCCGTGTACTCCTTAATTAACTAAACTAAAAAATTACGACAAGAATAAAGACAGTGCCGGTTATTTACTGGAAAAACATCGTATAATTTTGTTCGATTGCTAATTTCCTTGCTGATTTTCTTCTATACGCATTCCATAGAAAACTAATAGCAAATTCACATAAACTTCCCGACCGCATTCCGGGTAATATCTTACAACTTGTAATTTGAATACGCCAACATTAGTAATATGTAATACTTCTGTGGTCCACTAAGCCCGGTCCAACCGGTACCAAGAAACAAGAAGCGTATCGTTTTCAAATCGGCAAAACGAAGCCAACGCTATTTGCACACTAAACATAGCATGAACCAAACTAAACCTCTAAACGGCCATGTACGTCACAATAATGATTGATCTACATTCGCTAAATCAGGTTCAATACATTTTGCATCAAAGAAACCAGGCGAGCTATCTCTGTACTTAATACTAGTCTCCCAGCTTCTTGACAGGGGCATATCAGATAAATTATGTTTAAAAATCTTATTGAAGTGGTTTAGTTTGATTAATCAGGTACACGGAGGAGAGTGTTATTCTAAAATACGATCATTTTATTCGTTAAACGGTTAAAAACGGAACTGAAGTTCTTACGAACAAATTAACTGGGTTTCAATGTTTATTGGCGGGAAAATGTAAGAACAAATTATTATTATCAATTATTATAACAAATTTCGTAAGTATACCAACAAATTATTTTTACACTTTCCCGCCAATAAACATTGAAACCCTGTTAATTTGTTCGTAAGAACTTCAGTCCCGTTTTTAACCATTTTACGATTTTTTTTGCGTGTGTGTACGTTTAATTTTGTTAATACCCGTGGTGTGGGTAAGGTATCCCAAACTATCAAAAATATCTGTGCTGTTAGGTGTTAGAAGATGAAAAAAAAAATTATATTAGCTCACACAGGAGGTTCTGTTGAAAACCATTCCATCATGGCCTATATATACCATCTTTAAGTATACTGTATAGAGGCTATTTTTAGGGATAGGAAGGAGAGGAAATTCTGGGAAGGAAAAAAAGAGGGTTGGGTACGAATCTGGGGGCAGAGGTCCAGGAGCGACAGACGTATAAATCCATCCCTCCCACTGGTGTACAAGGCGATGTTCCGAGACAGTCCTACTGAAGAGGTCAAAATGTCTCCCTTAACCAGTCTCTCCCGCTAGCTAAGTCACCAAACGTAGCAAATCACTTACGGTTGACCTAATAATTTCTTATCGTCTCTCAAACCTACTAAAATTGTACATTTTGACTTCCGAGGTTTGAATATATTTTATTTTGAAATTGAGATAATAGGAAAAAAAAATTGTGAATTCCGCACAAGAGTTCCAACTGATCCCAAACGCCTGGAGTCAGTGAGACTACATCATCCCAAATCTGAGGCTGTATGTGGAGATGAGAAAGACGCGAAGTACCTCGCTATTCAGATCTAGTCACCAAACACAGCTTAAACACCATTTAACACTTTAAATCAGATGCTCAGAGTTTCTTCCACTATTTTATTAGTAGAATAATAGTTATGTTCGTATTTAATTCAAAAGCTTGGCAAGTTTGCCACTTTCCACATGGCTTGTCCAAGAGCAGATCTTTAAAAAAAGTAAATCTTAACACTCAAATCGAACAACCTTTTATTAAATAATACAATTTTGTTAAATAATAATAATCAAATCTAAAATCTTTCCAGAAACTATAGAACACATTATATCAGGATGTTCTATATTAGCGCCGTCTGAGTATACATTTAGGCACAATCAGGTTTTAAAAATAATTCACCAAAGTTTGGTAATTAAACATAACTTGATTGACTGTCATAATATAGTACCATATTATGAATACGAACCAAATTCATTTTTAGAAAATAATTTCTTTAAAATTTACTATGATAAAACTATACTAACAGACAGACCAATTGGTCATAATAGACCTGATATAGTTTTACATGACAAAATTAAAAAAATAACTTATATTATTGATGTAGCTATTCCAAATTCCTGTAATATTCAAAAATCTGTTTCTGAAAAAATAAGAAAGTATACAGATTTAGGAAATGAAATTAAAAGAATTTAACATTCTCAGACTATAAAAATATTACCTTTTGTTATTTCGGCTACTGGCATTATACCAAGCTCTCTTATTAAAAATTTAGGCATATTAGATTTGTCAAAGAATTTGTATATAAAAATGCAAAAATCAGTCATTTTAAATACATGTAGAATTACGAAAGATTTTTTAAATATTTATATTGAGGGATCAGTAGGATTTATCGGTCAAATTAGGAATTCCACAGAGCCGAACCCTCTGATATGAAAATATCTGGAGACGGTGAATTATATTCCCATTTAATAGTTTGGTAGATTAACGTGTTGTTCTTGTATTGTTTTGTATTAATTATACTTATATAATACACTTGCATAACGTGGATTTACTAGATGATCATTTATATGGAAAAGTGTATGAAAGGGTTTAGTTTTTCCTATGGGAAAAACTAAACCCGTTCCTGTAAATCTGGTGAATAAAAAAAAACTTTGACAATTTAAAAAATAACTAAAAGCTGTATAGCTTGCGTTGGAAATAGTCTTACAAAACAAATCAGTTGATAACTCAGGCGGAAGAAAACTGAGCAAATATCGTAACTTCAGAGCTAACCGTTAGACTTTTCTAAGAGACAGTTAGATTTTCATTCTTTCCCAATTTGACCCTCCGCCTATATCTTGTGCGCATGCGCCGTGAAGTTCTGTTTATATAAAGTATTAATATTTCAATTACGAGGCGCATTAGCTCCCCGCTCCGTGACAAATTTGTTTAATTGGTAAACAGAGTGCGCCGGCAAACCAACTGAGACCTCGTTTTCCGCGATCCGGAGCCAGGCTGTTCCGTGTGAGACGCGTGGCTACGGGAGAAGAGATCAATAAGAAACGTGTGGTAGTACAAGCTAACTAGCGTGCCGGACACGTGGAGATTCTCAGGACACATGGAGATACACTAACAAAAGTTATGATAGTAGTCTTTCCAGACTAAAATTCTACCTGATAAACTCTGAACTCTGTGACAACATTTCGATTTTAAGACCCCGCATTCCGGATTTCTACATCAAGTCAAAAAATTATTTAGTGCATGAAATTCCCTCCTGGACAAATAACGCAAAGTGTGCTTTCCGTAAATTCTCAAAAACACAGTTTTTGGTTAATGAAAACATTAACAGTGTTTATTTAAGTGCTACTTTAAACATTTTTCTAAGAGATTTTGGCCTATTTTCAAATAGGTAATGCTTTGGTTGTAATTTGAGAATTTCACGGCCAAAAGTACACGATCATGATCTATTTTTGGGGTTTTATGCCATGCGCTATCTTCTTAATTAGTTAAAGTTTCGGACAGCGTTGCAGTGTCCATTAACAAGGCAAACGAGTAATTACACTTAGTTAAATATTTTCGCTCACACCTATTAATTACAATCTTTTTTATATTAGCACGCTCCCTTTAACATTCGTATTAACATATCCCTTTCAGACCATCCTCTTCTTCTTTTTGAACGATACGGAGCGCCAATAGATTGTCCTCAAACTTAGATTAAGTTCTAGTAGAGAAATGTTTTCCTATCTAATGGGAAATAATCTCTTTTTTTATTTCCATATCTTTGTTTTCAGGATCTCTTAATGTCGAAACTCTTGTATCAAAATTTCATCCATTCTCTCTCTCTTTCTGGTTTCAATCCTGGGATTGGTTTACAGTTTTTCATCCATTGTCGTGTTCTATTCTGTTGCCTTCTTATGACATCCACTACCAAAAATTACACTGAACATTTATTTTTTTATAACAGCCGGAATTTCGGAAAAAGTTTTTAATCTTTTTACTCCTACTATCATGTAGAATCACCTTCTGAAGTTAATGCACTTTACCCCAGGACACCCTGTAAATATTTTACAGGTTCTGAGGCCCTAGCACGCTCGATCTATAACGATCGATATAAGGATAACTATCGGTAACTTCTCATCGTTCCCTAGGACAACTACACATCGCTAACGTACAAACAACAGTTGATGTCGAATATGTTAAGGACACTTAGTCATTGTGAACTATCACATATTCGTTGGCGATCTGTAGTCATGCTAGGGAACTATGAGAAGTTACCGATAGTTATCCTATCGATCGTTATAGAGCGAGCGTGCTAGGGCCTCTGATAGTGACTAAACAAGTACATATATTATATTTTGTGTTTTTTTTTCTTTTAATCTTTTTTGTGTCATACTGTTGTTTTTTTTCAATATAATTTGTAACCGTTATGTATAAGCCCAATAAGACGTTAATAAATAAATGAAACAGACAAAACAAACCAATTATTATTTTTAATTTTTCAATAAAAAATTATAATTTCGAAATTCGTTGCAAATCGTAGAATACAAAACGGAACTACTAGATTTATACTGAAGGTAAAATAATACAACTTCATTATTATAAGTACGTTTGTAGTATTCGTACTTGCAGTAGCGTGCTGTAAATGTACTGGCCGTTAGTTAAGTTAGTTCAGTTTGTTCTTCCACTTGCAAATAATTGATTTGCTTACACGAATCAATTTCGGTTAGCTCGCAGCATCTGGGCATCTGTGCATCTGTGCTGTGGGCTCTGTGTAAGTTAGCCAGTTAGTGTATGGTGATGGCGATGGTGTATTTGGGTTACATATGAGAGACCGTCCGCCGCCTTCCTCGAATAGCGGAAATAAGTAGATAATGAATAATGCAAGCAATATTTCCCGTAATATGCGGCTGCTTTTTCTTCGACCGCTCGACTCTGCACAAATGAAAGTCTCAGGCTCGAAACGATGAAATATCAAGAGAATGAGAGACCATTTTTTGCAAAAATTAATGCGGCTTTTGAAGTTGAATTGCGAGTTTCATATCAGCGCCCCAAATCATTGAAAAATTACAATTTGTTTAACGTAATCTAATTTTTCGTATATTCTTGAAAATCCTTAATCTTTTCAGGCCTGAATTAAAGTGCCAGCGGTAAAACAATTTTATGCTTGATAACAATTAATTAGTACTTTTACTTTTTTCAATATGTACCTACTTTACAAGTTCTTGCTACTTTCATTCAATAGATCATTAGGTCTTAAGCGTTTTTTACATAAAATGACAAATCATACACTGTATATAAATATATAACCGGTCAGAGGTAGAGTGGGCATCGCGTTTGGGTCCCACCCAGGCGTTCCGTGTTCGATTCCTCGACTGGCTAAGTCCTCCATCACAACACAAGCAACATCTTCCGCTTAGTGTGGTAATAGTAGTAGGAGATTTTCAAATGTTGTTGGGTTATTCGTAACCCGGGAATTTTTGTCTTTCTTTTTAAAATAAATAAATAAAATAAATAATGTTTAAAAAACTTACAAACTTACGACAGAACAAATTTGGTCGAGAAAAATAACCTTTCAAAATATAAAAATGGCTACTGCCTGAACGACAATACCAGCTATTGGGAAAAAAACTCCCAATTTTTATTTGTTCTATGTAGGGCGGAAAAAATCAGTCTACGTATTTCAAATATTTGTACGGTATAAAAGGGTCAAGAATGGATCCCCTAAAATAATTTGATATTTATATAATTTAATATATCATGACTGTTATTTTATTTTGCAGGAGATTTTATATATTTGTGGTTTGCTACTTGACATTTATTCGATTTTTGACAAATGTTAAGATGTTCAATTAACACAACCAAAGCAATTTACAAGAAATTTATAGAGCTTGCATCACTGCAATATCAAAAATACCTATCTAAATATAAAACTGTGACCATACATAAGTCACTAAAATGTAACATGAATAAACCCTAAAAACCATCTATCAACATTATCATATCAAAATAAAATATGGTATGTTTAAAGTTACAACGTCTTTATCTCGAAGATCATCTAAATGCTGACACGGTTCAGGTAATTTACGAAATGTCAACAAAATAATGACGACATTATTTTATATGTAGCAACAACCGTAAATATTAAAGTTGGTTCCCAAGTAACTAACTAATTAGGCCTACTCCCATCCTGTAACAAACAAATGAAAACAAAAAATAGCTACATTCAGTACAATAAATCTTGACTCAAGGAATTATCGGAAAAAAACTAGTATTAAACATCGCATAGATGATACTGAAAAAACTCTACATGAAACCACATCGTACAATAGAACTCGCTGAAAATCCTCTATCCAAAACCAAGTTTCCCTCTGCAAATATTCTGCATCTCTTATATACTCGTAGTTTATGATCGTCTTCTTGAAATGTCAAAATTATAATACAGCAATCCAATGAAAATGAAGCGAGTATCGTGTGTCGATACAGAGTTGAATTGCGTGATGGTTAGTAAGAACTAAAGTGACAATCCGCTAGTAAATTATTACTGATAACGGAGTACAATTCAAAGAAGATCAGACGCTAGCAACAGTTGTTGATCAGCAAGTCTCGAGGTCACTGGCTTAGTTTTGTTACAAGTTACCAGGTATCTACCTACTCACTTTCATCGTCCGGTTCATCCTCCACAGCACACACGAGATCTCACTCAGGTCCGTTATGAGTGGATCTCCTCCGCTAGCCATTCATATGAGTTCTTGTGCTTAATTAGGCATTTGTTACAATTATGTGTGTTACTGTCCGCAATCCATGTTTGCCGAGCCAATAATACAGTATGCTTCAAGTTCATAAATCAGCTACCAATCTATTTCATCTTCTTCGGTTTCTTCTGCCACTTGTTCAATGTTCGTGTCTGTTAAATATAACGGACTGAACGTTCATGTTTCATACAAATTAACAATACAGTTTGGTGGAGAAGATGATAATTATGGTTGCATTTTTGGTTTTAAATACGAGTGGGTTATGTTGTTTTGTATATTGATCTTTCTAAAGTATCCTTCCAGTTTAAACCTTTTAGTTATAATATTGTAATTATTTGCGTAATAATTCATTTCATTTTTTTTAATTTGGCAGACTTTAAACGCATCGTTTCTCAAATTACTTTGGTCAATAGATACATGGACATATGGACCAACGAACCACTTAAGTATCACTTCCACTACGACATTCCCTTTGAA
Source organism: Limnephilus auricula (assembly GCA_951813805.1). Classification (NCBI taxonomy): domain Eukaryota; kingdom Metazoa; phylum Arthropoda; class Insecta; order Trichoptera; family Limnephilidae; genus Limnephilus; species Limnephilus auricula. The sequence goes on from OX638403.1 coordinate 16,199,115, forward strand.
CAATCACCCCAAAGTGGATGATTGTTGATTGTTGTTGTATCTCGTAAATCAAAACATTTTATCCTCTACCCCATTTTACGTAATTTCATAACAATCTGATACTACATACAAGTAAGTTTTTAATTAGTATCTAACCTTGCAATTTGAACCGGGAACCATTTACTGGATAACCAACACCTCTGCCATAGTTTACCCCAAGTGGTTCGCTGCGTTTGGTGACTTAGCAAAAGGTGCCCGGGTTCATGGAGTGAGGTTGGTTCGGGCCTTGGCGACGGATGAATTTGCCCATCTACTGCGTGACAGGCCGAATAGGGATAAACTGGTTGAGGGAAGTATTTTGACCACTTCAGCAGGACTCTCTCAGAACATCACCTTGCGCCGAAGAAGGAGAGTTGGATTCAGACGTCCGTTACCCCTGGACACACTGACCCCCAAATTCCAACCCACCCTTATACCATTTTTATTCCCAGAACTTGTTATCCTTCCTTTTCTAAAAAAAACCCTCCACACACGATCCCCAAAGATGAACAAAAAATCCCGGTTTGTACATTTTTACTACTATAATTACTACTGCAGGAAAATACAATTAAACTTCAGAAAACAGAAGGCAGTGGTGTTTTCTTTTAACACCAAAAGTACATCGTAATAATATGGTAAAAAATACACAATTGCTAATGTAAATAAAAAATAAAACTCACTTGTTGTTCTTGTATGTGCACCTTCAAAATCCAGTTGCTAACAATTTCTTGAAGATGTCCATAAAATACTTGTGTTTTTTTGTAGACCGCTGCTCCAAACACTACTTTTAAACTTTAAAACATAATAAAAAATAATGTCTAACACATTTTTCCATAAAAACTTATCACTTTTGGTTCAAGAGTATGACGGTAACACTAACAATTGTTCTAAAAATCCATAAATGTTTTTTTTTATCAAATTTTTCAATGGTCTGTAACAATATTGCAGGATGTGGTATAAGATTAATGGTGCGTGAGTTGTAAAAATACTAACTAGTGGCAGTGGTTTTATCAAATGTTTTATTATAGAGATTCGTTCAACGCGCATGCCGCCTGCGCATTGCCAAGAAGCACGTTTTTACAGCCAGTTATGTTTTTCTATAGTTGGATTATATTATGTTTATTCTTCTGGCCATGAAAACGTATAAGCTATCATTTACCTATAGTTATTATTAACCGAAGTTTTGGTTTTGTTAAATTTACTCGCAATTGACGAATTGGTTGTTGTTTTGTATAGTAGTATATTATTTGTAGTGGTTTTGCGTTTTTCGGTTTACTATTTGAACCTACACAAAATTACTGTATGTAATATGCACAAAATACGTTTTCGAACAAATAAAATTATTTCATTGAAGAAGAAGATAACAATAATAATCTAATTTTTTTTAAATATGAAAATGAACGAGACACAGAAAAATAATAAAATATAATGGCTGCAACTGGGGCTCGTACCCAGAAACTCACGTCTAACCGGGACATACGCATTAACCAACTTTTGCTATTGCACCCTATTATGAGACTGTCGTATTTGTCAACATCATATTTCAAATTTCAGAATTAACAATATTATCTTCGACTAATGTTTTTTTCCAAATTATTGGCAGCTACCTTTTTCATTGGAAACATGTATTCAAAGAATGTATTTGTTACCTAGATTCTTCTTCAATGATATATTACATTGATCGGAAAAAAGGTATTATATTAATTGAAAAAAAAAAGTACACTTCAAAAAATGTTTTTTTAGTTCTTTTGCTGAGCTAGGGAACCATAAAGCATAATTTTTGTTATTAATTGTATATTATATAAGTTACACTATGCGTATATTTTATTGAGATTAAATGGTAAATTATTTTAAGCAATAATTATTAGCCTGAAACACTCAAAGATACATGGCGCCGACGGGACTCGAACCCGCGCCCCTCTGATTGGCGGTCAGGAGCTATATCCACTAAGCTACGGCGGATCTAGTGGATAGAGCTCCTGGCGGCCAATCAGAGGGGTGCGGGTTCGAGTCCCGTCGGCGGCATGTATCTTTTCTCGGGAGGTTTTTTCAATATGGATGAGTGTTTCAGGCTAATAATTATTGCTTATAACAATTGTTATCCTTTGTGCTATGCATAGAATCTTGTCTTAAACATTACTTTATCAATTAAAAATTAAGTAAATTATTTATTTATTTTCAATGAATAGATAGAGATTGCTGCTTTTGTTCTGTCTCTCTGACTTGCCCAGAGGAAGACTGCCGTTCTTGTTCTGTACCCTTCAATTTTTTAATGGAGTTTGCTGTTTTGTTGCAGAAATAAACACATTTATTCAAAAATGTTTGGAATACTGTAATTTTTTCTCCAAACCTTTTGTAGCTGTCGATAGTATTTTTGTTTTTCTATCCATCGTCATATCTAACTCATTTTTGATCAATGGAGGAGATTGCCGTCGTTGTTTTAACACGCCTCATAGTTGTTATAATGGGGTAATTGACAAAAAACAATTTACTAATATCTTCCAAGGAACAAAGTAAAGTGTTTCGGATTAATAAAAAAAGTAATTGTTCGACTATTGGTAAATTGTACCTTATTAAAAAATTCCAATCAAATCATACTTCTGGTTTGAGCTACAAATCCTTCGTCAAATGCTTTTTTATGCAAAAATATATATAGCGTGCAATAGCGTTTGTATCACATAATAATTGGGTTGGCCGAAATGAAGGTTTTTTTTTCTTGTACGGAGATGAATTTACTTTTTTAAACTGGTTTATTCACTATTGTGAATATTTAATATACCTATCTACAATATATTTTATACATACGCCAGATGTTACACTCGTACACATGCTCTGTTACTAGCACAATTTTAGTTTAGTCTAATAATGTTTGACCATCAAATTATTGGAGATCTTGCTACAGAATTACTGAAGAAAGTTCAAACGCAAAGCATATTATACATTTGTTAGAAACCGCTATATTTTAGTGATTATTTCACTACCGGTTTTGGAAGGGACCAAGAAAGTATTAAAACATGATTATATTTTAGTGATTATTCACTACCGGTTTTGAAAGGGACCAAGAAAGTATTAAAACATGATTATATTTTAGTGATTATTCACTACCGGTTTTGAAAGGGACCAAGAAAGTATTAAAACATGATTATATTTTAGTGATTATTTCACTACTGGTTTTGGAAGGGACCAAGAAAGTATTAAAACACGATTATATTTTAGTGTTTATTTAACTACCGTTTTTGGAAGGGACCGAGAAAGTATTAAAACATGATTATATTTTAGTGATTATTTCACTACAGTTTTTGGAAGGGACCGAGAAAGTATTAAAACATGATGAAGAAAGAGAAAATATACCTTAAGAAAGTGGTTATCTAATGATATCATTTTTATTTTTTGACTTCCGATGATCCAGTCATGAGTTATACTGTTCACCAGTGGACAACTTTTTTTCGAGGCGCTTCTGAAGGCTTAATTATTTATATTTTGTTTGTATGTTGTACTATAATGTGACGATCAATTAAATAAAATTTTATTACCTATAGCGTCTTAAAAACAATCTTAAAAACTGGGCCTTTTCACGCCGAATTAACGTTACCATCCCCTTAAATATCCATTTAATTTTAATAAAATTTTTGAAAAAATATGGACGCTAACTAGAAAATATTGATAATATATTAAAACAAATGTAAAACTTATAATGTTTATATAACATATAAGTTTTATACAAACTAAAAATTTTATATTGGTTTTAATATAATATTTAATGTATTTTTAACAAATAAAAACTTTTAGTTTATATTTGTTAAAAAAGTTTTATATTGGTTTTAATATATTAGTGTAATGGAATATCAAAAATAGTCAGTATCCAAAATAGTAATATTAGAAAACAGTGAATTAAATATTATCTACAATGAACACGTACAAGTTCAAAAACCGAAAGTTAAGCTTAAATTTCGTTTTAACTTAAATATCATGTTAATGAAATAATTTAAAAAAACTTTGTTTTTACCACGATAATCTTTATTTAAAAAATCAACATGTTTCGAGAACAATGTTCTCTTCATGATCTTGATCTTCTAAGCACCTCCCCTTTCCATCTCTCTCTCCCCCCACTACTTCCATCTCTACCCACGCCTGTCTTTCTATATTTGATAATTTAGTTTTTAGTACATTTAATGTCCTGATGAACATCGTTCTCGAAACGTGTTGATTTTTTAAATAAAGATTATCGTGGTAAAAACAAAGTGTTTTTAATTATTTAATTAATAAAATGGTGCCACAAAGTGAATTTGCAAAATTTGAAGAAGTAAATATCATCTCTTAAAGGTCCTTGTGAAGCAAGAAAGATGTGATTATAGAAGAAAGAAGAGTAAAATAATTGAAAAATCAACCAAAAGTATAGTCGAAAATAGAATATACAATAAAACATATTTAACCCTAACAAAATTGAAACACTTGTATGATTGAGTTATATCCACCTCTTGATATAATTTAAAATGATTGCGTAATACCAGGCTATTAACACAAGAATCAGGCTCGTTTCCAAATACCATTAAAATAATGCAAATTCTCCAAGTCGGCTGCCTCTTGTGCCATTCGAACCATCACTAATGTAATACAAACGCAATGTGGAGCACTGGCTGCTTACCATTAAATTAGAAGCTGTTTCCTCCAGTGATTGCTTACGGATGAACTAACTGCTCACTAAGAACACGCGTCTTACTTAATTCAACGCACTTAGCGAAAATTAAACCAAAGGCCTTAGAGAATAAATGGCATAATGAAAATGTTGAACTTTATTGTGCATGATTAGTGTTTGCTTCACTGAAATCATAATTAGTATTGAATTTTATTGTTGCACTTTTGATGCAAGTGTGAAAAATTAATGAAATCAAATTGTTATTTTAGAAAACCGATAAAATAATCCGTGAAAATTAGCGACAATAGGATTTTTAACCGCCCATGAGGTGATAACTTTTAATAAATAGCGCTACAAGAATTATTCAATATTAATGGCTATAAAGTTGTAATTTGTTTGGTTGAAACCATAAAATAACTCTCGAACAATAAGCTCTAGCGTGTACGGAGAAAAATGTTATTCTAAAATACGATCATTTTATTCGCAAAAACGGTTAAAAACGGGACTGAAGTTCTTACGAACAAATTAACAGGGTTTCAATGTTTATTGGCAGGAAAATGTAAAAATAATTGGTTGGTATACTTACGAAATTACGTATTCCAACAAATTATTCTTACATTTTCCCGCCAATAAACATTGAAACCCTTTCATTTGTTCGTAAGAACTTCAGTCCCGTTTTTAACCGTTTTTAAGAATAAAATGATCGTGTTTTAGAATAACTTTTTTCTCCGTGTGTATAAATTTTCTCAGCCTTTATTGTGTAGAATGTCTAGACCATCGCAATTATTTTCAGATCGAAACGTTGATTCCGATGTGAGTTATGAAGACGTGTATTAGTGTTAAAAAAAAGGCTGGACACCATATTGTTTGTTGTGTAGGTATTCTTCATTTTTTAGTAGAAAATACATTTAGAAAAACGATAATTAGTAAACTCTTTTTCATGAAACAAAACCACTAAACTAGAAATCGAAAGCTTTGTCTGACATCAAGTGCCTACAACAGATGTGTTTAAATAATTAAATTGTAAAATAATACAAATTAATCCAATAAAATTTGATCGCCAAGTCGGGATTTAAATCCGGATTGCTATGAGAGATCCTTATCCTCGACTACGGAAGCCACCAACGTACATTTTAGTCAGAAACCAATGAATTTGACTTTAAACTTAATCATAGTATTATGTAAAATCAGTTTTTCATTCACATTAAAGCAATATACAGTTATTGTGATAACAAAATTTTATGTACCTAAAAACACCATAATGTGTTGACTGTTCCAATAAATCCAGTTAACTGAATAATTAAAATACATATATTCACAGATCGCTAAGTTTTTTGTTGTTGTGATATTGGGCACGACCCGTTAGAATATTGAATGTTTTTAGTTTATTAGATTTAATTGAAATATCGCTCTCACTTTAATTAGCACGTGGTTAAAACATTGCAGTTTTGCAGTGGAAAATAGTTTAATTGACCACCGCTATTAGCCTAAATTACATTACAATAGTTCCTGTTGCATTCGTTATACTCAAAACATTAGATAAAAGTTCACTGCTGTTGTTCTCAAATCAAACATACCAATCAATTAGCCAAAATTTTGCCTAAACCATACTCAAATGTACAACTACACTCTTTTAAACACCACCTCTGGACTGAACTGAACATCGGCTAGCGAAATATTGGAAACAAAGGCAGTATTATTTTTAAGAATCCTAGCACGAGCTATAGTTATTTAATGATTCTAGTAGTTGCATAGTTATCTTTGCAAGCAGCCAATAGACGAACTAACCAATTTTTTTGGATCTGCTATTTAATTGACCAGCGGCTGAGAATTAAAGTTCCAAAATGTTTGCAACTGTACAGCGAGGTTCCGATGAGAAGATTTTTACCGTATCAAATTTTTTAAACTAAAATTTAATATCGATTTATTTAATTCAAAACTTGCTTTAAACCTACATTTCAGTAAGCAATAAAAATGCTCAAAACGCTTGATGATAAATTATTAAATATCTTGTACTTCTTTTAAGTATTTTTTTATCATAAGTATTTATGATTTTTCAATAATGAATAAACAAAATAAGTGTGTAAAAATAATCTGAAATATTTTAGTTTATTAGACTTTAAATAAATAGAAAAACTGAGGTATTTTCGTCACAAAACAAGATTTTAATTGAACTAAAATTAAAATTCTGAAAAGTGTCTTTACATCGCCTTGCACCGCAGTGGAAGGGATGGACTCATACTTCCGTCACTCCTAGTCACATTGACACCCAGATTCTTACCCAACCTTTATACCTTTTTCCTACCCAGAACTGCCTGTCCTTCCTTTCCCTAAAAAGACCCTCGACATATCATCCCCAAAGGTGAAATAGGCCCTGAGGATTTTATTTCTTAAGGGCCTGTGTGGAGATAATGTGCGATGTAATTTTTATTTAATATTATATATGTATGTGTTACTGTTGTGAAAATAATCTATTGATTCATATAATAAATGTAAACCTTCATGGTCGTCATTCGTGATGTTTTCGATGTAATTTAATGAAAATCAAAATAATTAGACAACGGGTTTAACGGTTATGAATAAGTACCTATCCACCTACTCACATCATGAGTATGCCGCGCACCTGTGAGACCGAACGTGAGAATATGAGTCTTTAATTTAGTCAGGTAAGTTTAGTGAGCTTCGTTATTAACTGCTAGCAATCAGCCTGAGGCTTTACCTTTAAACGACTGTTAACTTCTGCAAAAAGACTAGAAGTTTATGATCTTTATTCCCATGCAGACAAAACGATTGTTTCAGTGGAGGTGTTATTCAGTTTAACACAAGGCAGTGATGACAGTTACGACCATTGCAAATGGGGGTGATAATTTAACGTGCATGTTTAAAATTTTATCCCACACAGAAGAAAAGAAAAAAATTCTAGCATAATAAAGTAATGGAGTTCAATTAAAGTTAAAATATTGTTTCTGGCGTCAATAAATAACTTTTTTTAATTTGAAATACATAGGTACACATATTTACAAAAGAAAATCATAAAATACTTGATCAATTATTACTAATAGGTTACATGTAATCAGAAGATATATAAAATATTTAAATTAATAGTTAATGTTGGGTTGATCTAGTAATTGTTTGATTTTTGATTTAAAGGCATTGTAATTTATTTCTGATTTTATTTTATATGGGAGGGCGTTAAAAAATGTTATACCTTGATAGGTGTAATGGTGTAGATAAGCACTCGTTTTAAATTTAGGGATTTCTAAGTTGCCACGTGATCTTGACCGGTTACTTATTTTTGTTAATGTTATTGAATCATTGAAATGATCTTTGTGGGTTTTTAATAATGAGTTTTTTTAAAGATTTTATTTAGACTGAGAACTTTAAAAGAGTTAAATATTGTGTTGTTGGAAATATTAACCCATTTTATGCTAGCCAAAAAATAGTCGAAAGTAAACTAAATCAATGATGAATTCAATTATCAATATCAATCGTCCATTTTGATTAGTCAGTCATCTCTAATAAATCTAAATGTGAGTTGAGTATGCAATTTATATGTAAAAGTGTACTCTCTATCTGGTACAATACTCAGGTTATCCATAAACACCATCAAATCTTACTAATATTATAAACGCGAAAGTTTGTATGGATGTATGCATGTTTGTTACTCTTTCCCGCAAAATTTACTGAATGGATTTTAATGAAACTTTACAATAATATAGCTCATACATCAGAAGAACATATAGGCTATAATTTATGTATTTTCAATGTATTGAAAATAATAATTATTGTTTAATAGAAAATGTAAAAATTTGAGAATGACATTTTGCAAAACAATGATTGTTAAATCAAAATTCTATTTTAGAAAATATTTAAATTAGTGAATTTATTTGACATACTCGCCTAATACTTTGAATCGAATCAAGAATTATAGATATTTGAAATAAATAGGTTAAGAATTTTGGTATAAACATAGATACTGCGCAGACGAAGTCGCGGGCAGAAGCTTGTCAATTATAATGCAGAAAAACTGGTAGTGAATTAAACAAAATGTTGGTGTTTTCTGGGACACTAGTATGATATTTTAAATTGTCGTCCTAATGTGGTGGACTGTTATACTTCCCGGTGCTATTTTATAGCTTTTTTTAATAAGTACAACACAGACACGTGTGAATAATATTTGATTTATGTTGAGCATTAGAATATTGCTTTCCTTATTAGTTCAAAACTTAGTATTTGGAGATGTCTGACTAATCAACTGAAAACTAAAAAAAAACATTTTAAAATTAAATTAAAATGAAAGGCCTCCGCAGTTGATGCGATATTTGCGACATGTTCCAAAGTTTATTACGAAGTTTCTCAGAAATATCATGCGATATAGCATCTTTGGGAATGCCTAGTGGAGGGTATTTTTAATGAAAGAAATAAGAGGAAGTTCTGGGAAGGAAAATGGTAGAAGGGGTGGGTAGGAATCTGCGGTCAGTGTGTTCAGGTCGTCCGCCGGCAAGACCTAGACACACCTCGCCCCACGAACCCTGGCACCCTTGCTAAGTCACAAAACGTGGCGAGCTACTTGGGGTGCCTTATGGCAGAGGTGTTGGATATCCAATAAATGGTTCCTGGTGCGGCTGTACCCATCCCCCCTCCAAAATTGGCTCTCCAAATTGGAGGTCTTTGGAGGAATAAATATTATTACGACGATACACTAAAAATCTTTTGTCGGTGGGAACAAAATTGATTTGAAATCGATTTTATTACATTGTGTTCCTCTGTAGGTATGTGTATGTTTGCCATTATGAAGTCCAAGGATGATTGTAGTTGTAGAACTTTGTGGTCAATAAATTATTATTGAACTTCTCCTCTGAAGTGCTTCTAACGCTAGAACCAGGTGGTATGCTATTATAATGGGCAAGTCAGGATGTACCATGAGGTTTTTTCCGCTTTCCAATAACCATAAAATAAAATTGTATTTTGATTATCGAAATATCAATAATAACAAACACATAGCAAAGCTAACCGACAACGAATAAAACTGTTTCCAAAACACAATGATCTGCATTTTATAGCGTACTAGCTGATACCCGGCTTGCGTTGCAATGTCACTTAAATTAAGAAATTGTTTATCCCTGCGTGTCCTTTCCCATTCGTCCCTGTTCCCCTTCCGCCACCTCTTCCCCACCTTCTTACCCTTCCCCTCCCGCGTTCCCTTTTAACCTTCCCCGCTTTCCCCCTTACCCTCTCCCTCTGACCCCCTTCTCACGAACCTATCCCCTCCAAACCTTCACGGGCATGTCCACAACAACTCACCAAATTTTTATCGGAATCGAATGAACACTATTGGAAATATCTCAATATATCAAACGCGCGAACTGTCAAACGTACGAAGTTAAAATAGTCGTTAAGTTTTCTGAAATTATCCAATTTTCTTAATTTTTCTTTCCGTAAGAACCTACTACAAAGTTTTAGAACACTTAAAAAAAAGACGAATGAAATATGTAAAGTCGTTCTGAAGTTATGGCGTGAACAAGGGAAACACAGATTCATTTTTATATATATAGAAGATTATAGCATTAGTTACGTCTTAATAAAATATGAAACTTATGCAGTTCTCCAGAGTTCTTTCGATAGTAGACAAGCTCCGATAGGATACAACAATCGGAAGAAGAAGAACAAAGGTTGAATGGTTTGTTACATATAGATATTATTGTGAAATTAAATTTATCTAAATTTACCAAACAAATATTATGTAGGTATTGTGCTTATTAAATTAAATAAAATGGTAGAACCTGCAGACAAGCTACCGCGTGGCAGCTTAGCACAACAGCTCTTTTTCATATTGTAAAAATTCTTGTAATAAATAAATAAAATAATAGAATATTTTTAAACTCCTTGATATTTCGTATGAATGAAACAATTTTTCTAGTGTTTTTTACATAATTTTTTTAACTTTTCCAATTTTGCATTGACAAAGGCATAATTTTGCAAACCTTATAATTATTTTATTTTTATTTTTATTTTGCAGAAACAAACAGTACATTATTACATTTAAGAAAATAGTTACAAAGTTATAGGAAATAATACAATAATAGGTACCAATGACATGTCGCTGTATATATATATAAAATATTAAAATGTACCCATTTAAAATCTTGTTATATGGTATATGCCAATAATATTATGTTTTCTTGTTTTTTAATCCGCATTTAATTGTGGTGTCCAAAATATAGAAAGCTGGTGCTCCATAAGGAGTAAGAAAAATATAATATGTCAATTTTTCTCGATTTTTTAATCTTTAGCAAATCCTGAAAATTAAGAAATCATTTACAAATACAATCTTCAAATATTTGTTGATAGATTTATAAAAGTTTTATACTATCGGTGAACTTGTGCACGTTTGTGACAGCGCATTGAGTTATCGAGATAAATATTATATTTAAAATGGATAAGGAATTTTTCTAAAAAATCACAATACCGTACCATAAACCTCAAGTAAGTTGCTACCCGATAAACGAAGCTTTTTTTAAAATCAATGTTTGATCCAGACATCACCAAAACATTCTCAAGTTACGAGGCACGGACGCAGAAGAGTTTACAAATTGTCACGTAGTTCATGAAATTACAAAGTAGGTTTCGGTTCTTTTGACTCAGTGACTTGTTTTGCTAGCAATCAACAGTCGCAATTTCTACTTGTGTTGACTTTTATGGCATTGCAGATCTTACGGTTACCATTGGAGATTTTATTCTAGTTTTTTGATAGCATCCATCGCCAGTTTTATCAAGTTGTGACTACAAGTATTAATCGACTGCATTTGAGTGAAATTTGAGACGATTAGATAAACAAAAAAACAGATAGAATCTACAATTTTTATTCAGACGTCAACCAGAATTACCCGAAAAAAGTGTTTTTTGGTGATAATAACCCAAATATTTAAATTAGAATGCCAAAAAATTCTAACGTTTTTTCAGAGAAAATAAAATTACCTAAAAACTAACCTTCAAAATGAAAGTAATACATTTCTTCAAATGCTTGTAAAAATAACACTTTATTTGACCGAAGAAGTTTCAAATTATTTTACTTGCGACATATCTTCTACTAGGTTAATAAAAACGATATCACTCTTTTTACAATCTGATCGACAGTTTAAATCTCCATATCTGTTTGTAGAAATGACGTTGCTAGTTAACGAAGCATAAACTAAGGTGATTTTACGACGCCGGAGTTCACTGTTTGAGTATTTTGATGCGTTTTAATTGAGATTTTTGCGTAAAATTCTTCTACTATAATTATTGCATTAATTTTCACACAAACAATCTTAACTTTTTGCAAAATGTTCATCATTCTCACATTTCGTAAATTGTGCCACTACTAAGGATGGGTAGTTTCACAGAGTTTGAATAATTCATCAAATTTCGAAGATTATTTTCAAGTTCTGTGACAGATATATTCAAGTTCTGTTATAGTGCCATTATAGGCCAGTTGTTTTACTGGACTGAAAACTAAATTCAAATTTTTTTATGAATTGTTTAAAGTTAACATTGTTAAAAGTTAACAGTGCTGTTAAGGGGCCTATTCATGTTCTGTTATTATCCAATTGCTGTGAAATAACGTGATGAGATAATAACAGAACTTATACGGAACTTGAATTGTAACTATGATATTTAATGAATTATTCAAATTCCTTGAAAACTCGAACTGGTATAGTGATTTACTTTTGGGTTATTTTGCCGTATTAGCTAATGTTTCGGCCAACGTTACAGTGTAGATTATTAGGGCAGATGTTGGACACAGCAACACTGCAGAATAACCCAAAAATAAATAACTGTTTTACTTTGGGCTGTGAAAACCTAAAATCATATCAAACTCGACCTGGCTTATTTAGTATAATATAACTGAAATCTTTCAAGGAAAATGGGTTACAAAATTTAAATGTGTACGGAAGTGTTAAATTTTTCATGTGTTAAAAATATTTTTTATATAATGCAAAAAAATTAATTAAAAAATGCTTACAATATTTTTATAAAGCGGAAAATGTTTAACATTTGGTTTGTATTGTTAAGCTCGTGTGGAAAAACGCAACCTAACTGTGATAGCTTAGCTGGAAATGCTACGTCCGTGTCAGTAGAAACCAGAACGCAGCTATTGCCGGTAAGGTCCGCTCGTGAGCTTGCTGATATCTGTTACTGGGAATACTTCGAAAATTCTGCTGACGCGGAGTCGAAAGAGACTAAAATTTGTATCCTCAAATTATATGAATTCCTGTGTCAAAATGTGTCAAGATTATTTTTCCAATAAAGTTCTTTAATTCACTTTATCTAGGCAATTCAATAGGAGAAAATATATATGATCAAATATACTTATTTCAGTTGTCCATTCTGTGTGTTAGACTACGTTCAATGATTTTCTTCTTCGTCTTTTTGGGAAAGGAAGGAGAGAAATTTCTGGAAATGAAAAAGATATGAGGGGTGGGTAGGAATCTGGGGGTCTGTGTATCCAAGAGTGACGGACATATGAATCTATCCCTCCCTCTGCTGCCAGTCTCTCCCAATCAAGCCTGCTACGCAGTTGGGAGGCAGATCTAGACAAACCATACTCATAAGTGCTAAGTCACCAAACATAGCAAACTACTTGGGGTGACCAAATGAAGAGGTGTTGGTTATCGAATAAATGATTCCCGTGGCGGCGGTACCCATACCCGCATCTCAATCTAAAATTTACTTTGAATATGAGTGTCATTTAAAAAAATTAGAACTGCTTGTTTGAAGATACGTTTTTAGATTTTCACGGCCAAAAGCAAACGGATCTGCCGGATCTGCCCTGATGATGGACACTGCAACGCTGTCAAGAAGGAGGTAGCACAACACGGCATAACACCCCAAAAACAAACAACGAAAATGCTTGTTTGAAAGTTAATTCGGACTTAAGCATTATTTAAAATAGGTACGTACCTATAATATAATATTTTAACATAAAATAATTTTAATAACAGTCTTTTTCAAATTTGGAAATATAACATCCCGTTATTTTTGACAGGTCTACGCTAATATATAAAAATACGAATAATTGTAAAATTTATTTTGGAAGTATATACAAATTAATATTCGCTGTTATGCTGGTATGATAGTCATGAAAAGGGTATTTGAATAATTTTTGGGTAAATATTTACTCCTCCGCTTACCGGATAATACGGAATTCGAAGTTCGATACGCGGATACGCACGGATAATACGGAGCAGAACATTTCCTTTGCCACCATTTCTTTGGATTGGATATTTGCGAATTTTTTTTTCAATCTAAATACGCATGAATTACTTAGTTTACCCAGCCTAAGAACCTAATAACCTATTTTGTGCACGTAAATAGTTGTATATTGTAGTAATTGAAGTTGTATAAGTTCGTTTCACTTGGCCAAATGCGGCTGTCAAACACTTCGCGTAAGTGAAATAATCTTATAAAATTGAAATATAAAATGCATATTTTTTCGTCTTCCCCGACATAAATACTCACTTTTCGTAATAATAAAGCAAAATCTAACTGTTTGAATAAAAAATATTCCGTATTAACCAGTAGGCGGAGTACGAAACTATTAATAATTTGTGTACGTATTTTCCTTGTAATATTAATTGTTGATTATAAATTCATACCTAGTTCATGAATCATTGAAATTATAACAAACCACATTACCAATCAACAGTAATGCGAAATTTCTCGTTATAGGTTAAACCACTAGAAATTCCGAATACTGTTAGTTTTAAATTAACGAGTTATTTAAACGCGTAAACTGCAAGCAATCATGACGACTAATGAATGTTTCAGTTAATTTGGGTGTTCCATATAGAAATAAAGTAGGCAGACAAGAAAGTCTGACTTTATTCTCCGAAAATTTACTTTCTTTTTAATGTGTCTGGCTATTAAGTTATTAAACACAGTTTGGAATGTATAAACATCAATCAGATATATCTTGATTGGTTGAAAACAGTTCAAACTAATAGTTGTTGCACTTTTTAATCAAGTCAAACTGTTACAAACCTCGTCTGATATGACTTTTCAATTTGGATGGAGATTGAATGAATACAGATTCACTTTTAACTTTTTGAGATAGGTATTTCGTTTAATGCTATAGAACCGTTGTCAAAGAAAAGTACAGGATAAGCGTGTATCCAATTCATTCAATGACCCAAGCAAATGTTTACTTATCTACTCGAGCGCTTTTTGCCACGTTATGGCACTATTTCCAAAACCTCGGATTGCTTTGTTGCCAAAATGTGGCAAATAAAAAAAAATAAAAAAATTTAAACGACTATATAATATATTGTGCATTCAAAATATAACAAAATAAATATTCTCTAGATTCTTTAGTATGTTTTAAGGTTAAAGGTTTAATTATATATTTTTTATAAATCCTATAAATATGTGATAATAGACAAAATATAGGGGAATTCATTGGCTACATAGAACTATAATCAGTTTGCATATCTCCATATTTAAATTCGGATGTATGATTTTTTTAATGTGGGTGGAAAAATTTCCTTTAGCAATCCGAGAAAAAATAATTTAATTGATTTGTCGCTTCAGTGGTTAACTTGTCACAAATTACTAAACTATGTTATACATTAGAATTAATAGGTACGACGGGACTAAGCTCAATTCGTCTTGGTTTCAAAACCATTTTAAATTATAATGTAATATCAGCTCTTAGAGGATTCGAGCTGGCAACAAGATATGGCATCCTCATATATAAGCATACGCTTCACCACAATCTTCGTTTACATAACTGCCCTGATGATGGACACCGTCGTGTAATTCTGTCTGAAAGGTTGGCTACAGAAGGCGGTAGCGTAGCACGGCATAATAACCCAAAAAGTAGATCACAATAATTCATAAATACTTCATTAAATTCACTTCATGTAGTATGCAATTTTTTTTTATTTCACTACATTGTTCTTCATTGCGTCTATATAATGGTATGACGTACTTTATTTGAATCTCAAGAAGAATACTGTGATTTTACTTATGACGGCGAAATATTACTTTATCTAAAAATGCGAACACCTGAGCACAGGTTCAGTGAGCTGCCCACAAAAACACTTGTACTAATCTATTTACATTGATCTAGGAATTCCTGGATTATTTTCTGATTTTAATTTTTTCTATTTACTTGACCGTATTTTTTCTGATTTTGTATTTCAAATTTTCGTTTGAAAGTCTTCGGTGACTAATTATTACAATTTGAGGTTTCACTCATTGAGTTATTCCAAAAATAAAAATTATATTTACATGCAATGACTAATTATTAACATTTTTTGTATTACTGGATCTTATTTTATATGTAAACTGTAATCATCTACAAAATGTACGTACGAGAATAGACATAAATATAATATTTAACAGAACACAGAATTACTTATCTAAACACGATACAAAGTAGCAAAACGAATAAAGAATGGGGTTAAAGTGTTATTTTCCCGTTTCTTCTGTTTACAATGTCTTAATATTTCTGCTCACTATATATGATTCTGACCATAAGCTATGAAGCATTTAGATATCTATGATAGTATAATAAGATAAATTAAAACCTTTTTGCACTTCAATTTATTGACCGTAACCGGTTTCAGCTTGTCAAAGCCATCTTCAGACTGATATAATTTTATACAAAACATATTAGGGAGGGGGTGATCTACAGGAATTTTATTAAATTATGATTTTATTACATTTGTTGCTTAGTTGTCTTTGACTGTCAAACTTTCGAATTATTTTCGTTATTCCCAGTAGACTAATTACATAGTGTCGGTAGCTTACATATTTTAGTATTGTTTGGGAAATACCTTACAAGTAATGTGAATTATAAGCAACCTAATTTTACTGTTATCATGTCAATTATGAATTAAAATCGTTATTATTTTTATGATGTTACGGAATTTTGGATTAATCGATTGATTTTTAAAAGGAGACACATTTGGGGTTGGATTATTCTTATAATTGAACTAATACAAACAAGGTACATATTTTACTAAGAAAATATGATTGGATATAAAAGCGGAGATTTTGCAAATTATTCTAATTTCTTATTCATTACAAAGATAGGGTCTACTTTTTTGGTTAGGCGGGTTGTTTCTAATGATTCTAGCCTATCTAGTTTATGACTATGTAATTTATAAATAAATTATTATTTATCTGTAACCTACATTCCCATAAATTCATTGTTATATTATCCGTAATTCATTTTCATCGATTATTATATTATCTGTAAACTTCGTTAACATAAATTCATTGTTATATATCTGTAAACTTCATTACTATCAATTATTATTTTATGTGTAAACTTCGTTGTCATAAATTATATTATCTGTAAACTTCACCCTCCATAACACAGAGACATCCCTAGCATGGCGGATGAAATAACACAATATCTATACAATGTACAAAATTCTGTTAATAAATAAAAAATATATTATTATCTTCACTTTAACCGACAAAGTCAAATAATTCGTGCGAAGATAACGTAAATATTTCCATGTGTTATGGAAACATAATCGACTTCATTCGAAGTCAAGTGTTAGATCACAATCACCAATACCTAAATCGTAGATCTTGATGATCTTTCAAACATTATGGATAAATAACGTGTTATATTTACGATTATTACCCGTATTTTTAATCTTTATCGATGAACCAATGTTTTTTTCTTCGCGTGTAACGGAATCGGGAATCTTTTTCACGAACCAACCATGAACCATCTCGTAATATGTACTGGCAACACGAATCAGCCCAACAAAACCGTGCTTCAGTATGAAATCATATCGCCATGCTGAACTTTACGGTGGAATAATCAATTCGTTTGTTCATGATTAAGTCCATTGGGGATTAACGATGATTAAGAGATATTAATAATGAAGATATTGTTAATGAAGAGAACTAAACGTGGCAATCGTAAATTGTTTTAATTTCTTAATCTCGTGGCTTTTATCGTGCACTGTTTCATAAAGCGCTGCGAGATAATTTCAATAAAAATTTTAAATCGTGTGATGTTTGATTATTGTTGAGAATTTTTAAAAACAATATGGAATTTTTTAAAGTTTAATTTTAAAATATTCTATGACTTGTACACTTAGGGGGTATACGGAGAATTTTTTTTATTCTAAAATACGATCATTTTATTTGTAAAAACGGTTAAAAACGGGACTGAAGTTCTTACGAACAAATTAACAGTGTTTCAATGTTTATTGGCGGGAAAATGTAAGAATAATTTGTTTGTATACGTACAAAATTACGTTTACCAACAAATTATTCTTACATGTTCCCGCCAATAAACATTGAAACCCTGTTAATTTGTTCGTAAGAACTTCAGTCCCGTTTTTACGAAAAAAATTATCGTATTTTAGAATAACATTATTCTTCATGTATGCATCACTTTTAACATATTTTGATAATATAGTTGCACATATTCTAAGTAATTGTTATAAATGTTTCCATTGGGTATTCTATTATCCTTCTGACAAAAAATACCTCAATTGGGTATTCCATTATCCTTCTGACACAAAATACCTCAATTAGGCATTCCATTGTTTCTAACAGTATTACTAAATCTAAAGTTTAAGTTTAGACTTACGGAATTCAATACTTCGTTTGTGTGAAAGCACTATGAAACCAAACCATACAATGTTGCGTAGTATTCACACAAAATAATGTTTTTGTTCCTCTAACTTGATATTTGCTTCCAAAACTTGGCTTCATCAAAAGTTTTACAAAATTCGGAACATCTAGGAAAGTATTTTTTGTTTCACATGAGTCAGAAAATATTATGTTTATATTTCATATTATTTTCACAACACATGTAGGTACCTACATCAGAAAATACCTATAGTTTTAAATTACATTAACTAATTTGATTTTATCTCACGCTAATAGCCATATAGGTTATCCATTTAAAATAAATTATTTTTAGTAGAATAATAAATCCTAGAAATCTTTTTATAAAAATTAAAAAATATATATATTATTAGGTATGTTTAAAAATAATTATCTTGTTTGATAAAACATTGATGGCCTTCAAGATATAACCGATATCAAAAACTAAACTTTATAACACCAGCGACAAATCACTTACCCTCGAAGAGCGAACAACGGTAGACCTGGTTATTCAGATCTGGTCATTACAAAAGTAACGTTGCAACTTCGATTTCTGGCTTTCAGCTAATAATAACATATATGTTATGTTTATATATTTGTGACATTCAAAATAGGTTTATATGTATTTGACTTCCGATCTTCTAGGAAAACAGAATAATAAACTTAAATAGAAATATGTTTTATTCTCTCAGAAATTATAAGTCATAAAACGAGACTTCATCATAGTAAAGGCAATTTTTTCAATATACGGGGTAGAATATTAATATTATCAAGATGTCATTTTTTTTAAAGTGTTATAACGGCTTCCATAAGCTAATGTATAAATTTCGACGCATGTTTCATTATTACGCACTATCTCAGCACTGGAATGAGATAAGGAGTTGAAAATAATTTCAATTATTATTTAATTATTTTAATACTAACAATATAGTATACTTCAACACCACCTCCAAGATCACCAGAGGCTACAAAAATTGAAAAAAAAAACTTAACGTGTTGTTAGTAATAAAAATGTAACATAATTCGAATTCAGTGACAAAACGTATGTTTGAGTACCTACTGATGGATCCTATCCTATATCCTCGCAAGGAAGTATCTTGTGAGGTCGATCTAAGCATTATAGATAAGATTAAGAAGGGAACGTTCAGATGGCATGCGCAAGCAAAGATGGATAAACGAAGAAATGATTGAAAAGAAATTATACGGCGTGGAAGTGAATGGTAGAAAAGTCGGGAACGCCCGAGGATGAATTTTTTTATCCTTATAATTACATCCGGTTTACTAGAATTCACGACAACCATTTTATTTTTTTTAACAAATTTTATTCTAAAACTCTAAACCAATTACAACACCGAACAAGGCCGGGTAAACGGCAGCCACTTAAACTATAAATGCATGTTACAGTTTTTCACTTGTACCCTTTGAATATCTATCAGCACATGCATTGAAATAAGGAATGGAGTTAAAATGAACCTAATATTCAGAACAAAAAAAACTCTTTGATGTACGAAGCTACTAAGTTGGTTAGCGAATTATATATCATGATAAACGGAAACACATAATAAACGATTCTTTCATTGTATTCAAAGGCTCAGATATGGAATTATTTACCGGCATCTGGGTTTCTTCCTTCCTACAATATGGGTGTCTTCAAAACCCAGGTTCACTCCAAAAAGACTCTCCTTACAACAACCCTAAATATGACATAGACCCTGAAAGAAATTATTTGCTGCAGGGTCTTATGTGTGGAGTTAATGAATATATATTTTTTTTAAATAGCCCCTTAAATAATGGCAATTGAAAGTTTATCAAAAAATGTAATTTTTTATTGTATTTGGAGGGACATAACCAATTTGAATCATTAAATGAATACCTGTTAAGAATAAACGCGTTCAACATAGCAACTACATGGTAAGATGTTCTTGTGATCGGAGCCAATATACGTCATAATCTGCGCAATCCGCAGCCGCGAACGCCGGGAGATATTTTGGCAACGCAACTTAGAGGTCCCGTTAGCTTCCCAAAGAATAAACACCGATCTCCAAGCTCGCCGCGGATCAATCATCATTCACTTGTTCCTTACATTCTCATGCGGCCTGTTATACATTTAATGTCGCCGTTTATTCGGTCAAACAACATTCTTCGAGGGTACGATTTATCTGTAACGAACTGCCGGATTCTGGTCTGATATTTAAATCGCGTCGGGCAGAACTGATTTTCATTCGGAGGATAAAATATTTACATTTAGTAAAACGTAGATTATTGATACGAGATTAAAAACTATCGTTAAATGCTTTGCCACGAGAAGAAAATATTCTTCACATTATTATAAGACGCGTTTGTTATTTATTTGAAAGAATATTTACCAGAGACGGAAAGGTTGTAAGGATATTGAAAGAAGCAAAGTTAGCTGTCGGATTACTGACACAAAACCCTGATATTAAATAGTGATGTATATCACTGGCAGATTAAGGATGAAAGTTCAATGAATGTTGTAGAAATGTTTGGTAAAACCAAGTATAACCGTGTTAAAAATGTGGAGATCCGGAAAGAATGCAGTACGTTATATGCTTAGATGTTTTGGGCAAGTAAATCAAATGAACGAAGAAAGGAAAAAGGAGAATATACATGAACGAAAGAGAAGTGTAGTCAGAGACAGCCGAGGAAGAAATGGCAGGAACAAGTGTCAAATACTTATGAGTCAGGCCATGTGAAAGTTCAGAATAACAAAGCAGTATTTATATTACAATAAGATTGTGAATAATGCAAAGAATGTGTGCCAAGACAGGTTTTGTGGCGGTCTATCCTCTTCGCCTACACCTTTGGAAAAATCGTGATGATTGATTAGTTAGTTGGTTGAAATATCAATTTGATCATTTATCGGATTGTTGTAGATTTTTTTCGTGTATTTGTTACCCGCTTTGCGAAAATAACAATTTTACGAAAAACACTGCTTTATGCATTTATCATTAATCTTAACAGTGCTTTCTTCGTTTTGCGCAGCAAACATAGCTTTACACCATCTTATTACACCGAAAACATCGTTTATATAAAATGTAGATCGTTATCACTTATTTGTAGAATTGATTAGGTAGGTAGATACATTTTAACTTCATATTAATAACTAACAATTATTTGTCTAACCACAGATCTGCCGAAATTGCATTGAGGTTGGTTTTCCACACACCGATTATTGGCAGATACACTTCGTTTTATTCACAAGCATACATTCTATTATATTATCGTGACTGTTAGTACGATCCGAAGTATTTAATCGTGCTATATCTTCCTCTGTCTTCTGTTTGCATCCGCTTGCACGTTCCTGACATTCCATTCTCGGACATAGGTATTCCGTATAACTATATCATATTTCAAGTATTTTATATAGAACAGTTATGTTTTATCCCGTGTGAAAATTAGTATAAATTGAATACATCAATTCACAGCAGTTTAATAAAATCATATTAAATTTTAAGTGCCTCATCTCAGTTTCACGTAAAAGATACAGTAATTATTATAATGGATGCTTAACAAAACTAATTTATAACTAAGCTTTTAAAAAATTGTTACGGAGTTGTATGATAATATTTCCGATTGCTAATTCGCAAATTCTAAAGAAAAATTTACATTGTGTTAGTTCATTAAAAACGTTTATTATTTAGCAATAATTATCAGATATGATTTAAATAAAATTTTAAAAAAATTATCAGCTATGATAAAAAAAAAAGCAATAATTGTGATTTTCAAATGTGTGGTCGGTGGAGGCTCCCGCATAGTAATAAATCTGAAATCAAAGTGTTGGAAAACCGAAAGCCAAGATTATATTGGTCAGTCATAGCGGTGAAACTGTGTGTGTAAATGGGGCTCGTGCCACATATTATGAATGTGTGGGGAATGCGAAACTGAAAAATGAAAGCTCCTGAAAGCTATGAAAGCTTCAGGATCTGATTGAATACACCTGACCGAATTAACGCGAGTATTAGTGTCAACCAGTACAAGAGTGTAAAATTCTAAGGTGGTCAAAATATAGGGGCTTAAATTATAAATCCAGTGCAAAACTAAAACCTTTGAACAAGTAACATGTTATCAATTAATAAATACACACGATAACCAGCACATACCTCAAAATCGATACATCCAAAAAATGACACAATTTAAATATTTCAAAAAAAAATGTTCGATTTGATGAAAAAAAATAATTAGAATCACAGCACGCGTTAATTTTGATAAAATTTTGAAAATAGAACGTTAAAAAAATTGTGGCACAATTCCGATGGAAAGGGTCGCGGGCTTAGCGGGGCCGTGCGCGTACGAAGCGTCGGATTGGCGCACCACTACTGACTGGAGGTCTCGGCCGCCTCGTGAGGGGACCCCCCTCCAGACCCTCCCCCTCCCCATGTCCCCCTTTCCCTGCCCGCCAACCCATTCCCCTCCCCCCGGGTCCAGAGGAGGACGGAGAGCGATCCGTTACTTGTGAACCTGCCAGCTTGTCTGCCCCTCTCCAGACGGAACCGTATCACGAAACAAACTACACAACCAGAAACGGCCAAATATCACATTCCGTCATATCGACTATCCGCAATCTGATGCGTAAGCATGATTTAGTTATTCGTTCATTATCTAAAACTGATCAAGATAACCGCAATTTTTAAAAATCATTTATCATTTTAATATTCCCATAAAATATGATTTCAGATATGTTTTAAAATTCTCACGGTTAATAGTATCAGGTTGTTTGAATGTTGAGGTAGTAAAAATGTGCTGCGTTTTCTTAAACCAACGTTTTGGGGAGCTTTCTAGTCTCTATCATCTTCAAGCATCTTCCTTGATGAGGGAAATTTCAAGGCGGTCTGAAAAGTTGGCACAATTAGAAGGAGGAATTGCAATACGGTAAAAAACATCATAAGATTATAATTCGCATTGTTAAAAAAAATTTCTGACACAGACCAAATATTCAACATGTTTGGTCTATCTATTAATATTACTATTTTTTGAGACCCATTGACCAGCGGCTGAGAATTAATGTTCCAAAATGCTTGCAACTGTACAGGGAGGTTCCGATGAGAAAGATCGATTATTCCACGTATCAAATTTTTTAAACAAAAAATTTAATATCGATTTATTTCATTCAAAATTTGCTTTAATATATACCTACATTCAAGTAAGCAATAAAAATATACAAAACACATAATGATAAATTATTAAATATCGTGTACTTCTTGTAAGTATTTTTTGATCACAAGTATTTATGATTTTTCAATAATGTCTTAACAAAATAAGTGTGTAAAAAAATGTGAAATATTTTAGTTTGTAAGACCTTAAATAAATAGGCAAACTGAAGTATTTTTCTCAGATTTTTTTAACTAAAATAAAAATTCTAAGAACTGGCTTTACTAGTTATTGAATTATTTCAATGTAAGAGTATATGATTTGAAATGTGCATTGTTTAATACAATCTTTGGTTTAAAAATTAACAAATCTTCCAACGATCAACGGAATAACCTTTTTATATAAAAAATAAACGTGTTTTTTCAAAACTAAAAAAAATTACTATACCAGATAAAATAACAATCTTTCAAAATCAATTTACGTTATTTTTTAAAGATTCGATACCTTTATAATTTAATTTAAAAGGGACAAATCCGGTAATGTCTGATTATACCCTCTTAACTCCCCTATCCAAAGACTACCTAGACTTAATTCAATTCCGTTGATATTTTCATTTTTGACGACCGTCCGTGGTCGAGTGGTAAGTCTCTTGACGCCCAATCGGAAGGTCGCGGGTTCGAACGCGGCGTGCGCAAATAAATTTTATTTAATTAATTTGTGTTATTTCACAATTAATTAATTAAAAATAATATATACTCTATTTGCGGTACGTTCCAGAGTGGAAGATACTCTCAGTATCGCCCTGGTGTAAGACCACCATTCAGAATTGAAACGTTGCTTTCAATAGCTTTAACCGTGTTTAGTGACTAGATCTGAATAGCCAGGTACATCCCCACCTTCCTCTTCCCCATCTCCTTCCCTCCCCGCTTACGTTCAGCCTCACAACATACCCCAATTGGGGATGCCATATTCTCACTGGCTCCAGACGGGAGCAGTTGGTACACTTGTGAGGTGTTCACTATAAAAATTAATTTAAAGAATCAGTTCTTGCCATTCGTTAATTTAGTCGACGACTAATTGAATAAATTATTTATTACATGTTTAATAATGAAAACAATTATGCGTGATCATTATTTTTGAAGTGAATTATCGTCAGGCCGCTATCTTAAACTGTTATAAATTACGACCTAAAATACGAAACGGATAAAATAATAGTGTAGGTTTGTTCACTGAGCCTTCATGAGGGTAAGCACAAGCGTAAAAGTATATTTACACCGAAGTACGGTACTTCTTCATAATTAATACCACTTTTATGAGTTGAATACACGATGTGTGTGAGTTACTCAGCACGTGTTTAATTACTGAGCACTACTTTTATCAATTTCGTTTATTTTTTACCAAATTTCGTCGTTTACATTATACTCGTAACAACGCGTATCTCAAAAACCACGATTTTTTTCTACTATAATGTGCCATGGTTTGAATCGACAAACAAATGTTTTGACAAATAACCGCTCCTTTTATACAAAGTTTAGTAAATAAAGAATTTGGTACTTATCTATGATTAGCAGTATATGTTTATACAAAGGTTATATTTAGTCATAAAATAGAATTATTATAAATTTAATGCTCTAATAATTTTTTTTGTTTTATTATTTTAATATAAAATTATACATTTCTCGATAAGAATCAAGCGCGTCTCATTATTTTTCAGCCTTAGTTATGTGTTACACCACGAAATATTACAAATAACTGATCCCTAAATGAAATTGAACCTCTTTTTTCAAAGACGTGCCATTTTTATTTAATAAACTAAACGGTTTTTTGTTCCTCCTGAAAACTTGTGTAAAATGAGATACACGGTGTTATAATCTATAAATATTTGAACATGGCAGATGAAGGATAAAGAAGGAATTAGCAAAAATAAATCACTTCAATACTTTTGACAGTGAAAATCTAAAATCATGTCCATCTTAAAAATATTTTCGCTAAAAACATTTTTGCTAAATATTTTCAGGTTTCGCGCTTGTCCTCTGTATCACATTTTCTCGAGCTCTTGTCATTATCGTTAGCTGGGTATTTTCACCTTGTACATTGCTTTTTTGTCGTGTACCACGATTTTGATGGATTTTTTCATAGTTACGTATTATAAAATATTGGAAAATTATGTATTTTTACATTTAAATTTATTCATGTAAATTATTCGGTTTGTTAAATATCTACAACCGTCTAACGTGTAAAATATTTTTAATTAATTATTTAGATAAAAAAATTGCATGCTTTTACCATGTCTCATTTCTACAATCAATGAAACAAAGATTGATTTCGTAATTAATTTTAGGTGTGTAAGATTAATTTGGTAGTTGCATAGCTTACATAATATATTTTTGAGAAATATGCATTTTTTTACATGCATTTCCACCAAAATTGAAAAAATTAAAAGAATCCATATTATAAATCACAACCCTCCTTAAGTATTCTCGGCAATTGTAATTATGGTAGTTAGTCTCAGAATTTATGCACTGAAAAAAATCCCGACTTCCAGTAATCTGGTGATGATGGAATTTTAAAAATAAAACGTAAATGTAACGGAATAAAAATTTTAAAAGGGATAAAAACTTCTACAAACTTTGCCAAAAATGCCCTTTTACTACAACTTAGTGGGCGTTCATTTTAACATTAATTTGTTTTGTTTGTAAAAGTCTCGGGTTTCGCGCTTGTCCCATGATTCACATAATCACGAGCAAATTTTCGATTGAAACTATTTTCTTTGGGAACCAGTATCTACGTATATCAGTGATGAGTGATGAATGGTGCATAACGTCTATAGTAATATGTGAAATAGTTAGTCCATAGTGTACAATGATGTTTTGCGACCGAAAATAGTTAGTTGATGGTGTACAATGATGTTTTGCGACCGAAAAGAATAGTCATTTATATAACAACTATTAAAGAATCAAATTACATTTTTTTTTTCAATTTTAAAAATAAATGTGCAGTTGTGTGATTTTATTAATAATTAGCACGCAAGTTGTGGTGTGATATTACCTACACATAAATATATAGTACAATTATTCTTACACCCTATCTAATCGTCAAGTAGGCCTTTCTTGTACCCACTATGTATTTATTCCATTTGTGAAATGATGAGTTCTTAGCATGCCAATAATGCTTGCCATACATTATAAATTATAACTTTAATGGCCTTCCGCAATGCTCGCAAACAGTACATTTCAAAAAGCCCTCATTTAACCTAACCTAACTTAACCAGGTTCCAGTTCTACTCGTAAATTATGAATATTTTCAATTTAATCAATTAAATTTATTAACCCGCAGGTTAATATTTTCGCTTTTCGGAACAACTCATAATGGTCTCAAATAAATCGTTTCGTCTCCCTTATTATCATAGTGAAAAATATTTTAGATAAGATAGAGAAAACACCAAGCTTTATATTCAAATCTAAAAATTAACCACAAAAGAAGTAAAATGTACACCTTTATAACTCCAAAGTTTTAAATCTAAATTTGGAAAAAAAAATGAATCTTGGAATTATTTATTATTTATCTGTACACTGAACGACAAAATGTATGGTGACTATGATGTTTATAATACTTTTTTATTAAATACGTATTTGTTATCAGTACCTAATATTAGTTAGAAAAAACTGAAGGTGACCCATTTATAAAACATTTTTATATTGGCGTGTCTCGGATAAATATATCCGATTTTATTTATATGGAATACCTATTGACTTTTTACAAAATATTAAATGAATATTTATTTTTTTATAAGAAAAACTATCTTTTTAACTTTTGAGGGTTATTATTACGGCGTTTTTATAATCTGAAATTATTAGACCGCCGTCCCAGTAAGATGTGAGATCTGGGTTCATGTCCCAGTTGCGACCATTGTGTTTTTTTTTCTGTGTTTTCTGTTCATTTTCATATTTTAATTTAGATTATTATTGTTATCTTCTTCTTCAATGATTTGTTACATTGATGCAAATAACCTTCAAAAGTTAAAAAGAGAGTTTTCCTTATAAAAAAAAATATTATTATGTTTATTTCGAATTATAAAAATTAAAAGCTTATTTTATCACCTTTCAAAAACAGTTTTTGAAAGGTGATAGAATAAGCTTCGGAAATATTCCATTTATTTGGATTTCACTGCAAAGCAGAAATATTTTTTGACCCTCTGATAAATTATTGTCGAGGCCTGAGGGGCTAACTTTCCAATAATGCCTTGCATGCAATCGCAAATCGTTTTAATCGCCTATGCATTCCCTTCATATAGAACATTCCACAAAGCCAACCAAACATGTTTATATATTAATTCATGCACGTTTTCAAAGCCCCTTTACTTAATTCATCTATTTGATCCCCTCAATATGTAATTTATCTTGTCTCCAAGCCATTCTAAAGGTCGATATCTCATTCCTCATGTTCTCCAATCCCGTGCTGTTCCAGTGCAGGTTGAAGTCATGGTGTGCCATTGACTAGTCTGAGGTCGCAGTGTGCCAGTCTATTTGGACGTGCCTCTCACAATATTCCCGCGGCATTCCCAAAGATGTATCGCGGTGATTCCGACCCATTGTTGGGAACATAAACAAGCCGCATGTGAAAGGCGCAATGCGACGAAACAGAGGTTCGTCGTTAACCCTGCAGTGGAATTCAAATGGAATTAATTGTTAATTATTGAAAAATCTTTTTTTTACGATAAGTGCCTAAAAATAATAGAAGAGATCTGGAAAATTATTTTCGAGTGAACTTTTCTTGAGTGGCGGCATATTGGATAGGAAAATATTATTATTTATTTTTTTAATTATTTCATTTTTGTTAGGAAAATGTTGAAACAAAAAAAAACATAAAAAATTGAATCACTTGTCTCAATTATAAGTCAATTTGGGACGCGGGTATGGGTACCGCGCCCCAGGAACCAACACCTCCCCAGTGGTTCGCTACGTTTAGTGACTTAGCAAGGGTGACCGGGTTCGTGGGGTGAGGTTTGTCCGGGTCTTGACCGCGGATGCGTCTGCCCACCAATTGCCTGGCAGGCCAGATCGGGACAGACTGATTGAGGAAGGACTTTTGACTTTTCCAACAGGGCTCACTCGGAACATCACCTTGCACCGTAGTTGAAGGGATGGAATCATTCGTCGGTCAGTCTAGGACTCCTACCTATTAACATAAGCGCTGCAAGAGCAGTGATCATTGGCGGATCAATTTTGAAGAATGAACAAAAGTTTTTTTATGTATATATTAACTCCATTTAGGAGGCCCTGAGGAAAATAATTTCTCTTGGGACCCATGTTGTAGGAAGGAGGAAACACAGAGGCCGGCAAATCGTTCCACAGCCGAGCTGTTAAACTCAAGACCGAGTCTTAAAAACGACCAGTTCTCATGTGACAAATGTCAACCGTGTACATATGTTGGGCGTGTTTCCCGTCTATGATTCTTAAAATAATCCCACAAATAAAGGTCCATAGGAGTTATATCAGGACTTCTAGATTGCTACAAAATACAAGGACAAACGCCGCTAACTACAGCAATAAACTCTCAAACATAGATTCCCTGGCCATCAAATTGGTAGTAATGTAGTAAGGTTCTGTTGTGCACTCTTTTAAAGCCTTGAGGGTTAGAGCTTAAATTGTTAAGTAGAGCAAGTACAAGGAAGATCAATATGCCTTAATTTAGATAACGCCAGAATAACGCGTGCCCGACGCATTATGCGCTAGTGTGATGATCGTAGATTCAGATTATATCGTAATCTTTTACAAAAAATGAACGAATTCTAAAAATAATTTCAATTTTATTTAATAATATAATTTTATAAATATTAATATGAAACCCGGTGGTGGAGAAATTTGAAAAATAGATTTTACTAAATTGTTGCTGTCACTGTTGCTCTTACTCCACCGGATATTGAGCGAAAGGGACAATGCACCTTGGGCTACTAATACCTAACTAAGATCGAGGTATTGTATTCTCCACTTTTCTCCTCCAAAAGCGGACTGATTTTCAATTTTTTTTTACCAACTACATAAGAAAAAACTATTCTATGTCTGTACGTTTTGCTTTTTTTTAAATAACACTGTCTAGTTTGTATACTGAACGTCTTTTGACGGCTTTTAAACCAGTCAATTTTATAGATTTTTGGAAGGTCATAACTTCTATAAAAAGTAACTTATCAAAAAAAAACAAAATTACCGACACGCTAGTAGTTGATATCTATTTTATGTAAAAACAATATTTTCTCTAGGGTTAAAATCCAGAAAGATAAATTGGGAATACGCTTGTATGGAAAAATCACCGCCGGGTATCCCATTAACTGTCGATACAGAAGTCACACAGAACGAAATTGAGACTAACGAGAATGATATACATATGCTAAAAAGGGTAAAGATATTTTCCACAGCTTGGCAAATGAGGTAGATCATTAAATTAGGAAAATTAATTAATTTTTGAAGATTTTGTATTTTATTTATGAAACGAACAAATGTAATTTACAAATGTTCCAATATGGCCAGGTTATGATCAATATGATAAATGATTATGAAATCCACATATTCACCAATATTGGCTGTGCCATACCGCTAAATCTAGAGTCGAAAGACATTTATTTATATTACTATCCCATGATAGATTCCAGACTGTATGGTTATAGCATGATAAGAAGCCATCAACAGACGCCCACGCTACAGTGACTAATCATTAAGATCTTAGCTGAACAAAGAAGATGATATTCATAGCCATTTCTATTAGCGTCTATTTTTTTTTTTTATTCGTATAATAAACCTGCACACAAAAATATTTCATAAGGTTTCTTTACAATTTAGAATTAAATCAAACTCCGAACAAAAAATAATTCAACGACGAACTTTGCGTAATGATTAAGCAAAGGACGCAAGATGATTGTGACACGTTGGACGGAGAAAAGAATAGGCTAACAATAAGACATGAACGATCTAGTGAAATAAATTAGTAAGTCGTGTAGAATCTTCTCACATAGTTACAATCAAATCAAGTTTGTGCTAAGACAGAGGTGTGCAGCGTTTTATTCTATCTATCTACCCCTGCATAGATATGACGATGTGAGTATTTTTTGATCATACGTATTTATGATTTTTCAACAATGTCTAAACAAAATAAGTGTTTTAAAAAAATCTGAAATATTTATATACAAAAACGCAGGTATTTTCGTCACGAAACGAGTTCTCGGATTTATTTTTTAATGATTTTAATTTAACTAAAATTAAAAATATGAAAAACGCGTTTACTAGATTATTTTTTGATTTATTTTTTTATGTGATTATATGATTTGAAATTTGTGTTGTATAAAATGTATGAATAGTAAATGAACATTTAACAAATCTGCCAACGACCAACGTTAGTATATTAAAAATAAACTTAGTTTATCAAAATTTTTAAAATGCTTTTACCAGTTAAAATAACAATCTTTCAAAATCAATTTATGTATTTTTTTAAAAGAGTCAATAGTCTAGAATTTGATTTAAAAAGGACTAATTTCCGGTATTCTCTGGTAGTACTCACTTAACGTATTGTTTAAATTTAAATACTCTTCGAAGTGAGGTGTTTTCGAATGATGACTCACTGGATTTTTTTCCCTATAGATTTTCCCTGTTTTCCCTATGTATTCCCTTTCTTTTCTTTATTGCCATCAAACATTTGAAAAAGAAAAACTATTCCATTTAACTACACTATTCGTTTAAGACAATACTTTATAGCCCTTAACATATTTTACCTTAATTTATTAACCGCTTGGGCACATAAGCTTGTTTTCACGACAATTTGACGAAGGTAGACATAGGAATGACGTATGCCCCGGATTATTATTAAAGAAATCACGCTATTAAAGAAATCACTTCTCTTATTGTACTATCTAATTATTAATAAATCACTCTTCTAAGTGGTAAACACAGGCCTCATAAATGGCATTCAATCTCCAGGCAGATGACCCCACTATTGTACCTGCTACCGAGGATTGAGTATTGCTTTGTGCCTACGACCTGCAGGGTCCGGTTTGCAGGCTGCGGGTTGGGGTTCAACTCCCGCACCTCTTAAACAATAACTTCAACTGGCACCACACAACACCGCACAATGCATCGTGAACTAACCGTGATGCATAATCTCTTCACTTGGTTAACGCCTCTCCTTTATCTGGCATCTGACTCAGGTTGATTTGTGATTAGTGAGTTTGAACAAACTGGTAATTGAATGCCGTGGAGCGGTTAAGCATTTGATACAGATTCAAAGAGAATACTTTGATTTAATTGAGTGAGATTTCACGAGGTCAGTTTGTGATAACAGTATCTATGATCTGCAGGAATTTTATTAGCTAGAATTTGAGTCTCGTGATAACGATATCTATAATATGCGGGAGTTTTATTAGCTAGAATTTGAGTCTCGTGATAACGATATCTATAATATGCGGGAATTTTATTAGCTAGAATTTGAGTCTCGTGATAACGATATCTATAATATGCTGGAATTTTATTAGCTAGAATTTGAGTCTCGTGATAACGATATCTATAATATGCGGGAATTTTATTAGCTAGAATTTGAGTCTTGTGATAACGATATCTATAATATGCGGGGATTTTATTAGCTAGAATTTGAGTCTTGTGATAACGATATCTATAATATGCGGGGATTTTATTAGCTAGAATTTGATTCTTGCGATAACGATATCTATAATCTGCAGGATTTTTATTAGGTAGAATTTGAGTCTTACGTTAACGATGTCTGTAATCTGCAGGAATTTTATTAGCAAGAATTTGAGTTTGTGATAACGAAATCTATAATCTGCAAGAAATGTATTAATTTTCAATAAAATTAATAATTTAAAGTTAATTAATTTAATCTACGAGAATTTGAATCTTGTAATAACAATATCTTTATCAATACCTGAGGAAAATAATTTCCCTCAGGGCCTATGTTACCTTTGAAGATTCTGTGTTAAGCATCTTTTTGAAGAGAGGGAGGAGTGAACATCGGTCTTGAAGAGACCCATGTTGTGGGAAGGAGGAAGCACAGAGGCCGGCAAATCATTCCACGGCCGAGTTGTTGAACTCAAGAACGAGTCATACAATCGATAGTTCTCATGTGACAGATGTCAACCGTGCACATATGTTGAGCACGCGTTTGGCGTGTTTCCCGACTATGTAATGGTGCCGAGGGGATCAATGATGCTTGTTCCTCGGAGCATCTTCCATTGAAATACCGGTAGAACAAGGATAGCCTTCCCACCCGACGTTTGTGCTCTAAATATTGCAATCCGTTTGTTAAGATAAGAGAATCTATCAAACGGACCGCCAGTTTTTGCACAGAGTCGAGAGTTTTTTTCAGGTATTTTGTACAAGGTCAGTTGTGTACTATTAAAGTATCTGCGGGCCCTGTACAGTACGCCCGTTTCTGAGAGGCTAACTTAACTCTGGCATCGATGCCCCATGAGATCCAGCTGGTCAATTGGAGTTACACCGAGCATATAATGGAGGTCCTGTTCGGAATATTGCTTCGGAAGCGCGGAAGCTCGAAGGTTCGAAGGAATTCTGTAGTTATTGGTTTACATCATCTTGTTAATTTGTAATGTATCTGTATCTTCTCGTTTATAATAAAATAAATAAGACAACTATGTGGACTATGACAATTTTTGATTTGATTTTTGATTCACGGGTGTAAAGAGACAATTATTCCTGTACTTGCATGCATATATTTTTTAAGTTTACTTAATTTTTTTATGATGAGATTATATGTTATATATAATATTATGTGTTAAATATTATATTTTATATCTATGAGATATAGGAATTATATACCTATATTAAATTATAGGAAGCATGTTTTTTTACATTAGCTCTACAAAGGAGGCCCTGAGGAAAATAATTCCCCCCAGGGCCTGTATCACCTTTGCTGTATAGAGGATCTTATAAAGAGAGGATTGAGAGGAAGTTCTGGGAAGGAAAATTATGAGGGATGGGTCGGAATCTGGGTGTCAGTGTGTCCAGGAATCACGGACGTATGAACCTATCCTTCCCACTGCAAGTGTTCCGAGAGATTCCTGTACAGAGGTCAAAAGGTCTCCCACAACCCGGCCTGCCACGCAGTTGGTAGACTGACGCAAGGTTCGGACAAAACTCACCTCATGAATACACTTGCAATTTGTACAGGGTCAGCTGTTGTGTTTACTAGTAACGAATCTGCGGACCCTGTACGTGCAGTACTCCCATCTTCTGATAGCCTAACTTGACTTCGAAGGAGCCCCCGTATCTGAGCTGGTCACTTAGATTTATACAAAGCATATCAATGCTAAGATTGAAGGCTGAAAAACTGCTAAGACAAGAAAAATGCTAAGACTGAAGGCACATTGGGAAGATTGCTTCTATTGAAGGAGACAAGGTTGTCGTTTTGTTGCCTTTTACACGTAATCAGAAATGATTGGGTCTAAACGTAACACTCGGTCAGGTCATTCTTACCCAATAAACCCTCTCGAAGTAACCATTCTCTGCTTCAAAGCCCATTACCCAAAACTAAGAATATAGTAAGTAAACAGACTAAGCAGCAACTAAAAATTAGTATATTTCCTAAGCCCTGTGATTACCAAGTTACGTGATGCGTAGCTTGGACCAGCCTCTCGCTTATTTATTGCCTGGGTGGTCGTGTTTGTGGAACAAAAATGATAAATGTTATTATTGACTACCAGCGTATTATTTATTTTCATTTTTTTGTAATAAGATGTAGACATCTGATAGAGCTCACAGAGCGGCAGCACGGAGATGTTTACGACTCCTGCGTCATGTTCAAGCATCTTTTCAATTTAAATCTGCGATGCATATCGGTAAATGCTTTATTGCCGAAGAAAGAAATAAATCACTTGACAGGAACAATAATGTAATAAAGAAAATTACGAAATATGCTTTATGGAAATTAATAATTAATCGTTGTGTTTTTTCCTCACTTTTACCTAAGAAGATGCGACTTTGCACGCGGGGGACGCTCTATTTAAAACACTGGACATTGCATGATTTTACATTTTCTACCCCCATTACTGTTCATATTACATTCATAAGACGATTAGTGCCAAAAGTGGTGTTAATATTTATTTGGAAAGTCTGGAAAATTTTGGACTCTTTACGACTCAAGAATTTTTATGAAAAGCTTACAAATAAGAATTTACTAACAGTTTTTTATACAATTAGTTACTTACAATGTCGCGGGCCATGAAGGAAAAGATGAAAGGTTTTTGTCTTTATAGATCGACTGTCTGAAAAGGTGGTATTTATGTTTAGCTCCAAATTCTGACGAGTGGTTGATCATTCTTAAATAATGTGGCATTCCATTATAGGATTTAGGAACTGACACTCCGAAATCATGCTCACCGAACTTAGTATCTGGTCTGCGCTTTGGTTCCTTCATCTTTCCGATAGCTGCTAACCTGAGGGTTGACCGTCGAAAATTGGAATTTTCTGGAATATACATTTCCGATAAGTAAGCTGGAGCCATTTCATTAAGGGGTTTAAATATCAGCAGAGCATGAACTGGATTCTTTCAGGACATTTGAGCCAGTGAACATTTTTGAGATACTCTAAAATATGGGATTATTTAGATACGCCAGTAATAAGTTTTGCCGTATTGTATCAATCTATTTAAGGTCATCTAGTGGGTTATTGCTTCTAGATACTCAGTTATGCGAGCTTTTATACTGTCTATTTCCTCTGGTAAGCAATAAAAGACATGATTTGTGAAGAGTATGAAGAGAAGTGGGTCCAGAACATACCCCTGGGGCCCTCCAGATGAAAGAGTTGCGTATTTTTATTCCTTTTTCCCCACCGCTACGGCTTGTAAAGGGTTGCTCAAGTACGATTTCAGCTAGCTCTTAACGCCGCAGTTTGAACCAAAGGATTCTTCTAATAAGAAAATTTAATTTAATAAGAAAATACATAGTGTTTACCTACAAAGCAATGCAAAGAGAAACAAAATTTAACAATAACAGTGCTTTTATAGCAAAGGACAATAATAATAGACAACAACTGTGCTATTACAGCAAAGGACAAAACAAGAACAGTAAAACTAAAATATAATTTAATAAAATAAATCAGGAGGCAGTTTATGTTCTGAAAAGAAACATTCTGGGTGGATATTAAACATAAAAGTACAATAAGGAGAAAACCAAAATCAAACAATTACCGGAAAGTTGAGAATATGGAGTTTATGGAAAATCGAATGTATTATCGGTCAAGAATCATTAAATGTTACGCATTCTTTTGACCTTCTGCTGCAAACTTGTTTACCCTGTCACCATCCAGCGGAGAAAAAAGCTCTAATCATTCATTAGTAACCCAAACAAGTGTTGAGAGATTTTTGCACTATTTTAAATAAGTCATGTTTTATTTAATACTTTCGCTTACGCGTATCAATTTTAATATTTTTTCACATTCGCGCGCTTTCTCTAAAATTCGTATTTACATATCTCTCTTCAAGCCATTTTTTTCTTCTCTTAAGTTCTTACTACGAAGCACTCAGCATCTTTTCGTTTTTGATTTGTGGCTATTAACGATCTTAAGTATTATCTTCTGCTTCGGGGTAAACTTACATACCCACAAATCAGTGGCGTGTATTGTTATATGGTCAATGGTAGGCTGCAGTCTTTTTTGTTGTACTTGCATAACATTGAATATATTTTATATTTGCAAAGGAGGGCGGCCTGTCTGATTGACAATCCGTTGTTAACAAACCGATTGTCATATCTATTACACAGATAGTCTTTTCTACAGGTATAGGAGAACAAAAATTGCATACCTGTGCATATTTTCTAATTCAAATCGTCCTTTTTAAAATAAAATTCATGACAACATTTTTAAAAGTTCTCGAGCCATTTTCCAGGTGGGCAGAGCTTTTCAGACCTTATGGACTACACGCCTCTGCAGACATTATGATTTATTTGGTCCCATCTTTGCAAGCTATTTGCTACTCTAGAAGCTTTAATAAACAGATTAAAACTTACTTAAAAGGCGTGAAATAGTTACATCGCAGGCGTGTTAAATAGCTCTTTATTTTGTTCAAGATATACAGAGTTTATACACTATTTAAAAGCATTGGTGTTAGTTACACATCTAATCATAAAATATAACACTGAAAGTGCCTTCCGTGAAAATTTGAATGGAAACAAATAAGTATCTTTGTTTTTAGACCATTTACCACGCGGTCTATCTCTCTTGCACTTGCCTGAAATTGTATACGGCAATTCCATTTGAATTTCGGAATCATTGTGAAACACAGTTTTGTATGGGAATATGGGTCAAATTAAGGCTACAATTATATCACAAAACACGCCCACAAGACACTTCTTGCGTTATTCTTTATTCTACGCATTTAATATTTTCAAGTATTATATTCTCTCTCTATCTGGTTTCAATCCTTGGATTGGTTTGCAGCAATTTCCTCTATTTTTCTCTTCCATTCTTCCCTGTCTTGTGCGGCTCTTTTGAAGTCTGCATATGATGAGCAGCGCATGTCTACCAGCAGGTCCTCCAGGTACCCTCGGCGTGGGCGTCCCCTAAAGTTTGTCCCCTCGGTCATACCCTCCATTATAGCATGCAAGAGGCCTTCTATTATATGGCCGATCCATCATGCACGCCTTTCGGACAAGGTCCTGAGCAGGTGCCTTCCTCCTTCGATTCTTTGGAGAACCTCCTCATTTGTAATGTGGTCTCTCCAGGAAATTCCTAATAGTCTTCTATAGTATATCTTATATACATTATATTATATTAGGTATATTCCTACGTAAACTTGAGCTAGATAACAGACCAAACGGCTAAACGGCAGCTCGCTAAACAGAATATAAATACGGGCGAAACTTTGCTCTCATGTGCTTACGATATCAAATGTATTTGATGTGCTATAAAGTATGTTTTCATTAATTATTCGTTCTGAGCACCGGCATTAGCGCTATATTGCAAATGGCCCGGAGTCATCGCGGCATTCGTCCAATGTAGAGATGGCCAACAAGTTGTTAAATCGGCTAATAAACCATGCATGGATACAAAAATGGTATTCTCTACTTCAAAAAACACATACCTACATCTAGTTTATTTTTACACATTCTGAGGTTTCCACTACTCATATTTAGAGATGTGGTATAGAGAGCCTTTTAAATTTGGGAGGTGAGTCGTAATTAAATCGGGACTTTAACCAACCTATGTCATTTCCCTTTTTCTTGATTACCTCATCTATTTTCTTGATTATCTCATCTAATTTCTTGATTATCTCATCTAATTTCTTGATTTCTTATCTCAATTTTTTTTTATGTCAAAATATTATTTCTGATAATTTCTGTTTATCCAATATTAATTTATCCGATTGTAAACTACTGTAATGCAAGAAATTATTTTTATTAATCTGTCGTTTAATACTAACCCTTCTGTAAAAAATGTTAACAGTATGTACCAAATCTAAAAGAATAATTTTTTGGTATACGTACGAAATTACGTATACCAACAAATTATTCTTACATGTTCCCGCCAATAAACATTGAAACCCTTTAAATTTGTTCGTACACGGAGAAAAATGTTATTCTAAGATACGATCACTTTATTCGTAAACACGGTTAAAAACGGAACTAATTATCACTAAACTACTTACCAAAAAATTATTCTTACATGTTCCCGCCAATAAACATTGAAACCCTGTTAATTTGTTCGTAAGAACTACCCATTGACAAACTACTTAAATGTAGTTTATTGGGACTTTTTCTCTGTTTTTGTATTATGTTTTTATTTGATATGTATGTATTATTCTTTGTTTTAAATGTTTCTTTAAATAAATAAAAAATTAAATAAAAAAAGTCCCGTTTTTAACCGTTTTTACGAATAAAATGGTCGTATTTTAGAATAACATTTTTCTCCGTGTAAGAACTTCAGTCCCGTTTTTACTATTAAAATGATCGATTTTTCGAATAACATTTTTCTCCGTGTGGGTCTTGGCCAAATTCGAATGGTATCGCCTGATCGTCTAATTATTTTATGATAGGCACTGATCCTAAAACAATTTAACCTTCAGAAATCCTATATTTATAATATCCCGTGGTTTCTGAGTGTCCGGTAGTCATTTATAATATTAGTATGATAACTCTGCTACTGCTCTTGGCTCGCGGGCCTCAGAATTATACTCCTGACCCAGAGAAGCGTGTGAGAAACGGTCAGACTGTCCAAACACCTGGTCGACCAATATGAATGGAGTATGTTCGAGAGGCAAGTGTTTTTTGTGGGCGCGTATCACCTTGAACCGCCTCAAATAATCATACAACTTACACGTATCGTTTTTACGCCGGCAACACGTTTCCTCTTTGTACGAACAAAAGCTTACAAGAGAACTTTGTATCAACAAAGATTGCTTGAAATGTAATTAATGATTCTTTGTCGTGGTTGGATTGAAGTTGGTTTATTTGATCGGTGGCTAAACTATCCATCATGGCGAATCTGCCAGCGAAACGGGGACTTGTAAGGGAACTTTGCATCATCAATGATTGCTTGAAATGTAATAATTAGCGATTCTTTGTCGTTGTTCAAATCTCATTTGATTGAAGTTGGTTTATTTCACCGGTGGCTAAACTATCTGTCAGGGAAACAAGGGACTTTGCATCATCAATGATTGCTTGAAATGTAATTAGCGATTCTTTGTCGTTGTTCAAATCTGATTTGATTGAAGTTGGTTTATTTGACCGGTGGCTAAACTATCTGTCATGAAATATCTGTCAGGGAAACAAGGTCATGTAAGGGAACTTTGCATCATCAATGATTGCTTGAAGTAATTAGCGATTCTTTGTCGTTGTTCAAATCTGATTTGATTGAAGTTGGTTTATTTCACCGGTGGCTAAACTATCTGTCAGGGAAAGAAGGGACTTTGCATCATCAATGATTACTTGAAGTAATTAGCGATTCTTTGTCGTTGTTCAAATCTGACTTGATTAAAGTTGGTTTATTTGACCGGTGGCTAAACTATCTGTCATGAAATATTAGTCAGGGAAACAAGGTATTGTAAGGGAACTTTGCATCATCAATGATTGCTTGAAATGTAATAATTAGCGATTCTTTGTCGTTGTTTAAATCTGATTTGATTGAAGCTGGTTTATTTTACCGGTGGCTAAACTATCTGTCATGAAATATCTGTCAGGGAAACAAGGGAACTTTGCATCATTAATGATTGTTTGAGATGTAATTAGCGATTCTTTGGCGTTCTTCAAATCTCATTTGATTGAAGTTGGTTTATTTGACCGGTGGCTAAACTATCTGTCATGAAATATCTGTCAGGGAAACGAGGTCTTGTAAGGGAACTTTGCATCATCAGTAATTGCTTGAAATGTAATTAGCGATTCTTTGTCGTTATTGAAATCTGATTTGATTGAAGTTGGTTTATTTGACCGGTGGCTAAACTATCTGTTAGGGAAAGAAGGTCTTGTAAGGGAACTTTGCGTCATCAATGATTGCTTGAAATGTAATTAGTGATTCTTTGTCGTTATTGAAATCAGATTTGATTGAAGTTGGTTTATTTGACGGCAAAACTATCTGTCAGGGAAACGAGGTCTTGTAAGGGAACTTTGCATCACCAGTAATTGCTTGAAATGTAATTAGCGATTCTTTGTCGTTGTTGAAATCTGATTTGATTGAAGTTGGTTTATTTAATCGGTGGCGGCGAAATCAGTGGCAGATTGAAGAAGTGTTAAAGGGCCTTGATGTCGACCCGGCAATGGCTCGCGTTTGCGTCCCACATCCCGACACAACTCTCATGCTGCCATGGTTCTCTTGAAGGTTCTCGCCACTTGGTTTTTTTGACAGTTGAAAGGTTCCTGTTAAATTCCGATTCTAAGTCCGTTTTAGTTTTTTAATAAAACAAAATCAGAAGAAGACAATTATCATGTTGTTAAACTTCTCAGCTAATTATAATTTGCAAAAAGCCTAAACGCACCTAGAATCGGCGCTTACCGGAGTCCTTTCAAATGACAAAAAAACAAAATGGCGCTGATTGGCCTTTTGATGATAACGTTAAATTGAATTAAAGTAAAATTTCGTTACGTTTGGGCTCTAAAGTTGCTATGTTAATAATTTTAGCCACTGATTTGTATTCAACCATACGGACTCGTCATAAAATTAGAGTCCGCTCAAAGTGAATTGGTAAACGAGACGTGGTTACGCCACGCTTAGTTATCACTGCCTGCCGCTACAGAACAACGTCCGATGAAGTGCAAAACAGAATATCCTTTGTCTTCACAAAGGGGTTCGTATTTACGCTGCCAGTCACAATTTACATAAATTTCACACGGATTCACGACTCCATTATTTTAATTCAAATCGTTTGTGATAGTTAATCATTCGGTGAAATGAATGAAAGGATTTTGACGAGCGTTGAGTTTCTTGGTAGGTTTACACTTACTGTAAAAATTAGGTTAACATATCTTAACCTAAGCTAACCTTTCATAACCTAGCCTAACCTATCCTAACCTATCCTCACCCATCCTGATATGAATTTTCAATCAAACCTTTCGAATGTTTGGTACGCGATAATTGAAATTTGAAATATTTTAGTTTGTAAGACCTTAAATAAATAGAAAAACGGACGTATTTTTGTCACAAAACAGGGTCTCGGATTTATTTTTTAATAATTTTAATTTAACTAAAATTTTAATTTTGAAAACTGTGTTGACTAGATTCTGTATTGATTTATTGTGTTGTATGATTATATGATTTGAAATTTTGTGTTGTTTAATTGTATATATCGTTTGAAAATTGAACAAATCTACCAACGACCAAAGGTATGACCTTAGTATATTAAAAATACACTTAGTTTTTCAAAATTTTAAAACTGTGTGTACCAGATAAAATAACAATCTTTAAAAATCAATTTATGTTTTTCTGTAAAAATAAGTCAATACGTCTATAATTTGCTTTAAAAAGTACTAATTTCCGGTATTCTCTGGTAATACTCTCTTAAATGAGTGATCTTTATCTATTAGGTGGGTGTTGAATTCTGAGAAGTCTACACTGTTTAGACATCTCAGTGTTCGACCACCCTTGTTTGAACATCTATTTTTATGTACTGCACAAAAGTCCCAACTGCTCCCGACCACATAGACCCAGTGATACTATGGCATATCCAATTGGGATATGTTGCGAGGCTGAAGGTAATGGAAAGGGAAATTGATGGGGAATATGAAGGTGGGGAAGTAGGTACCATGTAAAACTATTTCAAACATTTTTTAATTTTTTACGGTGGTCTTTCACCAAGGTGATACTGAAAGTATCTACCATTCTAGTATGTCTCAAATACACCACATATTATTTTTAATTAATAAATTGTAAAACACAAATTAATCAAATAAAATATGATAAACAAATATCCGGATTCAAACTCTCCAAAGAATTAGCATTCCGTATTTAACTTTGTATAATACCTATGAGGATTCACGGGATAACGGAACATATGTTGTCCCAAGAACGAAGCTAGCAATCCACAATGGAATGCTGGTAACTACAGGGAGAAAAATTTTATTCTAAAATACGATCATTTTTTTCTTTAAAACGGTTAAAAACGGGACTGAAGTTCTTACGTTAAAGTTAAGTTTATTGAAAAAGTAAGAATAATTTGTTG
Organism: Limnephilus auricula; assembly: GCA_951813805.1. Taxonomy (NCBI): domain Eukaryota; kingdom Metazoa; phylum Arthropoda; class Insecta; order Trichoptera; family Limnephilidae; genus Limnephilus; species Limnephilus auricula. Next base: position 16,241,161 of record OX638403.1, read on the forward strand.
GTATACGAACGAAATTTGTTTTAATAATTAATAACAATTATTTATTCTTACATTTTCCCGCCAATAAACATTGAAACCCTGTTCATTTGTTCGTAAGAACTTCAGTCCCGTTTTTAACCGTTTTTACGAATAAAATGATCGAATTTTAGAATAACATTTTTCCTTGTGTAACCTGATGGCAGAGGAAGGATGAAAGTATACTGAATGCTGTGAAAAATTAGATACCTGCGAATGTGTGGTGTGTAAAAATAATATATGACGCAAGTGTAAATGGTGGGGGAATGCCTGAGGATGACATGGCATGATCAAGTGAATCAGATATTTGAGTCGGGCCGTGCCAAAAGTCAGAATAATAGAATAGTAAATGTGAGACAACGTATTAATGTGAATGAGGCAAGGAGTGTATGCCGATACCGAGTTGTTTAGCGGACCGTCCTCTCTGCCTACCCCTGCGGGGAAACGGTGTAATGGTTAGTTAGTAAATTAAGTTTCTATACTCGACCCAGATAGTATGAAAGATGTTGGCTAAGCATTACCAAAAAATTAATAATATGCAGGAATATGCAGGAATATGCAATTTACCGGTCATGGTTGAGAGGGCATCGCGTTTGGGTCCCACCCAGGCGTTCCGTGTTCGATTCCTCGGCTGGTTAAGTCCTCCATCACAACACAAGCAACATCTTCCGCTTAGTGTGGTAGTAGTAGGAGATTTTCAAATGCTGTTAAGTTATTTGTAACCCGGGAATGTTTGTCTTTATTTTAAGAAAAAAATAATTTTTTTAGTCTAGTGTGATCAGGCCCCCCAGCACACTCGATCGATAAGGATTGTATCATAGACATATGAATATTCATAGACCAGAGAATCAGGGAGAGGGGTAAAGACCAACTGTAGCGGGGCGCAGAGGGATGAGTTGACTGTAACGATATGTTATTCGTTAATAATTCAATCTGACAGTATATAGGCATCTCGCATTATAATATTACCATTTAGTTCTTAAAAGTAAAATCTGCTTTTGAATGAATAGACCTTTTTACATGGGAGCGCGAATTGTTTGCCCGGTTTGAACAAACTTGTGTAATCAATATAAAGCGAAGAAAGATTTGCTTGTTTTGAGAGTCGAATATTTTGTTACCGTGTTCAGTTAAGATACTTTTACAAATGTTTCATAATTTACTTACCCCAGTAAACAGTAACGTGCACACGGCGGGACCGGGAATTTCGGTTGCCAACGCTTTATATTTCTTGGTGTGATAAAACTGATCATATTATATGATGTGAATAAGCTTAAAATAAAGACAAATAATGCCTACCTATGGAAGGTAATACGACAATTGGGTTTATACTCTTTTTCACTTCTATTTTTACACGTTTTAATAGCACAACTTACCATTTTTGCAGTGTTATTTCGTAAAATGTACCGATGAGAGCTCGACGCTAGTCCGCACAAGAATGATGACGTAACATCTTCTAGATTCATGCGAACCTATACGCCGGCCCAGCCGGTTCCCTGGAACCCAGAATTAAGGAGGGGGAAATAATACGCTTTTATCACTTAGGGCAGGTCTATACATAATATGTCTATGGATTGTATCGATAACTTTCGGTAACTTCTCATCGTTCCCTGGGACTACTGCAGATCGCTAATGTCAACAATTGATGTCGAATATATTAAGGACTAATCATAATAATAATAATAATCATGCTAGGGAACGATGAGAAGTTACCGAAAGTTATCCTATCAATGTGCTCGGGGCCCAGATAATCGTATGAAGGGGCCCGATAAAATGTGTGGGCAACAAAGCTCACACATGTGATTTGACACAACCCACAAAACACCCAGTAAATAAGATGCACCAATCAAAAAGGCTGCACAACTATTCGCTCAATAAACCACTTCATAGAGGTGGCATTCATCCCTTGTGGTTCGTGTTCTCCATTTATTAATTTAAATTGGATTGTGCAGTCACAGATTAAACATACCCACTTATAACGATACGCTAAACACGAGATACGAAATCCTTCGCAGTTATCTTTTGCTGTTTAACCAACTGCCAAATCATGATTAAAATTATGAAATTGATTATTTATTTTTGATGTACCGCAGGAGTAACAATTTCATACAACATATAAAGATGTTCATAATGTTCCCTTTATCAAAAAGAATTTGATTCCAGAATATGTTTTTCACCAATATTTTCTTTTTTCTAGTTCGATTGAAATCTAATTGATTTGTAAGTTATTAAAATATATTGTTTCAATATATTTTTATTTAAATATTCTCGCTTTGTCGTGTTATTGCATTATTATAACACCATTTTTGTAAGTAATTTTTTTTTTATCAACTAAAACATGAAAAATATCACCAAATGTTTTGTTATCAAATTATGTCAGGAATCAATGGTAAATCAAGTCATGTAAGTCCCTTAACACCCGGTATATAGCACATATCTATAAGGCTCTCATTGTTTTGTTTTAAGATAAATAAATGTAATATTGTGACAACTAAATGTAATATTGTGAGAAATAAATGTAGTATTGTGAGAAATAAGTGTAAAATTGTGAAAAATAATTTTAATATTTTGAAAATAAATATATAATATTGTGTGAAATAAATGTAATATTGTGAAAATAAATATAATATTGTGAGAAATAAATGTAATATTGCGAGAAAAAATGTGCTATATTCTACTAGAAAAAAGAGTTATGTACTCGTATATGATCTTTTCCTGCATGATAGCATGTCTTATTCTTCTTTATTCTTTTTTATTCTTCTTTATCGGCGCTGTACGTTTTATTATGACTTCTTAGGCTCTACCTCTTTACAAATAGATACAGAGAACATACTTACCTGGCAGGTCACTTCCGATAAACACACTTTAATTAGAAAGTTTATGCTTGGAGGAGATACGACTTTGCACGCGGAGGACACTATATTAAAACACTGGACATTGCATAATTTTACATTTGCTACACCATCATTTTTCATATTACATTTAGCCTAGTGTGGTGATATGTATCATATGTATTAAAATGTCTTAATGTATTATATAAATAAATGTAATATTGTGAATCATAAACGTAATATTGTGGGAAATAAATATAACATTGTGACTCTTTTTTCCAATTCTACGTAATTATTTAGTTTTTGTTCAAAATGACGAGATTTACTCAATAGGTAATAATTTGGATTTTTGTAGTATTGAGTTTATAAAAGTTTTTGAATTGAGCTTTCGTTTTCAAAAAAACAGTAAGGTAGTAGAAATTGGTACTTTACATGTTCTTTAGCGGGAAACTCTGCGATAAAAATAAAGTTCAATTATGTTTGAAGAAATACCACATATAGCTAGATGATGCGCCATTATTGACAAAAGCAGATTGCCGCAAAATATCTCCGGAATGTCATCTAATTATATTGGCCGCGATACTCCGGAAATTGCTTATCAAACATTCTCAGAAACTGCAGTCGTATTTCATCCTGAAATATGCTAACGTAACAACTGGCCAGGTAGCCGTTAAGTGCCTACCTTTCTACGATGCATGCCTACATTAAGGAAATACTGAATTATTATATGATTTCATAATATATGTGTATCATTGGATATGAACGGATAAAATGGTGTTGTAGGCGTGTCAAAGTGAGATCAATTATTTATCCTTTCTTCTGAAAAATTTTATCAAACATTTTCGATGAAGTCCCTGGCGTTGCCCCGGCTTTACACAGAGTCTTTTTTTTCAAAATCAGGTGAAATTGAAATTTTCCTTCAATTTCTAGGGTATTTTCACAAATGAGGGATTCTGTTGAAAATGTATGGAATATTTAAAGATAATTTTTCTGATTTTAACCATCCTACTAAAAATGTTTGTTTTTTTGTTTTCATTCAAATTTATTGATTTTAAAAACGATCAAAAACGACAAAACCAAAACGGCCCATGATTGACATAGGCACCAAATACGCACGTCAACCAACAACAAAGTATTTCTGTCAGAAATGTTTTAGAAGCCGGCTGATGCACATGACGCCACACGATAGCCCACGATAGATAGATATAAAACGTTTTGGCGGTATTTCAAAAATGGAAAACTTAGATTCGCTGTAAAAAATTTAAAAAAAAATAAAAAAATAAATGCAAATTTATTTTAAGCAATAAAAAAAGAGTAAATACACTATTTCGCATTAAATTATAAAAAGTATCCACCTTTAAGAGCGATTGATAAGCAGCTGAAAATAAAAGTTAAAAAATGCTTGCAACTGTACAGGCAGGTTCCGAGGAGAAAGATCGATTATTCCCCGTATCAAATTTTTAAAATTCAAAATGTAATATCTATTTATTTCAAGTAAGCAATAAAATGCTCAAAACCATGCCGTAAATTAGTCCTTTTTAAATGCATCAAGTATAAAAATTACTTGTCTATACACTGCGTGTAAGTATAAATAATCGACACTGTAAATAAATTTGTTTGAAATCCATACCCACTAATTATTAAAGGTATTTTTGAAGATAAATAATGCACAAAAAATTATAATTAACTGTCGGGTCACTGCGTAAACGAGACAAAGTGCTGTTTATCAGTGACTTTTTTCAGGAACATCTCTATCAAAAATGTCTACACACGCACCAATACACAGAATTCTAAGTATGCATTGTTCGAGTCAACTCTATTTGCCCATAAATACTGCACATTGTGCAATCTGAGTTAGTATATCGCGTATCAATAAAAAAATTAGTAGAATTAGTCTTTGTATGAGTCGGTAACAATTGGATATGGACTTAGAAAGCCGTGATTCTGTTTAAATACGGAGCAGGTCCCGGCTGGCGCCTGCCACCTGTTGCGGACCACTTCCAAGCGATGCTTTATAACTACATAGACAAAGTAGTTGTGAATATAAGTACGGTTTGATGTTATTTACAACTATTCGTGACGTTTTGTTGGGTATAACTACTGCACAGTCATAATTGTTTGCGTTGTTGGGATACCAACCTGTCGCAGGTGTAGCGTTTTGAAATTATTTTACTTTTTTCTGTTCTTGTGGACGAGAGGCAAGGCTCTCGACTAACGATCCGGAGGTCGCGGATTCAAATCCCGACGTTCACAGATAAATATTATTTGATTCAATAGTATTTTGACAATTTAATAATTTAAAATAATATTAAGTATATTTGCGGCACGTTCAAGAGTGGAAGATACTCTCAGTATCGCCCTTTTTTATAGTGAATACCTCACAAGAGTCCCAAATGCTCCCGTCTGGAGCCAGTGAGACTATGGCATCCCCAAGTAGGGTATGTTATGAGGCTGAAGGTGAGTGGGAAAGGGAAGGAGACGAGGAAGAGGAAGGCGGGGAAGTACCTGGCTATTCAGATCTAGTCATTAAACACGGCTAAAGACATTTCAAGCAACGTTTCAATTCTGAATGGTGGTCTTACAACAGGGCGATTCTAAGAGTATCTTCCACTCTGGAACGTGCCGCAAATATACTATATATTATTTTAAATGATTAATTTTGAAATAACACAAATCCATTAAATAAAATTATTTGCGCACGCCGGGTTCGAACCCGCGACTTTCGGAATGGCAGTCCAACGCCCTACCGCTGGACTACGCCGGCCGTCATTGCCCTGGTGTAAGACCACCATTCAGAATTGAAATGTGCATGAAATGGCTTTAGCCATATTTGCTGACTAGTTCTAAGTATCTAGGTACTTTCTCACTTTCCTCTTACCGATCTCCTTCCCCTCCCTACTTACGTTCAGCTTCACAACATACTCCAATTGGGGATGCCATAGTCTGGCTCCAGACGGGAGCAGTTGGGACTCTTGTGAGACAAGCAACACTAACTAAAGATAGTGTGTATTGGTGCATATTATGTAAACATATTTGACAAACATCATCGAGAAATAGTATTTTGTCTTGTTTAGGCCTGCTTATTATTTTTAGTGAAAAAGGGACTCCAAGTAGAAAGCGCCATACAGCTATCATATTAAATATGAACCTACACAATGAGTCATAAGGTAAGTGCGGAAGGGAAGTAGATTGGGAATAAGAAGGTTGGGAAGTACCTGGCTATTCAGATCTAGTCACTAAACACGGCTAAAGCCATTATTAAGCAACGTTTCAATTCTGAATGGTGATCTTACACCAGAGCGATACTGAGAGTATCTCCCACTCTGGAACGTACCGCAAATATAGTATATATTATTTTTATTAATTAATTGTGAAATAACAGTAATTAATCAAATAAAATTTATTTGCGCACGCTGGGTTCGAACCCGCGACCTTCCGATTTGGAGTCAAGTGTCTTACCACTCGATTACGGAATACATAAAGAAGAGTGACTGTGGCGCGGCAGACACCGGGCGTACTGCCTCGATTTGTTTTTTAAAATATATTTAAGAATATAAGACTGTTTGTTGTCTTTAGGTTTTAAATGACAAATAAAACAATGTGTTGCTCTGGAGTATAAAGAAACGACAATTAAGGTTTATTTGTCATATAGAGATTGTTTTTATAATGTTCTATATATATCAACCACACAACATAGTGTAACCAAAGTAATGACATTTGAAAAAAAACAATAGAATAAAATAAAATTCATAATTCAAATATAAAGGAATCCTAGATATTTCTAGGTAGGTACTCTTATTCCTTTACATATAAATCTATAGTTTTATTCTGAGATTTATGAAACTTTGCATCCTTGACATTCAAAACTAGAGGAATTCTCAAAAATGTGCGTAAAGCCCGGGTAACGACAGGGACTTCAGATAGTATTATTTCCTACATTGATTCGAAAAGCTTTCCTGTGCGTTCATTTTTTCAATATAACATAACTTTTACAATTTCACTGGAATGTTAAGAAATCGAATAACAAATTAAAACATGTTATATGCAAGCAAAGCTTCTTTACGAATACTGTTTTCGGGTGAACTCAGGTTGCGATACTTGTATGACATGCAGATTCTGTATAAAAAAGATTTTTTATAATGTTTACGTTCTAAGGCACGTATGCTGAATTGGTACAAGCATTCATGCTCCAACATTGGCCTGATTGAGCAAAATCTTCCTCGTCTTGTCAATTTGATTCATTCCTCCACATTCCACATACTAAAATGTGTTAACCCCTAAAAAAATTGGCATATATTTTATAAGAGGCTAAAAATATTCCCGCTTTGCAATAAAATCCAAATAAATGGAACATTTGTTAACGTATTCGAAATAGGCTTTCAAATTTCTATATTAAAAATTACTATGTATTTTTTTAAATATAATTTTTTTTTGCGAAAATTTTAAAAAGTTTTTAAAATGGCTCACTTTACTTTTTTTTCTAACTAAAATTACTGATAATGAAAAAAAATAAAACACATACTTATCATTAGATAAATGAATTATAAACCTTACTGTCACCTCCCTTTTTTTCGTTTCATGTAAAAAAAAATCTTAAAAAATTCACAAAGTTCCATTTTTTTTTTTCAAATTTTTATCGGAAACTTTGGTTTCAGAAAAGGGTAAATTATAATTTTTTTTGTGATTTTCTTTTAGATTTGAATATATAGTTTGTTGTATTCTCTTTCCAATACCGTTTAGATCACATTTCTGACTATGATAGTAAGGGAAAAACAACGATTTCTGTGAGACCTATGTGAGCTGGGACAAATATGGTATCCTGTGATTAAACGGGTTAATGTTTCTCCCATACTGCGTGGGCAGTGGGCAGCGAATACATGTTTCTTTATGCATTATAAATCACAGATTCTGTACGGATTTACAAATAATTAAAAATAAGCAAAATAAAAAATCTTAAAAATGTGCCGTTTTCACAGCATTCTTCGGAAACAACGTAATTTAAATCTGAAATGATGGAATTATGGTTTTTCTACCCAGTCGAAACATGAATATTTTCATGTATTGTCAAATTTTATGATGGTGTTAAAATTGGAGAATAGGTACCTAGTGTAATTTATGTGGCAATTAAAAGTATTTATTGTTTAATACATATTAATATGGTACATACAAAATGTAGCTCTTTTATCTTTTAAAACACTAAATCTAGTATGGAGATGATAATCTTAATGTATTAAAATGAATGTTTTTTTTTTGTCCCTTGTGCTTTCCTATATCATTGATCCGATTGCGATGAAACTTTGGTGATTTGATGTGTACATGCCCGCATAGGATTCTATATATAATGGTGAGCTCTGGCTTTTTGAAATTCATGAGTTGTTGTGCGCACGCCTGAAAATTGTAGGAAAATGATGGACCCTGTCCCAAAATGAAAAACTTGTGATATATGTAGGTATCTTTGAAAATCTAAATGTAACCCCTTGTGAGGAGTTAATCTAGAAATATATGTGTTAAGTGTCCAATGCACAGTGTGGACTGTAAAACTAATTTTGAAGCGAATTACGAGTGTCCAAGATTGTGTTTTTATATCGACAAGGGGAATGAAAAGACAGGAATGGCCCTCACCTTGATTATGAGGTGACAGCTCCCAGCTCTTCATTCACGGTCACTTTCAAATGTCTAATAATGACCCGATGGTCTTCACGAAAATCATAATATATTTATGATTGTTTATTGCGAGATTTTTACAAGCCCGAGAGAATTTTCAAATATATCAATTGAATGTTTTTATTCAAAAAACAACGAGGTGCAAATACGTTATTTTTTCAAGAGTTTTTTATTCACCTTCTTTTGCTTCTTGGGTAAGAGCCTTGATGTGAAAGAAGGGGAATCAAAATGAAAGAACATTTGGAAAGGAACATGGGTAAATTGGATTAATGTCCTAAAGTTATTTCAACACTAAACAATATGTATTTATAATAGTTATTTCAACACTAAACAATATCGGAATTATTGTTAGTAAAAATGTTGAACAGTGGATTTCAACTCAAAAAAATAGAAATATATCAGTTTCAAAAATATAAATATTCACAAGTATTTATCTTTGTTAGTCTTAAGCAACAAAAACGTCGAATTCTGGAATTAGTAAAATTGTACCACTTTTCGGGATTTAACTTTAAACTCGTTGCATAATTTACATCATGAGCTAATAGCTTTTTATAATATATAATTTTCAACTATACGTAATAAACTCCAAAATACTTTATAGAATTATAGGTATAAAAGCTGAACCTTTGGGTTGGTGGCTGTCTAATACTATCTACACACCATGCTGCGAACAACAGCTTTTAGCAGCTGGCCTAAAATCGAAGGTTGGAGGATGTCTCCCGTCTCTTTTTTTCCCATGCGAACCCGTAACACTCTGTTTCACGTTGACTGCAAATTGGAAGAAACCGTCTGCCGTTAGTACCAACCGAGGAAATGAGATGGTGATATTGAATTTGTTGTGTTAATAAAAGAGACAGAAGACAACGTGAAACAGAATGTTACGGGTTCGCACGAGGAAAAGGGAGACAGGAGACAATAGCCAGCTGCTAACAGCCGGCTGTTCGGAGCACCGTGTGTAGAGCCCATTACTCTGCCGTACATGAATATTAAGAAGTTTCATTACAAATTTTCTTTAATTAATATTCAGTTGTATTGACCCCTACAGTGACCGGAGCTCCAAGCACCTAAAGTGCCAACTTTTATTTATGTATTTCAATTAAAGAGACCATAATTAATTATTCTGTTCCCTTATAACGACCTCATCAGTGAAGTGCGATCTCATCAATCGAAATAATTGGTAAGCTTTTGCATTTGGGTCTACCAAAATGCTTTGGGTGATAATTGCCTCGGTAAGAACCTGTTGCAGCGTTACTTTGATTTGGATATCTGATTATTGGCAGGTATTTTAGTTTGACTCCCCAGAAGTGTAATAGTCACTTCTGATAATATGTCTCTTCTGATAATTTGACAACCTCAGTGGCGAAGTAGTTACAATATAAGGTTTTTTAATTGAATTTACTTTTTTTTTTTCACACGCGTGTTATAATTAAAATGGTTCCATGACAATTGATCTGACGACAATTGCCCCGCTGACAGTTGGACCGCCAACAGTTGACCCCCGGGACAGTTGATCTCGTGACTTAGTTATATTATGTGTAAGTTGATCAGTTGACAGTTGATCTCGTGACTTAGTTATATTATGTGTAAGTTGGTCAGTTGACAGTTGATCTCGTGACTTAGTTATATTATGTGTAAGTTGATCAGTTGACAGTTGATCTCGTGACTTAGTTATATTATGTGTAAGTTGATCAGTTGACAGTTGATCTCGTGACTTAGTTATATTATGTGTATGTTGATCAGTTGACAGTTGATCTCGTGACTTAGTTATATTATGTGTAAGTTGATCAGTTGACAGTTGATCTCGTAACTTAGTTATATTATGTGTAAGTTGATCAGTTGACAGTTGATCTCGTGACTTAGTTATATTATGTGTATGTTGATCAGTTGACAGTTGATCTCGTGACTTACTTATATTATGTGTAAGTTGATCAGTTGACATTTGATCTCGTGACTTAGTTATATTATGTGTAAGTTGATCAGTTGACAGTTGATCTCGTGACTTAGTTATATTATGTGTAAATAGATATATCGTTTTCCTAAAACCGACTGTACATATAATTATGTCGTAATTTGGTATTCAGCCGTATTGCCTTACGGCATGCTCCTTCGGGGACTCGAAATTATTGTTAGTAAAAATATTGTGTAGCGGATTTCAACTCAAAAAACCTTCAGATATAATTATATCGACTTTGGTAGTTTTTTATCACTTTTCATGACTCTAAATCACTTTACAATGGTGTGTCGATTGCCCCTGTGTTGATTTGTCCGGTAACCGTGTTTAGTGCCCAGATCTGAAAATCCAGGTATGCATTTCCCAAAAATTCTTCTGCTACATCTTCTTACCTTCCCTACACTCTTTAGTCTCACAACATACCCGTAATAAGAATGTCACAAAACCATCCGGGCAGTTAGGGCTCTTCCCCAATGTATGTTCTCAATATAAATATATTCGAAACATAAATCACCATGAAGCATTAAATTTGGTAAAAAAAAGTATACTTACATACATATGTGTAGATCAAGCTATGATGATATCTTCTATCGTATCCATTTCCCATAGGGATTCCCATGGATTTCTCCTGTATGACCCTATTCCGCGCAACCCGACACCTTTTGAAATCGAACCTCCCGCCCACCGGACCACGAAGACTCTCCGTCACCCCATCGTCTCCCGTCACCACCCATCATCGGCCCTCAACCCGTCACGCCAGGATGAGAGGCTGATCTATTCCACTGCCTAACTACGATATTATAGGTAAACCATTTTAAAGAGACCCTTGCTTGTGTAGTGGAACACTTGATGGATCAGAAAATAATTTAATTCTTTTTCAATTGATTAGGAAGCTAAATCAAATTGAATCGGGAGCTACTATACACTCAGCATCTTTAAGAATTTGCGGGGTAAGAGAAGACTACGGGTGGGTGTCCCAAACTTCTTTCAAACATTCGATACTGATTTTGGTGTGCATAAATACATCCAAACGCGTCCTCTTTAAAAAGATTTGCCTGTAAATTTACGTTACAGGAAGTACTTTATAATGCGTTACTGGCATATTTCAAATTTTTAAAACTATTTTTCAGTTACAGTGAAAGAAAAAATAATCTTTAAATTAAATCACCGGGCTACGAATAACCTGACAATAATTTGAAAATCTCCTACTACCATCACAGTAAGAGGAAATTTTTTCTGGTGTCGTAATGGAGGACTTAGCCAGCCGGGGAATTGAACACATCACCCAGAGCGATGTCTACTCAGCCACTGACCGGCCATATCTGTAATTTTCGCACAAGTGGCGTATATTTAAGAGGATATAAATCAGACAATACCGAAAATTTGTCCTTTTTAAATCAAATTCTGGACGTATTGACTCTTTTACAAAAAAACATTAATTGATTTTGAAAGATTGTTATTTTATCTAGTAAACGCCCTTTTTAAATTTTGAAAAGCTTATATACTATAACTATTTTTTAATATACTAAGGTTATACCGTTGGTCGTTTGCAGATTTGTTCAATTTTCAAACGACGTATTGTATTATACAACACAAATTTTAAATTATATAATCATATAACAAAATAAATCAATACATAATCTAGTAAACACAATTTTCAGATTTTTAGTTTAAGTTAAATTAAAATCATTAAAAAATAAATCCGAGAACGTATTTTGTAACGAAAATACCTCAGTTTTATATTTATTTAAGGTCTTACAAACTAAAATATTTCAGATTTTTTACACACTTATTTTGTTTAGACATTATTGAAAAATCATATATACTTATGATCAAAAAATACTTACAAGAAGTACAGGATATTTAATAATTTATCATCGTGCGTTTTGAACATATTTATTGCTTACTTGAATGTAGGTATATATTAAAGCTAGTTTTGAAAGAAATAAATCGATATTAAATTTTTAGTTGAAAAAATTTGATATGGGGAATAATCGATCTCTCTCATCGGAACCTCCCTATGCAGTAGCAAACATTTTGTAACTTTAATTCTCAGCCGCTGGTTAATGGGTCTGAAGTGGATATGATTTGAGTACGTAGTTACTTACAAATGTTACGATTTTAAAATAAAAATTTTTATTGACTTATTAAATGTTAGAAAATTATAAACATACTTTTTTGGACGCGAGGTCTATCTACTGTTCTCAAAAGTACTAGTTACATCGTTTTATTTAACATTCCTCCTAGAATAAACAAAACGCATTGTATCTACAACCGTAAGCTCGCCGTTGGTTGCTACTGGTCTGGGTAGTGAGTCCGTGCCCAGCGACCGTGGTGACACACTGCGCTACCGCCGTGGCCGGCCTACTTGGCTCTGCTACCTTCCACATACCACCGGCCACCGGCCACCACCGATACCAACCGTAAATATCTCTGTACAATTAGTAATAATAATAATGGTCTTTATTCCAGAATGTGGGGAGGTATGCCCAATCACACACATCCCATAGAGAGTATTAGTATAAAAATCGGGCGTATTTTGTCAGATAGTAAAAATATTTACGCTTTACAATAATATCCAAATAAATGGAATATTTCAGAACATATCCGAAAACTAAAAACTGTTTTTGAATGGTAATGAAATACGTTTACAAAAAGTTATTATTAGAAAAAAAATAACCTTTTTGAAAAATTTAAATTTTTTAATACAAATATAAAAAAGTTTAAAAAATCTAAAATAACTTTTAACAGTGATAACGAAAAAAAAAGGTTAACATACGCACATATTTTATTAGGCAACTGTATTATAAATGGTATTATCGTCTCAAATTTTTGTCATTTCATAAAAAAAATAATGATCAAAAAATTCTAGGAATTCAAAACTTTTTCTCAAATTTTGGAAACTTTGGTTTCGTAAATGTGAACATTTAAATTTTTCTATGGTTAAATTCTAAATTTGAATAAAAAACGTGGAATTTTCTCTTCCGAATACAATTAGGCGCTCCGCTGACGAGGCAACTGAAAACAAACTAAAACCAGCTGGTTTCTATGTCTTAATTGGTCAAAAATCTTGTTTAACCATAGACGAACAACAATCAGCTGACAGCTGGCAACTAGCAACGGCCGGCTGCGGCAATCAGCAGTGCAAGTCGCGAGTCACCGCTTGCGTTACCATTGACAACGGGATTTTGTGCGATTGTGAAGTGTGCGGGCCATCACATTGTCATCGAAAGACAGTTGCCAGTTGGCAGTTTTCAGTTGCCTCAGTGAGCGGATCGCCTTAAGATTATATTTCTCACCTTGACAGTAAGGGGGGGTACAACGATTTATATAAGACCTTTGTGAGCTGGGACAAATGTGGTCGCTTACGATTAAACGGGAAAAGTAGAACACATATATATATAAATAAGAATTAAAATAAAACAAAGATAAAAAGGAAAATAAATAAAACTCTTATCATAAGAGATTTGCATTCATAAAACATAATATTTCGTATTAACACCATAGACAAACATTTTCGACAAAGTTTGTAAACCTTTTTATATTCTTTATGCTTTGCTTTATTTTTAAGTTTTCACCAATACCAGATTGCTAGAAGACGGGATTGTTTTTAAATTCTAAGACTAACTACCATAATATGTACTCCTCATTACCCAGCATACCCAGCATAGAATGGAAGGTTATAATGTGGATTCTTCACTGGACATCTTAAATTTATCACTCAAAAAATAAACCCCTTAAAAACGGCGTTACATATATTCCATTCCCTGACCGTATTATTATAAACAGAATGGCGCAAAAGCCGTCCCCCGATGTTCTTTGGGTGTAATTTGTAAGTTCGATAGCTATATTTAGCTGACTGAAGTGAACTAATATTTTTTTTATTTTAAATATAATATTCTATAATACATATTATGAAAAATTCAATCAAAAACATGTCAAAAACGCATTGTACGAATTTTGGCGAAAATGTATGATCAAATCATGTAATCTGTTTGAATCTTATATTCATAATCATATTTCTAAATACGAAATTCGAATTCCTGCCATTTTGATCCTTCCATTTCTTTTCAAGTTTAAAGATTTTTATTTTTGTGAATTTGTAAATATTTGTTTTTATCGTCTCCTGTAATATTTTCATTTTGTGGCTTGAAGGGTTTCCCCAAACCGCAGTCCAAATACTTTCATCTGCACAAATCCCACAATTATAATAAATGTAATTTTTCACGGGTTTGCGCTGGTTTAGTATAATTATTATTGACATCATTTGAAATCATATTCATAATCAAAGGTCTCTGTAATTGTAGGACTATACATCGGGTGGGGTATCTAGAACTAATAAATAGCAGGTGATAAATGCTACAGGTTCGACCTTGGGCTAGCAGTAATACGCGCTTTATTTAATTAGCACAGTGTAACTTTACCATCTATCAAGAGTGTTATACAATATCCGGACTCTCTCCATTGACAGGTCATGGTCGTTGCAAGTTTTATCTTTATTTATTCTTGAAATAGATCACAATGTTATGCTTGAATCAATAGTATTGATACTATTTTTATAAGATATTGTTCCTTCAAACCTATTGATTAAATGAAGGGGTTTTAAAAAATCAAAAGAAGAAAGGTTTTGTTGAAATCCATATTGCCAAAATTACACGCCAAAAATAGTTGTAATAACCAGAAAGTACATCGTGTCGTACATCGTCTCGTACATCGTCTCGTGCATCGTCTCGTACATCGTCTCGTACATCGTCTCGTACATCGTCTCGTACATCGTCTCGAACATCGTCTCGTACATCGTCTCGTACATCGTCTCATACATCTTCTCGTACATCGTCTCACACATCGTCCCGTACATCGTCTCGTACATCGTCTCGTACATCGTCTCGTACATCGTCTCGTACATCGTCTCGTACATCGTCTCCTACATCGTCTCATACATCGTCTCGTACATCGTCTCATCCATCGTCTCGTACATCGTCTCATACATCGTCTCGGACATCGTCTCATACATCGTCTCGAACATCGTCTCGTACATCGTCTCATACATTGTCTCATACATCTATCTTTTAGTTTATTAGTCAAAAACCTCCGAAAATTTGAAATTTTATTTGAATTTGCATTATATGTGAAAAAGTAACCTCTATCTAATACAATACTCAGATTACACATAAACACCACCAAATTAAAATGCCGCAAACCTTGTTGTGAAATAAACCAAAATAAAATAATATTTTCTGGATTACTAGTAGAAAATTTCAAAATGTCATACTAATGTACTGGACCGTTATGCTTCACGGTATTATTTTATAGAATATTTAATATGTAAAACACAGACACGTGTAAATAATGTTTGATTAATTGTGAGCATTTGAATATTGCTTTCCTCAAAACTAAGTATTTGGAGATGTCTCACTAATCAACTGGACGATCGACATATCCTTCTGTTATTCTGACTCTTGACATTGCCCTATTCAAGTATTTGGTTCACTTGATCGTGCCTTGTCTCCCTCGGGCGTATCCGACTTCTGCTACCATTGATATGCGCGTCAAATATTCTCCTTACACTATTTTTTCGTTCATTCGCTCTACATGCTCAAACCATCTAAACGTCCCTTAATCTTACTCATTACGCTTACTATTATGCCTTGCATTTGGAAGGTCGCGGGTTCGAACCCGGCGTGCGCAAATAAATTTTATTTGATTAATTTGTGTTATTTAACAATTGATTAATAAAAATAATATATGTTATATTTGCGGCACGTTCCAGAGTGGAAGATACTCTCAGTATCGCCCTGGTGTAAGACCACCATTCAGAATTGAAACGTTGCTTAATAATGGCTTTAGCCATGTTTAGTGACTAGATCTGAATAGCCAGGTACTTTCCCACCTTCCTCTTCCCCATCTCCTTCCCTTTCCCACTTACCTTCAGCCTCACAACATACTATAATTGGGGATGCCATAGTCTCACTGGCTCCAGAAGGGAGCAGTTAAGACTCTTGTAAGGTTTCTCTATAAAAAAATAAAATAAAAAATTCCTTGCGAATTTCTATTCCTAACACGAATATACATTGTTTTCCACATATGCCTCAGGGATCTCATTTCTACAACATTCAGCCTACATTCATCCTTCTTCTGTCAGTTCCATGCCTCACTGTCATACCTCAGGGTAGGTTCCAACACTCCATTGCAGACTGTTGTATTCATGATTTATTTAATTAAATTGATGCCAAATTTTCTGAACATTGAATTGAAGTCAACATTGAATTTGTTTATTTGTTTATTTATTTAGATACTGTTATTTAATTCTTACCAATTAATTATAAATATATTCAAATGTGAATTTATTTTGACAAAATGCAACAAAGTTGTTATTCGTTAGTACGCAAATGAATCAATTGATTCAGTGTTTATGTCATTAAAATAGTGTTTTGCATAAAGCGAGCATATTAACGAGGTCATTAATTTAAACTGGCAGTTTTATTTGATAATAAAATGAATGCATGTACCAACGTCGGATTAATAATTAGCAAGAATTATTTTCACCAAATGCGATATTTAGTTTGGAGAAACTTGTGTTCATAAAATGTTATTTGAATAAAAATGAAATTATTGTAAAAATAAGTACCTAAGTACCTACCGGCCTTTATTATTCGATAGATATTTGTTAATAATATTTTTAGACAGTATGACGTAAATATAAATTTTTTATTAACGCACCAGACTTTTAGGTCCGGATTTAGTTTTCCCCATAGGAAAATCTAAATCCTTTCACACACTTTTCCATAAAAAAGATCATCTAGTAAATCCACGCTATGCAAGTGTATTATATAAGTTTAATTAATACAAAACAATACAATAACAACATGATAAGTTACCAGACTATTAAATGGGGAAATAATTCACCGACTCCAGATATTTTCATATCAGAGGGTTCGGCTCTGTGGAATTCCTAATTTGACCGATAAATCCTACTGATCCCTTAATATAAATATTTTAAAAATCTTTCGTAATTCTACATGTATTTAAAATGACTGATTTTTGCATTTTTATATACAAATTCTTTGACAAATCTAATATGCCTAAACTTTTAATAAGAGAGCTAGGTATAATGCTAGTAGCCGAAATAACAAAAGGTAATATTTTTATAGTCTGAGAATGCCAAATTCTTTTAATTTCATTTCCTAAATCTGTATACTTTCTTATTTTTTCAGAAACAGATTTTTGAATATTACAGGAATTTGGAATAGCTACATCAATGATATAAGTTATTTTTTTAAATTTTGTCATGTAAAACTATATCAGGTCTATTATGACCAATTGGTCTGTCTGTTAGTATAGTTTTATCATAGTAAATTTTAAATATATATATATATATATATATATATATTATTATAACATTTTTATATTTAATATTATTTATTAATGTGCTTTGTTTATTGTTAGATAATAAATGTTACGCCATGCCTTATAAAATCATTAATTTACTGTTACCTGCTCATTTCAACGCATCTTCCAATTATTCCTTGCGGCATCAAGATATCAATTACATTACAATTATAAGCAGGGAATGTAATACTGTCTGCTTACCAAAGTGTTTTTAGAAATCAGTGTTTCTCAGAAATATCTGACAGATTTACGAGAATAATAATTCTGGTGGTCATGTGTACCTTCCAAGATGAATCTCGTGTCCATTCAACACGGACGCATCACAAGTTACGGGTATGCCGAGATACTCTTTGGTGATACGGTCGCTTTGCTGTAAAGGCGTATCTGTAAAGATACGACCAGTAAGCTTTCCTTAAATTTTAGATCTGTAATGTGTTAAACGCTAAAGACAGTCTCTCGTTAATATCAGAAAGAGTTTAACTTTTTAACTTTTAGGGCTCGGTAGTACTCGCTCAAAAAGAAGAAATAGGAGAGATACGATAGTACGAATGTTGGAGAGAGCGCGCTAATATAAAAAACGATATTGAGGAAATCTATGATTGATTTCTCAGTTAGGTAAATTACACATGTTTAAATGAATCACATTATAAACAGTTGATTTCCCGAAAATAAAATAAATAAATAAATAATATTCAAGCGAAAATTTCGAAAATGATTAATAAAACACGACTCCTTTAAAATAGAGCAAAAATCTCTCGACAATACCTTAAGAAGCATGTAAAGAAAAACTGTTATTTTTTTCAAACCTATAATAATAATAATAATAATAATATTTGGCTAATTTATATAGCGCCGTTTTCGTGAAAAATCACCTCAAGGGCGCTGTACAAATAAACTAAGATTTATAATTATAACTAGGACTTGCATCTAAGACTTATAGCTAGTGACTTACGACTAAGACTTATAACTACTGACATAACTAGTGACTTACATTATTACATATTTACACCTGTGACTTAAAGTTAGAGATTTACAACTAACATAGGTACTTATATTTAAAATTACGTGTTTTGGTTTTTGCCAGGATTGTCACTGATAACAGTGATAACATTAAAAACCACATAACAAACACAACTCTG
Source organism: Limnephilus auricula (assembly GCA_951813805.1). Lineage (NCBI taxonomy): Eukaryota > Metazoa > Arthropoda > Insecta > Trichoptera > Limnephilidae > Limnephilus > Limnephilus auricula. Next base: position 16,260,147 of record OX638403.1, read on the forward strand.
TAAGTATAGGCACAAACAGGTAACGTAGAAGTATTTTACACATACATATTAAATTATACATTCTACACATTATATACATATTATATATTACATACACTTTTTAATATTTTTTAGCGCCAGAAGAAGAAGGAAGTTCTTATATAATACATTACCATTTTTGACACGGTTGTAAAAATTAACTTAATGGGTTAGCTAGATTTATAGGCAAGTTTGAATTCGTGGACATCGGCAATTATTAGAATATAATTAAACAATAAAAAAAAAATAAAAAAAATAGGAATGTTTCAATAGAATGACGAATTTATGGAAATGAGTGCCTGAAGAGATGAGTTTTTAGTTTTGATCTGAATTCTGTTGGGCTTGTTATGCATCTCAATTCCATAGGAAGTTTGTTCCAAGCTTCAGGGCCCGATACTCCGAATGCACGATCACCAAACTTAGTGTTCGGATTTCGCTTAGGTTCTTTTAACCTTCCAATTGCAGATGTTGTCGCTGATCTAAGAGTTGACTGCCTTAGACCAATATTTTCTGGAATGCAAAGTTCAGAGATATAGGTTGGAGCCATTTCATTGACAGCTTTAAACACCATCCAGCAAAGCTTGTACTGGATCCTTTCAGGACACTTCAGCCAGTGAAGATTTCGGAGGTGTTCCGAAATGTGCGAAAACTTGGGTACCCCAGTGATAAGCCGTGCTGCGGCGTTGAACACTGATTGCAGTTTATCAGTTTGACATTTAGGAAGACTTGCGTAGATGCCATTGCAGTAATCAAGACGTGATATTACATATGAGTTCACAAGAAGCTTGGTTGCCTCTGTTGAAAGGTTCCTACGAACTGACTTAAGTTGTCTTAGGTAGAAGAACCCCGTGCTAACGGTCCTATTCACCTGACTTTTTAACGAAAGGTCTGAATCCAGGTAAACTCCTAGAAGTTTGACGGTTGTTTTCGCAATTACGTCGCTGCCGGAAATGGCAATTGGTGAATTATCTATTAAATTTTGACGTCTATTCGTGGCTGCCCACAGAAACTCGGTCTTTGAAGGATTAAGCTTCAGTTTGTTTGAGGACATCCAGAGACTGATTGCTTCTAGACACTCAGTTATGCGAATTTTAAGGCCTGTGATCTCACTCGGTGAGCAGTAAAAGTAGACTTGCTGATCGTCAGCATAACAGTGAGATAGGAGACCAAATGTCTCGATAATTTTTTCGACATCATTTGTGAAGAGAATGAAAAGAAGTGGACCCAAAACGGATCCCTGAGGTACCCCTGATGAGAGTTTTGTGAAGTTAGACTGTTTATTTCCAACCTTCACTGCTTGTGAGCGATTAGATAGATAGGATAGTAGCCATTTTTTAACGATCGAATGTAAACCAAATGTTTCATCGAGTCTCTTAATGAGAAAGTCGTGATCAATGGTGTCAAATGCGGCACTCATATCTAAAAGTGAAATGAGTGCTAACTTACCTGACTCTATGGCAAGGGTTATGTCTGATAGGACACGAAGTAATCCGGTTTCTGTGGAATGGAACCTCCTATATGCCGATTGATAATTGGAAAATAAATTGTTCTGGTTTAAGTGGGAGGTTATTTGAGAAGCAGCAATCTTTTCAAGTAGTTTTGCTATGAAAGGCAGATTTGACACAGGTCGATAATTACTCAAGTTATCGGCATCAAGCTGTGGTTTTTTTATAATTGGGGTAACTACTGCAGACTTAAGTGGTTCCGGGAAGTCACCTGTGCCTAGAGACTTATTAAACACATGAACCAGGAAGGGGGCTAACACGTTGCAACATTTCTTGAGAAGCCACGTTGGGATAGGGTCAAGAACACATTGTTTATTTGGCGAACTTAGAATTAACTTTCCTACTTCTTCTAGCGTTGTTATATTAAAAGATGACAGTGTCCCTTTGGAATTAGCTGTAAATATTGGCGGGGGGGCAGAAGATGTAGAGGCGCGTATACATTCTATTTTATCAGAGAAAAACTTAGAGAAGGCCTGCGGAGTAATGTCTGTAGTACTTTGCACGGCGTTATCAGCGATGATACTTTTAACTGAATTCCAGAGACGTCGTGGATTTTTTCGCTCAGAGTCAATTTTATTTATCCAGTATTCAGATCTTTTGTCACGGATTATCCTTCTATATTCTATTTGAGCATTAATCCAATCGACTCGTGGAGTAACGTCGGGGTTTCTTCTGTATGACCTCTCTAGTCTACGCATTAGCCTCTTCTGGCTCCGGCACTCTTCGTCGAACCAGCCATCAGACTTCCGAACTTTCCTCGTTTTCGAAGTGGTTGGAGCATATTTATTGAGTAAACTCGACAGGATTGAGTTGTACTCCTCGACGAGTTCTGTCGGCGACTTGATTTCCCAGCTACTATCTATGCATAAAGAAGAATTTTTCACGTCCTCGAGGAAATTATTAAAATCAAATTTTCGCCATTCCCTTGATTCTATTTTTCTGTACGGCACTTTAGGCGGGTTGAATTCAATTTCAGCGTGGACAAGACGATGATCTGATAGACCTATGTCACAAACTTTTGTTATCAATGTTGGGCCATTACACCTGGATACTAAAATGTCTAGGATTCCACCAGCATCATGAGTTGGAGCGTCGACCCATTGACGGAGTCCAAAGCTTTCCAACAAGTCAATGAATTTGACAGCGTTGGGTGACGTTTTGCTCTCGAGGTGAATATTTGTATCACCTGTGATAACGATAGTTTCAGAAAGTCCCACTACCCATTCCAAAAGACTCGATAATTCCCTAAAAAATTCCACACAAATCGGTTTTGAACCGGGTCGGTATAGTGTAAACAGTATGAATGACGATCCAGCAGAAGAAACACGGCATCCAATGTACTCAAACGTATTGAATGTACCGTTCACCACCCTAGTAAGCCGCAATCCTTGTCGGGCTATAATCACAACACCCCCGTGATTCACGTGCGTTATATTGTGAGAATATTCCGTAGCTCTAGGTCGTGCCTCCTCCAGAACAGCATACCCAAGAGCTTGAAGTCTCTTGATTGAATAAGAGTCACTATTTTCGTGCCAGCTTTCTGTGACTGTGAGTATGTGGAGTTTTTGCTCATTGAAAATATCATCTACCTCCTCTACCTTGTTGTTAAGGGATCGTACATTCCAGGAACCTACCCCAAGTCGTCTGCTTCTAAAATTGGCATGTCGTTCTGATCGTATTGCATTCAAGTTGTGGCATTTGTCGGAATCGCTGAGGGCTTCAGAATCTAGGCTGCTCCTTTCGTCGGATGGTTTGTCCGCTTGAACATCCTGTTCGGACAGAGAATTCCTTTTAATACTATCAGTATTAGTTGAAGAGTCTTGTGATGTGTTAAATAATAGAACCGAATGTGTTTTTTTAATTTTTGGAGCATTCTTTGCGATTTTTTTCTATCGAGGGAATTTTATGTGATTACCGTTTCGGCTCGACAGTATCCAGAGATTATCTTGTAAATTAATTTTTTTTTAACTTCGAAACTTCCAGTGTTCAAGGGATATGTGTTATAAATCGGTAGAAAATCGAAAGATCGAGCCTTAGTGTAATTTGAAATCTGTCAGTAAGAGCATTTCGTTTCATTTAACATCATCTAAAAATCTTCTACGAGTCTTTAAAGTTCTTTTAGCTGTTATTAACTTGAAAATAAACACTGTGGGATGCCTTCAAAAGGCACAATAACTTAATATGATTTTAATGCATTAATTTTGAAATGTAAATGGCATTTTATATGAATTTGTTATAAGATATGTGTTGTTCATTTATTGTGTAAGGGAAGGTTTTAATTATCCGCAGTTGAACGTGGTCTATGATTGTATATGATTGTTTGTTATAATTCCAGCGTGGTATTGTGGGGTGCACAGTGCACGACAAACCATATTAAAAATAAAACACCGAATGCAAATTAAGGTATGGTTAAGAAAAGTTAAAAGTGATTAGTTTATATTTTAAGTTTATTTTTAATTCCATCGCTGTACCGCTACACATCCCGATACAGAAATGACGTAGTGAGATGTGCAGATTATATTTTTCATGTGATGCATAATTTTTTAATAAATAAATTAAATAAAAAAAGATTGTTAATGTAAATTGAAAATACGTGAAAAATGTGATCGCTTTAGTCTCACTAAAGTTTAGTGACTTCATAGGTGTGAATAAGAGCCTTTATTAAAAGGATATAATGTACAAAAATCAACTATGTAGATTTTTTTACATTAACTCCACACAGGACGCCCTGAAGAAAATAATTTTCCTCAGGGCCTTTCATTTTTGAAGATGCTTTGTAGAGGATCTTTTTGAAGAGAGGTAGGAGTGAAAATGGATCTTGAAAAGACCTGTGTGGTAGGAGGGAGGAAATACAGTGGCCGACAAATCTTTCCACAGCCGAGCTGTTGTATTCAAGAACGAGTTGTAGAAGCGACCCATTCTATTACGGCAAATGTGAACCGTTTACATATGTTGGGCGCGTTTGGCGTGTTTTCCGAATATGCTCCGGTGCCGAGCGGATCAATGAAGCTTGATGAATGATCTTCCATTGAAAATACAGGTAGAATAAGGACAGCATTCCCTCCCAACGCCTGAACTTTAAAAATTTCAATTCGTCAAACACGGCCCTTCTCTGCACGAGTAGAGGTTTTTTTCGGGTATTTTGAGATTCCAGACCAGAGATTCCTGCCAAATTCAAGCATGGCCCGCACTTGCGATTTGTACAGGATTAGCACTTGTATACCATTGAAGTATTAGATTTAAAAAAAAAAATTTTTGACCAGATTTTTAATATAGCTTTTTTAAGTATTCTAACGGAAAGCGGTTTACTTCGCCGTACTGTAGTTGGTGTATAATTGGAGGTGAGTGCAATCCCACATATCCCATTGAGAGTATAAATACATATTATATTGACAACATAGGTATTTTATATATAATAGTAAATATGAAACTAAAAATTTAAATAAAATAAAAATAAAATCAAAGCAAAGAAACACAGGAATCCATCGGATGATGATGAGAATATTTCTGGAGTGGTATATCCTTCCTCTCAGTCCTGCAATCCTGGTTCTTAGTAGAGCTTTAAATCCTGGATCTCGTCCATACATTATAATCAGAATCTTCAACATCGACGTAACTTGGTCCGGCCGTAACGCATCGCCCCAGTCCAAGTAGAGATGGCCGTACCTTTATGAATATAATTAATCTGTAGAGAATGTAGCGGCATTCCTGGGATTCGTGTCCAGTGAGTTATTGCAGCAATTTTTCGTGGACCGACAGACGAGTTGGCTGTCTTCTACCGATGGCTTTACTTTTACTTACAAATAAGCTGGCTGCGTGCTAGCCATAAGGTGTAAGTTGTTAGTTGTAAGCTGTAAGAACGACACTTATATTATCCATTTGGTGTTCGAGTATTTAAATGAAACCTGCTATGTGGGTGATTTAAAGGAAACGATAGTAGGTTGTAGGTATAGCAAGGTTTCTTACAACATTTTGTAAAGGTAAGCAAAAGTCTTCTCTGATGATGGAAGTTGCAACTCTATCCGACGCGCTGTGTCAGTAACTATATAGTTAGGGTATTTTATGACGGACTTGAGTCACTTTAACCAGTGATTCCTGACATTATTTGAAGTAAAAAACGTAAATTAAACTTTGATCTTTTCATATTTGATAAAATTTTTGGGGTTTTGTTTTTTTTTTACTTAGGGTCAGGATGTGTTAAGCTATGAAAGAAAAGTTTATTTTTGGTTTGGTTTTGAAGAAAGAAACACAAAAAAAATTATGGTAGAGTAAAATTTCAATTTTTATAAGCTATAATTATTAACCTGAAACACTCATCCACATTGAAAAAATCTCCCGAGAAAAGATGCATGACGCCGACGGTACTCAAACCCGTGTCCTTCTGATATCCGATAAAATGCTCTACCACTAAGCTACGTCGGCTTATCTCTTTCCAGCCAAATAACTCAGTATATACTAGTGTTTCATGTAACAATTACTGCTTATAATAATTGTATAATAATATGCAGGTTAATAATTGTTACCCTTTGTGCTATGCATAAAAATCTTGTCTTAAACATTAGTTTATCAATTAAAAAACAATGAGCAAAATTTCATTTACATTTTTTACTCCTTATGTTGTAGGAATCTCTTGTTAAAGTAAGTCAATTGCAACAATTCAACACCCTGTATATATCAGCATAATGTTTTAAATCTCAATAAAAAAGAAACAAACTACCAAGAATGTTTAGTTTTACGTTAGCTGAAAAAGTTTCACTGTTTAATTTAAGGAAGAATTTTAATGTGTTTTGTTTAATCTAAATGTTTCAAATTATTTTTTCTCAAAATTTTTCGGTCAGCAGAACTTAAAAAGGTTTAATAGTTTAACGTCTAATTTTAAAAAAAGAAGCAGGACACTCGCCAATCATCCCTTTTCTTTATACCTTCAATAATATTTGCCCAAACTTCAACAATTCCTAAACAACGACACTTCTTCGAACTTACCAACCACATTCAAAAGTAGCACCAAGTCAATTACATATTTTTCGTTTAACTTTATTATACACCACCACTTCTCACACCTACAAATATAATCACACACACACTAACACTTTACACTTTACATATTACCGTACTTAATGTAAACACAAATAAAAAAGTACAGGGAAACATTTTATTATTTGACCCCATATGAAATATTAAATTTTTTTTAAAGAGAAAGCTCACTGTTTATTTGAAATTTTAACAAACTATCCGGTACCCTTTCCCCACCCCTTAACACAGAATTTTGATACTTCTTGATGAAAGAGGAAATTTATCGTATGCATCTGATTTTGAAAAACTCTACGCAAAATTAATTACTGCATTACTGCACAAGTGTAATCTTTCTGAGCAATAAAACCCAAGTTAAAAGAATGGAAACAATCCAGAATAGAGGCTTAATGACTATACTCTGCTTTATCAGGTACACTAGAATACAAACCATGCTATGCCATCTCCTAAGTGTGTGGCAACGATTAGTTTACAATACGCTAGTATTTATTTATAAGTTAAAAAATAAAATGTTACCAGATAATATGTTAAATAATGCTAGAATTAATAGCACAGTTCATAACTATCCCACGAGATACTGCAACGATTTTAGGCTTCCTAAAACAAATTTATCGGGAACACAAAACAATATTTATTACAAAGGTTGTAAAATGTTCAATGAACTCCCTGAAATTGTTAAAGAAGCTAAAATCAGTTTTTCGTGGATTATGTCTCAATGCTGTGAAGTCCAATTTTTTGTAAGAATATATTAGATATAAAATGTAAAATTTTATAACTAAATAAAATATACTTAAAAAAAAAAAATTAAAACAAAACCGAAGACGCCGTGGACTTCAGCTACTATTATTATACGATTATTTAAACATAAAACACATGAAACTTTACTCGACAGGTGCCAAATATGCATCTTATAAGCTTTATACTCAAAGCTAAAAGGCACAAACTTAAAGGATCATCAACCAAAGGCCCGAAGTTCAATGCTCTAAGCTCAATGCTTAAAGCTGAAAGCACAAAGCTAAAAGCTCAAAGCTCGAATTTAAAGCTCAAAACTCAGTACTAAAGGCACAAAGCTAAAATTAAAAATCTTAAAGCTCAAAACTAAAAGCTAAATACTCAACGTTAAAAGTTAAAAGCTCAAAACCAAAAACCTAAAAGCTTAAAGGTAAAAGCTCAATGCCAATACTTTTTTATGAGAATAACTCACAAGAGCTCCAACTTGTCCCGTCTAGAGCCAGTAGGACTATGGCATCCCCGGTTGGGGATGTTGTGAGGCAAAAGTAGTGGGGAGAGGAAGAAGATCGGGTAGAAGAAGGCGGAGGAAGTACGTAACTATTCATATATTGTCACCAAACACGGCTAAAGCCATTTTAAGCAATGTTTCGTTTCAGAGTGGTGGTCATACACCAGGGCAATACTGAGAGTTTCTTCCATTCTTAAAAGTGCCGCAAGTATACTGATTATTATTTTTAATTAATTAATTGTGAAATAACCCAAATTAAATAAATAAAATGTATTTGCGCACACCGGGTTCGAACCCGCGACCTTCGGATTGGGAGTCCAAAGCCCTACCCCTGGACCAAAAAAGAGTCGAAGCTAAAAGCTCAAAGCCGAAAGCTCAAAGCTAAAATCTCAAATCCGAAACTCAAAGCTGAAAGCTCAAATCTGAAAGCTTAAAGCTGAAAGCTGAAAGCACACGTTCCAAGCTTAAATAAATAGTGGCAAAATGAATCGTATGTGAAAAACGAAGAAAGAGAAGGTAAGGTAGAAGAAGTCTGGGACGCCCGAGGCAGACGCGGCACGATCAAGTGAATCGAATACCTTAATATTTTAATATTTTCAATAATTCTAATATTATTATTTACACCCTACCCCGAGCAACGCCGGGTTTACTTAAGCAGTAATATTATAAAGTAAACTATTGATAGTAAAACTACAAAAAAAAAAAAATTTCAATTGGAAGTTTTAAAATGTGTAACCAATTATTGAGCGGATTAGAAGTGAGTACGCGTCATTGGTAAACATTTATTTTCTGATAGATTACTTGTCTTGTAAAAGCTACAGGGAGCAAGTGATATCCGGTAACGAGTTAATATTTGTGAAAGTTGGGGAAACTAATAAGTAAACTAGAACTGTTTCCTTAGCCACTCGTTTGATGCAATCAGGGCCGGATCTACCGTAGGTGCAGGCAAAACGTGTTACCCAGGGTAGGAAATACTCTATATAAATCACCGGAATGTTTAAACTTAAAGCCTCTTTGTAAGCGTCGTAAAAGGAGAAGGAAGGTAGATATGTAAATACGAATGTAAGAGGGCGCGCTAATATTAAAAAACTATTATAATTTCGCTAAAATAGTGAAAATATTTAATAAAACACGACTCATGAGTAAAAATCTCTCGACAAATGCTTAAGTTGCATTTAAAGATACACTGTGAAATTTTTCATTGCTATAACATGTTAAATAACAGAACATAATTAATTGAATATAATTCCTCTCTCTGGTCGCCTTTATACACATAAAATTGAAAGAGTACAGCATAAATTTTCAAGGCATATAAATTATAAATTTTTCTATACGTTTTTAGATTTTCACGGCCAAAAGCATTTTCGTTGTTTGTTTTTGGGGTGTTATGTCGTGTTGCGCTACCTCCTTCTTTAGCCGACGTTTCGGACAGCGTTGCAGTGTCCATCATCAGGGCAGATCCATCTGCCTCACATCGTCAGATCTGCCGGATCTGCCCTGATGATGGACACTGCAACGCTGTCCGAAACGTCGGCTAAAGAAGGAGGTAGCGCAACACGGCATAACACCCCAAAAACAAACAACGAAAATATAAATTTTTCGTTCCAATAGAAAATTTTAATTATAATTATTTAATGCAATTACTTAAACTTTCAGAATTATCACCGTAAAAAAAAATTCGGGATGTTTCATTATTATTTAAAATCATAAAAGGATATTTGGATAGCCCTGAACTAGTGAATGTGATGAATTATCAAGTATCCAATAAATACAACACTAGACTCCATGCTCCATTAAATATAGTTGCTTCTCGTACTAATTTTATGTTCAACTCTTCTCTTCAGAAATTGCATCGTGTGGGGAATAAAAACTTGCTCTGTTAACATATATTTTTTATAAAAACTTCATATTCTGATATTATGATATCGTATGCAGATATTATGCAACAATCCTTAATAGCGATTGACCAGCGGCTGAGAATAAAAGTTTAACACTGCTTGCAACTGTAATAATAATAATAATTGGATAATTTGTATAGCGCCGTTTTTGTGAGAAATCAGGTGTACAGGAAGGTTCCAATGAGAAAGAACGATTATTCCACGTATCAAATTTTTTAAATAAAAAATTTAAGATGTAGGTATATATTAAAGCAAGTTTTTAATGAAATAAATCGATATTAATTTTTTAATTTAAAAAGTTTGATACGAGCAATAATCGATCTTTCTCATTTGAACCTCCCTGTACAGTTGCAAGCATTTTTAAACTTTTATTCTCAGCCGCTGGTCAATCGCTCTTAATATCGATTTATTTCATTCAAAACATACTTTAATATATATCTACATTCAAGTAAGCAATAAAAATGCTCAAAACGCACGATGATAAATGATTAAATATCGTGTAGTTCTTGTAAATATTTTTTGATCAGAAATATTGATGATTTTTCAATAATGTCTAAAAAAAAAAGTGTGTAAAAAAAATTTGAAATATTTAGATTGTAAGACCTCAAATAAATAGAAAAATTCGGGTTTTTTTGTCACAAAACACGTTCTCGGATGTATTTTTCAATGATTTTAATTTACCTAAAATAAAAATTCTAAAAACTGTGTTGACTAGATTATGTATTGATTTATTTTTTTGTATGATTATATGATTGGAAATTTGTGTTGTTTAACAGAATCTATCGTTTGAAAATTGAACAATTCTGCCAACGACCAACGGTGTAACCTTAGTATATTAAAAATACATTTATGGCGGCAGGGAAAAAGGCTCGGGGCAGGAGTATGCGGGAGAGGGGAAGGCGAAGAAGGTGGAAGCGGAACGCGGGAGGGGTAAGGGGACGCGGGAGGGGGAGAGGAAAAGGAGTCGGAAGGGGAACGGTGACGAGGTGAAACAATTTATTTATTTAATTGGCATTGCAACGTATTGCATTGTAAGCATGTTGACAAAAAAACTTTTAGGTCTAAAAATGCCTTTTCGTGGGTAGGTCAGCGCTTATTCATACCTTCTGCGCAGTGCCGGTACGATCCGGGCCTGCTTACGGCTGGTTATCTAGCAGCTGACACCCGCAATACAGATCCAGTCACTAATCTGCAATACTTAGGCTTATGGGTGTCAATTCTGGATTGTGGTTTGACAACACTTAAACCGGTAGTTTCTGGAGCTTCGCGATAATTGTCTAAACAGCTATGGATTACACTTACAACTGGGTTAAACTTTCTCCTTCATGAATAATAATATCTGGGTAATCATTTTCTATAGCATGTTAGTCAGTTTCAAACTTCTAAAACGGTAGCTTCTGCTAATTGGGTCATTAAGGAAAGAAGAACTCACTCTATTATTTGTAAAATACACAACATTAGATTTACCATTAGGTATCAAATAGATACAGATATCAAATACACAAAAATTGAATAATTACCTAGTAATATAGTTTGAACATGGTTAGGTCTATACAAGGAATCCTAAAAGTAAAAGTTATCCCTTTAACCACTCGAACGCTTTTTACCACATTATGGCACTATTTCCAAAGCCTCGGATTGCTTTGCTGCCACAATGTGGCAAATATTCTCTAGATTCTTTCAAATGTTTTAAGTTAACGATTTTATAAATCCTACGATTATGTGACAATAAACAAAAGATATGTGAATTCATTGGCTATATAAAACTATAATCAGTTTTTATGTTTCAATATCCAAATTCGGAGGTATAATTTTTTTAATGTGGGCGAAAATATTTTCCTTTAGGAATCCGAGAAAAAAAAATGAAATTGCTTTGTCGCTCCAGTGGTTAAGAACTAGCACTGACGAAATCTTCAACAATCTTAAAATTTATTGAACAACATCCTCTTTTACATTCATAAAAACAAAACACAAGAAATAACGACCAACACGTGTATTGGAAACACTACCTCTCAGGGTCAAAAACATATCCTACGAGTACCTATAAATACAAAAAATGGTTCTTATACTATGGCACCTACAAAACTCTACAATAAAATCCCACTCTCAGTCAAAAATCAAAGTAAATTTAAATTCTAAAAAAGCTAGATACAAAACATAGAGTGATCAAAAATAAATTAAAAAAATTAATGGCACCAAATGCTGACTGAAACCGAAATCACTCAACTGAAATAAAAAATAAAAAATGATTTAAAAAATTGACAATTATTTCAAAAAATTACATAATATTTTTTACAATTACATACTTTATTTTATTAATTTATTATTCATTTGCGATTAAATTTTATTTAGTAAATGAAATCCTTGACACGGGAGATCCCAGTGATGATATCATTATCTCATGATACAATTGAAAAACTGCTTGGTGTTTTTTTTTTCCTTTTTTCCGATAATATATTATGTTCACTTGATTTTACCTTTATATCAACCATTTATATAACGTTCATTTTTTTAAGTTTATTTTTTTTATCTAAACATTGTGTCTCTGTATCATACATTTAACATGAAAAAGCCCGTAAGTAAATAATAAATAAATTAAATCTCCATCTGTTACAAAAAAGGAAGATGATAAAACATTTTATTAATCGAATTCGACACCTTAGATCGACTAAATGAAAATGGACACCTCAGATAGATCAATTTTTCGAGTACCATAATTCAACTTTCAAAGATTTTTATTTTTGTTTAACTCTGAATAGCCATGTTATTAATTGATCATGATCACAGTCCAACCCACAGTCAAACTATCCACACCACAGTGCGCGAACCATGACAAAAAAAAATTTAATTCGTTTATTTCGACTCCTCGCAATGTTAAAAAAATGGACCACGCAAACCTTGCAAGTTATTAAAAAAACGTTGCTAATTAATTGTTGTTAGAAATGCTTATATTTATACTCTTAGTATAAATGCTTATATTTATACCAGGATATTGCTGTTTTACTGCAAAGCAAAGAAAGGGGAGGTTAAATAATGCAAAGCTATTTAGATCTAGTTATTGTCACAGCCTATGCGAACTTAACAAAATAATTGATTCTCAATGGTGGCATCTCGCGAGGGCGGTTCAGAAAATATTGATAATTTTGGAATGAGGCGTAATTAAACAATTACAAAGCAGTTTCAAATGACTTCGAAAATTAATTTAAAAAAAAAACGAACATCTTAAACTACAGTTCACCGAGTATCAAAACCACAATGATCTGTCCCGAATGTCAAAAAAATTCCTCAAAACTGGAGAAATTATTCAATACTACCTAAACTGAAAACAACATACAATTTGCTCAAATCACTTCCATTCTAAAGACTAAAACAAGTAAATTGAAAAAAATAACTGTAAATTTTAACGTAAGAATTATGTGCGTCTTTTGCTCTCGATACATAATTATCATAACTTTTATTGTAAGTAGCTGAAACCATACTATAACGTGCTTATGTTTATGTGCGAAGCGTTTATAACATTCATATTATATTATAACATTTATAACACTTCCATGAACAAGTGTTACATATTTTTTGTTGTTTCTAGAACGCGTACATACTAATGTTGCCCTTTTTTGAAAGAATACAGTTTGATTTTAAAATTATGAAGTAGTAATTTTTTACGGGGCCCTTGTGGCTTTTCTGGCGTGACCAATTAAAAATCTTAACAAATATAAGTACTTACTTATTATCTAAATAACGACGTATTATTCCAGTGTTTTTCTATTAAAGTTTGGAAATAAATGTTACATGTTGTTCTGTACGGTTCAATCTTTCAATTGGTATACTGGTTCACCCCTTGATTTTCAACTGATCACTTTCCATCCATTCCTTTCCTTGAACAATTTAGGAAACCCCTCGGTAGGTTTAGACTTTCAAGAATATATCGATATTTTCTCGCATAGGCAGGGATGTAGGTAGGAAATTAAGTTATGTTCTTTAATTTTATACAATATTGTCGCAGAGCTGCACACCCATCATTATAATTTTAAAAAAAAAAATTTGTAGAGTGACGTTTTTTGTGAAAAATCCCCTCAATTATGTACTGGAGCAGCGAAAAGCTCTCGAAAGGTGAGCACTGGCATCGTGGAAATTACATTGTTTTCCCATTGGGAATTTCTAGGTCAACACACAAATATATTTCCAACATAAGCTTTGTTGAGATGTATGATTTTTTTATCTTTTTTAATAGTTGAGATGGTCACACAGTGAAGTCACACATTGGCAATGTCAATGCAGCTTCATCGACAGTCATCCAGAGGAAGACTAAAGAACTCCTGGATGATTCAATGGTCGAAAATCCTAAGTAGAAACGGCCTGGATGAAAGCGATACCCAGAACCGATGAAGCTACAACCTGTGAAGGAGGAGAGCCGACCCCAACAGCCTACCTAGGCAATGAGTAGGGACAGTGCAAGGAAGAATAAGATAAGCTGAGGAACTCAGAAACATCAATATAACTATAAAATAATTAGAGAACTCTCGATATGTTTGCATTTTAAACTATTTTTTTTCTATCATTATGAGAATAACCTTAAAAAAGTTATAAAAGGATAGTTTTTCTAATAACAAAATTAATATTTTTCTTCTATTTATAATTTGCATATATAGAAGAGTGTCTGTGTCAAATCTACATTTTTATTGTCTCTTGTCCTTCAAAACAAAAGAACGGTCACTGTCGAGAACTGATTTCTTTATTTAAGTTCAGTGTAAATCCCGGACAACGCCGGGAACTTGAGCTATTTGTTCAATAAGAAATAGAATTCGTAATAAGAGTGCTTAAATGTTGGACAAAATCGGGTAGTGGCTAAAGCTAATGTATATAAAATATTACGGTTGAAAATAGTAAGACCAAATTCTATGTACATCTCAAATCTCAGAATCGGAGCTCAGCGAGTACAACATTTAAAAAATTATAACGTAGGTCATTAACATCGCGCCAGACGATGATTTTGTAATTCTCATTCCGAATGAGACAGCGCCATACGGTGCGTGAATGTATTATAAAAATGACTTTTCGCGCGAGTGAGAAGGATGTCGCCATTGGCGGTGGGCGTGCGTTGGAGGGAGGCGGCAGTGAGACGGGGTCGTCGACACTTTATGGCTGGCGATCTCGGTACATCTACCTGACATTGGCGGGCGCAATTAATTATTTTTTTCAAAATCCAGAAGAAGAAATCTATGTTTCCGAATGGCTTTCGATTCGTTACTAACTTCAGACTTGCCATAACTTTGCAGTCGATGGCGTCACAGGCATAGATATATATGTTCGATGAAAAATTAATTGTACCATAATATATTTCGTAACGTAAAAAAAGCTTCCTAAAATTATCTTTCTAATTTTAAAGCGAGAGAATTGATTTCCGTACGGAATATTTAGCATTCCATAAAAAAACACCTTTAAAAAATTATTTTCAAAAAATCTCGTCAGAAAATCCCCGTAACCACGAAAAAACCCATCTCTGAAAAAGGTTACTCGAAAGTTGATCCCCTGACAGTTTTCTCCAGAAATTATAATTATAATTTTTTGTGCATTATTTTCAAATTTAAATCCTAAAATGGACTTCAAAGATATCTTTAATAAGAAGTTGGTAAGGGCATCAAAAGAATTTATTAACTCTGTTGATGCTTTACGTAAACGCTGTACGCTACACAACATTTATAGAAAAGAAGTTTTCTTCTTTATGTATTTTAATGAAAATATGTTTTATACTTTTGTTATTCGGCGTTACACTCTGCATACCCTTTCGGGGATACTTGGTTATATTTTATGTGAGTAGGTATACCGCATTTTCCCTAATCCGACGATATATTGTACATAAGTATGACAGTGTAATAGAAATTTTATGTTATATTTACGCATGTGTAATTTCGTCCTGACGACGTTTATAATTTTAAATTTTCAGATATTATTTTATTTATTTATGTAGGTAACTACAATATCAGTCGAGTAAGAAAATAGCTATAAATGTGTGAATGTTTAACATATATAAATTAGTTTATTTTACGATAATATTTATTTATTATTTATTTACAATTAAAATACATTGTTTAGCATTAATTATTAACCCCACAAACGTTCGCCTGTATCGGGGTTAATAATTTTACAACTTAATAAAAGTAACACATAACAGCAATATAAAAATAACAATGATCAAAAATATTGGTACATATAAAAAAGAGAGTTGTGTGTGATGATTTGATACCAGACTTATACATCAAACGCATACACAGTTATGTACCAATAACAATGTTTATTAATAATACTTATAATAGCCATGAGACCATTTGTAGAACTTCACCAATGTAACAATAATATCTAGAGCAGCCCAACGGAGACCAGTGTATTATAACACAGTTAGACGTAAAGGCGCGCATTTACATAAAAATACCTTTTCGTGGTCACCGCGCCGGTTTCTCACACTGCCTATATCTTAGAAGGAAATGCGTTTTAATGTTGTGTCACATTGTGTACGTTGTCCAGATTGGCTACACACCTTAGATAAAATAAATGAAGATTCTTCCAATATCACCATAGTCACATAAAGAGGCGTCGGTCGCCAGCTTCCAAGGTATGGGGAGGGAGCAGCTTGCATTTTTATAGAGCTTACAGGGGAGGAACAAGGAAGTAGTAAGAATAAACTAGAAATGCTTATATACCCAGCGTTACTCTGCGATATGAACAGCGCCATCTTAAGTCGTGAAGGGGCCAATGGTCATACTGAGTTCGGGGACTTCTTTTGACTGCCGTTAACCTACGAGAAAACTGTATTTTTTTCTTTAATTTTATTGAAATATTTGGTGCAAGACAGTGCTACACCACCTTATCGGAATTTTAAGATATATGAGCATTTAAAAATTCAAAATAATTGAAAAAAAATCTAATTTACAATTTATGTATGAAAATATTATTTACATTTGAAAAGGCGAATAAGAATTTACTGTATAATTTTTGTATATATGTAACAAAATAATAGATTTTTGAATACCCCGATATATATCCGAATTCATAAATAATCTCGGAGCCTATGGAATTATGGCATTCCCGACTAGAATAAGTGATGAGACTAAAGAGAGTGGAAAATTAATTATAAGTTATAAGTAACTCTTACAAAGACACGGAAAAGCACCGCAGGTGAAAACTTATTTGGGTAGAGCGCAAACCAATAAATGCTTTCGATTTTTATTTTTCGAAGTCAGCAACCCAACAATATTTAGAAGAAAATCCTTTAGTACCTACTTTCTTAAACGGATTTTTTTTTTGTCATATTTTAAACGGAAACCTATAAAACTTAAAACATATCAGCTTAACCGGCTAGTAGCCGAGTGAACAAGTGAAATCCTATCATAAGTTTTAAGTTCCATTTCTTTAAACCCCATAATATTAAAATTTAGACGTTTAAAGTATCACTGTGTAGATAATTCCATTTTGCAAATACCATAAACTAATTGTTTTGGGAACTCCGAACATAAATAATACACTAATCCAAAATCCTGTGCGACTGGTATGCGCGAAAATTGATATGGAAATAGAAAAACATAACAAAACTGAAAATAAAAGGGGTTCCGAGCCTTCCTTTTCCCGCATTTTTGCAACAGCTCTACACAGGAGGCCCCATGGAAAAAAATCTCTCAGGGTATATGTCATCTTTGGGGATGCTGTGTAAGGGTATTTTTAGGGAAAGGAAGGAGAGAAGGTTCTGGGAAGGAAAAAGGATATGAGGGTTGCTAAGAATCTGGGGGTCAATGTGTCTAGGAGTGAGAGACGAACGAATCCATCCCGATGCGATGGGTCGAGAAAGTCCGGTTGGAGAGGTCTAGGTTAGGTCTCCCTCAAACAGCATCTCCCGATCCGGCACGCCCCCAGACCTAGACACCCATGAACCCGGGACACCAAACGTAGCGAACTACGTGGGGTAACCTATGGCAAAAGTGTTGGTTTTCCAATAAATGGTTCCCGGGGCGGCGGTACCCATACCCGCCTCTCAAATTGGAAATCCCTCCTCCAATACACCTAACAATATTCCCTGATTTGAGATACTTTTTTGTCTGCCATTTTAAGGATGTCCCTGTGTTATGGCGGACGACATATTATATTAAGGGGGTTTTTCACCATCCTCCCAATAGCTTATCTACACTAATAACTTTTACGATTTACGGTTTATTTATTTATTAAGTTGGAGTTTATAATTCGGTACTCGAACCTTTGAATAGTGGCTATATATTGGATAAGTTGGCCGAGTTTTCTAACCACTGCGAGTATTTTATTTTTAATAATATTCGTTATAAGTGTAGATAAGCTATTGGTAGGATGGTGAGAAACCCCCTAAATCATTAGAAATGTGTCTATTCCCTGTTTCAACTAAATCAAGGACGTAAAAAAAACCTGTCGAAGGAGATTATACGCTAATGCGTCGTCCATTGTTCGAGTGCTCACAAATGGTTTATAACACGGACCAACAGATGGCCTTTGCTAAATAATAAAATCGCATTAATTAAAAAATATATACATAGAAGCGTAGACGTACACATTTTTTGTTGTATCGAAGGCTGGGAATTAGCAGACTTGCAGGTGCCCCGATTTGGGCTGGGCAAATACTGTTAATGGTGAACACTAAATGAAGAGTTCACATCGTAAACGTTTTATTACAATATCAACAATACATGTATTATAGTCGAATTGCTCCCATAATCTATGATAATAATTTGATGTTTTATCCGGCACCCATTTCCCACTTCTAGCTTTGTCTTTCCGATCTTTAAAAAATGCAATATTCTGGGAGTCATTAAATTTTGTTTTGTAGTTTATTAATTTATTGCCGACCTACATGAGAGTGCGATAAGCTCCTGTGTGTGTGTTAAGAGCCATTGACCAGCGGCTGAGAATAAAAGTTTAAAAATGCTTTCAACTGTACAGGGAGGTTCCAATGAGAAAGATCGATTATTCCCCATATCAATTTTTTTTAATTAAAAATTTAATATCCATTTTTATTCATTCAAAAATTGCTTCAATTTCAAGTAAGCAATAAAAATGCTCAAAACGCACGATGATAAATTATAAAATATCGTGTACTTCTTGTAATTATTTTTTGATCATAAGTATTTTAAACAAAATAAGTGTTTAAAAAACATCTGAAATATTTTAGTTTGTAAGATCTTAAATAAATAGAAAAATTGAGGTAATTTTGTCACCAAACACGTTCTCGGATTTATTTTCTAATGATTTTAATTTAACTAAAATTGAAATTCTGAAAACTGTGTGGACTAGATTATATATTGATTTATTTTGTTGCATGATTATATGATTTGAAATTTGTGTTGTTTAATAGAATCCATCGTATGAAAATTAAACAAATCTGCCAACGACCAACGGTATAACTCTAGTAAATTAAAAATACACTTAGTTTTTCAAAATTTTAAAACTGCGTGTATCAGATAAAATAACAATCTTTCAAAATCATATGTGAATTTAAATATAAATTTTTTCAAATTAATGAATATCAAAATTATATGGAAAATTGGAGTCGAGTTCAGACTTAGAAGAGATGAGATGTTGAATGGGAAGAAGGCAATTTTAGATAAGGCTTGATAGAAAAGATGATATTTTTTTAGAGAGGGACAACCAAATAATATGTGATCTAAAGTTCCCACTTCTAGACCACAGAATCTGGGGAGTCGAGGTCTAAATCTCAATCGAATAAGCGTGGAAATTTCTATTTTTCGATGGGATAGACCTTTGTATTGAGGCACAGCAGACTCCCTTGAATTGTGGATAGTAATATGCCAATACTCTGCTCGAATCTTTGAGGACGGATAAAATGTCAGAAAGGAGAAAGTGGTTTATTAGGGTAACCACACGGAGAAAAATGTTATTCGAAAAAACGTTAATTTTAATAGCAAAAACGGGACTGAAGTTCCTACGAACAAATTAACGGTGTTTCAATGTTTATTGGCGGGAAAATGTAAGAATAATTTATTGGTATACGTACGAAATTACGCATACTAACAAATTATTCTTACATGTTCCCGCCAATAAACATTGAAACCCTGTTAATTTGTTCGTATGAACTTCAGTCCCGTTTTTAACTGTTTTTACTATTAAAATGATTGTTTTTTCGAATAACATTTTCTCCGTGCACGGCATTGGATGTTCCTTTTTTGCCAAGGAATCCGCAATATCGTTACCCACGATGCCAAAATATCTCAAGTATTGCTCGAGATGGTTTTTAATGATGGTAGGCAAAGGGCATTCACTTTACATTATATTATGCCACTACACTACAAAAATACTCATCAAGAAATATCCTTTTTTTAAATTATCATTAATCAGCAAAAACTTATACAAAATACTTGTCAAAAATTCATTTGTATGAGATACAATCTAATTCAGGTGTGTATCGTTTGATATAGTGGCTTATTGTTCTGGCTTTACCATTGAGAGCTCCAGTGGGCAGCACTCTATAATGTGTAAATTATTCATTACGTATTAACAGAGTTATACGCTGAACGGTGGTCGTTACCCGTGTGTGGTGGTAGTGACGGATGGTGCACATATGGAGCGGACAACCGCACTATATGGTGCACGGTAATATGGAGTAAGCAATACGTCATTATTATTATCGTTATCTTGTGAAGAAACGGCGGATAACATTTCAAAAATATATCATTTGCCGTGTTTATAACTAGCTAGTGTTAAACCGTGAAAATATCTTAAATCTTGACAAATTTGAGTTCATTGAAATAGATTTCACGCAGGACTAATGCACAGCACAGAAAATATCGAAATTACGGTTTTATTATTTTAAATGGGTTAACTGGGTTATTTCCTAGGCACGTTTGAATACTTATCTGTCTTTTCTGTTATAAATTTTTCGTTTGAGAATCATCAATATTGTCTTTAATGATTTTAAATGTTACAAATTTTCGGTTTTACTCATGAAGTTTTTCCACTCGTTGATTACATTAATTACTCATAAAAAATTAGAAGTTCAAGCGCACAAATTAATAGCAGCTATATAAAAAATTGGAAAAAATCTAATTTGAGAGCTTCTAGAGCATCGATCTTCATAATAGAAGACATATATTTGACAAACGATATAAACATCGTTGAGAGCCCACCTAAAATCTCACCGCCTACCTGTAATTAAAACTTAAGTGAATCAATCATACAAAATATTCACTACATTTGTATGTAGGGAGTTGTGTATCAAAAATTTACTACATTACTCATACCTGTTAAGAAAATCGGTGATATTTAACTATGTAAGTAAGCAGAGTAGCGCGGGGTAATCGGACGCAATTTTTACAATAGGATTTTTGTATTAAAACATTAGAAATTTTAATATTTTTGTTTGCTTATTAATATTATAAGCAAAGACATAAACCTCATATGGTTCAAGTCGAAAAGTTATATTAAAAAGTTCACATGCATGCCGATTGCGCGCCTACGCTTGGCCAATAAGCGGGTTAAGTATGCGCATACCATATTTTGGCGAATGCACTCGGAGCACCGAAATAATGCTCTGTAACTAAACAATTTGAAGAGCAGATTAGAATGAGCATTTGCTCGTTTGGTCTAAATCCACCTTTAAGCAATACCGAATTGAGGAATAAGCACGTGAAGTACGAATGAATAATCACAGGTGAATCATGCACGAATTTATCGCAATCATGGTCGCGTACACTTTCCCACCTCGAGCGGTTACCCCAGCTGACTCTACTCGTATTTAACAAAGTAGTGAAAAATGTATCCTGTGTTTCACAACGGGTGTCCGATACATAGGCAGATAGAATTGAGAACAATAACTAAGATATTTATAATACTTTTCCACACCTACGCAAAAGCTAACTGTTTTGTGGTTTATTTGACAAATGCGTTGGGATCTCATCCGCGTCATCGTAAATCCTGCGCTAGTTGTACATCATTGCACAAGCAATATTTTTCGCTTATAATGACTGTAGTGGAAGTTTCCTTCTCAGATTATTCGTGAACAGAGAATGTTTGTGTTTCTTTTTTTATCTGAATTTCCCTAATTTAGTCGGTTACAACGTTGCGTAATTCTGGTTGGTACCTGAAATTACGCATGTGTTTATTCTTTGTTTAATTTCGTCACGTAACTAAATACATGTTCATATCGCACCATGAGTATTTTAGGTTTAAGTTAAAAAGTATTATTTTGAGATATCACGTTTGAAGTTACGAATATCTTTATCAAATTGATAATCAATAAACTGTTTCCAATGTTTTTGTATATCACAGAGATTTGGGCTGTGTCATATTCTAAAAATATTAAATAGTGTTTTTAATTTTTTCTTCATATTTTCGAATTAATACACTACAACAGTATAAATATTTTTTTTAGTGAGGCTTCAACAATGATTTTATATTAATACGGTAATACATTAAAAATATTCTATTTTGCACTGTTATTTTGTACGAACTTCGTATTAGTTTAATGGGAAATACATACTGGGTCGACGTAAGTATGCATCGCTACGCCTAACAATATCTGGGCTACTTATCAACCATACATTTTCTATGAAAATTTATGTTTTAGATCACATTGGCCACACGCATCGCGACGTGCGATGCCTGTGGCCATTTTCATAGAAAATGTATGGTAGCTAAGCATTGTTAGGCGTAGCGATGCGTACGTACGTCGACCCGGTATGATTCTCTATACTTCAGTAAAAACATGTTACTTTATCGAATCAAATAAAAATAACACACAAGATCCAATAATATACATCCCATTGAAGCATTACCACATTATGTCATAATAATTTAGTAAAGCAGTCAACTCCAGAGTATTTTGCCAAATACATTAGTGAAGTAACTCAATTACAACGAATTTCAAATATTATTTGAGACACTGTGTTGAAGCAATAAATAAAACAAAACAAAAAATGCATTTTTAACTTAAAAAAGATTTTTTTACTTAATGCGGGTAAATTAAATAAATTAAAGTACACATTCTGCGATATATTAGAATGGCAGAGCTGTATTTTAGTTTTTTGGCGATTTAACTTCATAAATACTTCGATTAAATCGTGTATTGCGCAATACTTTTACGTGAATTTCACCGCTGGGAACCGTTAATTCACGTTACAAGCATATTCACAGACATAATTACATGTGGGCAAAATTACACATGGAAAGAATTCTGGAATTACATTAACCTTACTGTGCGGCTGGCTACATTTTCAGTTCATTGAAATTATGACTGTCTTAAGGTGCCTTGACTGTGCAGTGTGTAGAGCAAGGCTTTGGAAAATTTTAACGCATTTCCTTACAGCCCATGAAAATTCCGAAGTAATAAAGTTGTTTTTATAGAAGTGTCTGTTTAATAAGGTTAAATTTTCAATATCAAATTTGGCTTTGAGATATTTGCAACATTCTTCCAGCACCATAGAGGAAAAACTTAACCTAACTTTGTTTTTTATTCTTAACTATTATGACAATTATTTAGCACAATCTAAAATTTAATTTGTTGTGTGTAATTAGTAGGAGTAATTTAAGTGGGTGTAATTTGATCAATGTGCAAATTTATCCGTGCGTGTAATGAAAACCACCTAAATCACAGGGCCGCGGCCGGGACACTGAATCAAATCAGCCTCTTAAGCAAACCTGTGCCTTGTATGATGCCCTTTCTCACCTCTGCAGAGCTATGTATCATATTGTATTTGTTAACTTGTAGATAGGCACTAAGGGCCATACTAATAAACTTGTTTTAAATTTTGCACAACTGATAAACAACTATTAAAGCATAGGATTTTTTTAACAAATTGGTAAATTTAAAACACTTGTTTAATTAAGGGAGTGAGTATATTACAAATCAATCATTTATAGTTTACAAAACTTATTTGAAAACCATATTTCTTTCAACAACCCCGTTGATGGTTTAACAAGGAATAACAGACGGAATTCATGCTAAAATAGTAAGGGGAGGCGGGGATAGTTGTTACAAAAATTAATGATATTTTTTATCGGCTGTTTTTTCTTAGAATCAAAAAAATATGTTTTATAAATAATTTACGCTTTTATCAATAACAAAACTTTTTTTTCAATCAAAATTTATGTCCTAAAAAATATGAAATAATAAAATTAAATTTCAAAAAATTGTAACAACATGCCCCACGGGGGGTAAGTTGTTACATGGGTGTGGCACATTGCTACAAACAAAAAAATACAGTTTAATAATGTTATCAAAAATAATATTATTAAAATAATAATTAATATAATAAAAAATAATTAAAATACGCAGCAATAGAAGGATTTACGCTTGCAATTCAAGATAGAGTCATTAATACTAAAAATTATAGAAAACTATACACATTGAAACGATCTTCCCGCGCCCTTCTGATGTCCGGTCAGGTGCTCTTAATCCACTGAGCTACGGCGGGTTACCTCTTACCCGCCAAATGATTCATTATATACTAGTGTTTCATTCAACAACTACCGCTTATTACATTTTTCTCTTTTTTTTCTTGTTAAGTTTTTCCTGTTGGGAAGATTTAACCCGAACATAAAATCTGGTGACAAAAAAAAGGAAGATAATAGAATCCCGACTTTAACTGACCAATAGCTACTGATTTTTTAATTTTTTACGTTGAAAAAAAAAACAAACATGAAAAATGTCACCGGAGACTAATATTTCATTTACATTTGTTACTACAAATAATGTCAGGAATCACTGGTTAAATTAATTCAAGTACGTCCTTTATCATCTATTCATACGTTAAAAATATGTATTGTATATGATGGACGCCTATATATATGCCTATATAGATTCAGATTTATGGGTACAACAACAATTATGGAGTAAAAAACAATGAATGGCTTATTTATGATTATTATCTTGGACAAGATTTACAAAAAAATATGTTATTCTTAGTTTTAATTCTTAATCTTTCTACTTTCACAATAACGGTACCATTCTCCGCATAGACAATATGGCATGATGCTGCATTTATGTTGTTTTTATCAGTCCCATCTTTTCATATTCGCCAGATGTCGTTTGTGTCGTGAGTTGCCTGTTTTATCCCAAAACACCTCTCAACAGAGGTCACCAGAGTTTAAGATCGCAATTAAATAATGTGTTCAGAATTATTGCTCTAAAAGTGACCCACTTTATAACCGTTGCATTATTATGATAATATGCACCAGTTTCGTAGGCAAGAATGGGTACCGCTGCCCCGGGAACCATTTATTGGGTAATTACTTAATATTAATTAATACCTCTGCATTGGTCACATTTTGATTCTAGTCCATTCAGCACAAGCGCGGTCTTAACATTTTACATCGCCATCCCATTTCATCAAAATCAAAATTTCATAATGGTGATAAAAGACGGTTTTCTATTTAATTTAAGCAAAGAATGGTTAGATTTTTTGGATCACAAAACTGCCCACATCGCATTTCCTGTATTTTTTCTTTATTCTACGTCAATCATTTTAATCATTTATTTCACGTTACTATTGAAAAATTAAATCTAATTCGAGGACGAATGGACAATAAAGTTGGTCAACATAATATAGATACGAAAATTGTACTCATGTGTACTATTTTTCTCTGTTCTTATGATATATCAGGGAAGAGGGTTAATACTAGAAGTGCCTATTTCAGTATTTTTTGTAATTTGATTTAGGTACCAGAAACTACCCTTCTTTGAATAAGTATATATAAGTACCTGTGGCAGGTGCTCTGGATTGATAAAATTGTGGCCTATCTAATGCAGAAGTCAAAATATTGATTCAGAATCTTTTACGCCAAGAAATCGATAAACATTCCTGAGCGATTCATAAATTTGACATAGGCTATTAGATATATATATAGATATATGTTTTTTTATTGCTGTAGATATCTATAAAATTCCTAATTAATGAAACAAACATTTTTATTTATTATGTAATAATTGTCTTATTATAAAACGGTTTGATACCTAAATAAAAATAATTTGTAACTCAGGCGATTTTATAAAGAGGAGAACGTTTGTATTTTTGAGAAACTCCCACTTCAAAGAGACGGTAGATTAAAAATTCGTCGAATTTCTAAATGTAAGGAGTTACCTGACGGTCTTCGTGGTAAAGGGGCAAGCTCTCGACTAGCAATTCAGAGGTAGCGGGTTCAAATCCCGTCGTGGGCAAATAATTTTTATTTTATTAATTTGTGTTATTTTACAATTTATTAATTTAAAACAAGTATATAACATATTTGCGGCACGTTCCAGAGTGGAAGATACTCTCAGATATTCAGAATTAAAACGTTGTCTGAAGTTGCTTTAGTCGTGTGTGGTGACAATAACTCAAGGTACTTTCCCACTTTCCTATCCCCCATCTCCTTCCACTCCCCCTTACCTCAAGCCTCACAACATACCCCAATTGGGGAAACCATAGTCTCACTGGCTCCAGATGGGAGCAATTGGGACTCTTGTGCGGTATTCGGATTAAAAAAAACTTTACCTCTGCCAATCAAACCGTGGTAAGTTTCAGCAAAAACGTGGAGGATTAATTTTTCGATTGGCGTGAAAGAACAATCCAATTTGGATAGCCCCTTATCTTTTTCAAGCGATTCCGTAATAAATTTTCCAAATTCCTGAACACAATGGCGGCGATTCGATAACGTCGCATTTTGAGTTTAGAGCCATTGAAACATCGCTTTATTAAAAAACAATTATTTCGAGACAATAGAATAATGTCTATCCCACAGCTAGTTTCCGAAAAATGACCTTAATTATGACATAAATTCAGTTTCACGATACTTAACAGCGGCATTCGGGCGTTCCGGGCTCCACTAAATCATAAAGATGAGATTATTAATGATCGCGGAAAATCCGTGGCCAATTGGTAACTTTCATTGTTTTAAATCATTGGTTGATTTCTGTTACTACGGTACCAAGTTACAGGAGTGGATTAGTCAACGGGAATTTAATCGTTTCATGCTAGCAAGTAAGTTTTCATAATAGAAAATTGCTGGGAAGACCCGAATATACTATTAATGAATTCATTAAAACGTCTTAGGTATACTCATACTTTACACGACAACATACATTTATGTATATATATATGAACTATCTATGGTAGGCAATCAATTGGTTACGAAAATTGCTGGGAAGTCCGGAATACACCATTAATGAATTTAATAAAACGTCTCAAGTATACACACACTTTACATGAAAACATATATTTAAACACCATATATAAATATACTAAATTTGGTAAGCAATCCATTGGTTACGAGGGGGCAACTTGTATAATTGCCTTCCGACAACATTAAAAATGAAAAAGTCTACGTAAATTTTCATGTTTAATCAACGAAATAATGAAAGTGAATAATATTGTAATGTAAATAGGTAGCTATTTTTCGTTAAATAAATAGATGTTATTTTCTTTTTTCTCGAATAAAAAAAAATTTAAAAGGCACAATTGTTTTCGTAAAATCCTTTTCCCCTTTTAACTGCTTAATCATTTCGCATCCTATTTGGGGTCTCTTAGATTGTTCAAATATAAAAAAAGTGTCATAAAATATCATACATCTTTTTTTAATTCATTTCCAGAATTGATACTTTTAAACCAATTTATGTCAGAATGCCATATTTTAACATGTCGTGGTGACATGAGATGCGATTTATTTGCCAGTTGGGAGCTTCTCAGGTCTAATACGGTATATAAGTCTCGTCTATTAACTTCTTCATAAATATACTTACCTCTTTTTTTTTTTTGCATAAGCTCCACATAGGAGGCTCTAAGAAAAATAATTTCCCTCAAGGCCTATGTCATATTTGAAGATGCTGTGTGGAAGGTCTTTTTGAGGAGAGAAAGGAGTGAACATGTTCTGCTAAGGAAGAAACACAGAGGCCAGCGAATTGTTCCACAGCCGAGCTGTTGAGCTCTATAACGAGTCTTAAAAGCGACCCGTTCTCATATAACAAATGTCAACCGTGTAGATATGTTGGCGTGTTTTCCGACTATGCACCGGTGCCGAGGAGATTGATGACGCTAGTTCCTCGGAACATCTTCCATTGAAATACCGGTATAACAAGGATAGCATTTCCACCCGACGCCTGTGCTCTAAAGATTGAAGGAGAATCTATCAAACGGACCGCCCGTTTCTGTACAGAGTCGAGGGTTTTTTTCTGTGCTGTTTTGAAACGTTGGATCAAGAAGGAAGAATGGAAACAAGGCTCACCACATCCTTAAATGCAAACAACTAACTAATTAACCATCACGCCGTTGCATTGCGTAGGCATTACCATAGACCACCACACAACTCTGTTTCGACACACACTCCTGGATTTATTCACATTCATAGATCGTTTCATACATACCTACTCCTCTGTTACTCTGATTCTTCACATGACTCGATTTAAGTATTTGATTCCCTTCAAAGTCCTCCAGTCCTCCCAAAGTAGTCGAGGGTTAAGGCTCTCATAAACTAAAAATTATTTTATTTGATTAATTTGTTATTTCACAATGAAAATAATATATAGTATATATTCGGCACCTTCCAGAGTGGAAGATACTCACAGTATCACCCTGGTGTAAGACCACCATTAACAATTAAAACGTTGCTTGACATGGCTTCAGCTATGTTTGGTGGCCAGATCTGAATAGCCAGGTACTAGCCTACCTTCCTCCTCCCCATTTCCATTTTCTCTCCGCTACCTTCAGCTTCACAACATTCCCCAATTGGGGATGCCATATTCTCACTGGCTCTGGACGGTTGGAGGCAGTTGGAATTCACATTTTAAAATAGATTAATCGTGATATCTCTTCCTCGGGTTTATATAAAATTATTGCCAGTTTGCCCCTGTCAACGGAAGGCAACAGATGCTTGCAACAAACATAGACTAATGGGAGATTTTAAACTTACTTCAGGTGCACTTATAAAACAATAGATTCAAGAACATTGTTGATAAAAGAGAGATGTGAAACGTAGATACTTCAGTACAAGTGTGTGTAATACTGAAAGAAACGCAATGTGAGATAAAGAGATATATGCATGAAGATTTTTTATTTATTTATTTTCTGGAACATACATTTTACAAATTATTACAGCAGTTTACATATGTAGATAGTGAGTTCCCGTAATAAGAAAATGTTAATTAATAAGTAATCAATAACTGTATGTAAATAGGTTAGTAGTAGAGTTTTGTCAACACATCACTAGGAGAACCTGTGCTGAGGTGTTCGCAAGTTGTAGATTAAGTGTTCTTTTTTCGTCATAAGTAAAAATTCAGTATCCTCCGTGATATTTATTGTCAAGAAGGGCACTGTGACCCATAGCGGCAGTATCGTATCATACATTTTTTTTTTAAATATTAGCGGTTAAAGTTAGATAAATAATTATATTTTAAAACATGTAGGCATATTTTTCTAGATGAATGGATGTAAAAATAGTTAAAAGGGAAGAGTTGGCATTGGCTGCTTTTAATATTCCCAAGTTTACGGCACGGCAACGACACAAAAAAGCATAAAACGTACGTTCCTTATAACATTTTTTACACTAAATAATAGTGAGACAAAAAATGTATCTGTAATCTGTTTTCTCCAAATGAAAAATGCTAATTTTCTTGCATCTCCCTCACTCGTTTCGAAGAATTACGTACGAATTTTAAAAGCAGCTTTTAGCAGGTATATTAAAAAATAGTTTCTTCGCTATTAAAATAATATTGTTTTCCGTACAAATAAGCTTTCCCCTTCTCCGCTTCGTTTAGCTTCACAACCAACTATATCTGAACTTCAGGCATTAGGAAGTGTAGGATACATTTAATCCGAAGGGTGCGGTTTCAAATCCCGTCTGCAAAAATATTTAATTTGAATAATTTGTATAAAACGGCGCTTTACAAATCATACAAAATATAATTATTGTTAATGGGGTATTTTCACTCAACTATGAATACCGTAAAAAATATGGAAGATTTAAAGTTTATTTTTCTGATCTTGATCATTCTAGGTACTAAAATGTGTAATTTTATTATTTTTTTATTCATAATTATTGATTTAAAAAAACCGCACATTTCGAAACGGTTCCAACAGGCTACAACGTCATTATGACTACCACTGGCTGGTAAAACTGTTGTACTCGGCGTGACGTCAGCGCCGCCGAAATCACGAGTAAAAACGAACATGGCGTTTTGGCGGCAAATCGAAAATTACACATTTTAATCGTTATACATAAAAATAAAATAAAATAAATATAACTTTATTTACGTAAATTATTTTCGATAAAAAAAAACGGTGAAAATACCCTATTCTATGGGTTGTATCTCTTCCCAATGGAATGAATAGCTTCCTTGGATACTTCATTAGTAGGTGCTGACATCTGTAAGGCGCATTATGGCATTTGAAGACGAATTACTTTTAAAAAACCTGGTTTCTAAGAAAGAATTTATCATGCATGTTAGATTATTTTATACTTTCTTTGAAAGCATTTAAAAATGCTCGCAGTGCACTAATGTCCACATTTTTCCATCTTTCAACCGTAAGTATAGTCCGTTCGTTATTTTGCCATGCACTTAAGGCAATTCAGATAGACTTAACACGGTACGTACGTGCATCAATGACAGCAAATAATCCAACAATGCACATTAAATACCTGAACACAGTTTGGAGCCAGAGGCGCAACTGAGACTTGGGTGGCCCTCGATTTTGCCCCGGGTACCGCCTCTTCTCAATAACATTATGAAACAAATCGTGAACCGTGTTTAAAAGCACGATTGCTTTGTAACATAGTGTCAATTTTCCTAGATAAATAAGCTTAAAGTCATTGTTTTATGTGCTGCATAAATATTTTTTTAACCTGGAAAAAGTGAATATTTTAACGACTCATTTCATAATTTCTGTTATAACTAGGTCCAAGAAATTAAATTTTAAATCTGAGGCCCTAGCATACTCCATCGATAACGATCGATAGGATAACTATCGGTAACTTTTCATCGTTCCCTAGCATGACTCAAGATCGCCAACGAATAAGCGACAGTTCACAATGACTAAGTGTCCTTAACATGTTCTAAATCAGCTGTTGTTTGTACGTTAGCAATGAGCAGTTGTCCTAGGGAACGATGAGAAGTTACCGATAGTCATCCTTTCGATCGTTATCGATCGAGTGTGCTAGGGCCTATGGATGGGTTGTTTCAAAATATTTTAACAATTCATTGTTCATTTTCACGTTCTGTGAAAGTTCTATTCAAATGGGTACTGTGCCAGCAACTGGCCTGTAATGATATAATAACAGAACATGAATAGAACTTACACAGAGCGTGAAAATTAAAATTAACTTGAAATATTGTTTAATTGTTAAAAAATTTTTAAACAACCCGTCCTTGGTATTTTACTAACGGACCTTTTTGTCGCTTATAAATCAAATAAATCGAGTATACACAGAAAAAATTATTATATGTCAATCGCTTAAAGAGTTGACACAATTACACTTGCATATTTCGGCTGGTAATCGAAGAAGACAAAAATTTCAAAACTAAAAATAAGTTCGTTTTTAATATAATAAATACGTTTCGAACGTGTACCCTTTATATTCCTTTCTCGCTAAAAACAATGAGTAGGCTTGAGCAAAACAAGAGCTGATTCCCAGTGACTTTTCACAGTGGCACCTCACCTGAAGTTTGACACCTCATCTCGCAAGCACCGCACTGTCGGAAGTGAATGAAAGTGAATGAATTCATTTGCAACAATAGACAAATCAGTGCTATATTTGTCCACGGAGAAAAATGTTATTCTAAAATACGATCATTTTATTCGTAAAAACGGGACTGAAGTTCTTACCAACAAATTAACAGGGTTTCAGTGTTTTTTGGCGGGAACATGTAAAAATAAATTTGTTGGTATACGTAATTTCGTACGTATACCAACAAATTATTCTTACATTTTCCCGCCAATAAACATTGAAACACTGTTAATATGTTCGTAAGAACTTCAGTCCCGTTTTTAACCGTTTTTACGAATAAAATGATCGTATTATAAAATAACATTTTTCTCCGTGTGTAAACTCTATTAATTGTGCAACCTACGAACAGCAATAATAACAATTACTCAAAAAAAAAAACATTCCTTTTCTTCCATTAGGTACTCCACACTGGGCCTACGTCATCTTTGGATATATTGTGTAAAGGGTCATTTTAGAAAAGGAAGGAGAGGAAATTCTCGGAAGGAAAAAGTTAGGTGGGGTGGGTAGGAATCTGGGGTCAGTGTGTCCAGTTGTGTCGGATGTATGAATCTATCCTTCTCACTACGGTGCAAGGCGATGTTCCGAGAGAGTCCTTCTGGAGAGATCAAAGGCTATCCCTCAACCACTCTCTCCCGATTCGACTTGCCATGCAGTTGGTGGGCAAACGCATCTGCCGCAAACAAACCTCACCCCATGAACCCAAACACCCCGCCAAGCCACCAAACGTAGCGAACTACTTGGGGTTCCTTTCTTAGTCTATTTCAACTTGTTCATTTACGATATCCATAATTTTCAACAACCAGTTCAAAACTGGGGTCAGATGTGCACTGTGAACATCAAAAATAAAATACAATATAAAATGAGCAGTGACCTTTATTGGTCAACAGGCGCCCCTGTCTCTTGCCGTCACCGTTACGTACAACGAGGGACCTTCTATACAGTGTACGTATCCACAATACCTACATCAGTACATCCTACATCTAGTACAAGTATTCATGCTACCTCCCACAGCATTAGCCGATGCACTTCAAAAGCGAGTCAAACACAGAACTCAAACAATATGGTCATTATTTTCCCACGACTGATGGCTATTGGAAGTATGGCTATTAGGGTGGACCAGTAGTTTTGTGAACAGTATGTTACTATATATATCTCGCTTTTGTGAACAGTATTACTACAGTTATCTCGCTTCCAAAAAAAATAGTTTCTAATTTTCTCTTATTTAATAAGTCGAAACAATTTTTTATCTGATATCACGAGATTTATAAGTAGGTACATAAATAGCTACCTTCTTAATTTATAAACCACATATTTTTATGAAACATTTTATTTTATTTCAGACTAGCGAGTACCCGGCATAATGCCGCTCAAAGATAGAAAGTGTTTTAATTCTGTTTACTGCCTTCCCTCCCTCTCGTTGTTATACAAATTGCATAATGCCAGAGCTCATCATTTTATATACCTATAAACCTTTGCGGGCAAGTGCACAAACAATAACCAAAGTTTCATCGTAATCGGATGAATGCCATGGGAACGCATACGCGACAAATAAATAAAAATTATTTTTATATATAAAGATGGAATTATTCCTGCTCTGATAAACTTAAAAACCGACCATTTGTAATAACAAGTTAAACAGATACAAGTGAAAAGGTTATTTTTAAATGAACACACTTCATGATACATTATTTTTTTGTTAATAAAATCAGCAAATCTTGATAAATTGGTACAAAACTTAAATATGCTTGGTTTCTCAAAGCAGCGATCCACGATATATTTTACGTAACTTTTTTTTTGTACAATGTGTTCAGAGAAACGTCGCTATCTCAATGACAATTCTTTTTTAAAACTTTTTTCAGGCATCATTATTATAAGTAATCTTTTTTTTAAAGTGAATACGAAATCATCACGATGATTTCCCACTCGAATAAAGAATCTTTACTGAAACATAAACAAAGTTTTCTACCCAGTCCAAAGTTAGCCATCTAGTAAAGTAAGGTTTGCTTGAATAATAAAGTGGATGCAACAGATATTCGAAAACGGAAACAAATTTACAGACATTGATTTCATCCTCAACAAACAGCGCGCAACTATATTTTTATTGCTTTGTTTTTTTTATATATAATTTACTTTAAGCGTGACTTTGGTAGCAACTGGCGATTATAGATTTAAGCGATACTGTGGAAAATATGATATAGTTAAAAAAAAAGTAAAACCCGTTTAAAATCGTTTGTGACTCTGCAAACTCACTTAAATTTACACTTATTCAAGGAGCAGGAGAGGTAGAGGACCAATGAAATTACTAGATCTGATACTACTGGAAATGAGGATAGAATTATTGGATAACTGGGTCATCTTAAACCATAGTAAACTTACTCACTTTTTGCAGTTTCTGAGTTAGAGCTTGAAAAGAGATTGGCTCCATAACATAATCTAGCTCTGCAAGAGAGAATTAATTAGATAAATACTGTCTGTGATTGGTCAAGACTGTATTCCTCTTATTGGTTCTCTCTCGCAGAGCTAGATTATGATTTGGAGTTCTCATTACAAGCTCTAATTCTAGTCCAGTCAATTGGGACGAAAAAAAGGGGTCACCTGGAAAGTTTTCCGGGACTTTTGAAAAATGGCAACATTATAGATTTGAAGGTGCTCTTTCCTAATTTAAACTTTGCCACCTCGTATCTTTGCCGCTCGAGCCGCGATTTTGGAAAAATGGCGCCTAATAGCCGTTTTTTAACAATATCTACTTTCCGACATTAACATTTATTTTGTAAGATTAATAGTTTTGGCGTGCGAGCACTTCAAAGTATACTTTAATATGTCTACAGCAGACAAGACACCATGATTAAAAAAACGCGCCGCTTGCTCTACCTGAAGGTAGTGTGGAAATGTGATTTTCCGCCAAACCGCATATTGAAGTTAACTTTACGGCGCTCGCACGCCAAACTATTGATTTTAGAAAACATTGTTAATTCGTAAATTGTAGGAAATTTTTTCTAGTTTATTTTGGACATCCATGTTTTTATCGCAAAATGAGTCGGAAATGAGATATTGTCAAAAAACTGCTATTAGGGGTCATTTTTCCAAAATAGCGGCGCGAGTAGCAAAGATACGGCGTAGTTGATGCAAAATTCCGAAAGAGCACATCGAAATCTATAATATTACCAATTTTCAAAACCCCCGGAAAACTTTCCAGGTAAAACTACCAAATGACTGGACTATTCAGAAACTGCAAAAAGTGAGTTAGATCACTCTGGTTCAAAACTATCCAATAGTTGCCTCTGTTGAGATATAGAAGACTAGGGACATGCCCACCCTATTGAACACGGGTGATACGTCACCCGTTCACCGTTACTGACGAAAGGATTAATAGTTGACCAAGCGGGTCAGGTGATAGGAGCAATCGTTGACCTCACCGGTCGCAGGTCGCAGGCACAAGTTACCACAAGGTAACCAACCCCCAGGTATCAGTCAGGTGACCGCTACGTGGCGCGTCGACACCATAGCACTTATTGATTAATGACTGTCTTCAATTATAAATGTTATTCTAGAGACGAAGAAGCGTACTTCCACAGCGATGATGTATTTTTATGTGATTTATTTATGTATCTAAGGAAGTAAAAATATTTTATTTATTTACAATGGGTTTTGACAGATGTTCTCACTTTAGTGGGAAAAACCCGGTAATAAAAACTCAGTTAATACACAAATGAATATATATAGACAATAAAATTATATAAATTCGTTGTTTTGAACCACTTTAAAGTTTTTAATTAAACTCTGCCGGTTTCGGAAGAACCCTTATTTCGTCAGGAGAATATTGAAACTAACCTATGATACAAAATATTGACTGATATGTTCCAAAAAATTAGGTGTTTAAGCGGAAGGTTAACAAAGGGGGAGGGGTAATTGCGGACATTCCGGCAATAACACAGCGGTTTACGGGAAATATATCTACCTTATTATGATTATGGAATATATATAGATACACACAATTACACATATCACATTATATACATTAAAATAGGTACATACAAT
The DNA here is from genome assembly GCA_951813805.1 of Limnephilus auricula. Taxonomy (NCBI): domain Eukaryota; kingdom Metazoa; phylum Arthropoda; class Insecta; order Trichoptera; family Limnephilidae; genus Limnephilus; species Limnephilus auricula. The sequence goes on from OX638403.1 coordinate 16,295,597, forward strand.
TTACATACAAGGTAGATGTTTGTAATTACAAACATCTAATTCAATTTAAATAAACCATCGAAATTCAAACTAATTCAATTAATCAAAAATAAAAATAAATAAAATATAAATTTCTTGAAAATAAAATTAAAATTCAGGATTGATAAATTATTATTAATTTCTTACGTAAAATTAATAAATATAATAATCATAGTTCAGGACTATCTGTAATATTTTGATGATTATATTATATTATATATATTTATTAAAATTGGTTGATCCGTATGGAGAATGGTGGTCTGAATAAGATTCAATAAAAAGTCGTCAAAAAGTAACACTTCATAAAGAAAAATATAATTTACAGATAAAATTTAACTGGACTGGACTTAAATTGCTAATTGTTCGATATTTATGGGATGGATCAGATGGAATTTTTTTGCAAAAAAAAATACATAAATTTGTTATAGACCACTTCAATTGTAATCAAACTATGTCGGTTTCGGAAGAACCCTTCCTTCATCAGGGGAATATTAAAATTATCCCAAGATACAAAATATTGACAGATATATACAAAAAAATAGGTGTTTAAGTGGAAGGAAAGGGGTAATTATGGGATTTCCGGCAAGAACAGGTTTACTGGAAATACAAATCGTAATGCGTATGTAATCAATATCGTAATGGAAAATTTGAACCTTGAGGTTTAACTTTGATTGCTCTTTTATCCAGCTATATGGGACAGTAACGACCGAAAATTCAGAAATTTTCTATCCCATTCAATGATGGTCTGAAGATTATTTCACAAGTAAACAGTTTGTTAGTTAGTGAAGCAGAATTTCATCATCGAAAATGAGAACTCAGGGCAGCCAAAAGAAAAAATTACATATTTTTATTTTGAAAAGATACTAGAGTTACTAGATTAATTTAGAGTATGAAATACTCTCAGTGTCGCCCTAGTGAAAATCTTAACATTGCTTGGAATGGCTTCAGCCTGTAGGTCTGCTGACCATATCTGGATAGTCAAAAGTACTTCCCAATCATCCTATTTTCCATGTTCTTCACTTCCATACTGCCTTGAGGATGCCATAGTCACTGGCCCCGGACAGAGCAGTTAGGAATCTCGTGCGGCAATCACATAAAAAATGCACTTATTCAAATGATAATCTAGGATATAATTCCTTACTAACATGCAAGCCTATTATTTCAACTGCATCAGATCACTTAACTAACAGTGGATGACAATGGCGTAGAAAAGTGAAGAAATAAGCAAACAAACAAATAATAGAAAACAGTCATAAAATAATGTGCTAAACGTACTACCTATATCTATTTGTATGCGTACAATACGGTAATTATTTGCCTGTAGTTTCAGGGGGCATTGTGGGGCATCTTTACGAGGCAAAGAAAAGCCTCGGTCCGTTACATTTTATTTGAGTTCCATAATGGTCCATTAAGATAATTTAATGTGTGCAACAGTGGGACCCTTTCCGCCACCATATCTCCTTATGGGTGGAAGTACCCCGCTTGAAACAAAGCGCTGTAACGTGCACTAAGATAACGTTGGAGGGGTTTATTCAAGGAAGAGACTGTCGTGACAAAGATATAACCCGGCGGCATGCAAAGTGAGTAGGATTTCTCATTAAATTGTATTCTAGCACTTGCTATTGTCCCCTGGTCTCCTATATATGGTTCGGCGAAGTTTTTTCACAACCACAGGCTCCATAAAACGCATTGTGGGTGGAGGAATGAGGGAAATAACGAAGGACTTTTTTATTTTTTATTCATAGTTTTTTTATTACATACTTGGCTTTAAGATACAATTAAAGTTTTTTTTAAATAAATAATAAATAAAATAACAAGAGAAAGAGCATTGTATAGACAAAAGAATATTATATAATTAGAATATTATATTAAGAATATTATATAAATTATAACTAAATAAACAGAATGTAATTATAACAGAAAAACATATGTGCATCTGTATGCACATGTACATATAGTGCATTACACACTATAAACATACAAACATATATATATATATAAACACACTTACAAACATACATTTATGTATACTATTATATTATGTTTATATTATATATATATTATAAACATAATATATAGTATGCATAAATGTATGATACCAAAAAATCCCACATAGGCATCGCCAGTTCGTGGGTATACTTGTGTTTCTAAGGCAGTTCAGTTAAATTTACTCTACATATATATATTTTATCTCTGAAACAAAAATTTAAAAAAAAAATAATATAGTAAAATCAGTATTTACGGAATTAAAATTTAAAATACAATTACAGATTACAAATTTGTTAAAAATTAATAGAGATTAAGATCAGGTGTTACAGCAGGTAAATATTAATATCAATGGTATTTATCCAATACTTTATTATATTTTTATGATTGCTGTAGGATGATATATATTCACATTTGATTTCTGTAGTCTTATAGAATGCATTATAAATATTTGGTGTAATAAAATAAGCATGCCTTTGCGCAAGCCTTGTTTTGCACAGTGGAACTTTTTCCCCAATACATGATAGACCAAAGTCCCAACTGCTTCCATCTTGAGCCAGTGAGACTATAGCATATGGCATCCCCAATTGGGTTATGTTGGGAGGCTGAAGGTAATGGGTAGGGGAAGAAGATGGGGGAGAGGAAGGTGGGGAAATACCTAGCTATTCAGATATGTCCCTTAATACAATATATAGTAAAAAGATTTGGTATACTCCTTATACTACCTCAAATATCACCATGTCCGGAACGTCGCGAATCGATGTCCTTGGCTCCCTATACAACGCAGGACCGCGAGGAGTGAAGGTGTCCACCAGGCAAATTGGAACATTGAGGTGGAGATGAAGTGGAGTACTCGCAAAACTACAATATCAGTACAGAAAATTGGTAATAATATATTATCTTGCATTTATGCAGTCTCAGAATGGGCTACAACAGCCTCTATTTCACTTTCTCACTATTCGCCTTGTAAGTGATAAAGGAAACCATATTATATTCCTTATCGTGGAGAAAACGGCCTGTCGCATGTTCCCATTTTGTTATATTGTATTTACGAAGCAGGGCCTTCCATTTCATTCTGAAAAAAACTTTGTTTTCACATTTATAAGACCAGCCCAAGCCCATCAACAATCACGGGAAAATGAAAAAAAAATAATGGTTCCCTTATTATGTGATAACAACTGTAACTGTTGTCACTGAGCTATACATGTTTATAATAATAACCAAATGTAAATAAATACCCATATATCTCTGAGCTCCTAGTATTTTGTTCCTGTCAGCAGGTTACGTTTTTATGCTTATTATTACATTACATAATTTAGAAGTATAATTTCGACACTAGCGCTATTGCGGAAATTGATATCTACATATTCCCCTATGAAATTTCTGTAGTCGAGGCCCTAGCACGCTTGCTCTATATCGATCGGTAGCAGTGGCGAAACTATAGGGTGGCAGGGCTGGCAAAATGCCACGGGCCCCGCGGGAGCCGGGGCCCCGGCATGAGCCCCGTTGAGCTCAGAAGTAACCTAACATTTTTAACAAAATATAGTAAAAATTATAATTTCATATAAGTAAATAAAAGCGTTTAGCAATCTTTTTTGAAACTTTCATAACAGAACTAATATAAAAAAATGCAAAGAAACCTTAACGGGCATGTCCACAACAACTCACCAATTTTTTATCGCAATAGGATGAATAGTACAGGAAATATCTCTAAATATATCAAACGTGCGAACTGTCAAACGTGCGAAGTTAAGACAGCCGTTAAGTTTTCTGAAATTATCAAATTTTCTGCGCAATTTTCTTAATTTTTCTTTCCGTAAGAACCTTCTACAAAGTATTAGAAAACTTTAAAAAAAAGATTAATGAAGTAGGTAAAGTTGTTCTGAAGTTATGGCGTGACCAAGGCAAACAGAGTTTCATTTAGGATTCATTTTTTTTTTAAATTAACTCCACACAGGAGGCCCTGAGGAAAAAAAAATCCTCAGGGTCTATGTCATCTAAGATGCTGTGTGGAGGGTCTTTTTGAGGAGAGGAAGGAGCGAACATGGATCTTGAAGAGACAGAGGCCGGCAAATCGTCCCACAGCCAAGCTATCGAACATATGAACGAGGCGTAGAAACGACCCGTTCTCATGTGACAAATGTCAACCGTGTACATATGTTGAGCCCGCGTTTGGCGTGTTTCCCGAATATGCACCGGTGGCGAGGGGATCAATGATGCTAGTTCCTCGGAACACCTTCCATTGAAATACCGGTAGAATAAGGACAGCATTCCACCCAACGCCTGTGCTCTAAAGATTGCAATCCTATCAAACGAAACAATACCTATGCGTTTGAAAAAAATAATTATTAGATATTTAACAAAAATGCACACAATATTAGCAATACTGTAGGGTAACTTCTTAAGTTATTTATAAAACAATCAATTACAACTGTGATTTTTAGTAGAGGGGGCCCCATCCAATGAATTTGCCACGGGCCCCCGATGGTATAGTTTCGCCACTGATCGGTAGGATAACTATCGGTAACTTCTCATCGTTCCCTAGCATGACTACAGATCGCCAACGAATAAGTGACAGTTCACAATGACTAGGTGTCCTTAACATATTCGACATCAACTGTTGTTTGTACTTTAGCGATGTGCAGTTGTCCTAGGAAACGATGAGAAGTTACCGATAGTTATCCTACCGATCGTTATAAAGCAAGCGTGCTAGGGCCTCTGGTTGCTGTCGACAGATTCGCATTTTTACGTTTATTATTTATATACCTAGCGCAGACCTGTGATAAACATTCTCATCATCATTATCAAACATCCAGAACTCAGTTTCAATTTCGAAAATAGTAATTTTGATTATGTTCTCTCTTAAATACGTTTTAAAATATGACATGTTATATTATAAGTAGGCATTTTATCTTCCAAATTTGAAAATTACACTTTAAGGTGAATGTCAAAAGAATTCATATTCTAGTCTTTCGTATGGCGTGCGTATATTATTTTTACTTACTTTTTACAAGTTATGATTTGAAATATTAAGAAAAATATATTGTTCGCGGAAGTACACAAGCAATATAAATATTAATAAATAGTTTTGTCAATTAATAAAGTCTAAACTTTCAAGAAAGGCTAACAAATACAATATTTCATCGGTGATTCAATCCAATATATTATTTGTTTGCCTTTCTTGAGAGATTGGAGTTTTTTAATTGTCAAAACTATTTATTAATATTCATATTGCTTGTGTACTTTCGCGAACAATATTTTTTTCTTAATATTTCAAAGCATAACTTGTAAAAAGTGTTTATAAGTAAAAAAAAATAAATACTGTACGCGCCATCTACGAAAGCGGCAAATCCGAGTTTATCAAAGCAAACGGGGTTATCGACAGATAGACGGAGTCACAACCGGTATTATTGTTTCCAACACTTAAAATTATTCATAATCTGCTCATCATAGATGGCGTTAATTTAATTATTTTAGAAAAACACTTTTTGGGTGTTATGCTTTAAAATCGAAGTATATTAATACAGTAATGCCCGTACGGTTCAACCCGACTCCGAGTAAATCTCCAACGCCACACTGCATGGAAACCGTTCTGACCCGTCTGGATCGTGCCTTTTTCCACGGAGCTGCTGCCGTAATATGCACACTTATCACTCGCTCACATGCGATTTGCAAACGGAAGTGGCGCCATCTATAATACTATATTTAAGGCAAAAGTATAAAGAAAAAGAAACATTTTTCGCTTTCATTCAATAATAAGAAGATTTATGTTGGGGTGAAGAGTGTTCCTCTCATTATTCATGGTCTTAATGTAAAAATGTCTACTATTATATATCTATCTATTAAATATAAGTATTCCGTAGTTTAATGTTAATAGCAGTTAGTTTTGCAAAAGGGTGATGTCTTATAAATAGTCACCAATATTTAAACTGTGCGAAGCAGAACGAAAAGCCGCTCGTGTATTGTTTTTTTGCGTCTCTACACACGGAATATGAATAAATAGTTTTGTCCGTATAAAAACTCAATTCTTTTAAAAAAATGCTTACAAATATAATAAGTGTTGGCGTTTGAGTTTGGCGAAATTATTTATTCATATTCATATTGCATATGTAAGGGCAGAAACACGTATTCCGTTGTACTACAAGCTACTAGTAGATATGTATCACGGTCTGGAAATTGTTATTTTCTAGAATGTATTTATTTATTTAAACGCCATAAAAGGCTTTTACATTTAAGTGATACATAAGTTTACAGTGATACACAGGAGAGAAACCGATTATGAAGAAAATACGTAGGTACTCTTAAATATTATCGAAATATATCTCAAAAATAACATCAAGCATATATATTCATACATACATAGTTTTATTTGCATTAGTTAGATTCTAGGAGTTGAAATGTTAACAGTTAACTTTTTTTTTAAATTTCTTTATCATTTAATTGTTAGTTACATGTTTTGAGGATGTTACGACCACCATTACCACCATACTAGGCCCATACCCGTGTCGTGGAGGTCGAGTCAACCGGAACAAATCGGAACTCTGTTCCGGTTACTGCTTATCATCGGCCCTGTTCCTGGTATAATATTTATATTATGTAAGACTACTTCTGTGAACCCTGAGATCGTGGGTTCAAGTTTATTTATTGAATTTAATTAGCTTTCAACTGATATACTTTTTTCCCTCTTTCAAGAGTTTCCTCTTTCCACGGCCTCGTTAGTCGAGGCTCTCAACTTCCAATTATATAATATTTAAAAAAATCTACAACTTTCCCTCTTTTTAGGATGCAACGTACAACTATCCCCTCAAAATACCCTGGACAAATAGGGCGGCTAGTTTTAAGTTCTTGATCGGACTTCCAAAAACTCTGAAATCTTACCAACTATAAAAAGAAATTTCAAAACCTTGGTCATACCATGAGGAACGAAAAATTCGAGAGTATCCGATTGATAAACCACAGGAAGTTTAATTGCAGACGTAGCTCAGGGCAGGAAGCCAAATCTAAGACCCAGTTGTTTCGCAGAAATTTAAATGTAACATGGTCAACAAATGGCCATTTAGGGGCCATTTTGTGTTTTTGACATCTGTAAGGTCCCCGTTAAACGCCGATTCTGGATGCGTTCGAGCTTTCTTTCAAATTGTAATAAGCTGACAAGCTTTACAAAATTATAGTTGTCCTCTTCTGCTGATCACAATTTGTTCAAAAGCTGAAACGGACTTGAATCGGCATTTAACGGGAACCTTTCAACAACAGTTACTGTCAAAAAAATTAAATGGCGCTGAATGGCTGACTATGGATGCCTTAGTCACACAATGGATGACTTTGTCACACGTGAATTTCTGCGGAACAGCTGGGTTTGAGTGACTTATGAAAGTGCAGTTTCGCAAAGTTGTTCCGGATTACAGTCAATCTCCGATAAGAGAGGGCACGTTCAAAGAAGAATACGGATTTCCCAGGTGATATATCTGTGAAATAGCTACATTTCGTTAAGTCCTATGATGACATTTACGGTCCTCTGGATGCCGGATGGAGGGATCAGCCCGCCGGAGGGGGTACCAGGCCCTACAAGGTCCGAGGCGGGCGCTGGTCGGGCGGACAGTTCCCAGAAGGCGGCTGCCAGTTTTTGCCCCTCAACCTTGCGGCGACTGGATAACGCCACTGGCCTCCGACACTGGCGAGCACGCGCAACACACGCAAGCTGGCACGCACACCTCCACGCGCAACACACGCAAGCTGGCACGCACACCTGCACGCGCAACCGCATCATACATTCCTGACCAATATCGTGCGTTATTCACTATTAGATCCAGAATCTACCACTGCGATGCACTTTGAATTAATGCAACGGAAAATCACACTACGCGCTGTATCGTATCTATAATCATTGAACTGTGTTTATTTAAACTAGGTTCTAACACTTTTTGTTGTCAGAACCAGAACATTATCACCTACATTCTACATTATAAAAAAATTCAAATTAATTATAAACTTCTTCACTTCGTAAAAGTATCCATCGTTATTGTTGTTATTAAGTAATCAGTCACCATTCAATTTGTTAAGTATATAAAAGTGTGATAAAAGTTTTTAGATGTATCTTGCACTCTGGAACGTGTCGCAAATTTACTACATATTATTTTTAATGAATTATTTGTGAAACAAAACACAAATTTATTAAATAAAATTTAATTTCGCACGCCGGGGTTTGAACGGGCAGCGCCCCACTTAACTGAAAAAATCCTGAAAATCTTTTATTTAAAAAATATATTTAACTCCTTGGGCAATTTTGTAAGATATTCTTCACAGACATCAAATATCTTTACAGTTTATTTGGGAGATACGAGTATATCTTCCAGCCTGATCTCATTTTGTATTACGGTGAGATATATTATGCTGCGTATGCATTTGCGAATCAAAGCGGGAGTCGAACAACGAATTACGGAAAAGGAAAGAAACCGCAAGCAGCATTTCGATCAGTTCTTTGTTGCTTTGTTTTTTTTACAATAACTTTTTCATAAAATAAAACAGTAATGCCGGAATTTAAAAAAAAATGACCGATTGGGAGAGACTGGTTGAGGGAGACCTTTTGACCTCTCCAGCCGGACTCTCTCCACTCATCTTCTTGCATCGCAATGGGAGGGATGGATTCATACATCCGTCATTCCTGGACGCATTGGCCCCTGTATTCCTACCCACTCCTCTTATATTTTCCTTCCTTTACACAAAAGAGACCGTCCACCCAGCATCCCCAAAGATGACATAGGCCCTGAGGAATATTTTCCTCAAGGCCTCCTGTGTGGAGATTATGTAAAAAATAAAAAAAATTAAATATGAAAATGTTTCCTTGTTATAACGATTTTTTTAAATTTTAGTCGGTCTGCAATTTAGATTTGCATGTCAAAACTGCCGACACTTTTTGTGAATTGTTATAGTTCATACCTATAATGGCCGAACACATATTGCTACGTACAGTGAGATCAAGAACTTGGTTTATCTTGCGAAGTGGCGTTTGTGGTCAGTATCAGATGCTCTTTAAGATAACTTGTAGATTTGGAAATGGAGCATTGTTCTTCGTGGGAATTCTGCTAGATTTAAAGATTCCCATATTCAATAATAATTCTAGGTTATGTCTATCAAAGAAACCGACGAAGTATTATACCTATACATGAGCTAAAGTATTTTCTTACGCAATGACCTAGTATCAGTTACTTTTATCGGATCTGACACTTATAATTTCGGTAGCTCTTGCTTCACGGTGGTCATTTTCTTTTGAAAGTAGGGGTTATACCTAGGTCGCGCAATTAGAGTTGGCTCAAACAACGAAACGACACAAACTTAGGTTTTTGTGTATTGGTGCATCACATGTCGATATATGTGATGTCAATTGCTTTTGTCTTGCTTACGCTTATTATTATAATTATCGAGAAAGGGACAACGAATTGTTTAGTATAAATTTTAAACCATATATTCCCACGGGGCGGTCACGCTCTCCAAGCCTTCCATGGGGGCGGTAGCAAATGGGGGCGTTAAGATGAAACCCGGCGGTGGAGAAATTTGAAAAATAGATTTTACTAAATTGTTGCTGTCACTGTTGCTCTTACTCCACCGGATATTGAGCGAAAGGGACAATGCACCTCGGGCTACTAATACCTAACTAAAATCGAGGTTTTGTATTCCCCACTTTTCTCCTCCAAACGTGGACTGATTTTCAATTTTTTTTTACCAGCTACATAAGAATATTCATATTTTTATTAGAAAAACTCTCTTTTTAATTTTTGAAGGTTATTCCCATCAATGTAATATAACGGTAATATAACATAACGGTCGCAACTGGGTTCGAGTCCCAGTTGCAACCGTTATCTTTTATTATTTTTCTGTGTCTTGTTTATTTTCATATTTATAAAAAAATAAAAATAGATTATTATTGTTATCTTCTTCTTCAATGATATATTACATAAGAATAAACTATTCTATGTCTGTACGTTTTGCTTTTTTTTTTAAAAACATTGTCTAGTTTGTATACTGAACGTCTTTTGGCGGCGTTTAAACCAGTCAATTTTATTGATTTTTGGAAGGTCATAACATCTATAAAAAGTAACTTATCAAAAAAAAAACAAAGAGTACCGACACGCTAGTAGATAGTTGATATCTATTTTATGTAAAAACAATATTTTCTCTAGGGTTAAAATCCAGAGAGATAAATGGGGAATACGTTTGTATGGAAAACTCACCGCCGGGTGTCCCCTTAAGGCAGTAAAGGGAAGCAACCGTATAAAAACAAACAATACTTTGAAAATACTGTTTTCGTGCATTTTCATCAAAGTGTTTGGCGGAGTGTGGTTTCAGGGCAGTAGCAAATTTACTTTCTAAGAAAAGTACAAACTGCAGGTCACTGAGCGTGTCTCGTTAGCCACTGATATTGATAAAAGTGGAGCCCGACATTAATAAATTATTAAAACTCCAACAGCTCCAAATATATATATATTTTTTTATTACTTAACTTATTGATTTTTATTGTTGATTTTTAATAGACCCTTTTCTACCACATTTGATGCGCTTTTTATTTTCTACTTAGTGATTCTTTTTTTGTGTATAAGGCAATTCATCCTAAGAAGAGTGCTATGTTTAGTGATTCTTAATAGATAGATAAAATATCTAATCTTAATAGATATATAAAATATCAATAACGTGCAAGAATATTTTAAGATTTGGTTTAACTATTATGGAAGAGGCATTAAAAAATCTTATAAAGTGGTGATTCAGGAAACGCTGGAAACCTCTGATAAGCGAACAATTTTATCGCGTGTTTTTTTATTATTTTTAAAATATTTTTTTTTTAATTTTTACAGAATTTTTTTTATGAAGTCGAAGTTCCGTGCGGAATCATAGCCGGTCTTAAGCCGAATGTAACTCGTAAGTAAATAACTGCATTCGACTCAACTCTGGTTGCAGTACCTATACCACTACCGAAGCATGGGCGGACAAAGCGGCAGGCGGACTTGGCCAGGGGCCTCAAATCTCCAAGATTTGACTACCCCTACACGGAGAAAAATGTTATTCTAAAATAGGATAATTTTATTCGTAAAAACGGTTAAAAACGGGACTGGAGTTCTTACGAACAAATTAACAGTGTTTCAATGTTTATTGGCGGGAAAATGTAAGAACAATTTGTTGGTATAGGTGTATAATATATACGTTGCCATGTCAAGAGTCAGAAAAATACAAGAGTATTTATGAGACGATGTATGAATGTGAATGAGGCAAAGAGTGTGTGCCAAGACCGAGGTGTTTGGCGGTCCGTCCTCTCTGCCTACTCCTGCGGGGAAACGGCGTGATGGTTAGTAAGTTTTTTTTAGTTTATGATTATTAATGATTTTTCAATAGTGTCTAAGCAAAAGAAGTGTGTAAATTTTTTTTTATATTTTATTTTATAAGAGCTTAAATAAATAGACAAACTGAGGTATTTTCGTCACAAAACTCGTTCTCGGATTTATTTTTTAATGATTTTAATTGAACTAAAATTAAAATCTGAAAAGTGTCTTCACTAGATTATGTATTAATTTATTTTCCTGTATGATTAAACAATTTGAAATGTATGTTATATAATACAATATTTCATTTGAAAATTTAACAAATCTGCCGACCAACGTTACTATATTAAATTGGTTTTTCAAAATTTAAAATATGACTTATGCCATATAAAATAACAATCTTTCGAAATCAATTTATGTTTTTTTGTAAAAAAGAGTCAATACGTCAAGAATTTGAATTAAAAAGGACCAATTTCACTGGTTATACCTTCTTAAAAATAATCATCAATATAAAAGTAAGTGTACAATGTGTATGACGCTCAAACTCAGGAAAGAGCCCCGGTACGATCAAGGGATTTACATGGTGAGGAAGCCCACTATTCCCCATCCATGAAGAAGGTACCCGTTTTTACCTGAAGGGCATGCTTTTGAAGATATAAGGGCTGGAAGTTTCGCCCTCTAGAGATTTCTAGAACATTCGAGAGTATTCGAGAGCATTCCAGAACATCCTGAAACATTGTGGAACATTCCAGAACGCTCTCGAATGTTGTGGAATGTTCTGGAACATTGTGAACCATACGATGCCTTTTTTGTATGGGTGGGGGATAGAAGGCTACCACACAATCTCATATCAACTCCCTGAGCGAAGCCGGGTAGCCCAGCTAGTTAATAATTTTTTTAAAAAAACAGCAGTTTCACACTATGGAAAACGGTTCCACGACAGTTGATCCCCTGACAGCAGTGGCGGATACAGAAAAAACTCAAGGGGGTTAAAGTTTAAATTAGCTATCTATGTGCAAGACATAAACGTATTAAATACGATTACGCGGACGTGCGCGCGTGCTACATAAGAAAGTACAACTACTCGATAACTTGACTCAGAGTCGACTGACTGAATAGCGTGCGGGCTGGTGGCCCCGCAAGGGGAGGGGCGCACGTCCTCGGCACCGGTGCATAGTCGGGAAACACGCCAAACGCGTTTGGCGTGTTTCCCGACTATGCACCGGTGCCGAGGACGCGCGCCCAACATATGTACACAGTTGACATTTGTCACATGAGAACGGGACGCTTCTACGACTCGTTCTTGTGTTCAACAGCTCGGCTGTGGAACGATTTGTCGGCCTCTGTGTTTCCTCCTTCCTCTCCTCAAAAAGACCCTCCTCACAGCATCTTCAAAGATGACATAGGCCCTGAGGGAAATTATTTTCCTCAGGGCCTCCTGTGTGGAGTTAATGTAAAAAAAAAAAAACCTACTTACAAAAAATATAACTACTAGCCGGTTCACACGGGGCGATTTTTGTCGGTCAACTCGACAGTTGAAAGCTAATTGACACGTGTGAACACTTTGTCAACAAAGTTATCAACTTTTTTTGTTGCTAGCGAAAGTTGATAGCCCGTCTACTTTTGTCGTTCAAGTATGACTATCGCCATTTTGGTTTTACTAATCGTTTGAGTTTTACATCGAATCGTCGCGTCTGAACACATGTTTCAAGTTTCGCTTGACGGGAAAAAGTAAACGTCAGGCGTTTCATTTATTCGGTATTAGTTCCTACCGTCTTACGAAACTGATCAATCAGTTTGATTGTAAGACATCTCTCATTTTTTTCTAATTATTTAATACAGTTTACTTTTCAGTTTTACATAGTAAATACTAATTATTACGACAAACTAATTATTTTAATGTTTATGAATTGCGTTGTAGTAAAAATATTTTACACAGTACAAACATAAGGTGAGAAAAAAAAAATAGAAAGGAACTATATTATTTGATTTCATGTTCTTCGGAGGTAGAAAGATTTAACTTTTGTTATGATTTTTGAATAAGAATCATAACAAAATATTTTATTATGAATATTTTGAATATTTTCAGGTAATGCGTTGAATATTTCCCGAATTTTATGCCTTTTTGTTCTATCTCCGTATACACTTTGAGATTTATTGATAATAAACATTTGTGCTTCTCTATGCCTAGTAGGGTAGTTGTGGTTTACAGGTTTTTTGAATTCTGTACTCCAGAATTCATCTAGCGTTAATTGGTAATTTACCTTACTATGTATAGAGAGGACGTTACACAAGGAGAACATTTTTTTATAATCACCTTCACATAACTGAAATGGTCGGACGATTTAATGTTCAGATTTATGGATCTGTACCAAAGCCATCCCTGTCTTTCGGATCAAAAACAAGAAGTATACAAAAATATAATATTATTTTTGAAATGTAAATAATATTGTTTGTAAAAAAAATTGTGTTGGATGCGCCTAATTCACTCCTTCTCATAATCGCCTAATTCATTTTCTCACCCAAGTACAACGTTTTTTATGTTTTTTCATAATCTCCAGCTCCTCTCACAGAACATCAGAAATTAGATAGACGCACGCACTAACAATTTCAGTTGACGCCATTTTGAATGTCAAAATCGGTTCAACTTAAATTGAAACGTGTGAACAAAATCTTGTTCAACTTTTTTCGTAAAATAAAAGACGGTCAACAAAAATCGAAGCGTCAGAACGCGCCATAAGTGTCCCTGATGTGGAGTGAAGAGAGAATGTATCGCCGAACAACAAAAGTATAAAAAATATTTTCATTAAAATGCATCAAGTATAAGCTTTTATCACTTAGGGCAGGTCTAGTAATATTCATATGTCTATGGGTAGAATGATATTTATTTATTGTTATCAAGCTTAATTTGTAGAACTCCATTTTTATTTTTATTTTTTTCCTATACATATATTTAATTCTTCTTCTTTCGTATGGTGGGGGGGTCAGAGGGGGACATCTAGGTCTGCGAGCCAGTCCAGGGCCTCAGGCGTCGCCCTGTGGACCTCATCAATCCCGCCGGGGAATGAATGGAGCGGGCATTCGTTGACCACATGTACGGTGGTCTGCACCGCACCGCATTCGCACATCGCCGACTCTTTAGGGCCCCATCTATGCATCATATGGGCACAACGGCTATGGGAGCACCTTATCCTATTGATGGCGGACCAGAGTTTGCGAGGCAGTGAGAACCCAGGCTGTCTCTCAGTGGGGTCTTGTACGAGATGGGCATTTTCCACGTTGGCCGATTGCCACTCAAGTTTCCACCTGTCTTCAGGGTTGAGGGGTAATTGGAGGAGTCTTTCTCCTTCTGTCCGGAAGGGTTTTCGGGACTTCACGTGGCATGCCGGGTGGGAGACGACATCGTCATGCAAAGGGATTGCGCTTTTTTGCAGCGCCTTCTTGTATTCCCTCAGTGTTGCAATCTCTCGCCTGATGCTTGGCGGGGTTATATTTGCAAGTACGGGGAGCCAAGGGAGAGGAGTAGATTTTAAGGTCCCGCTGATGGTTCGCATTGTGGCATTAAACTGAACATCGACCATGGAAGTGTGGGCGCTTCTGGCCCATACTGGAGCACCCATATATTTAATAATATTCATTTATAAAAACAGTTATTTTTAAACAAGTTCTGCTATGTAATTATTATTACGAGTGACATCTGATTCGCCTTCTGAAGGCATTATCAAACTGTCTACAGTTTGAATAAATAAAGTTAATAAAAGAACTCTTTTAAAAATAAACTTTTTTTATAAATGAATATCAAAAATTTAAAAAAAATTAAAATGATATTTGTTGAAACATACTAAACATTTAACAATTTAGGAGGCGGGTATGGGTACCGCCGCCCCGGGAACCATTTATTGGATAACCAACACCACTGCCATAGGTCACCCCCACGTGGTTCCCCCCCCCGGGAATGTTTGTCTTTCTTTTTAATTACAAAAAAAAAAAAAAATAGAGTATATCACCCATATGTGAACGGACATTTGTGCACACAAGCCCAGAAGCGGAAAACACTCTCTGTTCCACACTAGCTAGCGGAACTATCAAGGTATGTTTTTTAAAATATGCCTTAAATCCTTTAAAAATATCTTTTAAACCGAATCACGTAGCTGTCATATCACGCAAATGATGTCCAATTACACCAGAGTCATCTACTTTGAACTTTCCAGATTACCTGCCATTGTACAACCAAAAATTCATATCTTCGATTTTATAAAATCCCGTCATGTCTTCAATTATGCACGGTACAGACATGAAGCTCAAATCAGAAGATACTTAACACAAAAAATTTTTATGGCGTTCGCCATAAAATCCCATACAGACCCACCAGACGTAAAAAGATCGTGTGTTATAAGCGCGGTTTGAGTCTTTCGAGTCTTCGCTATTTATTATTATTCTGAGTAACCGGTAGAGGCGCGATATCAGAAAAATTTTGCGACGTAAACAGGAGAGGGGATCATTTTGAATACACGGAGCATGCACGGAGCTGACAAGTTGACATATTTTTTTTTTTTTAATTTAAAAGAAAGCAAACATTCCCGGGTTACGAATAACCCAACAACATTTGAAAATCTCCTACTACCACCACACTAAGCGGAAGATGTTGCTTGTTCTGTGGTGGAGGACTTAGCCAGCCGAGGAATCGAACACGGAACGCCTGGGTGAGACCCAAACGCGATGCCCACTGAACCACTGACCGATATCCAGTACAAAGAAATGATATTCCCTCGACCGCTTCCGAATTCAACTGACCCCCTCTCCTGCGGTAGGAAGAAATCTTTTATAACATAGTGAGTCGGTAGAAAAGATACTTTATAACACAGTATCTTTTTATGTGAGCTTCGTGTCTGTCCCTACCTTTATGCTTTAAAAACCACTGGAGCGACGGAGCAATTAAAATATTTTTTCTCAGATTGCTAAAGGAAATATTTCCACCCAAGTTAAAAAAATCATACCTCCGAATTTGAATATGGAGACATACAAACTGATTATAGTTCTATGTAGCCAATGAATTCCCCTATCTTTTGTTTATTATCACATATTTGTAGGATTCATAAAAAATATATATAATTAAATCTTTAACCTTAAAACATTTTAAAGAATCTAGAGAATATTTATCTTGTTATATTTTGAATGTACAATAGTCATTTTAATAAAAAAACATTATTTGAAAATTTGCACCATTTTGGCAACAAAGCAATCCGAGGTTTTGGAAATAGTGCCATAATGTGGCAAAAAGCGCTCGAGTGGATAAGTAATATAACTCAATTATTATGTATTTTACTTGCGCAGAATAAATAATATTAAATTGTTACTAAGAAAAAATCATCTCTCATTGGAGCATTAACATGTTCATAACAATGTGTTTTATCAGAACTTTGGCACTCCTGAAGGAAGTACATAATTGTCATCAACGAATTAGGTTTGAATGAATTGTTAATTGTGTAATGAATATCTTGATCAAGCCCATTGCTACTTTCGAGGCCACATAGAATCACACATGAATAAATAAATAAAAAACAGATTACGGTGCATAAAGTTTTATATTATTTAATAGTCTTCATGTACAAGCAGAGTAATATTACATTCGAAATTGTCATCATCTAGATCATCTCAAAATCAATTCATTATTATGCAAATATTTAATCTAAAATATAATGAATAGAACGCAAGGAGGCGAATAACCAACGCCCAACGTCATTTGCCCTTGAGTTGGGCGCCAGTCATAATTACATATTGTTGTAAGCGGGAGCAGACGGGTGTGCCGCAGCAAGCACCCCCGAGACCGCTCCCGCCCTAACCGTAGAACCCCCTTCCTCCAGTTCGAGTCTTGACCTAACTTTCCCATTAAACTAACACATCAAATGCCAGCATCAACAGCAAAACGTGTCCACTTCAATTAGAGTAGAATATGTGCTAGGAATTCAGCACACGTGTTTGTTTGTTTGCTGACGGCCATGGGCGCGCCAGCTCTCCACGCTAACGTAGCGTAGGGTCGCGCAATAAACAATAAAGAACAGGAAGTGTATATTATCCTTAACAACATCACCTTCGGCACAAAACATACTATAAGGGCCAACCGTGAACAAACGAGTCGACCCAAAAAATTATATCAAAATCTAATGAAAAATAAAGGCTCATCTAAATAGTGTTCTAAAAGCCAAACATCTTTTAGCAGTCTGAAAATATTCCGCTTTTCTCCTTGAAATGAATAAATCTAGTATAAACTGGGATACATGGTCTTAAGGAGAAATCAATACATCAGATTATATAAGGGGAAATTTTCCCATACACACCTCTACTAAATTTAAGGGCATGTACTAGAGTTTAGCGTATGGATAGAATGCAAATCAAGTCACCTTTCTGCAATACTAGAGCGAGGTCTCTGTAGAACTATACCGCCCTTGGAGTAAATAGATAATATAATATGTAATCAAATTTATATATATGAACCAAAATCCTTTTTCATTATAACTACAGCCACTGCCAGAGTGTAAATAAGATTCAATAATGCCATCTTTAATATTTTTAATCCATATAATATCTTTCTATGTTCTAGTCCTCCATATCGAAACAATACATTCTCAACTGTCCATATCCTCATCACCCACTAGGAATAATATAAAGTTAAAAAAACAACAAATCAGCATCTTCCTTCTGCCGCCGTCTCTGCCATTCTCTCAACAAACAATGTATAAATACTAACAGAGTCGTGTTCACTTAACATTATATGACTAATCCGTTATAATTATAATAGTCATGTCTGTTCGCTTGCACGAGCAAACATTGGCAGTGAATAGTGTTGGTATGTAACTGTACTGTTCCTGCGCCACCGTGGACTGAGGACTGACTGAGGCCACGTATTACAAGCAGTACTGTACTGTTCCTGCGCCACCGTGGACTGAGGACTGACTGAGACCACGTATTACAAGAAGTACTGTACTGTTCCTGCGCCACCGTGGACCGAGGACTGACTGAGGCCACGTATAACAAGCATCTACGCACCTAACTCGGGTAACAAAATTCTTCTAGTAAAGCATCCAAATAATTAATTATCTCCATAAGTGGATACACAAAGCATGTCGAAATGCGAAATTTGCTATTATTATTATTATTATTTATTTATTGAATCGGGCTTAGAATCCAGTGAAGCGATGTGAAGCAATCAATTGAATCGGTGGTCTGTTGGCTGAGACTTCAGGGAGCGTCTTCTTCCTACCGAGATTGGTTGGGGGCTCCAGCACTGCTAGTGAGTCCACTTACTGTGCCAACCCTGAAACGTATATAACAAATATTGTCTTCAAAGCAATACATCATATAATACAAGTAACAATTTGTCCTTAGATTGGGAAAACCACCATATATATGGTCATAACTATGGAATAAATAAGACATTTTATTTCTAAAAAAATTCATTAAATTTCACCACGCCCGTGTTACTGCAATCAATATGCTGTATCTCTAAAAAGCTAGTTTTGTGATAAATGACTAAACTTTTTTTTTTTCTTGCAAACTAATAGTAGTAAAATTTTAAATGAAGGCTTGATCCATTCACCGAATTTAAAATTGTTACTAGTGTGCGAGGAAATAACAAAATGTCCAAAAAAGTTTCAAAGTCATTATCTCAAAACTAGCTTTATGGAAATACAGCCGAAACATGGATGCCCACTATTTTTTTCAGGGATAAAATTTGACATAGTATTTTATTTTAAGAATCATTGTATTTATTAACTTGTCATTGTTGTTTTTATAAATAAGAGTTTTGTAGGTCATGTAGATTATGTAGTATTTTAAATCATTTAGGTTACGGAGGTCATGTACGTTATGTAGATAAATGTAGGTTTTTAGGTTTTGAAGGTTATCTAGGTTATGAAGGTCATGTAGGTTATGTAGGATTTGTAAGTCATGTAGGTCACGTAGGTTATGTAAGTTATTTAGGTTATGTAGGATTTGTAGGTCATGTAGGTTTTGCAGGTTATGGAAGTTATGTAGGTTATATAGGTAATGTAGGTTTTGTAGATTATGTAGGTTGTGTAGGTTTTTTTTTATTTTTTTATTTTTTATTTGCAAAAACACAGATACAGACAGTAATTACCAAGACAATTTATGATAGTAACTATAGAATTCGTCTGCACCCAACTATATCTCATTATGTAGGTTATGTAGATTATGAAGGTCATGTAGGTTTTGTAGGTTATGTAAGTCATGTAGGTCAAGTAAATCAAGTAGGTCATGTAGGTCGTGTAGGTCATGTAGGACATGTATGTTATGTAAGTTGTGGAGGTTGTTAAGATAATGTGGAGTACAATAGGACTGATTGGTACCTGTGGTTTCTCCGGGGTGTGATGGTGCGGGGGTGCCTCCCAGGGAGGGGGCAGCTGGTTGGTGGCGATGTACGGGTGGTGGTTCAGCCCTCCCGCTCCAAATGCCTCCATCTGCAGCAACATAAACATCTCTCATTACATCACACGCTCAGCTAAACACATCTTCATTGAAACTAATATACAATGTTATTGTGGATAACTCCCTTCTAACTTCCTCCTCTTTCTCATAAATGATATGTATTAAGAGTCCATAAAAGAAATACCAAACATTGAGCTATACAAGGTATGTGAAAGCACTTTCTATACTGCTGTGACCATTATTGGCAAATTACAGACTGGGTGACGAATTTGAAACAAATACCAGGAACATAGAAATAAAAATGCCACGGGTTAAAGTTTGTTAACTCACTTCATATTTAGTTTTATTTGAAAAGGATTGAATTGAATCAAAAAATGTTGTCATTTTGTTTCACACCTCATTAGGCATAATTTACCGTGTTGTTATTTTGTAAAATAAAAAGAAATCCACTAGATTATAATATTAAATCTTTATTCCACTTGTTTATTTTATTAGATCTGACAGGTTTCAAATAATCAATAAATCAAACGGAATAGAGTTTTGAATTTGTTTCATTACAGTTGTTAGATTGAAATTCCACTAAGTACTTAAACAGTTGCAAAAATAAAAATTTTAACCCATTCGTTTCCTTCTCATAAAAATTGACAAATGGAAAAAACTGGCATTCAGTGGTTATTTTCTCAGTTTTGGAAACCTTGTTCAAATAAATCTGAAGAAATTTGTAGTACTTCTATACGTATTTTGCTTATGATTCTTAGATCAATTGTTGAACACATCCGATACAATAGAGGCAGAAATGTGTTGTGAACATCATATTTTGAAATGAACTAAATCAATTAGTTTTCTCAGCTTGTTTTTTAACAACTCGCAAAAAAACAATAGAGCTTTAACATTTGCTGGATGGTTCACAACAAAATTTAATTTTATCAATCGTAAAAAAAACTTTTACATGGCTATTCGACTATATCCCAGGAGACCAGGTTTCCATATTTTCAGCTATCGAAACGTTGCGAGATTGTTTACCATTATATTGACATTCATTATACGCTCCCAGCCTGGACATTGCAATAACGATTGTTCAGCTTCATAGACCTTACATAAGTGGTTCAAAAATTTTATTGGCGTAAGCATAGAATAAAGAAGAACACAAGAAATGCGAAGTGGGCAGTTTCAAGATCCAAACGTCTGGGAGATCTCTTAAATTTCAAATAAGGGAACTTCGGTTTGTCAGTACAAATTAAAATCAAATTGAATGGCGAATACGATGTCAGTGTAAGAGAGACAGAGCATGCAATGTTGATTGGCTATCTCAATCTAATAATCAATGGATTTCCATTCAAATCTACATGGAAGGTATTTCTTTTTCAAGGTGTGTGCGTATTATCTATTCAGAAGCCGTAAAGGTACATTGATAACAAAAATTGTCATTGGTAATTCGAATTAAATATTTTACTTGGAGTATGAAGTGGAGCATGGAGCTGAGGATGGAGCGTATGGAGCGGAGAATGAAGCTGAGCATGGAGCGGAGCAGAAGCGGAGCTGGAGCAGGTATTTTGATGCCGAGGCGGAGCCGGAGCGGAGCAATTAAAAAATTGGCCTGCTCCAAATTCCTGAAACTAATGACGGAAGGCGTAACCACGATCTTTGCATACATGAATGCCTTGAAAATGGAATCTTGAAAAGATGAAAATTTCTCTCTGACTTCGGATTGGCCCCTGCACTTTTTCGATTAGGTGTTTATTAACTCCTTTAACATCAGCTAGGTGGTCGCAAAAGCAGTGTCGGATTTACCGATAAGCTAATGTAGGCACCGATTTCAAACATGCTTCATTTTACGGAGACTCAACTCTTGCAGGTCTTATTACTCCAATTCAGAAGGCACAATTGAAGATTTATGGCAAACCCGTCAGCAGACTTCTTCCCACTGACAAAATATCCGCAGATCCCAATATAAAATTGCTACGGTTTTCTCGCTCTCACATGTGCAATCTTTAAGTCATAGAAGCCGTGCATACATGATTCAGAAATGGGAATGTACGGGACTCTGCATCGTGTAAATGTAAAGTGGTTTAAACCAAAGAGCATTTTGTAGAAGAGTTACTATATTAGGACCTTGATGATCAAAGAGTATTAGAAAGCAGGCATTCTACAGTAGTGCGACAATATTTAAAAAATTTGAAAAGATCGTAAATAACGCAATTCCGATTGATTCATTAAATTTGTGAATTTTCATGAGTGGTTCGAGCGACAACGCATATTGTAGAATAGTTCCGAGTATATCAGTCCCCAAGAGGACAGAGATGACGCACGACGCAACGCAACGAAATCATTCTGTAGCCACTGTCAGTCGGGAATGGTAGGAAGAATAATTACCTGGTATCTATCCACATTCATGTCGTCGTAGGACTGGTGGTGCGGAGGCGGCTGTTGGTGCAGGCGCGGCTGGGGGGGCGGAGGCTGATGCAGTAGGGGAGGTGGGCCCGGGAAGGCACCCCACTCGGCCTGGTCGCCCAGCTGGTTGGTGCCCAGCTGCTGCTTCCAGGCGCGCTCCGTGCCGATGGGTCGGGGCTTGCGGCCCGAGTCCTCCGGCCCACCGTTGGCCTGGGGCGCCGGCGCGTCGTCGGGGCCCTGGAAGCCGCCGAAGGAGGTCCAGCGGCCCAGACCGCCCATGCTGCCAGACATCTGGTTGCGAGCGGGCTGTGGATAACAATGCATACTTTAGTTATGACACAATTTATTCAAAAAAGTAATGGTACATCAATTACAAAAAAATATGTTATAAAGTATGTAAGTAATAATGTTATAATTATATTGATATATACACTAAATTGGTATAATTATTTAACTCCATTAGAATTCTGGGCAAAGAAGAATACATATGGTAGTTAGTCCCAGAATTGCTACACTAAAATAAATCCCGATTTCCCGAGTGGAATCCGAAAGCTAATCAATGCAAGCAATTCTGAATTATCAATGACATCATTTAATATTTTATATAAAAATACCAAGTCGGTGAAAATCCTTTGTCTGAGAATTTAGGCATATTCATATCGGATATGATTTTAGATTTTCATGGCCAAAAGGATTTTTGTTTTTGTTGCGCTACCTCCTTCTTTAGCCAACACGGCATAACACCCCAAAAACAAATAACAAAAAAATTCATATCTTTTAACCAGTCCTGTGCTGTATACGTGCCGGCGCACGCGGTACTAATTTTCAAATTTATTTATTTTTAAATGCGATTTTAACCCATATGTATAAAGAAACTTTATGAAGAACAAGGTCAGAATCGCTTGCGCCAATATCTTTCTTGACATAACAATTAATTGGATTGATCTAGACCATCTGAATATTTTTTTAAGTAATTATCTATGACATTCAGTTTTGTATTTTTTTCCCGCTTTACCAGCTGTCAACTTTTTAAAGAAATATAAATGTAATTAATTCTTCGAAAACACCTTTGTATTGTTGGTTTTCATGTAGGATGTATATTCAGATTTATGTAGAAACAATAAAATCAGTTCATATTCGTGTAAGTATATTTTTTTTTATATTTGTTTGCCGAATGGGAGAATTTTTTATATTATAATTATGTAATGTATATGAATTATAAGATACATTATCTGACAAACAGAAAACAATCGCAAAAAAATACAATTTGTTTGTTTTTATACGGATATTTAACAAAAAGTCAGGAAGGTAATTTCCGCACGATTTTTCCAAATACGCCTGGCACCTGACAGGTTTAACAGGAAAACATCTTAAGCGAGAACTTCTTAGGAGGGTTTTACCGTATATCCAAATATAAAAGTTAACCACAAAAGAAGTAAAATGTAGACCTTTATGAAACCAAAGTTTCGGAACGGAATTTGAAAAACAATTATGAAACTTTAGGAATCTTCAATGTCAAACTGCCAGTGTAATGCTAAGCTGTAACTGGAATTATCGGTCTGTCAGTGTAATGATAAGTCTGCCGGTGTAATGATAAGTCTGTCAGTGTAATGATAAGTCTGCCGGTGTAATGATAAGTCTGTCAGTGTAATGATAAGTCTGCCGGTGTAATGATAAGTCTGTCAGTGTAATGATAAGTCTGCCGGTGTAATGATAAGTCTGTCAGTGTAATGATAAGTCTGCCGGTGTAATGATAAGTCTGTCAGTGTAATGATAAGTCTGCCGGTGTAATGATAAGTCTGTCAGTGTAATGATAAGTCTGCCGGTGTCATGCAATTATCGGTCTGCCAGGGTAATAAGTGTGCCAGCGTAATGATAAAGGGCGGAGGGTGACTCACGCTCACTTGATGGAACATTGGCGGTGGCTGGTGGTGCTTAGGCGGCGGGGTGGAGGGTGGAGGGGGTCTCTGGCTATTGTAGGAGGACATGAGCAGTTGATGCAGAGCTCCGCTGGTCACGTTGTTGTCGACTCCCCCCACTCCGGTGCCGTAGCCTGATGGGAACATGGCGTTCTGGAAACAATAATTAATTAGTTAGTGTGCAATCATTAGTTTGATGATGAAAAATATTATATTGATTTTATATACATTGTAAAAAAATACATATTTTAAAATTGTGATATTTTTTCAAGGAATCAATATTTATGTATGTTTATGCATAATAATTTTCTAATGCTAGCTCTACACTTGGTTGGACATGGATTAAAAATTCTGATTTGGTGAAAGTCAAAAGGTTACAAGGCGATGCAATGCGAAGTAATGCAAAATCATTTGTTTTGGATTTGAAAATTAAATCACTTAGAAATATTATAGATGATGCTTTTAAAAACTGCGAGTAGAACACATTCCTTTGCTAAAAATCAAGAATTTTTAAAAACTCCTGACTATGTACGTAACAAGCAACAATTTCATTGCTGAAAATATTCATAGTGTAAATTGCTACAATAAAATTATAAAATATAAAATGTATTACCTGAGAGGAGTGTTGCACGAGGTTGTTCTGGGGTGGCTGACTGAAGTCGGGTGCTCTAGGATTCAGTCTGGAGGGGCCGCCGGGAAGGTTGGGGAAGCCCGAGAGGCCCCCGGTCGTCTCATAAGCACCCCCCATTGACATGGAGACTTGTTGCTAGAGAATCAAATAAAAAACAGGTTATTACAACCAAAATACCATCAGAAAAGAACAGTGATTGAATTTGTTTGATTGAAAAAAAAAAAAAATTGTGTCAACGTATAACGTTTTAATATAAATACAGACATTAAAAATATATGGAGATTTACCAGGTGTTTGTTTACTGCAAAAGACAATAAAAAATATGCTATGAATTTGTAAAGCTAGTCTCTCACGTCAGTCTACACTCTAACAATAAATGTGGGCTTGGCCAATTTTACCATATCGCCGGGAATGTATGGTGAACTAAATGATGAAACAGTATAGTTCTCGCGAAGCTGACATTAGGTGTGTAAATAAAATTGTAACTTCCAACAAACATTATTATCTGCAAATACATAAAAAAATGTATAAGAGGTGGTTTTACTGACATATTACTCGTACACTTTCATTTCAAAGCAAAGTTCATAGTAAAAGGGAGAGAGAGCGGAAGATTAAAAACATATTTTGGAAAGGAATAACACAACAATTATTATTCGCGGACCAATGTTTTAAAGAAATTTAAAAAAATTAGAAATAATTATTTTTCAGTGGATTGTCTCTTATTTTTTTCAGATTTTTGCTGTCACTCTCATTAAAAAGAAATTAGGTTTGGTACTTATATAACTAAAAAGAAGCAAAAATCTGAGATGAGATAACTGAAAAGATTTATTTTTCAAATCCCATCCTTTTGAATGAAGAGGAATCACTATTCCATGACAAGTTTTTCTTGGAAAATAAGTTTGAATTTGTACAAAATAAGAAAAACAAAAAAAAAATATTTTCAGATATAAAATACCAATATATTACTTTTCTTCTAAAACCAACAACGCATCCCTCTCTAGAGCCTAGAATTAATGATTTTCACAATGTTATACAAAGTAGTGTTATCAAATTTACCGCAGTGGTGAGTGAAGCTATCTCCCCAGAAACTATTGTCAAGACTGATTGGTTAACATCAAAATCGAGTCTCAACGATAGCTCCTGATGAAAAAGCAAGTTTCCTCCGTGAAGATCTGCTGGCGGTGCTGTTCCATACCGACGAGGTGATGGTCTTCGGTGCAATAAGAAAATCTCACGGCGGTCATACTGGTGCGATATTCTCTAAGGGCACTCAACAATAACTCATGAACAATCACATTAGAAAAACAATGTGTCACCAATTCTAATATCAATTCTATTTACAGATAACTTTGTAGTAATGAACCTTTTCCATAAACCGACTGGTATAATTGCCATTAGTGCATTTTAAAAAGGTTTTTTCTCTGGTGAAGAGTAGACATTATAATTAGCACACAAATGGTTCACATCGGTGATTTAGAAAAAGAAAATGAAGATGGGCGGCTTACCATTAAATTATGAGTGTTTCTTGGTGCGTCAGACTGGTAACACGGCCCATTGCGAGCCATGTTCCCCATGTCCACAGATCCTATTCCATTTCCTGCACAAAATAACCACACATAAGAAAAGGCAATCAAAACATTATAAAATATCATGTCTGAGAAACCAAATGCTCAACGGGTTAAGTAACTAAGTCACCGTCTCAGAACATACATCATCTAGTGAGTTAGGTAACGTACATATATTCAAATAAAAATTTAATGAATGCCTGTTGGTCAGCAATAAAATAAATATGTACTTCCAATTATAAATTCCAGAAGAGACACGACACGGTAATGAGAAATATCGTTGCTGAAAAGCTTTTTAATTCTGTCATTAATGATAATTTTTTTTAATATTTAACAACAATATTATAGAGCAAAAAGTTTTCTAAACATGTTTATTAATTAGTAAGAGTGTATATACATATAATATAATGTTTATATTCAGAATCGGCGTTTTTGGACCTATATGAATTTTGTTTTTCACCATTATATTTTTCATTGGAGTTCCTTATCAGTAAAATAGAGGAATCATCGTCGCCGATAAATTTGAATAATAGGTATTTTAACTGTTACCGTCACTGTCGCTGTTACTCCCTCAAATACTGAGCTAAAGGGACAACTGCACCACAGGCAGATAATACCTAAATAAAAGCAACAAAATTGAGGTTTTGTAATCCCCATTTTTCTCCTACTTTTTTTTCTGATTTTTAAGAATTTTTTTACCAACTGTATATTAGAAGAAAACAATCTGTGACTGTATGTTTTGCTTTTTTTAAAAATACATTGTCTAGTTTGTATACTGAACGTCTGTTGATTGTCTGATGTCTGTTGTCAGGCAAATTCAACAATTTTTGGAGGGCCCTAACTCCTACATAAAGTAACTTACACAAAAAATGGTTGATACATCTGTACTAGTGTCAACATGCAGAGAGGAAATCGGGAAATACGTCTGGATGGACAAAACGCCGCCATAACTTCACAATTCTCTTAACTGCACAATATATTTCCTTGACAGTAATATTTGAAACCTACTTATAAGGTTCCCCCACATAAAGAAGTTTTTTTTCTGGTTCCTTAGAAAACCTTGTAACAAAGTTTTACTGTAATTATAAAAAGATGTTGGATTTACCAGCAGGCATTCTGATGGCCCCGATTGAGGGGGCTCCCTGCGCCAAACTGCCCAGAGACACAAGCCCAGCGCCCCGGATGCCCCCTCCAGGAGGACCTGGAAGGAAATAATCTGAATTAATTGATAAAAACTCTTCACAGGTTAGTTGACCTATACTAAGAGTTGAGACATGAATAGCAGTACATATTATCATGAACTTGGTAAAAAAACATATTTTCAAGCAAGTAATTGGAATGCACACGACGTATGTAATAGAAATGGGGGTTACAGCAAAGCTCTTAGTGAGCGGACTCTACTGGTAATCCATTTAAAAAAAGAATAAGGAACAAAATAAGGAAAAAAACAATAAGTAAAATTCAATTCTTAGTAAAAAAAAAATTAACCAAATTATGACAATCATGGTATTAAATAAAAGCATTTCAAAGAAATTTCAGAAGAGTGCAAAACTTTAAGGGAGCAAACCTTGAATAAATTTTTTTGCCAAAGAATTGTTATTTAAAATGTGCATATTTGAATAACGTGGGAAATCACAGTGAAGAAAACATTCCAATAGAAAATTTACATGGTTAGGTTTGTTGTTGGTTAGTTCTTTTGTTAAATGTTCTGTCTGATTAGGTTAACCTCTTGTTTGTCGTAAGCACTGGCGGGCGCGACAAAAATTTTCACTTTTTTTTTTTAAATTGCGATTTTAACCCATATGTATAAACTGTATATTTACTCTGAATATTTTTTTAAGTAATTATCTGTAACATTTGAAATCATGCTTTTTCCCGCGTTACCAGCGGTCAACTTTTGAAAGAAGTATCAATGTCATTAATTCTTCGAAAACACCTTTAAATTGTTGGTTTTCGTGTAGTGTATATAACGGTTTGTGTAGAAACAATAAAATCAATTCATATTCATATAAATATATATTTATTTGATATTTGTTTGCCGAATGGGAGAATTTATTTTTTTTGCTAAAGTTAGCTATTCCGCGATAACTTGTAATGATATTATCATGTTATATATATGAATAATAAGATACATTATCTGGTAAACAGAAAACAATCGCAAAAAGAAACAATTCCTTTGTTTTTATATGGATATTTGACCAGAAGTCATCAAGGTAATTTCCGCACGGTTTTTCGAAATATCATCTGACATTCAACAGATTAATATATATGCATGACGTGTGAATAGTGTATTTGACAAGAGAGTGGTGGTTGGTACATACCTGGTGGCAGGTCGGAGTACTGTCCCTGGTAGGGGTTGGAAGGGTTGGGTGGGCCCGGTGGACTGCTGCTGTGGGAGCTGGTGCGGGAGGAGTGCGACACGGGAGAGCAACCCGCCGTGCCTCTGTAACCGGGGGCCTTGGAAGCGTCCACCTGGAACACAACACACTTTCAACACATTTCCATTTAACCAGGCTACTTTGCTTGTAAGTGGATTGTTGCAGTACTAACTAACTAACGGGTAGACAAGAGAGGACAGACCATCACTCAACTCTGTCTTGGCACACACTGCTTGCTTTATTCAGATCATTCTGTTATTCTGACTGTTGATACCCTCCTATTTGATCAACTTGAATTTCATGTAGGACTTCTTCTACCATTCACTTTCGTATCGTTTTCACTCCTTTCTCGGTTTTTCTGCTCTAGTAATGTAATTCAATGATAGTCGGGATTATTCAGTAATTTGACTTGAACTTATTCTCACATGACATGTCAGGCATTATTCTGAACTGCAAGGCAGTATTCTAAATCTCGAACTGACACATTTTCAATTTAGTCCCATTACAGCGGTAACCTTAAAGGTTGCTTCTTATTACAAATAAAAATTGATGAGATGGATGCAATTACAACTTATGATGAAAATGGTAGTTTTTAGTAAAACGCGTAAGTTTTTTGAAATGCGTCGTATTCACTTGTAACTAGTGTTCAAACTTTGGCATTGTAGCTCCGTCCATAAAACTACAGAAGTAATATTTATACAGCAGATAAAGAAGGAATTGGAGATACCAAAACTGATGAGAGCAAAAACACTGTGCACTTTTAAGTTGTTATTGCATTCAGCTCCTATATTTATCTTTGTTTTACGTACCAAATTGTATAAAACACCAAATTCTCCAATACAAATCCATAAAATTAAATGTACCTAGATTAAAAAATTCTAGATTTTCCAGGTCTGTGGACAGCCTGCTACACTTTACTTCCAAAATATGCACCAGTTTAGAAGATAAGTCCGTAACGGTGGCCATGGTAAAATTAGGAGTGAAAAATATAAAGAAATTTAATGTTCCTAGATGTAATTCTGGAATTTCCAGGTCGGTGGCACCAGTTTCAAAGATAAGTCTGGCTGTAACGCTGGCCACATAGTAACATTAGGAGTTAAAATATAATAAAAAATAATTATTTTGGGTGTTTACCTGAATAGGAGGGTTAGGATTACTGTTTTGGGAATTTTCAGTATTTTGGGTATTTTCTCCTGAGCTTCCCCACATCATCCCTCTGGAGAAATTCTTGAATAGGGAATACTCAAAGGGTGCGGTCACGCCACTGCCAATATTTCCCTGAAAATTAATTAGAAACATTAATATCAATTCAATGACATTTAAATACAAAATGTTGTACAGTAGAACCCAGTTAATTCCAAACCCATGGGACATCAAAAATCAAATTTCGAATTAACAAATTCCCACGTAATTCAAAATTTTATGAAAAAAATAAAAAATTTTAAAATTGCCGAAAATCGAATTCTTCGGCCGAAAATTCAAATTGGGGTAGGTTCTTCGGAATAAATTTGTAATAATACGACTTATTCCCGTGTAAATCGAATTTTCGCAGCCGATTTCCGGCCCTTTAAATTCAGATATTCAAAATAAATTTGTAAAAATACAATATATTTCCGCGTAAATTGAAATTTTGCGGCTGATATCCTTGACAGCCAGCCTTTCATATTGAGATATTAGGAGTATTTTAGTAAAAATATGTTATATTTCATAGTAAATCGAAATTTGGCAACCGATTTCCGTCTCAGCCGGCACTTCCAATTAAAACATTAGAAGTAAATTCATAAAAATACCATATAATTTTCGCAAAAAAATATTTTGGCGCTGGAAACCAATCTTAAATCAAATTCTCAAGACTGATTACTGTCGCAGCCGGCCCTTTACGTTCAGGTATTCAAAGTAAATTCGTAAAAATATGGGAGGCGGGAATGGGTACCGCCGGGAACACCGGTACCCCGGGAATCATTTGTTGGAAAACCAACACCTCGGCCATAGGTCACCCCAAGTGGTTTGCTCCGTTTGGTGACTTAGCAGGGGTGCCTGGGTTCATGGGGTGAGCTTTGTCTGATCTGGACACACTGAACCCCAGATTCCTACCCAACCTATATAATCATATCTTTTTCCTTCCCAGAACTTCCTCTCCTTCTCTCCTTTCTTTCCTTAGAAACACTCTTCACATAGCATCCCCAAAGATGACATAGTCCCTGAGGGAAATTATTTTCCTCAGGGCCTCCAGTGTGGAGCTAATGTAAAAAAATATATATATATATATTTCCGTGTAAATCAAATTTTTGCTGCTGATTACCGCCGTGGCTGGCCCTTTAAATTCAGACATTTAAAGTAAATTCATAAAAATACGATATATTTTAGCATAATTCGAAATTTGGCGGTCGATATCCATCGCAGCCGGCCCTTCATTCATGGTAAATTTGTAAAAATTCCACATAAATCAAATTCTCATGACAGATTACCGACGCGACCGGTCCAAAGGAAATCGGTAAAAATAGGTTTCTTTTATTTATTATTTTTATTTATTTCTATGCTCTTACATACAGTTTATAAATATAATGACATTAGATACAAGTAAAACAAAAAATATTCTTAATATGGTTACCTATGAATGGCACATTTAGTAAAAACTTAGTACATAGGTATTAATTAAAAAAAAAATAATAATTTAAATTGCATTTGGCACTTTACACACTTTGGTTCCTTAGAACAGGCAATCTGCCTAGCTAGGAACTAATATCGACCTAAAACAACGTAATAACACTTGTATTCATTTTAAATATATTCTCTTATTATGTAATATTATTTGTTATTTTGGCTTTAAATGTATCAAATGTAAGTAAATAAATAAATAAATATAAAACATAGTAGGTAGTAGAGTGAAATATGATCGGCAACTGTATGTAAATGGTATATTTCCGCATAAATCAAAATTTTGCTGCCGTTTACCGCCACAGCCGGCCCTTTAAATTCATATATTCAAAGTAAATATACGACATACCAGTGGAAACCGATTCCGATTTACAAAATAATATTAAGAATTAGGATGATGTCCAACTGCATAAATCCACATTTAAGCACGGCTGTCTTGTCAGATTCCGATTTATGAAATTATGATTTTTTTGCAAAAATCAATGTTTTTCGAATTTCACCAACAAATTTTCGTGTGTGGACAAAATTAATTTCGAATTATGAATTAACAAATCTCGAATTAAAAAATCATTTCGTATGAAAAAAAATTTCATGGGATTTTTTTTGGCAATAATTTTGAATTATGCGTTTTTTCGAATTATCGGGGTTTGAATTAACGGGGTTCTACTGTATTGTACTGAAATGTCTAAGGATCATCTTCCTGGTGTTTGTCATCATCAAATTAATCTAATTTAATTAATATTAATCTAATCTCAAACAGTGTACAATTACTGTTGCATTAAAAGGAAGAACTGAACTTGGATAATACCTTTTTACACTAACCTAGTTTGTTATGAGTAGTTTTGTGATGCATAAAAAAAGTATGTTTCTAATTTTTTCTTATTTAAACCCATTCTGTCCGTAATTAATGATTTATAGATAATTATATATTAATATTTATAGATAACCATAATTTAAGACGGCTATCTTCGAAGGCCTTACCTCTGAGCCGCCATAATTTAAGGCTCCCAAAAGCATGTTTTTTTATTTTTACGTAAAAAGTAGTTTGCATTGACATCTTACGGTTTTTTGAGTAGGTTAAAATTAATCAATAAACCAGGACAAGTTAGCACCAAAATTAATTCAGTTGCTCTGCTCAGTTTCAGTCAAAATAATTTCGAATGGGATGGGTTAATACATTCTGTTCGTAGGATTTTTACCCTTGGCAACACCACGTTTCAAAGATCTAAAAAAATATATCTTATTTTTGAAGATAATTTCTGGATACTGTAGAGCGGAAACAGTAATCACACAAAATTCCCTCGATAGAAAAAAATCGCAAAGTATGCTCCGAAAATTAAAAAAGATACGTACGGTTCTGTTAATTAACGCATCATAGGTTTGAAAAAATTCACACTGTTTCTTTATGCTTCTTAAGGTATTGTAGAGAGGTTTTTGCTCTACTTTAAAGGAGTTGTGTTTTATTAACATTTTCACAATTTTTGCTTGAAAATTATAGTTTTTAATATTAGCGCGCTCCCTCCAACATTTGTATTATCGTATCTCTCCTTCTTCTTCTTTTTGGGCGGGTACTACCGGCCCCTAATTACTTGTATACTGGCATGTACTTTATTTTAGTCCATCAAGAAAGTGAACAATATAAAACAGACTTACATGATTGGAAAACTGTGTGGAGGTGTTGATGGTGAGCGCAGTGTTGTGATGTCCCGCACTCAAGAGCTGCTGCATCAGCTGCTGCTCCTGCTGCTGGGCCGACGACTGCGGCGGCGGCAGCTGGTGCTGTTGCTGTTGTTGCTGCAACAGCTGCTGTTGCTGTTGTTGTAGCTGTTGCTGCTCCTGTTGCTGTCTCTGCTGTTGGTGCTGTTGCTGTTGCTGCTGGTGTTGCAGTTGCTGCAGCTGGGGCAGTTGGGGCGGGGGCGCCGAGTGGATGGGTGCTGGAGGGGGTACGCTGATGGGGGTTTGGATCATGGGGGGTGTAGGAATTGGGCTGAAGGAGGTGATGGATTCTGAGGGCGGTTGGGAGACCGGTGGGGGTTGAGGAGCAGCCACAGGACTCTGGAAATTAAACAAGCAAGTTATTAGTTTCATTTATTAAGTAGACAGCATACATAAATACCATAATATTTTATAATCCGATAACGAGACTCGGGATCAGAATGCGTTAACCGCTTGGGCACTTAAGCTTGTTTTCGCGACAATTTAACGTAGGTAGACATAGGAATGACGTATGCCCCGGACCTGAGTTATTAAACTCCGTTTGCAAGAAAGTTCTCTACTATACTACAGTTTTGCAGTAAGTATTGTCACATATTGTTTACCATACAAACCCATACAGATGATATGTTATAAATGGTTCTCAGAATCAACTCAACTCAACAACTCTTTAAAAAGGTCTTTAATAACTCAGATGCAGGGCATACGTCATTCCTATGTCTACTTAAACAAAATTTCGTTAAAACAAGCTTATGTGCCCAAGCGGTTAAAAGCTATGAAAAAAAAATTTACCTAACATAACCTATTTAACCAATTTTTTATATACATTTTTCATAACTTTTAACCGCTTGGACACATAAGCTTGTTTTCACGATAATTTAACATAGGTAGACATAGGAATGACGTATGCCGCTTACCTGAGTTATTAAGGAGGTGTTGAGTTAAATTCGTTGAGTTATCTGGACACCGTTATAAATATGGGCGTGAATGAGAAAAAATAGAGATCTTTTAGTAAGACAGCCAGAATGAAATGATGCTCAAATTAGGGAAGTATTCCAACCTGATGAGCTTGCAACTGCGGGGGTGCCTTCCTCACTATTTCCTCCATGACGGAGACAGGTGGTGCGGGGGCCGGGGGTGCGATGGGGGCGGGTGGGGGAGGGGCAGAGGGCACGGAGGGCGCAGGGGGGTGTGGCAGGGGTGCCAGGCTCAGGGGTGGACTACCGCTGCTACCGTTGGTGCTGCTATTGGTGCTCACCCACTGGAAAAATAAATATTAGGTTCAAATTTATACACAAACTGAAACTGTGGTGGACTTGATTGTTGATTGATTTCAATAAATTTAAGTGCATAAATTGGGTGCAAACATGTTTTTTTTTTACATGAGGTCCACACAGGAGGCGGCCCTGAGGAAAATAATTTCCCTCAAGGCCTATGTCATCTTTGGGGATGCTGTGTGGGGGTTTTATTAAGGAAAGGAAGGAGAGGAAGTTCTGGGAAGGAAAAGGGTATGAGGGTTGGGTAGGAATCTGGGGTTCAGTGTGTATAGATCATCCGCCGTCTAAGAACTAGACAAACCTTACCCCATGAACCCGGGCACCCCTGCTAAGTCACCAAACGTAGCGAACCACTTGGGGTGACCTATGGCAGAGGTGTTGGTTATCCAATAAATGGTTCCCGGGGCAGCGGTAATTGAAAATTTGGGAGGCGGGAATGGGTATGAATGGTATGAATGAAAAATGATATGAATGAAAAAACAACATGTGACAATAAATAAGGTAAATGTTCCTTTCTTCATCAGTTACAGTAAAAACTATTAATGGCTGAATCAGACGGTTCACTAATCGTTCATTACTGTATTTTATTCGGCCTATTTTACTCGGAATGACACGTCTGAACATGAAATGAAACGAAAGTGCCGAATACTGCCGAATGAAATCTTCAAGTGAAGCGATCCAACAATGTTGGATATTTTCATTCAGCATCCTTCACTCGCGCGTGGAAGACAGCAAAGTGAAACGTCTGGACACGGAGTGAACTCTCTATCAGTCCGTTTCGCGTCATGTACTGGAAGGACTCTATCAAGTCGCACGCAAAACGTCAAAATGGTATTCAGTCGGCTAATTTGTTTCCTTTTGGGAACACCTCTCATAGAAATTGTTGGGTCTCCCTTACTATCCATATATTATTTTTTTTTTAAATATATGTAAGATTATTAATTTGTGGGTAAATGTTCGTAATAAAAAAAGTAAAATCAAATTGTGTTATTATGTCATAAAAAATAAAAAGGTTTATAAGACGAAAAAATACTTTTTTATTTATTTAGTTAATTGTGTCAACAAAATTGCGTAAAAATCGATGCATCTGACATGTTTCTCCTTAAAATTCGAGGCCGGACCGCGCTGGAATTTGTTTGATTTGCCTGACCTCGCTCGGCGACGCTGTAGTGGGAATGGAAGAGTGAATGCTTACTTCTATAGAGCCGTCTGAACATGGAATGAAGCGAAGATGGAACATTCGCTCGAGTAAACATGACTTAAACCTTCACTCGAGTGAACTGTCTGATTCCGCCTTAACTCAAAAGTAGGATATAATACAAAACAGAATACAATAATATGTACAACAAACATTTTATAGACATGTTATGGTTTCTAAAAAATCTGATATATTTACATATTTATTAAATGAATTTTGTACATTGTATAGATATTGTGTATTTCATCCGCCATGCTAGGGATGTCCCTGTGTTATGGCGGGTGAAGTTTACAGATAATATAATTTATGGTGATGAAGTATACTGTTAATATAATAATTGATGATAATGAAGTTTAACCGCTTGGACAAATAAGCTTGTTTTCACGATAATTTAACGTAGATAGACATAGGAATGACGTATGCCGCTTACCGAGTTATTAAAATATAAATTATAATAAAAAAAAATTAACACAAAGTAAGAAGCTTTTACATAATTTATGACGAGGAGTAAATTTATACTAGGTCCAAAAATAAATAGTTAGCTCACACAAATAAACTCATTTATCTTAGTAAGGTTTGTAGAGCAACATTTGGATCACCTTAATCATGTCACCATAAAGCGGCGTCTCCTCCGACGAAAATGTTTACACACTTTGTGGATAGTTAAGTGGGGGCCACAATGTTTTTACTTTCTGTGGCCCATGGAAAACAACAAACGTTGTGGCCCTGCCCATGTTTATGGTAACGTTTGAGGTATTGTTTGTGAAATTGGTCGCAAGAGACCGGCCTTAATAAAAGCAAAAATGTTTTAAAATAAACCAACCGTTGAGTGTTGCTTAGAGGAACGGTTGCTGGCTTCAGTGGCGGCAGCTGCCGACGCAGACAGCTTAGCAGCAAACGTGCCTTGCTGGGCCGGCTGTTGCTGGCTGCCCGTCTGTTGCTGCGAGGTGGTGGGCGTCAGCTGTTGCTGCTGTTGCTGCTGCTGCTGTTGACGGCCGGAAGCCATGATAGCGGAGGTGTAAGACATGGTGGTCTTTGTGGAACCTGCCAGCGGGGCGGGCGTGCTGCTCGGAGGCGGGGCCGTGGCTGATGCGGCTCGCTTTTCAGCTACAAAGATGAAAGCTTATTTAATAATTGATAGAAAGAGACTAAAATTTATGCTAGCTCAAAAGTCTGCTTCAAACCGACTATTGTAAAACCTTCACAAAAGATTGCACCTACTTTTTGGTGTTGGAAGTTTTGTTTATTGATTCGTATTTTTTTTATTTCATGCTTCAAGGGACCGAAAAAATAAAAGTTCTTAAGCATTAAAACTTCTTATGTGCGGTTTCACTGTAAATGGACAGTCCAAATGAAGAAGAAAAAGCTATCTATGTCATTGATATAAAGAGACCAGGGCTGGAAACTACTAGGCAGCCAAGATTTGGAGGAGCCAATGCTTTCATCCAGTGTAGCAGCCAATATCACCAGTTCGGCTTTTCAGTTAGGCAGTTGAGTTTGCTTGCGAAATCACCGTGTATCTATCGTCTGGCTCTCTCAGCCGGCGATCTTGAGTTAGCTTAGCTTGTGCGTTAGCTTGAGTACATATTCCAACAAATTTAAAGATTATGTTGGGTGAGCAGCCTGGCTGTGGAAGTCTAGTGTGCGCCCAGCCAACATCATTGGATGAGGTTTGGTTTGTTGACTTAGAACTGCATATTTTGTTCCTATTGCTCCAAACTACCCAGCATAAAATCTGTCATTCTGTCTCTCATTCACACATTACATCTCCAGATATAAAAACACTGTAGGTATAATTGTGATTAAAAATTATTTATTTTGTGATGACTCTTGTTACCTTGCGCAATCAGTCTTGGTGCCGTTGCCGCCCTCACCGTGTGGTGCGGCAGGGGGAAGTTCTGCAGGGGGGCCACAGTCTTGGGAGGTGCAACGGTGGGAGGTGGGTTGGGGCTCCCCACCACGGGCTTGGTGGCGGCTCCAGCCAGCGACAGGAGGCCGGGCACCTTCCCCGTAAGGTGAACGGGCAGTTTGGTCTTTGCATTCACCTGGGAATACAATTATTTTATAAATAACTCGTTTGAATACCAGATGAGATGGTTTTAGAAGGTCGGGTCATTGACTTACCGTACCACAAGGCCGACATATTTGTAATCGAGGAAATAATGTGGTAATAACTAATCATTGAGAAATCCATGGCCAATGGTGTCTTATTTTCTATTTGTAGGCATGTGTGTGAATTTTAATTCATTTTTAGTAGTGTATACATGGTTCGAATTTTCATGCATTATAACCGCAGACTTTAATCTTCTTATGGATAATCTTTAAGGTTAAGCAACTGTCGAGAAATATATTTGAGCTTGAAATATTTTTGGAATGACTAATTTAGGATGACAAAAGAAACTGGATAGTCTCTGGAAATTGTATGCATTAAGAAAATGTATGTATCGTTCAGTTTGAATATTGATTTAATATTAAGTAAGTTTTATTTGGTGTAGTTATTAAATACTTAGTGAATGAGTTTGCCTACAAAGTAAAAATATGTAGTCATAGATGGAAAGATAAAACTTGCTGAAGTGAGAGAGTAAAGAAAAAGTACAAATGTTACTCACAGACAAAGTATGAGACTTATCCCACACCGAAGATGTGGCCACAAGGACAACGGGTTTGGAGGTGCGAGGGAGCATCTGCATGATGTCCACATCGGGATCCCGGATCATGGTGGCAATCAGGACATGAGCTTGCTTCGTTGCCTCTGCCGAGCCCCTGGTGAACACAAAATAGCATTCATTAAGTTGTTAAAGGAACAGATGATAACAGTCAATAACAGGACTTAACAGACGATCGCAGTAGAAATAAGACCAAAATGATTGGACTATTTCTATAGCGCCGTTTTCATGCATGATAAAACCATGTATGACCAAACTACAATTAAGGAAAATTGATGTGTAAAGTTTTTTGGAACAACAAAGGATTGTCAGGAGAATATAATATCTTTATATTTTAACTTAATAATGCAGTATTATAAAGTTATTTACGCTCTACAAACTGGCAGAACACACTATGTCGTGTTAAATAGAAATTTTCTATAATTTCAAAAATAAATTTAAAGTTAAGTTGAAAACGAATACCTTCATACTGGCAAAAAAACACTAAATCGATTTAATTAAATTTAAATCATTAATCTTATATTACATATATCTATGAATGTGCACTTGTATCTGCACTTGTTATTTCTGGCAAAAAAACTTTACTCAAGTTAATTGTTTTTGACTGTATTCGTTTCACGTGTCTTTTTGACAGTTCATGTGAAATATTATTTTTTAAATCAGATTTAATGCAAATGTGTAGTGCATTGAAAATAAAGTAAGGCAGTCAATTTGAAACAAATACCCAACGGACAAAAAGCATTCAGAAACTTAGTGTTTTGCCAGAACAAAAACGTCTAAACTTAAAAACCAGCTATTCGTAATTAAAAATCAAACAGACACAAATGAAAAAGATACATATTCTTAAATGAACACTCATGGTATTATATTTTTATATCACCATAAACTGCAATTTAATTTGTTAAAAAAGTGTGAAGTTGGCACAGAATATGCTTGTTTTCTCAAAACGGCAATTTTAGAATGAACGTTTTTTGCCAGTATACCCACGATTCAGGATATGTAAAGAGTTGGGATAGTGTATTTGTGAAAACGACTGGGATAAATAGCGTAATGGTTGGGTTTGTCACATGTATGGAAGAAATGGTTTGGCCATATTTGGCTAAATTTCATATTTTTTGAGGGGGTTACGAGGGTTATGACGGTTATGAGGGGCAGTTACTCACTTGATGGTGATGGTCCTCTCGCCTTGGCCCTTGCTCTGTTTCTCCACCTCGATGTGTGCGCCGGTGGCAGCGCGAATAGCGTTGATGTTACTGCCCGCACGACCGATCACACGCGAGATAGCGTGCAGCGGAACTGACACCTTCTTGCACCTGGAGGACAACATACAAACTGTTAGACGGGCCTGTAAGGGTGAGGGACACAAACCAAAGTGGAGTGTACTTTCAATGATATGTCTTACGCCGTTCTTCCATGTAGCTACTTTCAAGCAACGCGATCACCGCTCGTCTATACCTTCCATTCTATTATCAGTGTTTGTAAACGCCCCTAGGCGCTGCACTAGCAAAATAGTATGACAGGTAGCGGGTAGCGGCGATTTAGTCGCTTGTAAGTAGCTGTGTGAACAAAGGGCATGATAGTTTACAGGCAACTCGCATTGTACTATCAATATTTAATCTTTGAAAATAAAATCTGCTTATGAATTACTAGTCCTTTTTACAATAGGGCGCTTATTGCCCGCATCACAATAAACGTAGTTAAGAAGGATAGCTGAGCGGACGATTTCATAATAAACGTAGTTTTGGATTTGAGGCCAAAATACCCAGCAAAAATGAAAAATTATTTTTTTAATCAAAAGGTGAGACAAATTTAAAGCTCGGACAGGAATCAGATTTTTGATTTTTGCTTTCATTTATAAAATATATGCCCAAAAAGACGATGATTTATCCAAGAATTTAGGAGGCAACCTTGGCATTTTTTTAATGACCGGAGGTAAGGTATTATAGAAAAAATATCTCCTGTCTGTTCAGGCATATGATGAAGTATACAATAAAAATTTAATCTCCACTGAAGAGGGTTTTATAAGCTTCAAAACCCAAAACTAGTATCGTCCAATTTAAACATAAAATTAACTAGCATTTTTGCGACTGTCTCATTTTTCCACACAGCATCCCACAGGTGACATAGGCCCCGAGGGGCCTCCAGTGTGAAAATAACTTTAAAAAAATATATATTTATTTAAATATTTCAAAAATGTTTATTTTTAATAATACAAATTGAAAGTGTATTTAATAACCTTTGAAAAACCATTTTTAGTTTCCAGTATGTTTAGAAATGTTTGGATTAATTGCAATAAAATCCAATTATTTAGAAAAGCAGAAATAGTAACTACAAATTCTCCAAACTTCTGACAGCGTCTTTAATAAAAGTCCTGGATCCATAAAATCAGTTTCAAGTATGTATTATGAAAAAGTTTAGCGACTCAAATAATATACAATGCCAATAATACTCCTTCTAACTTCAGCATTTTTCTCTTTTGTATATGAGGAATATTGTGAGCCTGATTCTTAGAATTTGGAGAAAATACTGGATGAGAATTATGTAAAAAAATAAGTCATTGTTCCTTACCCTGGGTCAACGGAAGACACTTGGACACTGGACTTGCGAACCACCTCTTTCCAGCCTTCTTCTCTCTTTCCGCTCTGTTTGGGGGGCTGAACTCTTGTTGCGTTTACTATGTCATTCTCATAGCTGAAACAATACATTTAGTTTTTATAACATAAAGGGCAGTGATTTCATTATCAATATGCTGATCTTAAAGAGGCCTATAGATGATTATTCAATTTCACTTGTCGTAGCTCAAGGAAACATGTCAAAGGGGATCCGAAAATAGGAGTGGCTCAAAAGGTTTGATGGTCGAGCCTTTCGACATGTTTTCTTTGGCTAGGTCGTTTGAATTCGGATTGTCTGTAGACCCCATTAGATAAGGATAAAATCTATTGAAAAGTATTTTTTTAAACTTTTAAACTGCTTTCTTAGTAGGTTTTGAGTACTTACTGGTAGGAAACAATGTTTTGGCATTTCTTTCCCTTGCAATTGGGGGAAGTAAACAGGCTTTCATTTCCAGTTGCTTCAAAGTCTTCCCTGTCAGCCGGGTGTCTGCTAGACTCAAAGATGATGCCCTTCCGGTGCACGCCGAGGTTGCCCTTCAACTTGCTCATCTTCAGATCTTCCTCCTCTCTACTGGAACAAATTTAATAATGGATTAAGTAAATAATTTAGAAAAATTTCAGTGCATTCTCAATGTTTATAGGAAAACAGGCATGTGTGACTCTGTGAAATTGATAAATTTCTTATTGAAAACTAATGCATTCATAATGGTAGCATGGAATATTTATCCACAGTGACATATATACATTGCTGATAAAATCTGAAGGATTTTGTTAGGAAGGATAAGAGAATTTTTTTTTTTTTTAAAGTTATGATGTTCATGCTGAGCCTCTGTTGTAGTTAAAACTTCCGTATTCAATCGGTATACACAAGGAGTCTAATTAAAACTTTTTTGCATAAACCATCATCAACGTTGTAAAAGTAATATGAATTTGTATATTTGCCAATTTGAAGCTAAATACATATGTTTAAAAATATCAAAAATATATGAAATGGGCGACTTACTTTTCTCTCTTTTCACTCTTGTTTTCGGTCAAAGCCAACTCAGCGGCGAGCTTGACCAGTTTATCCGCCTGCTTGGCTCGCTTGTTGAGGTCATCGACAGGTACGTACGTCACGGGCGCCACATTCTCCTTCTCCTGCTTGTTCACCTTCACACTCTCCACCTGCGCACTTGTCAGCGCCACAGGTTTCTCCACCTTTATAAGACCCAACTTGGGTTTGATCACTTCAGGTTGTTTGATAGCAGAGGCGACAGGCGAAGTTGTGACAGGTGAGATTGCTTTTTTCTTTTTCTTGTTCTTGGTCTTGTCCTGCGCCTTCACGTCGCTGGAGGAACAGGAGCCTTGGGAGTTGGCATCGATGCCGGAGTCCCCTTCTTCCTTGTCGTGGGGGGCGGGGGAGGGGGAGGGGTTGGCGGCCCCCTTGGCCCCCACTCGGCTGACCACCACTTCTTCCCGGTCACTGTCTTCTTCTTCCGCCTCGTTCTTCTCACTGTATTCATTCACTTCGTTCTCCTCGTGGAATTTGCGCTTTTCCTCCTGAGGAGAGAGAAAACAAAATACATATTAGACTTCTGACTATTTACGTAGGAACTTTTAAACATTGATTTTATATAATTGATAAACAACCCTGAATGTGAAGACCTTACTAATATAATAACCTAAAATTGTTTAAACTGATATTTAACGGCCATAAAAAGTTATACATATTGTTTTTATACAGCCGAAAAGTGTAAATTATTTGTTGCAACATGAAATTTCTTACAGAAATTCGGGATATTTCCAAGGTATTTTAAATGAGCTATATATCTCTTCATTTTGAAGACGTCCTAAAAAGAAATTCCATTTTTATTTCATTTCATTTTAGAAACCAGTTTAAAATGCCATATAGATTTTTTAATGTGCCAAATACTTTAAGGGCC
Organism: Limnephilus auricula; assembly: GCA_951813805.1. Taxonomy (NCBI): domain Eukaryota; kingdom Metazoa; phylum Arthropoda; class Insecta; order Trichoptera; family Limnephilidae; genus Limnephilus; species Limnephilus auricula. Next base: position 16,338,284 of record OX638403.1, read on the forward strand.
AGTTGTTTCGGAAAATTTCACGTATAAATTTCCTTCAAATTGTCATTCACCGAAAAATTGAATTGATTCAACCTGTCAGAAGAAATTCAACAGAAATTTAAAGGAAATGAGATGTGAATTTTATAGCGTTGATGTGATGGGAGGCGCATGAGCTGACGTCAAAATTGTGATTTGGCGGGGAAGACTGACTGAAATTTTCCAATTTAACGGATATTATTTTGGAGTTGAAACAACCGATTTCGTAACTGAAATGATGAAAGACGTGATGAAATGTCACATTTGAAATGAAAAATAGAATTTTTTTAATTTTTTGAAACAACTGGTCCTAATATTTTTATAAATTGGAATATTTACACCAAATGTTGAAAAATCATAGAGAACACACAATTTTGAAAACACATTGGTTTTTTCTGGGGCTTTGGGCTAAAAAATTAACAATTGTAACTTGAAGGATGATTATAAGCACATTAACTTTAACAAAACATGACTAAATTCTAGTGGTTTAGTAAACCCAACACTTTAATAATAATAAACTTTTCACTTGAGATATCTCATTGACGCTTACATTCAGGTTGACCTTCTTTTCTAGCTTCTTCTTCTTCTTTCTCTCCCGTCGGCGCGCGGCTGCCAATCTCTTGGTCTCCTCTCGGGACCTCTCCTGGTCCAACTCCTCCAGGAGGATGGAGGCGTTCTTGTTGGCGCGCGCCGCCTGCGTCTCCTTGGCCGCACGGATGGCGCGCACGCACTCGTGGCACTTCTCCAGCAGCTCCTTGTCTGACAGCGTGCAGATGTAGCGGGTCATCTCCTGGTCGGACGGGAACTGCGTCACCACGCCCACCATCCACTTGACGGTTTTCACGTGGCCCTTCCGGAATGCGGCCATGAGACACGAAACCTGAAAATTAACAAACCAGTTAATTATACCAATCAATACCTGTCTATGAATTATTTTAAAAAAATTATATGGATAATTTACCTTTCTGTTATCTTGAGAGTCGATGTCTGCCCCAGCATTGTAAAGCATCTCCACTACACTGAGGTGTCCTCCGTTAGCCGCTAACCAGAGGGGGGAATTTCCTTTCTTGTTCTTCACTTCAACTGCGGCACCCCTGTAATAGAAAACAAGACATGATTAAAACGGATTTTTATTTCAATGGAAATACATTCTCCACGAATCATTTGGCAGTCACACATTCCTGAAATAATGAAAATCATTTATTAAAAGTTACCTATGATGCACCCGGTACACAGAAAAGGCAGAAAACATTTTCATATGAATTTAATGTTGTCAGTCCTTATACGTAGTGTAGTGTGTCTTTGAGAATCTGTCTCAAATAAGGCAGAGTAAAAGTTGGAACCAAAAATATTCCTATTTTTCTTTATCTTTTCCCTAACAAGCGTATAAAGTATAAATTGGTCTTACCTCTGCAAGAGGAGTTCCACAAATCTCGAGTGTCCCTTATCTGCGGCGATGGTGAGCGCCGTGTCCCTTGAGGAGGGCACCGGAGTGGCGTTCACATCCGCCCCCTTCTCCATGAGGACCCTCCCCACTTCCACATAGCCTCCTGATGCTGCTTCCATCAGAGGGGTAAGTCCAGTCTGATGGAAATAAAACACACCATATACTATACATATGATGAGATCAAAACAGAAAGAGACATTTATTTTAATTTTGTGAAAAATGTGTAAATTTGTCGACAAAAGGTGACAATAGCATAATCGACATGGGTAAGAAAATAATAGATTAATGTCACACTTGTAAAGTAAGAGATTTGCAGATTTTGCGACATTACGTGGGGCCCGTAATTGATTTTAGGCGTCAAAATGCGGATTGTACGAGAAATTTATATAAAAATAGTTCTTAAAAAAATTTGGAAACCTTGACAAAATTTTTCAAATGCTAAATGTGGCTTTGTAGATTTATTTAAATTTTTCCAGGAGCGTTTATCGTAAACTTTTAAATGCAAATATGTATTTACAAAGAGTGGTGTTCTCTCCTTCCTAACACTGTTTACATCAGGTATCTTTAATGTCGTAATACAAAATTATATACATAGCATGACTTTTATGAGTCCGTGTCAGACTGGGAGAAATATCTCCCAAAAAGACCCTAGGGGTTAATAACAAAGAAACTTCAAATAGAAAAGGCTTGGCTCAACACAGCCTAATCCTATAACCATAATATTTTTTTTATTTATCTTCTAAAATGCATAAATATTTGTATCTTTTAATTTCATAATCATGATTACGATGTAACCGTATTAAGTACACAAATATATTTTTTTTAATCCTTAATTAGACATGTAAACTATTTCACAAAACTATACATGTACCTATCATATATTGTTAATCTGGTATTCTTTTTCAAATGTACGCTCCTCTTCCATCCACAAGTAAATGCTGTCAATGGAAGAGCAATGCAAATCATAAAATACAAAAATTGTGTGTGTTTAGTTTACCTTGGCTCGATGTTCCACGTTGGCCTTTCTGTCCAGGAGGAGGCTGACCACCTCGTGGCGGCCCTGAAAGCAAGCCAGGGTCAAGGCCGTATTCCGGTTGGTCTCGATCTGGGCGTTGATGTCCGAACCCATGTCGAGGAGGAGTCTCACCGCGGCTATTATTATTATGACAAATTATTACACAATTAAATTCAATCACAAATTTACTCTGGTATTATGAAATGTCCCATTATTTAAATTTGATATTCACGCAAAAACTTGATTACAGTGAAACCCTCTTAAGAAGTTTTCCAAGGGACCGGAAAAAAAAACTTCTTAGGCGGGAAAACCTTATAAGTGGGATAAATTGGGCCATTTGGTCTTCAAGGGACCGAAAAAACCAAACTTCTTAAGCAGGAAAACATCTTAAGCGAGAACTTCTTAAGAGGGTTTCACTGTATTTCCAAGTGAAACGATATGTTAACAAGAAATTTTCAAAAAAACAAAATCAGGGATACACAAAAATATATTGTTGGATAATGGATGATTTGATATCTGATTTATAAAGTGCAAACACAAATTTAACAAACAAGAAAAGGGTATTATAAAAAAGAAGCCTTGACACTGAAATCTGAAATGACTTCAAGACTGAATGAAGGCCTTTACAATAGACCATGTTTTCAGTTGCATAAAATAAATTCTCTCTTTTGATTTCCACTTAACTCTTTCTACACACGGTGTCCTTTTTGTTTTTTGTTAAGCATCGATGACACGGGGCTAGTTTACAAGCTACTAGCCTGCGAATTCACTGGCAAATTCACTATCTGCTAGTAAACTTCGTATTGTTCACAATCTGCTAGTTAATATGATTACATTAGTGAATTCGCCGGCTAGTAGCTTGTAAACTAGCCCCGTGTCATTGATGCTTTATGTAGCCACTTTCCAATATATATGTAGATCAATATCGGTCTTTATACACAGTATCTGGAAACTCATATTACAAGCGAGAAATCGTTGAATTTACATCACATAGAGCGCCCCAAAAATTTTTATTTTTTTGTTTCTGAGCATTTCTATTTATTTTGTTTTTTTTTCAAAAACTAAAGGTTTAAAGGAACTTCTGGAGATGAGTCTATGCTTTGACACATTTTACGACAATATACAGCTGATATCAACCCCTATACACCGCATATAAACACCGATATTGATGTACATGGAAAACAGGACGACCACAAGTAAAGGTATAGTAGATAGCATCATACCCGTATGGCCATTCATGGCGGCCAGCATGAGAGGTGAAATGCCCAGCTTGCTGCCGGTGCGGGAGTTGATCTCTGCCTGGTGGTTGAGCAGCAGGCGGATGATGTTGACATAGCCCCCGCTGGCGGCCAGGGACAGGGGGGTGTAGTCGGACACGTTGCGGTGCTCCTTGTTGGCGCCGCGGTTCAGCACCAGCTCCACCACCTCATAGCGCCCGCCCGAGCAGGCCAGCGAAAGAGGTGTGTCCTTGGTGCGCTCCGATTGGGCTTCGATATCCGCACCGTGGTTCAGGAGGATTTCCACAACCTTATCATGACCTGCCGTAGCCGCCAAGATAAGTGGGGTGAACCCCTTCTTATCTCGATGCTCAATATCCGCCCCTCTCGACAGCAGTAACTCAACAAGTTCCTCATGCCCTCCAGCACAAGCCAACGTCAGTGCTGTATCGTGGTTGGAGTCAGTCTCGCTATCCACGTCCATGCATGACGGTTGCTGCTGTTGTTGAAGTTGCTGTTGTTGTTGTTGCTGCTGCTGTTGTTGTTGCTGCTGTTGTTGCTGCTGTTGTTGCTGTTGTTGCAGTTGTTGTGTTTGTTGTTGTTGCTGTTGTTGTTGTTGTTGTTGTTGTTGTTGTTGTTGTTGCTGTTGTTGTTGCGGTTGTTGCTGTTGTTGTATCTGCTGCTGCTGTTGTTGTTGTTGCTGCGGCTGTTGTTGTTGTTGCTGCTGCTGCTGCTGTTGATGTTGTTGTTGTTGTTGCTGCTGCTGTTGTTGTTGCTGCTGTTGTTGCTGCTGCTGTTGCTGCTGTTGTTGTTGCTGCTGTTGCTGTTGTTGTTGCTGCTGCTGCTGTATTTGTAGTTGTTGTTGTTGTTGTTGCTGCTGCTGTTGTTGTTGTTGTTGCTGTTGCTGTAGTTGTTGCTGCTGCTGTAGTGGTTGCTGCTGTTGTTGTTGTTGAGGATGGGGTTGCTGCAGCTGCTGGTGCTGAGGATGCTGCTGCTGTTGTTGAGGGTGCTGGGCAGTGCCAGTGGGGATGTACTGCGGATTGCTCATGTACTGCTGGCCTAATAGAGGAATTAAGATTTTATTTTATTTTTTAGCGTTATTAATGGTCTTTATAAATTCATATATGACAGTGATAAGTTTATTTATGTCATTGAGCAATAAAATAACGACATTAAAATAGAAGACCGTAATAGAAAAATTCACAACAATATACCTATTATAAACAATTCTGATAAAGTGCATCTTCAATCTACAAAAAGTGTTTTATGAAATATTTACAAATTTTACAATTAATTTTTTGTGGATAACAATAATATCTTTGAGGAAGTGATCTTATTCAAATTCGAATTGCTAAAAGTAAAAGAGGAAATGTGATAAATTAATAAAAAAAATAAAAGAAACCAATGAACTATTAAGTTTTTGATAAAACATATGGCATTGGATCGAGGGTTATTTTTTTACGAATGCTGTGAATTTAGCAAAGTTTGTGTTAAATACTTTGATGTTTGTGGGAATAATCTATTAAATGCGCCATCTTCTTCTTAATAAATACATTTTAAAGATAATTGACATGGGAATGTGCCCAGCATGGTGGTCGAAAAATCCTCAATTCATGTATCAAACAATTCAAAATAAAGAAAATATATATATATTGTATTGCTATTAACCCTTAGAAGACGAGTAATATTTTGGAAATATCTCAAAACCAAAAACAATATTGACATCTAGATTTGAAATAATTGACAGGCTTCTACAATATTAACTTTTATTGAACAATTAAAATACACTTAAATAATTATTATCTTATAATTTAATTGAAAAATGAGGGCCTCAGCACGGTTAAAGTACCCAGTAAAGCTCACATTATTATAAATACAATTTTTTTTTTAAATCTTTTCAAAATTTTTAAACTGTGAATGTATTATTACTACGGCTTCTCTATCATTGGGTATTTGAGAAATGAACAACCGAAGAAATTGTACTCACTCTGCATGATGTGATGGTGATGATGGGTCTGCGTGGCCTGCACCTGCTGATGCCCCGGCAACTGGTTGACTATCATCCTGTCAATCAGGTCTTGCTGCTTGCCTTCCATCACCAGGTCGCACAGCTCGGGTTCATCGTGCAGTCTCTTCAGGACGGAGACAGGGTGCAGGTGGTGGCGGGGCAACGCCAGGAAGTCTGCAAGCTCCAGGGGAGAGCACTCCGAACCGTCCAGGGCTTCTAGAGGACCCATGGCTTCAAGGGCCTCTTCTAGGCTGGCGCCCTCCAGTTTCTGTTCCGCCGCTGCCACTGCTATAACCAGAACATTTTAATGTTAGAAAGCCATATCCATGAATAAGTCACAGAGTTGAGAATCTTATTTTCAAAGCTAGCGTGTAATAATCAAAAGTCAATAATATTATGTAGGTATCTTTGTTTTTCTTTTTTTTACAGTTTTATATCAAAGCCTGAAACATTTTTGCAACTTTTTTTATATTTATAAATCAAAAAAAAACTATAAAAATGTAAATTTAAGAGGAAATGCGGTCGCAGTGAAATTTAATTACATACTAGGTATTTTACAAAACGGTTGCACTGTCGCTGTTGTCGCTGTTATTCCCGTGAATACTGAGCGAAAGGGACAACTATTCCTCAGGCTGATTATACCTAAATAAAATTGTCAAAATCGAGGTTTTGTAGTCCCCTTTTTTTCCTCCAAATCTGGGCCTACCTTTACCTATACCTTTATACCTTTTTTATGAATGTTCGGATAGGAATTTCGTTATGAATAACCGGATAGGATGGGTGTTATGAATGTGAGGATAGGATTAGTATTATGAATGTGAGGATAGGATTAGTATTATGAATGTCAGGATAGGATTAGTATTATGAATGTGAGGATAGGATTAGTATTATGAATGTGAGGATAGGATTAGTATTATGAATGTCAGGATAGGATTAGTATTATGAATGTCAGAATAGGATCAGTGCCATGAACTTCAAGACAGGATTGATTTTTAACCTGTGGCAACGTCATCCAGACTGAAGGGCTCGTCTGTGTTGGACAAGGCTTGCAGGGCGGGCAGGGGTGCAGGGGGACTCCAGTCGGAGGCGGCCAGGGCTGCGAGGGCCTCCTCCGCTGCGGCTGCAATCAACTGGCAACGCGCCTGCTGCTCCGCTAGACTTATTCCACCTACAGAACACTGAAACCACACAAAATATAATTCAATTGTGAAAAAAAATTATCATTAGTATTAGAAAAACATTGAAAAGGTTTGCTACAACAGGGAATTGAATTAGGGACCTTTAACTTTCCAGGTGTCTGTCCTAACCACCGTGCAATCCTTTGAGCATTATGGTGTTTTGATGAGAGAAGATATCTTAAATATGATGTATAAAATAAAACCTGCTTATCACATTTTTCTATCTCAGTAAATATCGATTGAATTGAAAAAAATTGCGATAATTTGGCAAAACCCTTAATCTTGTGATTTTACATAACGTTGTATTGCATCCTACAGGTAGCAATGGGCATAATTAAAACAATGAAATAATCACTCCTTCGGTGGCCTTAAACTCAATTTGAAGTTTTAAAAATAATTTAGGTGTGCCGTAGCAAATAGAACAATAAAAGGTTTCTTTACCTTCTCCTGGAGGATCTCGTGGCTCTTCTGCTGCATGATGAGCAGCACGAGGCTGCGCAGCTGCAAGGGGGGCATGTTCACCAGCGAGGGCACCTTCTTCTGCAGGTATGCTATCACATTGTTCAGGTAGGGGATGTTGGACAGGGCGTTGTTGTTGTTGCCCACCACCGTGTTCACTGCAGGAGGATCCAAAACACATTATTTACTAAGGAAAACAGGGACCACTAATAACTAACACCTATTGGAATTATAAAAAGCAAAGATGTATCAACCAACAGTGGAGGCTACATGGAATTATGAGCATCAATTTAAAATAAACTACAGTGAAACTCTCTTAAGGAGTCTTAACCTCTTGAATGTCGGATGACAGTTAAAGGTTAAAACCGTATTTCATATAAAATTAATATCAGAGCATTTCGGGGAGCTAGAGTGCTCTAATAAAAAGCAAAGTCTGGAATGATATTGGCGCAAGCGATTCTGACCTTGTCCTTGTACAGTTTCTGTATACAAAAGGGTTAAAATCGCATTTTATTTTTTAATCTGACAGCTGTCACCCGCCCGTCGGCGGGCTTATGACAAACGAGAGGTTAAGCATGCAAACTTATGAGGGAATTCCTAAAGCGAGTTTCACTGTACATATTATTATTAATTAATATTTGGGTAATAATGGTGAATGAAAAACAGTTGTAAATTTGAGTTTGGTAACTTTAGTTAGAAGAAAATTACGAAAACTCCAAGCAATAAAATGCAAATATTATATACAAATAAAACCTAAATAAAAAGGAGACAATCAGGGCCACCTCAAGTGTTTTTAATTTTAATTAATGTACTGCAGAGAGGAAATTATACTCTGGTATGTTAGAGATGCTGAGATTATGTATTTAATGATGGATAAAAACTATTGTCAATCTTCCTTCACAGAATATGGAATAAGTTGACAAATAAGAAAGGGAAAGATTTTGTGTCTTGTAGGCAAATTTGAAAAATAAAAATTAAAACATTAAATTTCAATGTCAGTGTCTTCTGAAAAATGAATCATATAGATAATGTAACCTTTTTGTTATGACAGTATTGGCAATGATACTTTGACTAACACAAAACCTAATAGACAGAGGGAGTTACCAGACTGAGTTGGTGTTTGATTTTGCTGCTTCGTAGTCTGCAAGGATGTGGCCGGAGGTGGGGTGGCTGCGATGTTGGTAATGACGCTGACCTGAGTGTGGGACGCTATCAGCTGAGCACCAGACGCACTCATCTAGAATCCACAACCAGAATTGTCAACATGTGCTGTGGCTGCCTTCATATTATTCAATCAATCATTTATTCTATTATAATATTCAGTAACTCTTGTACCACTTCATTGTTTAGAGAAGTTGCATCAGAAAGAGAAAAAGCCGTGGTGTTGTTCAACCTCCAGCAGGAGAAATAAATTTGATTTGTATTAGATAGGTGTATTTGAAATACATGTTGAAACTCTTATTGCAGACAAAATAATACCAAATTTTCTGCTTTATAATCGCCATTATGAACATTCTCAGACTAATTGAAATTTATAGCAAATCGAAATCGATTAAAACGATGAGAAAAACCCGGGCTAATAGATTCATCAGTTTCGGAAAGCAATTAAAAAGGCTTACTTCATTCTGGTTGTGAGAGTTTAGCAGTGGCAAATTGTGGCCTATCTCTTTGGGAGTTCAATCAAATATTAAAAAAGAAGAAAAAAATTATGAAAAATATTTATATTATTCACTGTCACTGCACCACAATCATATCCAATTCAGCGATTCATTAAGAGTCTATGGGTATAAATATAATGGCATAGCTTACAAAATGACAATTTCACAAAATTGATTTGGGATTCATTTCAAACTCGCTCTTGGGCAGTACGAGTATCATTCTGAGGGGTGCGTTTTTTAGTACAGAATTTGTATGGTGCAATATTTAAAGTTTGGTAAAATTATAATACAAAGTTGTCTTATTTCCTTATATTTTGCTGCACAAATGTGTTATTTTTTTTTATTTTACAAGAACTCCGGGAGGCCCTGAGGATTTTATTTCCCTCAAGGCCATTCATCTTTGGGGATGCCGTATGGAGGGTAAAGATAAATTAAGTACTTATCAAATGTTTTGTTGCTTGAAAACCAATCACCAAAAATATAGGAATTTATTAAATTCAAACAGAAGACTGGGCCACTGTTTAGGGGTTAAGGTTAAGATAATGGGCAGTGCTTATGGAATATAACAGTTGGTTTACCTTTGCCTGATCCTCGAGAACAGCCTGATGGTGGCTCAGCATGAGGGCATTCCGCTGTTCCATCATCTGCTGCTGGTGCATGGCCAGGAGTTGCTGCTGCTGTTGCTGGATAGGCTGCTGCGTCAGGCCCGGGGGCGCCACCAGGTTGTGCTGCTGGGGAGACTGATTTCATTAGTTGAATGGGGTGTATCAACAACCATGGAACTAAGCCCGCTGTCCCACTGTCCCGTAAGGAATCCACATACACCCACTCCTGTAAAGCCATGCTCAGGAACAGTAAAGTCCGCTAAGGTTTGCAGTGCAGCTATTGCAGGACTTCAGTTCATACAGGGTTTTGGTTTATGTTAATTCCTCATTTTTATTAAGAGGTCAGTTATTTAACCAGTCAAATTACAGGAGACCCATATTGTCCCAAAACATCATATGCCGTTATGATAACAGGAGACCCAAATTGTCCCAGAGCGACCGTGCATCATTAAAAGATAGATATCTCCCTTCCTGTAATGCGAACATTCGTGATTTAATTTATGTTAGAAAGAGAAAGAATCAATGTTTCTCATTGCCTTTCAAGTGTACGAGCTATTTTGCTCAGATATTGAGAAATCCGAACATAAGTGACGGTTTTATTTCGCGCCAATTTGTGACGTACCGCTGATTTTGACAGCACGGTTCCATGCAACAAAAAACCGTTTTTAATAAAAAATAACTCGAAATGTCCCGGAAAGCTAACTTTTATTTGTTAATTAATATATTGCCTCTGTGTTTATGTCAAATTTAATTCATTTTGGTTACATAATAATGCAATAATCTCATATAGAAAACTACTAATCGTTAAAATCACTGTAAACCCTTTTTTAAATTGATCATTCCTAATTGAATTTCCTGTATTTGATGAATATTTTTATGCATATCGTAGGAGAATATATTTCTATTCAATATTTATGAAAAACAATAGTGCTGTTATAACATATTTGTAAAGATTTCTTTGATTTTATCAAGTCGGACGTCTGAATTTATCGACATGTCAAAAGTGCTGATTTGAAATCGATAGAGATGGGATCATCAAAATTTAAATTGACATTAATTTGTGCAAAATTCGAATTATTATAAGTATTTATTTTTAGAGTTTATTTTATAGAAGTAAATTTGAATGTTATTTTTATGATGAATGTTATCAATTTTTTTGTATAATAAATGCGTAATAATATTTAATTTCAAAATATACATATCTTGAATTTTATGAAGAATAAAAATCTATTTGTAAAGAGGTTTTTTGCTACCAAAATTCAGCGATACAATATAAAACTCATTATTGTTATACTTATATAAGGAATATTTTAAGTACAACTCTTGGCGTTTGGCGTGTTTCCGGACTATTTCCCATTTTTTAAGTATAGTACAGTCATTTGGTTCGACAAAAGGAGGTTACCTAGAAAGGTTTCCGGGAGTTTTGAAAATTTGTAATTTTATAGATTTCGATGTGCTCTTTCCGAATTTCAACTTAGCCACCTATCTTTGGCGCTCGCGCCACCATATTGGAAAAACGGCGCCTAAAAGCTGTTTTTTGACAATATCTCCTTTCTGACTAATTTTACGATAAAAAATATATAACACAAAATTAAACAACAGAAAATTTTCTACAATATATGTATGAATATTTTTTTTTGTAAAATCAATAGTTTTGGCGTACGAGCGCCGCAAACTATTATTCATCTAAACCACCAGGTGTTTTTATAAAATATTTTACTATTGTTGCAGATATAATAAAAACATATATATGTATGTATATACACGATGCAATCGAAAACGAAGAGGATTGTGATAAGTCTGATAATCCCATCGCAGATGATGCGGATGAAATTTCGGTCTGTGACGTTTCGACGATACCAAAGACGAACTCGCAACGCCTGGTCCATCAGGAACGGCAAAGCAAAGAAGATTGCTCTAAATTTAGAAATTGTACATTAAATGTGGATTAGGTCTACACCACGATAAAAAAACGCGCCGCTTACTCTACCTCAAGGGGGTTAGTGGAAATTAATTTTTTGGCCAAAACGTATATTGAAGTATACTCTGCGGCGCTCGTACGCTCAAAGTATCGATGTTACAAAAAAAGTTGTTATTACATAAATTGTAGGAAATTTTCTCTAGTTTAATTTTGTTTTTATCGTAAAATGAGTCAGAAATGAGATATTGTCAAAAAACTGCTATTAGGCGCCATTTTTCCAATATGGCGCCTAATTGCAAAGATATGAGGTGGCAAAGTTGAAATTCGGAGAGAGCACTTCAAAATGTATAAAATTTAATTTACACTTTTTACTCCAAATAATGTCAAGAATCATTGGTTAAAGTAAGCCAAGAAGTATGTCCCTTAACACCTGCATATATACAGGAGGTTAAAGATCGTACTTGACTTACTTTACCCAGTAATTCCTGAAATTTTTTTGTAGTAAAAATCATTAAGAGTAGGTTATAGGGCAAACAGGTGATTTGCTGCAAAACGGCCCTCTAAAACAGCTGAATTACTACCTTTCGTATGTCATTGTCAGACTTGATATTTTTTGGTAACAAATAATGGACTATTATTTTTTAAACTGCTGAATTTTTTTTGTAATTGATGTAAGCATTCGACCATAAAAAATAAAATCATTGATACACCATACAACCCACTTTTCAAACTTCGATTTATGACTATCCCTATAAATAATGATTTTACACAATATCTTTAATTTAAAATATGTACGTAATACACATATCTGTCGAAGTACAGGTTCATATTGTCGTTATGATATCTGTTGATATTAAAAATTAAATAAATACTTCATTTTGGATCACATTATCTCATACTTGAGGGTTTTTGTTCATTACGGGCTGGAACCTCCCGAGGTCGAGAGTGAGGTTACGGGCTCCGTCTTTGACAGCACATATACTTCGAAAATGCCGTCAAAACGTTTTATAAATGGGTCCAAAAGAAGGATACCAACTCACTTAAAGCATTGGAATAATTTATAAAAGCTACAAAAACAATGAGTATAACAAATTATGTTATTTCATATAAATATTTCACTCGCATCTTTTCAAATGTCACAATACGCAATACGCATGCGTCTGTTCAGAACAGTCTGTTACTCAGTTCATGTTTCTTGAAAGCGCCCAAGCGAGAGTTCATTAAGTGTACGCGGTGTCTGGTAGTAAATCATTTATTTCTTCAATCTTTGCAAATTCACTTATATAATAATAATATTGTTAAATGAAACAAATTATTTTGTGTAAACCACTATAATCACATGTTGCGATAATTATATGGTATTTTTACGAGTTTACTTCGAATGTTTGAATTGGAAGGACGGCTGAGACGGAAATCGGTCGCCAAATTTCGATTTAGGCTATGAAATATAACATGAATACCAATATTCTTCTAATATATCAATTTGAAAGGCTGGCTGCGAAGATTTCGACCGCAAAATTTCGATTTATGCGGAAAAATATCGTATTTTTGCGAATTTATTTCGAATATCTGAATATGAAGGGCCGGAAATCGGCAGCGAAGATTTTATTTACGCGGAAAAATTACGTATTGGGAAGTATTTTTTCAAATATACGGCCGACCGTTGCAGTAAGCGGCTGCGAAAATTCGATTTTCACGGGAATAACGCCATCCGCTCACTGAGGCAACTGAAAACAGTCAACTGGCAACCGTCTTTGTATGACAATATGAAGGCCCGCACACTACACAATCACTCAAAAACTCGTTGTCAATGGTAACGCAAGCGGTGACTCATGACTCGCACTGCTGATTGCCTTGGCCGGCCATTGCTAGTTGCCAGCCGTCAGCTGATTGTTCTTCGTCTATGGTTAAACAAGCTTTTTGACCAATCAAGACATGGAAACCAGCCGGTTTTAGTTTGGTTTCAGTTGCCTCGTCAGCGGAGCGCCTAAGTCGTATTATTACGAATTTACTCCGAAGAACGTACCCGAATTTGAATTTTCGGACGAAGAACTCGATTTTCGGCGACTTTATGATTTTTTTTTCATAAAATTTTTATTTACGTGGGAATTTGTTAAATCGAAATTTGATTTTCGATGTCCCATGGATTTCGAATTAACTAGCTTCTACTGTAGTAATCATAATGATGAGTTCTAGAAAATATAGTTTAAAAGACAATAAAAGGCTGAATATTTAGAAGTGAAATAAAAAAAAAAAACATTAAATCGACTTTGAATGTGAAGCACGAGTTTCCAAACGACGTTTATAAAATCAAACCAATGGCAATTTCCACTGGCAGTGCAATAACACATGTCGAATGTAGAGAAGGGACAAACGTGAGAAGGGACGGTTACTGCCACCTAGCGATGTAAAAATAAAGACATTTTGACAGAAAATGGATTGTTCCAAGGCTATAAACATGCGCTTAACAAAGTTTTGGTATCCGACGACTTTTTTTTTCTACAAAAACATAAAAAATCAGTAGATATTGGGAAGATAGGGGTGGGTTGACGGGTTGGCTGGTTACTTGGCTAAGTGACCAGTGACGACATGTGGAAGAAATTTTTTTATATTTGATTTTGAAGAAAAAAAAAAACATATCTAAAAAGTCACCGGAGACCAAAATTTCATTTGCATTTTTTACTCCAAATAATGTAAATTAAACAAGTATGATCCTTGACTTACTTAAACCAGTGATACCTGACATTATTTGGAGCAAAAAATGTAAACGAAATTTTGGTCTCCGGTGACTTTTTAGATGTCTTATTTTTTTTCAAAAACTTCTTCTTTAATATCTAAAAAAAAATAATCTTCATGTCGCCACTGGTCAATAAGCCAAGTAACCAAACAACCCCTCATTCCGCCCTTAACTTCCCAACACCCACAGAATTTTAATGGTTTTGCAGAATAAAAAATGTCACCGGAGACCAAAATTTCATAAACATTTTTTACTTCAAACAATGTCAGCAATCACTGGTGAAAATAAGTCAAGTACGATCCTTAACACCCTGTTTATATATATACTTTTTTTCGACCGGTCAGTGGCTGAGAGGGCATTGCGTTTCGGTCCCACCCGGGCGTCGCGTGTTCGATTCCTCGGCTGGCTAAGTCCTCCATCACACCACAAGCAACATATTCCGCTTACTGTGGTGGTAGTAGGAGTTTTTCAAATATTGTCAGGTTATTCGTTATGGGAATTCGTCACGATATATAATATAAAATACTTAATAAATAATTTTGAATTCTCTTTGTGGAAAATATTTTCTTTCATTGATTTATTGTTGTTTATTGTTCATTAGCTTCATGTATATTTTTCTATTTTTTTAAATGGGTCAAAAATAATAATCTTCATTTAAAAAAAAAAAGTTATTGTTTTATTTCATTATTTAAAAAAGGTATGATCTACACTGAATAATGCATGGATTAAATTCCATTTTATTTTATTTATCTTACGTACATATTTATATTTATCGGGTTTAATTTGAAGAACTCCATTTAAAATCAGTTTATAAATTTTATTCAAAATATCTTCAACCAACCCCGCTTTCGCCAAAGCATCGAGTCATGTTTCGAAACGCGACTTGCACATCTCTAACGGGCGGCCATGTTTGTTTACTTTTAAACAGTTTTTAGCGGAGAACGCACAAATAAAGCTGCGAAACTTAATACTGTATTAATGAATTTATAATAGTTACTCAGCTTTTTTTAACAAAATGACCTATTATGTTCCATAAACTATAGGATTTACGTATTTACCGTTGTGTTTATTGCAAAATTACGAGGTTATTTGAAGTTTAGTGAAGTGATGTTTTGAGGTTATTATTTCCTGAGGTGTCAAAAATTGTAAAAAACTACATTAAATTGGGCTATAAATTAACAAAAGTGATAATAATTCATTAGATAAATGCCTTAGGCATACGTGGATAGTAAAGTTTTTCGGAAATTCATCGTAAATTGCGAAGAAAACTAATAAAAAATTTAAACAGTTTTTTTAGAAAGATTGATAGGCTCAAAACAAACGACAAAGTTTAACATTTATTTAAAAAATAAGTTTGTATGAATGTGATAAAATGTGAAGTGACAGTTTTGTTACAATATTATTAAAAAAAAAGAATGTGTATTTAAAATTTAAAGTTTCAAATATTTTTGATACATTTTAGGCGAATATCCTCAGGTGAGTATTTTTTGAACGAATTTGCATTTTCAAAGTAAAAATTTTAATATTTACAAACAAAAATGTTAATTTCTAACATACATATAGGAAAGTTTATTTTATCTAGATTTTAAAGCAGTTTTTGTTTTTGCGAAGAGATAAAAAATAATCAATTTAAAGATACATTTAAAATCCACGGGAAGAATCGGGAATTTTGCACGCCAAACAAAATGGCGAAAAGTTTTTCGATTTACAAATTTTATTTTTTGAAGGGTTAAACTGCCAATTCACCCCCCCGTCAGCACTTTGTCAAAATTTAGGTCAGGTTGTTTGATCAGCAGTCAAGCATAGCGGTAACCAAAATTAGACGACAAGTCAAAAATCGGCCATTCAATCGGCCACTCTATTAACAGCACTAAGAACGATACGCTGCCGATTAACGCCGCGACCGGCCCTTTACATTCAAATATTCAATGTAAATTGGTAAAAATATGAGATATTTACGCGTAATTCGAAATTTCGCAGCCTATTTCCGTCGCATTCGAAAAATACGATAATATTTCCGCGTAAATCGAAATATTGCAGTCGATATCCGTCGCAGCCGGCCCTACAGATTATGATATTCAAAGTAAATTTGTAAAAATTTCCGTATTTTTTCCTCGTAAATCAAATTCTCAGGACCGATTACCGTCGGGGCCGGTACTTGACATTTAGGTATTCGAAGTAAATTGGTAAAAATACATGATATTTCCGCGTAAATCAAAATTTCGCAGTTGATATCCATCGCAGCCGGCCCAGATATTCAAAGTTGTAAAAATTCCGCATATATTCCATGTAAATCAAATTACCACGACTGATTAATGTCGCGGACGGCCCTTTACATTAAGTTATTCATAGTAACTTCGTAAATATACGACATTCCAATGGAAACCGATTCCGATTCTCAAAATAATAATATGATTTAGGACAATGTCCAACCGCATAAATCCACATTTAAGCGCATTTTACCGCCACGGCTATCTGTCAGATTCTGATTTATGAAATAATGATTTTTTTTTGCAAAAATCAATGTTTTTCGAATTACACTAACAAATTTTTGTGGGCGCGGACAAGAATTTCGAATTAAAAAATCATTTTGTATGAAAAAAAATTTCAGCAGATTTTTTTTGGCAAAAATTTTGAATTACGCGTTTTTTTTTCAAATTATCTGGGTTTGAATTAACGGGGTTCTACTGTATAAAGAAAACACCATTTACATGGAGAAAACTTGAGGACGTAAAATTTATGTCAAGCGCCCACTCAAGGGAAATTACTCAGCGCGCCCGCTGGAAGGTTAAGAGGGAACTTCTTAAGAGAGTTTCACTGTGGTTAAATAGCTAACGATAGATAGAAAGAGGTGCATTCAATACCTTGAGGTTTCGGGTAGGCTGGGGGAGGTTTAACGGCATCGGCTGCAGAGGGTAGACGGTGGTGGCATGCGTGATCTGCTGCTGCAGGGTGGCTCCGGCCGGCTGCGACGGCTGTGCGGCCATCTGCAGCTGCGGCGTCTCCTGCGCCTGCTGCGGGGGCGCGGGCGGCGCGGGGCCGGGGACAGGTGCGGCAGCCACCTTGCGGCCGTTCTTGCCTTCCTTCTTCGAGACGGGTTTCGCTTTCGGTCGATCTTGGATGGCGGTATTCTGTAAAGAGAAATTGAAATTGGAAGTGTGCATTTTAATCGGACAGTGTTGGGGTATGCTGGAAATCCAAAGGAAACATTAACATTTTTGGAAAATCACACTTGTGCATATTTTGCTTATGGAGTTACTAAGTGAAGAGATAAAAGTGTGTGTTGGGTGTAAACTCACTCACGTGTCACTCTTATAACAAACTAGCTCAAGTCCCCGGTGTTTTCGCATCACAGACACTCCTTTATATAAATAGATAAAAAGGTTCACCTGGCTGACTTGGCTGGCGGTGTTGGGTGTGGTGTGATGAGGGGGGTGGTGCTGCTGAACGGGCTGGAATAGCTGCTGTTGCTGTTGTTGCTGCTGTTGCTGTTGTTGCTGCTGTTGCTTCTGCTGCTGCAAGTGCTGCAGCTGTTGCAACTGTTGCTGCTGTAGTTGCATCTGTTGCTGCTGCTCCTGCTGTTGCTGCTGCAGTTGTTGCTGCAGCACCTGGTGAAGTTGCTGCTGCGATTGGGGGACGGGGGGCTGCTGCGCCTGCTGCTGCTGCTGGGGTACGGATGGCTGCTGCAGCGACGGGGGCAACGTATACTGGTGCGGAGGTATCTGGAATGCGGTGGAGTACTGTCGCGCTAGCTGCCGGCCTGCCTTCAATCCTGCAAACAAATGATCAGTAAGTCACCACAAGCGTTAAAATCCTTTTAAGTGAACTTTGCAAATTGAAAGGCAACATTTATTTATTTTAGATTTAGAAAAAAAGTAGTATACCTTGAGCATAGTCTTGGAGTTCTTGTAAGCTGGGGGCTACACCCATACTGGCAAGCAACATACCTGCAAAGGTATCATCAGATGTTATTCAACAATAAATGGGAACAGTTGCACAATCGCAATCGATCGAAGATTAATGAATCGTAGAGAAGATAAATAAAGCATGTTTAATTATAAAACAATAAACAGATGAGCTAGAAATTAATGTAGGTGCCATCACAGGAAACCATAAAAACCTCCAAAAGGAACATTGTGTAATGGCTTAGGAATAACTAATCTGTCAAAAATATTAGAAAAGAGTAGTCATCGGTACAGTAAGGACAAACAATAGAAGCAGGGTGATAAATAATTATCAGGGCAGTAAAAGAAGGAGGACTAAGTGATAAAAATAACATTTTACCAATAATTTCAGAAAAACAGGAGTTAAAGGAAATTATAACAATATCAGGAAAAGAGAAGTAGAAGGATTAAGTTGTAAATAAATATCATGGCAATAGAAGATCTTTTTAGGAAATAAAATGTAATAGTGTTTGGATATTAGTAATGAGGGCAGCAGGGGCTGGTTGTTTGTTTGTTACCTTGGTTAGGGGAGATGTCCAGGTTGTGAATGGGTGCGTTCACATCCACCTGACTGAGTTGTGTGCTCAGCAGCGACATGGAACCTCCACTGGCCCCCTTCACAGCCAACTCTCTCTCCACCCTCTGCAAAAACCAACATGTTTATTTACTACACCGTAAACAGTGTCAAAAATAAATTATAAAACAGCAGTCAATTTTCAATTGTTTAGATTTATTTATTTATCTAAATAAAGTTTATTTACATGAGATTTTTCTATGTCTGTCTCACTAGGATATCTGTGTCGATATACCTAGGATTAGTTAGCAGTGTTCAAATAAAAAAAACAAAATTACAGGAAACAAGTATATTACCTGGAGTTCTTCCAATATTTGTTGCTTTTGGAATATTTGTTCCTCTCGAGATGGTTTCTTGTCTTGGGTTTGCGTAATGGGGGCTACAGATTCACTGTCAGTTCCCATCGGGTGCATTCGTACCACCTGTAGAGATTAAATTATTTATAAGTTATAGGGAAGTGATTGCTGGTTATTAGTAATGAAAGATTTTGCTTATTGTTAAATCCAAAAAAAAATAGATAAACATAGGTGAGGTAAAAATTAACATAAAACCAACAGAACGGAAAGCAAATTTGTATGTTGGTGCTATGGTAAATACGCATTTTTTTACAACCATTTCTTGCCAAGATTTCCATATTGTTGGTCAAGGTTGCGAAGATTGTTGTGTATTGCCCATTCTTGATGGTGAGCAACAGGACTATACAAAAAGAATACGATTTTGGTATTTGTTACCTGCGTCAAATCCAGATTAGGGAGTAGTATATCCTGCATGGCGGCGGGCGCCAGAGATATCCTGGACTTGCGGACTACCATCTTGTGCTTGCCGCCAGCCTGTCCGCCGCCCGCCTGCCCACCGCCACCCTGCTGCTGTTGCTGGAGCGCCTGCAGTTGCTGCAGCTGGTGCTGTTGCACCACCATCTGCTGCGGGGCGACAGGGGGGCCACCCCCCGGTCCCGCACCCACCTCGGGAGGCGAGTCCGGGCCCTCGTTCTGCGGGGAGGACAGGTACAGAAAGCCGTCGTTCCAGCCTGAAACACGTACTCAACATCATCATGTGATCACAGATATCACTTCCCAGTGATCAATCAATACACATCGACTGTCCCAAACCAAAAAGGCCTAAGTAACAATCAAATGACATCACCAAGTAATGAATGTATAATGAGAATAATAAAATCTTGAAAAAACCAACCTCATGATTTATAAAAATCTATGCATTCATCATTCAATGCAACTTATTATAACAATATATAAATAAAAATATTTACGAAGGAAAGGGCCAATATTTCGAAATATCCCAAAACTGAAAAAATAAAAAATTAAAATTAAAAAAATACACATTTCTATAGTACGGAAATTTAGGTTAGCTGGAAAGAAAAATGAAAACCGTCAAAATCCTAGCAGATACACATTGCAGTGCGCCGCAAGGCACAATTAAATACACATCACAGTTGTACGCAGTGGATTAACAAAAAGGAAAACATGAAAGGTGGGAGAATGAGCAAGCACACTGAGGGAATTCCATAGACCTGAATGGACGCAATGCCTACCTTCAACATAGTACTGGGCCTCCTCAGGGTTCATAGGCAGCAGGTGTTGGGGAATGGGCACCAGCGGCTGCAGGGAGCGGGGGAAGCCCATGGGGGAGTACATCCCTCCCGCCACGGGCACCACCCCTTCCTCTCCTACAGCCGCACTCCCCACCACCCCGGCCCCGCTGCCGACCTCCACTATTAAAAACACAATTACAATATTATTATATAACAACAATTATGCAGTGTGCTGCCCAAACGCTTCTATTGCCTCAACTGGCACAGTTGCAACTGGTCATATGATGAATCCTAGACTGCGACCAACTGCGATGCGTGTTTAATTCTATTCAATTATAGGCCTACCTTACTCTGCACTGCAATGTGTAATCCTGGAATGTAGAATGTGTGGGTAAAAAAAAATTATTAATGTTTGACAAACATATCTTTCATATTATCAATCCTAATTTTGTGAAATGTAATTGGATTCACTCTTTTTCACAATAAATAAATAAATAATGTGTTACTTTGGGATGTTTTCGAAATATTGGCCTATTTCTTCATTTGAGTGAATGTTAATTGTTTTATTTCACTTCATAGAAAAATTAAAAAATAACGATAAATATGTTTAAAGAAAAATGAGGCTGGTTTTTATCAATCTGAGAAAACGGTAAGGCCATTCGTACATGGAGATACTTACAAGACATTCGCATTGCTTGTGAGTCTCCGCCATACTATTTTGCTAACATTTGTACACAACGCGACGCACCCTAATTTGCATGCTAATGACAGTATTGGAAGCACTCTACGCTAGATACATACACCGAGTATGGTTTGAATGTTAAATTTGTTCTGGAGGTGGGAAAGTATTTATGTTTATATAAGTATAATTTACCAGAATACGTAACAAAGTATCCTGTGGATTGAAGTTGAAAAAATAGTCAATTTAACATGATTTTCATGTATGTATGTAGTACCTTGGTAGTGACAAATATCTTACAGATAATATTTTCATTTTTCATTCATTTTCAATTTCATTGTATGTGTGAACCCAAAATCTTCGTTTAAATCATTTTTATGCTTTTAATAAAGGTAGAGAAAAACAATTTATTGTAATCGCTCAAGTCACTTGACATTGTATTAACAAGACGGCTGCATGTGAAAAACGATCAAGTTCAGTACAATTTGAGTAGCGCCGTGTATGAAAAACCATTAAAGAGTAGCATATCAGTAGGCGACTGTGGTTGCATTACATTCGTAACTTGTAAGTACATATCTCTGTATAGAAATGACCTAAGCCTGCTAGGTTACTTTCATGTGTTTTACAATAAATTCTTCTGATAATAAATTAATGATTTCGGATATTGAATGTAGGCCATATTTTTAAATCATTGAAGAAAGTTATTACGACAACACAGATTAATTAAATCCTGAGTAGGAACTAAAACTACCAATTCTGTGGCTTTTATGTATAATTTGATACTCGGACATTTATACAAGATGATCAAATCAAATAATAATGTTTGTATAATGATAGGGAATACTTCAACTGTAGCATTTTTTTAGTAGCCACAAAAAAGCAAGCAGTTAAAAAAAACACTGCAAAATCACTGGACTAATTATTGGATTGGCCTAAAATTCTAACAATTAGCTTCATCCAGGCTTCATTAACTTCAACAGGCTAGCCTAGCACATGAGCCATTTCCAAGTATGTATAAATGTAAAAAAGTGAGCGTATACTATATAAATTATATATTGTACACGAGATGTGATGTAGATTCACCAGTTTCTCACTTTTCCGGACACCGTGTATGTTCAAGCTACACGGAAACTATATGATTTAATACGTTCAAGGCTGATGGGAGAGAGGGATACGGGGCATGTCAGCCGCACCCATATATCATTTCATATTATATCCCTCGTCTAAAACACTTTATCGTTAATGGGGTGGCTTGAAAATAATCATAAACGATTTCCTACACTTTATTTTGCCCTTTTGACTGCTTAACTCTTGGGGGTGATTTTTCAATGCTAGGCGTCCTTCTACAGGGCACAACCCAAGAGCTGTATGGTCCGCGTACAATGGGTTAATTATTTATTTGCTTGTTGGGAATGCCTTATGTGCATTGTGCTTTATGCGGACTATCTGGATGAAGCTACAGTGAAACCCTCTCAAGAAGTTCTCGCTTAAGATGTTTTCCTGCTTAAGAAGTTTGGTTTTTTCGGTTCGCTGAAGACCAAATGGCCCAATTTATCCCACTTAAAAGGTTTTCCCGCCTAAGAAGTTTTTTTTTTACGATCCCTTGAAAAACTTCTTAAGGGGGTTTCACTGTATATAAGATAATAATAACCGACACCATAAGTAGATAATAGAAAAGCAATATATTTACAATCAAGCTCCTCACCTCCAGGTATGATCTGCAGGGGTGGAGGAGGCGGAGGAGGTGCAGGTGCCATCATGATGGAGTGCGGGTAGTCCAGCAGGCACTGAACCACGGGCGTGTGGCCCCCCTTGGCCGCCTCAATTAGCATGGTACTGTTGTCCTTGAGCTTGTGGAAGGGGTCCGCCGAGTGCGCCAGCAGGAACTTCACCGTCTCCTGATGACCGCCGGCGCAGGCCAAGCTGAGGGGTGTGTGGTCATTGTTGGTGGTGGTGCGGTTCACGTTGGCGCGCTTACCCACCAGGAATTGCACGGTACAGAGGTGGCCTGCCCGACACGCCTACAAATTACATTAGCGGGTTACAAATGGAAAACCAATTCATAAAGAAAATAAATTATCATCATTTCCACAAAGTAGTAGCATGGAATTCATACCCTTGTCTCAAAAAAAAACTGTATCTCTTCCAAAAATTGTACAATTTTAATAATTTTTTCAGTGTTTTCTTAATAAAAGCTTGTACAAAGATAATAAAATACAAAGAAAATTATGGAAATTATGGAAAATTGGTTATCCAGTGGTAGGCATGTGAATCAAGTCAAGGTCACATCGTCATTTTCGCAGTCCGGTACATCCTCCGTATCAACAAAATAATTGTTATCACACTATTATCACTATCAAAATTTGCATTACGCGGTGTGAACGCACCACAATGTCACTCCCACTATCACTTTCTTCACAACTTGAAGATCGTTCATTTTCACTCGAACAATTTTCATATTCCGACATTTTGGGTTAAAATTTACGTTTGCTGAATCCTTTTTATATTGTAATTACTAATATTATTATAATTTAAACTCTATGTAACACGTAGAAAGACAAAAAATTAGCGATGCGTGCGAGCAACCTCCCCCGCCGCGCGCTAAACAGCATCTGATTTCGTGAGCACTATCGCGCTCGTGGCAGATTTAGTATGTAAGCGTATGCGCGCGATGGCGCTCGTCGGCACTCTAAGGGTTAAACTTTTAAAACAAATCATTTTACTGAAGATTCTGGTTAATTATATTTTTTTCCGGTTAGCACCTTTTATCAAATTTTTCCTTTTAGCACAAGAAATAAGTTATTTAAATGACTTTTAATGAAGGGAATAGCGACGTAGCATAAAAGCAAAGGCTGTGAAGATTACCTTCATGAGCGGCGTCCTGCCCCCTTCTGATTCGTGCTCCAGATCGGCACCGTACTGCAGCAGCAGGTCGGCCACGTCCGTGTGACCGTTCTCCGCCGCGTACGTCAGCGCCGTGTCGCCTGACTGCGTCTGCGCGTGCACATCCGCCCCGCCCGTCTCCAGCAGGTAGCGCACCAGCTCCAGGTGGCCCTCCTGGGAGGCCTCCATGAGCGGAGTGCTCGCGCCCAGCTCCATGTCGGCGCCGGCCTTTATCAGAAAGTCCGCCACCTGGAAATAATGCAAACAAACAAACAATGCAGTCATGGATCACATACAAACTCATACTCTATTGATTTTACTCTGAATTCTTTATTTACCTCCAAGAAGCCCCCGCAGCAGGCCAGCGTCAGAGCCGTCTCCTGCGTCTCCTCAGTCTGAGCATTGATGTTAGCTCCTTGGCTCAGGAGCAGCGCCACCATCTCCTCGTGGCCCTCCCTGGCCGCCTCCATCAGGGGGGTGTAGCCTTCATCATTCACCTGGACAATTAACATATTAAATGGCTTCGTTCAGATCTAAGAGTATGGATATTGAGAGACGGCATGTGAAGTGTGTCCGCGCCCTCCAAGTGTGCCTTTTCGAGAATTTTACCCAAACGGCTTACATTGGCTGCTGGTTTTTGGCCGTTTAATACGTTCCGACAGCAACCATTTTACATGGTGACAGCCAATGTCAGCCGTGTGGGTAGAATTCTCGAAAAGGCACACTTGGAGCGCGCGGGCACACTTCACATGCCGTCTCTCTAATATCCATACTCTTAGGTTCAGATAGTACGCAACAGAAGCACAACACCAATAACCATCTACCAAATAAATAATTAAGCCATCAAAAGGGCAAAATGAATCTACGTAAACGCAATCATTAATTGTGACTACAATAATATATTATACTCGGGCCTTTCCATCAATGTTACGTGTTTGTACTTGTCTAGCCCATTTGTGGCATCCTCTGGGAGTCAGGACGATCCTATCGACATTTGGTTTCGTAACAAATAAACAAATAGAAACTGCGTGGTTTATTTTCTATGAAGAATAATATGTAAGCATGTTTAATATGGGTTCAGTTGACTTTACTCGACATGTCATATTTTGGATATACACGAATAAGTCTGTAGCCCAATGGCTCAATGCTAATACACTAATTTCACTGCCGGCAACGTGTGTGTTCATTTTATTTCTCATTGTTCATATAATGAATCTCAAAATTAGCATGGTCGTCTTCTATTCTTTAATCTTTCAGTCAAACATTATGTTAGGAGTTTTGGTTGTTTTAAGAATGAAACTTGCAAAATGCAATGCAAATTATGATTACAGTGCAGTTTAAACATTCACATTGAAAATTAAAACAAAAAAAACATTGCAATCTTTTTATGCTGCTACTTTGGATCATTAACTTATATTTATATTTGCTGACCAAATCAATGATAAAGTGCTTATTCAATTGATTTTGTGTGAAATGCCAATGATTTTTTATTGATAATAATGCAAGTCATTTGCTAGACTTTTTGCTGATAAAGTAAATAACTAAGTAAAGGTTAATAACCTCCGCTACTACAAATACATTTTCGTTAGTTTCATATTTTAAAGATAGGAAAGAAGATATAAAACTTTGTTGAATATTACAAAAATTTAAAAAATATATAATAATTTCATGAAAATTTTAATTCATGGGGACATATTAACACATTTAGGACATGCATGTTGACTGATTCAAATTAAACATTGCTAGAATTTGTCTATACATTATTTTGATTTAACAAATTCAACATGTAGTTGACAATCAACATGGCTTCTTTAGCAAAACAAAAAATTTTAAGTAACATAACAATATATATTGCAATAAAATACAACTGAATGACAATTAATAGATACAGGATTCGTAGTACATAAATAAAAGAATTAAGGAGACGTTATAATAAAACTATTCAGTTTTAATTCTGGAATAACCATAAAACACTTCTTAAACTTGACTTCTTGACACCATTTGCAGTTGGGTCTAAATTCTATCCAGTCATTATGTAATATCATAGAAATGATTGAATTAGTCACCCACTGTTGTATAGATACCTATATCATACATGCAGCTTCAAACTAATGGATTCATCTTCCCTACTGTTGATTTTAATTGAGATCAATTAATTACAGCTTTACAACAATCATTTTGTGGGTCAATGAAATTGTGTATTTAGAGTAAACTAGTGGATGGATACCCTTGAAAATCGTCAAGCCAGGATATGTATACTCGAGGGAGATTCCGTGCACTTTTTTATGCTCCGAAAGCGAGGACTTCTGCCTATCAGAACGCGCCAATAAACAGTGCGACTCAACTACTTAATGATTCTGCATTGACCATCGACATTTTCAATGTCACTTACAGACAGTTCAGCAACTATTTTTTGACACAATGTCACAAAATAGTAAAACTACCCCAATACACTTTATAATTTGTAATCTTCTCCATGATATATTGGTGTATGACCGTTTTATGGAAAACATGAAAAATAAAGTGAAACCCTCTTAAGAAGTTCTCGTTGGATGTATGATCACCGGTTTTTGGAATGCGATTTTGTCCCTTATGTATAAAGAAATTGTATCAAGAAAAAGGTCAGAATCGCTTTAGCCATTCTCGTTCTCGACGTAACGAAATACTGCATAGCGTCTACCCTCTCGGAATAATTTTAATAAATTGTCGATGATGCGGCGGGCAACAAAGATGGCCGACAAAATGGCCGCCGCCTCAAAATATGAACGGAGTTGGTTTAGAAACTCTATATTCTTTCATTGTTTTTGATATCACTTCATTGTGGAAAGAATAGATTTCAGGTATTATCAGAAAGATCGTTTTATCTACATTATTTTTATGTAATTTTTGTAATATATCACAATTTTTTTTTTATAAATATTGGATTCGTATGAAATTTCAAATTTCTTACATCGTAATGAAAAAATATATCATGTTCGTAATAAGCATTAACTTTGTGGCTCGCCATAATTTACAATAAAATATATTTTTCCTATGCTGGCTTTCATAAGGTTAAGATGTTTTCCGTTTTCCTGCTTAAGAAGTTTGGTTTTTTCGGTCCCTTGAAGACCAAATGGCCAAATTTATCCCACTTATAAGATTTTCCCGCCAAATTTATTTTTTCAGGTCCCTCGGAAAACTTCATAAGAGGGTTTTACTGTAAATATGTATGATTATGAAAATAATATATGGATAAAAAAATATTATTCCATTTCTTAGTGTGTGGTTCTGCAAGTAGTTTTGTTGAAGTGAAAAGATTTGAAACATATGCAAAGCGTGGAATATGATTAGTACTTTACTTAGATACTTTATCTAAGCTATGTTGAACACCTGTTATATACGTAACATTCAATTATCTACCAAGGAATGCACCAACAACTAGATTGTACAAATACACTGCATACTATGTATATCAATTTGTTATTGCCATTACATCAGCATTTTAGTATTTCGTATTTCAGTATTTCGAACATAAAAGAATCATATTTTTAGTTGGAAATTTGCAATGATTATGATTATACTCGTTAAGTATAATAAATTATTACTCCACTTTCAACCTTTAATTAGGTCGGAACAGGTCAGGTTAGGTCAGATTAGAATAGACTGGGTTAGGTCAAAATGAGAATATCGTTGTAGAATATAGAAGTATTTAAAGTTAGAAAATCGAAATTTGCAGTACAAAAATGCTGATTCGATTATTTCGTGGTAAAAAGTGCAATAAAACAATTCATATTATTTCTACTTTTAAGTTTACACCCTGAAAACAATAAACTCTCCCAATATTATACAGAATCAATGTCTTACACCACTAACCCAGGATGTCATAAATATTCTAGGTTAAGTTAATACCAATTTTGGAAACCTCTGTAGCAGAGTTAAACCGGTCTGGCCAAAAATAGTCACCAATGTAAAAAAAAACTGGTTACAACAAAGAAATTAAAGTTAAAATTGGTTTGCCTACCTCCTCGATATTGGCTCCCCTTTCGATCAGCAGCATGGCTAGTTCCACATGACCTCCGCAGGCTGCCAGGGTCAGGGGGCTCTCAAAGCTGTCGGTTGGCATGTTGACCTAGACAAAAATATATTCTTACTGAAGAAGGAATTTTTGTATTGTTGGGTATTAGCTAAAGCAAGCTTAACATTCATTATTAGTAGGACAGGGCAACGCGGTGGCAACACCTGTGCCCTACTCTGGGGAAAAAAATAGCTTCATTTTTAAACACAAAAAAATGCATTATCATCTATATATTTTTTTAATAACTTAAATGAGTAAAACCTCAAATCGTAATTGGGGCACTGCTCTCCCGGCAAAGCTAAGGTCCTGGGTTCAATTCCTAGATGCAACCGAATCTTTTTCTGTATTTGGTTTCAAATTTTCATTTGAGAGTCGCTAAAGTCTAATTATTAATTTCTCCCAGTGACTTACAGCCGTTGTGTCCAATCGTAATAATCAACTACTGAGTCGAAATCTCGGCTCAACCCTACTCAAATGCATAAATATATTCTTTCCAAACCACAATCATTGCCATACACTACTCAACGTAAGGAAGCTACCCTGGTGGATTGGGGTTTCCTGAGGATGCAGTACTTATAAAAACTGCCAACAGAGTCTGACATCTATCATCTCTATGTCATCTCATTTACACCAATTCACACTCCTGCCGGTTTTTTAGAATTGCGTTTTTTAATTTGAATTATGGACATATTGACTACAGTAGATATTGTGGGATGGACGAAAATACATGTTGATTATCACGAGAGGCAATAATAGGCAGATATTAATTGTATCGAAATAAATAATGGGAGGATTTTCCAACCGTTTTAAGATGACATAAAATGTGTTTTTTATATGTTTTGCGCCCAATTTTGTCATGAAATCAATTGCTTGTAGCTTTATGATTCTCTGCAACTGGAAATGTTCACATTAGAAATCGAAACTGTTTCAAAATTTGCCCATTCGCATCCAACAAAATCGTAATAGAACAGCTGTTAAACGTCAAACTATGGTCAAACTGTAAAATAAATAAAAAAGAAAGTCAAGCCAACACTTTATTTTCAACGTATTAAATACGTTTGTTTAAAAAATATAAAATGTCAGTTTATGTATTACACTATTTAAAAGAAATAATTTATGTAAATAATAAATGCAATTATTAACGTTTTAATATTAATTTAACATGAAAAGTGTTTACTTTGACGTCATTTTATTCTCTATTATAAACAGGAAGGTCCCACACACGAGTAGTCAAAGTTATTACGTTGGACACAGGCAAATAGGAGCGTTTCCTCAGGATCTCTATAGGATCACTTGACTGAGTGGCGCTTCTCGGTATACTCAGATTTATCAATTGAAAAGTTGGTCACAACGGCTGTTAGATAAAGATATTCAGAGCAAGGTCAAAGATTGATGGTTTGATGATAGAAGACACAAACAATACAATGTGAAATAGAACTGTCACTGGATAAAGAAATACAATCTATGAACAATTTTACACCCAAATTAGCTACGGATAATGATGTCGATAAAATATTGCACCAAGATTGAAATTAAATGATAAGAAATAAGTGGAAGAAACTGTTATGTTACAAAATCAAAGTTATGTCCAAATTTATACCAAGTTTTTTGAGGAAAAAATCCCACCGATAAGTGTATATTGAAGGACATACAATATCTGAGATTTTCAATTATGCTGGTTCGAGATGAATGCATATTGTCATACTTATATAAATTAAACAAATATAAATTATAAGTAAACAATGTTGTTTATGCATGTCTTAGGTTGATTCCTATTGAAATATGTACGAGGAATAATGCAGATTGTAGCATCTGATTGATACACAAGAGGAAACAATATAAAATACAGTTTGAAGTATCGGAGTACTGAAAAGAGAAGAGCAAGGGTGTCTAAGGAAAATAGGCAAGATATTCCTGGAAATATCCCACGTAACACCAGGCTTCAAGAAAAGAAGAAGAGTACGGTCAGTAGAGTAAGGAAATTTGGACAGATTGTCTTATTATACGGGGAACTCAAATAAGAGAAGACTATTACCTGGGCCCCGCTGTCAAGTAGTAGGCGTGCAACCTCCACATGACCGTCCATGGACGCCTCCATGAGCGCCGTGTGCATCTCGTCCGTCTTGTGCTCCTGGTCCGCGCCGGCCGCCAGCAGGAAGCGCACCATATCCAGGTGGCCCTTATAGCATGCCAGCGTGAGCGCCGACTCCTTGAACTCGTTGGAGTGCGTGTTGATGCCGGCGCCATGCTCCAGTAAGATCTAGACCAAAGGAAAATTATCATGAATTTAGCAGTTCAGCAATGAAAATCAAATAATAATGAAAAATATGAACTTTAAACATACTGATCAGCAAAACAAACTGATGAGGATTATATTTCGGTATAGCAATGTCAGAATTAATCAAACAGTAAATTGACTTGAAGTTATTTTCATGCAATAAATGGGTAGCTGGGGGAGAAATTTACGGTACTTACAATATTATTTCCACAGTACTTTAATTTAACGTCATCTTACCTAACCTCAAATCTTTTCTAATATCCCCACCCTTTCCCTACAGTTTTTTTCCACCTAGACTGTTTTCCCTCCAATAATTGATCTGTCAAAACCAACTCATTAGCTTTTTTTCTATTACACTTTAAAAATGGAACAAATGAAAGAAAATCTACTAAGAAGGTACCCACCCACCCCAATATTGTTACAATATTATCTAATACTTACCCAACATACAGAGGAAACAAATCGACAAAGATTACCAAAATGCATATAAATAAAAGACATGGCTATATCACACATCGTGCCTTGGACCATTGCAAAGGGTTAATCAGCGAGTGAACCAACACAAACACTACTAAACTGCAAATTATTGACTGAGGTATTATCATCTGAATTAATCAAATGATGCTGATATTAGTCATTCAAAAATATTTGGCAAATGCGAGAATGCTCTGTATTCCTCAAGAGTTCTGCTTTGACTAATGAAAATTATGAAAATAAGACAACATGGAAGAAAAATTTGAATAATTATTATTGTCTACCGCAGCAATAAACAAGCTTTTTAGCTGATTCAGAATGAAGCTTGGCTTGTATTCTTTCGGCTATTAATGCAAATCTGCACAACGTTAAAATATAAAACAAGTTATCAATATTTGACATGACTAGCGAGGGTACAGTTTTCTGAAAGTGCTTTGTGAAAAAAATAAATACAGTGTAACTAAAAATCCACCCAAAAAAAAAAAAAAAAAAATCTGCCAGATTCAAAATAACGTAATTATAATACAAATTAAGAAGACCACCTAAATAGAAATATTACAGCGTTTTATCTCCACGGTCCATACGATATATTGGTACAAATTGAATTTTTTCAATTTATTCAGACAAATTTTTGTGAGTGGACTAAAATAAAATTCAAAATACAAATGAATAAATATGAAACGGCAAATTTTTTTTAATTACACTTTTTTGCAAATTAACAGGGTTCTACTAAAAAGTAAAAAAAAAAAAAACGGTTTGTCTCAGCAAAAATTTACAAACAGTGAGCTCTGGCAACATAAAATACAAACTTTTTTCTGTCTGGAATCCAAATGACTTATAAAGAAAGAAACCATGTTGTTCCACATTTAGTTATATAAAAAAAATACAAGCAAAGCTTGGGCAGCAACTGTAGTAATTATTATATATAATTATTATATAAAATATCTTTTTTTTTTAAAGCAATCAAAAATTTATATCTATATATATAAAAAAAAGCTAAAATAATATCATTTAGAGAATAGGGTGTGAATTATGATACATCAATGAATTCGTTGCGTTGCGTCATAAACCAATATTTCATACAGTAATATAATTTAACAGAGGGTTGTTGCATAAGCTGGAGTTCAAAGAATCATGTAATTTATTCAAAGACCTAAAAATGCAGCAAAGTCAAAGTTAATTACAATATTCTGTACAGGTAATAAATTGTAGAGAGAATGAAGCCCACAGAAATGCCTTGAAATTTATTACCCTTCTAACTGTTTATAGACGTCCTTGAATGGGTTGAGAATATATCCTTTAGACCTTAATATTATGCTTTGCAAAATCATGTTGGAAGATATTAAAATTGTGGTTCACACTCAATTTCTTTATCCATTTAGCATAAGAAAACATGAACAAATAACACAGATTTCCAGAAATAAATAATCATTTTAACTTATGCTGGAATCAGACAATTCACTCGAGGGAAGGTTTCCGCCATGTTTTTTCGGCCTAATCGTCCATTTTGTTTCATTCCATGTTCACACGGCGCTATAGAAATAAGCGTTCACTCGTCCATTCCGACCACAGCGTCGCCGAGCGAGGTCAACCGCGCTGGAATTCGTTTGTTTTCCAGCGCTGTCCGGCCCCGAATTTTAAGGTTAAACATGTCAGATGCATCGATTTTTACGAAATTTTGTTGACACAATTAAATAAAATAAATATAAAAAACAGTATTGTTTCGTCTTATAAACCTTTTTATTTTTTATGACATAATAACACAATTTGATTTTACTTTTTTTATTACGAACATTTTCCTACAAATTAATAATCTTACATATATTAAAAAACATATAAAATACATAGATAATAAGGGAGACCCAAAAATTTATATGAGAGGTATTCCCAAAAGCAAACAAATTAGCCGAACGAATACCATTTTGACGTTTTGCGTGCGATGTGATAGCTTCCTTTCATGGTCCTTCCCGTACAGGACGCGAGACAAACTGATTGAGAGTTCACTCGGTGTTCAGACGTTTCACTTTGCTCTCTTCCACGCGCATGCGCGCGCAAGTGAAGGATGCCGAAGGAAAATATCCAACATTGTTGGATCGGTGCACTTGAAGATTTCATTCGGCAGTGTTCGGCACTTTCGATTCATTTCATGTTCAGACGTGTCATTCCGAGTAAACTAGGCCGAATGAATTGCGGAAATGAGCGATTAGTGAAACGTCTGAATGGCGCATAATAAACTGAAGTTCATGATCATTTCACCGAGGGGTGTGTGAGGTGACCTTTATCTGATTTTTCATTACTGATTATATATTGATTGGTTAACATTTTTATATCCAAAAAAAGAATTTTCCGTAGAAAATGGAGGTAATTGATTATGTTAAAAAATTGGGACTATTTTTATCTGGTTTTAGTTAATTGAACATTTTTCATTTAAATTTTAAAATTTTAATAAACCATAAATTTTATACTTTCGCATTTTCGTTTAATAACAACGAATTTAATAAAACAATGAACTAAATTCCAAACCTGCTTAAAATCTTATTATTTTTCTATCTAGTGTATATCTACTTTAAAACTACTGAATATAATAATATTCTCTTATCAATTTGAGTGGGATACATATTGTCGGTCCTAAAGCAAACCAAGTAAAGGACCCATGATAAAAAAAAACTGTCATTTTTGTAGTTTGTTTGGTAACATTTTGAAACAGTATTTGTATCTCAAAACCTATAAAACTGTTTTAAGTACATAGTTCTTAAATCACATAATTGTTAGTTTTCCTAACATGGTAAAAGAAACAGAAATATGAATGTTAAGAGAGATTGTTCTACCTTAGCTACGGGTACATGACCAGCGGAGGCGGCCTCCATCAGGGGGGTGTGACCGTTCTCATTGTGGTCCTCCACGTTGGCCCCCGCCTCCAGCAAGGCCGCCACCACTCCCTCGTGGCCTCCGGCGCATCCGTACATCAGGGGGGTATTGCCTGAGGAACACGTACATCAAATTAGATTAACCACTTCACACTCAAATTAATTAATACACTTTTAATCATTAACTGAGAGTGTGAGAAGGATCAAGGTTCTCCCAGCTCACCTTACAATCCTAAACTATATACAGTGAAACCCTCTTAAGAAGTTCTCGCTTAAGATGTTTTCCTGCTTAAGAAGTTTGGTTTTTTCGGTCCCTTGAAGACTCAATGGCCCAATTTCCGGTCCCTTGGAAAACTTCTTAACCGCTTGGGCATATAAGCTTGTTTTCACGACAATTTAACGTAGATAGACATAGGAATGACGTATGCCCCGGACGTGAGTTATTAAGAGGGTTTCACTGTACCACCCAATAGATGGAAGGCCACTTATTAAATTCCCTTCCTGTTGCGACACCGGTTTTACGCCATGTTCGAAATTCTCGCACCGGTGTGGAACCCGCCAAAGAGGTTTTTGGATGTACAGTGAAACTCTAGACTTTTTCAAGGGACAAGAAAAACTTCAATCGGGCTCAATAATTGGGCCATCCTAATTTCAGTTATTAGGGGACTGAAAACTAATTAATGGTAAAAATTATATTAAAAACTCTTTTTGGGGACTTTGAATAATAATATTACGTAATATAAGAGCTTCGAATTGATGATGGTGTGCAATATGAATTGAGATTAGATAGCCAAATGTAAGAACCCCAGGAACTCAGTGACATTTATAAATGCACAGTAAAATCAATTATAAATTTTCCACAAGATGTTATAAATCTATCATAAAGATTTTAATAATATAATTCTTGCAAGAATTAAAACATGATGCAAGAGTGTGGTGAATACCATTTAAGAATATTTTGAGAAATTTTAAACGGAAGAAAAATATTATTAAGTAGCATAAAAGCTTTAACAAGGAACCGCCTAGGTTAATTTTTGTAGATGCAATTAAAAAGTAGAGGTTAAATACAAAATAAAGAAGTGAGGTTAGGTCGTTGACAGATATAAGGGAATGGTTAATTTGAATTATATGAAAATAATCAGATTAGATTAGAGACAAAGATTAAGATTAATGAAAATAGATAAGTTGCACATGGTTAGGATAGGTCAAGGATACATTACTAGGTTAGTTGAGAAAATAATAAAATATTGAGGTTAGGTCATATCGGGACTGTACACAGCTGAATGGTGAGGTTTTAGTCAACAATATGGATACAAATCAATGTTAGAAGAGATGTTAAAGAAATAAGATTATCTAAAGACTGTTTCATACAATCTATGCAACCAAAGTTGAATCGACTTTGACATTCATTCTATAAATAATTGTACATAGAGAAACAGAAGGAGACTGAGAGAAATAGAGGCTTTCCTGGAAAAATACTGAAGGATTGTAGAAGCCATGACGTAATTGAGGTTAAATTACCTGATGAGGATTGGGCGTTGACATCGGCCCCATGTGCAATGAGCAGCCGCACTATGTCTTGATGGCCGGCGCTGGCAGCCTCCATCAGGGGAGTGCAGTCCCCTTTGATCCCACGGTCTTCCACATTCGCATGCATTGCTAATAAAACCTGGAATGTCAGACAAATTTATTATTATATACACGCTGTTAACCACTGAATTTCTGTGCACCTCATAGATGTTATTTGCGAATACATAAATTGGGTTCACTTCTGAGTTACAATAAAGGCAACATTGGTTTGCGTGAAATAAATGGAAATGTCACACGAGTTTTAAATTATTTCTGTTCTCCTGTTGGAAGTTCTTGATGAATGGATTTTGGATATTGAACTCAAGATCAAAATAAAGATGAGATTGGTTTGCTTGCATTGATTGAATTTTTGGATATTTTATTTCTCCCGTTTGCATGCAATTAAGAGCTGGAAATTCAAACTAGTTTCGAAATATTTTCCGCTAACCATTCAGACAAAATGAAAATTTTGCGAATTAAGAATTGAATTTGCTGTTGTGTTTTGGTTGGATGATGCGAAATATTAATTTTATATCATTATACACACCATAAAGTAGTTTTTTGCATTGTATGCAGATGAATAATTAATTGTAAGTGGGTCATTTTAATTTAAGTTGGGGAGACAAAATTCAATGCAAGGGGTAAAATTCAAGGGCAATGACGAAAAATTTATGTAAATCAGTGAAGATAAACTATATTTCAAAAAAACTCAATATAATGAACGATTGATTAGACATTTTGGTAAAACTGTGTATTTTTGTTAAAACAAAGCTACGCCATTTGTAACATTTTTGGATAAAATGCATCTGTACCTTTAATATTATTGCCGTAATATAGGATGATTTGAAGTAATATAGAATTGAGGACATACCTGTGCTAGTTCGTAGTACCCAGCACTGCAGGCAAGTGACAGCAGACTCTCGCCTTCCTCTGTTGTCTCGTGGACCGAGCGACCCTCGGTGAGGAGCTTCCGCACCGTGCCCACGTCCCCGTCCGAACAGGCCTCCGCGAGGCTGGGCGCGCACTCACTACTGCCTCCTCCTCTGGAAGATACAACCAAACACCACATAAGACACAGACAATTGCTTGGTTACCTATATGCTCCTGGGAGATTATTTTATCACAGGTTAACAAAGTTTAGGTACTAATATAGGATATTGAATGTTCATGAACCCAATTACATCTATGTGCATCTGAGATATATATCAAATTGCAGTCAGATTTTTTTTGGTTTTATAGAAGTGTTCATTTTAATTCTTCTGTGATTAATTAACTTGTAGATTTGAATACAAATCTCGGTGTTTTCTCTTTCTAAAATCGTCTAGATTATATTTCTCACTGTGACAGTGAGGGAGACATAACGATTTCTATGAGACCGTATAGGCTACTCACAAAACCCAACAAATTAGTCTGAAGGATTAGCCTATGTGCTCTTAGGATATAGTAATAATTTTGACAAAAAAAAAGTACCAGCTTCTAAAGAGTATGACCCTTCATTGTATCTACAACAAAGACTATCTTGAAAGCGAAGAAGTGACCATGTGGATAAAGACGTACTTAAATAACTGTAAGGTGTTATTTACATTTGTATTGTGTACATTCCACCGGCATCGCCAAATAAAAATCATACAGATATTTTTGATAAGGTTATGAAGAACTTCAATTTTTTATTTAATAAAAAAATTATTGTAAAAGGCGATTTCAATTTAAATTCGAGTGACAAAGTCACCCAAATGGATCTTGTATATTTTGTGAATGTTTTTCAAATGAACCATATCAACTTTGTTAGAAATGTGAAGGGAAGTACACTGGGCATTGTTATCAGCAACTTTAATTTAAAAGTATGCAAATATTTATATTCACTAGTTAGAGAAGACGGTTATCACCCATCGATATGTATAGAAATTTTACCAAACAAAAGGACAGCCTATTGTCAAACACAAAACTTTGTGAATAATATTGATATTAACATTAGAAAAGGATGAAACTTCGAACAAGGCGATTTCAAAGCATTATATTATTTATTTATTACAATATATCCCTTTCTGACCGGCTTCATACAAGCGTGAGTTTGAGTTGAAAAAAATCCTGACAGAAAATAAATCTGTTTTTGGGAACGGAACCGGTGTCGATCGAAAGTGCAGGAGATGCTTATGAAGGGTACCTTTAAGCGCGTGTGTTTCGAGCAGTAAGTCGCCCAGCCCTGAGGGATCATAATTATGAGCTTTACTAGTGGGGTCCATCAAATTTCGGACATTTTTTTCGGTCGGAAAGGGATATATATTCCATTTACAATCTCATGATTGGCGACCTTTGAGAAATCTAAATTATAAATATTTTGATATGTTTTGACCTCGAGGAATGGTAGGAAATATCCTAAATGCTTTTCTGGCAAAATTATTATCGACAAAAAGCTCAAAATCAAACATTACTAAAAGTGGAAGTAAACTGAAATGGTGAGTGAACGCGGCATGTTTTGTTTCCACAAGACAAAAGTAAAATGCAATATTCTATTAGCACATAACGCAATCCCAAATCTTTCTGGTAATATATATCGTCCAAAAGAAGTGACGGCGGGTCTATTGACCTTGTTACTTGGAATGATCAGTCTTTCTCGGAAGCTGATATTCTAGAAGCATTTGCAGACTATTTCAAATAAACTTGTTATTTCGAGATGCAGAACTAACCTACCATTGGTAATGCCGCTCAGAAAAATGATTCTGCTGTTAAATAACTTGTCCCCTGAGATAGTTTTTTTACAAATGAACATTTAAAATTGTTATTACTACTTAATTAAATATAATGTCACTAATAGTTCCGTTGTAATATCTCCCACTGCATCATAAACGAAGCATGTGACAAAAAGAAGTGTTACAACTGAGCTCTCAGTGGCATGACCGCACAATTCTAAAACAATGTTTAGAAACTGAATGAGAATATGCAGGTAATTGAGTAGTCAGAACAGTGCTCACCCTTTGTCAGTGTTGTGAGTGCGCGGTTGGTCAGTGCGCATGCGCGTTAGAGCAGCGGCGGCCTCGTCCAGCGCGCAGGACACGGAGGACGTGAGACGTCTCAGCACCTCAGGATCGGCCAAGTGTTTGCCGTCCCCCGTTGACAACTTGCCAATACCTACAAAATACAAAAAATATTCAGGCAATCATTCAAAACATCATGGGAATGAAACAATCTAAAGAAAATCCCAGGCAACAACTCAATATGGATATTAATTAACTAGGATGGGATAGCAGCTAGGACTATTAACAGGATATTGCCACCTCGGAAAACACAGGCGGATAAGGGTACCGCAGCCCCGGGAACTATTCATTGGATAAACAACACCTCTGCCATAGGTCACCCAATGTGGTTCACCGCATTTGGTCACTTAGAGGAAGTAGCCAGGATCATGTCTTGGCGTTGGATGCTTCAGCCTGCGAACTGCATGGCGGGCCGGATTGAGTGGATGGTTAAGAGAAACCCTTTTATCTGTCCAGCTAAACTCTCTCTCGACCCAAAGCCTTGCACAGCATAGGGAAGGATGGATTCATAAATCTATCTGTCACTCCTGAACACACTGACCACAAGATTCCTCCCTACCCATCATACCTTTTTCCTTCCCAGAACTTCCATTCCTTAAAGATTTTGATTCCGCATCCCCAAAGATGACAACCCCCCGAGAGAAATTATTTTCCTCAGGGAAAGTCTGTCCATATCAATAAAAACACATACTGCATACCGTAAGAGCTCAGGTCATAAAGCCTGCTGTGTTTCATTTTATTCCTTTGACAGTAACCCTTTCTATTATCATTGGGTGTATATTGATGCCTCCCGATTCAACCACATATATGTAACTCAGAATTTCATAAGAAAAGTCCCCAGACCACATTTTAAAATGCGACATTATTTACAGAGTAATTAAAATTTGTTTTGGTAGGTTACTAATAAAATAATTTTCTAAAAGTGAATTTCAATAAAAACAATTATTTTTTTATCTTATTTTAAGTA
Source organism: Limnephilus auricula (assembly GCA_951813805.1). Lineage (NCBI taxonomy): Eukaryota > Metazoa > Arthropoda > Insecta > Trichoptera > Limnephilidae > Limnephilus > Limnephilus auricula. The sequence goes on from OX638403.1 coordinate 16,377,417, forward strand.
ACATTTAGGTCACAGACAAACTCTGGTGTACCGATCACCAACTCTAGTGATAATAAAATGTATGTTTAACCATCATCATCAGGATACACCATGTAGAATAGCACATATCAAAATATTATAGTAAAAGGTCTACGCTGCTTCTTTGAATTGCGTGATGTCTCCAATCACTCATCACATATGTACTTATTATTTTTTTTAATATTGTTAAGTAAAACTCGTCCAATGTAGTGTCGTCTATATTAATGTGTTTGATATTCAGGAAGTGTGTGTGTGTGGTTTTTTTTTCAGTACAAATGATAACACAATACGTCTGAGCACATTGTATGGGAGAACATCTTATTCAATGTCAAGTTTTCAATGGCCAGTTGCATCACAATTATTACTCTTAAACATTGCACGGTCGTGGTCGGGTTAGGAGAATGCCGTTGAGACTAAATTTTTGAAAGGTTATAAAATTGCTGACTGTTATACACCAGCTGTTTGACCATTGCTATATAATATGTGAGACTATTTTTACGAATATTGCCAATGATTGTGTATTTAGATAAAATTAATCTACAACCACCAAAAAAATAACATTACAATCTTAATATTATAATAACATTATAATAACAACAAGTTTTTTTATGAATAATGTTACTATTTGCTCAATAAAATTATTAACTATAATATTATTAACTTATAAATTATTAACTCAATAAAATTATTAATTATAATCTAGCCTCTTCACCCCTTACTACTAAATGTGTTTTAGAACAACTCGGTAATTAAACACCATTTATCCTACATTAACCTCTCGACTGCCGTTCGCCCACCGGTGGCCGCGGGTCGAAATTAAAAAAAAAAAAAATTTTTAAGCGATTTTGTTCCTTATGTATAAAGAAGTTGTATGAAGAACAAGGTCAGAATCGCTTGCGCCGTTCTCGGTCTTGACATAGCAAAAATCCGCATAGCGCCAACCCATCTGAATAATTTATAATAAATATCTATGGTCAACTTGGCGTCACTTTTACAAACGGTTTTCAACTGTCATTTCATTTTCAAACAAGTATTTATGTCATTACTTCTTCGAAAACACCTTTGAATTGGTTTTTTTCATGTAGGGTGTCTATTCAGGTTTGTAGAGAAATAAAAAAAAATTATCATTTTCGTATGAATATATTTTATTTACATTTTTTTGTCGAATGGGAAATATTTTCACATTTTTTTGTTAAAAATAGCTATTCTGGGAAAACTTGTAACGATATTATCATGAAATATATATGAATAATAAGGTACATTATCTGGCAAACAGAAAACAATCACAAAAAAAACAATTCCTTTGTTTTTATACGATATTTGAGCAAAAGCCGGGAAGATAATTTCGCGCGATTTTTTCCAAAAACACCTGGCATTCAAGAGGTTAAGGTTGTTTATCAGTTATGTAAAATTTAAAACACGTTTTATTAGTAAGGCCCTGAATTATACAATACGTTTCCCATATCTTTAATGTGGTTTTATTATAGAGTGTTTTAGTATTTGTAAAAACATTGTTAAATTGATGTAGGTAATAAATGTGTGCTAATGAGCACTTAAGCAATGTACAAATTAGATTTTTTTTTAAAACAAATCTATTCCAAGTAAAATAACAATGCAAGAACTACAAGGCAAAGTATAAAAAAATTAACAATATAATTTCGAAGCAGTTATTCTTCCAGCAGCAATAAGGCTCGTTGATTAGATATCCAAGTGACTGGATTTGGCAGAATCACTCTCCCCATTCATAGTCTTTTCTCCCCATTCATAGTCTTTTCTCCCCATTCATGCCGATGCATGAATGACCATTGTCAAATTAGACCTAAAGCCCTAAAGCCAGAGAAAGTACAGCCTGTGCTGTTAAAAGTTAATGTTGAACATAACCATTGGAAACCAAAATAAGAATTTTTACAATCGATGGTTTTTTGAGACATTAACAAATTTACCTGAATAAATGTATATATATATATATGAATTACGAACAGACAATCAATCTTAAAGTAAGAAGATGAAAAAGACGTTATTTGTAAATTAAAGGCGGATGTAAAAGATCTTAAAGATTTGAATCCTCAGGGAAACACTAAAATAAAGGTCCCAGGAGAATTTGAAGGAAATTGACCATTGTCACACTGGTGCTGAAAAGAGGTCAACATCATCCCAACTCCCGAACATAAACCAGACTTTGCTGGATACTGCAGACAAGACAATTTGCAGTTTTTTTAACCAATTCTAGAAACCAAATACAAATCCGTTGTAAATCTCCAAACACAAAAAGTTGTTGGTATTTTTGGACTAGTTATTAGTTGGACTTTCGTAAACAGATCAAATTAATATCTTCTGATTTACAACAATTCCCACAGAATTACACAGAAATTTCTAAAAATTAATAGCCCGTAAATGAAAATGAAAAATAACATGTTAAAGCACTATATTTTGTGCTGCTGTTAATTGAACACGCAAATTCCTGACTCATGGACAAATTATAGTAACATATTATGTAGAGAATATAAAATGAATAAAAATGTAAGAATACTTGAAAAGGATGTCCAGTGGTTTCAGGTTTGATTCTCATCAAAATGCAAAAAATATATCGACATAGATTTCATAAAAATGAACAAATTTAGGTATGGGAATAATTGTAAATATTGCTGTTGTACCCTGTACACACACGCATCAGCAGCTACCAAAATCTATCATTGAAAATGAATTTCTAGCAAGAAGCATGCCACCATTCTATCTAGCTTCACAAAATGTCAATAATCATTGTGTGAAACATGTGGGCAACTAGAAATTTTTTCAGCTCGCAATAAGGTAAAAAAATATTTGTATCACCAGCATAAAAACATGTATAAATTTAATAGGCTCCTGAGCAGTGAGTTAACCTCTCGACTGCCGTTCGCCCACCGGTGGCCGCGGGTCGAAATTAAAAAAAAAATATATTTTTGAAGCGATTTTGTTCCTTATGTATAAAGAAGTTGTATGAAGAACAAGGTCAGAATCGCTTGCGCCGTTCTCGGTCTTGACATAGCAAAATTCCGCATAGCGCCAACTCATCTGAATAATTTATAATAAATATCTATGGTCAACTTGGCATCACTTTTACAAACGGTTTTCAACTGTCATTTCATTTTCAAACAAGTATTTATGTCATTACTTCTTCGAAAACACCTTTGAATTGGTTTTTTTCATGTAGGGTGTCTATTCAGGTTTGTAGAGAAATAAAAAAAAATTATCATTTTCGTATGAATATATTTTATTTACATTTTTTTGTCGAATGGGAAATATTTTCACATTTTTTTGTTAAAAATAGCTATTCTGGGAAAACTTGTAACGATATTATCATGAAATATATATGAATAATAAGGTACATTATCTGGCAAACAGAAAACAATCACAAAAAAAACAATTCCTTTGTTTTCATACGATATTTGAGCAAAAGCCGGGAAGATAATTTCGCGCGATTTTTTCCAAAAACACCTGGCATTCAAGAGGTTAAGTACCAACTGTGCAGTAGAAAGTAGTGTGCAATGTATAGTACTTTGACTCCTAAGCAATAATTTCTGAATAGTAATTCCATTGACAAGGTAACATTGTTTGTACGAAAACACCTTTGATGATGAAATTGTATTACTTATGTCTAAAGTTCAGGAGAATATACGCATCGGGTATAGGAATAAGAACATAAGAGCAAATGTTCTGATAGCCAGGCTGCCTTAATGGCACTGGGAAGTAACCGATGCAACTCTAGACTGGTGATGGAAAGCAGGACTATTCTTACAGAACTCGCTACCATCAATAAAATAACCCTGATCTGGGTACCAGGACTTAATTTCAATTATTAAAACAGATTTACAAAATTTATTTGTTCATGCGGCCAAGAGGAAATATGTTGGAAATATGTTTTGCAAAGGTAACCGCAATTTCTACAGTTGCGAAGTCCCCAATTGCACACATAAATTTGTATATCTCTAATTTTGATTGGAAGGATATTTATACGTTAGAATCATAACTGCATATGTAACCATAATTCGTATTTAAATTATATTGGCAATTTAATCCATTTTCCTTTCTAATTCACATGAGCGAAGAAAGGGTTCGTTCAAAATGATTGATATTCACTCTTTTTTTTATTAGCTGTTTAAAATTTTTTTTAATAGGGGATTTAATTTATGGATCAACTGATTTTCTGAAAGTGAGCTTTGGGGCAAAGAAATGATGAAATATTACATGCTTTTATTTTTTATTCTGGGAAACCATAAAGAAGCTGTTCTTCTAAGAAAACCATGGAGTGATTAAAGTAAATAATAACTATTAATTATCGAACATGTGCACAACTAAAAGCTAACATGAATCTATGCCCAGCCTTGGGACAAAGGTGTTTTTGCACCCTAAAGCTGCTATGGCCAAAGCATCACAAAATTTTATTTACTTAATAGCTGCTATTAAAGCCTTGGATATTCATATAAGCCTTAATGTTTATGAATGCATTTCGGGGGTTTAGGATAAATAGGCAGAGATATGCTTCTTGTGATCCTCCGATAAGTGAGAGATAATTTAATAAAGTAAGTATAATATGATTGAATTTTACTCGCAACAACATTTCAGTAAGTAAAGATTTTCGCTATAGAAGTACAGATACACTCAAAGCATAAAACAATGATAAGTGATTAGGGTATTTACAGTAACAAAATACAAATGTATATCCCTTACCCGCTGCTTCCAGTAAGGCCTCTAGGCGTGCTTGTGTCTCTGGATCGACAGTCCGTTCAGGGTCATCATGGGATAGCTGGAACTTGGAATTGTCACCAGCAGCGCCCGTTTCCGACCCCTCTCCGTCCTCATCAAGTTCACCCTGGCAACACAGAAACAATATGTCAATCGCAAAGACCAGACAACAATAAACAACAACAAATTTGGCCATTAAAAGCACTGTCTTTTTTCCAAGGATGGATATAAGATCAATCATATTTGGGAACAGAACGCATTACACACAAATAAAAGTAACCCGTTAGGCTTCCCGCAGATATATCGTTCTCTGTTTGTTAGATATTCTAATGAAACTAATTTTACAGACTAAATAAAGATAATCAAACGGATCTTCATATTGCCTTAGTGCAAATATCTTACTTAACAATTAACAACTACATCTTTCTATAGCACTAGTGTAGAGTACTCACTTTCTTCAGATTAACAAAATGGATCATTTTATCGCCTCGGTGAAGATTAACCCAAATGATTTTTTCAATGTTTCAGTAATATTAATTTAACGGATCTTTCTATAATAAAGTGCAGAATATTTAAAAGTAATTTAATATAAAATGTTGAGCAGTATTGGTAACTAAGGATGACTAGAAATAAATCAATAAAGTGACTATAGATGAAGATCGTTGCATTGTACATTGTACTGTTGACATTGTGTGAGAAATATAAGAAATGCATCAGTAATGACTGCAGTCATCTGGGCATGTATACTATTAACATGTGAACAAACAATTATTTGATGTCACATTATCTGCTGAATGAAAGCACAATCTTTGTGATAAATTATTACCTACATTAATTTGGCCCCAGACAGAATGATAAGAATAAAAACATTGCAAGACTGACAACTAACTGTTGTATTTTCATAACAAAGGTTTTTTCATATCGAGCGCTTTATCAAACCGTAAAAATTGAACAGTTTCACAAACTTGTTAAATGTGACGCAATGTACTTACACAAACTCTCCGAGAGATTAGTTTTGTAAACGTTTCAAAGAAACATGATTGAAAGGCATTTCTGGAAATCAATTTTATTAGCTATTAAACCTTGTATAGTAAACTCGCCACCAGTAAAAGTTACTGGCCAAACTGCGGTGAAATTGTTGTCTTTTTGTGAAAAGTTTTTCCAAATTTTATTAATAGTTTAGTTATAAGCAGGAGTTTCGCAATAGGTATAGACAGTGTTGAATATAGTATGAGAAAGACAATTAATATTAATTAAGGCGTGGACAATTTAATCACAATTATTAGAAAAAAGCCTTTACTAATGTATTATTAATAAATCAGTTAGTAAACCATTAATTAGCACTGAGTCAAATGAGGTTGGCGAAAGTCTCAAATTTATTATTATCACTTACTACAATAGGGACAATGATAATATTATGAAGTTATGTGAAAGGATTTGAACTATTATTTACACAAAAGAAACAATTCGCATTACTGGCCTTTACTGAAATAGATTAAAATCAAATAGGTATCATAATTATTTAGAATGCGAATCATAACATGATACAGGACTATTTGGGAGCAATTAAATTTATGTTGATTTCAAGAATGAAGTGTACAATACTAATGTCTACAGAAATAGGAAAAGATTCACGTGATAAATTTTTGTAAATCTTTAGGGAAAAATAATTTGTTTTTGCAAAATTGACATGATGATTATTGTGGGCAGATACTTCAGGATTGATGTTTTTAAAAAATGTTGCATGCATTGAAAGTCAATTGCTTATTTAATGATGAGGAATGAAAATAACACAAAACAAATGCAATTCTATTGGATGGGTGGGTAAAAATGAAACACTGCAAACGGTTAAAATAATATGGATCATCTTATTACATGCGAATTCAACCCGCGAAAAAACAGCAATTCGGAATGATTGTTCTGTAGAAAGTAATGCTTGATTAGGAAACTTATTTTACGGTAAGGTACAACCATCAATTGCACCCACAACATTTGAAACTGTTTAATTAAGCAATAAATTGTACAATTTCGATCACTAATCAAGCAGATAGGAATGTATATTTGCCAAGAGAGAACACAACAAATTTTATTGGTTAAGATGCACAATGCATTGTTAACTTGAAATAACAACACTTCAAAAGGGAGACGAGTGTTAAAACAATCGGATAATGTAAAAAATACAATCCTCTCAACATAAGATCTGTCTGTGTCCATCAAACTGAAACAAATTTGTGTGGTAACACAAATCATAATTCAAATAATTGCATTTCTTAATTTATTTATAAAAAATTGAAAAAGGAACAGTGTAGACACAAACAAATATTATCAGAGCTTTTAGCTTATTAGGAGAGACATTAGCTTAGGATTGAATGAAAGGAATTCCTCGAGACTTACCAACAGGTCTGGCCTGCTAAGGCACAAACAAGCCAGCAAGATCTACAAACATCAGAATAAATATTAGAATCTTGTCAATTAGACGATACAGTGTGCCCTATGGTTATATTATATTAGTATGTTCCCCTGTGACTG